>OX376239.1:10075000-12475000 GCA_947364205.1 Agrochola lota | reverse complement strand
CATCTGCTACGATGAATACCCAACTATAGTTGCGACGCAGATTCAAATTTAGTTCTTTGGTTATCAGTCCATACGTTTCTATTTGTGTGCCGTTCGCTGCGAACAATTTATACTTGTTGGCTTCACACTCTTTCGATGCACTTTTTACACTCACGAGATTACGCGGATATACCGATACGTTTGCACCACTGTCAATTAGGTATTGCATACCTGTTTTAACGTCCCTTATGCGGTGGTTTACTCTTGGGATACAGATCTCCGCCACTCTCTGCTCCGTTACTAGTTTTCCGGCTTGTTCTCTCTTTGCTTGTTCCAGTTGCACGGGTTTGCACATTTATTGGCGCGATGTCCGAAGCGAAAGTGGTACACGCAAAGCCAATTTGGGTCTTGCGGGGTTCGTCGTCTGCTGGTGTTTCGTTCTCGCGATCTCGATCTGTAATTCTGTCTTCCCCAGTTGTTGTATCTTGACCTCGAGTTACGACTTTCAAAACCCTTGATACGTTCCCCTAGACTTCTTATTTCGGCGACTATATCCGTCGCTTCCTTTGGCGCGTCTATTTTGCTGACGTCATCTTTTGTCGTGATCGTTTCCATAATTTTGTCCATGTCTTTTGACTCAGTGGCTGCTAAAACACTGGTCACGGTGGTGGGCAAGTGATTTTTCCATAGTACGGTCAACGTATCGTCCGTGACTTTTCCTCGCGCCAGGTCCTTCATTTTCCTCAGCAGCATCCGCCTTGCCTAGCTTGGACACTACGACCTGGTACCTGGCCTCGTCGGATGCCTTTTGAGGGTTCAATGCCGCTTCCGTTTGTATGAACCATAACTTGGGATCATCACATCAAAAATCTGGAATGCGTGCCGTCACGGAGATGCTGGCGACCTCCTGTTCTTCGTTCATCGCTTCTTTAATTTATTCCGAGTATTATTCACTGTGCGTTCCACGTGGTAGTTGAGTCGCCCGGCTGAGTTATGTGTAACCCGATATATTTCCCTGCCTGATCACGTCGGGGTCACCAATGTGGGTATGGTGTATTCCTTGTGTTACAGGATGAATAAATGAATACACGATCAAAGAGTTCACTTGGTGTTTTATTTGATTAACCACTAATTACACAATAACCTTGATTATTACATACAGTCAATTCACTACACGATAACACTGACTCGGATGGGGCTCACGGCGCGACTGGCCCTGCCGGCATCGCCTGTACATCTATGTTAGTGCTTACATTGCAATTGATGACGCTGTACGGTCGCTACACGCACTACTCTTGTTTTGTTTTTTCCACCAAGTTTTGTATGGTGCGTTGTTGCGCCACCCGTGGTTGTTATCCGTACTAATGTATTGCGAGTCGCGCAGGTGAAATCAGAATTTATCAAAACCATTCGCTGAAGCGACGAGAGAATTAAGAGCATATAAATATGTGTGCGCTTCAAAAGCAATTGCCCTCATAAGCGCGTTGAAAGATTTTATGGAAGAGCTGAAACGAAAATCAGCTTATTTTGATACAATAAAAACATAGTCGAATGCATCCAAATGCAGTTGAATAGCAGATTCCAAGATACTGAGTACGAGCAATGTTTGGCATTGTGCACAATATTGGAACCGAGATATTAAATATCAATGTTCATTGACGAAAGTGCAGCTGAAGGAGCCAAGTCCAGCCTAGTACAAAGTCTTCAACCTTATAGTGACAGACGAGACGAAATTAGTTTGTGGAGGAAACACAATCTAATTTTAGAAAAACGACTACGGGTTAACCCAAACCAGAATTTACTTCAAATCGCTCAACAGGAAGTAGAATCATACCTGCAAGATGGGTTTGTACAAAATAGCTGTAACCCTGTGAGTGGTGGCGATCCAGCGGCCGATACAAATATCCGCATCGCGCCAAACTGTGTAAAACCAACTGCAACATAGTTGCGACTTCAGTGCCCAGTGAACGACTTTTTTCAAAACCGGGATATACTTTGTCAGAAAGAAGAACAAGGCTTTCTGTAAAAAAAAACCGAACAGCTGGTATTTTTAAATACCAATTTGAAAAACTGTGATAACAAAAAACTAATGCCCTAAACGCAAAGCTTTCGGTAACAACTAACGTATTTACGTAGCATTTCTGAAAAATGTCTGCGTACCGTCTCACCACACAACAGAGGCATGCAATCTTGTTTCTGCGTGAGGATTACGCATTAGTAGACTAAACATTAGTCAAATTGCCGAGGAGCTGCAAACGACAGTGAGTAGTTTTTGTTTTTTTAATGTTTTAATAGATTTAGTGCGTATCCAAAGTGATTGTTTTTTCTTTAGTGAATTTGCTTAGATATGTAATTAACTAATTAATATAACTTAATTAACTTTTTTAAATGCTTAGCAAAGTTAATTTACTTTTTACAGAGAAATACTGTCTGTTTATGGCTCCGGCGGCGGTACGACAACGAAGGACATTTGAGAAACGAACCTCCACCCAATACTCCGAGCATGATCACCCCGCCGCGACTGGAAAGAATGGTTCAGGTGTTCGAAGAAGAACCATTTATGCCCACCAGACTGTTTGCAGAATAATTAGACTGCACCACGAGAACAGTCCGGAATGCACTACATCGGGCGGGAATACACAGCAGAAAGCCCGCTCGGAAAATAGTACTAAGTCAAGCCCATCAGGAAGCTAGAGTCCGGTTCGCACGAGATTATCGAGACTTCGATTATTCACACGCAATATTTTCCGACGAAAAAAGTTTTAGGTCCAGCCAGATAGGTCCTCGGCATTTATGACGTGTGACTAATACTCGGTACGAGCCGCAAAATGTTTTACCAAACTTAGAGTCAGGAAGAGTAGTGGTCAACATGTCGGCCTGGATACGTGCGGCCGGTCCTGGGGAACTAGTCTATATCCCCGGGAGGGCAAACGGTGAAAGTTACTTGCGACTGCTGCAAGAACAGCGCCAACAGTGCGAGTGGTGTATCCAGAGGACGAAGTGCCTGAAATTGTTTTTATTCAGTACAACTGTCTTATACACACTTCGCGCTTGGTTCAAAATTGGATCCGGCAGCAGCCAGGTATACGATCGGTACCTTGGCCTTCTTGTTCTCCGGACCTAAACAAAAACCAGAACCTTTGCATGAGGGTTATCGATGGCTTTATTACAACCACAGCGATTCACGTTATGGAAAATGAACTAAACCAGCAACCGTTGAAGTTTCGCAGATACTATCTAGCGGGTAAATTTTGGCTTAAAATAAAATCATATGCCGATAATAATATCATTGCTGTGTTGAAAGAACTGCAAGCTCATTGCCGACAACCACACTGGAGAAAAAAGGTGCCATTGTTAGTCAAAATTCATGAGTCTACGACGACTGTGAGTGTGAAGTCACCAAGTGGCCGCTTAGCGAGGTGGGCCCTTACTCTCCAGGAGTACAATCTCCGTATAGAATATACACCTGGCAGGCCGAACGTCGTCGTTGATACTTTTTCACGACCACCTTGCGCAGAAGAAACGGATTGATAAACCGCTACGCCGAGGTCGATTTCCCTTCAAGAAGCCCTAGGGATGTTCGTGCGAACCAACTGAAAGACCCTGACGTGAGTAAGATCGTCGAGGACCTCGAATCAACCGACGACCCGTTTAGGGGGAGGAGTTGGACTGACCGTGGCTTCCTTATGTCGGATGGTATTTTGTACAGATACGGACCTGACGATTGTGAGGGAGAGACAGGATGTCTCGTTGTACCGGAGCACGAACGTGATAAAGTCATGGCAGAATATCACGACGCACCGACGACGGCTGGACATTTCGGAGTAGAGCGCACACTGGATCGAGTGAAGTCGAAGTATTACTGGCCTGGTATGCGGCAATACATCGTTGGATACCTAAAGAAATGTGTAGAATGTCAGAGGTACAAAGCCGACAACAGGAAACCGGCCGGACTACTGCAGACTCCCGCAACTAATCGCCGTTTTGAAGTCGTCGCCGTGGACTGTTTCGGCCCATTGCTGGAGACCGCCGATAAGAACAAATGGATCCTTATCATAGAACACACGTGCTCTCGGTGGGTAGAGTTATTTGCTCTACAAGATGCTACTAGCTTAAACTGTTCCAAGATCATGATCACAGAGGTTTTCCTGAGATTTGGAGTACCTAGACGGATCTTGAGTGATAATGGTGTACAGTTGGCTGTTGTTGGCTGCAGTGAATCCATACAAGATGCGGAAATTGTTCCACCCGGATATAATACACTTGAGAGCAATAAAATCGCACACGTTGACTTTTTGTTGTTAAAGCAGTTTTTTTCATAAATGTGAATACATATTAAAATAAAACTTACACTATTTGAATGTTTACTTCAGTACCTTTCTAATGATATCAAATACAGTGTAAAAAAAGTACCCATAGGGAGTTTTAGGGCACAAAACCCAACATACGGATAAAATTACCCAATTTAGCTTAACAAAGAATAAAAATAAAACTCAAAATGCTTGATCAAATTGTTTTTTAATAAGGTGTATTCCCTCCCCTAGCCTTGATTACAGCTCTTAATCGGTTTTTCATGGACCGTATTAATTTCACCATGAAATCTTGTGGTATGGCGTTCCACTCCTCTTCAATGGCAAGTTGAAGCTCTTGGAGGCGCGTAGGAGCAGGGCTTCTTGCTCGAACTCTTCTTTTTAGCTCATCCCAGACATGCTCAATCGGATTGAGATCAGGACTACGAGCTGGCCACTCCATCGCGGTGATTCCAACATCTTCCATGTAGTCGCAAACTGTTCTAGCGACATGCGGTCTGGCGTTGTCGTGCATTAAGAGAAAATCTTCTCCCATAAGCCACGCAAGCGGCCTCACATGTTCTTCGAGCACTTCTTCGACGTATCGTGCAGCCGTCAAACTTCTCGATCTCGGGCCGGTATTCGCCGTAGTGATGAATACAATGTCAGTTTTAGTGTCCAACATTATGCCACCCCAAAACATACACGATCCACCTCCAAAAGCCACACGTTCGCTTATGCAGCATTGTGAAAATCGCTCTGATGACCTTCTGTAGACCCTAGAGCGTCCATCATGACCATGTAAAGTCATTCTGCACTCATCAGAGAACATAACAGCCCGCCATTGGTCATACGTCCAATTTAAATGTTCCCTAGCAAATTGTAGCCGGGCTTGTCGGTGAGCTGTGGTCAATTTGGGACCATTTGCTGGGCGATGTGAAGTCATTCCTGCTTCACCTAGTCTTCTTCGAACTGTCCACCGACTTATACTGACATTGCGAACTTCTCGAAGCTGTTGTCCCAGTTGAACCGCGTTCAGTTGCCGATTTCTCAAAGACCTTGTCACAAGAAAGCGGTCATCACGCTCTGATGTTGTGCGTCGCCGGCCAGATCCTGGTCGCCGAATGTAGCCACCGGTCTCTTGGAACCTCTGGTATACACGACGAACAGAGTAGCGGCTCAAATTTAGCCGTCGAGCAACTTCACTTTGGTTATGGCCTGCTTCGAGCAAGGCAATAACTTGAGCGGCTTCTGCGGGCGTGGTATCCATATTTTTCCAGTAAATCCGTATGCTTCCAGTAGAGATGTTATCACGTTGACCTTCGGTATGCAACTGAATAAAAATTCCAATAAACTGACCTTTTTATACCTGCGGCTAAGGGTGCAAGTAGTGACAACGCAAACGCGTGAATTTGGAGAATTCGGTGTACGGTCGGTTTTTGTAAGTTACGTGAAGGTCAATGATTTTAATTTTATGTTTTTGTAAAGCTAAGCTTGTATGCTTTAATTTTGTCTAATGATTTTTACTCAATATCTTTCGATTTTAGAAAACAATCAGTAATAAACCAAATTACAAGGGGTGTGCGATTTTATTGCTCTCAAGTGTATATTACGATGTGATCGAG
Organism: Agrochola lota; assembly: GCA_947364205.1. NCBI lineage: Eukaryota > Metazoa > Arthropoda > Insecta > Lepidoptera > Noctuidae > Agrochola > Agrochola lota. Next base: position 12,469,107 of record OX376239.1, on the reverse strand, counting down.
CGGATGGTCGAAAGCAAGGCGGCGCGCTTCTCGTGGCCACACACCGGTTCGAGCTGCGACAACTACCTATCTTAGACGCGTCGATAGACACTTGCGTGTTCGAAATGGTTTGTGCAACGGTACATTTAAATAAACGTTTTTTGTTTGTGTGTTGTGTTGTCTACATTCCGCCAGGTAGTTCGGAAAATGATTACATGTTGTTATTTAGAATAATAGAAAAATTGTGTGATAGTTATGGAGAAGTTATTGTAATTGGTGATTTTAATTTGTATTCTTGTCCTGCTAATATTAGTAATTATTTCGAATGTTTTCTATCATATTGCGAGTTCACTCAAAGTAACACAGTACCCAACCATTTAGGTCGTCAGTTGGATTTGGTTCTGAGTGCGGGCATTAGCGGAGGGGTGACGGTGGTAGCGGCGGATGAGGCGCTGGTGCCGGTCGACGCGCACCACCCGCCGCTAGCGGTTAGCGTGCGCCCCGCCTCCGCCCCGCCGACGTCCCCCGCCGTCGCCCGCGATTCTAGTACACACCATATTAGACCACAGTGGAATTGGAATAGGGCTGATTTTCAACTGTTATATTCTAGGATTCTTTCCATTGACTGGAGTATGATGTGCGGAATGCATGATTTAGAAGAAATGTTGAACTTCTTTTATGATAATATTAATTGTACTATTGATGGGTGCGTACCCCGGAAAAAGCTTGGTAGTGGAAATTCGCGGTATGTATACCCAGTATGGTACACGAGAGATATAATAACAAATATACAAATTAAAGCCAGACTTCACAAAAAATTCAAAAAAACTAAGTTGGATAATGATTATCACAAATTTGCGGAATGTAGAACTCGTATAAAAAAGTTAATAGAAACTGCGCATATACAACATAAAAATAAAATTCAGTATCAGTTTGTAAAGGATCCGAAATCGTTTTGGCAGTATATAAGATCGAAAAGGAAAACACTAAATAAGCAGAGTATCATAAAAGAAGGTCAACATCTAACAGATGATGAGTGTGCTGTGCAGTTCGCTGACTTTTTTGAGTCTGTGTACAGCAAGGAGCCGCCCAAACTGGACGCGTGCGCGGCGGCGGCGGAGGTCGGCGCGACCAGTGCACGGGTACACATTGAGACGCTGAGCCTCGCGGAAGTTCAGCAGGCGCTTGGGAGTCTCAAGCCAAAACGTTCGTCTGGCCCAGACGGGATACCAGCGTTTCTGTTCCGAGACTGCGGGAGGGTACTGGCGGAGCCATTACTTCACATTTTTAATGCATGTTTAGAACAAGCCACGTTCCCTCAAAGGTGGAAGATCACGCGCGTTGTTCCGGTTCCTAAAGGAAAACCAAGTTCAGATACCTGTAATTATAGACCGGTGGCTGTACTCTCCACGCCTGCTAAAGTACTCGAGTCGGCTATTCAGCGCTCCGTTCAGGAACAAATGCGTGCGCGTCTGTCAGATGCGCAACATGGGTTCCGACCTGGACGCAGCACTGCTACAAACCTTATTAACTTTATGGTACAGGTGGTGCCGGCAGTAGATGCGGGGGTACAGGTAGATGCTGCGTACTTCGATTTTAAAAAAGCGTTCGATACGGTGGATAATGACATCTTGTTAAGGAAGCTCGCGAAAATTGGATGTACACTACCTCTGCTACAGTTCTTCGCTAGCTATATGAAGGATCGCCAGCAATATGTCGACTACAATGGCTGTGTATCTCAACCGTATTACACGAGATCGGGCGTGAGCCAGGGCAGCAATGTAGGGCCTCTCGAGTTTATTGTAATGATAAATGACTTGCCGGAAGTCGTCAGACATGGGACTTGTTTATTGTTTGCGGATGACCTGAAATTGCTGCTCGAGGTTCGGGATCACTCGGATTGTGAACGCCTACAGGAAGACATTGACAGAGTGGTCGAATGGAGCAATGACAACAAACTGCATTTTAATGTTGCTAAATGTTCGGTGATGTCGTTCACTCGCGCGCGAACTCCCTTGAGTTATCAGTACAAGGTGGAGGAGGTGCCGATGCAACGAGTGTCTCAGGTACGAGACTTAGGGGTAGTCTTCTCTCAGGAACTAACCTTCCGTGAGCATATCAATAAGATATGTAAGAAGGCATACAGAAACCTAGGTTTCGTACTGAGGCAGTCCCAAGGATTCACCAACATCACGACACTAAGGGTACTATATGACGCATTAGTCAGAAGTCACCTCGAACATAGCGCATTCATTTGGGCTCCTCATGAGGCGAAATATAGCGTTATGTTGGAACGTATCCAAAATAAGTTCACGAGACACTTGTATTACAAGCTGTATGGGGTATATCCATTATACCCATTGATGTACCCTACACTATTTGTTCTGGGTATGGTAGGGTATAACACTCTAAGAGTACGACGGGAGTTTTCGCTCGTAGCGTATGTAGTGAAACTACTACGTGGCGTGGCGCATAACCCGGGAGTGCTGCGACACCTACTGCTGTACGTTCCCGACCGGTACGTATGGAGGCGGCAACGCCCGCCCCTGCTCGCTGTGCCTGCAGCCAGGACCAACCTACTGGCGAGAACTCCTCTCACTAGAGCCATACGCGTGGTGAATGAGGTTTACGGGAGGGTTGATGTATTGTGGTGCAACTTGAGTGAATTCGCAAAAGTTACACTATATGTTATATGTTATTTATTTAGATTAAGATATTTTTTAACTAGGTATAAGGTGTAGATTTAGGATTTAGTTAGTAAGGCCAATCTGTCGCATTGGATCATAGATCTGTAATGATAGTGTAGGTAAGATTTTTATAAATAAATAAATAAAAAATAAAAAAAAAGTTCATAAGCGAAATAAAGCAGCAGGCTTGCCATTCGTTTGGCATTACTCAATCGCTGTCGCCTGTATACCATCCACGAGCGGAAAAGAAGAACCATGATCTAAAGGCCGCCCATTGTATATTTTGTAGTGTTTGATTAGTATTTTTTTTTGTTAGGTATTTTTGTGGTGTACAATAAAGAATATATAAATAAATAAATAATAAATAAAGCCATAACTCACTATCCTGGTAGGGAAGGATCACAACACCTGGGACGCTCACTTTCCCACGATACGTTTCGCGATGAACTCTGCAGTGACCAGCAGCACTGGAGTTTCACCGGCTTACCTGACGTTCGGACGAGAAATGCGTGCGCCGGGTTACGTCATCGCCGATATGCGCACCATTGTGGAGAGTGACAACGTCGTGACGAACCTTACCTCTAACCTTCAGAGAATGTCAACCATGCTATTTTAAACTAGGGAAGTGCATGATTGCGTGCAAGATTCAAGCGAACCAGAACCGTTATGCCGACGAGGGTCGCAGCCCTGCACCTGATTACTCAATCGGTGATCTGGTCCTTTTGAAGACCCAAGGGAGTAATGACACGACCCGCGGACAAATGCCGAAGTTCATACCGCGACGGGACGGGCCTTACCGAATTAAGGAAACCGCGAGCTCCAGAACTTATGTTTTGGAGAAGGTAAGTAGCGGTGAACCGTTAGGGAGTTACCATGTTTCCCAGTTGCACCCATTCGTAGGCGACGTACCGCCAGCCCCGGTCAACGAAAAGCGTAGGCGCGGTAGACCTAAGCGTTATCTTGTCCGACTCAGACGCGTGGGCGCATGTCTGGGTCAGAGGGGGAGGATGTAGCAGAGCCTTAACGTTTGTGTGCGGACTCGCCCTTAAGCGCGGCAACGGGAGACGACACTCCCGCCCGCACCCTCGCGCACCCGCCAACGGACAGTGGACGCGAAACGCTCGTAATAATTTTACCTAAATTGATTGTTTTACCTGTTTGTGCCCTGTATATTGTGTTTCTGTACTTTAATTATTTAATTTTTTACTGTTGACGTGCGTTAGAATTCATTTTAAGACCCAACACACACCCTGAGAAGAACTTTCTTACACAATAAAAATAAAAGGTCCCATGATCTCATGTTTGAGTTATTAATTGAATATGGTTTGGAGAATAGGATGACGTTTTCGCCAAAAGTTTTTATCCTTGATTTCCAAAAAGCAGCTATAAACAGTTTGCGAGCAAATTTTGATGACATAATACTACATGGATGCCACTTTTCATCTGGGTCAAATTTTATATCGTTAAGTCCAAGCACGAGGCTTAGCGCCTAGATATGTATTTAAAACTGATGTCAAGTGTATACTCGCCCTTAGTTTTCTGCCCGCTAATGAAATAGCACGATATTTCCACTTTCTCTACTCCGATATAAACTTAAGGATAAACTCAAAGGTAAAGTTGTCCGTGCGTTACCTACTTAATTTACCTGACTAAATAGTTAAGATAAACGAAACAATAATGTCGGTTTTAATACTGTTTGTCTTTTTCAGGTGAAGCTAAAGACTTAGCTTAGCGTCGCCTACAGTTGGTCGATTTTCTTTGGGAAAATAAACTTGTTTCTCAAACTAATACTACCAATGCTCGGCGACAGATGGTAGAGCTTATCTGTTCAGCGATACCTGGAGCATCAAAAGAAGAAGTGATGATCAAGGTTTCCATATTTTCGAACAAGTTTTTGATGCGGTATAAGAAGGCTTCCCGGAAAAAAGACTACTTTCTGTCCAAATACGCAGAATGGTTATCTAAAGACATAATATGTCCTGATAAACAGCAGCACTGCCCAGATACCACAGCATCTACCGCTTCAGAACCTTCTACGTCATCAACACATATGCCTGCTCGTCGAAAAAAAGAGTTTTCTACAACGAGCTCTTCAACGAAGAAAAGGCGTACAAAGTTATTGTTGACCACTCACTCTCCGGAAGAACTGATACAGGCTGCTCAAACGAGCTTCGTGAAGAAAGGGAAAAGAAATGTCGCTGCAGTCTTGAAAAAAGTCGTTTCATATAGCCCGAAATCGATTAGAACCATCAAGAAAATTCAAACTAAAATACCTGAGATGCGTCCATACACTCCACAAGAAGCTTTGGCTTTATTTATAAATGCGAAGCTAACTGTGGCACAGTACAAAGAAATAAAAAAGGAGCCAAACTTAGAAACTGTGATATTTATCCAGCATATGATAAGCTACTTGAAGCAAAAAAGGAATGCTATCCAGAAAATATAAAAATATCTGAGACTTTGTACCGTTACAGAGCCTTTTAGACCATGCTACAAAAAGACTTGGAATTTTTCAAAATGAAGTTATAACATGCGCTGCAACAGACGAGGCACAATTTGAAATAAAAAATATAAGTGGTGCTTCGATGGGAGCTCTGGCCAAAGATTTGCAGAGAACTCCACTGATTCAGTGGACAGTGACATTCTCGTTACCGAAGTTGTACCACTACAAATGTCTGTAAAATTGGAAAACGAACAGGTGACAACATGGTCCAATCCTCGAACTTCATCAACGCGCTTTTGTCTGCCACTCCATATTCAGCATATGAAGGAGAACCAAGAAACAACTAAGAAGGAAGAAGAGCACGCTTCAAGTCAAATTTCTGCGCTAAAACCAACTGAAATCAATGTGAGTGGAAGAAATTTAAAAGTTAATCACGTGTTAGTGCAAAAAATGGTTGATAGCAAAGTCGTCAACACATTATCGGATAATAAGTCATCTCAGACATGTTATATTTGCAAGGCAACACCGAACACTATGAATGACATAGATGCTGTTTTGAAGAGGCCCTGCAATAAAGATACGTTTCAGTAGTAACTATCGAATCTGCATGCACATATACGCATGTTTGAATATATACTACATATTCGTATAGGCTAGATAAGAAAAGCTGGCGTGTACCAGCTCAAGACAAGGATGATGTGGAAGCCAAAAAAAGTGTTATCATTGACGAGTTCCGTAAACGCACCGGATTGCTTGTAGACATGGTGAAACAAGGTAGTGGAAATACAAACGACGGAAATACCGCGAGAAGATTTTTTGGTAATCAAAAAATAGCGTCACTAGTTACAGGGCGTAGTTACAGCGTAGAACTAATCTACAGATTTCATGTTATTCTTCAAGCAATCTCATGTGGCTACAAAATAAATAGTGAGCTATTCAGAGAATACGCACTTAATACGGCAAGGCTCTTTGTGGAATTGTATCCGTGGTATAAGATGCCAGCCAGTGTACACAAGTTGCTCATACACGGAGCTGATGTGATGGACACACTGTTCCTTCCTATTGGGCAGCTCAGCGAGGAAGCTTTAGAAGCTATGCAGCATAAAGAATGTTGCTACTATCGCGAGCACAACACCAGACAAATCGGACGCCAAGAGACCATGGAAGATCTGCTGCACGCGCTATTGATATCTTCTGATCTGGTATCAAGTTTAAGACCTCTCCCAAAACGGAAAACCAGCAGATTAGATCCGGAAGTAGTAAAATTACTAGAAAGTCCAGAAGATCCACCAAGGCCTATGGATAATGAAGAAGTTTATTCTGAAACTGAATTTATGTAACTCTAATGCTATACAATGTCGCCCATAGGCATGTGACCGCCCGTATTTTTCTGAATATTCATGAAAAATTATCGAAAATTAACTTTAAAAGGGGGGATCTTTAATATTTTTCATGTTATTCAATTTTTTATGTTTTTAGTAGCATTTGCCATATCTTCTATTAAATTATGTTAATTATACATAATTTCACTTATGTTTTTTTTTAAATAAAAACTGTTTTTTTGGAAAAAAAAATCTTCCCATCCGTTTTTTTTTCATAGTCGACAAATTTTACTAAAAATGTTTAGTTAATCCGATAAAATAACTCGTAAGCTATTAGAAATAATAAACAGAATACAAATCGAGCCAATAACATAGAAGATATGGCAAACGCTACTAAAACCATAAAAAATTTAATAACATGAAAAATATTAAAGATAGACCCCCCTTTTAAAGTTAATTTTCGATAATTTTTCATGAATATTCAGAAAAATACGGGCGGTCATATGCCCATGGGCGACATTGTATATATGTACATGTTTTTCTTTGACTATGTTCTGTTTTATTTAATCATACTTCCTTACGTACAACAACTACCGAACAAGCTTTTGTTAATCGAAGTCTGTTGTTTTCGAAAAAACATTTACTGTCCAATACTTTTTACCTGGAATTCTTGAGTCAATATCTCTGTTATCGTATAATTTGTTTTTAAAACAAACTATCCGCAAGAATAACGCAATGCGGGGTTTTTTAATAGTTTACCAAAGTACCGACGTAAATCCTTTTGTCTTCATAGAATAATAGGTTCCGACTTTTTTACCTGACTTAATTGTGTCAGGATCGTAGCGGATTTCAATATGTGGCGGCCGGTCTACCCCGCTGGAAGACAGGTGTTCGTTTATGCATGTGCTTATCTTTTATTACAGGATTTGTATTAGAAAATACAAAGTGAGCCCGTAATTATAGCATTTTGAACACTGTGCGTCGTCCGCTCGACGAAAGTTTAGTTCTACACAACGTTTTGTCAAGGTATTGTACGTAGCCTGGTCATAAGTTTTGTCACATATGGAAAGTTAAATAAATGCCACAATGAGTTACGCACTACAACCATTTATATATCAAATAAAAGGGTATAAAATACAGATTTAAACCACATTAAAATTATTCGAAATGTCCTCCTCTTGCTTCGATACAAGCCTTCAATCTGCAAGGCACGCACGACATTCATGTCAATATCGGCGACTGCTTTAATCAGGGATGCTTTAAGTGACTCCAAGTTGCGATGGGGTTTAGCGCAGACCTTCTCCTCTAAGTGCTGCCATATTTTGTAATCCAAGGGATTCAAGTCTGGACTGGATGAGGGCCAATCCTCATGCCTGATAAAGTCGATTGATTCCACGGGTCGTGAGCCAGTTTTGGGTACTTTTCGCCTTATGAGCCGGCGCAGAATCCTGCTGGAATACCCAGTGCCTGTTTTCGAACATTGTTTGTGAAAGAGGTTCCACAATGTTTGTTAGGACTGTGTTTTGATATACGAGGGCACTGGTTTTCACTCCTTTTTCACAAAAAAACACCTCCGTTGGACCCAAATAGGACACCCCAAGCCAAACCATGAATGCCGAAGGGTGATGACCACGCTGAACACGTGGCACACGTTTGTTCGCTTCTTCACTAGAATGTGCATACACTTAATCTTTTTGTTTATTGAAACTCTCCTCAATATTAAAAAAAAATTCGTCCGAAAAAAGTATTTCGCGGTATTTTTTTCCCGCGTACCGCCTTAACAAAACCCGGCTTCTTTCGAGTCTGATTTTCTTCAGCCGTGCGTTAAGAAGATGTGCTGTTTTTTTTCTATAAGCACGCAGTCCTAGGTCTTCATTTAACACCCTTTTAACAGTAGTTCTGCTTAGTCCCATCTGCAGAGCCCAACATTTTTTGCTTGCGGACAGGATTTCTCGCCTTCATTGCTTTGATGACCGCTGGAGTCCGAACAGTACGAGGTCGACCGCTCCTTTGTTTATCTTCTAATCTTGAATCTTCCCTGAATCGTTTGATAGTATGATAAATAAATCTCGGTGGAATTTTCAAATTTTTCAGCAGTTTGAAAATCTCAGTTGGCGCGTGACCGCAACGATGCAATGCAATTACTGCGACTGTCTTCTTTGCGCGTCCACTCCATTTTAGAAAATAAACAAAATTCCAGAAACCCTTTGTTTTTATTTTCTTTAAATATTCAAATTTCGAATGCCCATAATATTTGCCTCGGCTTGCATTCTAAATTCGAAATTTTACCTATGTGACAGAACTTATGGCCCGACTACGTACATAACAGTTTTTTTTTTCTTGATATTTATGTTCTTTAAATGCTTAGTCCGCTCGACGAATGTTTAGTTACAGTGTAACCGTGAGATGAATATTATCTAGGATTTAAAGTAGAACCCCGTAAAATGTCTTCCAAGCAGTTCACCACCTCCCGTAAAACGAACACGGACGCCGCAAAAGCCCCTAAATCCCTTGGGGAAAAAGTTCTGAAAAATACGGCAAAGTCAGTGGTCTCCGCCCGATACACACACTCGGGAGGATCGTGCTAGGATCTACGAAATTGTAATAAACTGGGAGCAATGTGTGTGTGGAGATCATCTCGGACGAGGAAAGCTCGGTAGCCTACACAGTGAGCCAGGCCGACCGTCCTCAGAGCGAACGGCCGAGCCTCCTCTACAGAACGCGTCGAGAGCACTCTCGGGAGTTGATGCCAATGAAGGTGGAGCTCTCTCTCATGCGAACTGACGTCTCCGACACAAAAAAGAGACGAAAGGGATCTTGGAATGCCTTGTTCATGAAACCTTGGAAGCCTTAAACGACATCAAGGAGCTAGCGAGGTCACATCGGCGGTTATCAGGAACATAAAACAGCACGAGAAGACGAGGCAGGAAAGCGCGAGAGCCCCAGGGGATCCCAAGCGGGATTCGATTGGGGCCGGCCTTTCGCGCCTCGACAACAACTCCACATCTAACATCTCCAGCATCTCCAACCAGCTGGACGTGGTCCGACAGGCACTTTTTTTTTTTTTTTTTTCAGGATGGGAAATCATCAAATGACTTCTCCCGCTCTGGGCAGAGCGAGAGGGTGTATCAGACTTTTACTGACTAAAACCCACCCGTGTTCCTTCCGTTGCCTGTGTGCCGGGGCCGCGATATCCCTTTCGGACAAACCCGCAACCCCAGCAGGCATTGGTCTTTCGACCCCGTCGGTTGGTGCTGACATCTCTTTGAGGCGCGCGTGGAACGCGCAACGCGCCGTCGACACGGGCCTGGTCCTTATCGAACGGCGAGCTGCCCATTGCTCACCGTCCGCAAGCCCGCGCCTACGGTGACCGGAAGTCGGCTCTCGACTCCCGACGCCCGGGGCGTCTCCTGCGCCGACTAGGGCCGCGAGGGCGTGCAGCTTGCATCTCCCTCGCGCGCTCCGCCTCCTCCTTCGCGAACATAACTGCTTCGCAGGAGTTGACGGCCTCCCATGCACTCTCGCTCCGAACCATGGCCTGAACCAGGGCCGGACGCGAGAGATCGCCGCCGCCGATCGCCTCCGTGAGGACACGGCGGTGCTCCGCCCAAGCCGGGCAGACCTCCACCGTGTCCTCCGGGCGATCCACACAGTGGTGACACCCGGGCGTTTCCTCCCGCCTTACGCGGAACAGGAACTCGCGCAACTCCCACATGTGCGCGAGGACTTTCGCCTCCAGATCCCATGGCGGTAGTCCGGCAAGGAGGCTCGCCGCCACAAGGGAGACCGTGCGGTATCCCCGGACCAGCCTGATGGCCATGACCCTTTCGGACGCGTTCAACCGCCGGGCCGGTCGCAGCCTCAATGAACGCGCCCACACCGGTGCCCCGTAAAGGGCCATGGACCGCACGACCCCCGCGTAAAGCCTCCGGCAGGAGGCGTTTGGACCCCCCAGGTTGGGCAGGAGCCGCTTCAAAGCAGCCCCAGCCCCATCCAGTTAGGGAGCCAAACGTCGGAAGTGCTCCACGAAGTTCCACCGGCTGTCGAGGACGAGTCCCAGGTACTTCATCGTCGACTCGACACCGATGTGAACCCCTCCCGCCGTAATCTGGGAACCCGACAGTGGCGCGTTCCGAGGACCATAGAAACACATGGCCTCGGACTTGTGCAAGGCCACCTCGAGTCCCAGTTGCCGGATCATTTCGACGATTGTCGCAACCCAACGTGTCGCTAGTTCGGCCGCCGCCTCATGCGACCTCCCCTGCACCAGGACCAGCGTGTCGTCAGCGTAGCCAACCACGCTGACGCCGCTATGGAGGTCGGCAAGCAGCACCCAGTCGTAGCCGATGTCCCACAGATGCGGCCCCAGGACCGATCCCTGTGGGACACCGCACGACATCCCTCGCCGGTTCCACTCTCCGTGGTGACCGGGGTAGATGACGGCCTTGTCCGTCAAATAGGCCTGGACCACTCGACAGAGGTAGGTCGGCATCCGGAGTGCCTCCCTAATGCAACTGTCCGACAGGCACTGGGAACGCTTTAAGATGACCTCGACCGCCCAAGGAATACGGATACGGACCCGAGTAGCCGGGACACTGACCTTCTCATCACTACCACATTCAAAGAGGAGATAGGGAGCTTGCGGCTCCAATTACACATGTGGGGGAAAAAACAGGAACTAATATGTGGCCGCTGTTTTCTTTTGGGCTGACTACAAAATAAAATCGACCACCTAAAATTTATTGAACACAATTTTTTTGAATCTGGCTACTCACAAACACTCAAACATAATCATAAGATACTAGCCAAAAGTATGATAATTACTAAACCAAAAACCAGTAATGGACGTGTCAGGTAGCTTAAAATGAAGAGACTGCGATACATTAAAAGCGAAACAAAAATATTTTTTAATTACGACATATCTGATAACTTTTTTTATATAGATCTCGGAAACGTAGAACCCTCTTTGGAATCACAGTCAGAAACACAAGACCAAAGCCCCTCAAAGAATTGTCATCGTCACGGTACGCGACTCCAGTCTAAGCACGTCAAGCCAGTCCAAAAAGTTGTCACTGAACCCCCACCACAAGCCACAAATGACACATGTTTTCCAGAGATTCTGTATCCGTTAAATAAAGAACAATCGTGCATTTCAAAAGCCAAAAAGAACCAATCTACTGAAACTTTGAGAAAACCGGCCAAGTGCGTGTCTGACCACGCACAATGAAGGGTTCCGTAGTTGGGATGAATTTATCCCAAGAACAAACTTAACATTGTAGTTGAAAAACATGTTCTCCCATACGGAATGTATGGGAGATCATGTTTTTCAAACCGCAAATTTAAGTTACTCGATTATTACTCGTTAACCTGTAGAGCCTACTTAGCTCTGATAGTTTTCCTTTTAATTTCGTTATATATACTACTGCTGTGAATTTTTCCACAAGTCCAAGTACAACCATTTAGCTAGAAGGGGGGGCGAAACTTGACTCTAACAAAAAAAATCAGTTTAAAGATTAATATTTCGCAAACGGATCCCTGAATCCAAAAATGGTTTTGACAAACTCACAATATTTTTGAATGACCTTTCTAACGATACCCCACAACATGGGATAAATGAGGAAAAAAAAAACATTTCCACTTTACGTGTAGGGGAGGTACCCTAAAAAAATATATTTTTCATAATTTTATTTTACCACTTAGTCGGCATGATTAATATGTATACATATGCCAAATTACAGCTTTCTAGAACTAACCGTCTCTGAGCTAAGCCGCGGACAGACAGACGGTCAGACAGACAGACAGACGGACATGGCGAAACTATAAGGGTTCCTTGTTTACTACGGAACCCTAAAAAAGGAGTCATTTTCGACGAATATCGTGGATGGTTCTAAAGTTGATTGCTGATGGCCAAAAAGGGGATCGTATACCTGATGTTACGGTTTCTGAAGAAGAAGAAGAGGACTCGGAGAATGACTGAGTGATAATTATTTTTAGAATTAATTTTTAAAGACCAATTATTGTTTCAGGATAGGTCCCAAAATGTCCAATGCTGGGATCATTCTCGTGTGAAGTTAATACAATCTAATTCGCATTCTGCCACTGGATCGGACTACATTCACGCGAATTACATTGATTGTTTCGACGATAATAGAAAATTCATCGCTACTCAAGCCCCCATTTTGGCGACGCTGAACGATTACTTCAACATGATCTGGCAGAACGACTGCGCGATGATCGTAGTACTCATGAATCCCTTGGAAGACAACATAACCGTTTGTTATCCCTATTCGGTTACCGAAGTCAAGACTGTAGTGGCGATTGGCCAACATACTTTGGAGAGATTCGGAAAAATCGTCAAGAGTGATTATGTGACATATAGTTGAAGAATTCCAGTCATCCGGAGATATGTCGCAATATTATCCTCTATCACTACACCGAATGGCCGGCTAATGGTACGCCGACATTTTGCATTCCATTTATTCTCTCCACTTTGTTTCCCTTCAACTATACGCATGATTGAACTTGTCTTCTGTCAATGTCAAAATCGAAAGCAGTTTTTTCTTTGACTCACTTAGAATTTCCTTACAAACAACCACACTTGTATTTATTTCAAAAAGACATTATTAAGTCGAAAACACTCAAGAATGCCCTCTAGTCGAGACGTATCCAACAAATACAAACAAGATAGTACACCGTGGGATATTATGCCGTGTCACCCTTCCTATGCAGTACACTTCTACAAATCTCTCTTGCTCTGATCATTCTACAGATTCCGAGATTGACTCACCAACACGAACAACAACGACAAGAAACATCTGGACAGCCGATTCAGAGCCAGAGACGGAAACAATAGCTTCTGCTTTCCTCTCATCTCCGACACATCTTGGAGAATCCTTACAGCCTCAGCCTAACCCACCAACAAAAGGATAAAAAACGTGTAGGCGCCTGATGCATCGCAAAGTTCAACCGTTATTGAGCCTCAACCATCAGGTCTAAAAACAATGGGACTAAGATGGGAGGGAGTAATCGATATTATGATATTATTGCGCTTAGCTGATGTTGTACGTGAGTTGACGTATTACATCAGCTCCGCGCAAAAAAGTAGACGCGTTGAGCTACGCGCTTAAAAAAAGTTATCAGTGGAATTGTGCAGTGACAAACCACCAGGAAACGTGTGTCTACCTCCACGGGTTGCGGAGCAGGACCCTCGATACTTCAGCGGTAAATAAATTTGTCAAGGTTAGAGGACTCGTTCTACCCACAATAATCGTGAGTCACGGCAAAGGCGTCTGGGATTTATTAAGGTGCGAAAAACGGCAAGAAACGTGTTTTTTTTTTGTGGAAAACAACCTCACTTTTGCTCCACGTGCTTCTACGACACGTAGGCGGAGGCGTGACGTACGGACAGCATCCCAGCCCTTACTGGAGCCTTCGAAGCCGGCCGAGAAATCTGCCTGCAGACGAGCCACCAGCGTGACGACTCCACGGCTTATCACCAGGTTAGCCCCGAGGGAACTCCTCAACCCTTAGTACCGACACCCCGAGTTTGACGACCTTACCCCCACCTTAGACCTGAGTAAGAGTAATCCCCCAACCCCGTCCCTATGCGGTCACAAGTCAATTAGGAAGTGACTTACGGCAACCTGTCGTCCGCTCCACGAAAGTTTAGTTGCTACGTAACTTTTTGTCAAGGTAATGGACATAAGCTTTTTTTTTCTTGATTTTTATGTTTTTAATGCTTAGTCCGCTCGACGAATGTTTATTTACAGTGTAACCGTGAAATGAGTTTAATTATCTAGGGTTGATAATATTCATCCAGTTAATGACATAATGAACATTTCATGCTTGGGCAATTTGGTTTTCCGATGCTAACTGCAGATAAATAAATAAGTGCACCTGGCTCAAGCAAAAGGGAAAGATCTAATTCATCTAGCTCAGAATCATCTTCAAGTTCTTCATCATCAAGTTCAACTTCGTCGTCTTCATCTAGTACGTCTACATCAGGTGAGGACTTTTCACCTGATGAAGCAGATCGCGATCCGGACTATGGATTGCCAACGTCACCTAGACGTGTATCATTCAGTCCATCTCCTCAAAGTGACCACATCATACAACAATTTCATGATTTAAACAACGAAGTCATGCAAGAAAATGATACGAATCAGCCGACAAACAATAACGTACCTATCAAACGAAGGCGTAAAGGATTTAATAATTTATCTAAAAACCAAGAAGCTAAAAGGCTTCGCAACACTGGACAACAGTATACTTCCGTGTGCAAGTTAAGAAAGATTGTGCCTAAGAAGCAGATAGGACCTCCATGCAGTGAATACTGTCGACTAAAGTGCAGCGAAAGAATTAAACCAGATGAAAGAGAAATTATATTTAACGACTATTGGAAAATTGGCGACTTAGCCAGACAGAGAGATTTTATTTTAAAGTGTATTTCTGTTATTCAACCTAAATATCAATATAAAGTTCACAACAGCAATAGAGGCCCTAAACATTCATTTTCATTCGAAATTAATAATTGTAAACAGCGCGTCTGTAAAATTTTCTTTAAAAACACATTGTCTATCAATAACTGACCTATTGCAAAGGTCATAACAAAAAAGAAGAATTCAAGATTTGTTGATGAAGAAAAGAGGGGCAAACATGGGAAACAAAATAAATTGAGTCCAGATACTATTCAGGGAATAAAAAATCATATAGACTCAATTCTTAGGATAGAATCCCACTATCTAAAACAAACGACTCCCGAGTATATTAATAATAATAAAATCGTTTATTGACCAAATAAAGAATCTTTCACATAACATTACCTTAAAAGTAATACAAATAAACTATTCCTAATATTATTGTCATAAAGGAAACTATTTTAATATTTTAACTTATAGACTCCATACTAGGTCGAGCCTGTCTCATGGAGTCCTTGAGAGTATTTACCAATTTAAAATTTCAGGGTAGATACCGTATTGTATTTATTACATATTGTTTTAAAAATTGAATGTAAAAACAAAATCTTAAAAAATAAAACAAGATCGTATAAAACTATGTTTTTATAGTGAGTGTAGGTAGCAGGCAAATGTAGGTATTTATACTTAGATGTTTAGCAAGGGTGCGTGCGAGAGAATGATTATGTAGGAGTATATATATGTAGGGGTTTAGGTGGTAGAGTGGGAGTGAAGTTGTGATTGAGGGTAAGAGTGAGAGAGTGTTTGTGGTAAATATGTTATGACAATACTCGAACGAAGGCTTCTGATTCTGAGTAGGATTGAGCTAAAAGCCATTGTTTATTTATTTTTTAACTTGGTTGGTCCTACAATTTCTGATGTCACTGATTTTTGCAATTTTGTTACAAAGGAAACTGAGCATATTTTTTTTACTATATATATATTATATTGATGGGGGTAAAAATCTTAGATCTTTTTACAGATTACCAAACAGGATCCCTGAATAGTGATGTCGTACCTGCCAAGATTCATACACAGAAGAGTGTTTAATGAGGATTACAACATTAGCTTTCACATACCTAGAAAAGATCAGTGCGAATTATGCACTGCCTTTAAAAATGCAGTTAATCAAAATACAGAATTACAGACAAGGTATGACCAACATATTATAAGTGTAAGGTAAATGTCTGTAACTTTGCTTTAAGTGAATTGGCAAAGGACTATTGCGATGGCTTTGTTTGGAGCGAAGTTAAGAAGTTAAGAGGAGCTAATAAAATTGCAATGTGCAATTTACAACAAAACAATTGCTGTGGTCAGCAAAAAAATCAGTTTATGTTCTCCATGTATGTTTATGCCATATCCATTCTTAAAATTAAATCTATCACCCACACATTTTTAATAAGTGGGCATACTCAGAATGAAAATGATTCTGTTCATTCTGTTTAACCGATTCTGATGTTAATTATAAGTTTAGTGATAACTGATAACTTGCTATGATTTAAAAGTAGGTACAGAATAATTATAATGTAAAAGACTGATTATTAAGACATCCTAGCAATCTTAAAGATTTAAGTGCTATAATGTTAAAGAAATGTATGCATCTCACTTTTCGAATTAGAATAAAACATTGATTAGAACATGTTATTTTATTTGTCCGTCTAGTTATAGAAGAAGGAACGCTAAGTATAATATTTTCAATTTGATAGTTTTGTAAAATCATTGCAATAGCGTGTTTTTAGATATTGTTATATTTAGTTACACTATTTATACGGGGATTTGATAGTAATTAATCATAATAGAAAAAAATATAACTAGAAAGTGTTACTATAAAAATCATAATTACACTGTTCTATTAAAAAAATAACTTTACTGAATTTTATGTTAAAATGTAAATAAATAAATAAATATCCATCATTAAGACATCAAAAAATGGCTCAAAGCACCATGAATTATATATTTATTATATTAAATTCTATTGCAAAAAAAGCCATGCATTTTTTTATTTAGTAACGGTTTGTCTTTAAAGATATGGTTGGTTGGTTAGTGGGCAAATTAGGTGGTAACCTACTACCCACTAGTTATAGCAAGAGTTAGGTCAGTTTAGCCCCAAGACTGACATGGTTTTAAAGACAACAAAATTTGGTCAGTGGGTCGTTAGGATATTTTAATATTTTCAATCACATAAGACAGCAAGACAACAAGACACTCACTGACCTTACCTGACTATGTTTCAACAAGAAAATAGCCATCAGCACCACAAGTCAAAAGAATGTAACAAGTTATTGTTAGATATATTTTTATGAAAGTATTACAAATTGTTGAGTCACTACATGGCAATAGACATGTTGATGACAGACAGATGTACCTACCTCAAGATGCATTAACCAAGATAATAAAAACAACCACTGCAACAATTCAACCAAATGTTATAAGCCACCCCTAAGATGATCCTCGGACCACCATATGTTTGAGTTTCCAGAAACAACATTTTACAACCAAATTCCTTCAACCATTGGGAATATTCCTGTGTAACACACAGGAATACTGCGGGCAACACACGTTTGCCAATCCTCGACAAACCTATGAAACCAACAACACCAACAAAAATTCAAACGTGTGGATAGAAAGGGCCCAGGACGTCTGGCTTGGCTTGTGTGGATGGGATCGCAAGCAAGTTTGCTGGCGATTAAATTGTGTATATATGAAAGGATGTTGCATCCACAAGTTTGAGCGTTTGTTAACGTTTGCAAACAGTATCATTATCCCGAACTACTCGAACCTTAAAGTAGAAAAAGAAAACAAATACTATCTACACATTGATCTCCTACTCCTAGATTAAATAGCACTGTCACAGACTAGTTCTCTGTATAGTTACTTTACTCTTTGCTAGTTCTATTCTATTTTTCTTTATGGCAATGGTGCCGATTCTCTCTGTATAGTTACTTTACTCTTTGGTCGACACACAGACTAGTTAGAGCACTGTTTTGTGCACATTGACAGTGACAGTTGACTATTGACCTCTACTGTTGACAACAGACATGCCACAGACTGCTATCAGATGGGGAACTGTCACTGTGGTTCTTGATCAACTGTGGGGTAGTGTCGCCAACTTAATTTTTTTAGCGGTAACGGTTATCGTACCGCAAACCAAAAAGATATTTTAACAGCTAGAAACGAATGAAATATTTTCAAACAAGATATTTACATTATTATATAAACACAGTGACGGAAAATGTGGCCCGGCCCCTAAGCGGAAATTTGGGAACAAACCAAACCTTTTCTTAAAGATTTTTTAATGTGAATAGATTAATTAACTAACTATCTGTATGCCAGAGCTGTTTTGAAAGTTACTCTTCTTTTGGTGCGTTGAGCGATTTATGGAACTATGGAAAATAGATGGCACTAATATCAGTTTTAAGTTTTCACTTCTGTCGGTAGTCCCCATGACAGCCAATTTTTTATTTACTTTCTAGCAATACAGCTTTCTTTTACAATTTTTTATTGATGATCGCTGATTATGATTATGGTTATACGAACATTTTTACCATATCTTGTTTGAACCTTTTTGGTTGCCGTTTTTGTTGTATTTTTAACTTTCATTTTAGTTTACTTATTCGTCGTAGTTTGGTCTTTTAAATATTATTTTATATATAATCTGTATTTATCAGGTTTTATAAAAGTACTTAATTATTCCATTCTTTTAGTTAAATAGTCTAGACAAGTTATATTGAACACACTGTAGGTTCACAGCTGATAAATTGTTATCTCGGGACAAAAGATGCTTGCATTCATGGACCATTTAGACGGGGCCTATCCCCGAGTCAATCCATTAAGCCAATCCAATATTAGCCTCGTGTAAATAGAGACAGTCCACTGCATTGGATTGACTATTTAACGTGTTGACGAGGTCTATATAAGTGCAAATTTGCCACTTTTTTTTTCAATGGGTAATTTCACCGCTTTATTACATGGGACACGGGTGGCCGTCGTTTAGCGGGTGTCTATAAGTCATAAATTATGACCCTTGTCTTAAATGTGCAATTATGGATTTGGGATAATTTTGGTACTAAAAAAGCTTAGAGCATATAACACTGGAGAAGAGATATGCACAATATTCCGAACAAAAAAGTCTGTCACTTTTAGCGGGGGACGCGGTAGCGGAAAGAGAAGTCCGTACCATCAGTTTTTATTTTATTGATAAGTATCGATATTCATTCGGAATTTTGCTTGAATCTATAAAATAAAACAGCTGTTGCATAAAAAAGTTACATTTTATTAAGAAGATAAAATAACTACAATTTAATAAAAGTAACTAAATTTGTAATAAGTAAGTAATCTCAATAATAAATTAGGTAATGTTAAAAAAAAATGTAACCACTTCAATGGACATACTTAACAAAGTTATAAAACACTGAATAATAAAAAATAATTTCTAAGTAATTTTTACTAAGAAGTTATCGACATGTCAACATAGAGCATTTAATACTGGAGAAGCGTTACGAACACGTCCCCTCTATAAAAGTACAAGAACAAATGTTCTAGTACGTTCATAAAAACTACTTTCCAATCGATTCACGACGAACTTCGTAAGTCGTTTTAAAGGCGCGCGGAGCTCCGTGAAAATGCCTATTTGTAATGCCTGTTAAATGGTGTAAAAAGTGTTCAAATACGTCAAATTTACATAAAGAACTGAATAACTTTCCATATGTTGAATTTTTTTTGAAGATTTAGTCACATTTTTATTGAAATATATAATCCTAACATAATACAATTCGATTTTTCATTCGATTCAACCATGATTCAATATAAAACGTAGCATGAATTGAGTATTTACCTCACGTTGCTTCTGTGACGTCACCGAGTCTCGCTACATCTCGTTTTTACGTTCCTAAAGATCAAAATACTTTTCTTTTACATTACGAAAATATACGTCAAATCAGCTAAACTTACACGCACTTGACATGCGATTATGTCCTCTAGTAAAAATGTTAACGAGACTACCGTAGGGTTGAGGTCATGTTGGAAACCAAAATAACCTAACTTCTTAACCCTTTTTATTATGTACTTTCTTTTTTCAGGTAATGTAAATTTATTGCCACAACAGGCAATTAAAAGATGCCGAAAAAATTATATCGACTTTCTGCCATCAGAATACATGCATATGAGACATAATACTGAAAGGTATAAAAATGATCATGATCACACAGTTATTTTGTCAAATTCAGACTAATTAAAATGGAAGCGTTTTTTTTTTTCAAACAAATATTACACCCCTTTTTAAAATCTACCGTAATTTTTTGATATCTACCGTATTTATAAACTGGGAACACCGTAACCCATTATTTTGAGTTGGCAACACTGTCTGTGCTGTACTCTGTCCACAGTCCAGTGTGACCATTTGTGGCAGATTTCTGCCATTTTGGCAGATTTCACTCCAAATTTTTGTCTGTGGCAGATCATGCTGACGATTTACTAAAGTGGCAGATTTCGGCAGATTTAAAAGATTTCAAGAAAATTCGCATTAGTTAATTTGAATTTTCAATGAATTCATCTTTTTTTTTAAATAATTACATCAGGTTTTATAAATAATTAGATTACAAAAATGATTTTATCGATCTGGCAACTTCTGTTTCATGACCAAATTATACGGGGATTTTCGGCTTATTCTGTTTTTAAACAAGTGCGTCATATGATTATGAACCGTTATCAAACTGGAAAGGCTTGTGCAAACCAGCGCGACTTGTCGCGCGACGCGACACCGCTTATTGTTATACTGTGAAGTTTTCTTAGAAATTGTATTGTTCGTGTCGCGTCGCGCGACAAGTCGCGCTGGTCTGCACAAGCCTGAATAGTGTTCATATTCTTATCTTTTTTATTGATTTGGTTTTCAATCTACTTTTGATTTTACCTCATTTTCTTTTGATGTGTATCGAGTACGGTTCTGTGTAACGAATCATTATTTATGAAGAGAAAATACGAGCGTTCTTATCGACCTGAGTGGGAACAAGATCCCTTGCTTTCTTCCTGGTTGTCAAGGTTTAAGGAAGACCAGGACGTTGCATTCTGTAAAGCTTGCAACTGGAAATTCATTATCAGATTATCTTCTTTAAAAGAGCACGGATCATCTCAGAAACATAAAAGAACATAATTGGGTATAGTGGCCAATCATCGGTAAGTTCTTTACAATATTAAGTATAAATATATAATCAGATTCTTCAGAGATTGTTTTAAATGATTAATTTTACTAAACTATTTCAGGTTCAACGGTTTTTTAAGAAAGCTCCATTAGAAGAGGAAGTGAAAAAGGCAGAACTAAATTTTTGTGTTATGCTAGTGGAACACAATTTACCTTTTCGCTTAATGGACCATTTGAGCGAAATAATATCAAAAAGCTTCCACGATTCTGAAATCGTAAAACAATTTTCCTGCAAGAGGACTAAAGCAGCAGCGGTAACGTATAATGTGTTGAAGCCTTATTTAGAAGAGGAGATGCTCGCCGATTTAAAATCATGTGAAAATATGAAAACACGTAAACCGATGTTTTCTTTAATTATTTATGTGTACGAGCCAATAATGCTCATACAGCAAAAGTACGTCTATGCGTGCTAAACACTAATAAAATCACGGATCAGTCGGATTCAGTCGTAACTAAAACTCCGTCACGCGGTGAAGTGCGGCTCAGATATCTAAACAAACATAACTACTTGTAACTATTTCCATAAATAAACTATTAAACTTAGCAGTGGTTTGGTGTAATTTAACTAACTACCTACAACTACAACCGGGTATCCGTCAACGACGAGAAAACCCCAACATTATGAGACCACAGATGTTACAACTACTCGTACTTCGATGCTTGCAGTTGTAACCAAATATTATTCTGAAAAAGATCTCCAAGTAAAAACTAAATTTTTAACTTTGGTTGACTTGAACGGGGCTGATGCGCAATCATTGTTTAATGCACTTTCCGGGGCTTTGACTAATGGTAACCTTAATATTAAAGATGCTATTACTTTTGGGGCTGATACCACTAACGTTATGTTCGGGAACAAGGTGGTATTGTTGCCAAAATAAGACATGTAAATCCATATTGCATGATTATTAAATGTGATGCGTGCGATACACTCAAAGCGGTAGAATGGCAGACCCATTCTGTCACTTTGTATGTATCGCACGCTAGTAAAAACACCATACCACGGGCTATTAACCAAATAGTACAGGAAGTTTACGGATACTTTTGACATAGTAGCAAAAGACAAAGAGAATTTGTCGAATACCAAGATTTCATTGGCACTGAAAAGCATAAAATATTAAGGCATTACGAAATTCGCTGGCTATGTTTGCACGCTTGCATCAAAAGAATTTTAGAGCAATGGGATGCCCTTAAACTTTTTTTTCAGTCACAGTTTTTGGAAGACAGAAATATTTCATCAGAATTCTTGTTTAACAGTTTGAATGACAAATATATAAACTGTATTTTTATGCCCTTTTTTTTTTTTGAGGTTGGTATATCATCAAATGACTTCTCCCGCTCTGGGCGGAGCGAGAGGGTGTGTCAGACTTTTACTGACTAAAACCCATCCGTGTTCCTTCCGTTGCCTGTGTGCCGGTGCCGCGATATCCCTTTCGGACAAACCCGCAACCCCAGCAGGCATTGGTCTTTCGACCCCGTCAGTTGGTGCTAAGATCTCTTTGAGGCGCGCCTGGAACACAACGCGCCGTCGACACAAAAGAATGCAAACATTTCTAGCTGAACTGTGTACTCAATTAAAGACACGGTTGCCACTGAGCAATATTTTCAAAGATTCATAGTTCTTGGATCCACAGCATGTGGTTTACAAAGATTTTTCGTCAACTTTAAACGTTGCAAAGGCTTTTCCCAACATAGTAGATAAAAAGAACATTCAAAAAGTTGATGACGAACTTCGAATAAAATTAAATTTGTAAAAGTATGAGAGACTTGTTAGAATCAGGTGGAAGTAGCACCACCAGCACAATTTTGAGTGTAGACAAATTTTGGGGAGTGATTGTAAAAATCCTGGACGCGAATGGGGCTACAAAATATCCAAACATTACTTTCGCGAAAGCGTTATAATGTTGGCCGATGTCCGACGCTTTGTGCGAAAGAATCTTCTCTCAGGTGAATCTAAATAAAACAAAAATAAGGAATAGGTTCCTAAATCAACAAGTGTCCGCTTTAATTACAACAAAAGAGGGGATTAAGGAACACGGAGACTGTGTATCCTTTCAACCAACTAAAAATATGATCAAAAAGATGTCGTCAAAATCTATGTACAACTAAAATGACGAAAATTTGGAGGCAAATGCGGATACGTAGAGTAAGTAGTGTATAGATCTGCTGGGGTTGCGGGTTTGTCCTGCTGGGGTTGCGGGTTTGTCCTGCTGGGGTTGCGGGTTTGTCTGAAAGGGATATCGCGGCCCCGGCACACAGGCAACGGAAGGAACACGGGTGGGTTTTAGTCAGTAAAAGTCTGACACACCCTCTCGCTCTGCCCAGAGCGGGAGAAGTCATTTGATGATTTCCCATCCAAAAAAATAAAAAAAAAAAAGTAGTGTATAGATAAAATAATGCTTAAGAAAATTGTTAAATGTTTTTGTTGATTAAAGAAATTCCATTGAATTCGTTGTGTATTTTTTTTTCTGTTTCCATGAAGGCATATTTTTGGTAATTTTGGCGTCAAGTGTGGCAGATTTCCGCAGATTTTTTGCCTAGTCTGTGGCAGATTCGCCATTTATAAGGTGGTCACACTGTGCACACTGCACTCTCTCTGTGGTCACGCAGTGGCTTTTTGTTTGTCATTGATTTTCTTTGCTTGGTATAATGTGCAAGAAAATATGATTATCGGAAC
Organism: Agrochola lota; assembly: GCA_947364205.1. Classification (NCBI taxonomy): domain Eukaryota; kingdom Metazoa; phylum Arthropoda; class Insecta; order Lepidoptera; family Noctuidae; genus Agrochola; species Agrochola lota. The sequence continues at coordinate 12,445,353 of OX376239.1, read as the reverse complement.
AGTGGCGACCGTTCATCGTCTTTTCCAAAACTCGTACTAGTAGGGTCAGTGGGTAGTCTTAGGGGCGGAGTATTGATTTATCTAGATACTAGATACGAAATTCGTCCATACATGGATCCAGTCAATATCGTTACCTCTTATTCATTGTCATTTATCGACTATCATTGTTGTCAAACTCGTGTTCTTTTGTTGAGAAGAGTAGGCAGCTAGTTCCATTCATCTTGCTATAACGTTCATCCAGTGAAAGGAAGTGTTTTTATTCACAGCCCCTAAGACGACCCACTGACCGGTATTACTGCCGAAAGGCATTCTTGTGCCTCGTTTGTTCATAAGTTCAACTTCAGGACTTTGGCATGTGTGAAGTTTTACAAGTACACGTTGGGTATCGGTTGAGTTGCAGAAGATTGCATTCTGTTGTTGTTGTTAAAAATATGAAAAGAAACTGCAGTTGCAAGTATCACTTGATTTTTGGTTGTGTATCGGTTGAGTTGCAGAAGATTGCATTCTGTTGTTGTTGTTAAAAATATGAAAAGAAACTGCAGTTGCAAGTATCACTTGATTTTTGGTTGTGTTCGGTCTTGAACTATGAAGAAGTACCAAATCAAACCATGAGAATGATCTTGGTCTTTTGAAATCCAGACGTTTATTGGAATTATCAAATTAAATACAATCTCTAGATGCGTAGCCAGAGATGAAATTGAGATGTAATTAGAACTTATGCAGCCCTCTGACCGTCAGTTCCTTTGCAGGATATTGGCCACTGAGTTCCTGTGTATTTATTTATCCTTTTAAGTTGCTGTACTTGGTTTTGTGAATGAGTTCTACAAAATGTGTTTTTTTTTACTTTTCACTGTTTTCTGTTGGGAATGTCTGCATCTGTCTTATCTTCGTTAGGGTATTTTCTTAAAGTAGGACATTACATATTGAATTCTTAAAGAACCTTCGCTGCTGATAACTGGTTATTAGGTTTTGACACTGTGACTATGTATTTAATTTGTGGCTGTTAAAGACGTTTTGGAATGCACAAGAAAATATATTGGCAGCCACCAAGCAGTGACATATGTTTTATATATTTGTTTTATAAAAGTATATTTCAAATTCTAAAAGTAACATTAAGTTTTGAATGGGTAGAACACCAAATCAACTTGTTTTATGATTTATCTTAGATAGTTGTTTCATGTTAGACAGTACGGTAAAATGAAATATTAAATTGCTAATACTAGAAAAAAAAACTTTTTCTTCTGATTGGAAATTATTTCCCTTTACCTGTTTAGGGAATTGAGGGGAATGGTCAAGGAGCATATGAAAAAAAAATGTTAATGTCACCACAGGACATTAACAAGGGGAGGGGTATTTTTCCATCCTCTGACATTGTTTGTGGATCTCAGGCAATTGACTCATATACAAGCAAAGGCAGCAACATCCACTTTTACTGAAAAGGCATTATTTATTATTATTATAAGCCTGTGTCGTCCCACTGCAGGGCAAAGGCCTCCCTTAGACTTTTTTTTACGTTGCATGTGGCAATTTTTTGTTATAATAAGTTGCAAGCATAGATAACTAAGCATAATGTTTAGAATCAGATATTGTAAAACAGAATTTCCTAATAAAGTCCAAATTTACCAAAATAAGGTACCTAATACATTTAGGATATTGCTGCTTTTGCGTCATTCTTAATTGTATGTTGCTGGTTTTGCATCAGTCTTTAATGGATATTGCTGCATTTGTAATGGTTGTTTTTGATTATGTTTTAGTGTAATAATATTGATACTTCAATTTATCTAGAACCTATGAATTTCCTATTTTAGTAGGAAAAGTTGTTATGTGATTTTATTAGAAATGGGAGGAATGTACACTATGAATATGAATATTAACCCATAAATGTCCAGTTTTGGGATTCCTTTTTTGGTTATTTTCCGATACGTTTATAAGACTAGTTTTAGTAAAAAATATTTTTGTTTGGTAGGTATTCTAGAGGTGTTCGAAAACGAAACCACAGGCAAATATCCTACATTCAGTATAGGTAATTAAAACTAATTATGTTATAACGAGTTTATTTAATATTTTTTTCACACGAAATTATAGTAAAAAAATTAAGAATGAAATGCAGAGAAACATTTAAAATGTAAAAAGGCTTTTGCAAAAGGCACATCGCAGTCTACTAGGTGGCCTGCCGATCATATGCTCGGCGTTATGCTTTCGTACTGATTTAGGTACATTTGTAGATAACCATTTGGTAGGTCCCGGACGCTGCTTATCATTGCTATACTTTTGAAGTAGGTAAGGTTCGGGCAATGCTACGCCCGCCGAAACTCCAGTGCTCCAGAGCTAGTAGTGTAGCATTGTTGACCGCGACGTCTACCAAACAGAAAAGTAAGGGAATGTACCACTTTTTGCCCCTCATTGAATACGATAGGTACCGATATTTGCATCCATCCGATCAACCCCTCCCATAAAACGATTGTATTGGTATACAACGTTGGCACATTTACTCTTTGTTAGTGAGCAGCTGAGTATCTCCTTGCACTTCTCAGTGCGATTCCCACGTACGGTACCCGTCACTAAGATACTTTTTTCTTTCATTGTTGTTATCAACGGTAATCGTGTGAAGAAGTTGTCGTAGTAAACCAAGAATCTTGTTTCTTCGTAGAAATTCTGAATTTCAGTCATTCGTTTTTGCACAACATATTGTCCTAACCCAATACTATTTGTTTCATAGGCCATCGGCCTTGATACGGGTCGGCGTATAAGCAATATCCTAAGCGCAAGGCCACCATCCACGTTTTGAAGCCAAATCTAATAGGCTTTCCCCGGATATGCTGCTTACAACCGTGTCTACCATAGTAAGGTAACATAGACTCATCTATGCTGATGTCCTTTTCGATTATGGCATATTACAAGAACTTCTTCCGTAAATCAAAAAGAGGGCGGACTTAACCCATTTTGTCATTAGGGCAAAGGTTGGTGTTATGAACCACATGGAGATGTCGAATAATTTCTTCGAATCGGTTCCTCCGCATGGATTTCACCACCAAGATGTCTAGACTCGGAAGCCACAAGAACTTAACCCTTCGTTGCAAGATATTCATTTTTTTTTGTAAATAAAAAATCGTAGGCATGTAATTAGAACTCTAGGTAAGTAATGGGAAAAATAATAAAAAATCTTTGACATATTTAAGTATTTTTTTAAAATAAAAAGTGCTTAGATGTAAAGAAGGTTGAACATTATTGCATAAGTTGCGAGTGTCATACTGAATTTCGACAGTTAATTATTTCGACACGGTCCCAATTTCGAAAAACAATTGTTCGACTACTCATTGCTTTGACAGAACATATATTCGACTAGCATTAGTCCGACAGAACATACTTCGACATCACACAACTTCGAAAAACACTACTTCGACGTAACCCTTCTTCGATATGCACGTGTTCGGCGGATCTCTATTTCGACGGATCATACCTTCGACATAATACTGCTCAGGATGCCTACCATGATCTAATTAAAAACGATTCAAAAACAAGGCATTTCAGTTTAGGTTCTTAAACTGCATCGCTTCAAAGTCGTACCATGACGTCCAATAAACTCAGCGGCATTTGGATCGTTAAAAGTGAATGAAAGATCGCAAATTTTATTTGTTCTTAACTCAGTATCATTACTTTAAAGTAAAACAGACACTCAACAGTTTTTTTAAGATTCGACGTTAATACGGTAACTATTGTTAAAATAATTCTTAGTCAAAGTAGATATTTATTTACCTTTTGCTATTTATTAAGTATAGGAAAATATATTTTTTATTTCGACCTAATAAAACAAATTATGTTTCTGTTTCTAACGTACCAGAGTAAACAAAGTTGTGTGAGTTGAGTTGGGGCATAGTGGGCATAGTGTGAGGCGGAATCTTCCTCAAAAAACTCAAATAAAAGTAGTTAATCAGAAATCTGTTAGACAAAAACTAATGCGGTTAAAAAAGGCATATAAAATAGGTATTTTAGACTTTAAAAGAAAGATTAAAGCTCACTTACATTGGTTTTTGTAAAATTCCACTAAAATAGCACTAAAAAACTTTATTTTCGTCAATAATTCACCAAACGTTTCAGTTTATGTTAAAGAAATAGTAACTTTTATTGAATCGCTTATTTTGACAGTTGAGCGTTTCAGTTGAGCTGCTATAAGGACGTCATGGTACCAAACAAGAATGAATGAAACCAAAACTTACGACTCAGTTTGGGACAATCGCTGTCACATGGCATGGCCTAAATTGAATCGTTAAACTAACGTCATGGTACGAATTAGAAGAACAGTTCAGTTTAGGTCCTAAAATGGATCGCGCTAAGAGCTCGTGGTAGGCATCCTGAAATGTGACAATACTAATTGAATTTCGCTTTATGGTTTTAGGTACAAAATAAAAACATTAATAATAATCAATTATGTTTTTAATTATAACCAGTAACAAATCTTTGTACAGTTTAATCATTTCTTCAGATAATTTAAATCGTAACATAATATTAATAAGTCTTCTTCATTATTTATTAGACATGCGAGTAGCGTATGCTATTCCTCTTAGGTACGAAATTGTATTCATGTAATTTTTTAGTAGCAAATACCTTTCGTTCTGCTGTAATACTGGTTATAATTAAAAACATAAGTAATTGATTCATTTATTCATTTATAAACTTAATGAGTACATTTTTAAATATTTTTATAAAAAACATAAAATATATAAAAAAATAGTAGCCCACCGGTATCGGGAACAGGGTCCAAGCTACCAGCGGTCAGGGCTCCAGATAGAGGAACCTTCTGATAATGCGAGCCGTGTTCAGGAGTACCGCTTTCTGAATCAAGCCCTTGATCCAGCTGCCCAACGAGAGCCTCCTTAGGTGTTAGTCGAGGCTCTTGGCAACTAAGCCATCGACTGATACGACTATCGGCCCAATGATCGCTGAGTCCACATCCCACATGTCGACAACCTCGTGAGCCAAATCAAGATACTTGATGTGTTTATCTTTCCCAGCTTTCACGAGGTCCCGTCGCCTCGTGCGAAGCCTTTCGTTCTGCTGTAATATTGTTCTGTGTGCTTTTTACTTCTTTTTTCACTTTGGCCAAAGTTTTAACAATGTTCATTTCTTTTCTATAGAGCAGAGTATTCCCCCTCATATGCCAGCTTTCGATTGAATTATGAGTCAAAATACGGGGCTTAAAATAAATGGGACAACCTATTTTTATGTATGGAATCTGCAATCGACCACATTTCTAGTGGATAAGATGGTAGCACTTCTGTATATGTAACTTTCAAAAGTGCCACCATCCTATTCACCAGAAATGTGGTCGATTGCAGATTCCATTGAATGTGGATTTCCTTCAACTCAAAATTATTCAAATAATACATAAAAATAGGTTATCCCATTTATTTTAAGCCCCGTATTTTGAACGCTGTTGCCCCTTAAAATGAGAAATCTGGTATGGTCGGTCACCCTAGTTTAAATTATCGGAAGAAATGATTAAACTGTAGAAAGATTTGTTACTGGTTATAATTAAAAACATAATTGATTATTATTAATGTTTTTATTTTGTACCTAAAACCATAAAGCGAAATTCAATTAGTATTGTCACATTTCAGAGTAGTATTATGTCGAAGGTATGTTCCGTCGAAATAGAGATCCGCCGAACACGTGCATATCGAAGAAAGGATACGTCGAAGTAGTGTTTTTCGAAGTTGTGTGTTGTCGAAGTATGTTCTGTCGGACTAATGCTAGTCGAATATATGTTCTGTCGAAGCAATGAGTAGTCGAACTATTGTTTTTCGAAATTGGGACCGTGTCGAAATTCAGTATGACACTCATAAGTTGCGTCCCAACCCTTGTAACAGGTTGCGACTAGTATAAACATGTTCTTTTAAGCTTTTTTATGATTAATAATCCAAGTTTTTATTATAATTGCGTGCAGGTCAAAAGTTATTGGGCGTCAAGTGAAAAAAGGTTTTTGTATTAAATAATACTTTAATCATACTTTATTACATTTTGAGTTACATATCCACATAATTATTACATTCATAATAATTGTACAGTAATCACAGGCAGTAATAGTTATTTTTTGACAGTTATTAATAAACGCACAGTTGAAAATATATAAATAACAAAGGATATCATACAATTATCAAAGAATAATTCCCTTATGTAAGAGTACGGCTCAAACAAATGCATATTGTATACTGGTACTTGTGATTTAACAATAGATTGATTACATATGTCTCTACTTACTATCTTACAGTGATTTAATTACTTTTAATAATTATTATTCTCTAGTATAATAATATCGTCCAAAAGGTCGCTGGTACCTTGGCTGGTGTCTAGCCCAGCCAAGGTACCAAATGATACTCATTATGTGAGCGCAAGTACCTACTGTTCTTTTTCCAGTTAAACATGAGCAATAATAATGAGCAATTGCATCTCTCGCCGTTTCTGCTCTATTTTTTATTAAAATATACAAATAATAAATCCTACTATACATATCGCGATTTTATCCGCCCCCTCAACAGAATACCTTCTGAAATATTTATATTATATCGCAGAAGGTTAAGAATAGCTCCTATGCATATTTCAATTGTGTATAATGCCCGGCACGAGTCATGAGCACAGATTGACAGTAGTGGCGGCAAGCACGCGCATGTACACTTTTGGCCAAATTTATTGAGTACCGTTTTTTACTAAAAAATATTGATAGGTACACAAATTATAATTAACATAGTAGTGGTATTTCAAAATCAAACTATTTATTTTTTATTATTAAAATATAATTAAAAAATAAATAAAATCGCCTCAATCTGGAGGAATTGGTAATATGCCTTCCATAAAACTAGAGTCCGCGTTGGTGCTGGTAGAGGCAACTTGATCATTAATCTCATCATCGTCACTGTCCTCATCCTCCGAATTGGTCTCGGAGTCATCGTCACCAACGTGAATTATAAATGTTTCTGTCATTGCATCCACTATTTGATCGTTTTTTATATATTCTTTCTCAACTTCCTTTACCTTTTGAAATAATTTTGTCCATTCATTAGATCCCATTAAATTTACTTTTTTCTTAACAAGATCTGTGACGCGAAGATATAGGTTTTTTAGGCCTTTTGTTGTGCCATCTGACCATGCCTGAGACGATGAATGGGACGAATCTACATATGATTCGTCCGTATAAATAATTGTTCTTCCCTCTTCTCGGAATTTTTGCATTTTTTGCAAATACATTATTCGCTGGAACAAAATAAATTTCCTTGTAAGACCTAAGATTTGTGACTATCAAAGCTTTAACAGCAACACTACGTGTCTTGAAAAATTAAGGTGAACATTAAGGTGGGTACTGACCAACGTTACAAGGTGTAATGTAACATTCGCATCGAGCGTGTTACTCATCGAGCATGTTACGCAGTGTCCTTAAAATCGACGTAACATGCTCGTCAAAACTCTGTGCTCCGTCGCCGCCAGTTCACTCCGAGATGGCCGACAGCGAGGACGTATTGGGAACTTTGATTCTACTTAGTTATTGTTTCATCCAAGTGAAGAAAAAGAAAAAACGTTACTGGACATCAAACTTATTTAAAAATAGAGGCGTATGTGGTGGTTTGTCATTGATAGCAATATTAAAAAACCAAATGATTACTGGACAGTATAAAAACTTTGTACGCATGTCTCCGATTGATTTTGAAGAACTATTGAATTTAATTGGACCAAAAGTACATAAAAACGATACAAATTATAGAAAAGCTATCAGTGTCACGGAACGGTTAGCACTAACGCTTCGTTTTTATGCTACAGGAGATTCCTATACTAGTATGCAATATCTTTTCAAGATATCAAAACAACGAATAGGATTTATAGTGAAAGAGGTCAGCGAAGCCCTTATTGGAGCATTAAAAGAATATGTAAAGGTATGTATTATGTATGTATTAATTCAGAAAATGTAGTCATTACATATCAAATTAAATTAAATCACCAAATTCTGACATAAACTGTTCACTCATAGCTGGTGACCCATAGTCATTTTGATGGGACGTATTTGATGCAGGAGTTTCAGGGCTTTGCTGTGGCTCATAGTCATTTTGATGGGACGTATTTGATGCAGGAGTTTCGGTCTGTGGCATCGATGAGACTCTGGAAGTTGTTGGTCTTGTAGAGTAGCCTGAATAACTGTAGCTGTTCATTCCATTTCCAACATAGTCATACTCTCCGCGATCAGCACTGAAATGAAATGAAATGAAATGAAATGAAATGAAATGAAATTGTTTATTCTGTAAATAGGATATAGGAATCACTTTTACACGTCATATTAAAAATATATTAAATTTTGCTAGATGAGTTCGGCGTTTCCTATCCGACTACTCTGAGAAGAAAGGCCGAAACAAACTCAGAGGTCACAGTCTCTTTTAAAGTCCAGACATAATCTTGGTCAAGCCATATGAGGACCATGTAGATTCATGTCTGAAATGGTCTTTTGAGAAAAAGAACCACACAGATTTGAGTGGACCTGTCCAGTCAGTGCAAGCATTTGTCAGTAATCGTGGAGCTCAACTCAGAACAAAAGGAGCTCAACTCGACGAACAATACCAAAGAAAGGACATTTGGGTAGGCCGCATAAACTACTCAAACTGCCAGACCATCATTAAAACTAACTGAGAGAGGATAAAAAAGGAGTAATAAGAAAAAAAAAAATTAAATTAAAAAAATATCCACATAGTCCTCACATTCACAATATGTAATTAAAATAATATTATACTTTACAAAGTAATCATGTCATTTTGTTTTAATGTTTAAATAAAACTGGTATATTTTAATGATTTTACTAAATAATTCTAATGTCAAGTTTTATGGTTTTATCACAAGGTTTAGCAGAGCGAGCAGCTCAATCCCAAGCTTTTTTATCTTCTAAATAATCTGAAATTTTATAGTACCCTTGTTTACAAAGTTTGGTTTTAATACAAATTTTAAATCGTTTAATGGGTAAGTTTCGAATGTCAATGGGAAGTTTGTTGTAAAAGCGTATACATTGACCCATGAACGAGTTGCCTACTCTGTGGAGACGAGTGCGATGTACAGCAAGGTTGTGTTTATTCCTGGTATTTAAACTATGAATATCAGACATTTTCTTAAAATTTGATATATTTTTGTGTACATACATTAGGTTTTCAAAAATATATTGTGAGGCTAGAGTCAAAATATTTACTTCTTTGAATTTTCCTCGAAGGGAATCTCTCGGACCTAGGTTGTAAATGGCTCGAACAGCCCTTTTCTGTAGAACAAAGATAGTATTAATGTCCGCACAGGTTCCCCAGAGAAGAATCCCATATGACATAAGACTATGAAAATAACTAAAATAAACAATTCTGGCTGTATCTACGTCAGTTATCTGTCTAATTTTTTTAACAGCATAGGCGGCCGAACTAAGCTTTCCTGACAATTTTTCTATGTGTGGGCCCCATTGTAATTTACTATCAATAGTGATTCCAAGAAAAACTGTCGACTCAACAGGGTCCAGCTCTATTCCATTAACTTGAACATTGGTAGTTAGCTGCCTGACATTTGGCGTTGAAAATTTTATGAGTTTAGTCTTGTTTTCGTTCAGAAGAAGATTATTTACATTAAACCAATGCACAACTTTAGAGAGTGCATCGTTAATTTGTTCAAAGTTAACTAACTGACGTTTGATTTTAAAAATAAGGGAAGTGAACAATATATTTGATATATAATGCTGCACATGTATTTTTGTTGTCTTTGAATAAGATCGTAATTTATTTGCCAAAAACATACCATAGGCTTCACATTCGTCAGGTCTGTGCGAAGTTGCCTCCGTTTGCTCGGTTCTCTTTTTTAATATATTTAAAGTAGATACCATTATCTCTTCTGGGCTTGGGGCTACTGATTTCTTCCTTTTTGGAGGAGGAGGGCAATCATTGTCGCTTTTTTTGGCAGACGGAGGGCAATCATCAGGCAGTTGTTCTGAAGCACCTTCATGTCCACGTAGCTGAAAATAAATATTAATTATTATTTCAGACGCCAGAAACACCGGAGCAATGGCTGGTTGTAGCAAATGACTATGATACTTTGTGGAATTTTCCACATTGTTTAGGTGCAATCGACGGTAAACATATTTTACTGCAATCACCGATCAACAGTGGCAGTGAATTTTATAATTACAAGGGTTTCTTCAGCATCGTATTACTGGCAGTTGTTGACGCGAAATATAACTTTTTGTATGTAAATATTGGGTGTCAAGGAAGAATATCTGATGGAGGAGTTTTCAACAACTGTGTTTTAAACGAAAAACTAAAAAATAATGCACTAAACCTCCCTCAGCCCACTGCGTTGCCAGCAAGAACAGAAGAAATTCCATTTTACTTCGTTGGCGATGAAGCTTTTGCTCTTTCCCAAAATATGACGAAAGTATATGCAGGATATCATGAACGTGGTTGTAAAGAAAGAATATATAACTACCGACTTTGCAGAGCTCGTAGAGTAGTGGAAAATGTGTTCGGCATATTGTCAGCAGTGTTTAGAGTTTTGCGGAAACCAATGTTGTTAGAACCGAAAACCGCGACATCTGTCGTAACAGCAATAACATCTCTCCACAATTTTTTAAGAAAAGGTAATAATGCTCATGTATATACCCCTGCAGGTAGTTTTGACGAAGAATTGAACGGCCAGGTCAGATTAGGAAACTGGAGAGAAGGTAACAATGATATGACTAGTATGTTACCTTTGCAAATAAGACCGCGAAGGGCTACAACATCTGCTCACAATATTCGTAATGAAGTTGCTGAATACTGTATTCAGCAAGGGTCTGTAAGTTGGCAAGAAAATTATGCTTAAAATGGACTTACAGTATCTGTTGTGTCACGAGGTGTATTTCTATCCAGTAGAAATAACATGGATTTGTAAGCGAACCAAGTGCTGTGGTAAACTTCATCTGCACCTGAAATTTAATTTGTAATTAATATTGAATTATTTTAAATAAAAAGAAGCACTATACAGATTAATACCGAGTTTATATTGTTTTCCCCACACTAGCTTGGAAACACCTACTTCCCTCACTAATTTCCACCCCCCCCTACTATAACCCGCGTTAAACTTAATAAATAATTACGTACCTTTTCCAGTACCAGTTGATTGTTTAGTTTTCTGTTTTTCCCTCCTCAATGATGCCAGTAAACTTGTCATTTTCTTTTTACAGGCTTCTCTTTCGCTGTCGAGTAACGAAGCCAATCTATCCCAAGCGTCTTCTTTCTTTAATTTGTTATAATGCTCTGGGTGAGCTGGGTTCCACAACAGTGTTTCTTCTTTGTATTTTTCAATAAAATACAAAGTTTTTTCTTTATTCCACTCCATGCTTCTTGAAACTTGATATAATTACGAGAGGAATAACGGGTGATCACTTGCGATGTCCACGTGCGCTCGTGACGACTCGCAACGGCGTACTGACTGAACCGCGTAACAGTCAAAGGATTCGCCAAAAAACCGACAGCCGGGTGGAGCACTCAAAGCGAGCAACGAGCGGCTCGTTGCTTGCTGGTTTTCCCGTAACACGACGTACTGACTGCATGAATGCTCGCTGTGTAACACGTTACATTACGCCCCGTAACGCCGGTCAGTACCCAGCTTTATATAAATTTATATGTATGTACCTGAAAGCGAATATTGGATTGTTCAATCAAAATTTTCCGGTTGTTCTCAGTCTTCCTCCACTTGAAACCCAACATTTTGATTATACGGCGAAGACTGCGCTCAGATCCTTGAAAATTTATATCTTCCCGTAATTTCTGTCATAGTTTTCCAATGGTGGGCATTTCTTTATTGGTGAGGTGGAAGTTATGAATACACCTTTTAATAACCCCCTGGTCAAAACTATCCACATCTGTGACAGGATGTTCTCTTGGTCTTTTCTTTCCTGGTGTTTTGAATACGATCAGAAATTCTGAACCATTGGCTTCTTTAATGATCCGCCGTACAGTTGCTACTGAGGTATTAGTCGCCTCCGCTGTGTCTTTATAAATTTCCAGCATACTTTTGTCACTACCTAACGCGTTGTTAAAAGCGCTGTTCTTTATAAAACAGTAAACTGAATACACCATTTGCCTTGCCTGTCTATTTAAAAAACTTTTGTACAACAAAAACCACCGACTTCTGAAAAAAAAACACTAATATAACTTTTTACAAAACAAAAACCACCAAATTCCACAAAAATACACTTAAAAGTGAAAAGTGAACACTTTTAATTGTATTTTTGTGGAATTCGGTGGTTTTTGCAACCAAGGTTTTTGGTTTTTTTAGTGTTTTTTTTTTTTGAAGTCGGTTGTTTTTTTTCTAAAAAAGTTTTTATTATTCACTTTTTAGTTGTGGTACCTACCCCATACAAATTAATATGCCATTCGAATAAAGGAAACAAATAAAAAGATTTTTCAAAAATTACACCTAGTGGGGTTACAACTAGTGGGGCAAGTAATCCATCAAGATTTTAGACTAGTGGAATCTGCCCCACCAACTCGAACTAGTGGGGCAGATTCCACTGAAAATTTTAAGCATTCCACTTTGGACCAGTGGGGCGACCTGGTGGGGCAAAGTGGAATGATTTAAATTAACCCCTTTGTGGGTGAACAGGGGGATACATTTTGTATGAAAGATCTTATTCATTTGAAAATGTGAAATGTGGTATAACCTTATCTGGGTAATAATAAAGATTTAATCATACATTTTACAAAACTGACTTGAAAGTGTAGAAAGGCCGCAATTTTTTTTATTTCGCGTCTCAATGACATCTATTGGCCCAAAATGGTACTAATGAATGCATTTTTCTACATACAATTTAGCAGATATAACATTTTTAAAATTTAATAACAGTCCTACTAAAATTGAAAATTGAATATAATCACGATGTAACATTTAGTTTTTGTTTCATTGCAATCGTCTCATTCAATAAAGATAGAGTAGATAGCTAATTTATATTTTTAAAGTGATACCCATACCACCAACAAGTACTACGTTCCAGGCAAGGGGTTACGGAGATGTGGAGCGTCGTATGCTGCCTCTGATATTAAGCTGGGCGGTCACAGTCCATAAATTATAGGGAAAAAACCATCATCCTCGAAAGATCAGTGATCTACCTAGGTAAAAAAAAAATTGCGAAAGGGCTAATATACGTCGTGCTTAATCGTGTCAGAAGTTTGGAAGGCATAGTTTTATGCGAACAAATTATTAAAGCGACCACACGACGACAGGATCATTGACGGAAATAACGAGGCTACGAAATCTGTCTTCTGACAATCAAGGCCACACATAGCAGACGATTCAAGTAGCGCAATTTGATGCCAGGATACTACCATTAATCATTTATAGGCAGAGTGCATCTCGTGTTAATAATGTTGCGAATTCCAATAAGCTCAAACACGGCTAGGATACATTGTTTTATGACGGAGTTCCGGTGCCTTCCTTCCGGTTTCATCTTCAGATCAATTCAATGGTACCATTTTCATCAGAATGTGCTTCATAGTCGCTTAATTATTCTAATCGAGATATCTTATCGCCACCCGTAAAATACTTATCATTGAGTAGTTCCGGTGGCCATCTGTGGTCTTCTTCATCAGTTCCACTTCACCAAATCATACTTTCTGAAAGCAAATGCTTAACTCGTTGCTGAATATACCAAAATCGCTATGTGTATGCCTATAATATTTGAGGAGTCCCCTCAATTCCTCATAGATTCCATCATCAGAATTGAATGTTGATAAAAATGAAACCAATCTGGAAGTAGATCTCTTCAAATAAGAAAACATTTTTCCAAATCGGTTCATAAATGGCGCCACCCGTGAAATACTTTTCATTGAGGAATTGTGGTGGCCATCTGTGGTCTTCTTCATCAGTTCCACTTCACCAAATGATACTTTCTGAACGCGTATGCTTTACTTATTGCTGAAAATACCAAAATCGCTATGTGTATGCCTATAATATTTGAGGAGTTCCCTCAATTCCTCATGGATTCCATCATCAGAACTGAATTTTGATAAAAATGGGACCAATCGGGAAGCATATCCTTTCAAATAAAAAAAGAATTTTCCAAATCGGTTCATAAATGACTGAGTTATGAGGTATACATGAGGTAACAAACATTAAAAAAAAACAACTGAATTGATAACCTCCTCCTTTTTGGGAAGTCGGTTAAAAACTGTATTTTTTCTCCTCGGCATTTTTGAAGAGTTCGTGACTTTACGATTTTAAAACCAAAAATTAAAAAAAAAACAATTGTCTAAAACGAGATAACAAAAATAAACTACACTCACCGGCACGGAAACTTGGCCACACGTGATTTTGCAGATTATTTGCATAAAACAAATTTCATTTGCATTTATGACAATAAATTAAGGGTAAGTAAGTGGCTTTAATACGTGTCTCTTATGCTTTAACAACTTCGAAATTAAAAGATTACCTCACCAATAAATCAGTTTTCAAAATCACGCACTTTTACAGAAATCAGGAATTTTTCACTATAAATTTAAAAACACTACAAAATAAAAAATAAGGTCTGTTTCGTTATTGTCTATACGTTTTAATATCGGGTGTTTCCTCCTCTAGCCCTGATAACTGCCTGCATTCGATCTGGCATACTTTGGATGAGGTTTCGGACATCAACTTGCGGTATACTGCGCCAAGCGGCCAGCGCTGCAATTCGGAGCTGGTTTAGAGTTTCCGGCGGGTTGGAGCTGGACTTTATCTTTCTTTTGAGCATGTCCCAGATATGTTCAATTGGGTTTAAGTCTGGGCTACGAGCTGGCTATTGCAATTTTTGTATGTCAACCTCTTCCAGATATTCTTCAACGCAATGTGCAACGTGTGGGCGTGCATTATCGTGCATTAGGAGGAATTGGTCGTGTCCAATGAACCCCGAATATGGAATTACGTGTTCCTGAAGAACTTCCTCGATGTATCGAACAGCTGTTAGTCGATTATCGACGATAACCAACTCTGTACGTGCGTCGGAAATTATACCTCCCCATACCATTATTGAGCCTCCATGGAAACTCCCTGTTTGAGTGGTAGTAATGGGTAAAAACCGCTCTCCTCTTCTTCGCCACACTCGTTCTCGACGATCTGGAGAACGTAAAGCTATTCGACACTCCTCTGAGAACAGTACTCTAGCCCATTGCTCGTGAGTCCAGTTAACGTGTTCTATTGCGAAGTGAAGTCGAGCTGATCGGTGCTGTCTGAGACGTTCTGGACCTCGTGCTGGTATACAAGCTTTTAAATTGACTTCCTCCATTCGTCTTCTCACCGTACGCTCACTAACATTAACGCCTCTTACAATTTGAAGCCGCTGGCGTATCTCAACAGCGGGCAGGTAGCGGTTTCTCAAAATCTCCAGGACAATAAAGCGGTCGTCTCGGGCCGATGTGCACCTTACGCCTCCACTGCCTGGCCTGCGGGTGTACTGGCCTGTCTCCTGGTATTTTTTAAGGGCATACTGCATTGATGACCGTGGTACGTTAAGAGCAATAGCAACTTCACGCTGTGTCAGCCCTTGGTTAATTAACGCAACGGCTTGTGAAACCTGTGCTAGTGTTACAGGCATTTGTATTGCTTTTAACCCTTAAACAAACGCGAGCCCATGTGTAAGTAAAAAAAAAATTGGTTTTAGGGTAAATAAAAGCTGCCGATTCCATTTTTTCCATAATTAAAAAATTAGGGGATGAGGGTGTTTGTTCGGTGGTAAATAATTTACCATTGTCCGTTGTAATGTATGCTATTTTGCAATTAAGTGGTAAAATAGTTACCATTGTTTGTTGTGGTTTTATTTTTTCTATACTACACTTGAGAGCAATAAAATCGCACACGTTGACTTTTTGTTGTTAAAGCAGTTTTTTTCATAAATGTGAATACATATTAAAATAAAACTTACACTATTTGAATGTTTACTTCAGTACCTTTCTAATGATATCAAATACAGTGTAAAAAAAGTACCCATAGGGAGTTTTAGGGCACAAAACCCAACATACGGATAAAATTACCCAATTTAGCTTAACAAAGAATAAAAATAAAACTCAAAATGCTTGATCAAATTGTTTTTTAATAAGGTGTATTCCCTCCCCTAGCCTTGATTACAGCTCTTAATCGGTTTTTCATGGACCGTATTAATTTCACCATGAAATCTTGTGGTATGGCGTTCCACTCCTCTTCAATGGCAAGTTGAAGCTCTTGGAGGCGCGTAGGAGCAGGGCTTCTTGCTCGAACTCTTCTTTTTAGCTCATCCCAGACATGCTCAATCGGATTGAGATCAGGACTACGAGCTGGCCACTCCATCGCGGTGATTCCAACATCTTCCATGTAGTCGCAAACTGTTCTAGCGACATGCGGTCTGGCGTTGTCGTGCATTAAGAGAAAATCTTCTCCCATAAGCCACGCAAGCGGCCTCACATGTTCTTCGAGCACTTCTTCGACGTATCGTGCAGCCGTCAAACTTCTCGATCTCGGGCCGGTATTCGCCGTAGTGATGAATACAATGTCAGTTTTAGTGTCCAACATTATGCCACCCCAAAACATACACGATCCACCTCCAAAAGCCACACGTTCGCTTATGCAGCATTGTGAAAATCGCTCTGATGACCTTCTGTAGACCCTAGAGCGTCCATCATGACCATGTAAAGTCATTCTGCACTCATCAGAGAACATAACAGCCCGCCATTGGTCATACGTCCAATTTAAATGTTCCCTAGCAAATTGTAGCCGGGCTTGTCGGTGAGCTGTGGTCAATTTGGGACCATTTGCTGGGCGATGTGAAGTCATTCCTGCTTCACCTAGTCTTCTTCGAACTGTCCACCGACTTATACTGACATTGCGAACTTCTCGAAGCTGTTGTCCCAGTTGAACCGCGTTCAGTTGCCGATTTCTCAAAGACCTTGTCACAAGAAAGCGGTCATCACGCTCTGATGTTGTGCGTCGCCGGCCAGATCCTGGTCGCCGAATGTAGCCACCGGTCTCTTGGAACCTCTGGTATACACGACGAACAGAGTAGCGGCTCAAATTTAGCCGTCGAGCAACTTCACTTTGGTTATGGCCTGCTTCGAGCAAGGCAATAACTTGAGCGGCTTCTGCGGGCGTGGTATCCATATTTTTCCAGTAAATCCGTATGCTTCCAGTAGAGATGTTATCACGTTGACCTTCGGTATGCAACTGAATAAAAATTCCAATAAACTGACCTTTTTATACCTGCGGCTAAGGGTGCAAGTAGTGACAACGCAAACGCGTGAATTTGGGGAATTCGGTGTACGGTCGGTTTTTGTAAGTTACGTGAAGGTCAATGATTTTAATTTTATGTTTTTGTAAAGCTAAGCTTGTATGCTTTAATTTTGTCTAATGATTTTTACTCAATATCTTTCGATTTTAGAAAACAATCAGTAATAAACCAAATTACAAGGGGTGTGCGATTTTATTGCTCTCAAGTGTAGTTGTTTTTTCATGTTCTACCTATTTACTTTTGGTAAACAAATAAAAATGCAATTTTTTATATATGTTTTATTTATTAAGACATAACAATATTATTGGTAAGTAATGAATTATCCATTTTAACTTTAATCTACTCTGAGCTTTGGTTGGTGTGGAACGTTTTGAAACAAGATTTCTCGTCATTTTTCATCTTCTTAAATCTAAATAGCATAAAAACACGCGAGATTTCTGAATTATTGTAAAATGGATCAGTAGACCAAAACAATTCCATGTCTGGAATTGGGCTGAGACCAAGTAATAAGTGAGAAACTTGTGTCCAAATGTTGCTTTTTGTTTGATCGGCATATTTATTGGTTTGTTCGACTATTAATTCTATCAAGTAATCAGAGAAAAAGTTTTGAACAACGTCTATCAGCTGTGTTTTATGAGAGTAATATGAGAGTGGTTCAGCTTTATTAGTAAATAAAGGGATATCATGGGGTTCTTCTACAAATTTCCATTCACGTGGGGTGGAACGGTTTCTGCGTGGAGCTGGAAGTTCATGACCTTCGCTGCGCGTTGCTATCTCTGAAGAGCTACCAACATCCTGAATAATGTGTGGCACTATTGTAACTTCTTGAGATCCTTGTTCTTCTCTTCTAGCTTCACTAAATGTTATTGATGGTTGATATCCATCTCCATTGCTTAAAAGTTACAATAAATACTCACTCGATTGTCCGGTGTCCTCAGTCATTAATACCACTTCGTAGTCCACGCCTGCTCCAAACATTTCCTGTAATCTATTTTCATGAAAATTAATTATTTATCAGCCAGCACACGCTAATATACCAGCAAATACAAGGAAAACAAGCAAAAAAGAAAAAAAAACAATAAGTACCTAAATAAAAGCTTCCAGGCATAAAGGGCGTTCCCACAAAAAAACATTAATCTATGCACTTATATCTACCATTCACAAATAATACTTTAATTGCTTGCGCGCTCTGAGCATAAATGCTGGGACCCGAAAGATGGTGAACTATGCCTGGTCAGGTCGAAGTCAGGGGAAACCCTGATGGAGGACCGTAGCGATTCTGACGTGCAAATCGATCGTCGGAACTGGGTATAGGGGCGAAAGACTAATGTTAGCTATTTATATACATTTTGTAGTTTTTGGATATTTACAGTATTTTGAAATAACACAATAATTGTATTTGGTTATATTAAAAAGTAATTTGATTTGTTTAAAATGCTAAAATGGCGCCAACGGATATTATGATGTCAATTGACTATTTGAGTCTGACAAGGAGGGGGATTTTTATAGTTACGTGGTAGCGCCATTTTAGCAAGGCAGTCGTTATTGAACTGTGAAAGTGTAAGGAGCTCTGTAATACTCATGTAAGTACTGAGAATTGTAATAATATAATTATATAAATGTATTGCCGTAGTTCTTATATTTGTGCTTTTACTTATGGTTTGAAACCAGTAAATAAATCAGGCTTATTTGTTTAAATGAACGCTTTTTATTTCCCTTTTGCTCTGGCTAGTCCAACATTTCAGAAGTGGGATAGTTTGTACCTAACTAGTATTTTTTTAACTATTGCTTGAAATCTTTGAGTAACTTACAAAATACTTACATTAAACCTATTATTACCTTTGTTTGAAATAATCCAAGTACATGGTTGTTATTTGATCCTGTATTTCTTTAAATTGTTTTAGTCTGCTTCTAACACGTAAGTTAATAGCTTCTAGTTTATTATAAATGCAACTTTTTGTCCGTTGATATCTTGTTTCAGTTTAATAATGGAAAACGTGCACAAATTGTCGCCTTGTGAGCAATCACACGCCGTAGAACGTGACAGGAGTGCACGAAGATCGCGGAGCCGGGTGTTACCTTCGGGTGGCCGTGCTGTGACGACACCTCAACGAAGGTCTGAGAGGCGCTCGTGCAATCGGGAAAGAATACACAGTTTCAGCCGTTCGTCCCGCTGCCGGAGCCGTGCGGATGCCAGAGAAGTTCATCGAAGACAGCGGCACAGAAGTCGGAGCTGTCGCCGCTCACATCAGCGTATCAGCGAGTCGCTGTCGCCGGTGAGCGATTGCAGCCAACGTTCCGTGATACGGGGGAGGTGCACCTCGCGATGCTGCGATAGACGCCGCGATACTTGCCGGCCCAGGTGCCGATCCTGCAGCCGTCCCAGGAATGGAACATGCAGGTCGAGACCGAATGCAGCCACGCACCAGTTTGACAGCAACAATCAGCAGCCGCACGATGTCGGTGAGTCGTTCACTAATAATGTTAGCATGTCGCAACTTCTACAAGTTTTAACGTCTTTGAAAGCAGAAGATCCTATGCATAAATTAGGGAATCTTAATAATGCTGTACCAGAATTTGATCCGGCAAAGAAAGAACAAACTATGTCCATGTGGCTACATAAAGTTAACGAGTGCGCTTCTATTTATGGGTGGTCCGGAAAGCAAACTGTTCATTTTGCTCTTCCGAAATTGCGTGGGGTAGCTCAGCGTTGGTACGAAGGTTTACCATCCGTACTTTTTACATGGGAAGAATGGCAGGATAAACTACGGTCAGCTTTCCCTTCCGATGAAAACTACGGACAGATGCTTAGCGATATGCTTTTCAAACGAGGTCGTTTCGGAGACTCTTTAGAAAATTATTACTATGATAAAATAGTTTTAATCAATAGGTGCGGTATAGTAGGTAGGAGAGCAGTAGATTGCATCTTACATGGGATTGACGATCGTTCAGTACGATTAGGGGCAGAAGCAGTACAATTCGATAACCCCGATAAATTACTTACATATTTACGAAATTCTAAAAACGTAAAACCTGGTGACCGTAAAACAATTACTACCACCAGAGAAACTGTCGGTAAACAGGATTCTCAATCGCGTGTCCTTAATAAAACTCAACGTTGTTTCAACTGTAAACAAGAGGGCCATCATATTGAACAGTGCTCACAACCTGTCAAAAAATGTACCAGATGCAACAGATTTGGGCATGAAACAGATCATTGTTTTACTAAACTTCCAGCGGCTGAAAAGAATGTCATGCTTGTCTCTAGTTTGTGGAAAACAAATGATTAATACTATAAAGTCACATTAATTAATAATGCTCCATTTGAATTATTTGTAGATCTAGGTAGCGAGTGTACTATGATGAAGTGATACCATCTTTTCTGGAATTACAACTGTTGACGTTTACACGGAACCTAGTTGTGATGGAGCACTATTTATTGATGGAAGTTTTAGGATTAAAGCTGATTCTATGTTCTCAGTTTTAACAGGGTTATTTCGTATTCAAGACAGGGGAAATAGTGCTAAATTCTTGGGGTGTTTTCCCGATTACGTTACATAAAGACAAGCTTATTGCTAGGGGAAGGATGAAAGTACTGACCCAGAATAGATTATTTAGGTCTCTTTGGTAGTAGATATGCAGCTATGTGGTGGTGATTGATCTTTGAAATATCAATGATAATTGATTGTATTTGTTACAATATTAATGACGTTAATACGATGGTACTGATGGTAAAGGAAACTAATTATTGATAATATTTGTTTTAATAATTTGTATTTATTACAGGTAATTTTTTGTTGTTGATGTGAATTTTGTGGGGCCTGTTGCCACTGGTATTCAGGACATAATGGGGCCTGTTGCCATTGGTATTCAGGACCAAATGGGGCCTGTTGCCATTGGTATTCAGGACGAAATGGGGCCTGTTGCCATTGGTATTCAGGACATAATGGGGCCTGTTGCCACTGGTATTCAGGACGAAATGGGGCCTGTTGCCATTGGTATTCAGGACGAAATGGGGCCTGTTGCCATTGGTATTCAGGACGAAATGGGGCCTGTTGCCAGGGGTATTCAGGACATAGTGGGGCCTGTTGCCATTGGTATTCAGGACATAGTGGGGCCTGTTGCCATTGGTATTCAGGACATAGTGGGGCCTGTTGCCACTGGTATTCAGGACATAGTGGGGCCTGTTGCCAGGGGTATTCAGGACATAGTGGGGCCTGTTACCACTGGTATTCAGGACATACTGGGGCCTGTTGCCAGGGGTATTCAGGACATAGTGGGGCCTGTTACCACTGGTATTCAGGACATACTGGGGCCTGTTGCCACTGGTATTCAGGACATAGTGGGGCTTGTTGCTAGGGGTATTCAGGACATAGTGGGGCCTGGTGCCACTGGTATTCAGGCCATAGATTTGATAAACATGCATTATAAAATAATGAGGACATTTGATGTGTGATTTACGAATTAAAGAAGAAATATATTATATTCAATTTCCAATATTAATGAAAAGTTTGTACCTACTACGTAAGGGAAGAATACTAAATATTTAATGTACGTACCTAAAAAAGAACATATGATAAATTAAATATTTAAAACTCAATAAATTAAAGATCTAAAATTGTATTATTCATTCTACTGTTGAATTAGTATTTTATTGTTAACCTACCTACTGTCAATTTTAATAGTACTTTATTAACCGTACGAGGACGTACGAGGTTTTGGATGGCCGAATGTTAGCTATTTATATACATTTTGTAGTTTTTGGATATTTACAGTATTTTGAAATAACACAATAATTGTATTTGGTTATATTAAAAAGTAATTTGATTTGTTTAAAATGCTAAAATGGCGCCAACGGATATTATGATGTCAATTGACTATTTGAGTCTGACAAGGAGGGGGATTTTTATAGTTACGTGGTAGCGCCATTTTAGCAAGGCAGTCGTTATTGAACTGTGAAAGTGTAAGGAGCTCTGTAATACTCATGTAAGTACTGAGAATTGTAATAATATAATTATATAAATGTATTGCCGTAGTTCTTATATTTGTGCTTTTACTTATGGTTTGAAACCAGTAAATAAATCAGGCTTATTTGTTTAAATGAACGCTTTTTATTTCCCTTTTGCTCTGGCTAGTCCAACACTAATAACTAAGATAATCATGGTACTTACACTAAATATAGGTATTTAGTGTAAGTACCATGATTATCTAATCAACTACGGTGAGTATATTCTATCTTAACATGTTTTCCACATCTGGAAAGAAAGGGAAGCATATAATTTCGAGTTTTAGATATGACGTGCTCGCCATAATTGATTAGACTAAATCTCGCCTACTTATCTGCCCACTCATTAAATCATTATGTGTTGGAGCCTGATGTGTCAGGATTCCAAGTAACCTAGATTTTTCATCTAAGTCACATTGATCTAACTTAGGAGCTGGTAGCCCGGCTCGATTACACATGTTGTGTAAGACACAGCAAGCAATCACAATTTTTCCCACCGTTATAGGATCATAGTGCAATACCCTGTGAACCAATAAATATCTGAACCGCCCTTTCAGTATTCCAATAGTCCTCTCCACACTGTTCCGTGCACTGCTGTGCAAATTGTTGTAATGGCTCTCTGGAGTTCCAGTTTCTGGATTACTAAAAGGAGTCATTAAATATGGCCTTTGAGGATATCCTGAGTCACCTGAAATCAGTGAATGAAGCTGGAATTAAGTGCAATCTTGACTTGTGATTAAGTTATCATTGTATTGTAAATAATAACTTACCAAGTAAGTACACTTTTTCTGCATTATTATTTAAATTTTCCAAATTCTCCTTTACTCTAGTGTTTGAAAAAACAAAACTGCCATATGTTGCACCCCCAAAAGTCACATCCACATGCAAGATGTTCAGATCAGCATCATTAATCTGAAATAAGTATACTTAATAATTACAATGGATTTTTTATTCTACATTATTTTACTTAAGGAAAACCAATAGTTTACCTACAATTAAAACATTACTGGCATGATAGCCTTTTCGGCAATAATAACGCTCCTCATGTTCCTTAGGCCGTATCATGGAAATCAGGGTGCCATCAACGCAACCTAGCACCCCTAGAATTTTGAATTTCTCATAAAACCTGTAAGTAATCAGCATTCAAATTTCAAACAATGGCTCTTGTTTAAACAAGACTTGAGAGACTAACAAGATAATGTTGGTACTTTTGATACTTGCCTTGACTTGAGCACTTGTCGATCATTGTGGTTTTGCGGAAATTGTGGATTCGTGGATTGCCCTAGACGCAGAAGGCTGAGATATATAAGTATCTACATTCTTGCCAATGATTTTTTGGTAACTTCCATTAGCCAAAAATGATAGAGTGCATAATATCTGAAACATCAGGAATTCAATAAGCTTTTGTTGGTGTGTGGTTAGGTACTTACCCATCATATCTCAAGAAATCTAACTGTAAACAAACCTTTAACCTCTTGGTTAAACCACTGGAACGAACTCGCGGACGCATATAAGGAGTTAAATCATTTTCCAATATATTAATTAAATCCTCAGACAGCCTGTAAATATGGATAAACTCTGTATCACGGGATATTGTTTTAAATTTTCTTATTTGTTTCGCCTGTCGAGCTTTCTTCAAATCATCAGCTTTCTTAGCTTCTTCTAATACATGCAGCTCTATAATTAACCGAGCTGCCATTCTATTCAAATAATAATTCTAAAAGTACAGTTTATTATTTTTGTCAATACTCCGCGCGTGTATATTGTAGCTTTTGGATTTGACAGTTAGAAGCGAGGCTGCGGGCGAGGCTGTGAGCGACTTCGTGGCTGTTTTTTCTAAAGGAATACCAAAATGTATGAAGAACTGTCAATATTGCCCTCCGTAACCTCCGTTGGGTAGTTTTAACTCGCGGCCGTCACAGCCTTGAGCGGCTAGTGTAGCTTTACGCAGCTTAGTGAATACTAAACTGAGATTCACCGCTGCGGCAGCGCTGCACAACACCGCTGTATCCTTAGAGAATAGCATTGCTGGTCCTTATCGGACGGCGAGCTGCCCATTGCTCACCGTCCGCAAGCCCGCGCCTACGGTGGCTGGAAGTCGGCTCTCGACTCCCGACGCCCGGGGCGTCTCCTGCGGCGACTAGGGCCGCGAGGGCGTGCAGATTGCATCTCCCTCGCGCGCTCCGCCTCCTCCTTCGCGAGCATAACTGCTTCGCAGAAGGAGGTGACGGCCTCCCATGCACTTTCGCTCCGAACCATGGCCTGAACCAGGACCGGACGCGAGAGATCGCCGCCGCCGATCGCCTCCGTGAGGACACGGCGGTGCCCCGCCCAAGCCGGGCAGACCTCCACCGTATGCTCCACCGTGTCCTCCGGGCGATCCACACAGTGGTGACACCCGGGCGTTTCCTTCCGCCTTATGCGAAACAGGAACCTCCCGATACAGCCGTTTCCGGTAAGGACCTGCGTCAGGCGGAAGGTGAGGACGCCGTGGCGCCTCTCAATCCACTCCTCAAAGAAGGGACTTATCGCCACAATTGTCGCCCCCCCGGCTTCTTCATTCCACCAAAGAGATCGAAAAATTAACTACTGCGCAGGTGTCAGTTTGTGCTCACGACTCGTGCCGGTTACTTTACATGGCATATTTCTCATGTGTTCACTCAAATAAGACCGGGCGAGTTTTATTTGGTAACTGCCTAATTAAATTAATAAAAGGTATTCTTCTGTTAGTACAGGAAACTGCAATAATTGATTGTCATCCGCGGTTGTAGAAAGATGATTCAGCTCTTCTAACTCATTCCATTCGTTTGAAGTCAAATGAACCCGACAGATGCGAGCATTTGGTGGAATATATAGATAGATAAATAGATAAAACATTTATTCAGTGTATACAAAAGACACAAAAGCACAAATCGATCCGTTGTTTCGTTGCGACTTCAAAAAAGCATAAACAAATGTAGATGCAAACAGTCACATTATAAGTGTGGAAGTATAGATATACAACTACATTAAACATACCTGTTCTATTCTCATATGCTGTGCAATATATTCAGCAAAATGCGGTCTTACTTCTGATATAGTTCTTGAAACTTCATGTCGAACTCGTTGTCGAGTCAAAGACCGAGTACAGGTCACACACAAATGTTCCATTCTTCTCTAACTGGTCTATTTTTTCTTGAAACTTAATACTCGTATTATCTCTGTATAACTTTGTTCTATCTCTTTTCAATTTCTTTCTTCCCCTTGAACTACGAGTACCTAGATACTTCAGAGGGAGTCGGTGTTGCAGATGGAGTCATTCGTGGGGTTTCTAGTATTGGTGATGGAGCCGGCGTTTAAAACTTAAAAAAAAAACAACCGACTTCAAAAAAAGAACACTACATAGTTAAAAATAACTTAAATTTCTGAAGTCGGTGTCTTTGGTTTTGTATTTTTGTTATTTGCCACCGACTTCCGAAATTTAAGTTATTTTTCACTATGTAGTGTTTTTTTTGTAAGTCGGTTGTTTTTTTTTGTAAATAAGTTTTTATTTAATGCTTTTTAGTGGATCAGTTTGTAATTTATCTAAGTTACAATAGCCTAATGTTGACTACTCATCACCTTTTACAAAATATTGCTTTTCCCGCAGCAGGGACGTTAATCGTTGAGGAGTTCTCCTGGTACTTCAACATCAGTTCCACTTCACCAAATGGTGCTTTTCAAGAGCAACTGCACGTGTTATTATAAAAAATACCCATATCGCTATAGGTGTGCCTATAATATTTGAAGAGTTCCCTCGAATGGGACCATCTCGGAAGTACACCCTTTCAAACAAAAAATATTTTGCAAATCCGTCTATAAATGACGGAGTTATGCCCGAACATACTAAAAAATAAAAAAATAAAAAGTATACAAATTGATAAATAACCTCCTCCTTTTGGAAGTCGGTTAAAAAGTACCTCTTCAAACATCTTTTTCTTCTCCCATCTTTTTTTATTTCCTTCTTGCCGTTTCCTTGTTTCAGCCACTAGCTTCTTTCGAGCATGGTATGTTTCTAAATCCTTGCGCTTTATTTCAGCTACCTTTTCAGGGTAATTTTTTTGTTTCTTCCGACAACGCCGCTGTTTTTCTGCTGGTGTTAATGTCTTCATTTTCGCCATGATGGTATCTGGAAATAGGAAATAAGTCAATAAACATACGAGAAGATAGAAAAATATTTGTAAAATTTTCCGTAGGAATAATTACCATAATAACTAGTGTATATATTTCGACACCTGGTCGGTCTATTCCATACAACAACGGCACTAGAACCAACCAACTGAACATCCACCGAGCAACTGACTCGATGAAGTCATTACAATCCTTTTTATGTCAAACATCTACCGCCATTTTAAATAAATCACAGATGTCATACTAAGACTTAATAACCTCAAATACAGGTAATAATAAACAAATCTTAAGTAGTGAAACCGTTTTAAAACATTATAAAGTAATTAAGCAATTTAATAACAGCTGATTTGTTATTCTTAGATATAATTCAATAGAATATCAACATTAACTGACAGTTTTGTGTCAATAGTTTAAAACAAGTTATTTTATTAAAATAGCAATATAAAATCAAAGATAAACTACAAGTATCAGTAAATGTTACGTCAACATTTATAGTAATAACATCTAAATGGTTTTTACAAGTTAAGAGTGTTCTTTTCTGTAAAAATAATACCTAGTCAAATTAAGTACTTCTACGAGTACATTGGTCCCAAGCTTTGTAAATATGACAGATGCCATTATCCAACAAACAATATACTAATATTATAATAATCTTAAAATGAATTATCTAACACGCGCTTCAGATGCTTCTTCAGATAGATTTCCAATCGGTACAATGGAGTTTTCGATGATATCAGCTCCGTGAATCAACAAGTTATGTACTGTTGCTGACATATAGTACACACGACTACACATCAACCTAGACTGTTTGGACTTTGGACTATTAGAAGTTGAACGCCGCGAATCGTGCGACAGGGCGCTATATATTTTTGTTATTTCATCTCACACACGCACGTCGTCTAGTGCGTGGCACGTGCCGCTGCCGCCACCACTATACCTATAGAAACGTATCATGTATATTATTTTGTAAACAAGTGTGCTCGTTGAGTTCAGTTATTATAATATGGGGTGTTTTTTCGATTTGCGCTGTGCCTGCGCCAATTCATCCATTAGTTATTATCAATTATTATATATTTGTAGCTTTTCCCCGCGGTTCACACGCGTGTATTTCGGAAATCTACATCATGTCCGATTTTTATACAAACTTCCATACCCTTTTATATTTAATTTTATTATTTGATTTTATAAAACACGTATTTCTCCATTTTTTACCAAAAAAATATTACTTTACCTATTTATTTATAAAATTTTAAAACAGTTTGCCCCTTCTTAACGACACAATAATGTAATCAATACCTACTTCGACGTGATTTTGCACAGGCATACTTGGAAGGTCGGAAAATATCTCAATTTCCGTAGGGAAAAAACCTTACTAATACCTATTAAAATGTATGTTTGTTTGCCTGTAAGTGTTTGACTAGTTTGTAACTGTTTGATGCACTTTCACAGTAAAACTTTTGAATCGATTAGGGGCAGCTTGAACCCATAGGATTTTTTCCAAATGGATCAACATTGATTAAATGATTACTTACCTACTTGCTTTATTGTTCATGGTTAGGATAAATAGAGAAAAAAATAACGTTCTATTAAATCGGCTCTTTATTTCAATAAAATTACGACAACACGCACATAGTTAACAAATTACATACTTACAACATTTACCTCATATTGGCAAATAAAACTCTGAATAGGCCTTTACGGAGCACCATGTATCTGTCACATATTTAATTTATCTGCTTTATTTTTCATTCTTTTTTACCTATCGCGGTATAGTAATCTTATTCTAGATGCATCGTCTTCTCATATAATTATATAATTAATGTATGCAAAATATTGTAAAAACATTTTAAAAAACATTTTAAAAGAGTAACGGTGGAGTTTCTTGCCCATTCTTCTCCATACGAAAACTACCTTTTGGAAGGGGCGACTAGAATCAATTCTATTTTTTGTAAACTTGACGTTCATAAGTGCCTTTTATGTGCCTAATTGAAATAAATTGTTTGACTTTGACTTTGACTTTGACGGATGTTGCCTAAGCTCTCTACCTTTTCACTTTTTTTAGATCCATGCAATGAGTGACTCTTCACTCATTGATCATCAATGTGTTGAATTAAATTACCCGACAGGTATGGAAATCAGTCGAAGAATGCCTACAAATAATTAATATTTGGTCTAATTATTTAACACTTGAAAGGTTTATATTAAATAACTATCATAATCTAAACATAACTACACGTTACCTCAGGAGCCAACTATAGTTAAAAATCTAAATCAACAATGAACATAATAAACATTAACAAAGTTGGAAATAATGTGAGCATTTATATCAACACACTATACTCAATTTGAAATAAGATTAGACATTTAAACAAACCTTGTTTACAGTCCGTTCAACCGATTCTGACTTCTATACCGTAGGCGTAAGGATGGCATTAAAAGCAAAAAAGTGGTTACAATACCAAACTGTTTACTGCAGCTGCCGTTTGTCATGCCACCAACGTAATAGAAGTCAAAATCGGTTGAACGGACTGTTAAAAGGTTTAGTTAAATGTTTAATCTTAATTCAAATGGAGTATAGGTATAATAAAAATAAATAATAAAATATAATAAAAAATAATGGAGCCCAGTTTAATCTAAATGGCACTTCAAAACAAAAGTTAAAACTTGCACATCAAGAATAATATCTACAACTAACATATACAAGTAGAACTACTTACGGTAGCCACTTGCGCATCCGCTTAGGGTGGAGGGGGACCTCGAGGCCCTGATCTTTGATATTATGAATGACTACTCTAAAATAAAAATAAAAACAATTGTAATACTGTGTAATGTTTGATATAATGAATGACTACTCTAAAATAAAAATAAAAACAATTGTAATACTCAAAATGATTTTGATTAGTGAAAAATAAATGAGGTTATTGGGAGTTCATCTGGACGCCGTTGCGGAAGGACGTCTCGAGCGCTCCGCGTCTTTTATCGCACACGTGTACGGGCTTGGGTCCGAAACAAGATCCAACGTGTTTTTTGCCGGTCAAAATAAAAATAACATCGAGTGTTTTGTTTATTCAATGTGGCTATGACTCAAGCGTCTACAAATAATTACATTAAGTGCAAAAGTGAGGTGTGCTAAGCCTACGTACGTTCATGACCCAGAGCGAGCGATCCAGGGCATCCGAAGGCCTTATCGTCTGCCCAAGGTTTCCAGGGAACCAGAAACGTCGTAATAAGAAAAACCCGGTGAGATCATTCCTTTTATGTCAGGGCGTTCTGCTAATCACTCAGTTAATAAATCAAACTCCCATAGTTCAAACGCATGCTTAATGCTAAGTCCAACGGTAGATCCAGATACCAAAAAGACTTACACCTTAAATTGTTTCTAGTAAGTGTATCGATCACGAGAACTGAATTAAATTCCCGGCTTTATTTCGATTACGAGGCCAAAATTCAGCGACAAAGTTCGGTAGATTATTTGTTAGATTAAGCGTCAACATCGTTAGCGCATATCTACGGTTGCGTAGTGACTGGCGAAGTTTAAAGGTTTGATGCTTCGCACTGAACCAACGCTTACTTTTAAGCTACATATTTAGTATATAGTAAAACGAGAACATCGAGATAAAAATTATAATATATACTCTAACAAAAATAACAGTGTCGATTTAGATTGCGTAACATTCTGGCAATTTCCATTGCCTTCCAAAAAGTCGCGTCTAAAGCAACTTCTTTTTTGTCGTGTTTCAGTCGAACAATTTACCCGAGTTTTTGTGAAGAAAGGCACACGTGTGATGAGCCTAAAGCCCACTCAACAAAAACAAAAACTGCATAACAAGTTATATTTCAATAGAAAAACAGAGGGTATCTAATAAATCTCAATCAACGCATGACCCTGTCAAACTTTTGTAGCTCTGTGTCTCAACACGTGGGGTCCAGAGTCCCAAACAATAGTGTTACAATGGTATTAATAGCGGCCATGCAAAAGGATGGCAATTGTCTGTTTAGTGCGATCGCCCATCAACTAAATCTTTTAATGGGGTTAACATTTGGCCATATGTCAATACGCCGAGACCTAGCTACGTATGTTTCGGATAACCGCGACGAAGCCAGAATTTGCTTAGCACTTAGGAATAACATTCAAGACCCTATTCCTAACAGCAAGCTCTCTCAGGAACAAATGATAACAAACTACATAACCGCGCAGTTAAACGAGACGTTCTGGGGAGGGGAAGACATCCTAATCGCCGCGGCCGAATTCTATCCCGGCGAACCAGTACACGGAAACATACATATCATTTACAAAGATCAACATTATGATAGCTGGGTCATAAGCGCCGAAGAACAGTACAACAATAAGCTGCAAAGTCTAACGCATAAAACAACTAACAAAGATACACCACAACATGCCGAAACGGTAGGCAATAAATACAACAAAAGAGACGAACAAGGGCAGCCTACTAAACCCCGAATTCTGAGCAGCCCCCAACTAGCTTGCTCATTAACACCGGATGAACAATTAACATCAACATTATGTACACCGTTATCGGCTGAACTCGCGGACGACACCGGATACACAATACTTAGAAATTTGCCTTCTGCCGCGACTAAGTACACTTGCTCAGACCTGCGCATTGCAACTTGGAACGTTCGTGGGGCCTCGAAACCGGCCAAAAAAGATAAAATAGACGCGGAACTTTCAAATAGGGGCATTCACATAGCCTGCCTACAAGAAACAGGGATGAACTTAGGAACGTACAACTCCACCCATTACGAATGGCACCTATCCGGAACCGCAGGTAAAGCTCAACGGGGACTTGCAATTCTAGTCAGAAAGGATTCCCAAATTGAAATAATAAATAGAAATTGCGATACCGACGTGATGACAATAACTCTTAAAATTGGTAGGGGAAGCGACAAACCTGCTCCGCTTTATATAATTAACTCTCACATCAACAGCTGTACCTCTAAAGCAACCAGATCCTTCACGGGTATACTAAACTTGATCAGACAAAAACCAAGGAAATGTACTTTAATCATCCTAGGGGACTTTAACGCTCATATTGGTAGACAAGATACAATAAGTTTCCAACGCAAAGGGCTGATTCACCAAAATCTCCATCATGACTACTCCAATTACAACGGTGAAATGTTAATGGATATAGTCAGCAGGGAAAAACTGCAAATAGAAACAACAAAAGCGAGAACATCATGCAAGATAACATGGTCAAAGGGCACGCAGAAATCACAATTGGATCACATTATTACGCCACAGACAACAGAAAAACTCTTTAAGTATATTAAAGGCGAATGGGCAGGTAGGGCCATATCTGACCATAAAATAATTTGGGGGCAGCTAAGAACAAACCGAATCATAAACAATGATGAAAACAATAAACACCAGACTCAAAAAAATGAAACAACAATAAAGACCAAGGATTTCAATTACAAACAATACTACTATGCCGCTCTCAATATCAAATCAACCAAAGCAAAATACCAAGCTTGCATAATCAAAAAATTGGAAAACGTCGGAATAGACTCAACAGATGAAAGCGTCGAAATACCATGGTGTACCATAACTGAAGTATTAAAAGCGGCGGCCCAGGAAACCTTAACTTTTCAACAGAGTCACTCTAGGGAACATCGTATAGCTCTTGCTAACCTCCAAAAGGCTAAATTCCTACAAAGAAGACAATTAGATAACCCAAATAGACATAATCGCGTAAAGGAATGTCAGGCAATACTTCATATGATTAAAACGGAAGAAGAAAACAAAGAATCCAGTGCATTCTTCACTGGATTGGGGAAAAAACATCCATCAAAACGCATGCAGGTACTTTATCTATTTTACAGGAAAAACAAGCAAACTACCAAACGCCGGAAAAGAACCGCTTATGTACCAATGTCCAAATGGGAGCAAATCCTAAAAACCTCCGAGGGCCTACCTATACCAACGGTTACCATAACAAAACGGGTATCCACCGCACAAAATGCAGGACCCTCACTGGACGAAGTAATGGAAATAATTAACAACATGCGGAACGGGACAGCGCCCGGAACAGACCAAGTGGTAATTGAGCTCTTCAAAGCAATGCCGCCGATATTACAGGAAGCCGTCACCAAGCACATGAACAAAGCGTGGACACAAAATGAAGCGCCCGACACCTGGCTAGAAACAGTACAAGTACCAATTCCAAAGAAAAACAACCCTAAAGATTCAAATGACTATAGACGAATATCGGTTTGCAATACGGGCTACAGAATCTACGCCTCCTACGTTTTAAAAAATTAGACGAAACAATAAAAGAATTGGGTAACTACCAAGCGGCTTTTTTAAACAATAGATCTACAGATGATCAAATATTTACACTAAAAAGGGTTCTGGACGAAGAATGGCGCGCAGGTAAAAGAATCTATGTACTCGCTCTGGATATAGAAAAAGCTTTTGACAACGTCAACCTCCAAGCACTACGAGACATTCTAATACAAAGATCTAATATGACGCTAACTAACAGGATGATCAAAGTTTGCATGAATGAACGAACACACATCAAATGGTGTGGTCAGCAAAGTAGTTGGATCATTAAAGGAAAGGGAGTCAAACAGGGTTGCCCACTATCTCCTCGCCTTTTTACACTGGTCATGGATGAGGTCCTTAGAACCCTCGAAGAGGAAACTCAGTTAATTAAATTAGACCAAGATCTTGAAATATCACTCCCCTTGGTGTTATCATTTGCGGACGACCTCATCTTCATTACAGACGACCTAAAAGGGTTAGAAGGTATTGTATACCATATTAAACCCCTACTAGGTAGTGTCGGCCTACAAATAAACGAAACTAAAACAAAAATTCTAATTAGAGACCCATTAACTAAACAGAAAGCGACTTACGTGTCAATGAACGGATTAAAACTACATACTGTCGACGAAATTAAATATCTAGGTACATACATAACATCTGCATTAAGCAGGAGAAGCACAGTTAGAAAACGGTGTGAACAGGCCACTAGAAACGCAAAGTCACTATTACCATTCATAATAAACTCAAAGATGGACTGGAAACTAGCCAGACTCATGTATCGAATGGTTATAGTACCTTGCATGATATACGGATTGAAAGTATCGGCAATCACCAAAGCTAATAGGTCAAGACTGAGAAGATATGAGAGAGTCATCATGAGAGACTTGATTAACCACGCCAGAAATAAACCAACACAAAAGAAGATGCACGAAATCTTAGATGGAAAAACTGTAACCAAACGCATCAAGAACCACAGAATGTGCTATCTCGCACACGTCCACAGGCGTGGCAAACCACACCTTTTACACGCAGCAATGGAGTATAAGGCCAAATATAAGAAAGTAGGCCGTCCTATTTACACATGGAACGACAATCTTAAGCAGGACTCGACTTATTTCGACAAGGAATTAGACTTTTGGATGGATAAGGCTACAGACAGATCCAAGATCATGAAGGCCGCCAGCGAGATGTACAAGAAACCTGAAACGGATAGCAGCGACGCCTCTGACGAAGACTTAGACACAGCAAAATCGAACACAGCACAGCAGCAGTATAGAAAAAGCTGAGAAAGCAGCGTATCCCCGTTCTCAAAATACACCGGTGAAGATCGACTCGAACCAACATAACGAAGACGTCGCAAAAGATGCCCATCCATAGATAATTAACACCCGTCTCTCCACTATTCCTATGCTTACTCTAGGATGCATATCCGGTATGGCTCTCAAATCCTTCCTTATCCTAAGGGCACGTCTTCCTTACCATTACCCGCGCCGCCCGGTCTACTCCTAGATATGCAATGGCCTTTGTAGTCCCATGAAACATGAGGCTTCATGGGCTAGTGCAAATCTTGGGGTTCATTCGATTTATCGAGTCTGGTTAAACCACGCTGGGATCGGTGCATTTCATTCATTCAATTCATTCATGAAAAATAAATGAGGTTATTGGAAAAGAAAGCAAAAAAAAGAAAGCAAGAAACATAAAAACTCATCTTATTTATTCTAGTAATGTGAAACTTCTTAGTGGTTTTTTTTTTTTTTATGTTAATTTAAAAAAAAACCGTAAATGGTCGCACGGCGCTATACATCGCAGTGTGCGGTAAAATAGGTATTTAGGTCAGATTTTACCGTACATTCCGTTGTATGGTACTTCATTTTTTACTTTCGACCTATGTACGAGGGCGGAGTGATAAGTCTGGTAAAAATCTATTTTGGAATAAAATTATCGCAAATTCCATGTAACCTCCTTGTTCACAACTCTTTTGAGGGACTATATTTAAATTTTCAGCCAGTACCGCCGGTTAGTTTTTTTTTGAGAGCCATTAAATAAAAACGATTGAACGCATTTTCGCAAAGATGGAGAAAAGTGAATTTCGAGTGTTGATTAAACATTATTTTTTGCGCAAAAAAACTATTACGGAAACGAAACAAAGGCTTGATAAATATTATGGGGACTCTGCTCCGTCGATTGAAATGATTCATAAATGGTTTACGGATTTTCGGTGTGGTCGTACAAGCACAAGTGATGCTGAACGCCCAGGACGCCTAGTTGAGGTCACTACTCCAGAGATGATCGCTAAAATCGATGACATAGTGTTGAACGACCGAAGAGTAAATGTGAGCGAGATAGTCGAGATAGTAGGCATCTCAGACGAACGTGTGCGCAATATCTTACACCAACATTTAGATATGAAAAAGCTCTCCGCGCGATGGGTGCCGCGTTTACTGACTATTGATCAAAAACGCATGCGAGTTACCACTTTGAAGGCAGGTTTGGCGTTGTTACAACGGAATAAACCTGATATTTTGCGTCGTTATATAACGGTAGACGAAACGTGGATCCACCACCATACACCAGAAACCAAGGAACAATCGAAACAATGGATTGCTAGGGGCGAACCAGCTCCGAAGTAGGCCAAAGCAGTTTTATCGGCCAATAAGGTGATGGCTACAGTTTTCTGGGACGCACGTGGGGTAATCCATATTGACTACCTAGAGAAGGGTAAAACGATCAATGGCGAATATTATGCCAATTTATTGGACTAATTTAACCAAATTTTACCTGAAAAACGACCGCATTTGGCTAAGAAGAAAATCTTCTTCCACCAAGCCAACGCACGAGTGCACACCTGCGCGATTGTTATGGCCAAATTACATGATTTGCGATATGAGTTGTTATCTCACCCGACATATTCGCTAGATTTGGCCCCTTGCGACTATTTTCTGTTTCCGAATGTAAAAAAATGGCTCGGTGGAAAAAGATTTAGCTCCAACAAGGAGATCATGCTCGAAACCAATGCCTATTTCGAAGGGTTGCCTAAGTCGTACTTTACGGAAGGGATCGAAAAGTTTGAGAAACGCCTGATGAAGTGCATTGAGTTATATGGAAATTACGTTGAAAAATAAATCATAATTTTTAAATAAAGTTGTCTCCTTGTTTCATTTTTACCAGACTTATCACCCATCTTATCATCCTCGTATATACGTACAGGCTTCGTAAATGCATGTGAGCAAATGTGTTGAAAAGGTATTAAATAAAGAGGTATTTATGCCTTTTAACAATATAATATATTGTTAAAAGGCATAAATACACGCGATGACGACCCGTTCCATACTACTGTATTATGTATACAAATTGCGAAAGTTTAAAATAAACATTTATGCTTGAAAATTAGAAAACATATGATTAAATTTAAAAAGCTTATTTTAAAAAGCTTATTAAGCTTATTTTTTAAAGCTTATTTTAATTTAGCCTGATAAAGAAAAATAATTTATTACTAAAGACAAAGTAACTACTCTTACATTTTTAAGTAAAACACACACTAGCACTAAATATTACACTTCCTGTTTGTCACGCTTTCTCTTCAAGATGCATCGCAAAACTGCACATTTAGATAAGCACTGCCGTTTTTAGAACCCGTTGACCTTGACAAAGGGGTGTGATTGGTCAAATGGCAACCCGACGCCACATTAAGAGCGTTTACGTCTAGCGCAGGAAGTTAAGGTTAGGTAAATTCTTTGCAAAAATCACTCACACAGAAGCACGCATACATGTGTGCGTAGAGTTGGCGCGTTCGCTCTGTTTATAGTCTAGTCTGACTCCACTTTGATCCGTTCAATTTAGGTCAATAATTTATAGTAAATAATTAATTGGAATTTAAATCCTATAATTCGTGTAAATAATAATTTTATAATATTAAAATGAATCAGTTTATTTATCGTACGATTCTTGTCGTTTAACATTAGGCATAACAATTTGATGAATCATATTTATTTCTTCATCTACTGATGTTATTATTACTCCGAGCAACTACAAGCTCAACACGTTGTACTTATAGCTACATTATGGGTACTGTTAACATTAGCATGTCGATAACGTGAGCCCATAAGATTTTCCTCTACCAAAAATCGCTCAAAGCGCTCGAAGAAGTCTTAACTTTAAAAAAAAAGTGTGCGTTCAGGGGAACGCCGTCAGGGACAAAGTTCGTTCTCACGTATCATTTAAAACAAAAACAAAATTTTCGCAGCCGCCATCTTGGATTTACATTTTGACCTCAGTATCGGCTATGGTTTCGGTCGGCACGGGTGCGTTAACGGTACTTGACCGGTTAAACCCCTCGAAAACGAATGCTTCTAAATACTGCAATAGCCGGATCGAGAGAAAGTGTGTCCACATACTGTCCTACCACTCACATCGTTTTCGACTTTCGGCAATGGCAGACGTCGAAATAATTACAGCGTCCGCGCTGTATCTTTTTGCAACACAAAAATATGTCCAGTATTTAGAAAGATAACAAATTACAAAAAAATAATCGTCTTCGTAGAAGACGGTGGATCCTCTCCATAACATCGAATGCAAACCATATCGGATGAAATATATCGTCTGTACTGGAGCAGGTATCTATAGATCGAAATCGAAATCTGGTAGGTATAGATCCAAAGATGAATTTCTTCTAAAGCTCCACTAATTCTCTTCCAGATGTCGTGGAAGTGAGCGGAATGTAAACGGGGTGAAAAGGACACCCATAACGAAAAATGAGAAAATTTTCGCAGCCGCCATCTTGAATTTATATTTTGACCTCACTGGTGCCGATTCTCTTGTACACCGAACTATCACAAAAATTCCATACTTCCATATGGCTATGAGAATCATAAAGCTGTTCTCCAAAAAAAAAACTCTATATTTAAAAATAATTTTGACACAACTAAAATCGAATTTGACAATCGCGACTCCACGTAGTACTTGTTTGTCCTACCCCGTGATTTTTTTTTTTGAGCGGGTGGCGCACAGGGCCCAGCCTCGACGTGTTTGTATGGATTTTTTCACTTTGCCTATGGAAAAAATGAAAAATTATTACCTACATCTTGAGTTTTAGGGGTTTAAGGGTTTCCTAAAGGGGGTCGAAATTTTCATTATTTTTGCGATAGGAAACACCATTTTCGAAATATGAGCAAAAGAAAAACAGTAGGTACTGTTTTTGCACCTGAAGTCGAGCTGTTAGTGTGGATTTTAGTTGACTGAATTTGAAGTTTTTCACCTAAAATTTTGATTGTAAAAAACAAAACCTGACAATTTTTTATCGCGATTAAAAAGGTGTGGGATGTCATGAACTAAAATTCACAACAACATCTCGACTTCACGTGCAAAAACAGTACCTACCTACTGTTTATCACGCGCCTGTTAACTAAGTTATCTATCCTTTGAACATTACTAACTACACAGATACGTGGTCCGGACTACTTTTCATAACTCTGTATTTCATTTATAAGCCCACTAATTAAAACTTCATTATAATATTTTTTTAATTTGCATATTTCATTTATCAATAACTTCTTACATAAACATAACAAGTCTCTCACCAATTCGACTCGCGTAATTGAAGATCGAGATATTGTTTGTAAATAAATTATGGACTTACTGGGCACATACATCAAATATTTAAACTTTTCCACTATTACGCCTTTCCTTAGTAAATAATTTGCTTGTCTAGAGTTTACCAAAGAAAGTTCGATAATATTCCTGTTTTTTTTTTTTTATTATTTCCACCACTCTCGGTTGATCAGGCCTCGAGTGTGTGTCCACATTATCCACCGATGGACTATTATCGCTCTTATTATTATTCATATTCAATCGACGCAATTGCCCTCTAGTCATTACACCAACTATTTGCTGATT
This sequence comes from Agrochola lota, assembly GCA_947364205.1. Lineage (NCBI taxonomy): Eukaryota > Metazoa > Arthropoda > Insecta > Lepidoptera > Noctuidae > Agrochola > Agrochola lota. The sequence continues at coordinate 12,406,746 of OX376239.1, read as the reverse complement.
CATTAATTTTAAATCTTTTGACGTAATTATTATTCGCGATAGTGCATCTGCCACGGAGTTCGATTTGCCTTTTAAATATTCAGTTGTAAAATTAAATTCTTCTAATTGAAGTCTAAATTTTAATAACCTACTCGATGGATCCTTCATAGAAAATAAATAAACTAGAGATCGATGGTCGGTCTGTATCTTAAACAGCCTTCCGTATAAATAAGGTCGAAAATATTTAACACTCCAAACTATTGCTAAAAGTTCTTTTTCAATAGTAGGGTAATTAAGTTCAGCTTTATTTAAACCACGACTGGCATAAGCCCCTGGCCGGCCGTCTTCGTTGCATAAAACCGATCCGATCGCTTTACCTGACGCGTCGGTTTGTAGTACAAATTCATTGGTATCTGAAAAATTTGGATACTGCCGAACAGGCGGGTTTGTTAAAGTTGATTTTAACATTTGAAAGGAATGCTCACATTCTTCTGTCCACTCAAACTTAACATTTTTGCGAGACAATTTATTCAATGGAAACGCAAACTCAGCGAAGTTTCTAATAAACTTTCTATAGTAGTTGGCAAATGCTACAAACCGCTTCAATTCATCAACAACTTTCAACCACCTTTATTTTATCTGGGTCTGGCAAAATACCTTCTCTAGAAACTATTATGACCTAAATATAGAATTTCTTTTTGCAAAAATTTACACTTAGAAGGATTTAATTTTAAAGAATAATGGGTAATTTTGTATGGAACCTGTACCCACCTTTGTAGCATTTTAGACTAGGTGTAATTTAGAAGAGGCATAATTGACTAACTCAAAAATAAATGAACGAATGAATGAATGAATGGGAGATCAAAGTTATGATAGCTTCTTTATTACATTTTTAATTGCCAAGTGTTATAACAATCGCACCTTTTTCTGTTCTGTAGACCAAATAAATAACCAGTCGTTTTTTCTGTCTAAAGAGAGACCGACTTAGCTTCCTACCGTTCGTTTTTGATACGGAAAAAATATTAAATAAAAACCATAAATCTTAAAAAGCACAGTTTTATTACAAAAGACAGCAAAAACATCATTTTTAAATCGTGTTGTTACTCTCAATGATTATATCATCCCAGGCACTTGCCGGACCTACAAAGTTATCTAGGTGCCTGCCAACACCTAAGTACCATATTATACTGACAGTGTGGGCACAGGCACCTAGAGTTCTCATACCCGTCATGCAGGAGCAATAATAGGCTTCGATGGCTTCTCTGCCCTGGACATTCACCTTGATCAAAATATATGTGTAATATATTTTATTCGATACGTGCCTCGATAATATGCGGCCTCTAACTAACGAGCAGTTTTCGGTCACTAGCCCATGCTGCGACATATTAGGGCTACGGCTAGAAGATACCTCAATATTATATATACCATCTCCACCTCGCAAATGCTCGGCAACATATGATCTAGCGAGCTTTAAGTGGTATGTTCCCAAACTGAATAGAATGTCGTCTTCTTCTGTCAATTGTGGAAAGGGTATTGATGTAGCCGTCATTGTAGTGAACACCGCCCGCTGTCTATTCATATTTTCTGCGACTACATAATTGCCCAGTCTATTACGTTCGGTAATTCTTTGAGCTATTGTATCGATTAAGGCGGGGGCATGCTCATTGTCCGTCAGACGCTGCCTAAATGCATTTATAAGGGCTCCCGCAATGCGAAAGTCTTCAAATACGTGAGGGAGTGTTTTGTTAATAAGTGTATGCCTAAATATCTTGTAGTCCCTTTTGAACCATCCGTTTATGACTTCAATGACCCATCGCACTATTGTGATTTGTCGAGATTTATTTGCTTGATATCTGTGAGCTGTGTGGCATGCCTATCTTTGCTTGGCGGCATATGGGCAACATAGCCAGCACTTTCTATATCTGGTATAGAGTCTCTAAAACCTCGATCTAATATAAAAACGTCATTTGTTTGTAATATTGTATGCACTGGGGACGTTTGATCATTCATAATCTCACTCATGATTTGGGCATCTGTTTTTATTGCAGCGTATGATCCACATATATCTATAATATAGCCGTCTGGGCGAGTAATTACAAAGAGTCAAGTTTTTATACTTGTGTAAGCTGTAAGTCCTTTTTTGAAATAAAAAGTTTTTGCTTTTCTGTACATATATGTACGAACCATCACAAATAGCTATAGCCACTGCGTTTGTAGGGTTGGAATATATTGATGATGGCACTGCAAGGCTGTGAGCTATAATTTCATCACGGCTTATATGATTGAATCCCAAATGGCGAACAACAAAGTCTTGGGTCAAGCAGTTTCTTGCAGTTTTAAGTAAAATACCGATCGTTTTACGTGATACACCTATTTGGGACGCTATACGTGTATTTGGCTCACCAGACCTTTGTTTTAATAAATAGACTCCTAGCGCAGTTTTTGGTCTTCTACATTGATCTAAAAGAGACGGTGTTTCATTCAAAACGATCTCGAATTGTTGATGTGTTAATCCAGTTAGGTAATATAGATCCTCAGGTGAAATGTTGTTTACATTGTCAAAATCTATATTAGTCTTATGTTTATATGCATCTCGTAACGTATCAATTATATCTTTGAGATGGTCTGGTGTGAATATTGTCTCTCCATTATCATACAGGGAGCTCCAATCATGTGTGTTGATGTGATGTGTACAAACGCGTGTAGGGCGTGCAAAACCGGAAAGTCTTCAAAACCGGTTTTGAAATCCAGTTTTGAGTGCCCAAAACCGAAAACCGGTGTTAGCCCCGGTTTTGGCAACAATTTTCTAATGTTTATATAGTAGAATTTTAACAAGAAAACAAATTCTTGGACACTCAGAAATACTAAAAATAAAACGATTTGTACGATAAATCTCTTTATAATCAACCATTTATGCCAACCAATACCAAATAGACCACCTCAATAGTTTTGATAACATGAACTTAAATAATATGAAGATTAACTAACTGAGATCAAATCAACAACAAATCAGTTTGTGGTACATTTAGTAGGTACACTAGGTACCTAACAATTCTGTTATCATGAATAATATATTTTAAACATACAAAACACACCATCATCGTCATATGACACTAAACACAACCACAATTACAATACCTATGTCTCAATTTCTTGAAACTTGAGCTTTTTAATTACGAACTACTAACAATTTAACAAGTTAACAACATTATTAAAAGGATTCATATTTAACTATAAAACGAGATCAATTAAACTGTGTACAGTGTGTAAGTGTGTACTGTGTACCCTATACTAATTTATTTCAATAAACAAAAATCATTTTTTTCCAAGAGATCGCTGTTCTTGGTAATGAGTTCTTAAGAATAGAAGTGCATCTAACATTTTGTCAGATAGCGTACTTCTAATTTTACTGCAAAAGTACCCAGCACTCGAAAAGGCCCTCTCACTCTCAACACTTGTTGGTAGTACACACTTCAAATAGTTGTACGCTTCGGTGAGATACACACCCCGTTGCCCTCCGCTTTCATACATGGCTTGCTCTACTTTGACAAACCCTGCAAGGTCGAAATTAGACCGATTCTTGGGGGATTTCCTACATTTTTCCAATTCTTTATTAAACTGCTCTTGAAGAGTTAGCTCATCAGCTACAACTTCAGCAACAGATGATAACGATAACGATGGTACAGACCGCTCGGAGAGAACTCCGAGGATAGTATCAGAGCTCTTGGGCTGATATTTTAACTGTTGCAACAAGTTTATTATAATGTCAGATATGTCAGCACCATTGGGTTTGGCAAACGTATCATCGTCATCTTGTGTGCAGAAGTCTTCCCAATCGTGCAAATAGTGCAAGACACCTGCTAACCGGAGACGCCTTTGCTTAATACGACTTCTCAAGTTCATCGCTAGTTTGCAGCTCAAAACACTATTTTGTTCATCAAGTTTCTTGATCATGAATTTTAATGTTGTGTCAGCTGTGTGAAGAGTAGCATCACGTCGACACAGGGATAGAACAGCAGTTTGACAATCAAGCTGTTGTGAATATCAGACAGAGTTCGAATTTCGTCTTCGGAAAAAGATATCTCAGATTTCAAATCTATAAGGACTTTAAAGACTGAGTTTTTTTAATTTCAAAAACACTTCGATCATATCGGACATGCTGGACCATCGCGTGCGACAATCTAGTTGCAATTGTATGTCCTTTTTGTGTTCCTGCAAGACATATTCCCGCAATGCATCCGCTTTTAGAGGAGATTTCTTTATAGATTTTACTAATTTTCGAACTTTAGTGATTGTCTCTCTGTATAATTCTGGATTTGCTGAAATGGCTGGGGTCTCGATTTCTAGACTTCCACTGAGATCTTCTTCAGCTCGATCGTCGTCGTCGTCACTATTACTTTCTGATTCAGAGTTGTCCTGTGGATTTATAGGGGTTGTTTCAATAGACGCTACTGCATACTGTTCGGGTTCTTTACTTGTTTTATACAGGATATCGATCACCGCCAGCTGGATGCCGTGGGCGAGACAAATCTGGTGATGGCCTTTAATGTATCTTTCCATCTTCACAATCACACTCGCACCGTCGGTTGTTAGTGACACGATGTCCTCATCTAAACAAACGTTGAATTTTGCAAGGTGGGCACGCAGTATATCCAGAGCTCCCAATGCTGACATCGAGCCGGTGATTTTCACGATCCCCAGATTTTTATAATTAAATCCTCCAAAAGCAATGGAATGTAGATTTACATTCATGTATGTATCTTTTGTTCCTCAATGACGTCCATTCGTCAAACTTGGGGAAGAGTTGTCCAGTCGATCCTTGAGACCGTCCTAGAACTCCCCACCACCACAACCTGTGTCTTTATGGGGTTGACCATAAGTCCATATCTCTTGCTCCAGTCGCATATACCGGCCAGATCACGATTAATAGATAAAATAGCCTCGGACAGATTACCAAGAGGAGCTCGCGAGTAAATTTGTAAATCATCTGCATAAAGATGGGAGAAAGAAATAAGTTTTTCGGAGATTGAGTTAATAAAGACTGCGAAAAGTAAAGGGGATAGAACGCCACCCTGAGGTACACCGGCAGAAGTATTACTCCAGGAAGACAAAGTCTCTCCTATGCAAATACGTTGAAGGCGACCGAACAGGTAAGTACGAAACCAGTCAATTACCGATGGAGATATGTTAAGAGAGCATAAAATGCCAAGCAAAACATCAAAATCAACAGTATTAAAAGCATTACTGAAATCTAATAAAGCTAAGACCGTTAGATTACCGTTCTCCATGGCTGACCTTATATCATCCGTAATATTCAGAAGCGCTGTGGTGGTGCTATGACCAGGACGGAAGCCAGACTGGAAGGGGTTGAGGAGATTATTTTTAGCGAGGAAAGTGCTTATTTGATTGTGAATTAACCGTTCAAAGACTTTGGATAGGAATGTTAGGACCGATATTGGACGGTATTCAGAAAAGGATGTGGGTTTAGACTTTTTAGGTAAAGGAATTATTTGAGCATCTTTCCATGAGTATGGAAAGACATCACTTGATGCAGAAAAATTGAGGATATAACAAATGACGGGAAGGATAACATCCAGCACACGGACTAACATATTACGGCTGATACAGTCACTTCCTACCGCATTGGAAGTAATCGATAGTATGCTTTTCTTAACATCACCTGCGGAGAACTGACTATACTCTAAAGGTTTAGGTAGTTAAAAAAGGGTAAACAAAAAAAACCACGTGACTCATAGATGCTAAACCTTTTATTTCAAATGTTAAAATCATATTAATTATAGTCACATATATATTTATAGTCTCTATTCTGAATCTGATTCTGATGAACTCTCTGTCACATTAATAATAAAGCGTTCAGTGGTATCATCAATTATTTTGTCTAATTTAAACATTTTCTGTTCTTCTTTTATTACATGACCCTCACAATTTTTCCAATTCTCAGCAGTCACAGTAGCTAAAGCCAAAAGAATTTTTAGTTCAGCCATTTTAAAAGTTTTATTTTTCTCGGCTACAAACCCCATAACTTGAGCCCATATTAACTCAATTGGATTGAGCTCACAGTGATATGGTGGCAGGCGCAATACTGTGACACCATATTCCTTGGCCAATTCATCCACAAAATAGGATTGGTATTTGTGTTTTTCATATTTAACTTTTATTAATAATTGTGCTTTTAATTCTGCTTCTTCATAAGCAATATTTTTTTCTTTTAACCACTTTTGAATATCAGCCTTTCTTGATGCGGTTGTTGGCACTTTTTCTTTTTTTCGACTGTGATAGGGTGCATTATCCATCACCAAAATCGGGAATCTTTTTCCAGTTTCTTGAAAATTGTAGTGATCCATTTCTCAAAATTATGTGCATCCATTTCTGAGTGGTAATCGCCATCACCCTTACTTGCTTGAAATATTAATTCACCTCCTTCAACAAAACCACTTGATGAACCTGAAACAAAGTTTTAAATAATATTCAAGAACTGACTAATAATCATTATTTTCTTATAAGTTAAAGTACTGCACTGTAATGCTCATAGCATCTCACATGTACTTTGACTTAAAATGTTAATTTATTATAAATTGACTGCCTCGTTCGTCTAGTGGTCGCAAGCGCTACTGCTGAGCATGAAATTCACAGTTCGATTCACAGGACGGCCAGTGTTATTGGGTTTTTCTATCTAAATTTTCAGTAGCAGCCTAGACTCTGGAGTTGTGGAGTTGTGGCAAGGCAATAGGCTCGTGCCCTATTTATTACATGGTACTTAAACATATCTGGCGAAATGTGGGTGTTCTATAGGTACACCTCTGCCCAACCCTTCGGGGAAACAAGGTGTGATTTATTATGTTTACTATACATGATGTTTATCACAAGCTTATAAAATAAAATTGTCATCTTGGCATTTCTATTAAAGGCTATAAAGTAATATTCTTACCAATGTGGCCTAAGATAAGGCGTTTTCCTTTCCCGCTGGGATTCTTTAATCCGGTAGACAAACCCTGCCTGTGAGCCTCTTTGCAGGATGTTATTGTCGTATCTTGCCATGTTGAAGATTTGGTGTCCTGCAAAAAAACAATATTTATGAGCAATAAGATATTTACAAAGGTAACAGAGTACAATATTAATTTTTATAACATATTAATGTTGTTATCATACCTTCATTGACCCGTGTTTCATCCAAATAATATATTTTCTTCCCGTCTCTTCTATATTTTGCAATCTCATTCAAATATTTTACACGCCATACTGCAATGTCTGGTTTGTCAATAAGCATACTCTTGCGACTGCGTTTGGAGTATTTAAAGCCTAATTTCTTCATCAACTTACACATTACATCTCTTTTAATATTAGGTAGACTGTCATCATTATTGACACTTTCCATTACTTTTTCAATAGTTGGCATTTTATTTGCAAAAAAAAAACGTATGTACTTTTCTCCTCACTGCGGCTAAATCCATATCATCGAAACTGTCGATTAAGCTTGGTTTCGTTGCCGGTGGAGGAGGAGACTGCACTCTATGCGATATTTTGTATTCCTTAATAACCCTGTACACAGTTGGTACAGACATACCCATTATTTCACCAGTTTTTTGCACTATGTCTGTTTTTGACGGAAAACAGTCTTTGGGCCATGTTTCTTCCACATATTTGAACACATTTATCAATGTCTGTTTCTCAGATGACGAAAGAGGTCCGGTTTTGAAGCGTTTCTTCTTCGGTGATGGAAATGTTTGTGCGAAGTTGGTCTGGCTAGTACCAGCCTCGGGTTCACTCATTTTTCCACGATACAAATTTAAAACCCAATAACGATAAATAACAAAAACGAACAATAACTAAATAACAAAAACAAAACAAGGAAACAAGCTAATATTATCACAATTCAACAAAACCAAAACGCACGGATACAATCGCAATGTCGATAACGCTGTCAACAAAGGCGTCTGGTTAACCGACTAAACGTAATACCTGCCAATTCAGTTGCCAGACTACGTCACAGTTGTACTCTTCAATTTAGCAATGTTATCTAATTAGTTGTATTTTCTAAAAGGTTTGGGGAACCTGTCTTTTTGGGTTCTTTATAATAGACAGATTACAAAATGTTATATTATTATTATAAATCTAACAAAAAAATTGTACTAAAGCAGTTACATCTACGAAAAGTTGTTTAAGAATAAATGATAAAGTTTAACATACTATAATAAAAGGGGAAACTATCATGTGATCGAAAATAAATTTAATTTTGTTCTAATGTATTTTTTAACAAGAAAGTGTCAACTATAAAAAAACCCTTTTTACGATTTGTTTACCCTTTTTTAACTACCTAAACCTTTAGAGTATAAATACAAATGGAGAATAACTGGGAGTCGGAAGTGAAGAAAGATAATTCAGTGTATTAAATTTTTTTGTCATATCAAAATTGGACGAAGCAGTAAAATGAGTATTCATTGCATAAATTGTCTATGTCTTTTGGAATTGTATCTTGTCGGATTTTACCGACCCCCAATGATCTAAGAAATTTCCAAACTTTGGATGCGTCCCCATTTTGGACAGAAGTATGAATGTGGTGGCGATTAGCATTCTTACACACCTTATTACAGTGATTAGTATTGAGATGTATCTTTCCCTGTTAGCGTCATTAGCCCTACGCTTAAATTTAGACTTTGCCGTAACTTTTTTGTGCATAAGTGTTTTAATCTCATTTGTGAGCCACGGCGCCGGCAAATGTCTTACCTTAACAGCTCGAAAAGGTGCGTGATGATCGTAAAGCTCGATAAGTTTAGCCGCAAAAATACTAACTTGGTCATCGACTGATGCAGAGGCAAACAGAGCAGGCCAATCTATGTTGTTGGCATCCTTGCAAAGGTCGCCAAGGTTCCAAATACCACCAAAATTGCGTTGCATGAGAATCTTAGCTTTAGCCATAGGTGGGCGAATTTTGTATGACAGAAAAATCAGGTCATGATAGGAAAAGGCATCGGCTGAACATTGGCCATGCCTAGCGACGTGATCAAGAGAAGAGACAAAAATCAAGTCAAGAAGTGAAGGTGTAGAGTTAGGAAAATGGTGAGTGGCACTCAGCGGAAGAATGGAAAGATTACTGGAAGCCAAAATATTTGCCAAAGAAGAAGAGCGATGATAGTCTTTTTTCAGAAGACAAGTATTAAAGTCACCATCATTTCATTTTTGTTACATCTTTCATTTTTAATACAATGCACCATGAGTTTGGGAATATCTATACATAATTCAGTTAGCCACTGGCGACCTAATAAATTAGTAGTTCCATTATCAAAAATGTACAGGTCTAAAATTTTACTCATATCTTTGTAACGAACTTCAGAAACTTAAATTTATACGACATGGTTTTATCACAAGATCTTTTAAATATTTACTATATGTATTTTTACTTATACAAGATAAAGGCGAACCAGTATCTGCTTCCATTTCCAATAAACAATTATTAACTAATAGTGAAATACGCACCGGGGTATACTCAGACAAAGACATTTGATACATAGGTTCATTCAAGTCTTCTTCGCTGACATCATCGTCACTAGAAGATAAAATTGAGGAGTTGCCATCTGCTTCTTGTACCCAATAAGTACTGGGTTGCTGTCCAGCTGCGCGCGTGCACCTCGACCACCGCGACGGCCACGCCCTCCGCGTGACGTCTCATTCCGATGATTGCCTTCAGTTATTGACGCGACTGTTGACTTTTTCGGTCGTTCAACGGCAGTTTGAGACCGTTTAAAACACATTCGCCTCAAGTGCCCAATTTCGTGGCACAAACTACATTCAAAATTTTTATACTTGCAGTCCCATTTCCCATGGTTTGTAATACCGCAAGCTGTACATGAGTTCACTAGCAATTTGTTTTTGCCTCCGCTTAATTCTGCCGCGTTTTTCACCTCGCTTCCGATATGTTCTACCGCGCAGGCATCTCTTTCCGCCGCCTCAAGAGTTGTGGCCAGTCACCGCTTTTGAATAGCTGAGATGCTCTTCTACGAATAACCGCTGCCTAGTGAATTCGCTTTTTAAGCCACAGACAAATTGATCTCTTAAATTGTCTTCTAAGACTGTATTGAAATTGCAGAATCTGGAAAGCTTTTTAAGCTCGGCTATGTAGTCGGCAATAGAATCACTGGCCAACTGTCTCCGTTGACGAAATCTGAATCGCTCCGCCATTTCTGCAGGTCTGGGTTGTAAATGCTCTTGTAGTAATTTAATAACTTCTTCGTATTTCAAAGAAGACGGCTTTGTAAGACTTGCTAAACTAGATAATAGCTCATATGTTTCTTCCCCCATTAGCGAATTAAGCGTGGGTAGCTTCACATCGTCACCGATCTTGTTAGCTAAGAAATACATTTCTATGCGTTCAATATACGCCAACCAGTTGCCGGCTTGCACATTATACTCGCCTATTTTACCGATAGACATATTTTTAATGACGAAATAACTGCACTAAATAAGATTTCTAATTTTTCTCGTCGCCAATGTGCAAATAAAAGGCGGGCTTTCATTAAACATTTATTGTGAACTGACAGCTAACTATTCACACTCTATGATACAACGTTATGGTTGCCATATACAACAGTTTTGAGCTCCATCACCTCTATTTCCTTACGAAAGACTAGGATTTCCACACGCACAGCCCTCAGTTCCTCCATGATTAATTTCATGTCGGAGCCGGTGATCAGCGATACTTCTCGGGCCGCGACATCGACTATAGAAGCATTGTAAGGCGGGGGAGTGGTGTAATTTGAGGGCCACGCAGTCTGTATAGGAGCAGGTTTGGAACAGATATCAGAGGTTTTTGGCGTACTGGTTTCCAAGCTGGCTTGTTCTACGGGGGTAACTGATTGAGAACTATCCGCAGTGCCTCTGACAGGGGTCTCAGCCCTGTTATCCCTAACGAGGTCCTTTTTACATTCGGGGCAACGCCAGCTAGTAGTGATTATTGTTTTTGTAGGAATGCCTACACACACACACGGTGGTATTGAACCTGCATTTCCCGCACCTAGCGCCCTCCACCGTCGAGATGAAACGACCGCAACCTCCACACTTGACACCTGGCATGATGGTGAGACGAGCTTGCTATGTATGTAAGTGGTACTAGGACCGAACGCTAGATGGCGCCAGAGATGAATAGATACGGATCGATATAGCTACGAGATAGGAAGATGGCTCTGTTAGCGTGTTAGTGCTGCAATTACTTGTTGTAATAAAGTGGGTAAGCAGCTAATTACGCCAAGTCACTGTTATTGTTAAGTTGATTTACGTCCCTTATGCGCACTATGTGTTGTTCACTACAATGTATATCACGCTACACTGTACTAAGTTTACCATTAAATACAATTTTTACACTAGAACTTGTGTTTTGAATTATTCCCGATAAAAAAAATATAGACGGCACACAGTCTACACCGACACAGACGTCAAACGTCACCATTCGATAAGCTCCCATCATAGCCTATTGTACCGGCTGTATAGAGTTTCTACCATAGTTCAATATGTCATACGTAAAAGTCAACGCGTGAGAAATTCAAGTTGAATGAAGTGTGAACTTCGTTTACACATATATCCGATTTTTGAATCAGATACATATATTTGGGGTGCGTAGACAGGAAACCTCCCCGTGTGCCTGTGGGCTGGATTTCCCTTATGGATGCGTCCGGGGGGAAGGCCAGTCTCCGGGACGGTGCACCTTGGGGTGCGGGCAATGTCTCCCCATTAGGTACTGTGTATCTAAGGGGTCTATTTGTCCGTATGCCAATATCCTGTCGGAGGAACGCTCTAACGTGTACTCTGAGAGAGCACGCGTTGAGCAGCGTTGGAGTGGGAGCGGGCTCGGCGTACACTAACTCTGCCGACGGGCGGGCAGGAGGAAGCCTTTTCTTCTGCCACCGTTGTTCTCGTAGCCCCGAAGAGTGTCAAGGTCATGTCTCTGGCATTTGACGGGGGTCGAGGGTCTTGGCTTAACCGCCCGGGCCGCGAGGAAGAAAACCTCTATAAAAAATCACCCCAAACCTCCAAGCGGCGGCGCACCGTGAGGGAAGTTGATAGCTTGACTAATGGGTAGCTTAATTAGTCACTAGTGCGAACCACAATTTTTTGGTTGGTTGGTTGGAAAAGTTTTATACTCGTGGGAACAAAATGGAAAAAATATATTTAAAAAACACAAACCAAATGGTGGGGAGTGATGCGGGGTCGGAGTCCGACGCTGCATCTGGTGGACAGGGCTCGGGACAGAGCTCGGAGCGCGTAGTGGTGGGGGCTGCCGGGAGGAACCGGAAATTCCTCCGGAAGCGCCCCAAATCGGGGGATGGCCAGGGGCCGTCCGCCGACCAGCAGGGAGAAATCCACTCCAGCCGGTGGGGTGGGGCCCGGGAAAAGGGTATGGGTAGAGAACTCGCCACCAAGGAGGCCGGAGAGCCAAGCCGGGCCAGGCCAGCCGAGCTGGAGAGGCTCGCCACGGAGGATCATCACCCAGTAGAGACCAGCACCGGGACGGCCCTTACAGAGTCTTCCTATGGTGTGCCGGACGCCGCTGGTGGCTCCGATTCGGAGCAAGCGGGTAGGTTTGCGGAGGTTGTGGTAGACGCGATCAAGGGTGTGGCCTTAAAGAGGATCCAGTCCTCTAAAGACAAGGCCATACCCGCGGCCACGGATTCTATTATGGCGGCAGCGGAGGCCTTTCAAATCGGGCCTTCGTCGGACGGAATGTCTGAGATGCGGGCGGAGGTCGCCCGCATTACAGCCGCCATGGAGCTTCTCCGAAAGGAGAACGAGGAGCTCCGAGCGGACCTAGGTTGGCTCCGAGGAGCTGGCCCCCAGGAGGTGCCGCAGAGGGGGGAGCAGCATGAGCAGGGACGGCCCGTGCTTGCTGAGGACCGGGTCCTGACCCTGGTGCGGCAGGAGATGGCTGACCTACAGAGCAGGTTGTCCGACCTAGAGGTCAGCGTTTTGCGCCCCCCGTTAGCGGTGAGCCAGCCGGCCTCGGGCCAGCGGAAGGCGATATCGTATGCCGTAACCGCGGCTAAACCAGGCCCGTCGGTGACGAAATATGAAATATGTGACGTGGTAATACCCCGGGTCCAGCCCGGATGGTGGTCGCAAGAGCTGACGACTCTACGCAATGCGTGCGTTGCTGCGCGACGCCGGTACGCCAGGCACCGCAGGCTCCGTATTCGCCCTCCGGATACGGAAGCCATTCAGGCGGAGCTGTACAAGGGGTACAGAGCGGCAAAGACCGCGCTCCAAGCGGAGATCCTGCGGGCCAGGGGACCGGCCCGCGAGGACTAGTTGAGGACTCTGAACAGGAACCTGTGGGGACGATGGGCTCCCCCGATGACGCAGTCTCCGCCCCCAGCTTGTGGGGGACGTGGGGAGCGCTCTGTTCCCTTCGAGAGGGGATTACACCTCTCCGCCCATGGTTCCGCCTACTGCGGTGCCCGATGCAGACCACACCGCTGACGACGACGACGATGCTCCGGAGGTGGCCGAGAGAGATGAGACTGGCGGTACGTGGCTGATTACCAAAAATACCGCCCCAGGATCCGACTGATTACCTGGGAAAGCCTGGGTCCTGGCCTAGGAGCCTCTCGGGCCTCGACTAAGAGGGCTCCTAAGTGCATGCATGGACATGGGCCAGTTCCCATTCGTTTTTCCACTTGTCCGTTGAAGTTTCACTTCTACTATGTGTCCCAGCACACATTTTTTTTCGCAGGTTTACTGCAAACTATGATTTGGTTAGGTTAGGTACAATTTAATAAATGCATTTTTTTATTTAAACATATATTATTTTATCTAACAAAAAAACTGAATTCAATCCGGAACCAAAAAAAACATCAATATACTCGTATGTCTACTCTAAACTTATACAAATACAAAGGAACATTAACTAATGCACATCTTTCGTCATCAATCTTCATTCGGCTCATTTGCGTTATAATCAACTAGCTGCCCGCCCCGGCTTCGCACGAGTAACACTAAGTACTTATCTACAACGCATCTATCTACCTATCCTACGGCACTTCATTTCTTGACATTCACTCCCCACCCGTACAGCCCCTACCCCAGCGTCGCCTATATTGCATTAGGTGCTGCCTAGCTAGCCGAGCAGGGTGAGCGGCTACCACGCAACTTTTTTCTAATACTTACATTTTTAAACTCGTGATATCTTTCGAATGGAATGTCCGAATTTAATAATTCAAAAAGTTATGTAAAGGTATTGAAGCAGTCTTGAATATGTAGTAATTTATTTTGATAAGGATTAATACCAAGATACAAATAAAGAGCCTTTTCTAGCGGCGGCATTTCAATATAAAAAAATATAAAAAACACATATTGTGGCATAACTATAATAGTTAGACATGCTGTCGCGATACTTTTTGTAAATAATGATGTGTTCTGCAAAGTCGTAGTTCATTATTTTATTCTATCATCAATAGTTTTCGCAGCGCACGCAATGTAAATAATATTTTAGGGATTTTTTTTACACCTTGGGTTACATTATTGGAGTTTTAGTAAGGATCCCTAATTTTTTTGAAAATATATAGCCTATGTCACCCGGGGATAGTGTAGCTTCCCAACAGTGAAAGAGTTTTTCAAATCGGTTCATTATAAAACTTGAGGTACCAATATTATCTCTCCCTCCGCCGCTGCCGCCTTTCACCACACGATATATCGTCTACCCCCTCCATGCGGCCGTAACACTTTTTCGTGACAGAAAAATCCTAATACCCCCCGTCTATATAGAAGTTTCACTTCAAAAAATGTTTCTATGACTAATGGTTTAAGAAATATTGTTGTTGGAACATAGGCTTGCATAGGTAGTGAGTTCATAACGATTTGGTTTTTCTGTAGATATTTACAGTCATCACAGATCAATAATAAACAAATAACACACAAGAAATGTTAAAAGTTGTTCAAATTGCCCCCCGCCATTTTGAAGGCACGCAGTAGCTCGGATCGCCACCTGCTGTGTTAACCGTCTTAACTGCCTCGTATCAACCTTAATTTCTGCTGCAGCAACGCGAATACGATCCAGCAGCTCTTCCCTGGTGTTGGCTGGCTCAAAATAAACTTTTTAACACCATAACCACCAAAAACACCAACACCAGACTTGTCTTTGAATACAATTATATAATATAATTCTGGCCTCACTATAGCTTTCGGCTACTACAGGTAGATTTTTGACGAGGTCGAGAGACTCGTCTTGCAAGAAATCACGAAGATAAAACAACTTTTGAATGCTTTATAAACTGAGATTGCGATGAATGAATGCGTCAAATAATCCTATGAAGGATTTGTACTCCGAGTACTTACCCGTAAATATTGGTACTGTTATATACTGGCCACCAGGTCACGACGTCTATCGCGCTGACGTTTGGTGACGTCTCTCAATCTTTCATTAATTTGAAATAAAGATTATTGTTTTACAAAATGTGTATTTAATAAATTGGCGACGAGGATGTCGACTAATGATATAAAAAAACTGAAGAAAATCCGCGCGTCATTGCGTGGTATAATCACAAAACTAAAAAACTACGTGAACAGCCAAAAAACGCTAACATTTGAAGAAACGGAGTCAAGACTTCAATCACTTCAAGAAACATTACAGAAATTACAAGAAATACAGCATAACATAGAATTAGAAACTCCAGACGAACAACTAGACCAAGAGATAGAAACCAGGTACGATTTCCAAGAGAAATGTATTATCATAAAGACAAAACTTCTAATATATCAAAATATAAATAATCGACGCGTTTTACCGCTACATACATCAACATCACAGCTAAGTACAAATACGCAACAAGAACGAGGCCCAAAAATTAAATTCCAGCCTTTTCAAGAAAAAGAGACTTTTGCAAACTTTACTAAAAGACTAACTGTATTTTTCTTACTTAACAAGATCGAAGACGCTAAAATGAAAGTTTACGCCTTACTTGCTGCCCTATCACCAGAATTACATGAAAAGGTACAAGATTTGTGCTCCCCGGATGATCCAATTGATATGAGTTTTAAGGAGCTCACACAGATACTAGACGAATACGTTGACCCTAAACCTAGCATATGGGCTTTACAACACAAATTCATGACGCGCACACAACGCGAAGAGGAAACGGTTGCAACATATGCCTCTGAATTAAAAAAAAGATCCTTGAACTGCGAATTTAAATGTCAAACTTGTCAAAAACATACATTAGAAAGCTTTCTAGCCCTACAATTTATTCGGGGATTGAAAGACAGTGATATACGAGCAAAAATTCTTCAAGAAAGGGAGACACTACCTTTTACGAAACTGGTACACATGGCCACATCCATAGAAATGGGAAAATCGGAGAACCTAAGAATATCCGCAGACATGCACAAATATTCGGACTCAGTAAACAGAATTACGAGCTCGATAAAAATTACCTAAGTATACACGACCCTTAACCCTTATACTCACCACCGAGCGGACTGTCAACTTCTTCATCGTCTTCGTCTCCGATAACGATAAAAGATTTAAAGGGAAAATGCTTCCAATGCGGCAAAGACGACCATCGATCTAATGAGTGTGGCGTCATTAAATCTACCTGTCTGAAATGCAAGAAGACTAGACAACTGGCACGTGTCTGTTTACAGCGGAACTTAAATACCAATCAACTAGACGACAATATAAGTAACACGAGTAACGAAAGCATGGGAGATATCAACGTAATTAAAAGGAGATATCTGAAAAATATATGATCACAATAAAAATAGAGAACAATCAGGTTGGCATGGAATTCGACACAGGAGCGACCTTGTCCTCAATGTCACTCAAACAATACAAAAGCCTAAAATTAACAAACAAAATGTTCAAAACGGAAATGAAATTGAGAACCTACACTGGAGAAATTATCAAGCCTGCAGGAGTGACATACGTAAAAGGCACTTATAATGACCTTCAACGGGAAATTATACATAATCAATCAAAACGTTGACCCAATATTTGGAAGAAGCTGGATGAATGAACTGAATGTGAAAATTGCAGACATAAGAGTTTTACAAATTTCTGAACAATTCGACAAACTTGATAAATTATTAGAAGAATTTGCAACAACTGTGTTTAGATCAGACTTGGGAAAAATACCCAACTATGAAGCTCACTTATATCTTAAGCAAAATACACGACCGATTTTTATAAAACCGCGACGAATACCATACGCGTTAAAGGAAAAAGTCGATAAAGAAATTGAACAACTATGTGCAGAAGGAGTGATCACCAAAGTAGACCATTCGGATTGAGGCACGCCAATCTTACCGATTGTGAAATCAAATGGGAGCATTCGACTATGTGCAGACTACAAGGTCACCCTTAACAATGTCATCAGGGACGAACATTACCCAATTCCTACAATAGAGGATATATTTGCAGAAATGAACGGAGGCAAATACTTCTGTACCTTAGACATTACCCAAGCGTATCTAAATTTGGTTATGGACGAAGAAAGCACTGTCTTACAAACATTAAGTACGCACAAAGGTACTTACAAAGTTAATCGCTTAATGTTTGGAGTCCAAGTAGCACCAAGTTTTTGGCAGAAATTTATGGACCAATTACGTCAGGGACTAGACGGAATAAAATGTTTTTATGGCGACATTATAATTCAAGGTGCATCAGAGGACCAACTCTTAACACGTCTAAAACGAGTCCTGCAAAAACTGAAAGAAAGTAACTTCCACGTTAACAGAAAAATGTCATTTTTTTGTACGTACGAGGCAGTTAATGAACTACCTCGGACATACAATCGATATAGATGGTTTACATAAGAACAAAGACAAAGTAAAGTAAAGGCCATCGTGAACACTGTAAGACCAAGTAATATAAACGAACTAAAACCTTCCTTGGTATGGCAAACTATTATAACAAATTTATACCGAACCTTGCCTCTTTAACAAACTCACTAAATGAGTTACTAAAGAAAGAGCAAGATTTTTACTGGACTTCTAAATGTGAAGACAGTTTTAATAACATTAAGAAGGAGATTTTGAGCGAAAGAGTTCTTATTCACTTTGAACCAGGAAAACCACTGATACTAGCTACTGACGCTTCACCAACGGGAGAGGAGCTGTTCTCTCTCACTACCTACCTGATGGCTCTAATAGACCAATCGCATTCGCCTCTAGATCACTTTCATTTAGTGAATGGAAATATAGTCAAATTGACAAAGAAGCTACGGCGATCTACTGGGGCATTAAAACATTCTTTCACTACTGTGACGGCAGAATATTCACATTAGTGACGAACCATAAGCCCCTTACCTAAATTTTTCATCCTCACCAGACATTACCAGCATTGAGCACAATGCGATTATTTCATTACGCACATTTCTTATCGGGATTCAACTACGACGTGGAATACAGAGCTTCTGCGAAACATTCAAACGCTGATTACCTATCAAGATTCCCAGTAGAATTAGCAAAAGAAACCTCAATAGACCAACATTGTTCATACCAACTACAGCAGATTAACGTCCTAGAAATTCGACCAGAAGTGAAACTATAAAGCTCATGAAACTATAAAAGACAATTGTTGTGTATCTATTGCTTATGACATTAAAGTAGTTGTCATCCAGACTTGTCTTTGATTACATTACATGGTGGCAGCGGTAAACAATTATTCGATTTAATAGTTTAAGTCGCTAATAAAGGCACGTTGTGGGTGGACTTTAAAAACGTCAGGGACGGTTCAAGAGCGCTATGGAACATGCGCGACCACCAACAGAATTGTGTTTGGAGGGCAGCTTCGTCAGCCGGGCTGACGCATGGCGGCTATGGAGGTCGCAATTTATACTATTTTTAAAAGCATCGGGGGTGCAGAAACAAGATGCTGCTATTCAAGCCAGCTTAATGATAAATTTAATCGGACCTGAGAGGTTTGAAGTCTTTGAGACATTTTCTTTTGACAAAGAGAGCGATAGGGATGATGTCAAACTATTGCTTATAAAATTTGATGAATATTTTGGAGTCAAACAAAATATAACATTAGCAAGGTACAATTTTTTTACAAGGGGTCAGGAAGCAGGAGAATCCATAGATCAGTATGTTACGGCATTGCGATTACTGAGCAAAAATTGTAACTTAAAAAATTTGGAAGAGGAGTTGATTCGCGACCGTATTATTTGTGGGATACACAGAACTGGAGCAAGAGATCGTTTATTGAGAGCAGAGGACCCGACGTTGGAAAAAGCTATTAATATTGTCCAGGTTGACCAAATTTCAATAGATAATCGACGTTTATTGGAGACGCGTGGTGCTGGTACTTCTGGATTGGTACAGGTCAATGCAGTTGGCATGCGCGGTGTAGGCGGCCGTGGTGGGCGCGGCGGCTGGCGCGGCAGCGGACGTCGTGGTATGGCCAGTGTTGGTTCCAAGACAGCCCGAAGATTTGTTCATTCAAGCGAGAACGGAAATTGTCTTAGATGTGGAGGCCAATGCAATGAACCCAGTCTATGCCCGGCTATTTCTGTGCAGTGTTATCTGTGCGAAAATCACGGACATTTTGCTAGAATGTGCAAGTTGAAAAAAGGAGTTAAGAAAATGTACGATATAGGTTTAACAGAAGCAAAAGGCAATGAAGAAGATGATTGTGAGTAATTTTTTATATCAGCTTTGTATAATGTCTCAGAGATTAAATCTTCATCGGAGGATTGGTATGAAACACTTCAAGGGAAGTGCGGTTCCGAAAAATTTAAATTAGATACGGGAGCAGACATTAATGTTTTATCGTTTAATCGATTTTTATTGTTAGGCTATGACGGTAAGCTAATTAGTAGCAAGCAAGGTGTTAGATTGCAATCTTATAGTGGTGATTTTATTCCTATTAAAGGTATTTGCAAATTAAAATGGTGGTATAAGGGTGTTTTGTATGAATTTAAATTTGCAATTACGGTTAGTGATTGTCAGAGTGTGCTGGGGTTGCAAGCTTGTCTAACTTTAGGATTAGTTAAAAGAATTCATAATATAAATCTTACAGATTATCAAGATTTGTTTAATGGGTTAGGCTGTTTGCCAGGTGAATATCACATTGTTGTAGACAAAACTGTGATGCCGGTGATTTGTGCAAGCCGTAAGGTACCATTAGGAGTTCGCGATAAGTTACAAGACGAGTTAAATAGAATGATTGAGTTAGGTGTCATTAGGAAAGTGAGTCATCCAACTCCATGGGTGAATTCATTAGTGATTGTTGCTAAAAAAAATGGGCAGTTGCGTATATGTTTAGACCCGAGACCGCTTAATAAGGTGATACAGCGTGCACATTTTCAACTGCCAACAATAAATGAATTGGCTACTAAGTTTCACGGTGCTAAGTATTTCTCAGTTTTAGACGCATTTTCAGGGTTTTGGTCGGTAAAACTGGATAATGCAAGTGCAGACTTATGTACATTCAGTACACCGTTTGGGCGATATCAATATTTGCGATTGCCATTTGGTCTTAATTGTGCACCTGAAGTGTTTCACGCGAAAATCAAGCAATTACTTGAAGGCCTAGAAGGGGTAGATTCGTTTATCGACGATATCATTTGCTGGGGAAGGAACAAAGATGAACATGATCTGCGTTTGAAAGAGTTGTTAAATAGGGCACGGGAAATTAATTTAAAATTCAACAAAGATAAATGTCGTATATGTGTTGAGGAAGTAACTTATTTGAGTCATATTTTTAACAAAGATGGAATGAAAATGGATTCTGAGAAAGTAAGAGCGATATATAATATGCCAGAACCGACGGATCGGAATAGTTTAGAAAGGTTTTTGGGGGCTGTAAATTATCTTTCTAAATTTATACCTAATTACTCAGAGCGTATTTTTCCTCTGACCAGATTATTAAAAAAAAATATAACTTGGAGTTGGGAAATAGGTCATAAAGACGCATTCCATGAATTACAAGAATTGTTAAGTAATGCACCAGTTCTTTCTGGTTCACCCTTGTTTGATAGAACAACGTTTGATATAATATTACTAAATTGAACAACTTTTAAAAAAATCATCACTTTGTATAATATCGTTTGACAGAATTTTCAGTTCATCGAATATTTATTTGCTATAACAACATTTGCGCTAATGATCAAAAGGTATAATGTTCATTTGATGTAATGTTCAGATGGTATAACCATGTATTTTATCGAATATTCAATTGGTGTAATGTAATGCAGAAAAGAAAACATTGTAAATAATAATAAGTGTCTAAGATTAAAATGCCGACTGATTAAAATATCGACTGATTAAAAATGTCGATAGTCATTATACCTAAGTTCAAAATATCAACATTTAATACATCTAAGTTCATTATATTTACGTTAAAATCACTACTCGTTAAAATATCGAACAAATTATATTTCTGTCACGGCTCCGGCGTTGCGGGGTTTGGGCGGCCCCACGCGAGCTTATCGTTGCAGATGGTTTTAACGCTCACCACCGCAGCTTCGGCTTGCTGACCGGCTTCGCCGGCCAGCCTCAGCCGCGGAGGCGGGCCTTCAAACCACCTGTTCCTCAGCTCGCGAGCCGCCCCACCCCTCCGCGCCTACGCGGGCTTAAATTACACTCTAGGTGTAAGGCAGACAAGACTGCGTGAAGTCGGTTCTGCAGCGATTCGTTTCTGTCACTAAATTATGTAGCACATGACACATGATACTTCATTGATCATTTTGAACTGGAAGAAATAGGTTAGGTTACGTTAGAACTGTGACCAACCGCGCGTGAGCCGAGCGAGCGGAGCGAGCGGTGCCGCGGTAGCGGCCGGCGCACGCTACGTCCAAGTTGTTCGCAGATTTTATTTCACCATTTTCTAACTATCCGGGTTTTGGCAATATCCGAATTATCAAATTACCCTCTGACATTAAATAAATAGCGATATTTAGGACATTCGATACTCTGTACTTTCGATAATTAGGTATTTCGATGTCACTTTTGTAGATAGATTTTAGATATATTGGACGTAGGTTATCTAACAATTCGAAATTATAAATTTACGTTATTTTAATTTTCGGTTACTTGGTCATTCGATATTTAAGTTTTCGATGTTTTGAACATTAACATTTTACCCGTAGGTATTTTAATCTTCGACGTTCAAATATGTACCCAGTAAATCTCAATAATGTTCCACTTACATCTACTAGATGGTGTTAGACGTACGGCGCGCGGCGTGGCGTTGATAATAAATAATTAATAATGAATTCAGTAGGTGAAGGAACAATGTTAGTTTATAGACAATGAAAGGAAACGAATTATTAATGAACTGAATATTCGATACGATCTTTCGACTAAATCATTATTAGTCTAGTGAAACATTAGTTTAAATAAAATTAGTGCATTTGAAAATTCGGCGAAATGAAATTAGTTCAAATAAATAATTACGCTAAATAAAAATTTACCAATGAATTATTCGGTCAAATGAATAATTCTTCGAAATGACTTTATCGCAACTAAAATTCGATTTAGTAATATTATATCAAACGTTGTTCTATCAAACAAGGGTGAACCGTTCTTTCTTTATACAATGTAAGTAGTCCGGTGGTGTTGTCAGTGGACGCGAGCAGTGTGGCACTGGGCGCCGTGCTCATGCAGGATGGGTGTCCAGTAGAGTATGCGTCACGCACACTCACTGACACACAACAGAGATACGCACAAATAGAAAAGGAAATGTTGGCAATAGTATTCGCTTGTGAAAAGTTTAATCAGTATATTTATGGAAAAAGTAGTGTGGTCGTCGAATCGGACCATAAACCACTAGAAAGCATTTTTAGAAAACCTCTAGACTCAGTCCCAGCTCGCTTACAGCGAATGATGTTGAAGGTTCAAGCTTATGAGTTGGTGGTCACTTATAAGCCAGGGAAATATATGTACATACCAGATACATTGTCACGGGCACCTCTGCCGGATTTGTATGACGATAAAATTAGCAGAGCTGTACTATGTCAAATTAAAATGGTAGTCAATAATGTACCCATGTCGCAGAATAAGTTTACTCTCGTGAAGCGGGAAACTTGTAAGGATGAGTGTTTAAAATTGTTGCAAAAATATATTAACCAAGGGTGGCCTAATAAGTTTAACCTACACAATGATTTAAGATACTATTGGTCTATAAGAGATGAACTGTACTGTGTAGATGGTGTAATATTTAAAGATAAACAGGTTTTGATACCACATTCTATGCGTATGGACATGTTAAAGATTATTCACGAAGGGCATTTAGGAATTGATCGTTGTAAGAGACGTGCTCGTGAAGTAATATTTTGGCCGGGTATAACAAGAGATATTGAGGATTATGTGAGAAGATGTAAAATATGTCAAGAAACAGCAAGCAAACCGTGTAGGGAACCTATGATTCCGGTAGCTATACCAGAATTACCATGGAATAAAATTAGAACAGATATATTTGAGTATGGAAAGCGAAGTTATTTAATATTTATTGATTATTATTCTGGTTTTATTGAGGTCGCATATTTGAGAGACACTTCGTCAAACTCAGTTATATTTAAAATGAAAGAAAAATTTGCACGGTATGGTATATCGGATACGGTCATCAGTGACAATGGTCCACAATATTCTTGTCGTAATTTTATTCAATTTGCTTTAGAATGGGGTTTTAAGCACGTCACTTCATCTCCGTATTATGCTCAATCTAATGGCAAGAGCGAAAGAGCAGTTCAAACCATTAAAAATATATTGAAAAAATCAGTAGACAGTAATTCCGATTTTTATTTAAATTTGCTAAGTTACAGGAATACACCGCGGGAAAATTTGAATTCTCCTGCACAGTTAATGATGGGCCGGCGTTTAAATTGTAGACTACCAGTCCATCCAGATTTATTAAAACAAACAACTTGTGATAACTTACAACATAAAAAAGTATTGGAAAAACAAATCAAATTTTAAAGTTATTATGATCAACATTGTAAACCGCTACCTAAGTTGAATGTAGGCGACGAGGTTATAATGTTAGAAAACGCAAATAAAAGAAGCCGTGGTAAAATAATGGGAAAAGCGTTAACTCCACGTTCTTATATTGTTAAAAACAAAAAAGGTATTTATCGCCGTAATCGTCGACATTTGATAAGACCAGTAAAGGATCCTGCCGACAATACATTGTCTGATATTGATGACGAGTATTTTTCGGGGGATGATCGGAATGATGATTATATGCCAAGTACCAAAATAAATGTATCGTCATCTTACTCACCATCTCATACGCGTAGTAAGATTTAGGAATGTGTAAACGTATTTTATTTTATAACGTAAAACTAATTATTATTTTAAGTTTATTAATTATTATTTTACCTTAGAATTAATGATTTTAAGTTTGTTTTTTATTATTATTTAACTTAGTTAAGGGGAAGATGTTGTGGATTATCTATTGCTTATGACATTAAAGTAGTTGTCATCCAGACTTGTCTTTGATTACATTACAACAATGAACTTAAAACATTACTTAGCCATAGCGCTGTCACCACAGTAACAATAGCTCCGTCATATTTAATTCTTTAAAAATATTCATAGCAGTAATTAACATTATTTGATAGTTAATTTAGTGAAAGTGGACTATAATAAATAAGTGACATTGTTATCTAGTGACAACAATCACGGTTTAACAAGTTAAATACTGTTAAAAACCTAGTGCTCTGTGTCGATCAAAATAGAACGGAAACTGTGTTTATTATGGTGAACTAGTGACAATTATTCAACACTTAGTGACAATTAAACTATATTAACAATAATTATAAACCAAATTCAGTGTTTAAAACTAACTTTAATAAAAAAACAAAAATATAAAAAATAAAATCTACCGTCAATTCAAAATTATAAATAACGGAAAGCGTTGCAACTACGCGCCTATAGAACCATAATTTGAAACCTTAAATTAATGTCTGCGTGGTCGAGTGGTTTGCGTGTTGGATTTGAGTTAAAAACACGTACAGGGCCAGTTCGAGACCAATTGGAAGGGTTCTTTTTCCATTTTTGAATTCATTCTATTATTGATATCTATCACTTAGAATGAATTTCTTTGAGAACATAACGTTTAGAAAACCACAAAGACACTCCACAACAGAAATATCGTTTGATGGAGCGAATGCAAATAGTACAACAGTAGATGGCAGCACCAGTAGTTTACCGAATATATCAGCTGACGAGAATACTTTACTAATACAACAACTTAAATTACAAATAGAAGATCTCACCTCAAAACTAAATTCCGCACACGAAGAAATTAATAATCTTTCTTTAGAAAACGGCGATCTGAAAAATAGTTTGAGTGAAGTGACATCCAAAAACGATGTCCTTAAAAAAGCAACATTTAAACTTACAAATGAGATTACTCCCAGAAAGAATTCGCGATCGTCAACTCCACGTAGTTGCTCTCATAAGAACAAGCCTCCTAAACAACAAAGTCAACAAACAGACAACCAAACAACCGAACAAATTCGGTCTACATCGACGCTTTCAAAACAAAAAACAACTTTAATATGCGAGAGTGCACGACCGTCTCAAAATACATCGGTCCAAAAAGAAAAACCAGAAATTAGTGATATGAAAATCCGGAAAAATCAAATTTGCATCATTAGCTCTAATAAAAATAATGATGTTTTATCAATTGCCGAGGAAACTTTTAAATTTTCGCAAGTATGTCATTATGTCACACCAAATTGTGGAACCATTCAGCTTATTCGTAATTTGGATCAAAAAGTTAAAGATTTTGCAATGGACGACTATTGTATAGTCTTAATAGGAGAAGAAGACTTCAAAAGAACTGAAAATTATGTTGAGATTGTAGTAGCACTTAGAAATGAATTGCAAAAGATTCAACATACTAATGTAATATTGTGCGTACCAACTTTTAAATTAAGCAATTATTCGACAATGTTTAACTGGCGCATAGAAACTTTTAACAGCTTACTTGATTTGGATTTGCAGTGTCATAATTACGCCATGGTATTGGACTCTAATTTAGACCTATTATACGATTTTACTATGTTTTCTAAGTATGATAGAAAATTGAATAATCTAGGAATGAAAAACGTTTTTGATAATTTATTGCTACTTGTTAACAACAACAAAGCTGTCCAACCGCAAGACAATGTAATTGATCTGAATTCTAACCAGTTTTTTCTCTAATAATTTATGTATTTTTCATCAAAATATTGCTGGACTTTTAAACAAGTCAGATCTTTTGACTGTATATATTCAAGAGTTGTCAAGCGAAAAAATATTGATAGATGTTATATGTATAACTGAGCACTTCATAATTTCAGGTCAGGAAAAGTTACTTTATTTGCCGAATTATAAACTTGCAGCGAGTTATGCAAGGAGTAATATAAAACGAGGTGGTTCCTGTATCTTGGTCAAAAACGGTTACGAATTTAAAGAATTACCAGAGATTATGAATTTCTCTATAGCGGGAATAATTGAGTGTTGCGCTGTTGAACTTACGCAACAAAAGTTGATTATAATTTGTGTGTATAGACCCCCCAAGTTTACAAATATAAATAAATTTTATGAAATTTTAGATGCCATTTTAAAAAAAATATGTATTAAAAATAAAAAACTAATTATATGTGGGGATTTCAATATTGATATTTTAAAAAATAATAGACATTCATTGGAATTTGAATACTTTCTCTTAAGCTACAATTTGAAGTTACAAATTAATGAACCAACTCGACTTGCTAGCAATACCTGTCTTGATAATTTTGCTCACAATTTCAAACAATGTGGTCAATATAAAATAAAGGATTTTGGTTTGTCAGATCATACTGCACAAATTATAAATGTGAAAACTAACAAAACTTGCTTAATAAAATCTTGGCACATTATGCAAAGAGATATTTCCAAGGAAAATCTTGAAACTTTTAGAAATCATCTCAAAAATTTATCATTTTGTGACGTGTACAACGTAGAAGATCCTGATGAATCGTATAATAATTTCATGGATATTTTTCACTTATTACACAATTTATGTTTTCCTTTTAAAAAAGTCACAATAAAATCTCAAAAAAAGATCACTTGGATATCACGTGGCATACGTACTTGTAGCCGGAAACAACGACATCTACTTTGGCAACAGAGATTAAAACCATCAAAAGAAAATAAGATATTATACCATAATTATTCGCGTACTTTTAAGAAAATTATAAAATTAACTCAAAAATCGCAAAATAATTACTTAATTAATCATTCTAAAAATAAACCTAAAACAGTCTGGCAAATAATAAATAAAAATAAAAGTATAAGTGAACCTATCTCGCAAATAAAACACAATAATACAGTCCTATCTGATCCTTATGTCTTAGCAGAATCTTTTAATAATTTTTTCGTTGATCAAGTTGCTACAGTATCACAAAGTGAGTTTAATAATGTTGTGAAGGAAAATCCACACTCTATTTATATACCTCCAGTAATTCCTCAAGACATCATACGCATAATTAAATCTTTGAAAGACAAAAAAAGCTTTGGCTATGATGGTGTCTCCACAAAGGCAATTAAATATGTCGATAGTTATATAGCCGCACCTTTGGCTCATATAATTAATGCATGCATATCAGCTGGCAAATTTCCAGAACAACTTAAAATCGTTAAGGTAAAGCCTCTATATAAAAAGAACGCCAGAGATGAAATCACAAACTATAGACCAATTTCGTTAATTTCAATTTTTTCCAAAATAATAGAAAAGATAATCTATAATTCAATTTACGCCTTTTTGACAAAATTTAATATCCTATGTAACGAGCAGAAAGGTTTTAGAAAAAACACTAACATTAATATGGCTATTTTCGACTTTCTGAATATCATAATGCCAAGTATTGATAAAAAAATACCTATATGTGCATTATTCACGGATCTGTCAAAAGCTTTTGATTACGTAAATCATGACATCCTTTTGAATAAAATTCATAGATACGGTATACGAGGAAATGTACATAATCTTATTACAACTTATCTAAAAGGACGCAAACAATTTACAGAAATTTCTAGAGTTTGCGCAAAATCAAAAAAAGAAGAAAAGTACACTTCTTCCAGCAGAAATATTAAATTTGGTGTCCCACAGGGCAGCGTTGTCGGCCCCTTATTATTTTTACTGTATGTAAATGATCTACCAAGCCAAATACCAAACCCAATGGTCCTTTTTGCTGATGACAGCACTTTAATAATTAAATGTAACGATAAAGATAGTTATGAAGCTAATATCAATAGTACGCTTAATAAATTCGTGAATTGGCTGGATGAAAATAATTTAATTATAAATTTAGACAAAACAAAAGTAATGCATTTCTATCAAAGAATACTAGACACAAATATGAATATAAATTATAATGGACAAACAATAGAGAAGGCCAATGTTACAAAATTTTTAGGAATATCAATTGATAGCCAACTGACTTGGAAAACTCAAGCAGATGACGTATGCAAAAAATTAAGTTCAGCCGCTTACGCATTATATAGTTTATCAAAAAAAGTTAATTTACAGACAGTTTTGATAGCATATCACAGTCTAGTTGTTTCTGTATTGAGGTTTGGTATAATATTCTGGGGCAACTGCAGTGAAAGAGAAAATATTTTTAAGGCGCAAAAACGCTGTATTAGATGTATTTTTGACCTTAAAGTAACCGACAGCTGTGTACCTGTATTTAAACAAAATAATCTGCTTACATTTACATGTCTATATATATTAGAAATGGCTATTTTTGTTAAAACAAATACTCACTTATTCCCGACTTTAAAAAATACTAGAAATAGGACTACAAGTTTAAGAACCCAATACGAAGACAAGTTATGCTTAGGTAAATATAAAACTGCTTTATTGAGGAAAAGTGTTATGTGTATGGCTCCTCTTATTTATAACCATATACCTAGAAATATTAAAGAGCAACCCCTAAGAATATTTAAAAAGTACTTGAAAATATTACTAGTAAAAAAATGCTACTACTCTATAACAGATTTCTTAAATGACAAGTCTTTTTAATAACTATTGTACATATATTAAACAAATAAGTACCTCTAAATAAATTAAATAATAAAAATAGTAAATAACATATTGTATAAGTAAATAACTTTTTATAAAGAAACTGTAATAAGTTAATAATTAATTTACATTTAAAAGCTAATAAAAAATTTTGCATGCCATGAGGCAGAATGTATAAGGATCTCAAAATATTGTAACACCTAAATGTATTCGTTACCTACATTCTATGCAAATAAATAAATCTTATCTTATCTTATCTTATCTTATCTTACTGGAAGCGCTACAAGCAGGCCACTCATTACGACAATATGGCTACGGTGATAATGAATTAAAACTTCTACACAACTGCATCTTGAAAGGAACTCGAGTGGCAATACCCAAAAGTTTACACATACGTGTACTAGATGAACTACACACCGGACACATTGGTATACTCAAAATGAAATTACTAGCTCGCAGCTAAATATACTGGAAAAATATAGATAGAGATATCGAGAACAAAGTAAAATCCTGTAGAGCATGCCGATTAGAACAAAATGAGTCACCAAAAGCACCCCCACACCATTGGGAACAACCTACAGGGTCATGGCAACGTCTTCATAAAGATTTTGCAGGACCTATTTTAGGATATCAACTTCTAATAGTCGTGGATGCCTTTTCAAAGTGGGTGGAAGTCTTCCCAACAAAGACCACAACAAGTGCTTGGTGCATTGTTAAGTTAAAAGAATTATTCTGCACATTCGGCATACCATACACACTTGTTTCGGACAACGCACGGCAGTTTGTGTCCCAGGAATTCAAGAGCTACCTTTCCAACTGCGGTGTAGCACACTTGACGTCAGCCCCGTACCACCCAGCCACTAACGGTCAGGCTGGAACGTTACGTGTAAACAATTAAGAAGGCACTACGCGCAATGGAGGGGGAGAGGGGCGATCTTACGGATAAGCTCCTTGTCCTTAAGACCCGGCTCAGACGCACACCAAACCTGAACGGACAGACCCCCTATGAATTGATGTTCAGTCGGGATGTGAGAACAAAGTTGCATGTGATGTTTAGGGACTCATCTGCCCCGAAGGCGTTCAACCTAAACAACACAACGACTCCCATCAGGCTAGAGCCTACTCCGACCAGAGACGAAGATGGGAGTTCGGCACGATTGTGCGTCGCCTAGGCAGGCTTCATTATGAAGTGAAAGAAAGAAAACGTTTATTTGGACACAGTTCGTGAAACACAAAATAAAAAAACAAACTAAAAGTGGAAGTAATCTTTTGACAATAAGTGTGTGCCTCACGGCTGCGCCAAAAAGGTTCATTTCAGCATTAATGCCAGACAAATGCTGCGTGACGCTGGTTTTCTAATGAACCCTAATGGACAAATGACGGGGAGTACAAACAGTTTCAACATACCTAATACCTAATTATAATACTTCTAAATAAATTAGTAAACAAATAAACGAATTACAAAAATAAAAATACGAGAACAACAAGAACTGTCCAAGCAAAACCTGTTTTTAGCGATTAGATAGATTGATTCGTGCACCGTGCACTCACAATTTCACAAAGCGCAACAGGCCGCCGACCGCGGCGGACAGATACACCGTCTAGTCTTGCGACAGAAAAAAATACTGTGAGGTGTTAAAATAAAATATATGAATGATTATTAATTATAATAAAACTAAGACAAAAATGTGTCATAAATAGTTAAAATTTAATAATATACGCAGAAAGTGAAGTACCTATATCAATAGATGAAGTAATGAATGTTAATAGAAGAAGGTAAGCGTCATTTATTATAATAATTTTCTTTTGCTGATCAGTTTATTTAGTCTCGTGTCAGTGTAAAACAACTTATTTATGCTGTTTTCCGTTTTTCTAGTTGTGCTTACTCGAAAGATGCCACACCCTGTGTACCTACACATAAACAAAAGTATCGTATTCGGCAATCTTCGGCCAAGATTTGTACTTATTGAGAAAAAAAAATTAAAAAGGAGGGTTTATGATGCGATCGCGATGCCGGCTGTGCATCACAGTTGCAAGTAGGCTAGGCACAATGGGTAAGTACGAAAACAACGCGTTAAGATTGAACAGTGTACGAGATGGTGGTGAAGTACTTAATATGTCCGTTTGTTTCCTGCAGGTCTCACAATTGCGACTGCACGTAAGCGCCGCAGATGGCACAGCAGCGCCATCGAGTCGGGGACATTTGAGGCAGCAAAGGACAGAAAATTACCGAGCGTGCGCAACCACCCACAAACCCAATATATATTGTTTTGGCACAGCACGAATTATGTTTTGAGATAAGTACTGTAGGCATTTCATATAAGTGAAACATTTAGGGCGACCATATCTAGTTTCTGTTGCGAATCTGTCAAATACTGACGTACACATGTTCTGAACGTGTGAATAGTGCCCAGTACCCTTAATGGTGGTGGGATGTTATTCCACACCTTAGATGCAGCGTATCGAAAAGTGCCTCTGAAAGCTGTTGTCCTATGAGACTGTGTAGAAAGTTGCTGTGCACATTGCCTAGGCGCGCAATCTCGTCTACTAGCCATCCAATAAAATAAACAAATTAAATCTACAGCCCGACAAAGCTCTATACGAACGTGGCGAAATATGGAACTAAGATGAAATATAGGCAGGTACCGGATTTGATAGCTGTTTGCCACGACGCTGCTTATTATTTGTTCTATTAACATAATGTGGGAGTGAAATAATAAAAACGAACAAAAAAGAACACAATAATAATATAAGATTTTGAACTTCTTCTATGCGGTTTAAACATCAGAAACATCAATGTAATTTCATTTTCATTTTAAATCAAAAACTACTCTAACTCTATTATGTCACTGACATTATTTTTAAATCTTTGAACAGTGTGGCCGTGCAGTACAGTGAAGACGGACTATAACATATGCAATAAGAAAGTTTTTTTTTTAATGTTACGGTTTGCTTTTATGTGTTTAATTTTCTTATATTTAAGTGAGATAGTGCCTGTAAATAAAGGTTAAACAAAATTTTACTGTGTTACATTTTTGCCTGAACCGCTATTGCAAAAAAACTTTGATTAATATCTTGCGCTAGTACAATATCGAGGGTATAGTGCTCAAACCCAATACCTAAGTACGAAAATGTCACTTTCGAGATATAATATCGTTATAATGAGTATTTGTAATAAAAGTGTATACATTGTATGCACCGACTTATTGGGTTTTAGGTCTAGAGAAATTAAACATATAATGTAATAAATGGTTTATTTTAAGAATCACAATAAAAAACTAGGTAAATCATTCTTGGTCACTTTCGAAGGCTGTAGGTTTGGTGTACGTCTTCATACCACGTATCCATGCATGGTGTTCCTCTGGTATGATAAGTTTTTCGCACATATTTAGGAGATCCTTCTTTTTAGCAAGGCTAATCGGTAATTGACTGAAATATAAGTGCTCTATTTCGTTTGGTAATTGAACCTTAACTGAAGGCGGGTTTGAAGTTCTTTTAGCTCTAGTTTTAGGTGTAATAACGGAGGAGTCCAGAGCCGACTTCCGGCCACCGTAGGCGCGGGCTTGCGGACGGTGAGCAATGGGCAGCTCGCCGTCCGATAAGGACCAGGCCCGTGTCGACGGCGCGTTGTGTTCCACGCGCGCCTCAAAGAGATGTCAGCACCAACCGACGGGGTCGAAAGACCAATGCCTGCTGGGGTTGCGGGTTTGTCCGAAAGGGATAACGCGGCCCCGGCACACAGGCAACGGAAGGAACACGGGTGGGTTTTAGTCAGTAAAAGTCTGACACACCCTCTCTCTCTGGCCAGAGCGGGAGAAGTCATTTGATGATTTCCCATCCAAAAAAAAAAAAAAAAAAGTGTAATAACGGACATTTTACAAACATCTATGCTACGAAAGTTCTCGGACATGTCATAATTAAAATATATTGTTAAGTCTCCTTTAAAATATTTAATCCTTTTTATATTAAGCCAGTTAACCGTTTCTTTCATGTTATCTTTATTTTTGTTTCTTATTAATGCAGCGCTAAGATTTTTCAAGTCTAACATGTCATTAGATTTAAATTATATCACTTTATAATTTTCGCCACCCTTTCTGATTCTCTGCAAATTTCCTGATACAATCTATCATGTTATTTATAGATTTTACGTCTGGAGCCAAATATTTATTTTTGCTATCTTTACGACAGTAATGGGACTCCACCACAGGAAAAGATTCAATTTATGTTGTTGGACAGATGCAATGTCTTCAGGGCTGGTTTTATTCGGTGGTTCTTTTCTGCCGCGTTGATCATCGTTATTAAACCCTGAACGAATCGGCTTTAATCACAGCGTCAGTTATAACGTCTACACTAATACATAAATTCGCTTTGAAAATATTGAGGCAGACTTGGATTTGTTCGTTGTTCTTTCTATTTTTTGCTGACTGTGCGATCCGTTTTCTGTAGTTTCCTGGTCTTTACAGGCAGAATCCCTAAGCATGAGAGGATAAAAAAATTCTGAGATACAAAGTTCATATTGAAATAACTACGACACAAAACGTTTTCGTTCGTCAGGCGAAAACTTTTGAGTACATTTAAATATGCATTTAAAATACGCGTTCGCTGCATGCTGGTGGTCAGGGTACCCGTTGAAGCCGTGGGTGGGAAAGCTTGCGGGAGTGATGATGATGATGACGTCATGCTGAAGTAGTTGCACGAAGGCTGCGTTGGCGTTCATATTTGGGGTCACCAATTTAGGGGTATGAGGAACAGGGTGTAAAGTTCACTCATCCCCCATAGAAAAGGGAGGATCCTCCGACCAGACGGGTGTGATGTCTGGCGGGCAACTGCCCAGAGGTTGAAGTCGGGAAGCTTGTATATATGTTGATCGCGCGGTAAACTCTAATTGCGCGATGCAGGATTTGTGTGACGTCAGGTCTTTGATGCGTAGTTCGCCTGTAGCGATGTAGATGCCGCTACAATCACATTCAATGGGCTTTGGCACTTTGGCCGATCTAGTAACACCTTTTGTAATATAAGATAATCCCTCAGCTTTTCTCGCCTTACTAATGTTTCGTTTCCACTCTCTTGGTTGAGCTCTCTTTCGTCTCGTTAGGGGTTTGACGGATAACCAAACTCCATCCAAAAGATTTTCAAGAATCAACGTAACGAATTCTTTGCCTGTATCGTTTTGACATTCCTCAGGAATTATCACATTACAGTCAGAACCACTATGGTTTTGAATATTTTCATCTGAATCTGGCACGTAAGTAGGATCTTTATCTGAAAAGTCGCTGCCAAATAGGTATTCTTTCTCACATGCTACATCTGACGCATAACAACAAATGATCTGACTTGTAGACGCAATCACCTCACGAGATTGACCTGCGTGAATAATAAAAAATCGTAAACATACTATCTAGTCATGATAACACAGAACTCAATTTTTTTTATTGTATCAATACAGATAAACTCAAACTCAAAGCATTCATTTCAATTAAACCATTTACAGGCACTTTTGAATTGTCAAATAGTCGCGTCAGTTAGTCAGAAAGTTGAAGCTAGTTGCCCATTCCAAAACGTAGATCTTATGGAGAAGAACGGGCAAGAAACTCCAAGGACACTCTTTTAAATATAGAAAATTACAAAATCCTGGGTACATTATTCTTGTTGCTTCTATATGTGAGAACAATGTACAAAAAAAATGATCAAACCAATTCAAAATATAAGATTAAAAATAAGCCATGGCAGATAAGAGATGACCAGTCACAACTGACGGCGCCCGTTCACGGACATGACGCGTGGATCAGCACCATTCAGCTCAACCATTTTGTAGGTACCCGAATGATCCAACACACTCCCCACCATCAGCGAGACATTTAAGTGAGCATGACATACTCTCAGCTACCATGATTTTTCAAGTCAACATACATATTAATAAATTTAAAAAACAAAAAAAAATACAAACGGCTCCATGGTGCTCACATTTACAAAAAATGAAAAAATGCTTCTAAATTATACAAAACTAATTTGCAATGTGTTTGAGAGATTAATAGAATGTTACTACCAAAAAGAAAGAAAATCATTATCCATTGGAGTATTCAATAATTAAAACTTGTTTAAATAAAAAATAAACATTAAGTTTGTAATGTCAGAAAAAATTAAAAGGGGAAGCAACTCCTCCAAACATTAAAATTTTTAACTAGTGAGCCCAAGTGGCTGTGGAGCAGGACCAGCATTAAGCCAAGCATTTTTATCTATGATATAATCATCCAACTTCTAATATGCTTGTCTACATAGTGTGCGTTTAATGCATGTTTTAAATTTCTTCTCATTCAGTTCAAGAATATCGAGTTGTATTTTATTAAACATTTTACACAGTACCCCATAAAAGAAGTGAGCACTTTAGACTATTTCTAGTGTTAAAATTATGCCTGTCACTTATCTTACTAAAAAGGTGTAGATTTTTCCGAACATACATAATGTTTTCATATATATACTGACAAGGTACCGTCATGATGTTA
Source organism: Agrochola lota (assembly GCA_947364205.1). Classification (NCBI taxonomy): domain Eukaryota; kingdom Metazoa; phylum Arthropoda; class Insecta; order Lepidoptera; family Noctuidae; genus Agrochola; species Agrochola lota. Next base: position 12,371,265 of record OX376239.1, on the reverse strand, counting down.
ATTTTCTTAAACAGTTCCCTTAGAGATTCGCGTCTGCGGAGGTTATATATGGCTCTGACAGCCCTCTTTTGCAGAATAAAGATAGAATTAATATCTTCAGCCCGTCCCCACAGCAAAATACCGTAAGATATGATGCTATGAAAGTAACTAAAATAGACCAGTCTCGCGGTATCCACGTCTGTTAGTTAGCGGATTTTCCAAACAGCGTAAGCGGCTGAACTTAGCCGCCCTGCAAGTGATGTTAAGTGAGGACCCCACTGTAGTTTTGAGTCAAGCGTGATCCCCAGGAAAACCGTTTTTTCGACGAATTCTAGTGTCCCCCTATTCAGTACAATATGACATTCACTACTTCTAACATTTGGTAACGCGAATCTTATGCATTTTGTTTTCTTCTCATTTAAAACCAAATTATTTACAGTAAACCAATTATGGACTTTAAGCATAGCGTTATTTACTTCGTCAAGCTCCTGTGCATGTCTGTTTATCTTAAAAATCAGTGATGTGTCATCAGCAAATAACACCATTTGTGGTCGGTTTTTCAGTAAATGAGGTAAATCATTTATATATACTAAGAAGAGGAAGGGACCCAAAATCGAGCCCTGTGGTACACCCATTTTGACTTTTAAACCCAATGAATTTACACCGTTTATTTGAACTTGCTGCAGTCTATCATTCAAATATGATTTTACTAAACTAAGCGCAAGTTTACCCAGTCCGTAATGCTCAAGTTTCAAGAGCAGTGTTTCGTGATTCACGCAATCAAATGCCTTGGATAGGTCACAGAAGATGCCTATTGCATCTTGCGTCTTGTGTGTTGATAATCGTATCACCTTAACGACGCTCACCGCAGGACATAGGCCACTACTAAGGATCGCCACAATGCTCTGTATTGTGCCTCCCACATACTTCACGGATATAGTAAGATTGGAAAAAACATAAGTACCTGTATTCATGAAACTATCCTCCTCCTCCTCCTACTTGTAATACTACATCTCTTCTTTAATATTTTTTTCTACCAAGTAAAATTGAAATAACATGTTTTCTTAAAAAAAAAACGTACACGTGGGGGTGAACATTTCGCGGTATACATTTTAACATACTTCCTTGTCCATACTCTACACGTTAAATGAAAAAAATCGGTATTTTAAATTAATGCAAAGTTAGCCAAAATTCGGCGTAATTTCCCCGGACTATTACATATATACCTATATATATTATATATATACACCTATATATTATACTCGTATATATAGATATACCGCATGATTTGTTTTACCGTCTCGAAAAAAATAGGGTATAACAGGTGAACGGAGTAGAAGCCTATGGCACAGAAATTTTTATTTTTTTAATTTTTTCTGTAACCTGGAATGAAATTGATCTATCGATAAATACCAAGCATATGAAGTGAACTATTCATACCGGAACATCGAGTTTCTCTGTACATGTGTGTTCGCGGAACGCTAAAACAGGCGCGCCGCCGTTGCTTAGCAACGGGGCGACCGAACGACCTTCTGTCAACGTTCTCGCTCCCGCATGTATGCACGTCCCTTTTAATTTTGCTTGAAGTATAGTCGAGTATTCTTGCTTATTCAAGTATTGTTTAGATTATTTAAAAAGATCAAATTGTTTAAAAAGTTAGTTCGTTTTTTTGTTATTGCTTTCGTTTTATTTTTAAGGATAGGTTTTCCTATTATCTTATTAGTAGGTAAATTGGTGAGGTTTTTCTTTGTAAGTGTTTGTTGTGTTTTATTATTGTAGGTTAGGTTTTCTTACTATTGTGTCAGGTTATTACCTATTTATTCTTTTGGTCTGAGTCAATCAAACCATACAAAACAAAAAATCACTAGGGTATTTGTATTGTAAAATTGTAAGTTTAGGTGTTGCATTTTATTTGTGGATCTGGTTTGTCTTAGTTAATTAATAAGAAATAAGAATCATTTATTTGCAGAAAATACAGGTGTTACCACATGTAAAAGTTGGTGGTTAATGTACAGTCCATACTTTGCCTGTCTAGGGCATGCAAATTCATTTAAAAAAATATAGGTATCTAATAGGTACCTACTTATTTAAGTTAAAGGTACAGAAAATAACCTATGTAGGTACTAATAAAGGTTTTTTTTGTAATTTAGATTTTTTTATATTATACAATAAATACACACACACACAATACACACTTATCAAAACTTAACTTAAAAATAACATTTTATGTTACAACAATTCTTTAAAAACGAAATAAAACACTTCACAAAACAAATAGGAAACTTAAAAAAAATTTTTTTTCTTTATGTTGAAGAAATTCTTGTAAACTATAAAAACAGTTTTCCATCCACCATCTACGGAGTTTAATTTTAAAATATTTAAAAGGGAGCTCCCTTATAATCTTTGGTAACTTATTAAAAATTGTAATGCACATATGATAAACATTATTTTTGATTAGAGTTGTATTAGAAAAAAGAACTAAAATTTTTGTTGCATCTCTTGGTCTCTGTTTTGTGTAATTGTCACCTTTGAATCTAAAGAATTCATTATGTTTCCTCACAAAAACCGATACCTCAAATAAATATATGCCGGTCAAGGTCAATAGATTCAGTTTTTTGAATAAAGGCCTGCAAGACTCAAGTGGACCGACACTGCATATAGCTCTTACACATTTCTTTTGTACAATAAATGTCTTATCATTGTCTGTTGAATTGCCCCATATTATTAGTCCGTATCTTAATATTGATTCAACATACCCACTATATGCTATGCGGGCTGTTTTTTCGTCTGACACAATACGAAGTTTTCTTAATGCATACACAAATCTATTTAGTTTACTGCATACGTTGTTAATGTGTTGTTTCCAATTACAAAATTTGTCTAGAGTTTTGTCTTTTATTTTAATGTTAATACTATCGGAGAGTTTGCTTTTGTATGTACGAAATTTTATGAATTTTGCTTTCGATATATTTACACATAGGTTATTAGATTCAAGCCATTCTATTACAGACTGTACAGCTTCATGTATTTTATTTTCATGTGTTGAACTTTTAGTGTTATTGGTTACTATAAAATAAACTAGCTGACCCGGCCACGCGTTACTGTGGCTAAAGTTTTTGTTATATTACATTATAGTAAACAATCTAAGAGGAACAATAAGAGAACATCAGTCACGGAGTCCACTATGCTTTTTCACACAGATGGTATTTGTAAAAAAATATGGTGATCTCCTTATTTGACTTTCTACTACTATAACCCTTTAGTACAATGAAATTATTTACGAACAAAGACGAAAATGTTGATGTTGGTATACAAATTCACTGGATTGAGATTTGAAGGGGAAGTACGTTGAACACAATTAATTAAACTGTTCTTACACTTGATATTAAGCAGAAATCAATACAAAATAAAAATTTATCAGATTTATTATTTCCATTTAATTTTATAACAAATAAGTATATTACAGTATAATACAGTAAATAACATGTGACGCTTAAACTCATGAATGAGGTAGGCAAGGCAGACAGTCTTAAACTTTTAAACATTAATATCTATTTTTTTGAATTATAAATACTTTCAATTTCAATTTAATTTAACACCAATCGGTGCACAATGTTTTTGGTTAACCTGTCTTTAGCTAACACAAATAGATTCGACAGTTTCCCAACACGTGAACACGCAACATATAGTTGCCCATGAGAAAAACATGGATTTTCCAAATCTAAACCACAAATGGACATTGTTTGACCTTGAGATTTATTTATAGACATGGCGAAAGCTAAACGAATTGGAAACTGTAGCCTTTTGAAGGGTATGGTAGAATCTGATGGTATCATCGGAATACGTGGCAGCAGGACCACTTTTCCTTTAAACTTCCCAGCCAAAATGGTTGCTTCAAGAATGTTTCCGGTGATCTTTTTGATGACCAAACGCGTACCGTTATATAATTGAGGTGGATTCAAATTACGGAGGAGAATAATAGGGGAACCAATCTTTAATCGAAGATTATGTGGTGGCATTCCAGGGATATCTAATGAATTTAAAAATTCAATCGGAAAATTTAAACTTTCATTTTCATCAACAACAGTATCGATTGATTTAAAAGACATCAGATCGCCTGGTAACAACTGTTGTATCTGGAAGTTAATTTCGTCAACATCAACGTTTTTGGCTGCCAAAATCGCCCGTTGACTAAGCCATTCATGATTCAAATAATTATTCTGTATATCCGGGAAAATACTCTGAATCAATTCATTTTTATCCTGAACAACAGTGCAAAAATTGTCTGGTAGTTTAATGCATTGCGTATTTGGTTGCAGTTCTATTTTACCGTTCCCAATATCTAGTAGTTGTTCGGAAAATATTTGTGCTGATGGATCATGTTGCAATTGTACTCGCATATTTATGGTCAATCGAAGTGTTTCAACACTTCGCCATAAGAATGATTGTTTCAAACATGCATTAATCTCATCCGCGAAAGTAGAGCGAGGTATAAGCGGTAAGGTCTGCCGGAAGTCACCAGACAAAAGTAAGATAGCACCACCGAAAAGTTTATTATTGCTGTTTAAATCTTGCATAGTTCTGTTTAATGCTTCAAGTGAATATTTGTGTGCCATTGTGCACTCATCCCAAATTATTATAGAACTCTTCCGCAACACTGCAGCTATTCCACTATTCTTTTTGATGTTACACATTGCATCTGGTTTATTATGAACGTCCAATGGCAGCTTGAATGTTGAATGTGCTGTTCGCCCACCATCCAGTAAAGTAGCCGCAATGCCTGACGATGCTACTGCTAATGCGATTTTTTGTTGCGACCGTATTTTGGCAAGTATCAACGATATTAAAAATGTCTTACCGGTTCCACCGGGTGCATCCAAGAAAAAAAAACCGCCTTGTTCAGCAGCAACAGCCAGCATAATCCGATCATAAATAATTTTTTGTTCTGCTGTCAGTAATGGTTCACTGTTCATGATAATTGTTGCTAAACTTCCATGGTCATATTGCTTTTCTCGTTGTAAATCGGTATTGACTAAGTCGGTGGCTGGACGATTAGGTGATGGCATACCATAATGATTAAGTGGTAAATTTGAAATAAAAACACATAAATCCTCGATCAAGACCAATGCTTCATTGTACATCTCTGGTGTATAATCTATGTTTTGGCATTGATTTGTTTGTCTAATTCGGTGCAAGATGTCTTCTGTCATACAATTTTTATATTTTTCCCACAAAGTTTGTGCTTGCGAGGGATAACATGTCGTCAAAATAATTGCAAACAACTGACGAATGTTATTCGGTGTTGATGTCAACGCAGCATCAGCAAGCGTTAAGTCCCAATGGTTATCGTCTTCTAGCAATTGCAGTTCACGACATGCATCCTGGTATGTATTGAATACTCGACCATTAACTGTTCGTAAAAATTCAAAAGACGTTGGTCCGGGAACATTCACCAATAACAAACGTAAATAGAAGCACTCACGTTGCTTTGGATGTACCGTGTAAAGTCTCCCCAATGTCTTAGCTTTGAATATGCCTGTAATGGAAGGATGTGGTTTTCCTTGTTTCCGTGGCTCCCATTTTTTACTGGATTTGTTCTATGTGAAATAACGTGGAACATCACCATACACCAATGTCTTCGCGAATTGGCCAAAAACATCAGGTTTTTGACACAATGTAAAAAATTCAGTTAGAGTCGTTTTCGGAGCTTCGAACGCTCTTTGGAGAACATTTTCTTCAGTGAAGTATACACGTTGACCGTTTTCAAGATGTATTGCCAGATGCTGGACAGCAGGATCTCTTTCGTGGATGGGAAAGCTGAGAATATGCCAAATAGCTTCATTGCTGCTAATGTATCTGCCCATTTGGTATCGTGCTATTTCGTCATTTTTATTTATGTTTTGTACTTCAAATATGGCCAAATCACTGCCTTTGTTTACATATTTACAAATATACTTAATTGATTTAACAGAACTGCAAAGCTCAACATCGATATGAGCTTTGTAAGTTTTTGAAAGTAGTGGTGAGTATGGTACCACCCACTGATTATCAAACTCAACTTGATTTGGAAAGTTCGGCAGTAGCATTGTAAATGTGTGGCCACCATTCTCAGTACTTCTGCGGCGATACATTGGATAACCATCAATATCCGTGATCGTGTCATTCGTATGCGGCTTTGGGAAGTTTTTTTTTTTATTTTCCATTTTCCATGCACGGTGACGTCATGTTGAAAGCACCGCATGGCCCATGGATCATGTCTTTGGTGACAATATCAAATAATTCTTGATCAATTAATGGGTCTGGAATTTCGGCTGAAATTATTTGATCGATTTCTTCAGGACGGATTCTATCTTTAAGCCAAACCAAAATGTGGGCATGAGGCAAACCTCGCTTTTGCCACTCTATCGTATACAGCCAACAACGTGTGATACCAAAAATTGAATATTTAACAATAAAATCAATTAAGGATTTCAATTTTTGTTTAAACACACGTGCAGTTAAATCATGACGATGAATGGCTTGTTGTCCTGGCAATAGTAAAGTTTGTATCTCTTCCCAATTCGGATTACATGTGAATGTAATAAATAAATCCGGTCGGCCGTAATGACGTACGTAAGTCATCGCATCTTGTATTCCTGCATGTTCCGTGGACTGCCGATGTAGCTTGAAGGTAAAATGAAAGCATTACCGATGTCATTGGGATTTAAATTTCCATCGATGTTTCCAGCAACAGCATCTCGTAAGTGAATATATTCTTCCGATCGTAGTTTTGCCTGGTTGAATCGAAGGAATCGCAAGCGTTCGCTTTCGACCTTAGCATACATATCAACAATGTATTGATGGAACAGCTGACGATATCGAAGGATATAATTGTCTTGATGTTGTCTAACCATTATTCGGTGTGCGTAGTAGTTCATTGAGCTAACTTTTTTATTTCTGTAATCACCTAAAAAAATAAAAAATAAAATGCAATACGAAATTAAAATAATATAAAATAAATATACATACAGTAAGAAAGTAAATAGATAATTGTCAAATTTACCGGTATTTGGATCATACTGTTTGATATTAAGGTGATATTCATCTTGTCCTTGCCAAAATATCAATGGATATTGTAGTGCGTCATATGAACGGTGTAGATCCGAAATCGTACTGACAGTGTTGTCTCGCCGTGTAATTTTTATAGATCTTTTGTCAACTGGATCACCAACCATGATAACAGCAACCTCATCAACAGTTGGAGCGTTGAATCTACCAGCATGTTCACCTAATGGTACTTTGTCGGCTTTTATGACGATTTGATAATTGTCATTTTGCAGTCGTGGCGAAACGCTTTTGATCAATTGAATTAGTTGACTGTGATCTTCTAAAAAAAATTCCAATAATATCACAATTGCTCTTTCCTCTGCTTGTTCAATAAAATTATACAGGCACCGAGTCGTCACGCGCTCTTCACAATCGCCCATAAAATAAATTTGAAGAAATTTCGGATTGTTATCAGGCATTGGCATCAGTGATCCGATTTTATGGTACACCTGGCCTTGAATTTTGAATGTAGTTTCAAAATTACGTTCATCGGATGCACGATCGCAAATTTTAGTTGCCCCAAATGACGTCATTTGGAAGCAAGAATTAAATTTGCGTATCTTACGCAAAAATAATTTGGAATCATCTGAATTGCCAGTAGTAGAAGGGATAATAAAGGCTCCGGCGGAGCGGGTAGAGGTGACAGCACAACTTTTCCTGATGCGCAGCATATGCCTGGCTGCTTCATTCCGAAATTTCAATGCCTGACAATATTGACATACTTTATCCATTCCACCGATAGCAATTTTTGAATGCGCTGAGTAGTTAATATCTGGTGCATATTCAAAGGCAAGCCGAACGAATGATGCACGTGTTAATGAGCAGCTGATCCGTTGCCTTTGTCGATCTAGTACTCGTACTGTAGCTATGTTTCGTTCTCGTGCCGCTCTTGTTCTCGTAATATTCTGTTGCAGACGTTCGTCACGCTGTTCTTGAGATTCTTGTGCACGACTTTCTGCAGTCCTGATTCTTTGAGCTGCATTTCTTGTTTCGATTTGTTCTGGTAATTGCTGAGCTCTTTCAACACGTTTGCGTCGTGACCCTTTGCTGCTCGCGTTGTTGAGGTTACATTTTTTCGGTGGCATTTGACTGAAAATAATAATTTAATCGTTTAAATATTAGAAAGAGGAACTGAAAAACATGTTATCATAGCACATTGAAATAATAAGTGCAAAATAATTTTCAATGGAGGTTAAATAAAAATAATATAAAATTTTTGTACAATTATTGAAAAAGTGTGGGGAGCTTTGTGCCATTTTCTCATTGATACGAGGGCGGAGTGATAAGTCTGGTAAAAATGAAACAAGGAGACAACTTTATTTAAAAATTATGATTTATTTTTCAACGTGATTTCCATCTAACTCAATGCACTTCATCCAGCGTTTCCCAAACTTTTCGATCCCTTCCGTAAAGTACGACTTAGGCAACCCTTCGAAATAGGCATTGGTTTCGAGCATGATCTCCTCGTTGGAGCTAAATCTTTTTCCACCGAGCCATTTTTTTAAATTCGGAAACAGAAAATAGTCGCAAGGGGCCAAATCTGGCGAATATGGTGGGTGAGATAGCAACTCATATCGCAACTCATGTAATTTGGCCATGGCAATCGCGCAGGTGTGCACTCGTGCGTTGTCTTGGTGGAAGAGGATTTTCTTCTTAGCCAAATGCGGTCGTTTTTCAGGTAAAATTTGGTTAAATTGGTCCAATAAATTGGCATAATATTCGCCATTTTTCGTTTTACCCTTCTCTAGGTAGTCAATATGGATTACCCCACGTGCGTCCCAGAGAACTGTAGCCATCACCTTATTGGCCGATAAAACTGCTTTGGCCTTCTTCGGAGCTGGTTCGCCCCTAGCAATCCATTGTTACGATTGTTCCTTGGTTTCTGGTGTATGGTGGTGGATCCACGTTTCGTCTACCATTATATAACGACGCAAAAAATCAGGTTTATTCCGTTGTAACAACGCCAAACCTGCCTTCGAATTGGTAACTCGCATGCGTTTTTGATAAATTGTCAGTAAACGCGGCACCCATCGCGCGGAGAGCTTTTTCATATCTAAATGTTGGTGTAAGATATTGCGCACACGTTCGTCTGAGATGCCTACTATCTCGACTATCTCGCTCACTTTTACTCTTCGGTCGTTCAACACTATGTCATGGATTTTAGCGATCATCTCTGGAGTAGTGACCTCAACTGGGCGTCCTGGGCGTTCAGCATCACTTGTGCTTGTACGACCACACCGAAAATCCGTAAACCATTTATGAATCATTTTAATCGACGGAGCAGAGTCCCCATAATATTTATCAAGCCTTTGTTTCGTTTCCGTAATAGTTTTTTTGCGCAAAAAAATTTTTATAATCAACACTTGAAATTTACTTTTCTCCATCTTTGCGAAAATGCGTTCAATCGTTTTTATTTAATGGCTCTCAAAAAAAACTAACCGGCGGTACTGGCTGAAAATTTAAATATAGTCCCTCAAAAGAGTTGTGAACAAGGAGGTTACATGCAATTTGCGATAATTTTATTCCAAAATAGATTTTTACCAGACTTATCACTCCGCCCTCGTATATTAATTAACTTTTATAAAACTATGTGATATTACTTACATGTATAAATTGAAATTATTGTTCCTGTACTCCTACTGTGGCTATGTCTCGTTCTCCTGCTGCTCTTGTTCTCATGATATTCTCTTGAAGACGTTCGTTACACTGTTCTTGAGATTCTTGTGCATGACCTTCTGCTGTCCTGATTTTTTGAGCTGGATTTCTTGATTCAATTTGTTCTGCCAACTGATGGGCTCTTTTAATACGTTTGCGTCGTGCCTCTCTGGTGCTCGCGTTGTTGAGGTTAGATTTTTTCGGTGGCATTTGACTGAAAATAATAAATTAATCGTTTAAAAATGAGAAAAAAAAATTGAAAATCATTCTAATTAACTTTTATAATTATGTGATAATACTGACATGTACATATTTAAATTATAGAGTTTAAATAATAATTTCAATAAGAATTGAAATACTAATTTAATCGTTTAAATATAAGAAAAAAAATCTGAAAAACTTGTTATCATAGCACATTGAAATAATAAGTGCAAAATATTTTTTTATAGAGGTTAAATAAAAACAATAAAAAAAAAAATTGTACAACTATTGAAAAAGTGTAGGAAATTGTGTATCATTTTTTCATTGACATTTTAATTAAATTTTATAATTATGTGATAATACTTACATACATATATTCAAATTAAATTATAAAGTTTTGATCAATGAAGCACAAATAAGTAAAAAACAGGATAAATTTCACTGTATTATCTTCATTATAATATGAATTCAATTTACACTTCAGTCTAAGTAACACGTGGCCGGCTATGCTAACACCAAAAATTTAAAAAGTGGAAATAATTGAATTATACGGTATTTCGTTCACTACAAAATAAATTTAATTAATTTTATAGCGTCAACAACACGTGGTAATTATGCTGTTAAAATGTAGCTTATATGACACGTTCGTAGATTTACCATAGCAGCGCCATCTATTGATTACTTACTCAACCCAGTCGACAGGTATCGACATCTGTTAGAATAATTTGGAGTTAACAGATAATTGTGACTGTCAAATAATAACAGACAAATAATTAGCAATAAATTAAAATTGCGTCTATAATTTGAGATTTAAACTATCCTATCTCTCAAGTTGGATCGAACTGCACATGGTGTGCCAATTTTATTATAATCGGTTAAGTGGTTTAGGAGTCCATTGAGGAAAAACCTTGTGACACGAGATTTATATATATTAAGATATCATCAGCGAATAGGACACTATCATAGTTTATTGAATCTGGTAAATCATTAATATAAAGTAAGAATAGTAAGGGGCCCAACACGCTCCCTTGTGGTACGCATTATTTATTCAGCCTTAATGACGATCTGTAGACAGTGGATTCAAGATTAAGTAGTAAGTGTAGATAGATTAAGTAGTAATAAGTGGGATATTGTTAATGCGTTGATTTTGAATAAAATTTTGAAAACGTTTTAAACACGACTGTACCATGCGAGCTCATAGAACCTACCTAGCGAAAGAAATGTGCGTGCGTCTCGCTCGCACGTACAGCTTTCATTCATACGCGATCGTAGCCTACGCGGTTTACTATCTCCTATTTTGGCTATTATTAGTTTTACGCAAGGGTCGTAGGATGGATAGTTTTCATGATTTTTTAAGGATATTTGGAACTTTTGTATCTCAATGGTACTAAGCAAATATTCCCGGGCATGGCTTCTGTTCCTCTTACACAACACACCATATTTATCTCGAGACTAAAAAAAAATCAGCCGGTATATTATACGAGTATACTGAATGTTTTTTTTACAGTCTCCAAATTTTTACAGAGTGAAATTTTATCCATGAATATGAACAACTTTCACTATAGGACCAACTCTGAAATCACGAAAAAAAAACAGCTCTGTAATACAAAAGTCCAATACCTACTTGGCCAAAATGTATGAAACAGCTGATTTTACATAAAGTTGGTTGAAATGTTATATTTTGTGAACATTGTTTATACGATCGCCGGTCGCCGCCCGTCCTACGTACCAACCACAGATATATAAATACAGGAGATATGCTTTGTAAACAAATGTATTCGTGTTCAGATGTCGCCGTGTTCTCCCCACTTAATTCACTAACACAAAAGCAAAAACTATAAGAACGGCACACGAGCTCATATTTCTCCCGCACACAAAGAAACTTACAGCAAAACTAATAAACTCAGTAATAGAACACATGCATACAGGGGCGGGGCTTCTACCTGTAGCTACAGACTCAGAATAAACACACATCGCAACTAGTGATGTGAAGAGGTAATCGTAGAAAAAATAGTATCGATGAAATTCAGTTACCTTTAATCTGCTCTTTTTATATATAAAAATACAGTAAGTACTATTTTTTCACCTGAAGTCGAGGTGTTGGTGTGAATTTTAGTTCATGACAATTAATTTTATTCCACACCTTTTTAGTCGCGATTAAAACTAGCCTGCACCCTAATTACGTAACTCACTAACGATCGGAATTTGAATCATTCTGAAACAAATTGCTAATCCATTGCTTCATATGTTCGAAATTTTTGTCTTCTCAACACCGAAAATAACGCAATGAATGTTGTTGAGCTGTCAAAATGAAACAAACTACGATTGATAGTGTGTTACGCAATTAGGGTGCTGGTTTAGTTTGACAATCCAAATTGTAGGTGAAAAAACGTCAAGTTCAGAATAGCAAAAATGCCATTTTCACTAAATTAATAACACGGTGCAATCTCAGTGCTGTCAAAATAAAATATAGTTAAGTCGTGTCAATTTCAGAATAGGAAATCGTCGTTTGACAGGAATAAACTAAATTTTGGTGATTTTTGTCTAGTTTAGGGGCATTTGTGACTTGAGAAGAGAAGGAAGGGATATCAACTTTTCGAATCTAGACTAGGAGAACACAAGTAAAACTTCAAGATTTTATTGATATGGATTTTACTGACCAGTAAAATGTAAATATTTATTTAAAACTTGCCGCTTAGACAGTTTAGGTGTTGCATTCTTAGTTAAATAGTGTAATCTTACGTTTACATATTTTTCCATTACGGCTTTAATTAGTATTATTAAATGGTTATTCATTGGCGATTGGTTGTATTGGTGAAAATTTATTTTTTCAAAAAGATTCATGCCTATAAAATGCGATAAGGATTTTGACATGAGCTCCTGTCTAATATTTTTCGATGTAATTTTTGTGTTATCAGATGAAAGAATAGAAGTTTTTATTATTACTTCCATCCGTTGTTTACATATGGTTATTACGTCATTGGATGGAAATATTAGGCCGCCTTTATCCTTCAATTTTATAAACCTGTGGTGCTTGTCGTCAACTGTATCTGCAATCAAACCGCTACAGCATGTATCACACTTCAATAATTTTAGCAAGCGATGAACTATAAATCCTGCTATGTATGACACTACCTGGCTACTAAATTCTGTGATGTCTTGTACAAGTATACTAATTTCCTCATCAAATATGGCTTGTTCATACAGCAAACTCATCTCGTCTTCATCGTTACTTTCGTCTAACTTGCATGGTTCGATTGTCAGATTTATATTTTTGACAGCAGAGGAGCACACCAAAAATGAAACCTCCTCTAGAGCTGTGCAGTTTCCCTGATCTACATCCCTAAGCTCCGACTTTACCAAGAGCTTTTTATATATCGCTTGAAATTGTCGCGCTGTGGGGTTAGTGCTGCATCCACCATGAGACCTTATATGTCCAAACATAAGCTCCAAATGATCTTGGCTGATCTTGTAAACTGGAACGTACTTAAGTTTTTGGTCCTTTTCAACTAGTTGTACATACAATGCCTTAAGGCTTTCTATGCACACTAAAAAACCAATAAATCCGGTTTTTCTTGGTGTACTGATGGCTTTTGTACCATCTGGAAGCTTTATAGATGTTAGATACCGTTTTGCCTTTTCCAAAGTTTCAAATACCTTGTCTTTGTTGCCTTGGTAAACTGGTTTTTTGTAATGAAGTTGGGCCATATGCCTTGAATTTAACACATCGAACAAGTTGTTGACAGTTTTTAAATATTCGACGGTGCCTTCTACGTCATGAAAACCAGTCATTTGAAGTTCACAACAGAAATTCAGGGCATCTGCAACACTGTTGCTAAATAATTGTGACGCCAAGCGAACTTTCATTTTTTGGTTCTTGAAATAGATGTGATTTTTTCTTATTTTGTTTGCTAAGTGCAGTTTTTCTTTATTTTGAATGTCATACAGGTTTTTTAAATGACTCCATTTTATGTACCTATTTGAAGCATCCATAAAGCATCCATATGCTTCGAAAGCATTTCTCAATAACTTCAGCATGTGGCATGGATCGAGAAAAATATGTACAGGTTGACGAGTAACGGGGTGTTCAAAATAAGATTTTATGTTTTCAACTTCAAAACAACATCCGAGTTTCTTAGCCATAGTGATGTTAGCTGGACAGCCGTCGAAAGTCATTGAGGTTACTTGAATACCTGTATCTTCTAGTAATTCCAAACATTGTATGACAAGATTGGACCGCTGTTCCCCTGTGACACCATCAACGAGAAAATATTCGACTGGTATTTTCCAAGCCCCATTAATTGCGGTAACTAGAAACACAAGAACTTCTTTGGCTTCGGGTAAACAATCCCCTTGTTCTGCTGAATTCGATATGTCGACATACCCATGCATTTGTTTTCCGTCCCACTCCACACGCTGTTTGATTGCCATTTCGTCTAAAACTAAATTACACAACAATTTGTGATTAGTGCAGGCACTTTTAAGTTTTATTGCTTTTAATGATTCTTGCGTAAATCCAGGCTGAGCATCGATGGATTGGTACCACTTTTTTATAGTTCGAACATGAGGCAGAGCTGTTTGGAATTTTTTCCTTACATACGCGTACGCCTTTGGCGAGTAAAAGTGAAGAGTAGTTGAAAAAATTCTTAAAGCAGGAGAATACTTCTGGGTAGTGCATTGCCCCGATGAAACATTTCTCTCATAACGCTGGATAAGGTCGGTTATCCCAATGTTTTCTAATTGCGTAACGTGATCAGCGCTAATATAGTTTTTTTCATTGAGATTATTCAAAATTTCTTTTAAATTAGCGATTTTTTTCTGATACCGGCTGGTTTTCTTTTGAAGCCTTTTAATTTGTATTTTTTGTGTTTTTATTAAATTTTGTTGTACGGAAATCATTTGGCGTAATTTACGCTTTCGAGGTGTTTCAATGAGATCGTTTTTACCCGGATTTTCTTGATTCTCCAAAATGCTATTTTGTCGAGTGTTCAAGTTGGTACCGAGACCATCTGTTATAGACATTGGAGCATTAATTTCCGAATCATCGATTGGGGGTTTTGAAGCAACGTTCTGTAATTTAAAATAAAAATTACGAGTTGAAATAAAACTTAGGTAGGTACTTAGTTTTATTATGTCAGGAAAAAAAAAATAGGTGTTGTACAATAGTTTAACTTACCAAATTAGGATCCTTTTTATCCAATTCTTTGGACGTGGAGGGTTCCATATAATTCGTCAACACCATACGCAACTTCAATGTTGGGACCGACCATTCGAAGAGCCGACGAACTTTCTTCAATGGTTGAAAGCACTTAGGCTCAAAGTGAGACGAACATATCGTGTTATTTTTTGTGGGAAACCAGTTTGGACCTTTTCCTGTTGCATTTATCCACTTTTCTTTTATTTTTGGATCCTTCGGATACCTAAAATATTAAAAAGGTGTGAATGGTGATGATGATATCAATGATACATGTGTAAGAGTACCGCAATAAATTAAAAACCCATACTTGATTCAATAATAATAATAAGTCGAGTAATCAAGAAATAGTAATGAATTGTGTTTTCAATAATAAATTATATCATTTTTACCTCACATTAGTAAACAACAGCTATAAAGTTCCATGCAGCAAAAAAAGTCTAATTTTGTTCCCTTGTGTAATCATTCGAACTAAGTAGGATCGTATAAAATATCGACAACCACAAAAGTGGTCATCACATCTCTAATTATCTACCTAACAATAATAGCCGGCAGCACCCGCTTCACGAAACTATCGTGTGAGTGAGAGTATCAGTAAAACACTTTTCCATTGCGCTATTAGACCAGGCGATTCATTGATCGATGTGTATTAAGCAAACAATGGTTTTAGTTCCTAATGAAAATAATTGCTTTTGGTACTTTATCGTGTTTCTAGTATCACGAAGTAATGTTTTAATGAATTTAATAAGAAAAACAATCATATTTTTATACTTACGTGTGAAATGAGATGCCATCTTTCGTATAATTCACAATAGAGGTGTTATTTTTGCAAACAACCACTGTACAACGCGGCATTTTGTAAAAAATCACAAGCAGTGAAGACGTCGCAAGTAGACATTCGACTAATGGCCGAAACTGGCAACAAGCCGCTTTGCGGCTAGATGCGTTCGCAAGCGCCACGCCTCCTTGCCATATCTCCTGTATTTATATATCTGTGGTACCAACATATGAATAAATACACAATACACAAAACCTGTGATGCAACTTTCCCTTCATACTTTTCCTGGCTTAGGGCAGGCAAAAATACCTACCTTTGTTGCATGACTTGACGATTACGAGTCCAAATGTAAATTTGATTCGACAACAAAGAATTGAAAAACAAAAGAAACCAAACCATTGGGCACGTATTTTTTACGTATTTAAAAACTACCTTTGTTGCATGACTTGACGATTACGAGTCCAAATGTAAATTTGATTCAACAACAAAGAATTGAAAAAAAAAGAAACCAAACCATTGGGCAGGTATTTTTTACGTATTTAAAAACTTAATCACGATTTTGGTCAGTGGGTCGTTCTAGGGGCGGATTTTATGCACAATTAAAAATTACCGATTTATTTGTGTAGCCGCCAACATCGTTTCACGATTTGGCACACGTTGTCCAGGGAACAATTCTGCGTACATCCTACGAGCCTCGTTCAGGTTATCACCCGCGATAGCCTAAAGCCGTACCATTTCGGTTCACTCACTGTTCATTTGTATAAGACATAACTACAATTATTTACGCGCGAGATAGGAGCGGCGCTTCGACGACGCGGCGTTACATGCGCTCGCTAGCGAGACAGCTGACTGACTGGGGTGAGGGTGGGGTCGCGCTCGCGACCGGTCGGGTCATGTAGCGCGGTGTATTCCCCGCGCTCTCCTCCCGTGTTGAGACGCAAGCTTGACAGCCCTAGCGCATAGGGTGAAATACTCTTGTGGTAAAACGTAGATATTCTTAAAAAAAAAAAGTTGTAATTTTCCATTGATTTTACGTTCTATAAATGAAACCAAACCAGTGGTTTCAATGATAACGGTGTTTACCCTTGCACCCTGTATATTTTTAAAGGACAACGGGCAAAGATGTTTGGAAGTTGGTCCAAGAGCTTCCACTGAAGGAGATTTGCGGGAAACGCAAGTGCTTATATATTTTATGCTTCTGGCAAAAGTATATTAGATTCTGTCCCGGGGTTATATTGTTATGGTGATGTTTATCCTGATTATAAATAAGTATGATTTTAAGTTTAACGTAAAGATATCATGTTCCTCCCCCCTTCCCCGCCGGTTGTGATTAAGCATAGCGATGTAATGCGAAGACTAAGGATCCTAATAAGCTCAACGTAGGTCGTTGCTGGATTAATAAAACAAGATATTGGAGGAACAAATAACATTTATTAATCCTTTATTTCATTTTCAATACATATTGCTCACATTTTTTTAAATATATAATATAAAATAACATAATTAAATAATATAAAAAATAGTAGCCCATCGGCATCAGGAACTGGGTGGCAGGAACAAGCTGCCGGTGGGCAGGGCTCTAGAGAGAGGAACCTACTCACTATGAATGCCGCGTCCAAGAGTACTGCTTTCTGAATCAAGCCCTTGACCCAGCTGAGCACGCACGCACGTGGGTTGCGCGTGCGTGTGAGCAATGAGATCCTCCTGAGGTGTTGGTCGAGGCTTTCCACTATTAGGCCATTAACCGTAACGATTATCGGTACAATGATTGTTGAGTCCATGTTGACAATCTCGTGTGCTAAGTCAAGATACTTGATTTTTTTTATCTTTGTCGGCTGTCACGAAATTCTCGTCATGAGGACAGCGATGTCGTCGATCTATCACCATAGTATCAGGCTTATTGCTACAATAGTCCTGGCAGTGATGAAATATCGATCCCAGTATAATGTGGCATGGCCATTCTCGAGAACTGGGCCGGGCACATACCTGTAGTATGGTACTTTCGACTCCACAAGGTTGTACTGCAAGGCAAGTTGCTGATGGGTAATCGTAGCCACTCGATTGTGTCCGTGCAAGTACTCGCCGTAAGCAAGACGAAAACAACCGGAAACAATAAGTCGGATTGATTCTCCGGGATGGTGGCATGCTCGATAGATGTCAACCGTACCATCCTTGACAATATATTTTCGATAATTATTCGTCATAATAACTTACTTATACAAGGTGCAGTTTTGAACCTGCAAAACATTTCAGGAGGTTGTTAAGAGACTCGTAAATAATCATATAACAACACGATACCAAGTCAATAATCAATAATACTTTTTATTTTCGATTTTTAAATTTTATTGTTTTTCAGAATAACTCTCTTAATAACACTCTTCAAAAAAACAGAATCACCCATTGCGATGTATCGCGCGTCATGTCACTATGGGCGTGAATGCGATGACCAGTGACGTCAGCCTGTACGAGTTTCCGCCCACATTTCTACGAAACGAACGCGGCACGTACGTTGAAATAAAATGAAGGTCGTTGCTATGGTTACGGGGAGCCCCCGCGATGCTCGTCATACCGCATTTCGATTAAGACTCGAAAATCTGTTACTGCGCATCGAAGGTTCAACCAACGTGCCGCGATCTGTACAAGTTGTAGCTACATCAACTTATAGCCAATAATTTTAGCTTAGATGTAGTTCCAATTTCAAAATCACAATGTAAGTACCTACATTGTTGTTTAAAATTTCGCTAAATAATAACTCATTTTTAAGCATCATTACAATGCGAAAACCATACGGCAGGGCTGTAAGGTCGTTGACCCGTACCGACCCGTGTGGTACCTAACGACTGTCCGAGAGCTACAAATCAATTCGAACCAAAGGCTTTAATTAAGTGCTTACCGAAACACGGGATTTCAATGATGTCCTAGATAAATTTAAAAAGTACTTACATCAATATGAATTAAAAAAATAACACAATGGTGCTTGCTCAGATGCGAACCCGCAACCTCATGCATGAGAGGAGAAAGCTTTAACCACTGGGCTATTACGATAAATAATAATAGTAGGAAGTAGATACAACTGCGTCAAAAAAAGTTCACGTTGGCGTCGTTAGTTACCTATCAGCTGATGAATAAAATGATAGGCGGAGATAAATAAACCTTACATAGCACGTAAGCAGTTCCTGTTGCACAATTGTGAAACTATGATCGCGAGCGCGCGCGCGGGATTTAGGTAGGCACCTAATAATAATAATAGGGCATGTAGGTACTCGGCGCAGTCGGCGCGCTCTGTAGGTAAATTCAGCCCCAAGGACGGTTTTCGTTTTTATTTGTAGATTAAATTGGTTGATTTATGATTTTCCTTCCTACTTTTTAACGGGCTGAGGACCGACAGAAATACATCAAGATAATTTGTGCTAGTTAAGTAGGTAGGTACCCATGTGTTAGGGATTTTAAGTGATTCATTTTGTCTGATAGGTATTTGTGGCGTAGTTAAAAAAATAAATCAACTTATTTACACTAATCAAGTTGATTTAGCTAACATCGTATTTGCAAATTATTGTCTATGTACAAATAAATAAATAAATTACCTACTTATGTTACCTGGAGATATTGTTCAAAGTTTCCACCGTCACACTCCAGGCACAGTCTAGCACGACGTTGCTGATTTTCCTTCAGCTTACGTAACACAAACACATTCGTTTTTATTGTGTCGAAAGCTCTCATCACTTTTGCACGTAGTTGGGTAACACTGGTGATTTCGTCTGTGTACACCAATCTTTTAACGTCTCCCCACAGATAAAAGTCCAGGGGCGTGAGGTCCGGAGAACGCGTAGGCCAAGCCACTAGACCACCGCGACCAATCCAGTGGGTGCCAAACCTGTCACTCAAGAACTCAAGTACTTGCCTACCGTAGTGAGGAGGTGCACCGTCCTGCTGGTAGTACATGTTGCGTTCCACTCCCAGGGGAACTTCTTCCAACATTTCCTCGACGACGTATTGCAACATCTCCAGATATGTGGCACTAGTGAGGTGACCATCGATAAAATGGGGTCCAAGCAATTGGTCTCCTATTATGCCAGCCCACACATTTAAACTGAACCTCACTTGAAAAGAATGCCTTTTAGTCACGTGCGGGTTGTGTTCGCGGTGAGCCCACCAGTGTTCGTTATGAACATTGTAGACGCCAACTCGAGTAAATAAACACCCGTCAGTCCACAGGATGTTGGCGTCTTGGTGTTCCAGCAACCAGCGACAAAATGTAACTCCCGCGGCGTTATCACGTTGGTGGACATCCTGTACCTTGCGGTAGTGAAAAGGATGCTGCATTTCTTTGTGCAGTAGCCGCCACACTGTGGAGTGGTGCACTCCAAAGCGTCGACCAGCCTCCCGCGTGCTTGCCCGTGGCTCTCGCCGGAAGAATTCCAGGATATCTTCCTGCAAGGCGACAGGCAGGCCTTCGTTGCCGCAACTTTGAGCATGCTGGGGAACGTCGAACGGTCGATGATCGCGCAGTCTCTGCGTAGCAGCCAGCATTACCCTGTGTGAGGGACGTTGCCGATTGGGGAATAACTCCGCGAACATTTCGATGGCTCGAGATACATTGTCTCCACTGATGGTATGCAAGCGGACCATCTCCACCAACTCTACATTGGAGTATTGGTCCGTCATCTTTACAACTAGGTAGTAGGTACCTATCGCGACCGTTAATCGAAGGCGCACTTGAGGGGCGGAATTTGCAAGCGTATGCACATACCGGCGTCATCAATTACACTAATAAATTGACCCGATTTATGCGGTTGCGATGGCCGCGGGGGCGTGGCTAGTGGGAGAGGGTGCGGGCGGTGGTTGATGCTTTGGATTTATGAAAGAAATTTAATGTCGGTTGCGTTTGTTTGTGTGTGTGAAAGCGCAGTTTAAGGACACGTACAGATTGGCCGCGTTTTAAAAAGGGGAGTTCACACTTACCGATTTCCGTAAACAAGAATAAAATGAAAAAAAAAATACCTGCCCATTTTATTGTTGATTCGGGTCGAGAATCACCAACATAATTACCTCCTAAAATGTTTTGCAGATCCAAAACTGCACCTTGTATATTATTATGGAATCTAAAAATCTGGCTGATTGATGTATGTATTGTTCGCAACGGGCGTAGCCAAGATAGCATATGATTACCATGATATATGCACAGCATTTCACGGTACGTTTTCCCGCCTTACATGAACAGTAGTAGTATTCGACTGCATTCAAGCCAGTTTCGTTGTTTTTTACTACCACATATGAATAATGCGTTCGTTTACGGCCTCGACCACCCAACTGGTAATTGTTAACATTCTCTCACTTGCTTCAGAGACAGTTAATTGTGTCTGACCGACCGCGACACTTGCTGGCATATATGTGCTTTGTAGCCAAACGCTTCGAGATCACTCAAAGTGTCACTGAACCCTCAGTCGAGAATTAATATATCACCTGGATAAAAAAATACATGAAAAGGATGTTCCTCATTGTTCAATATATCCAAAGTTACGGATGCATCGGACTTTTTGGCTCCATGGGGTCCAGTTACGTCAATAATATAGCCATCGCTGCATACTATCGTATACACTTTCAATGAGTTGAGATAGTTGTGCGGGCTACACGTTTCGATTTGGAATCCGAAGTTGCTGCTTTTAAATATATACACATAAGACCCGTTAATGACAGTAATAAGTTTGTTATTTGCAGCGTTTCCAAAAAGTGCATTTGGTATCAATAAGTTCCGCTGCAGCAGCCCCTCTCTTTCAATATGATCCCAGCCAAGATGGCGTGTGACATATTCGTGAGTCAATGCTTCCCTAGCAGATTTCATTAATCGTTGAAGTTTCCTACGACTCATGTGGAAAATCAATGCTAACCTCTCATTCGGTTCTCCGGTCGTTAGCTTTGCAAGCATTATAGCAAGAGGAGTTTTTGGTTCACCGCAATCACTCAGTGACGGCGTCTCATTTAAGATTGCAGTAATATCTTGTTTCGTTCGACCGGTCCAATAATACCGGCTGACATTTTTTACCGTCTCGAGAATAATATAGTGGGTTGTGTAAGTGGAAACGAAACCATGCCCGAGAATATTTACTTAGTACCATTGAGATAGCAAAAGTTCCGAAAATCTTTAAAAAATCATAAAAACTGTCCATCCCACGGCCCGTGCGTAAAACTAATAATAGCCAAAATAGGAGATAGTAAACGGCGCCGCCAGTGGCGGCGCGCATGAATGGAAGTTGTAGTGTGCGTCCACACTGAATGCGCGGTGACTGGAGCCTAGGCGGGCGCGGCGAGCGGGGGCGTGCGGTGGCCACAGTGACGCGCGAGCTCTTGTAGCTGTTCGACGTATATCAGGTGTTGCAAACGATGGACGAAGATTTGCTATTTTTACTAGACAGTCCGATCCTGAGATGGGAGGTGTTTAACACTAGAGATGGTGTGCACGAAATAAATAAAAACAGAGGAATAACTGGTGAATTTTTTAACTTATATGAAGCATTGAGATTATACCCTAGAAAATTCTTTGAGTACACTCGAATGCCCGTGTCAACATTTGACTACATACTAAGTAAAATATCACAAAAAATCACCAAAGAAGATACTAACTTTCGCAAAAGTATTACACCTGAGGAGAAATTGTTCATAACTTTGAGGTAAGAATAAAACAAGATTTTACGAAAAGTTTTGTATTTATAATGTAGTACTAGTAATCAAAGAAGTAGGTAAGTAAAAAGTTGTAATAATCAAATTAATAATTAGGGTAGTTGCCAGTAGAATATCCTCCATAATTTTCCTCGTATCTCGGTTGAGAAAACTGCATCCTTTCTGCTTCGTCTATTATGATTTCGGTAATTTTATTTCGAATGCGTAACTTTTGTAATTCACTAAATTTTTTCATTTGTGGCAGGAGACTCATAAAAAAATGATAATCATCACATTTCTCCGACTGGTCACTATTTGACACCATTTTCTGTTCAATTAGCATATTTTTTTTTCTTTCACATTCTATAAGTTCATCTCTATAATCTGATGCCGTTTTGTTGCGCTTTGACGCGTTTGTGCGACTGCTGCAGGTGGATGTACATGGACTCATCACGTCAGCGATGTTAGATTGCTCAGTTTGACAAGACTCGTTGAGGGATTCCGAATCACTGTCATGCAGATTTCCCGTCATAATTTCAGGTGTAATGTCATCATTTATGAATTGCATAAGTTGAAAGTATGGCCATGTGCTTCTCTATTTCATTGCCACCGTCACCAGAGCGCGGCGTAGGGAATTTCTTTTTTTCTTTTCGAAACTGATCGCGCAGGTTCTTCCACTTCTTACGCAGTTGTTTTTCTGTAACAATAACGTAATAAATATTTTATTCTACTTTTTTATTTCAGGTTTTTGTCAACAGGAACTGGATTTAGAGCACTAGCTTACAGTTTTCGTATGGGGAAAAGCACCATTGCGTCTATAGTACACGAAACGTGCCGTGTTTTATGGACCGAGTTAGTTCCTATTCACATGCCGATACCAACAGAACAACGCTTGAAAGCTATTGCAGAAGACTTTGAAGCTACCTGGAATTTCCCACAGTGCATCGGAGCAATTGATGGGAAACATTGCGAAATAAAAAAACCACCTAAATCTGGTTCGGCACATTGGTGTTATAAAAAAAGAAATAGCATTGTCATGCAAGCTGTGGCTGACGCAAAAAGGAAATTTGTAGCAGTCGAAGTAGGCGGTCGAGGAAAGCAAAGTGATGGTGGTACTTTTATTGCATCAACACTGTATAAGCTTATAGAAAAAAATAAGTATAAAATTCCTATGCCAAAGAGACTTACAAATTCTGACGTCATTGCACCCTACGTTCTAGTGGGTGATGAAGCGTATCCGTTAAAACATTATTTAATGCGTCCTTATCCCGAGCGAGTACTTAATAATGAAAAAAAATGTTTTAATATCAGATTGTCTACCGCTAGACAAACAATCGAATGCGCATTTGGCATTTTAACATGTAAATGGAGAATTCTTCTTAAACCTATCGAAACAAACAGAAAAAATGCCTTCTCTATAATAAAAGCTGCGTGTATACTGCACAATGTTATAATGGATTTAAACGGCGATCTCGATCTGGATGTCCAACGTGTGCTATCTAACCCGCCATTATATGAAGATCGACACAGAAACCGCGGAGTCATTAATAATAATCCATCACGGAGAGCAAAAAATGTTCGTATAAAATTCACAAACTATTTCTGAGAACAATATCAAAGAATGTAATAACTATTAGGTACTATAATAAACTTACCTTCACTTCCAGGAAATAGATCTTTTATTTCACTCCATAACTGTCTTGTTATTGTGCGATTACTGTGGTGTGGATGTTTGCTTTGCCATATGGTTTAGATTGAATCGCACTTAAAAACAATTCAGTATTTACCGCCATTTTATAGACAAACAAAATACAGACGCGTATACGCCGAGCGACAAGACCGAACTGGTTTGTTACCCCCGCCACCCGCGCATTGGATCGCTCGCTAACTAGGCCCGTAGTGCGGCCAGAACGCGCGGACAGGAGCGTTTGAAAACTACGCGCGCTGTCTCGCTCAGTCCCGTCGCACTAGGCTTCCGCCTTAGTCACTACAATATGGACGCAAAGGCGCGTTTCATATGTTTGATACTTCGCGCCCGTCGTCGCAACCGCGCTAGGCTTGCAGTGTGGACGCACACGTACGTGCGAGCGAGACGCAGGCACATTTCTTTCGCCAGGTCGCTTGCATGGTACGTACCAGTCGTGTTTAAAACGTTTTCAAAACCAAATTCTAAATCATCGTAATAACATTATTATCCCACTTAGGTACTAATAAACTATGACCCTGATCTACCTACAAATAAAATGAACACAATACACACACTGACAAACTTACAATACAAATAAGTACCCAATTGACTAAAGAAGAAGAACTAGAACGAAAAGAATAAGTAGGTAATGACCTAACACAATAATAAGAAAACCTAACACATTAATACAAAAACCTAACCTACAATAATAAAATACACCAATTTACCTACTAATAAGATAACACAATAAGAAAACCTATCCTTACAAATAAAACGAAAGCAGTAATAAAGATACGAACGAAGTTTTAAAACAATCTAATCTTTTTTAAATAATCGAAACAATACCTAAGCAAGAATACTCGACAGTACTTCACGCAAAATGAAAAGGACTTGCATGCATGCATACCTACATGCGGGAGCGAGAACGTTGACACAAGGTCGTTCGGAGGGTCTATTTTAACGTTCTGCGCACACACACGTACAGAGAAATTCGATGTGTGCGTGAGAGTTCACCTACGGGTTCACGTACGAGAGCCGACCAGCTGAGCGGTACCTACTCGCCGGCGCCGGTACTCACGCGACCGACCGACCCGACGACGCCGATGCCGACGACGATAGAGTAGGTGTATTCTCGCGCAGCCGCGCATCCTGAATGGTAGGTACTATAGATGCTGGCGGGAAAAATTCCGAATCATTCCCGTTGAATACTTCGGAAGTATTCGGAAATATTCCGAAGCTTTGGGAATATTTCAACTGTCAAAAAAAAACCAGGAAAATCGACCTTACTACCTATTTCGCGCTTGGAAGTTGTAAAATAGATTATTTTAGTTATGTTGTGAGCGGTAGGTATATTAAGTTTATGGTTGTGAGTGCACGTCGCATCAATTCAAGCACACACAACGTCGCGTCATGGGCAGCGCGAGCGCGACTGGGAGCGGGGCGCGGGGGGCCGGGCGCCGTGCCGTTTGCGCATGCGTGTCCCTGCCGCCCGCGAAACTTGCGTTGCGTGCGAGCCGAGCGAGTGACCACTGGCAGTCATTGGGCAGGCAGGGCATTGGAAAGTTGAACGTGTGCGCAATTCGTCGTATTCCCTTAAAAATGGATAAAAGTAAGTACTTACCTACGTATTTATTTGTATTGGTGTAGGTAGGTATGTTTATATTGCTAATGTAGTGTAGATGAAGATAATCCTACTGATTTAGTAATGTAATATTTACCTACATGTATTGGGCTGATGAAATAACAATTAAGTAGGTAATTATTTCTGCAAAATTCAAAATTCTTAGTGAAGTATGTGTAAAATTTCAAGTCTAGGTCCAGCAATTTAGGCTGAGCGTTAATAATATATCACCCAGTCATTCAATTTACCTATATTAAAAAAAAAAATACTAGGAAACTCAATCCAAGTTTGTTGAGGAAACTAGACTGAAATTCGTACGCTAAGGATACAATTTCATAATTTTGAGATTAGAAAGTTTTATGTAGGTATGTTTTGTGAACTTTACTTACCGCATAAATAAGCTACTCATAATCGACTGATTCCAGTATGTATGTGTGTTTGTATGTGCCCAGTTTAGTATGATATAGTCCAGTCAATGAAGAAGCGAAGTTGGTTAATAGGTACTCAATAAATTTCTTAGCTAATTCCCGCCATCAGATCGTCGAAAACAAATCAAAACTCGAGACGGTGTTTCGTTCTACCACAGAGCATCGGTGTTTGGTCGCCGCGCGGTCAACATTCTCTGAGGATACTCTGTGGAAGAGCGAAACACATCTCGAGTTTTGTTTGACTTGTTTTCTACGATCTATTGGCGGTAATTAGCTAAGAAATTATATGATAAAATTATAATTGCTGTAAATAATTGTATTACAATTGTATTAAGTTAAAATTAAAAATGGTTTATTCCCGTTGTCCCCGTATGCCATATCCCCGTCACGGGGACAGCGGGACGTGATTAAATTTACTTCCCGTTGTCCCCATAGTGTGTATTCTGCTAACGGGGACAACGGGAAGTAAACTTTTCACGTGTCGTTGTCCTCTTAAATCTGCATTCTGTTGTAAGCTTAGTTTTTACCATGGCGAAAAGAAAAGGGAAATAAAACAAAATTTATTTATATGTATTCGAATTATAATTTAAGGTAAAAAAACAAATAATAATTAAATTTGCACAAATAACACAACTTGAGAATTATAAATATAGTAGTAGAAGTATAAAATCAACAAAAATATCACAATCACTTGCTTAAAAATAATAATCATAGTACACACATAATACTCATCACATAATAATCATAGTACACACGTAATACTTCTACTACTATATTTATAATTCTCAAGTTGTGTTATTTGTGCAAATTTAATTATTATTTGTTTTTATTTTACTTCAAATTATAATTCGAATACATATAAATAAATTTTGTTTTATTTCCCTTTTCTTTTTCCCATGGTAAAAACTAAGCTTACAACAGAATGCAGATTTAAGAGGACAACGACACGTGAAAAGTTTACTTCCCGTTGTCCCCGTTAGCAGAATACACACTATGGGGACAACGGGAAGTAAATTTAATCACGTCCCGCTGTCCCCGTGACGGGGATATGGCATACGGGGACAACGGGAATAAACCATCGATAGAGTGATGCCAAAATCGCTTAACAACGAACATCATTTTATTTATGTAATGCTGTATAAAAATATTTTTTTAATAAGTATCTAAGTAGTTAGATAAAATTAACTACTTAGATACTTATACTTATTAGAAAATTGATTTGTATAGAGCGTTAAATAAATTTACTTTATCTCCCATACTTTTATTTGCAGAGAAAAGAGAACTATCACCCGTCGTTTTTGACTCAGAAGACATTGAAATGTCTCAGAGTATTTTGCCGTCAAAGATAATAAGGACGAATAGAGCCCCTTCTCCTGTATACGATCCAGAAGACACACCGTCATCGCAAGACATAAAGGAGGCCTCAATAAAGGGATCTAGGTCTTCTGCACCTCCGAGTCCTACGGCGACGCATAATTCTGAAGACTCAGTAACTGGTTCACCTACGAAACAGGACAGTGAAAATAATTTGTCAACAACCCAGCTGAAGGAACAGGTTCCAGAGTCTGCTTGCCAAGACTGTGTGCAATGTGGAATAATTGACAATCGAAATTATCATTTTTGTAAATTACTAAATACAGAGTTGCAATTTTTACATCCTTGCATGAGAACAGTTGCTTATCGCCATATTTTAAAAATTGTAGATGGACTAAAGGGTAGTCACAGTAAAGAAGATATACAGGTGGTCCACGTTAAACCTATAAAAAAGTGATTGCAATTTTGAATAATTTTGTTGATTTTGAGAGCTATTTTCTTGTTACGTTTTGAAATTTTTTTTTTTTTTTTTTAAGATTTAGTTGTAAGATTCTGCCTTAAATTGAACTGATTAATGAAAACAAATTAATGATTGTACTTAACTTTAATAACGAAACTAAAAGTGATTACAAAATTATTTGTTTTTACGAATAAACACTGATCTGCTATAAACAGAGTTCGTTTTATTAAACAACAGATAAAAATAGATAACAATAGATCGTTTTAGTAATTTATATTTTTTTTAAACAATACCTTCCATTATGTCTACAGCTACACACTCATAATTTCCTAATGGATCATAGAGTTCCTCATTTTGTACGGAGTCATCATCACTATCAGTTGCCGGTTCAATAATATCAAAGACTGTGTCTACATATTGCAAATTAGCACTTATAGTTATGAGTTTATTGATGCGATCATCAGTTAATCGGTTTCGCGATTTTGTGTGTGTTCGAGCAAAAAGTGACCAATTGCGCTCTGCCGATGCAGATGAAGGTGGTACGCTTAATATCTTTATAGCAATAGATGCAATTGGTTGGTTGTCACACAATCCTTGCCACCACAACCTGGGTTCTAAATTTTGGACCGGTAACCAAATTTGACGTTTATTCCAAAAACCAGATTTAGTTCGGAACTCAGCAAGATTAGTCATAACTTGAATTAAATCTTGGTTTAAGAATGAAGCAAATTTTGTAAGGTAGTCTGTTGCAGTTCCGAATTCTGTGGTCTGGAGATTCATTCCAATATACCGGGGGTCTAACAAGTTCGCAGCTAAATGAATAGGTCGCAGAATAAATTCCCGCCTTTTATTAATATCATTTACGATATCTATTTCTTCTTCATAAGTTGCTAAACTTCTGGTTGTATCGGACCGTAACTGAGTTTCGATTGTTTGTTTGATTCCATCGAAAAGGTGAGGTACATCTGATAGTAAAGCATGATTAGACTCTGCAACTGAGATAGCTTTCTCAATCGGTGACAGTATGTCTAGACAACAATCGACTTTTGTCCAGGTTGCAGCTGAAAGAATTATGTTTTTTAAGTTTCTTTCAATTGGTACATCTTCTGAAATAGCTAAAAGTTCAAGAGCTTGTCGATTTTCTTTAAAGCTTTTCAAGCAATAGACAGCTCCAGCCCACCTCGTTTTAGAATAAAGTTTCAATGATGTTACATTGTTGTCGTATAAAATTTTTTGCTTCTCTGTGAAGAAAGCTAAGACGCGGCTCCTTTTCTTTATGTATTTAATCACCTTTTTACAATCTCTTATTATTCTTATGCATGAATCCTTTTTGGCGATGTCTTGAAAAAGGAGATTGAATGTATGGGCAGCGCATCCAACGCAAGATATATTATCAAATGTTTCCTGTATTATCCGCCAGGCAGCTCGCATGTTGGAAGCATTATCGGTAATAACACACATAAAGCGCCTGCTCCCAAATTCCTCAATAACCGATTTGATTTCTTCAGCTAAGAATTGTGCCGTTTCCATTCGAGTCCCAGGGGTTATACTTTTAATAAAAACTGGATCTGGTGTAGTCAGTAAGAAGTTCACAACAGACTTACCTTTGATATTGGTCCAGCCATCAAGTACTAAGCCCAAGGCTTTCGCACCGGCAACTTTTTTGCTCATAGTCTCTTTAACCCGGATATACTCAGCTTCAAGTAAGTTTCCTGATATAGAAGCTCGGGAAGGCAATCTGTAATCTGGGCAAGCAATCCTAAAAGCCTCCTGCCAATACTTTGACTCAAATATGGACAAAGGCATTCCGGATGCATAAATCGCACGTGCAAAAACAGCATCTAAGTTTCCATCAGATCTCTGAGAGAGCGCACGTATCTCGGATGATGTAGGGTTTGAATTGGAAGGATTAGCATAAGAAGAGGATAAGGTGTCAAGTGATGATATTGCCGCGCTTGAGTTTGTAGTGTGTAATTCTACCGGAGTTATACTAGATATTTGTGTTGAAGGAGTTGCGACAGATCGTGCATTCAATGAGGAATGAGTACTGCCACTGGTAGAAAATAAAGTTCTGATATCTGATGGTACCCTAGTGCATTTCAGCAAGTGCTCTTTCATTTTGGTAGCGTTTGGTCTTTTAAATTTGTGGCGGCAATAATTGCACAAGACATTTTGTGTTCCTTCGACCTCACCGCTCCTTTCGAAATATTCCCATACATTCGATTTTTGTCGAGGCATTTTTCTTTGTTATCTACCTTCACATCAAATTATATCTGAAAAAATTAAATTAAAGAAAAGTTAAAATTTTAATAGATTTTAAAATACAGATTTACTTAACAGTAATAAAAAATTGAATCGACTTCAATAAAGTTCCGACTTTACTGAATGAAGTCGGTTCTATGTTTTAAGACCTTATTGAAGAGGTGCTGAGAGGGTGAGGTTTGCCTTTATTTGTTTTTATTGACTAGGCTATTATACGCGTTAAGTAGGTATAATGCGTTGCAACTAAGAATGTGCACGTCAATGACCTCTAATTGTCAAATGGTACTTGAAAATATTTATTCCCGTTGTCCCCGTATGCCATATCCCCGTCACGGGGACAGCGGGACGTGATTAAATTTACTTCCCGTTGTCCCCATAGTGTATATTCTGCTAACGGGGACAACGGGAAGTAAACTTTTCACGTGTCGTTGTCCTCTTAAATCTGCATTCTGTTGTAAGCTTAGTTTTTACCATGGGGAAAAGAAAAGGGAAATAAAACAAAATTTATTTATATGTATTCGAATTATAATTTGAGGTAAAAAAAAACAAATAATAATTAAATTTGCACAAATAACACAACTTGAGAATTATAAATATAGTAGTAGAAGTATAAAATCAACAAAAATATCACAATCACTTGCTTAAAAATAATAATCATAGTACACACATAATACTCATCACATAATAATCATAGTACACACGTAATACTTCTACTACTATATTTATAATTCTCAAGTTGTGTTATTTGTGCAAATTTAATTATTATTTGTTTTTATTTTACTTCAAATTATAATTCGAATACATATAAATAAATTTTGTTTTATTTCCCTTTTCTTTTTCCCATGGTAAAAACTAAGCTTACAACAGAATGCAGATTTAAGAGGACAAAGAATATACACTATGGGGACAACGGGAAGTAAATTTAATCACGTCCCGCTGTCCCCGTGACGGGGATATGGCATGCGGGTTAAAAAAAAGCAGGTTAAAAAAAAGGTTCAAGCGATTTTCGACCCTCCACCCCACTCCACCTCACTCCACACCACTCCATTCCATTCCATTCCAGTCCAGTCGTCCATTCCATTCCATGGTAATAAACACATTACCCTCCTTTGCGTCGCGCAAAAAGTGTCGGGTAAAAAGTGTCGTGACAACTTTTCGTAAGAATTTTTTCCGTCTAGCCCCTTTCACAACGCGCGATAAGGAACTTCGTTCCAAAATAGCATTCGATTTCGAAATAAGTAGGTACCGACCTAAAAACAAATGAATTAAAATCCTGTTAATCGCAGGCTAACATAATTATCTACCTATAAAAATATCAACATATACTTAATCAATTCCATTTATAATAAAATAAACATTTATATTTTACTTACGTATGTGCCACTGAACAATAATTAACTCACCCACCACACCACAAACAAACACGTTTATTCCCATTGAATTATTCAGGCGAAATATTCCGCGGAAACATTCGATTGCGGGGTACGAATCTTTCTCGCGGGGCGAGGGAAAACTTCTCCGGGGAGCATCTCCCGTCTTACCGCACCCCGCACCGCCATTGCCTGCACGCACGACTCGAGGAGCGCAGCGGCTGGCGCCGGCGCATAGAGGGGCAGCGGCGGCGACGAACGACGATCGATGCAAAATACGATTTTTCAGCAAAAAAAAAAACTTAATTATATTCATTTTGAATAATTGTGATTTAAAGAAACTTTCCCAGAAGTATTCCGGAATTATTCAGAATTTTTCAGAAGTTTTGCAACTATAGTAGGTACCTTTCAGAGACAATGGTTATCCGTGGCGAGTAGGTACCTACTTTAAGGTCTGTTTTGTAAAAAAAATAAGCAAACCTGTTTAGGTAGTATTCTTACACAATCACTCACTGAATGAAATTAGTAGATATTACATTAATTTGTATTTTGAATGTTTTAAAGTAACCGCTTTTCCTACAATATTCGTTAGAATAACATTATTAAATCATTGAGAAACCTAACGTAAAGCAAGGTTATGAAAAATAAGGAGAAGGCGATTTTAAATTAGGTAGATAGTTACCTACTTAATTGGTGTTTATTATGCAAGTAATCAAATCAAATCATTCAATAATTAATGGATTTGTAAATGCCAGTGCAATTACCCATCACTGTGTGATGCACTAACTAAACTGTCCAAGGTCGAGGTGACCCGTTTGTTTTTAAATTATTATTTTGTGATTTCGATCATTCCTTCATACTTTTGCGGGCTTAGGACCGTCTAAAATGCTGTAGCAAATTAACATGTAACTATACTCAAGTAAAGTTACACGTTAAATTTTACTTTTTGTCATAGTAAATTGATAAAATGTTACTAGGTAACAAGTGTACCCTACACATTCCGAATTATGCCATATTCGTTCACAGCGGTCACATCAATAATTTGCGTTCCGATTTAGTTATTACGTTTATAACAGCTCTGAGCACGAGTGTTGCATTGTCGACTGTTGAGTGAATGCTCGTAAACGTGCTCCCAGTGCTCGTGCTCACTCAATGTCAAAACTTATAAGATAACAATTTATTTGTGTAAACACCACTTTCTTCTTCTTATTTGGTTAGATGGCGACTGTAGCCAAAAGCACAATTTTTAAAATGCCACGTTAGTTTAAATTTATGATGCGACTCAAAACAAAATAGCACAGCTGTCATTTTTGATAGCACTCACGGTGATATTAATTAAGGGCATGGCCGGCGTTATCGCAAGATGGCGTATGTCATAACGATTAGCTAGCTAGATTAGATAGCTATGAAGATTCACGGGACATCGTTAACGCGCATACGCTAATTCGGAACGGGTGTAAGCACGCTCAAATCGATTACAGCGCAATTCGGAATGTACCCGTATACTACACTACAACATTGTAGGCGTATTTAAAAGATCGAAATCAACTTATTTACAAATTACACTGATTGATTACAAAATCACAGTTAATTATTATTATTTACAAAAATGTTGGTCTTTACCTTTTTAGCGATATCGCAGCAGTTGTTCAAAATGTCCACCGTCTCTTTCTAAACATAAACTAGCACGTCTTTGCAAATTGTTCGATAAACTTCGAAGCGTGTCTCTATCACTTTTTAAAACATTAAAAGCGTCCATTATTCGCTGTTTTAAATCACTAACACTTTGAGCTTCTTCGGTATACACTAAACGTTTTAGTTCTGCCCACAAATAAAAGTCAAGGGGTGTTAGGTCTGGTGATCTCGGCGGCCAGTTCACAGGTCCACCGCGACCTATCCACTTATCACCGAATTGGCTATTGAGATACGCGCGCACAGATCGTTCGTAATGAGCTGGACATCCGTCGTGCTGGAAATACATGTCTTGCCGGTAGGAAAGCGGAACGTCTTGCAACATGGTTTCGATGACGGAACGTATCATTTGTAGATACGTTATTCCCGTCAATCGACCTTCGATCCAAACTGGACCAATTATACGATCGTGTATTATCGCTGCCCAAACGTTTACACTGAAACGAACTTGATGTGCATGTTCTTTAATTTTGTGTGGATTTTGGAAGCTCCACCAGTGCTCGTTGTGCACGTTGTAAATACCAACGCGGGTGAATATGGACTCGTCGCTCCACAAGATGTTGGCCTCCGCATGGTTCTGCAGCCAGTGACAAAATTCCATGCGCGGTCCGGGGTCCGGTGCATGCAAAGCTTGCACGGGTGAGAAGTGGTATGGATGCATGTCCATTGAATGAA
Source organism: Agrochola lota (assembly GCA_947364205.1). NCBI lineage: Eukaryota > Metazoa > Arthropoda > Insecta > Lepidoptera > Noctuidae > Agrochola > Agrochola lota. The sequence continues at coordinate 12,337,206 of OX376239.1, read as the reverse complement.
GCTTCCACACCACATACTGGCTTACGCCAAATCGACGAGCGGCTTGCCGAGTGCTCCTCCTCGGGTGTCTTTCAAAATAATCCAGTATGGAGTCTTCAACTTCTCTGGACAAAGGTGGCCGGCCCCTGCCTCTGGCATGACTAGGTAGCTGGAATTGCCCATGATCAAGTAACCGCTGATACGTCCGTAATATTAGTGAAGTGCTGGGAATTTGAGGAGCAGGGATACCGTTCCTTCGCAGCAACTGAAGATGTTCTTCTTCTGCGTACATTCGCCTCGCACCGTTTAAGTTTTCACCAGACAGGATATAAAATCGCACCATTGTAAGGTACTCTCTATTGGAATATTCGTACATGTCGATAACTATCACCGGGCGATCGATGCACACGCGGAAACAAAGAACGCGACGTAACACCGCCGTGACTAATCGTGGGTGACTGAAGCGCGGAACGCGGGCGGGCGGGGTTGCGCGAGCGGCTCGCGCGCCTGCGAAAGGATATCAAAGAGGCCGACGCGCGACGGCGAGTACCTATCGGCCGCTAAGGAAAGCTACGAATTCATTGATACATTCCGCGCATTTAGTAGGGTGCGTATGATTTGAATTTCGATATTTTTGATCGCTTTTTTTTATTTTTTTTTATTTCCGTTTTTAATGTTCTGGTATGAAAAGTTCACTTCATATGCTTGGTATTTATCGATAGATCAATTTCATTCCAGGTTATGGAAAAAAATAAAAAATAAAAAAATTCTGTGCCATAGGCTTCTACTCCGTTCACCTATTACACCCTATTTTTTTCGAGACGGTAAAAAAAATCACCCGGTATAACTCGTCATCATCCATTTGTTCGAGATTTTCAAAATCATGTCTTTTTCTACTATCTGCAACTTGTTTCAACACTCAACGTCACTAATGTCAGTTATTTGTTCACTATTAGAACTGTGACTCAGATCTTCTAATAATTCTTCCCAAACCTTTGACTCTAAATAAAACTGACACACTCTTGCTGCGTCGGAAACATAATACTTTTTATCCATCAACAATCGGTTCTTTGTAGCGTCTGAAATGCGATGGCGAGTTCTACGGCGGCAACCAATAAACATACAAGCATTCGATGTATTTGGTGGCCGAGAATAAGTAGGTAGCTCTATCACCGGATTTGCTTCCTGATGTTGATCATTTTCATCATTATCAACAAGTGGAGTATCCGCGACGTTTTCAACATTTGGGGGTTGTTCTATGTCCCGTTGCTGACGAAGGCGTCCTAAAACTCAAGCAAGTTCTACAAATATATTCAGCGTTGTTAAATAATATTTGAAACAAAAAATGTCACTAGAGTAGTAGTAGAACAGACTATTAAAAAATATAACTATGTACCACACTAATGTTTAACCCTTAATTTGGCAGAGATCAGAGTTGTTTTATTTTATGAAATAAGATGTATCTCTGAAGTCCTAGGGTTAAATACAACTTAGGAAAAATAGTCAAAAATATATTTTATTTACAGGTTTTCAGGAAATAAATGTTTATCACAGTGAACACTGCGAAATACGTTAAGAATAACAAGCACTTTGTAATTTTCACTGTGGTAAACATTGTCAAATTAGTGTCATTTAAACAGGTAAAATAAAAACACTATTTATAATCAATAAATCAAATGATTTATTATGGAAATGTAAAAAACAATTGCGAGGATTTTTCCCGTAACAAAGCAGTCTCATATTGCATTTTATACAATATACAGTTGTAGTTTTTGCTTATAACATCCCTCATGTTATTCTCTTTTGCTTTATGGATCTTCCGGTTTGTTGAACGGAGTAAAGATTAGTCTAGTGTACTAAATCGGTAAATATCTCCAGAAATAATCAAGGGGGTCATCATCTGGAAAATCGACATAGGTTTCGTTCTTTCTTTGATTATGGCACGGTGACGAAAAATACCTTTCTTCCATTTGTAAGAAAGAGAAAATTATGGAATTTTCTTCTTTTTCCTGGCAGCTGGAGTTATCTGTTTTTCTGCTCTAGTTTTTCTAGACAAGACGTACTAGGTGTTGATGACTGTATCTCAGATGGAAGCGATATTATTGTTGATAATGATGGAACATTATCATAGTTTGGTTCTCTGGATGGTGTATTAGGGCAAATTACCTGCAAAACTGGAGTTAATTAGGGAGCTTCGGACTGGTATAAAGCGGATGGTTGTAACGGCTGTTCATCGTCATTTTGAGTATGTTCAGGTTCAGGACTACTATTGATGTCTAAGCGTTCTAAAGAAGAATTAATGAAAGGCGCAGAAGATGAAACAGGACTTGGAAAAGGTGGCGGCAATTCGTTGTGACTGTTATTTTCAGATTTATCACTAGTGTCAGATAGTGCAAGCTCGACAGCAATAAGTGATAGTATTATATGCGTGCGGTCTTGCATTTCATTATATTAACAAGCAGAAAAAAACAAATAAGCCCAGTAGAATCCCACCACATAAAAGCACATTATTTGTAAATAAAGGTTATACCTAATTTGGCAATGTTCATCACAATGAACGTATCAAATTGACAATACTTGTTCGAGTATTTGGCAGTGTTCACTGTGATGAACAAACAAGTTTGCCTCCAAGAAAAGTTACCAAAAACACAAAATATTACTTAAAACCCAATTCAAACTAAAGCATAAACATTGTTTAGTGAATAAAAACCACAAAAAAGTTAGTTTAGTTATGTAAAACATGTAAAATAAAAACATTTACCTTGCGAAGAATCGAATGCCCGCGTCTCGTTGACATCTTGTCTCGATAATGACAGATAAAGGATGCTGCCACCAGTAGCATTATTTTTTATACCGATAAATATACTTTAAACTTGCTATAACTAAAATAAAAACCGAAAAATGGTAGATAATAGTCACTCAATATTTATTTTTTATGAATGTTTATCACAGTGAACATAATCAAATTAAGGGTTAAACTATATATTATTAATGGTGATCATGTATAATTAAATAACTACTCCTGCTCACATTAATTCCGTATGATTTTCTTTTTTAATGAAAAAAATAATGATTCTTGTTCATACCTGATATGGTTGCAGATTTTCTGTGATAATCACAGCAACTCCTGGATTTTCCTCAAAAAGCGTTTGGGTAATGGTCATTCGTCTTTTATGTAACACAGAATGGTTACAAAGTAGTCAAAGAACCATGTCAATGGCTGAAGGTCGAAACATATTTATAATTGACTGACTATGTCCAATCACAAAGAAAAAGTGGAAATATCCTTTAAGAGGGCCCCTCCCGGTCCGTCTATCGTCAACGCGAGCATGGTCGAAAAGCTTGTTGTTTCTTCCAGCGCAATGTTTGAAAAAGAGGCAAAGCGATTAGAGAGTCGTTCAGATAACTCAGTATTTTCGGAGTTATAAATATCCAAAGTAATTTTTGTATGAAGCAAAAGAAAAAAATGTGAAAATCTCTAAATTCTCAAATTTTCTCAAAAAATTGACTCTACGTATGCATAGTACGTATATTTGTCCTATTTTAGCGCCTATTCTCGGGTTGCGATTTTCTGCGATTTGGTCGCAATTTCAAATTTTGTTCTCTATTCCACACCACCATAGAGGTTAAGAACTAGGCGCGTTTTTTTTATGTAGTGGTCTCCCCTTTAGGCCTAATCCACTAAGGACTAATAAAATAAATAAATAAATAAGTAAAAATCACAATCACAACTGGCCACTGCACTGTTTTAATTTAATCACTGTCAAGGGTATCCACATTAACGACTGCAAAATTTTCGTATTCGTCATCATCAAATGTTTCCGCTTGTTCAATTACTAATAAACTTTGTGCTTCTACTGACAAAGTTTTATGTTTTCTGCGAAGTTTGTGACGTTTCGCTGAGATGAGTGGATCAGAGCTGGTCAATAAATTATTTAAAATGTCTTCATTTGTAGTTTTTCTACTGCATTTCCTGGAATGGTGTTGGCGGTACCTACGAAAGTCTTTATTTCTAGCTTCAGCAGCTTCTTCAGATAGCTGTCCAATTGGTATTAGACCAAAACTTTCAATAATAGCTGCACCATGCATAAGAACTTTATGAACACTTGAAGGCATATAATACCCGCTATATAATTCCAAATACAGTTGCATGGTCACTTGAGCATATTCGTGAAATTTCGCTGTGTCAATGTGGTAACCTGATGAAATTGCCTCTAAAATGATTGCAAATCGCCTTATTAATTCTTCACTAACACCAGTTATCTCAGCAGTCATGTTTGGATTTGCAAAAAATCTTCTAGCAGTATTTCCGTCATTCGTGGAGCCGTGCCCTTGTTTAACAACATCAATCAGAAGTCCCATTCTATTTTTAAAAGCGTCTTGTATGTCTTTCTTTCTTCTTTCCATGATGCACTTGTTGTCTCCCTTTACTGTCCATGTCTGTATCGTTAATCTGTAGGCTATATGCAGAATGCATTCCATCATTCGTATCCAGGTATGCAATGATGACAATCCGTATTTAAACTCGCATTACTGTGCTTCCCTTACATGAATTAAATTAGAAGCCTAAAAGAATAATAACCCATCCACAATCATAAATACTATATACTATGATCAGCTTTCTTTTCCTGTTTCAATACACATTTAACTTGTTTTACGTATACCTACTCATTTTGATTATCTATCATACTTACTTGAGTATTAATCGAGTAATGCCCCTTTCGGTTTACATCGTATTGACCCACATCTCAACCAACCTTCCTTATTTTTATATGGATGTCATCTATTGCACCACTGATCCCTTGAAGGCCGCAAATTGCTTCAAATTTGCGGATCGCGTTGGTTTCCTCAGTCATATTCGACGGCATTGTTATGTAAAGGGAACTTTTTGAAGCTAACGCCATGGCCACTTTACGGGCCAAGCGCGACATGGTTGATTGGCTCATGCCGTATATGTCCGCGCAGTCTTCTTGAATCTATTTAAACAAATACTTAATAAAGAATAGAAATATCAATATATATAATAATAACATCTCAATTAACGTATCAGTGAATGCACGCATCGTTAACACTTGAGAAAAATAATAAAAACCTACCTCATGACCACCTCAATATCGGATTACTGCCATTACTTGCACTTCTACTGGGATACCGCCACCTCTGGTATCCACCTGCAGATCAAGTCTCAATAAATCTATGATTCGCCACATATTTCCCTTGGTAAGTCGGTATCTTTGCCTGAACTCTTCATCCGACAATTCTCGTAGCGGATTTAGACGAGGTTTGTAGGTCTTCCCCAGTCTACTTCCCGCCGGCGTTTCAAAGTTATTCAATTCTTCTAAGTACGTCGTTTTGGAAATCCCGTAAAAGATTGTCGAGATCCATATTTATTAAGGTTCCTACGCAAGGATATTATAGAACAAAATAACCTCAAAGCATACTGACCAAGGAAAATATACTCACTTACGGCGAGATACTGACACAATCATATTGAATCGATCAGCTGATTCATATAAAGTCCACCATCTTGCCTCTTAGCACCCTCTTAACAGAGGACCGGTGTTGTTTAATCAATTGCTTAGCAACCTCTTAGCGCTAAATAGCGTTTATGTAATTGATTATTTAAGAGCAAGCAATTGATTATTTAAGAGGCGTTCATAAATAAGACTGTATATTGTTAGTGCGGTATTTATCACTGAATACTGACCAAATTTTAATGAGTTCTGGCTTCTTCCATCATGTAGAAAAGTAAGATTTTAATTTTGACAGTAATGGTTTTTCTTCACCTATTTCTTATTTTATAAAAAATAAAATAAGTTTATTTCAAGTAACTAAACTCATATACAGTCATTCATAAAATGATACATACAGAATAACAAGCACAGACAAAAACGAACACTCACAAAATAACAATATGTCTGCTGCAGCATTGCCGGATATAAGGCCAATCCAGTCTGTTGGCGATCATCGTCAGGACGGTGTTGGTTTATTTATTTATTTACTTTTACTTCTAATAAAATCAATTCTAATGTCTTTAGGTTTCCATCCTGGTATTTGTGAAGTAATGGATTCTGGTAAAATTTTATAAGCCTTTATTGATTGGTGCAACATAAACTAGCGGTATATTCCTATGAACATAATGAATGTTCATAGGACTATTCGACGCAATTTCTAAATCACCTTGAATAGCATATAACTGTGAAAATGGCGAAGAACACTTATTTATTTATTGTTGTGAAATTGGCTATGTAAAAGTTGAAAACGAATCATACAGGCGATACTGGCAAAGCAAACACTCCAATACCTTATGGAACAATGTGATTTAGATTTTTTTTAAATTCAGAGGCCAGTCATATGACAATGCGTCAAATATGTCTAGGCGTTAAATTGGCATGCAGTAAAAGATTTTAGAGGCGAATCCGTTTGAAATACTTGTCCCAAACGCAGCCCATTCTCTCAATCTAGTAGATCGAAGCGCCGTCGATTGGTGCCTATCAGCTGTATTTTTTTTTTCATTAGTCCATAATCTATACAATTCTTTTTCTGCTTCGACCATTACGTAGTTAGCGGATATTAAAAAAAAAACATCTGGAAATTAAAATGTATTGAAATCTCTATTAGATAGTGGCCTTTTTGGACTCGCACAGGTCTCTACTTTTCTGTTTGTATTTTTATTTTTTATTATTACTTACTGTTTGTATTTCCTGTGCGTGTCCCAAATAAAATAATTTTCTTTCTTTCTTTCTTTCTATTAGACACCAGATGGGAAGCACACGCTAAAGTGACATCTGCTATTTCAGAGACATATAATAAAATTATAGATACGTTAGAAGTCATTTCTGTGGATGACATGAAAAAAGGAGACACAGGAAGAGAAGCAGCGGTAACTTGTTACATAAACTACAGGAATTGCAGTTCGTACTTATGTTGGTCATGTGGGACGAAATTTTGCAAACTTTCCGAAAAGTCAGCAAGGTATTATTTTAGGGGCCAGGGGGACAGGGGTAAAGTTCACTCATCCTCATTAGAAAAGGGAGGACCCTCCGACCAGACGGGTGCCGTGTCTACAAACACTACGTAATTGCGCGATGCAGAATTTGTGTGACGTCAGGTCTTTGATGCATAGTTCGCATGTGGCGATGTAGATACCGCTACATGACAAGACTCGGAAGTCACTCTAGAGACGTCTTTACAAATAACTCGTTGATTTTTTAGATAAATTACGAGGCTACTTTGATAATTTAGAAGCCCGCGCAAAAGAAAAGCTACAAGATGTGGATTATGAAAACACCCATCAAAGACGAAGGTAAAAAATGCCCAATGACGGTCCAATTCCTAAAGTAAGTCTCACCCCAAGAGAACAATTTAAAGTCATGAGTTTTTACGCCTTCATTGACAAAAACTATTGTCTGCGAATTTAATGCCCGTAAAAGTAGCAAGTCGCATTAAAAAAAAAAAAAATTACTTTGGTTTTTATTGTAATACCTCTACTCCACGTATCTTTTTCGTCTTTCAGACATATTCCAAGGTACGTAATAATCTATCTCACTGTAATAAATACAATAAAAATAAAAAAAGACTGATAGTTTACTAGTGGATACCACACCCGCAGGCGTGGATTGCTTAGGGCATCAAATAGTCTTAATCGGGCACTTGATGATACGTATCATAACTATCAGTGGTCACATACTAAACATGCCAGCCACCACGTGCATCAACCTCATAAAGTAGTTAAGAAATAATTTCTTAACATAACATATCAAAATTAAATATGGCAAAATATTCAAATTATAATTTTATTTATTCATTCATTCAGTACTTACATCTATATACATAATAAGTTGGTGCTAACATAAACTCATTAGAGTTTTACCGTGCACCAAAATCATCGACCACATAATTTAGACAATCAAAACAAACTTAAGTTCTAATGGAATGACAGTGGATCTGTATAAGACGGACTGTAATCATACACAAATGAGATTGTTGCACAAACAAAAAAATATTGTTGAAAAAAAAACATCGTTGTTAATCACTGTCGGACTCATCATCGTTGTGGTGAGGGATAGGAGCGTAAGACGTACCGCGTTTGCCGAGCGACGTCGAAACGTTCTTTTCGTTTTTAGGGTTCCGTAGTAAACAAGGAACCCTTATACTTTCGCCATGTCAGTCTGTCCGTCTGTCTGTCCGCGGCTTAGCTCAGAGACGGTTCCTACTAGAAAGCTGTAATTTGGCATATGTATACATATTAATCATGCCGACAAAGATGAAAAAAGAGGTGTGAAATTTTTACAGCAGTAGTATATACTCGTATAACGAAATTAAAAGGAAAACTATGAGAGCTAAGGAGGCTGTACAGGTTAATGAGAAATAATCAACCAACTTAAATTTGCAGTTTGAAAAAGATGATCTCCCATACATTCCGTATGGGAGAACACGTTTTTCAACTACAATGTTAAGTTTGTTCTTGGGATAAATAATAAAATAATAATAATAAAATTCTTTATTTCACCAAAAGCCATCGCATTACAAAATCTAAGACTAAGAGCATATAAGGCTTATAACTAGGTCACAATAATTGTAATACTCTGACTCCTAAACTAGGTGTATGTGCCTGTGTCTTAGGAGTCAGTGATTCTCCGTAACAACAAAGCCATATTATACTTAAAGGGTATTTCTATGATTTTGTGCAATTCTGACAGAAATGTGAGAAAATTTTCAATTCCTTATTTTCAACTTTTACGAGAATTGGTATTAAGAACATAAACTATTTATGTAATTTATACAAAATTATACGCATTACATATGTAGATATTGACCGATGAAATTCTGTACTGCTGATGGTAATGAAAACAGTGGAGTTGTAATGAAATTGGGGAATAAGGTAATGAAAAAAAATACTGGTAATGAAACTGGAGACTAAGGTAATGAAACAAAATGGCTGGTAATGAAATGAGTCTAAATAAAAAATACTGTATTATATCATTAGATGAAATAAAATCACGTAAATTTTACACAATCAGAGTTTATTCTTTAAAACATAACAAAAAAAAAAATATTCAGTCTCCTATCGCAAATCAAACAAGTTTCGTTATCTAATCAGTCATGTCTTACTTAAGAAGCTACGAGTTGAATTAAATATAAAATTATAATTACTTAATGTAACGTAATTATATAAATTATGAAACATAACTATCCTGCTTAATAATATCTGCTTTATAACGTACTTATTCAAAATCACTAAAGTTATAGCAAGCTCTTGTTTCTTGTCGAGACATATTCAAAAACTGTTACATTTTTTTATTGCAGTTATGTCATACCGCCAAAAACATTAATTTTAAAACAGGGCAAATAATCTCTCTTACGAATATAAAATAAAAAATACGAAAAAGCCACAAGTATGCTCAAAAAAAAACTTCTTAGTTCTACATTACTAACAATGTCAATTCTTTGGGTTTGGTAAATTAAAAAATATTCTCATCATCAGAATCATCAAAAAATGAGGTAGTGCGTGATTTTTTCTTTACAATTCTGACTTCTTCTCTTATGTTTCTTCCACTGCTACTATCATCTGAATGGTCAAAAAAATTTGTCATCACTTTTCTATCCGTTTTGAGTATTTTTCTTACATTGTCACTTTCTGAAATATCATCGGGATTATTTTGTTCTTTTCCTTGTTCTTTTACCGTGACTTTTCCAGAAACAAACTTTTGAAAATCAAGTTGAAAATTGGTATTAGCTGTTTTCTTCATTTCGTTGCCAATAAAAGAAGTGTTGGTCCAATGTACTTTTACGTCAGACAGTATGGTAATTTTGTTATTATTTTGGGCTCTATTTGATGAATTTTTCATATTGTGTGGTGCTTCAGTGGTTAATCTATTTAGGATTTGATTAGTAGGGGTAGGTGTTCGAGAATTTGTCACTTCTCGAAGGACTTCGTCCGTCGTGTTTTCGTTTAAGAAATCTTGTAGATGTTCAGAATCAACATTTTCATAAAGGCAAGGTAAGTTCATAAATCCAAGATGGTAGTTATGTGTACATATTTCACCGTTTTCACACAAGAAACAACTTAGTTTTCGGAAGGTTATTCGAAGCCTGTTAGATGACCAAAGCACTTGATGCACAGACATCGTTCCACGAAATCCTTGAACTGACGAGGGAAATTTTCTATCTTCAATATCTTGCCCTGAGACAGATAAAAGTTTGACATTCTTTACCTTGGCTTGTATGAGCTCCCAAAAGTCTTTCATTGTGCCAATGTCATTACCAAATTGTACGATTTTATCTGCGGTTCTCTTCAGGACAGCACCAACTCCATCTGGCGCTCCTTTGCCATGTCCAGCCTCTAAATAGTTCCAGGTTATAAAGTTTAACTCTGGAAAATCCTGTTGCAGTTGACTAACAACGAAGAAAATGTAGCGATTCCTATATTGACTTGAAGGGCTGTCAGATACGAAATGTACTGTATCTATATATGGTGATATTTCTCTTACATAACCTAATAGTGGTATGAGATGTGCCCATATAGCACTTGCGTCATGTCTATTACATTCGCTGATACTGCAAACGCTGTATGACTTCATGATTCCAGTTTCTGGATCAATTAAGTACGCAACCGCAGTATGCAACGTTATTTGCAATCGACTGCCGCCGAAATGATAGCTTTGTATCTCCTCATTAAACTTGACAGAGTAATTTTCGGAAAAATCAATGTGTAGCATAACCTCCTTGGTAGTCAGTGTCGCTTTCAGAGATTTAATGCTCTTGTACTGGACAACGATGTTAGTACAATGTTTAAAGTATGATTTTAGAGAATCTTCCAATTTTTTTATAACGTTTCGTGGGTAATCCTGTAATCGAGTTTTTACGGTAACAATTTTTGTTTTATCTTGGCCTTTGACATTGTAGGTTTCTTTTTTTGCGCACCACTGATAATAGTTTATTTTCTCTTCATTGCTAAATTCTTCATAGTTAATTACTCTGTTTCGACATACCTCACATGTTCGATTTAAGCATTCTTCATTGTGTATATCACAGCACAAGCTTTCCAATATAGTAGTTCCATTTGCCTCTTTAGTGATTTTATTCTTGTTAAGACTTTTGACTAACAAATCAAAATTTACGTGTATTTTACAAGCACATGTATTACGATCAGATTCTTTAGGGTACAGGATCCAAAATGGTCGATATTTACAGAACGTTGAATATCCAATATTACTGTTTTGAACGTGCATAAACTTTTTGTGGAGGTTGGTTAATGTGTCAGATAAATATCGTTTTTGTTTTTTTTGTCCATTACGTGTGATAAATTCTTTTTTATCAGGAGAAATTTTAGTATTACTGTCATCTTCGAAAAAATCTTCTACATCTTGTTTCAATTTACTCTCTGTATCCATGTTTGATTCATTGCTGTGACATATTTTAAGTTTGTCTCGCACTGTAAATTTCGACGTTTTACCTAAAATCTTGTGCTTCTTGAAACGGTCTTTGTCCCGCATGACTATATCGCTAAACTCTCGCTTTTCTTTCTTTCTTAAAACTTTAAACCCATCTCTTAAATTGTTCGATATGATTTCTCCAAATAATATTTTTTTCTTTACTTCTTCTCGTTTGTCTGCGTCTATTGATTTTATCAAATTATCCACTTTCTTGATTGTTGATGGCTGTTGTTGGTTTGCTTGTATTCTTCGTTGTTTATGTATTTGCCTCATCAACATTTTTCTCATTGCATCCTTTTCTTTAATAAGTTTTTCCTTTTCCTGTTTCAGTTTACCAATTTCTTTCTTGTAACTATAACGAAGTCTTCTTATTAACTTATCCTTCTTTTGACACCGTTTGCAGTTTATGTTAGACACCTCTACTGATTGATGTGATGGCCCTTCTAATGGGTCTTGTTCAGCTACATTTTCTTCTCTATCACTTGTTGGAGGTGAATTATCAATCAGCATCTGTTGTATTACTCTTTCCTTTTTCTTTTTCTCTAAATAACGCTTACTGTTTTCATTCCATTTTTTTCTTTGAAGTCTTTTTTCCCTTGGTGTCATTTTAGCAGCAGATTTTATTTTATTTTGTTCTTTTCGTTTCAAGTATCTCTGTCTCTCTTTTTCTTTCTGAATTGCGTATTTCTCGGGATCGTTTTTAATTTCCTCGTATTTTTTCCTTTTATGCAGCCTTGCTTGAGCAAGCTTTTCTTCGCGAGTTTTTTTAGTTTTAGTTCTAGCCATACTTGTTTCCTGAAAAGGATAATATTTGTTAGAAACCCTATAATGAAATCTTATATTAGACTGTAAAATACTAAGCGGACACCGGTGTCCGCTTAGCATTAGAGTTTTTTTAAACTAGTGCTTGACTGCGATCCCACCTGATGGTAAGCAGTGATGCAATCGTAGATAGTGAGGCGCACTAGTTTATTAAGAGCCTATTCACTCTAGCCTTGAAGACACTCAAGTTATAATCGGACGGGAAGACCGCAGCAGGCAAATTATTCCAGTCCTTCGATGTACTGGTTTGGTGTACTGTCATTAGATACACAATTGAAAGACAATAGGTGTGAGGACACCGGTGTCCGCTTTGAATTTGACAGTATAATAGGTTTAAATAGAATATCACATAGAACAATATAAAAAAATCATTACCTTCATTTTAGTCTCATTACCCTCACCTTCAAAGCTGAAGGTAATCGATGGTAATGAAAGTGAGGGTAATGAATTTTTCAAACTATTTTTTATTTTACACTGCAATTTATCGATTACGGTATATAATGATAATAATAAACACGAACATACATTATAACAATTGCCTTAAGACTAAAAGTATGAAAAAAACACAACTACTTACGTCAAAAATTCGCTGAATGTAATGAAAACGAAATTGGTTGAAGCGCGTAGTTGTCGAACTTTTTTAACGGTCGCGAAAAAAATATCGCACGTCCTGCCCCTTCTGTTGTTGCTGGCCGACTGATCGGCAAGTGCGGAGGCGGGAAGGGTGCTCGATCCAGGGACGATGTAATATACAGCACGCTGTTTGATATTTCAAGATAGGCTGAAGGTAATGTAATATTTTTTACGACAAATTGTTTTTATCACAATGCATTCAAATAATAACAATATTATATCTTGCAAAATCATAATTCATTTCCTTATGATGTGCTTGATGTTCCTCAAGTAAAAATTCGCAGCATAAACCTCTAAAAATAATTAAATAAAAATGTTTTTCTAACTCGTCACAACAAAGACACCGAAGGTAATGAAATTTAAGCTACTAAAATATTATTTTGAGTCATTAAATCGTCATGATTAATTTTAATTCTTCTTGCCATTAAAAGTTAGGCTACCCAATTATAGATAAAAAATATTGGTGGGCTATTAGGATGTTTAGCTTCGCCAAAATATTCACGGACATGTGATTTGCACAAAATCAGAGAAGTACCCTAAACAGGACGTTTCAACAATAAGCAAATGGTGTAAGAGAAAACAGGATATAATTTAAGTAAACAAAACACAAACTGAAGAACATTTAACTGTGGTGAATAAAAGTATGGGTTGAGTGTGTGTAGTGAGTGAGTGTGGGATATGTGTGTGTGTGTGTGTGTGTATGTAGTGAGTAGGTGTAGGGTGTGTGTAGTATGAAAGAAAGGCATATAACGAGTACATATCCGTTTACGTTTAGATTTAGTTATACATATTTCATTTTGATTGTAAATTACCCAGCAGAAGATCCTCAGTGTTGTCATAACTTAGTGTTTGGAGGTAATCTCTAAGTAGGGTTTTACATTGATATTTAGGGCACGAATAAATTTTTATCTTTTTATTTAGGAAGTTGTACATTTTAATGCTACTAACAATAAAATTGGCGTTTGGCAAAGGCAGTTCTATGGCGTTCGTGTGGGAAAACATTATGTTTAAGCCTGCCAGTCGGTTCCTTGGGAGGGCGGAAAGAGTGCTTGCGTAAGGTCGACAGGAGAACATAAAGTTGCCTGACTGTGAGTACCTCGCAAACGGAATAGAGCTGTACAGTGGGGTATCTACGCGGAAGGGAAAGCATTACCTTAAGGATAGCTCTCTGGGCTCTCTCAAGTCGGATAAATACATTTTGGGTAGCACCACCGGGTAAGCAATACGTTAGGACGGAGCGGCAGAGGGCAAAATATACTCATTTCAGAGTTTCGTAATCGGCAGAGTTTCGTAGCTTCTTGAAAACATATATTAGCTTACGTATGCGGGACGTGACTTTGAGTATATGGGGGTGCCAGTTGAGATGCTGATCAATGAGTACTCCTAGATACATTACAGAAGTGGATTTGGCGAGGAAGATACAGTTACACTGCGTTAAGGTACCGCAAGCGTGTGCTTTTAGGGTTAAAGAATTTGAGGGACACAGATTTGACCAAATGGCAAAAGGAACTTATACCGTTTTATCAACATTTAAAGTGAGCATGTTATCGGCCAAACATTTCATTACGGAAGACAGCGCAGCCTCGGCGTTGTGGTGTGTCTGGGGCCCAGTCATAACCATCTACAACAAGGGCAGTGTCATCCGCGTAAGTATATATCTTACAGTTGTCGAGAGGTAATTTGCAAAGCTCGTTTATATAAATGAGAAAGAGCGTAGGCCCCAGAATACTGCCTTGCGGAACGCCGTATGTGATTGGAAGCTCATCACTTTCGTGTGGTCCGACTTTCACTATTTGGGTGCGATCACTGAGATAGTCTGCGAAGATTTTCAATGGGAGTCCACGTATTCCAATGCTTTCCATTTTACTCAATAGGGCTGGGGCAGAAACGGTGTCAAATGCCTTTGACAGATCAAGGAAAATTCCCAGGCACTTTTGTTTGCTATCTAGCGTTCTAGCCACGTGGTTAGACAAATCCATGACTGCGTCCTCGGTACCAACTCCACTTCTGAAACCATATTGATTTTTCGCTAAGATGTTGTTAGCATCGAGAAAGCTGATCAGGTTCTTATTCAGTATTCGTTCTAAGATCTTAGACATTGCTGTTAAAATCGAGATAGGACGGTAATTATTGACATCATCTCTGCGCCCAGACTTATGAATGGGGTGAACTACTGCTTTCTTAAACGCCGTTGGAAAGACACCTGCAGTTATAGATAAATTACAGATATGTGTAATAACCGGCACTAACACGCATCTCGAGGCCTTTATTATTTTAGACGGGATACAGTCTAAACCAGTAGCGCAATCAGTCCCAAGACCCACAATAATGGAGTCAACTTCGTCTTCGGTAACCTCAAAAACTGCCATTGGGCCACACGAATTTGACTTCGACACAGAATTGGTCACCATTGAGGGTGATTTAAATTTCGCCGCTAAGCTACTGCCTACATTAGCAAAGAAGTTATTGGCGATATTAAGCGAGGATTTAGGGCTAACAGATAAATGCAACAGGTCAAAAGAGGGAGAAGATTGAGTTTGAAGATCTGAGACCTTCTTAATAACATTCCAAGTACCCTTAACATTATTTTTTGCATTACGGAACTGTTCCTTTTCATACGAGCGCTTAAGTTTTCTCAGCAGGGAATTACAGAAGTTACGATAGCGAGTGTAGGTGATTTTTAATAAAAGGTTATCTTCCGATTTTTTGAGTTTGATATGCATGCGGTCACGGTGTCGTATACAGCGGAGTAGCCCTGGGGTAATCCAGGGCTTCAAATTACGTTCTCTTCTTGGAACAGTATGTTCCCGAGTGTGGTTTGTGACAATGGAGGAGAGATTGACTATTAACGCATCTGCAGCATCATTAGGATCCGAGATTGACATTTTTTTGGCGCAGTTGTATCTACTTCCTACTATTATTATTTATCGTAATAGCCCAGTAGTTAAGGCTTTCTCCTCTCATGCATGAGGTTGCGGGTTCGCAACTGAGCAAGTACCATTGTGTTATTTTTTTAATTCATAATGATTTAGTACTTTTTAAATTTATCTAGAACATCATTGAAATCCCGTGTTTTGGTAAGCACTTAATTAAAGCCTTTGGTTCGAATTGATTTGTAGCTCTCGGACAGTCGTTAGGTACCACACGGGTCGGTACGGGTCAACGACCTTACAGCCCTGCCGTATGGTCATTGGTACGGGTAGTCAAAAGCCAGAAAGTCTAACAATTAGTCTAACAAATGGGTATCGTGTTATAAAGTAACTGGTTTGTTGTCGCCCTACGTGATTCACTGGCACTCCATGTAGTGAGCTGCATACAGTTTACCTGAAAGCCGACCCTAACATAGTTGGGAACAGGCTCGGCAGATGATGAAGATTTTTGCATTGTAACCTCCTGAAATGTTTTGCAGGTTCAAAACTGCACCTTGTATACGTATTTACTGAATGTTAGAGAGAAATTGTTCGATCTGCATTACACTAGTACTTACTTTTGAATTTGTTTCGATAGTATTGTATTTCTCCGTCAAGCGAGCCCATGCAACTTTTTTAACTGTTGGACTCGCCATAGTCGTTGCCACCGAGTTTAATTTATATTTTACGACCAACTATTGAAGGCAAAACTTTTCAGATTCATTAAAAAACTGTCTTCCAGTTCCAGACATTTCGAGCAAGTAAAACAAACACACAATACGACGAACAACACAGCACTGGTTGTAGCGGCATCTACATCGCTACATGCGAACTACGCATCAAAGACCTGACGTCACACAAATCCTGCATCGCGCAATTAGAGTTTACCGCGCGATAAACATATATACAAGCTTCCCGACTTAAACCTCTGGGCAGTTGCCCGCCAGACACGACACCCGTCTGGTCGGAGGATCCTCCCTTTTCTATGGGGGATGAGTGAACTTTACACCCTGTTCCTCATACCCCTAAATTGGTGACCCCGAACATGAACGTCAACGCAGCCTTCGTGCAACTACTTCAGCGTGACGTCATCATCATCATCACTCCCGCAAGCTTTCGTGAGGCGAGTCACACAGCCAGTCAGCACCCACGGCTTCAACGGGTATCCTGACCACCAGCACCAATGAAGTGGATACGTACGGGTGATGAATGAAAGCCGGTAAGTTCACTAGCTTGGTATAATGTCCAAAGTCCACACACGACACACATATAAAAGTTAGAAGAATGGAAGGTGAAAGTCTACACAAGAAGAAGCACAGTAAGGTTTACACAAGCACAAGTAGAAGGCAGATAGGCAGAGTACATATATTAGCGTTGGTAACAAGCGCGCGAGATGCATACGGTAGCGAAAGCGGAAGCGTGCGGTTAGCCCAGTGGCATCTAACGGACTGCCGAGCCGGTGAGGCGCGACGGAGCGGGTGAGGTCTCGCTCGCTCGCTGCGCGGCCGCCGCTGCCAGCGGTCGGTGACTCACGCGCTTGTTATTCACATATTATCTACTAATAATAAAAGCTGTACGTCCGTGACATTACATACCTTTTGTGATATTATAATAAACAGTATTAGGTTTAAGTAAACAAAGTTATGTAAGTATTTATTTCGTTCACATATAACAATTCATAACGACTAGTGACGCTACAGGTGTTTTAGGAAACCCTAATAAAGAAGTATTTTTATGTTCCCAAGCCATCCAATTCTCAAGTATCACCTTATTTTTTGCCCAGGACATGGTTTTTGGTTGAAGTGGATAAATATTAATAGTTTGTTTATTTTGATCACTCTACTTTTATTTGACAAATGTGACACTTCAAGTTGAAAACCACAGTTATCGGGCTCACAGACTGTTCTAAAAATAAGTTAAGCCAATATAATAAACAGAATATTCCTCCAAATAATGACGTATTCGTGACGTTTCACCTCGATTCACACTCAGTCAAGGAACCTCATAATTTCCTTAGTCTTAAGACTATGAATACCGATTTTGAGGGTATTTCGAGGCACGCCTTGAGGTCTCCTTGACCGAGTTGTGAGCCGAGGAGTTTTCGAGGTGACGACTTAGAATATAGGTGTTAGAACCAATAGTAATAGCCGCGCGAACAACCGACCGCGACTGCACGCGGCTGGCGCGAGCGACGAGCGGTCGCTGATACTGGCGCTACCAATGATAAGTACCTACTCCTTTTTTTTTACGATGGGAAATCATCAAATGACTTCTCCCACTCTGGGCGGAGCGAGAGGGCGTGTCAGACTTTTACTGACTAAAATCCACCCGTGTTCCCTCCGTTGCCCGTGTGCCGAGGCCGCGATATCCCTTTCGGACAAACCCGCAACCCCAGCAGGTGTGCCGGGGCCGCGATATCCCTTTCGGACAAACCCGCAACCCCAGCAGGTGTGCCGGGGCCGCGATATCCCTTTCGGGGAAACCCGCAACCCCAGCAGGAAGTACCTACTCCTGAGTTTACGAAACACAATACTACCTAAAAGTTATTCCAATTTTCCCTTCATATTTGTACAGGCATAGGACCGTCATAAATACTTTTTTACCTACAACTTACTGAACACGAAACTGAAAAACAAGTTTATTATCTTAATTAAAATTATTTTCAAAATTAAATAATGAAATACTTCATTATTTAAATTTGAAAATAATTTTAATTAAGGCGTATTTCAAAAATTGTAATCAAGTTATTTTTACCTACAGTGATTTTAATAACTAACCTACTTTTCCTGAAAAGGTACTTACACTTCCCGGTAACAATTTTCTATCAACCACTGACAAAAATCAATTCTGACCGGCGGCGCGGCGGCGGCGCGGTGATTGAAGTCTACGAAAATGATAGGGAATAGGGATGCACAATACACACTTCACAGTTGAGTACTTTTCAGACGTACGGCTTTCGTCAAACTTAGCCGCAGTCATACGCGTACTTTGATGAGGATCCCATTCGAACGCCGGGTCCGGGGTCGGGTGTGGCTCCGCGTAAAGTTATCACTAGCCCTCAGGTTACCGGCGCAACATACGACATTTTTTTTCTCATTTTTGGTTTTTATTTTTTTATTCACCTACAACACCGTATTAGGTCGTAATTTTTACATCAAAATATTACTTATACTTTCTATTATGTCTAGTAATAAAACCACAACATAATTCCGTGTTATTCAAAAGTTATTGCACATTATAATTTTTGTTCAGGGCTGTCACTTTTGTGGATCCGAAAAAATATTACCAAAAATATATTTTATCCGACAAAAATCAATTTGTTTTGAATTTATATTCCCTTCAGCTACTTTGGTAACCAAAGGTTCGAAACCAGTTTAGACAACATAATTATTTTTCTTTTGTGGAAACCTGGTTTCGAATCAAGAATAATAATTCTTTTTCATAGAATAGTTTCCAATACAAATTATGGACTCTTCGTTTGAAACTTATTCATGGATTTAACAGATATGCATTAAAACTATTTAGTTATAGCTTTCACATTCAAAGTCACAAGAAATAAGAACTTCACTTTGACGTCAGAAGGCTAACAGTTGTGCGTGAAACTATGGTTGACTGGTAGAGAATGCCATTAGGCATTAAGTCCGCCATTTGTACTGACTTTTGTTTTGTGCAATAAAGTTTAAATAAATAAATTATAAAATTTACTTCATCAACATCTACCTTACTTCACCAAAATGGAAAAAGAAAATCCGGTGAGGAGAGCAATCGTGGAAGAAAATAAATGTCTCAATAACGGGTGCTATGAAGTAAATCTCCAGCGGCCATCCGATTTCCATAAAGCGATGTTGTTGTGTAAATTTAACTTGTATTTACCGCCTAACACGACCTTGTGTATCCATCACATAGACACCGAAGAATGGAGTGTTGTTATTACAACCGCTGCAATTCCTACTGAAGTTTTTGACGACGAACTTACACAAGATGTAGTTAATACATTCAAAAGTGTGTTACAATACGTACAACTTACAGTTTCTTCTGCATTACAGTAGCTATAAAACAAATCTCAGATATAAGTGTGAAATTACAGTGGCAGCGGGCGGGGCGGATGAGCGGGTGACGCGTCGAGCGGAAAACGCTCATTTCAATAGATGAACACAGTAGCAACGGAGCGTTTGAGCGGTTTGGACGTTTCTCTATGTTTCGTGTGCAATTAATATTTGCTTAAATTAAAATGTCCGATTATTTGGAAGCTAGCGCCTATATAAAGTGGGACCTTTTTTTTTCTAAAAGCAATCGTCACGATATTAATAGTGATCGGTATAGACATGGTGAATTTCATACTTTATACGAAAGGCTACGAAACCATGAAGATAAATTTTATGAATAAACTCGAATGACCGTAACAACTTTTGACTACATATTAAATGCTGTACAAACACAGTTATCGAAACCCGAAACTAACTTCATTGCCTTAACAATATCTCCTGCGCAGAAACTTTTGTTGACTCTGAGGTAAGAAATCAAAACTATAATAATCATCAATGAATTTTTATTATTAATCAACAATGCCAGATATAAAAAGTAATCAATAATTATCTATATTATCTGGAGGTGCACTGTGATAAACATATTGTGTCATAATATATGTATCTGAAATACTTCCTGCTTGCATCTCGGCCATTATAATTGAATTTATTTTGTTTCGCACTCGCATCTTTTGGATTCCTTTGAACTGTTCCATTTGTGGGAGTAAACTCATCAAATAATGATAATCATCTGATTTTGGAGGTTCTTGTGCAGGCGTCCTTGTGTTTGTTCTGAAGTAGTAAAAGTCGTTTTTTTTCTATTTCCAAGAATTCAGAGCGCAGTTCGTTAGCTGATTTCCTCTTTTTTCCTCGACTGGATGTTGATGGAGCCGATGTTGATGGTGTTGGTGAAGATACTGATATGCTCGATAAAGGCGATGCCACATTTATATCACTTATAATGGAGACTTGCGTGTCGTCATTTTCGTCACTGTCACTAGTTAGATGAGTAGTGATATTAGATTCACTTCGGCTAGGCTGTATTTGATCTTTCATAAAAGACATTTGGCGGAAATGTTTCCAAGTAGATACACAATCAGTAGCTGCATCCCCAGATCGACTCGGTGGAATTTTTTTTAGTTCCTTTCTGTAGTGGTCCTTAATGTTCTTCCATTTACTCTTCAACACATTAACTGTAAAAAAAATTGTAAAATGAATATGATTTAGTCTGTAACTAACTGTACGTTTTATTTGCAGGTACTTGTCTACAGGGATGTCATTCAAATCACTAGCTTTTTCCTTCCGACTAGGAGCTACTACTGTTGGAAATATTATATATACTACATGTGAAGCAATCTGGGATCAGTTAGTACATATACACATGCCTCAACCTACAATGGAACATTTGAAGAAAATTGCAAATGACTATTATGAAAAATGGCAATTTCCTAACTGCATTGGGTCAATTGACGGGAAGCACTGTCGTATAAAGAAACCTAAACATTCAGGATCTAAATACTTTAACTACCGAAAGTTTTTTTCTTTAGTGCTTCAAGCAGTTGCTGATGCTGATAAAAAAATCATCGTTATTGAAGTTGGTGGTCGAGGCAAACAAAGTGATGGTGGCACGTTTCACTACTCGAGATTAAATAGACAACTAGAAAACAAAACGTTCAATATGCCACCTCCTCAAGTGCTTCCAAGCACCGACAAGCAGCTACCAGCCATGGTCTTAATTGGCGATGAAGCTTACCCATTAAAAGAATATCTCATGCGCCCATATCCCCAACGAAATATTGACCAGAACAAAGACACATTTAACAAGAGGCTGTCAAGGGCCAGAAAGTGCATTGAATGTGCATTCGGAATTCTATGTGCTAAATGGCGAATACTTAATAAATCTATAGAAATAAATGTCAAACATGCACGTTTAATAATAAAAACTGCTTGTTTGCTTCATAACATTACTATGGCCAAAGATGTTTACGCTGCCCTGCCAAGCCAAAACACTGTAACCTACAAAAACCAGTTTTGAGATAATTGATAAAACATGTTTTTTATTAATTTTTGCCCATATCAGAGGTAATTGGTGCATATTATATAATTTTGTGCATTTAATAGTTAGGTCTACATCTCTAGTATATAGCCAAACAGTTTTTTTGAAATTATTTTATTATAGTTAGAAGTTATTGACACTAACTTGTGTTTCCAAGACAATTATAAAATTTTAATATACTTCAAACAAGGCAAAACACTGTAAAACCGGATACAGTGTTTAATCCTTGTCTGAAACTCTAAACTCATTATGCCAAAACACTGTATCCAAGCATACAGTTTTTTAAGAGGATAGATGGAATGAATTTTAAATTATAATAATAAGTATTTTTCACTTTCTAGTATGATTTTTGTGACACTTGTGAATGCAATAGCAATAAGTTAGATGAGTAATATCTGTTATTGTCCTAGTCCTACTAATGCAAAGCTGAAGAATTTGTTTGAATAAAGTGTTAATGCGTTATATGGCACTCATAATTCTTACAGAAATCGTGAAGAAAAATATCAGAAATATATCAGAATCAATATTTGTATCAAGGTCAGGTGCATCTGACTCCTCAAGGGCTTCATAAAACCTTCGCCGTGATGCAGGCATAGACTTTGAAAGTATTAGCAATTCTTTTTTTTTAACTTCACTTATACCTCTGGGTTTATTTTCTGTTTCTATCATATTTATAAGGTCTTCTCTATTGTCGATCATCTTTCTTAAATCTCCTTCAACCTTTTTCTTTAAGAAATGTATTTCTTTTAACTCACCATTATAATCATTTTTAGCAAAAAGAGAAAGCTTACCTCTTCGAAACTCAACAACTTTTAAATTTTGAATATTCCAATCTTTAGGGAAAGCTGTTTTACTGTCGTTTTTAAAAATCAACATATCGTTGTGTTTGAGTACGACAACATCTAGGTTTTTTCTAGACTGTTTGATATTGGTCACGAAATCTTCCAGATCGTATATTTCACGTGCTGATTTTAATTTCTTTGTTATAGCAGCGTGTACTGCATCCGCAGCCATAAATGTATGACCTGGTTCAAAATATTCTAATTTCAAGCTTTGAATACTAGTTTTGTCATCGTTTACCACTCTGACTAATGCAGAAAAAATAATTTTATTCTTGTTTTGTGCGTTGCAGTTGTCCAAAAAGAAGTTTAAATTGTGTAGATCTCGGCAGTATTTTCGTATGAAATATATATATGTAGTAGCTATGTTATGTGCTTTTCTGCCGCTTTCACCTTCATGCCATAGGATGCATGCAGCATTTTTATTTTTACCTGGCGGCACAAATGATTCGTTGAAGAGGACAAGTTTTCTAGAAAAATAATATTCTTTAGTTGTTAAAAGTGGCATGCAAATAGCTTTTTGCATATCAACAGTGAATACAGCTTTCTTTCCTTCAGAGTTATCACTACGTTCTTCTGCTAATTTTAAATCTCTTCGGGAATTACGTTTGTTTTCTAGGTGCTGTCCTATGATTATACAATCTTGGCAATTGCAAGGAAGAGGTAGTTTTTCGTGAGCTATTTTATGATTTTTACACTTAGTGCAAATATCTTGCGATAATTCAGCAGTCGACAGATTTAATTTCTTGACCATGTTATGAAAATGAGTCCAACCACAAGTAGATAAATTATTGTCTTGGCAAAACTGTTTATAATGCTTAAATATTGTGGAGAAATTAATGCCTACTGGCAAGTATTTTCTGTTAGGTGCATGGTTACTATTGTAATGTGATGAAATTGGGTTGTATTTCAATATAAATTCCTTTAAGCGGTCCTCATACTCCTGTGGAAACTTGTTAGCTGGTTCAAATTGACGTCCTCGAAGATCAGGTGTGGCACTCACTTTGGGATTCTTATTGCCCCGAAAATAATTATTTTTCAACACTGATTGTACAGCTTCATCGTTTGTAAAGCCCAAGGTTCTTAGAAAAAAAACTTTACATACTTTGATGTCATTGAGTGACCATACTAAGGTGTTGTGCCTTCGAGATTCACCTTTTGTTTTTGTGCATGTGGTAGGTAACCTATTAACACTCCTCGACAAAAAGTCGCGGCGCCGTTGCCTGTCTAAGTTCCAAAATTGCGTATGTATAGACTGTCTTTCAATCTCAGGGATATTTTGTAAGCACTGCTTTTTGCATGAACAAGGTGGCAATAATGGATGTTTCAGTATTTGTTTCTCTAATACAGCTTCTGGATTTCTATTTCGCTTAGGTTTCTTGATTGTTTGAGAATGATTATCTTCAACGGTAGGTTCATGGGCGGCTGCGGGGGTGATAAGTCTTTTTTTGCCAAGAGGAATAAGAATTGCGGTAGAAGTTGAAGGTGTTGGAGCTGAATATGGGTTGTTAGTATCCGTTAAATTCTTATCAGAAATCAATGAAGGTATTCGTTGACTATAAACTCCTTCTCCCAATTCTTCAGAAAGGCATTCATCGAGCTGAGTCTCACTGAGGGGAACGATAGGCTCATGGACAGCTATAGGGGTGATGGGTCTTTTTTTGCCAAGTGGAATAAGACTTACGTTAGAAGTTGAAAGTGTTGGAGCTGAATATAGGTTGTTAGTATCCGTTAAACTCGAATCAGAAATCAATGAAGGTATTAGTTGAGTATAAACTCCTTCTCCCAATTCTTCTGAAAGGCATTCATCAAGCTGAGTCTCACTGAGTGCAACAATAGGACTTATAAAGTTTCTTGACTCGAAATCATCGTGAAAGTAATTACTTTCGTTCAAATTGTGGTTGTTACAGTCTATATTTTCTTTTTCTTGACAATCACTTATCACACTGGACGCAACAGTAACTGAGTCTGAGTTATTATAATGTTTCATATTTTGTTTCGACAGCCTGACTAACATTTCACTACGATTCGTACTCATTGTCACTCACAATTATCACTAAATAAGTCGAATTAAAAACTAATAACGCATTATCAAATCAAAACAAACAAATCAGTCAGCGCGCGGAACACGACTAATGTAAACAAAACTACTCGGACGTGATGAACAAGGAAGAGGAATATTAACGGCACAGGAAAGTACGAGATAGCAATACTGTTGTCGATTCTGCTTTCGCTGGTTGGACAGTAAACGCGCGAACTGCATGCGGGCAGTGCAAAACACTGTATTTACCTACGCATAGCAAAATGCGTGTAGTCTATTACGCCAAAACACTGTATGCTTTGTTACAGTATTTTTCTGTGTTTATATCTTATTTTTTACGTAATACAGTGTTTTTTTGTTTGCTTTATCTTCCGAAAAAACCGTTGTAATGAAATTGTGATCGATCACAGGGTACTAAACAGACTTCAAAAAACAGATTGGGCGTTGTTAAGCGAAAACACTGTAAGTCGACTTACAGTCTTTTGGATTGGCACGGCAGTACGCCGATCGCCATTTGCATTTAATCAATCAAATAGCTTCACAAAACTTAGAATCAAGTACAAGACAAAACAATAGTTCCACGGTGAGAGCTAGAGCAATACGAAATGACTTTAAAGATTACTTTAATAATTACCATCAAGATAACCAATAAATTTTATTTACCATCAGAATCTCCGCTTATTACTTGTATTTCTTCCCATAGTTTTTTAATTATTTGACGTTTCGAATGATTTGAATCGCTACTATTCCACAAAGGTGGCCGAGCCAATACGGCACTTATTAAATCTTCTGTCGACAACGGCATGACGTCTGAACAAACCGAGCGGAAAACGCAAACTGACTTGCGTCCACCCGCCCCGCCCGCGACACACGCTTCTCCCGCCGCGATACCCGCTCGCCCGCCCCGCCCGTACTTGGTGCACCTTGGTACACAAGTATGTGCTTGTCTTACACGCCAGCGGATTCCGCTACCCGCGCCGCTCCCACTGTAATTTCACACTAAGTTAGGCAAATTTTTAATAAAACAAGTGATTAACTAATATCTGAGATTTGTTTTATAGCTACTGTAATGCAGAAGAAACTGTAAGTTGTACGTATTGTAATACAAAATTCATACCGGCGAATAGATAGGCAATTTTTTTATAAAACAAGTGATTATCTATTCGCCGGTATGAATTTTATTCACTGTTATAAATAAAATAATATAGTAAATACTTACTGGTAGTTTATTTTTCATTTGTGCAAATTACAGTTTCAACGTGTACAATCAACATCAAAATATGACTACGTAAAAAAAACAAATTAGAGACATTACTTCTGAAGTGTATACAGATTTCTGATGCCGACTGTAAACAGGTACTAACTTAAATTGGTTAATAACACAAGTTTGTTATTACCAATACTTATTTAAAAAATTTAACGAAAATGGCGATATTGTTTCAATATGACACATCGTTGATATTTAAAATAAACTGACGGTCACAAAATCTTGACGACGTTAACAGCTCTATTCTTCAAGTCCAAGATTGGTTTACGGTAAATAATTTGGTACTAAATAAAAAAAAAACCAAATGCATTAGATTTAAATTACCTAATGTTAGAAGTAGCGAATGTGACATCATATTGAATGGAGAAAAACTAGAATTTATTAATCAAACCGTTTTCCTAGGAATCACGCTAGACGAGAAATTACAATGGGGACCTCATATAACAATTCTTGCGGGGCGGCTAAGCTCGGCCGCTTATGCTGTTAGAAAGATACGACAGTTAACAGATGTAGAAACCGCGCGTTTGGTCTATTTTAGCTACTTCCACAGTATTATGTCGTGTGGCATTTTACTGTGGGGTCGGTCTGCTGACATTGAATCCATCTTTATTTTACAAAAGAGAGCTGTTAGAGCCATTTATAATCTACATCGTCACGAATCTCTCAGGGAACTATTTAAAAAGATTAATATTATGACGGTAACTTGCCAATTCATTTATGAAAATATTATGTATGTAAGAAAAAATCTACATATCTTTAATAAAATAAGTGATAGACATAATTTTAATACTAGAAATAAAGATAAAATAGATCAACCATTTTTCAGATTATCTAAAGTACATACATCTTTTATGGGGTACTGTGTTAAATGTTACAATAAAATACCTTGTGATATATTACAATTAAATGAAAGAGAATTTAAAACTGATATTAAAAGTACACTCTGTAAACAAGCATATTACAAATTAGAGGATTATATCCAAGATTAGAATGCTTGGAAACATGCTGGTCCTGCTTCATAGGACAATTTAGAGTCTAGACAAAATCAAACTGGTTGCTTATTTAATTATGTATTTGTTATTTTTTATAACACTGATTTTACATTCTGTGATTTCTTGAACTCACACACTGACTTATTAGTATTACTTGTTAAAATGTTAGGAATATCGTATAATTTTACAATGTTTGTAAATATGTGAGCACCATGTATCTGTCACATATTTAATTTATCTGTAATTGCTTTATTTTTCATTCTTTTTTACCTATCGCGGTATAGTAATCTTATTCTAGATGCATCGTCTTCACATATAATTATATAATTAATGTATGCAAAATATTGTAAAAACATTTTAAAAGAGTAACGGTGGAGTTTCTTGCCCATTCTTCTCCATACGAATCCTTTTGGAAGGGGCGACTAGAATCAATTCTATTTTTTGTAAACTTGACGTTCATAAGTGCCTTTTATGTGCCTAATTGAAATAAATTGTTTGACTTTGACTTTTGAATACAATGTCCAACTGAAATCTTCTTTCGCAATAGCTGTTCTATGGTTGAGTTGATTTTATCATCAATATCTTCGTAGATTTTAGTTTTCTTGTTGTTTTGTTTACTTATTTGTTTCTCATTCTTTAAAACATCCAGAACATGGGCTAGTGTAGGATTTCGTCGGCCAATAAATCGATTAATTTTTGAGTGCCATCCTTCGAGATTATTTGTAGTCCTTATTTGCTCATCGCTACAGCAACACACTTTACAAAAATCGTTTTGGTCAAACCATTGTTTTAAAAAATATCTATTAAATTTTTCCATTTCAGTGCCTATGGGGCTTTTTTTCATTGCGTAGGATAATCCTTTATTAATGAAAATCGAAGGCAGGCGTGCTAGCCCAGCACAGCGTGCTACGTGCCTTTTCTTGACAGGCGAAAGTATTTTTAGTTTTTTGGCCATTCGCAATAATGATCGGTTGAAGTGGTAGTAGCACAACTTTATTTTAATATTTGGGAAAACGTTTTGGATGCCTTTCATAGCCGCCCTCTCGAAATCTAATGTAACTTTTTCAAGTACCCATAATGGAAACTGCGACTTTATCAATCTGAACAGTAGTTCATATGTTGCATTCTTTTTATTTACAAGGACGGCAAAAATGAAAGGTATCACTGTTTGCGTTTCTTCATCAAAGCCATGCACAGAATATAGTTGCTTGAATGATTGCGGGCAAGACTTGAATGTACCGTCACATAATATGTGTTTAAAGTCGCAAATCTTCTCTCTTGCATTTTGAGAACAAAATATTATTAGTCTATTTTCTTCGTCATTGTAGTCAGCTAAAACCATATTCTGAAACTTTCCAGGTACAACTAGTTCACTGGGTAGTTTAAATCTTAATTTGGAAGGACCCAATACCTTATTGCGTCCATTATAGAGACCAGATTTAACGTTCTCGAATGCTGGTAGATCTTTCAATAAAGTGACACCTGTATCATCCATATGACTTTTCATGTCTTCATATTGTTTTTTGACTGAGTCAAAGTTAGTACTCACTCTGTCTTTGGGCTTGTCCATATTTTTGAGAAACTCAGTTTTTGTAGTATTCTCTACACAGAGAATATTGTGGGGGTTTTCTTTGGTTATCATATTCTTATTATTCAGAGTGAAATTTCCCTTACAATCTTCTTTATCACAGAACCAAAATGTATCACCCGATACATACAGTTTCTTCCTGTGGTATTTGCGGCCTTCGTATAACGCTGCCACGCCACCTCTTTTTGTAGAAATAAACTCAATTTTGGTCGATGTCATTGTGAAACAATTACATTAGTTAAAGCTGTTCGCAATATACACGGTTAATTTTAGCTCGTTCTGGAACGAAAAGCCATAAACTCGATCATCGAACTCGAAACGATTGGGACTATTATTTTCAATAAATTACAATTAAAAAAAAACACGAAAAATCTAATTTATTGTTTTTTTGTGAAATAATGAGAACTCGAAGTAACTGCGATCAATGCATATGTGTGTAAAACGTATCGACGAACGACAACACTTGCGAACGGTACCCATTGAAAAATCCATTCATCGATCAGACAGCATAAAAACACATACGCAATAGATAAATAGGTACACCAATAAAAATACGAAAAGCGAATTCAGACTTTATTTCTAAACCGTAAACGGTAACAAATAGAAAATTCACCAAACTAGGTACAAGGTAAGTAGGTACGCAGTTTACTAAAATTATTCTGAGAAGTGTCCGACCGGACTTCAAAAGGATGCACAACCGAATTCCGCGGTTAAGTGTATAAAAATAAGGTCTTAATTCGGTCCAATATTTTCATAGAAAAGGGCACCACCATCTTATAATGAACTCTATTCGACAGATGAAACGATTCATTTTTTCTGTTTACATTGCCTGCCTTTGTAGAAGCCGCGTAGCTACTCGCAAGCAAGCATTGTCGTATAAAAATTGGTTCAGGCAGTATTCTTTTTATTTATCATAAATATGGTAGGTAGGTATGCTTATTAAGTACCTATTAGCTCGATTGGTCGACACTCGATTCAAGGCCTTAAATACAACTCTCAAGCGTACTCGTCGTGTCTAGTTGAAAAGGTACGAGTACTAGTGATTTCGTGATGCGAGAGTGGTGAATGAAATTTCAATTAGTTTCTCTCGTTTACGAGGAGATGTGATAGTGGTAAACACCGTGCCGTGCTTCCGATACAAACGAGAGATAACGAGGTGAATGAACTTACACCAACCTATCGTACCAGAAATGAAATACCTACTTGTAGGTACTTACTTGCAGCCGGACTCGCACACGCACAGCTGTGCCGCGCTACGTCATCACCGAGCGGATCGCGTACGATCTTGCGTTTATGAATGAAATAGTGTAAGCGCTACTAAGATTTAACTCGAATGACAGAATAAAAGTGATAAATTTCTAACTTCTATATTAGATGTCTTAAAAAAACAATAACAATGCTAATAGTACCTATTAATCGTCTGGAGTCACTGTGTTTTGGCTCCAGAACGATTTAAAAATAATCGTGTATATATTCACAATACACAAATCACATAAAATTAATCTGCTCTCGAAATCTATCAGTCTATAACACAACTTTGATTGATAGTGAAATGACGTATTGTCATTGTTATAAAATATTTCTAAGTGAATTATTTCTGATAAAGTAGTTTGTATCTTACATATTAAAATTTGTGAATGAGTTTTCAAACGAAGAGTCCATAATTTGTATTGGAAACTATTTTATGAAAAAGAATTATTATTCTTGATTCGAAACCAGGTTTCCACAAAAGAAAAATAATTATGTTGTCTAAACTGGTTTCGAACCTTTGGTTACCAAAGTGGCTGAAGGGTTTATATTAAATGGTTACTCATCCTCGTAACTAATAACAACAAATTCAACATGCGACTAATCATCAATTTCTAGATTTTTTTCGTGAACAGGTCTCAACAAAGACAATGCGGCTGCTGGTAATGGAATTCCTTTTGCTTTTTTTTTCTCTCTAATAGGTTGAAATCAGATATAATTGGATCAGATGAGACTAAGGCTCTGTGAAAAAGGTCAGACATGGTTGCTTCTCGAGAAATCTTTCTGGTATGGTGCTCTCTGTCAAACCTCCAAAATTTATTTCGAGACTCAGCCGCCTGTTCAGAGAGCATGCCAACAGGAAAACTTGATGATTCTATTATTTTTGCACCATGGACTAAAATTTTGTGAAGCGTGACAGTCAAAGGATGCCATTCATACTTTGTAACATATTTTTATGCCAGCTCTTTGCAAAAAGTCGCGTTTTTTTCTGAATCAATTGGCAAGTTACTGGACAAAACTATTAAAATTATGTATAACTCATCTAATAGCCACTGTTCGATGTTCAGAATTTCTGCAAAAGTTCCTCGGTTTTTGTCAGAAAAAGCAGTGCGGGCAGTGTTTCCATCGTTAGTGGTCCCTGAAGTTGGTCGCACCACATCTACCAAAAGGCCCATTTTTTCTCTGATTAGACCTTGGATTCTTTTTTTACGGTCCTCGACCAGTTGGCGCTCTTCTGATCTTTGAGTGATCCTCCATTTCTTTACCTCAACTTTGTATCCAAGATTTAATACAAATTCTAAGGCCCTTTGCAATATGGACAACGTAACTGAGATGATGTAGCAAAAATTGCATTCAGGACTTTCCCATCAATAGCCGCACAGTAGAATTTGCATTCAACTTTAATTTTATGCTCTCGCGAGGTTTCAGTTATCATGGGGTTAAGATTTTGTATCTGCTCATCAATAAAATGTTTCTCAGAAATTATTAATTCTTTCGTTTCTTTTTTATATTGTAAGTGTAACGGTCTACAGTAGCGAAAAGATTACGGTGCAGGATTTGCCCATATAACATCATTGCTGACTTTTGTTACAACCTGCAATGGCGTAAATGGCAAAGAGACTGTTTTCGTCACCTTCTGCATCCGAGAATGATTGCTTATATAAAGATTGCCCAGTACTTCCATCAAAGCCCCAGTTACCCGTAAAAAAACGCAATCTACTGCTTGAATACTTTTTTTTGCACAATAATTGATGAGGACTTCATCGCTTAATTTCATTACCTGAATAAAAGTGAGCTGCACTAAACTTTGAAGAGGCACAGATACTTGAATCCGGTCAGGATAACGAGTTTTTTTAGCCTCTTGAAGTTTATAACACGGGGGATATGCATCAAATCCACGTTTTTTGAGGAACTTTCTTAAAAATATCTGTTGGAGCAGTTTCAGATTCAAGACATAAACTTATTAGTGTCTCTAAATCTTTGGCAGATGAATGTGGCAGATTTCGTCCTCCGACGTTAATAGATCGTACAACAGCTTGTATTTTGTTAACATTTGATTCGTTGTCTAAGACTTCCGAAAGTTTTCGCTTAGATCTATATTGTTGGGTTCTGCTTAAGGCCATAAATCTCTTTGATTTTTTTAGAAAAGATAGAATCGCTGTTAAGAACAGTCGATGATGTTTCATCATGATCAAGGACAGATTTTAAATGACCACTAACAAGAGTACCACTAAGCCAATCTTGATTTATTTTAAATAAAATAAGACTCGTTACTCTTACAGCCCTTTAGATAAACATGACTTATGGATAAAAAGGCTGCAAGTGTTAATTTCAACTCCTCACTAGTTTGTGAGAGTTGATATTCAGAGCCAAAATAATATTATAAATCATACTCAATCGCTCAGAAAGCGGCATCTGCCTTGCTTTCTTTACCCTTGAATAATTTAAAGGCTTCCACCCGAGTTAATATTTGAGTCATTTAATATCAAAAACGGCATTCTCCACTTTACTTACATTTGAAATAAACATGAAAAACGTGTTTTGATTCATTATTTTGTCAAAATACTTTATATTTCGCAAAATTATACTTACTAGCTATATGTTTTAGTAATTTCAAGCAATTTCAAATTTAATAGAAATATTGAGAAAGTATTTAAAGAAATCGTTAAAAAACAAATGGAGATTGCTGGCTTTGTTACGCATTATTGGAAACTTCCGGGTTTGATAGTAACTGTGTTGGAGACTGCCATTTTTGAAACAGTCAACGCCATCTTTGAAATCAAACAATACGTGAGTAAGTTATCTTGATACTTTGCGAAATCCAAAGTTAATGTCAAGGAATTTAAAGAAAACGCATGAAATGGTTTGTATTGTTATATTGACAAAACTATACGTAGGAACATCATGACCATCTAGGTAAGCAGTAAAACAAAATTAAAAATTTATAAGTACTTAGGTACAGGAAAAGTTTTTAATCTGTATGTTTACTTTTAATCACAATAATAATGAAAATAATAAAGAGAAAAATAATCATATTCGTAGAATAGGTTCCTCATTCTGAGATTCGCATAAAACCTCATCGACATCTGTATTCTGTCTCAACTAATGATTTATAGTACATCAATCCCTCATCTTCCGTCCAATTGTCTCCGTAATGTTTTATTATTAAATTTTTCACATCTGTTAACTTATTCGCATTTACACGCCCAGAATAAATAATTTCACCAACAGTCATGGTATGAAAGTTTTTTTTTTTTTTTGTTATCCCTCTGTACAGTCCGTCACTTGTTTTATAAAATAAATCTCCCTTTACTACTACATCAACTCTACTCTTTGTTCTTTTAATAAAAAATCTTTTAGACTTTTGGAATTGAAAGTGCCACTGACCGACATCTTTGACACAAGCCTTCATAGCGCTTCTCCAGTCATAAACTTTGAAGTCAACTCCTAGTTTAATTACAGTACTGTAATTTTCAATAATTTTCAAGTATTCTTCGGGATTTTTGATGATTTCTTGTTTGCGTAAGTCTTTTTCAATCATCCCGAATACTCGATCCGGCGGTATAAATGAATGTCCTACTACGGGGAACACTATTTCAACAACTTTTACTGTTTCTGGGGCATAATTTGTCAGCCACTTAGCTATCATTGTCACCATTGACGAGTTTTTATTTTGTCCACCGCAGCCATCCGCAATCAGACGTACTGTTTTTATCCCAACAAAATCTGTTGAACAAAGTCGGTGGAATACAATAGAGGCTATTTCATTTGAGCCTTTCGCAAAAGTGTCTTCAGTCCAGCAGTAAGCAAAAGTATTTTCCTTTGAAAGTTTTGTCTTTGAATTTCCTTGGATAACGGTACAGTTATAAAGATATAATTGTCTAGAATAATACGTGGATTGATCAGGAAGCTTCGGCATGGGACAATTTTTTTGACAATCAAAACAAAACGTCATCATATCAGCTTTCTCTTCGCGAACTAAATCAAAAAATGCTTTGGCTCGCAATTTGTGAACTCTTCTTTCTATCATAATAGCATTTCGTTTTGATGTATCTTTCTCTACTTTTAATAACTCATCATGCTGCAAACAAGTTGAGCAGACGTCTGTTCGGGGAGAGCCAAACCCTAAATTAAAATGCGTATTAAATATTTTTCTGAAATATGCCTTCTTGACTTTTAAATTATTTTGTGCTTGAGTGTTATACATACGCCACATCTTGTTAATGTTAAGTTCAGCGGCTAGATAAAATCTTTTTGTTGTCCCCCGACAATAATGAGGCTCATCGCAATTGAAACTACAAATAAATCCCTTTACAGCAGCAACTTTTTCTCTGAATGGTAATTCTTTGCGGTTACCACCACGCCGTTCAGTTACCAAAGAACCAGTTTAAAAAAAATGTTTCATTATTGCTTGAACTCTATGCTTTGTAATTTGCAATATATTAAGAAAGGCTTTCTGACAAACAGGAACAATGCACTTCTTACTTAAACAAAATACCTTAAATTTAGTCTGTAGTAATTTTCTTCTATTTGAATTCTGCTGCCCTCTGCGCCTTTTTATTTGTTTTGGTTTGCAGTATTTTAAAATAAATGCATCTTGAGATGTTTTTTCGGGTTTTTTATAAAATATGTTGTGAAAATACTTGATATCCACCATAGATAGTGTTCCGCATTTAAAAGCTTTTATGTTGTGTTGACAAACTGGACGCTCTGGTAGACCCTTAGAAGAATACCTGTAATATAACAGAATCTGATAAAATACGCATTAATAATAATAAAATAGTTTTCACAATATTTTTATTTTATTAAAAAAGTAGGTGCTTTAAGTTGTTACTCAATAATGTCTCGAACATCACTGTATAGTTCAAACTAAAGAAGAACGTTGACGCCCAGAATGAATGTTTTACTCCTAATATAATTACTCCTAACAACATTCATTTGTTTTGTAAAAATAGTCAAATAAAAATTACGTTGATTTATTTAATCAATTTTCTAAATAAATCAAAAGTCACTACCAATAAAAGTTTAAAACAATATTCAAGTACCAAAATTGTGTAAGCACTATATACGCACCTTGCCCGTTTCTTTATGTTCACAGTCCATTTTTCTGGATCCCTCTGCCGTTTCCTTGACTGTCTGGGTAGACAAGGTGTTACAGGATGGTCCATAGTTTAAAATAAACACACGTTTTACTTAATTCACTAAGAATATCCTAATAAAATCTTAAAAATACCACGAGCAGTTTCACTGTGTAACGACGCCGATCCTATACTAAATACTCCGCTCTGATTGGTCGAAGTGGAGACTGCCATGTTTGAAATCAACGTTGTAGGAGATTGCCGCTTTTGAAACTTACTCAAAACTTTAATGTCATTTTTGGTAGGGAGAATGCTGTTTCTGTAAAAAACTTATTAATCAAGATGGAAGATTAGTTCTTAGAGACTATTTTGGCATACATAAGTTATTTTCTCTTAAATGTGGAGATTGCCGGTTTTGATACTATATGACTCATTTTGTGTACCAGAGGAATGACTTTCACAATCATCTCTCTGTTAATGTACATCAACCTCGTACCTCGTAACCGAGTACCTCGTTAGTGCTCTGTTGGTCTGTCGTAAATATCTCGTCGTCTGAATCGGTGTCAATTGGCAATGCTTTAGTCGTATGTGTTAAGATTCCAGGTTTATTTGTTTGTTTTTGATTATTCTCCATTATTTTTCCCACGAGTAGGGTCGATAAAAGGTCCACCCCCGGGTGACGCCCATTCCAGGGGCAAGGCTATATACTACGGAGGTCGCCAGGTGTCCGTAGGTTTTCAACGATTTCGCTGTCGGGTTTTATAGAGTATATCCTTTTCGCGGGCCGGCCAATTAAGGCAAGTCCCCCGGCCGCAGTTCTGCACGACGTACCTCAGTCACGGGGTCTGTCGGTCTGGGGTTGTTGACGTGCAGAGTACGGTTACGGTATAAGAGTAGACTGGCGCTCAATCTACCCTGACGTAGTTTTAGCACAGTCTGGAACAACTGTTGATTTTGTTATAAATCAGAAAGGAGCATGAAGAGAAATCCCGTTATATTAGCCTATATCATATTAGCTAGGTACTAGTTAAGTCCTTCGGATGAGAATTTATTGACTGTTGAAAAGGTATACCAGCCAACATGATAGCATTTCCTCCGCTTGTATCCAGAAAGGGCCTGTACCCGTTGAGTAGCCGTGGAGGGACTCGACCAAGAATTAGGCCGTAGTTTTATACCATAGTCATGTTATTGTAGTTTGACGATTCTCTTAACAATTTGTTGTTTTTAAAATTTTCCTTTAACATTCAGACAATTTTAGCCAACTAAGCGACAAAATAACGATATCTAGTCATCGACATGATAAATTAACTAAAATAATATAAACTATATATATCATTTTGTTATTTTATTTTTTTATCTGACACAAATTTATTTTATTTAAGTATGCTGCATACACGTTACATTATAAAACTGAAAAACATCCGTCACATCACATCACACTCTCAGGTCCAGATGAAAACCAGCGTCAGGGACATAAAGTTGTCTGGCATTTTTGCTGAACTGGGCCTTTTTGGCGCAGCCCTGAGGCACACTCCCCATCAAAATTCTGCTTACATCGCACTTTACAGTTTTTACTTGAGTTTTGTTTTTTTTTTATATGCTGTGTAAATTATATTGTGTGTGTTTTAGTCTGTGTTAAATAAATGTATTTTCTTTCTTATAACATAAAAAAAGCATCTACATTTTGATTGAAGTGACAACCCGCTACAAGCCCTAACTGCAGATATTTCGGATATTACTAAAATTTGTAATAACTTTTGGATAACACAGAATTATGTTGTGGTATTATTACTAGACATAATAGAAAGTCTAAGCAATATTTTGATGTAAAAATTACGACCTAATACGGTGTTACAGGTGAATAAAAAAATAAAAACGAAAAATGAGAAATAAAATCATATCTCGCGTCGCATTCATACTAAAGCAACAGAAATTGGTGCAACGGTAGGTTACTGTACATACAATTAATGGAATAAATAGAAACTGGAATAAGTAGTTTTGTTTTTTAAATAAGATTTTTTTTTCGTTTTTCATGATGCGGATATTACAAGTGGTACCCAACTGATAAGGCGCGTCGTGAATTTTCGTTAACTAACGAAAGAATGCTTAAAACTTACAATCAACCTTAGAACACTACTATAAGCTTCGTAATACACTGCAGCTGTTAGTTCCGTCTCACTCGCAAGTCACGCCCCTCCGCACAATTACACTTCATGCCAATTTTATCGGGCCACCAGTTTTCATCAAATATATATTTAATTAAAAATACAGGTTATTTTAAATATAAGATTTATTTAATAAACAAATAGGTATTTATATATAGAAAAAACTTAATCTAAAGGCCGCACTCCTGCTATCCCAATATCACTCTGAGCGTCGCTACTATTACAATCACTATCACGATTCGAACTATCCGATGAAGATGAAGTATCTTTGTTGGTGTTTATCACAAATTGGTCCAATCTATCGTCGATGGCCTCTTCCAATGTCATAAATTCGTCTTCGCATTTGATGGCATGATCTACAACTTTTTGCCACTCGTCTGGCCCGATGGATGCGAATTTTTCAGATAAAAGACGCTGGACTTCGGTCAAATTCATGGCAACATTGAATTTGCTTACGTGACCTTTCACCTGCGACCAAATGTTTTCTATCGGATTGAAGTCCGGATGATATGGAGGGAGCCTTAACACTGTGTGGCCGTGAGCTTCCATTATGGTGTCAAGCGAGTACTTTACATAGAGATGCTTATAGCGTTTAATTATATCGTATAATTCCGGTTTATACGCTTTGATATTGAAAGGAATGTTTTTATCTTTTAACCAATCCTGCATAATCTTTTTTGCAGAGTTACCGTTCGGTGCCCTGTCTTCTAATGTGCTATGGTATGACGCATTGTCAATGACAAACACAGAATTTGGTTGGAGGTTGGAAATTAATTTCTCTTGCAACCATTTCTCGTAATTTTCTTTGTTCATCTCACTGTGATAGTCTCCTGTAGGCTTAGCCTAGTTGACAATCTACAATCGACAACGCTAGTAGAAAACTAATCAAATGTATAGGAATGACATCATCACTACGCTAAGTCACGTGGCCAGAACAAACGAATAGAAAATTCGTAGCCAAGTTTACAATCGTTCAAAATGTTAGAATTAAATGTAATCGTTTCTACAACGTAGATCGCTACACCCATAGAAATGGTAGCCAAGTTACAGTTTTGACAAGCGCTAACGAAACGATGTCGAAGTTTTTGAACGATAGCTAAGCGATCGCCGAGACCCAAGAGTAAACGATAAAAAAATGGCGTCTTTATGATACAGCTGTCTTTAGACCTAGAAGTGTTTTGTTTATTTACCATATGTTTGGACTATATTTTCGATTTAGCATTTAAAATGCATACTTTAAATATGTTGTGGTGCGCTCATAATGAAGAAGTGTTGCTTAGGCGCCGAAAAAGAGACATAAATCGTCAGTGCATGGAGACAATACGCGAAATACCGGAAACTTTATTTGTGCAGTAATTTCGGCTAAACAAAACGACTTTCGAAGCCCTTTGTCAAGAACTCCGACAAAAAACTTCACTAAAAGGAACCAAAGAGATTCCTCTAAAAGTTAAGGTAAGTGCTTACGCTGACTGACATAATATAGTATTAGCAATTTTTTTTATTACTTAACTATCATTTAATTTCCTCAATATTTGTGTTTTTGTAGGTGTTGTGCGCTCTTAGTTTCCTAGCCACAGGATCCTATCAGCGAATTGTTGGGGTCACTCAGCATCTTGCCCAGCACTCGGCTAGTAGGTGCATCAGACAAGTTGTTTATGCTTTGAACCACTCTGCTGTCATGGCAAAATGGATTGTGTTTCCAAAAACACGACAAGACAGAGCATTTATAAAACAAGAGTGAGTCAACAAACGATTATACAATGTTAAATTAATAAGTGCATGTAATGTAATTTAAATTAACAATTATTGTTTCAGGTTCCAAAGAAGATTTGGCCTGCCTGGTGTAATTCGGTGCATAGATTGTACCCACGTAGCTTTGGTAAAGCCCAATGATGAAGAGCATCTTTTTTATAATAGAAAAGGGTATCATTCATTAAATGTTCAAATGGTAGATATTATATTTATTTATACTGTATGGCATGTTAAAGCTAGATAAATCACTTCTTAATAATAGTTTTGTTTCAGATTTGCGATAGTAATCTTCAAATTTTAAATGTGAATGCAAAGTTTAGTGGAGCTACACATGATTCACATATATGGTGTTCTAGTAGAGTTGAATCATATATGCGTGAACTTCATCAAAATAATGAACAAGTGTGGCTATTGGGTAGGTATTTATAATAGTAAAAAGATCTAATCTATAGTTTTCCTGTGTTTTGTCTAAAGAAACTAATTTTTCAGGTGACTCTGGATATCCACAACGCCCGTGGCTTATGATACCTATCCTCAATGCAGTTCAAGGTTCTATTGAAGAACAATACACTCAAAAGCATGTGCAAGCCCGTAACTGCATTGAGCGCTGCTTTGGATTACTCAAAGCACGGTGGAGATGTTTGCTTAGAGACAGGGTTCTTCACTATCATCCTCATGTAGCTAGCAATATTACAATGGCATGTTGTGTGTTACACAACATAGCTTTGAAAGCTGGCTTACCACCACCACAACCACTTCCTGCTGCACATGACGATGGGGATGATATAACCATGCAAGATCCCACACTCACTGCAACTGTGGGTACCCAAAGTGAATTAATCCAAGGAAGAGCCATGCTGAGATGTTTATTGAATAGGTTATAGTAAGATTATTTTAAGCTTTAAGTAATAATATTTTATGTACATTTCCTTATTATAAATTAAACTCTATAAGTCCTCTTTATTTAATTTATCATATAAATATGAATAATAAGTTATTGATAGTATTTTGAAGATGTCCAGTTAATTTTATGTTCAATGC
This sequence comes from Agrochola lota, assembly GCA_947364205.1. Lineage (NCBI taxonomy): Eukaryota > Metazoa > Arthropoda > Insecta > Lepidoptera > Noctuidae > Agrochola > Agrochola lota. Next base: position 12,297,333 of record OX376239.1, on the reverse strand, counting down.
TACTAAAAACGTTTCACGTCGGTCACGGTTGAAACGAGTGCTGCGAATATAAATTCTATTTTTGCGTAAAAACCAAACTAGTGATAAAGAAAAATATACTGTGGTGTGTCTGTCAAAACTACTTGAGTGACTGTGAAATCAGAACTAAAAAATAATAAGTGGTAATTAAGTTATTCACAAAAACAATTCTAAAAATTTGAATAACGAACTATTGAGAAAAAACACAGTGTCGCGTAATTGGAAAGGACCGCGTTCTGTGTCGATCTGTGTCTCAGCGTGTCACCGCGACGGACAACCGCAGCGGTAAGCTCCGCCCACCTAACACTGTGTCGCACAGTGAACGGCTGCTGGAAAGGATCGCGTTCTGTGTCGATCTGTGCCGATCCTTATCTACAGTTTGACCGTCATTTAATTTGCCTCTGCGAAGTGGTTGTCGGCTATCAAGAAGATAATAAACGAAGATATTAGTAATTATTTATACTGTTTTTGAATTCTAATATCGATCTATCATAATGAACTTCCTTGAGAATATTACTTTCCGTCGTACACGCAGACAATCAGAACCAAGCAACGAGGATAGTGATATTATATCACAAACATTGAATTCTACCTCAAATAGTATGCCGGATATATCAGAAGATGATTACAACCAAATAAAAATATTGAAAGACGAAATTGATACTTTAAAGGCACAATTAAATAGTGCACATCATGAGATTGAGTTATTAACATTGGAAAATAATAATTTAAAGTTATGTAATGGAGAACTATTGAAGAAAAATAATCTTTTTCAAGAAATCGTCTGTAGTCCAGTAAAACAGAAACAAAGAACACCAATAAAAAAATCATCGAATATTAAAACAAAATCCAAACAAACGCAGACAATAAATATAACGAAGGCGATCGTCGAGGAAGATATTACTACTTTAAATGACTGTATTAAAATGAATGTCGCCGACAATGTATGCACTTCAGGCGAAATAAGTTCTACATTGCAGTCGCAGACAACAAATACTGGCAAAAAAACATCCCAGGCCTTACGGACTACGCCCACGTTGGAGCCATCAACTAAACATAAAATAGTTTTATTGAGTGGTGAAACATCTAATAGACTGCATAGTATGGCTAAAAAAACTTATCTAAATAATTTTGAATTCTGTCATTATCGTAAACCCAAATGTGGAATAGAACTTATCCTTGATAATATTGATGCAAAGGTCCGAGAGTTTACAGAGTGTGACTACTGTATTATTTATATTGGTGAGGAAGATTTTCGAACAACTCATAATTATATTGAACTCGTCAGTTTTATTCGTGAAAAATTATTACCACTAAATCACACAAATTTTATTATTTGTTTACCCACTTTTAAATACATGGAAAACCATAACATAATGTACAACAGTCGTATAGATACCTTTAATAACCTACTTTATATGGATGTACAGACTTATATGTATGCGTATGTATTGGATTCTAATTTAAATCTGCCTTATACGTATAACACCTATAACCGACATAGCACACTGAATGGTAAGGGATTAAATATAATTGTATCAGACTTGGAACAATTAGTCATAACATTATGTAGCCTAGATAAAGTGTTTTCCGATGTTGATTGTGCCCAAAATAATAATAACGACTCACTTAGTCAACCAGAACTACTATCAAATTCTCAGTTTTTTCTATAGTAGCATTAATATTCTTCATCAAAATATAGCCGGATTGATGAACAAATCGGATATCCTAACAATTAAATTGGAGGGACTTTCTAATACTGGGACTAGTATTGACGTTATATGTTTAACAGAACATTTTATTCAAACGGGCTATGAACGTCTATTACATATACCAAACTTCTGTCCGGCTGCTTTCTTCTCTAGGAATAAAAAACGTGGAGGAACTTGTATTCTGGTCAGGGCTGGTCTGCAATACAAAGAAATACCGGAGGTTGCAAAACAGTCAATATCCGGTATTTTTGAGTGTTGTGCTGTTGAGCTGATTTCCCATAAATTGATCATTGTTTGCATATCGATGGGTCCTATGTATAAGGGCCAATGTGCAAATGGACAACTTTTCAATAGAGGCTCTCAAAGTTTCAATTTGATATATTTTTTAGATGCTTCAACTGATGTTTGTGAAACTTTGCATAGTTACTATGAAAAATATGTTCGTTATTCTAGATACATCGATTTATTTGTATACATATTAGTTTTTTATTTAATGTAGATATGCCTATATACGTCATTTTTTAAAATTTAATTATACTGAAAAAAACTAGTAAAAAGGCCAAAGTGTCACTTTAGACGATTTACTTGGCATAAGCTAATTTGGAAAAAAACGTGTTAATAACACTTTTGAATAATCCATTATTAATAGAAAATATTTAAAATAAATAAATAACTTAAACAAACAATAATAATATAATTATTTTATGATATAATGCACATTGACACTTATACGTTACCTTACTTGGTGACGTAATATTCTCAAACCTCAGTTAGGTCACAAAAATAAAAACAAATATAAAACAATTTGAATTCTTTATTTGTTTTCTAAGCAATTATTGAAGTTTCTGTAATGGAAACGCAGGCAAAATAATCAATACTTAATGTTAAAAACCTCCCGAAATCACATTGGACTTTAGATCAATCAGCTTTTTATTGTAGGTAGATACCTCAACCTAGGTTAGTAATTAAAGTTTAAAATAATAACAACTTAATACACTTTTTTTATAAAATCAAAACTTATTAAACATAAATAAAGATTCTTAGAATATGATCTAAGAGGAAAAATTAATAAAACAAAAATAACGAAATGCTTAACAACAAAAATAAATATTTTTAAAAACAAAACAAAATCACTCGTTGTCATCAATATCACTAGTAATAATCATTGAATTATCATTAGATGCTACCAAATTTTCGTAATACTCATGATAAACTGGTGGAATAATACTTTTGCGACATAAATCAATTAAGTCTTTTTTTTTGGATGGATGTATTGGTAACAACTGATTGTAACATAGTTTTAAGGGTATTTCCGTAGATCTATCAGCCATTTTTCTTCTTGTCCTAACAGAAAGATCAGAAATGTTAATGTGGTTTTCGAAAGCATCTTCAGATAGATCTAATTTATAAAACAGAATGTATGGTTCATGTTTACTGACTCGAACTTGTTTGATTTTAGACCAAGGCACTTTTTGTCCCTCTGAATTTTTAGTCCAGTTAAAACAAGCACTCGCTTGCATCTTTTTGAAGTCGAAAACTATATTTTGAGATAAATCTATAACATTATAAGGAGCTCCTTTTACTTTAGCCCATCTAATTAATGAACTCCACTCAGACGGTGTATAAATATTCTTATGTCTTGAAGCTTTCTCAATCGTGGCATGTATGGAATCGCCCTCGTTTTGTGTATGTCCTTTTTCAAGGACAGTATGTTTAATATTAATACTCAGCTGTTTAGCTGCATAAAGGTACATAAAAAACATTATCCTATTTCTATTTTGGCCAGTACAATTATCTGACCAAAATCTAAAGTCATCACAGCCTTCTTTAGTCTTAAGGCCAGGATATTCGAGCGTAGTAGGCATTTAGCGTTACCTCACTCCCCGCGTGGCTGCTCGCGCGAACGCGCAGTTCAAATGAACTCGCTGACCCCGATGTGCAAAAATTTTGCGTCACAGTATAAAATTGTAACAGTAAGTACAGTTAACTTTGTTTTACGGAATTCATGTTAATATTTCGGGTGTTTAATTTTTAAGGAAATATAAATAAAAACAACATAATTTATTTTTAACCGACTTCCAAAAGGAGGAGGTTATCAATTCGATTGTTTACGGGCGTAACTCCGTCATCTATAGACGGATTTTCAAAATTATTTTTTTGTTTGAAAGGGTATACCTCCGAGATGGTCCCATTGTCATTAGGTCAGGATCTGATGATGAGATCCTGGAGAAATCGAGGGAACTCTTCAAATATTATTAGATTACATTAATATGAATACCAAGCAATTTATGCTCGTCACAATGTATATGGACAAGTGGAGCTGATGGTGAAGAACCAGGAGAACTCCTCAACGATTAACGTCCCTGCTTCGGGAAAAGCAATATTTTGTAAAAGGTGATGATTAGTCAACATTAGGCAATTGTAACTTAGATAAATTACAAACTGACCCACTAAAAAGCGAAAAATAAAAGTCTCACAGCTGCTCCATACATTTTGATCGCGTAGGTATTGCACTTTTCTATGAAACAGCAGATTTTTTTTTTAATAACCGGGGAAAAATTTCAACGCAGGGGGGTTCAGAATCATGTACTGAATCCCTGCCACCCTGTATACTTTGGACTAAATATATTCGGATAAAACTCATTACAATATAATACACAGGCCAGTAAATTCTTTATTAGAAATAAGAAACACTAACTCACGGCAATTGCAAATGCAATACAAAAAATAATCAAAAATCACAAATATTAATCACGCGCGTGCTTGGACCTGGTTGCTGCAAATTTGGTTGAGGCCGAGAGCGTGTACTGGATGCGCACTTATCAGGCTGCTCATTTTCCTTATCTTGCAATGCATGGTTTCTAATTGGCATGCCACGTTCATTCCTACTGTCTACGATTTCTGGCAGTAAGCATTTGAGGTAAAACTGTACAAGCTTCGGCTCCATACTTGCTAGCCAGAAATTGTCATCTCTTTCTATGTGTTCTGTGTACAAAGGCTCATTCTCACCTGCCCAGATTCCAAGAAGACATACCTGCCGTCCTGTGACATGTAGTTGGCCCTGAATTTGGTAGTACCAATTGCTCTTTTTATTTATGGAGCAGGTATTCGTATTTTTGTTATATTTTAATATTTGAATTTTATTTTCTTCAATTGCTTTTGCCATTCCTTTTCTGGAAGCTGTAATAGGACACTTTATTTCAACTATCATGTCATCATCTATCAACCCGTCAGGAGTGGCCCCGATAAATGGGTGTATGGGGTCGATAAATAATCCACAGGGCGAGATCTCGACATTCTCCTGTCGCTGCAATTGCAGCAGAGCCTGTTTTTCATTCTCTATTCCATGAGCAATGGAAGTCACATGGGCCAAATTTTTCTTATATAATATATTTTTTACCAAATTAGCTGTATTCGATAATGATTTTCGTTTGCATATTGGGCCAAAGTTTGATGCTGTAATTAATTTTCGTCTTATCTCCAACCACTCACTACTTTCCCTTTGCAATACAGTTGCTCGTTCTATTGACTTTTTGTCTGCGGTAAGCGATTCTAAGTTTTTTATGAATTCTTCTTGTGCCATTTTTAGTTCTTCTTGCGACATGTCTGGTGCAGAACTGGAAGGGCCATAATCGTGTTGTTTTTTGTTTGTTTCTTTCAATGCTCTTTTTTTCTTCACTGGGTGCTCAACAAAATACTTCCGTTTAAGTGCTCTCTTATGTTCCATCTCTTCAATTTTACCGCCGGGATCTTTGCCTGTGAATACTTTTTGGATGGATGAAATAGCACATTTCGTGTTAAACGAGACTACTGCCGCTGAGCATCTACCTTGGTAGCCTCGTTTTTGGGCTAAATTGGTCCTTTTCCCCCCAATAAACTTAGCTATAACGCTATTAAAGCATTCTACAATATTGGTGTCCACATCTTCAATTAAACTTCGCGATTTAGCTGCTACACTTGAAACAATTGCATTGATTCGAAATGCATATGTTGAGTTTTGTATATTTTTGAGTTCGTTATTGTCATTGTCTTTTTTTTCACAGTAGTAGCTCTGGCACATTTTGTGATCGCCGTAAGCGTGTGGCATCGAATTGACAATATCATTGTGCAGAATCGATATGGCAACATTTCTAGGATTCTCAGAAGCCTTGTGATATTTTATGCATTTCACAATAGCTTTCCTCATTGTCATTATTCTTACGTTGCTAAGCGTTTTTCGATATTGCAGCAAATACTTGGTTTCCGTTGTCAGTCCACGTAATTTTTTACAGAAATTTCGCAATATATGATTGCGGCACTCAATTTTCTCAACTGTCACATTTTGAGTTTCATAGGGTTTGGAGTTGAGTATTTTTGCGTATGTCGACGCATCACCATCCCCTATCATTCTATTGTAAATGAGACCGTACATAGAAATTGAAGCTTTGAACCCTTCTAGTATTATTTCTGTCTCCATTGAACTCGAAGAGCCCTCAAAGTTTTTGAAACAAGCATGTTCCTTTGGAGCAATATTTTTAGTTTCTGCTCTGGCACACACCGTACAATACTTATTTTTTACTCCAATATAAAGGACCTCTTTAGTTTTCCTCCCGATTATTGCCGCAGTACCGGAAGAAGCTTTATAGTTGGTACCGTACGACCTAGCACACCACGAGCCATCTACAAAAACATCGATTATAGGATAACCGTTTTTGATTCGGCCTTCTGCAATAGCCATCTCTCTTTCTTTTTTAGCAGCAGCCTCCATAGATGCACATGCAGTTTGTTCCCATTTTTCATAAACTTCAGTTTGTAACTTGTTGTAGTATTTTGGAGAAAATATTGGAACATCCATAGAAGAGCACAGTTCTTCAAACTGTGCAAATCCAATGCCGGAAGCCACGATCCCAGTAGTTGCGGCTATGTTTAAATTTACTCGCTCCGTATTCTCAGTATCTTCCGAATGGATCAGACAGGTTTCTTGACACATACCACATTGAAATTTAAAAACAGAAGTTAGCCCTAGTCTTTTTTCGCTAATCAAGCGAAAGCTACTAATTTTACAATCAAATAAACTGCTGTGACGCGCTTTTACTTGCAATTCTCGCAAAAGAAAATTTATGTCGACAATTCTTCGTCCTGAAACGGGTTGAAAGTCATCTTCCTTGTTTACCACTTCAACAGTAAAATCATATGAATCATGACTGTCACTGAAACAATAAAAGGAAAAGAGTTACTTTTTATTTGGTTCAAGATATTATAATTAAAACTTAAACTAAACAAAAATAAAGCCTACACTAGTCTAATAAATCCTGGAAGCATTGCCAGGTTGTATGGCAATTCTTAGTCTTTGGGCTAAATAGAAGCCAGCGTTTACTTTAGTTATATTTAGTTTTTAGATTATATTAATATCTGTTTTATAAGGTTTTCTCTGTAAATAAATTCTTACAAATAAACATATTCCAGATAATACAATTCGTTAAAATTTGGAAAACCGACCTGGCTAGTTGAGAAGTTATTACAGGTTCAGGAGCTCCAGGTGAAACAAGTACATTTAGTGACACTTGTTCGCTACTTTGGCTTGAAATCCTTAAACAGATTTTTTTCTTATTAACATTTCATAATTTCAAAAAAATACGATTATGAATACTAATAATACACTAAACTTACTCATTACGCCCAGTTATTTGCAAGTCAACAGGATCCAGTGCAGTAAAAGCGGTATTATGTTTTCCAGTTCCATCTGCACTGGTACTTTCCGGTGCTTCAGAGTGTCTGAAAAATAGGTCAATGCAAAAAAAAAAACGACTTGAGCTGCATTCGCAGGGTTATCCCTATTGCTAAGTTGTATAGTTATCTATGTAGTATTGTTATAATACATAACGAAATATATAAATTGAGCCATAGCGGGGCGTCTGGCAGTTGTGAAACATTGAAACTATGTTAGTCTAGCTTTGCCCCGCGGTTTCACCCGCGTTATTAAATTTCCCGCAGGAAGTCAGTCAGTAACTCGGTAAGTCAGTCGGTAAGTCCGTCGGTAAGTTAGGAGATAACAGGTATCGATACCAAGATATAAAGGCGTATTCACTCTAGTCACCATTTTGTGTGAAAGTGCAACAACACCAACATCTTGCATGTTATTTTAAATTGTACAAAAGATACAGTAGGCGCGCGAGTTGAATTGATGCAATAGGTACATGTCTGTCGCTCACGAAGTAGAACGAAGAGAAGCAAATACTGACGTCGCGTCGTCGTCATTCTAAATCCCATTCTCTAATAAATAAAAAAAAATTGAGTTGTAGGATAAGTACTTACTGTTCGCCTGTGCACTTTTTTGTAAATACGCCTTTATATCTTGGTATCGATGAACTGGAAAGATAAAAAGTTTTATTTGCAAAATCGATCTTTTTTGTAGTTGCGCTACTGTTATTTCTGTAAACTGTAATATTAAAAACGAAAATATCAACTACATAATTATTTACTTTGATATTACTATAATTGTAAATTTATGGTACCTGCTACTGCTAATACTGTGACGAAAGCAAGTAGGTACCTAATTACCTATTCAACTACAATGTTACTATGTCGCGTCATTTTTTATGGGTAGGTAGTTATAAATAAGTAGAAAAATAATTATAATCAATCTTACCTTATTTTTTTTTTAAGCTTCCGCAGTTCAATCCTGGATACTTTTTTCTTTCTTCGATTTTTATTCCCCATTATTTAATCTTAAATACCACTATATATTACAAGACTTTAAACTAATATCTACAGTTAAATTATTAATAATAGAACCTACAACAATATTTACATACTGATTTTTAAATCTACTATACAAACACGGAAATAAACAATAATTTATCGTATAGTAGCGGGAACGCAGCGAGCCAGCAATATCGACACAGGTCCTGCCTCGAAGACGCCTCGCGGGCTACTGAAGCGAAGCGCGCGGGCCACCTTGTTATATAATATCTTGTTAAAACAATAAAAAACTGTTTGGAGAAAAAATAATCATAGAATATTCTTCTAAACGTCATAGCCTATTTATTGACATTTTTTTCTGGAGTAAAAGTTTGGTCTACTTCAAGTACGACTTAAAAAACGATCAAAAACTTCCCTGTTTTCGCGATTTTTTATGATCGAGTGAAATTATAAATATCGTGTTTTGAACCATAGAATAATCAAGAATGTTTATTAAACTATAAAATGTATTTTTATTAGATAAAAACAAAGAATATTTGATTGTTTAATGTTGAATCTAAAATAGGTCGATTCCGGGACTCCTGGCCTTAAGTTTGATAATATCGTAAACACAGCTAGCTATTTCATTTGAGCCCTTCATAGCTATTTGTTCATTCCACAAGTAGCAGGTACCAACCAAAGGACAATGCTCACAATGTATAGGAAAAAAACCCAAGCCCGGCGCTAAAGAAATGTAACTCAGATTTTTCGTATTTATATGTGACAACATATTAAGTATGTGGCGTTGTCAAAATCCATTTCCTAGTTGTTTTTTTAAGGAGCTATACTTAATAAAAAATGGCGAATTCATATGAGACCTAAGTATGACATTTAGTCATCTATTTTAACAACGCCACCTACATAATGTAACCTGCTATGTCGGTGCCAAAAAAACAAAGGTATTTAAATGAAATTATTTTATTATTACATATTACGATTACTGGTTTTCTAAGTCTAAGATTACATTTTCTAAAGTGTGTCCGGGATGATTGAAATCATCTTGGTGTCTGGCCCAACCCAAGTAATACAGCACACTCATAACATGGGCGCAGCTGCCCAAGGTCCTTTTGCCGTGGATACAGGAACAATAATGCTCTGAAATTGCGTTTGTGGCAGTTTCTCTTCTATACAAAATATAAGTGTAATACGTTTTGTGTCTTACATGTCGCGATTGTATACGGCATCTTATTAAAACACTGTCTTCGCCATTTATTGCAACGAGCATCGGATGTCTGTACACTTCAATTTCATAGACACCTGTTTGTTTTATGTGCTCACTGCAATACGAGCGTGCTATTTTACAGTGGTAAGTACCCACGGCAAACAATATTAAGTCCTCTTGTGAGAGTCTGGGGAAATCTTCGAACGCTTGGTCATTCGCTTCCAAGCGCACAAACGCGGCTCTTTGCCTGTTTAAGTTGTGCTCAAAAACGTAGTCGGACAAAAGATTTGGCTTGTGCGCGTTTCTATTTATAATTTCAATAAATTGCTCAGTGTATTGGCTGTCTTCATAGGGCTCTTGGAACGCATTGATCAGTGCAGCAGCTATTTTATAGTCCGTCATTGTTGAGGGTAGTGCTCGATTAAATACCCTGTATCTGAACATTTTAAAATCGCGTTTAAATCTTCCATTAATTGTCTCTACAACCCATCGGCATAAGGTGACTAGCCTAGATTTATTGGCTTCTTCACATGTCAACTGGCTTTCACCACGCCTTTTAGATGGGGGTATATGAACTACATAGCCATATGACTCGAGCAGAGGAACTGCATCACGGAATCCCCTATCAAGAATGAACGTATCGTCTTGTTGAAGGTAATAATTAAGTGGTGCCTCTTCATATGGCCCTTCATGATTTTGTAAAATCTGCTGCATGATTGAAGCGTCTGAGGTTGTGGCTGCGTATGGACCTGTGACATCAAAAATATGTCCATCACCGCAAACCAACATAAAAGGTTTTATCAGATTTGTATACTTGTGGAGACTGTAGCTTTTCCTTTGGAAAAGGAAATTGGAGCTTTTTTGAATGAAAATGTAACTACCATCACATATTATCAACGCTTTCGGCGGTAGGTCATTCCCAAAGATGTAGTTGGGGAGAATTCGGTTTCTTTGGATTACTTCTTCTCTGCTGATGTGGTTCAGGCCCAAATGAATAGGAACAAAGTCATTGTAAAGACATTGTCGCGCCAACTTGACTTTTCGGTCTATACTTTGCCGAGATTTATTAAAAATCGTTGCCAATCTAGTACTGGGTTCGCCCGTTCTTATTTTAGAGAGGTATATGCCCAGATCTTCTCGTGCAGAACTTGATCTGTGAGACAAGGTTGGTACTTGAACGAATAAACTATTGAATTGTTCGTGACTCAAGCCAGTCCAAAAATGTAAATCAGCTTGTGCTATTTCGTTTACATTATCGAAATTCATTTGACATCTCCGTTCCAATGCTAGGGTATACATATTCACAATGTCTTCAAAAGTATCACTATTAAAGTCTGTTTGATGATGTAGCACATTGTTAGGCATGTCTTCCAAGGATGTATTTCGCAGATGATTTTCACAAATCCTTGCATGCTGGGGTATGTATAGTCGGTAATAACTTAATAAAAATACCTTGATTGAATTAGGCATTTGCCGGAGTTGCATGTTACCACAGTTCTCCATCATACAGTGACGGGAAGTGTTGGCCGCCCTAGTGAAACCTGGAACTGTGATTGCGGCACCAGCGCGGCGGATAAGAGGAGCTGGCGGTTCAGGACGTAACGAATGGTCGATCCTATGCCAACAAGGATGGCATATCGACCTCGTTCCATCGAAAGCTAACTGTAACAAACAATTAAATTGTAACTACCATTTTGACAGCGATGATGTGATTAGGTGGGTGATAGTGATGAATAATTTGGTCCTCATGGTTGACAGGGTTCCACGAACGAGGTATTCCGCGGTCGTTTTTCTGTGTTATCTTTTTATTCGTAGCTCTATTTCATGTCTTATTACAGTTATTACTACTGCAACTACTTATACCGTAACCGTAGTTACGGTATAAGTAGTTACGAGTAGTTATGAGTCGCTTTATGCGATTTTAACAATTAATCGATTTGGGTGCTAGGATGGGACAAAATGGCTTTTATATTATCGCCTTGTTTTTATTCCACTAAAGAACTTTTCGATTGTAAAAAGTATATGGTTTATTTATTTATTATTAATAATAATTTTTCAATTCCATGACGATACATTATAAAAATTAGATTTGCACACCTGCTTACAGGTGGAATATTGTAGGTACATAGCATTTAAAGACTGTAATTAATAAAATAAAAAAAGTAAATGCCTGTTCTATTCTATAGGTACTGCGTAGGTACACGCATAGACAAATAAAAATATATAAATAATGATGTTGTCTTACCTCTCGTAGCGGTTGCAAGTTCTGGAAAATACGCTCAACGAAGTCTCTCCGGGAATCGAAAAGACGTTGTGTCAGAACGTGTCTCCGAATACCTCGGTATAATGACCGATTACACACAACACACGTATTCATTTTTAAAAATAACCAATTCTGAAGCTTATCCAAGTCCAAAGTAATGCCAAAGTCGTATGCAGCGGGATAATATATCAAAAGTCGGTTAAATAACAAATAAGCGCACATATCTCAACCAAGTATAACGAAGGACTGTGCATCAAGACTCGGGAGACAATACAATGACTGACTCATACGGCGGCTACCTGATAAGGTACGAGAATACGGGGAACCTATAAGTGCGAGTGAAATAGCAGGGTCCGTCTTTGTAGCGATGGAAAGGCTTTGTGTATAACCGGTTTGGTTTGGTGCCTCTGCGCTTTGCAACGGCTACTGAAACTGGATTATACTGGTTAGCGTAATATGTAAGATGGCTAAATAACACTTTTAAAAAGGAAATATCTATAAAATGAAAAGAAGAAAGAATAATTAGAAAAAAATAAGAATTATGCCTAATATGTAAGAATTATGCCTGTTATAAAAGAATTAGTAAAATCTTACGTTTAGAAACGAATTTTGACTATGTTTCTTATTTAGTATTAAATTACTATTTGTTTATAAAAATATGAGATATGTTCCGTTCGCGCCGAGCCTGGGTTTTTTTTGAGCATTGTCCTTTCCAAGATCAAACACGGATAAATTATGAACTTTCAGTCGCTTACAATAATAAAATAAACTAATTTCACCACTAGGAGCCAGCAACACTTTTTGTAAATCAAAGGTAGCACAAAATATTTTAGGATTATTTTGAGAGTCATGTTTATCGATCTGTTTTAAAGATCTAGACAATTTTTTATTGTTTATGTGATTTTCAAAGTGTTCTTTTACTTCCGGCGTTATGGGACTGTGTTTATAAGAATGACAGACATGACATTGATCCTTTTTGGGTTGGTGAAATGACAGATTAATATTTTTGTTCACTACATCTCTATATTGCCTTAATGACTCGCACTTTGTACTATACTTAGTTGGATCAAACCACTCTTTATATAAATTAAACATTCGTGTAAAACTTAACGTTCCGTCTAAATAAAGCTTAGTACTGTCTTTACGACAATAATGTGAATCAACCGGTTCGAATGAATTCACGTGATCACAAATACTTTTGATCATTTCTGAATCGATCGATGTTTTATGGTGATTATGCCGACCTCTATTATCTACTAAAGCAAAGTTAACGGTCTCACTTGATTTAGATACTGCGGTTCTTATCATCTTAGGTCCACAGCTAAGAGTATTCAAAAACATCTGTTTGCAAACAATTAACTTAGAATTTTGATTGTTTTGAATACAAGGCAAATGATAAAGTATGTAAATGACCTCCGAGATTCACCTTCTGTAATTGTTCTTTTTTTATTTATTTTAACAACATGGTTACTAATAAAATCATACTGTTTAGAATGGTCGCCGATTTCCCAGAACTTGTTAAATATTTCACTTCTTGTGTCTTCATCTAGTTTTTGAAAACATTTCAATTTACATGTGTTTTGGCATGGTTCACCCAATTTTTTTCCAGATCTTATCTTACCACTTCGACTATAGTATGACTTTCCCGTATTTTTCAGTCTTTTTCTCTTTGAATCTATCCATTCATTACAAAACAATTCTCGCAATCTTCCGCTGTCTCTTTTTTTTGTAAATCTTTTCCTGGAACTTAATGGAACAGAAACCTCTCCTGATGAGTATTGTGAAATTGGAGAGGACACATTGTCATCCGTTAGCAAAGACGCAACTGATGGGATTGGTTCTTCATCACCAAAAAGGTTAATACTGCCATTGGGTGACGGCATAGGGGTATGTTCGCTACGTATATCTTGAAGATCCGGCTCATTTGTCATTCGAATTGACTCTTGGCTGCCACACCCATGAGAACTGACGGTAATTTCATGTAATGAGTTACTAGTTGATAATATTATAGGACTATTCAAGGACACATTTTCAATAATGGGTTCATTTAGCTCATGGTCATTTAGGTGTGAATCAGTAAAATCTTTATCCAGGGGTTGAGTCAGTTGAATAGGTGCCATGGAAACATTATGCTGCAATGTGTTGTTATGATTGCTTTGGTTTAACTCTTCATCGTCATCAAAGATGTCTTGCAACAAATTCAGATTGCTATAATTGTTTAATATGTCATCAGCTTCAAATGGCAGCGGAGAAGCTGAAAGCAAAAAATGTACTTTTACACTGGTATAGTTCGCGTCAAATATGTCGGCTCTGAAGTGCACTACTCGCTGCGCAGTAACCCCACCCCTCACTCCCGTTGACCCATGAATTTGTTACTGCGCAGCGACTTCTCTCATGTTCCGAGCCGCCATAAAGTTTGAATCGGGCCGTAGGTAATATGGGTAGTAAAGAATAAACATTAAGTTACTTAAACCCGTTCCGGTGTGCAAGAACGACAAATAAATCAATTAACAAGTTGTCATTCTACACAAATAATGTAACACCAATCAAGTAATTTGAACTACTAACTGAAAAAAATAAAAAACATGTATGGCCAATGTAACTGTTTTTAAAATAAAACACGTATAAGGGCCAAAGTACCACATTGGCCCTTCTATCCAGAATTCGTGTTTTTTTTTAAATTACGTGCACTATAATTAACTATGAATTACGTAAAAATCAATGATAGTAACATACGATAATACTGTAAAACAATTCAATACTTACAAAGCTCGGTGTGTGTACTTTCGTCGTTTTTATAACCTAGTCCATCACTCGAGTCACTATTATTTACATTACCAATTGCTCGAAATCCAAATAAAAATATAATATTAGCAGGGGATTTTAATATTGATGTCATAAAAAGAAATAAAATCACTTTAGAATTTGAATATTTTCTATTACAATTTAATCTTAAACTAGCACTCCAGAAACCTACAAGATTGTGCAGTAAAACATGTATAGATAATTTTGCATATAGCTACAAAAAACAATGTAAGGCTGAAATAGTCGATTTGATTTTGTCCGACCATACGGCACAAATACTCAAAGTCCCCACAAAAAGAACTTGTAAACTTAGGTGTTGGAAAATATACAAACAGGAAACTTCTACTGAAAATTTATATAAATTTAAATCCCATCTAAAATGTTTATCTTTTACACATGTTTATAATGCCAATGATGCAAATCAATGTTACGATAGTTTTATGGAAGATTTCCTAATGCTATATAATTTATGTTTTCCTCAAAAAATAGTCACCCTAAAAAGTAATAAGAGAACTAAATGGATATCCCGTGGGATAAAATTATGCAGTCAAAAGCAAAGGAAGTTACTTTGGGGGTATAGACATAACCCGACATCTCATAATAAACTACTGCTAAAAAAATACTCTACCCTCTATAGAAAGATCATAAAACTAACCCAGAAAGCTCAAAATAACCACTATATTAATACCTCCCAAAATAAATCCAAAGCTGCCTGGGAAATTATTAATAATTCAAAAATATGTCTGCCGCAAGAACAGATTATGTGTATGTCGTAGGATAATTTGATACTTCGAATCTTCGCGGAAATCCTAGGGGTTTTGCGAAAACGCGGATAATTAGACATAGGCGATGACATTTGGAATTACAAAGCAAACCGTGCTTTTTACAAGCACACTTATTTGAGGAACATTGTTTGCTTGATTTCTTGCAATGACATTGCTTAAACCCTTGTCCGCCGAATGGTGATAGTTGTGAGGAAATACCACGAATAGGTAATACTACCTCGGGAACGGGGCCGGTAAATTGAGCTCCTGGAGATATTTGAAGTGCGTTTCTTGGTAGCCAATCTTTAATTATACCAACGGAGGTACCAACTTGAAACAAACCATTCTTCTTATCAATTACTCGTCCTGTAATGTTTTTGTTATCTAAGGGTGCACGATCGTACTTCGGAACATCAACCAAAATTGTAGCACCTACATCTATTTCTTTAAATTTTTTGTTGGATGTAGTACACATAGTCGCAGCTGCTCTTTTTAAATTTTCATGCGAACTTGTTCTTTCTTTCTTAATAGAATCTTCTTGCCAGCATAAGTTACATTTAACATTAGAAGAACTACTACCTTCTCTAACTTCAGACACTCCACATGCGCCGTGAATCACTTGTTGGCATTTTGAACATTTGAGTGAATCGGATGTGGTAATTTGGCAAATACAACATTTAACTTCAGTAGCAACAATATTATTGGAATGTTGTTGTTGTACATTTGTGTGGGAATTTGTGTCATTTATAGCGATATTGTTATCAAGACAGATCGTTTTTGTTGTACTTGCTGGGACAATTATTACATCTTCTAAAATTGTAATGTTATTTGCAGATTTTTTTTTATATTGTGTCATAGATGAAAGAGGGGTAGATTGTGTTGAAGTTTGTGTTCGGATAGTCATTTTTTGATCAGTGGAAACATACTGATTTGTGGTTTCGTTAGAAAGCTGCTCATAGAAAAGGATTGCATTTTCAACTTTGGATTCATTTCTACAACCTGCATTTCGCTCGTCTTGAATATCTTCAGTGCGAGGAGGATTTTCATTAATTAAAACCTGTTGTAAGTCTTCTTCATTTTCTAATTTTGACAATGTATCTCTAGGCAAATAAGTTGAAGACAGGCCAATTACAGGATCGTGACCAAACAAGGCTTTGTATGGTGAACGTCCTATTGTGCGATGATGCGAAGAATTTTTCTGGAACTGAACGAAATAGCATCCCAGTGACCATTCAGTTGAGTTATTGTCGGACATCCAGGAACGCAACATGTTCTCAACATCCTGATTGCACCTTTCTACCGAACCTAAAAAAGAGAAAAATACTTTATTGCACATAAAAAAAAATACAAAACAACAGATAACAACAAAAGACAGTACAACATAGGTGGCCTTATTGCTAAGGTAGCAATCTCTACCAGGCAACCTTTGGGTGAAAGAAAAATGCATAGCGGTAAGCGGGATAGTGCAAAACTTGCAAACAAACCTTGACTTTGAGGATGTCGGGGGCGTCCATTCACTATCTTGCATGCAGGCCACAATGTGATTAGCTGTTTTATTATGCTGGCAGTAAATTCCTTGCCATTATCACTCTGTAAAATCATTGGCGCACCCACTTCTAAGAATATTTTTAAAAGAGCCATGGCTACTTCAGTTGCTTTTTTACTGGTTAAAGGTCTGAGAAAGCAGAACTTAGTGAGGTGGTCTTGATAGTTTAAAATCCATTTGTAATTGTGGCTAGGAGTTGACTGGAGATCAATTAAATCTACCTGCCCACGTTTGTTAAAGTCTTGAGAAATTATGGGGCGTATAACAATTCCTGTTTTTGGGCAACTTTTTTTATTCAGACAGATCTTACACAAGTTGAGGAACAATATCATAATCGGTACCGGTATCACATATTGTTGCTTTAGGTTATATATCAGTTTGTCGCGTCCTCCATGCCCAGTTGATATGTGCGCCTGCAGAAGAATATCAAAGTACGTATCTGTTGAAGGTACTTGTACAACAGGAGAGTTAAGATCCTTTCTTCTCAGTATCAGAAGTTTTTCTTCACCTACACTCATCACGTCGTATTTTTTTGCATTTCTATACTGTTGTTGTGTTTTTGGTTGCTTAAGTACACTCGCAGTTTTAAATTGTTCAATTGAATTTATTACAGCATTTACGCGTTCTTTGGTCCATTCTGGTTTAGTTGTACCGTCAACTCTATTATCGTAAAACTTTCTTAACTCTATGTAAAATTTGTCTTTATCGGAGATAACCTCCAAATTCTCCGATTCTGCTGAAGGTTGAACATCATTCTCTGTCGAATCTGTCATAATTATATGAAAACCAAACCTCCTATTCACACCGTTTCTTAGTTCAAGTCCAATTTTATAGTCCACTTTTAACACAATGACAAACAAAACACCGCTAAACCAATCTCGAAAGCATTGTTGTTGTTGAGTGGTTGACTAAGACTTTTATGATATATGACACTATGTACATCCGTGTAGCACTTTTATTTACCACTTTATTTAAGTCCAAGTAGGTACACTATTTACGATAAAAAACAAAACACTTCTGCAATTTAACTCAGACACAAACGTAAACAAATAACGTGCGGCAACAAATGATTGACATTTAAGACGTCAACCAATCAGAGACGATCTCTTATTGAACGCGCTGACCGACCAATCAGCGTTCTTATTTCATAACAGCCAGCGTTTCGTTTCGCAATATTGCTATAATAACGAGTATTTTCGCAAAAATCCTGACTTTGTCCAGTAAGATTTGATAATTTTTCGCCTATGTCTAATTATCCGCGTTTTCGCAAAACCCCTAGGATTTCCGCGAAGATTCGAAGTATCAAATTATCCTACGACATGTATAAACAGAGACAATTTATCTTTCACTAACCCTAATGACATTGCTAATGAATTAAATAACTATTTTATTGACATAATTGAAAATAAACCACAAACTGACAAACATCCGCCTAATTCTAAGTTTCAAAATTTGACATCACAATCATTATTTATGACTCCCGTTTCAGCATCTGACATAATTAGAATTATCGATAACTTAAAAAATACGAATACTGTTGGTTATGATGGTGTGTCTACCAAAGTAATAAAATATGTAAAACAAATCATATCGCCTCCATTGGCACATATTATCAATATTTGTATTTCTGACGGTATTTTTCCAAATAGCCTAAAAAATGTTATAATTAAGCCAGTATTTAAACAAAATGACAAAACTGATCCAAAAAACTATAGACCAATTGCTAAGATTCCTATAATTTCTAAAATTTTTGAAAAAGTTATTTATAATTCGCTTTACACTTATTTTGAGAAATATAATTTATTTTGTGTGGAACAAAAAGGCTTTCGAAAGAAATGTGTAATAAATATGGCTCTATATGATTTACTTTCCACTGTCATGTCATGTGTTGATAATAAAAATCCTGTTTGTGCTATCTTCACTGACATGAGTAAAGCTTTTGACTATGTAGATCATACACTACTTATACATAAATTACATGCTTATGGTATAAGAGGTAATGTCCTCGACCTCCTAAAATCATACTTAAGCAATAGATACCAATGTACTGAAATTAGTAGATTATGTCCTAAAACTAAAATTGAAACCACTTACATATCGAAACCAAGACTCCTAAGGTATGGCGTACCTCAGGGCAGCGTGCTTGGACCGTTACTTTTCTTAATAGATATCAACGACCTCCCAAAGATGACACAACAAAAAATGGTTCTCTTTGCCGATGACAGCACAGCTATAATAGAATGCACTAATCCCAATAATTATGAAAACGAGATTAATGACTCACTGACAAAAATAATACATTGGCTTAACTGTAACAATTTAGTAATAAATTTAGATAAAACAAAAATCATGCAATTCCATCAACGTCGGGCAAATCCCACTATAAATTTGACTCATAAAAACAAAAAAATAGAATTAGTTAATACTGCTAAGTTCTTGGGTATAATGGTAGACGATAAATTGACATGGAAACCACATATAGAACACCTATGTAACAGACTGAGTAAATCTGCGTACGCACTCTATCAATTGTCTAAAAAGGTAAATATCAGAACGTTACTGACAGCTTATCATGGACTAGTCGCTTCAGTGCTTCAGTACGGAATTGTATTTTGGGGGCAGTCAACTGACAGGGAACTTATATTTAAGATGCAAAAACGCTGTATAAGATCTATGTGTGGATTAAAGACTACTGATAGCTGTGTACTATCCTTTAAATCACTGAAAATACTAACACTACCAGCATTGTATATTTTAGAATCTGCAATATTTATAAAAAGCAACCCCCACTTATTCGAAAAAATGTCTGATAATAAAAGAAAGCCAATACGTGCTCAATATTTGTCACTGTTATGTAATATAAAATGCAAGACATCTTTAATGCAAAAGAGTTTTTTTGGCATTGCGCCAAAGATCTATAATAAAATACCAGACAATATTAAAAATATGCCTCAAGTAAAGTTTAAAAAAGCTCTCACATTATTGCTAATTGACAAATGTTATTATAAAATTGAAGACTTTTTAAATGATAATGTTAATTAATATTGAAATTTAGTGTAAACCAACTATTTAATTAATTATGTAAATTGTTCTTTTTTTTTTTCTTTTATAGTTGATAATTGACTACGCATGTTTCCTCTAAAAATATTTGTATGTCAAAATTGACAAGACATAGCGCACTATTTAGTTCTTAAGATCCATCTATCATAAAACCTATGTTTCACAAATAAATTGATTTGATTTGATTTGATTTTTTTTAATGTTCCTAATGTACTTAGATATTAAATTATTAATAAAACAACTTTATTATTACAAATAAGTTTATTATTTGTCTTTATTGAAACACTGACATTCATAATAATTTGGTGGTGGCTTACATGATAGGTAAGAAGGAAGGACTTTTCAGTTATCCAATACTTTGTATTTACAATTGACTCAATACCTACATTTTAGGTAAGTACCTATTATTGTTATCAAATACTGTACATAAAAATCAATTACCTACAGTTACTGTATATAAATATTGGTTTCATTCTTACATTTCAAGTCTAAATTAAAAAGATTTTGTTTAATACTTTAAAAAGATCAATTACACTATTAAATAAAAGAAATAAAAATGATACATACAATTTGTACATATAAAATTTAGAGAAGGGAAAAGTAAACTAGGTTAGAATATTAAACAATTGAAATAAAAATTAATTGATAATCTGATATTGCAGGCAATTTGAAATGTTCATAGCTATCAGCTGAGACCACTATCACTACATTGGAAATTTTAAGGGATAATATCTGTCGAAGGTAGTGATGATGGTCTCAACTGTGGTAAAATTTCTATTAAATTGTCTACAGTACCAGCCAAACGACTTAAAATCCGATTTTTGTTTTCTTCCATTTCAATTCTTCTCGATTCCAATCTCAACCTTTCCATCCCTCTCGTGATATTTTTTTTCCCGGTCTGCCTCTAGTTGTAGCCGGCGATGCTCGACAGCCACGAACTCGCTCGTGGCTCGTTCGAAGGGTGTTTGTATCCGACGTGTGCGCGCTCGAAACAGCCCGCGGCGCCGCGGCGTCGATGTGGTGGGCGACGCCGCAGGCGACGGGCTTGCCCGATGACGCCGCCGCTGCGGAGCCCCCCGTGACGTGGACGTGGTAGGCGACGTCGCTGGCGGCGCGGACGCAGTGCCGGGCGGCGGAGTTAGCACTGGTGGTGGAGGATGGCGTGGAAGTTCACCAGAGGGAGGTGGCAGTGAAGGACGGGCGGTAGATGCTGTTGTTGCTGAGAATAAATAATTACAATCATATATTAAAATGTGCCCAAATGAATTATTTAGCCAAAACATTGCATCTCAAAAAAAAGGTACCTTGTATGGAATCAGAAGAAATAAATTCAAACATAATTTCATCTGCGGCAGAAATTTGGGATGGACAGACAGTGTGCACAGAATCTCTGGTTGGTGGTGGTAGACAGTTTCTCTCTGATGGTGGCTCCTGAAAAATATGAAGAATTTAAATTAGAAAAATTCCAGTTAGTTATAAAAGAAAATATGGTAGGTAATAAGCTAAGAAAAAAAACTAACATCAAAGCCTCTCTCCTCAATTCCAGCTTGACCAATGACAGCAGTCAAACCCATTATGCCCAACTCTTCTAAAGCAGTGAGAGTTTGTCTGCTGCTTGAACCACCACCAGTACCAGAAGCCTCAGAACGTATTCCCAAGGCTTTTTTCTTTGTTTTTGTTTTCCAGTCTGCCCATATTTGCTATATATATAGATACCTGAACATATTTGTCTGTTAATTTTTGTCATGCATGTTTTCATTAATATTTTTCTAGTCTATGAAATAAGCTGATTGCTTTATGTATGTAGATGTACTTCAACTTGTAGATTATTAAATGTTAATAAACCATAAAATAATATTTTTACAATGGTTTTTGTGAAAATCTTACTTTTTTCCATTTGTCCAATGGCTTTATTACTCCTCCACCAAGGGAGTTAAGTAACTCTCCCAGTTCCTGCCACAGTCGGTCAGCTTTTATTCGGCCTTGAGGACCTTGCTGGGGCCTCGTTATATCGCCATGGCTAGAACATAATTTAAAACGATTTCAGAGAAACAAAGGGTCTACTGATTACGTATTAGTTCACGTCGTGTATCACGTCATTGTTTATGTTTCAAACTTTTAAGTGCCCGAGTATGATAGATTTTCAAACAACAAAGGAAGACGAAATACGAAAGATTTACGAAATAACTAATAATTTACGTACCTTTCCATGAATTCCAATAAAGTTGCGAACTGTTCTGGGCTTGTCGAGATCTAGATTCCATCCTATAAAAGTTATCACTTCATTGAAGGCATCTTTCTTTCATATTATGCAGGATCATAATCATAACATTTCGAGACACAGTAATGTTTAAAATAACATTCCGCACTGTGATATTATATTACACCAATATAAGAAGAACTTTACCTAATTTCGCTTACTTTTATATCACTTTGAAACAATTATCTGCCCGCGCATAAAGTAAACAACTGTGAACTTGACGTGACTTGACGTTTGTAGGAACGCTCACCATAGACTAAAGTATAGGTTTTTTCTAAAAACGTTGTAGAACGAGCGATCGACGCAGTCGTGTCAACTTGGCTACCAACTTATCGTTTTCTACAATCGCTTACGCTAAGGCGTTAACGATTGTAGAAAGAGATTCGATACGAAACGTTTGTAACTTGGCTAGGCCTGCTGTGGTATGAGCCGATTTGTACATGAGCAAAGCATTTGGTATGAATCCATTAGCACCACCAGCATGCACTATAATCAACCTCGGTCCCTTCGAAATTGGTTTTTTTATGCCTTTCCCTTGACCGTCAGACCAGGCTTGTTCCTTGGTGTGGGTCGAATGAACGTAAGTCTCGTCGCCATACACTATAGGTCTCCCTTCATGCCGATATTTTTTTATTTTTCTTAAAAATCGTATTCTTAATAGCCTTACTTCATCTTTTTCCGCCAGCAACTTCTCTTTTACTATTCGGCGCAGAGTTTCTCTGCCCCCTTCGAAGTCGATATCTCTTTTTAATTTCTTCAATAGCGCTCTCATCGTGACTACCTGTTTTTCTTCGCGGTGAAATCATAAATTTTCCTGCGTATGGCTTGGTATGAAAAATCGTCCAATTCCTTACGATAAGTTTTTTTTCAATTTACCCTTTTTCGGCGTTCTAAAAGAAGGCCCCGCAGTGTTTTCACTCGTATGTTGATCCTTCTCCTTAAGAATTCTTGTTATAGTTCGTTTTGAAATTTGTGTAGCTTCGGCCGTTCGGTCAATAATTTAAAAAAATCGATCTTTTATAAATGTTGTGTTCTTAGACTCCTGAGCTTCTTTCTTCATAAACTCGTGCACATTGAAAATTATTTCCCGAGCTTGACTTTTAAGTGGTTGCCCCCTTTTTAAAGAACTCGTTTTAAATCATAAAAAGAAAACACTTGTTGCCACTACGTGTACTTTTGCCTGCTACGCGTGCACTCGATCAGAAGTATGGCGGCTGACTAACATGCCACGTGGCGCTCGCAAACATGGCGGCAGCTGCCAACCAATAGCTCTTACTGGTACAGGAAACAGAAGCGCGGTGCGTGGAGCGTGCCTATTGGTCAATAGCATTTCCCGCGCTTTGAAAATTCATCTTCTGCGCAGGTACATCGGTAAGCCATATCAGTTGGGTACTACTGTACGATACGAGGGCCGAGTGATAAGTCTGGTAAAAATGAAACAAGGAGACAACTTTATTAAAAAATTATGATTTATTTTTCAACGTAATTTCCATCTAACTCAATGCACTTCATCCAGCGTTTCTCAAACTTTTCGATCCCTTCCGTAAAGTACGACTTAGGCAACCCTTCGAAATAGGCATTGGTTTCGAGCATGATCTCCTCGTTGGAGCTAAATCTTTTTCCACCGAGCCATTTTTTTAAATTCGGAAACAGAAAATAGTCGCAAGGGGCCAAATCTGGCGAATATGGTGGGTGAGATAGCAACTCATATCGCAACTCATGTAATTTGGCCATGGCAATCGCGCAGGTGTGCACTCGTGCGTTGTCTTGGTGGAAGAGGATTTTCTTCTTAGCCAAATGCGGTCGTTTTTCAGGTAAAATTTGGTTAAATAGGTCCAATAAATTGGCATAATATTCGCCATTGATCGTTTTACCCTTCTCTAGGTAGTCAATATGGATTACCCCACGTGCGTCCCAGAAAACTGTAGCAATCACCTTATTGGCCGATAAAACTGCTTTGGCCTTCTTCGGAGCTGGTTCGCCCCTAGCAATCCATTGTTTCGATTGTTCCTTGGTTTCTGGTGTATGGTGGTGGATCCACGTTTCGTCTACCGTTATATAACGACGCAAAAAATCAGGTTTATTCCGTTGTAACAACGCCAAACCTGCCTTTGAAGTGGTAACTCGCATGCGTTTTTGATCAATAGTCAGTAAACGCGGCACCCATCGCGCGGAGAGCTTTTTCATATCTAAATGTTGGTGTAAGATATTGCGCACACGTTCGCCTGAGATGCCTACTATCTCGACTATCTCGCTCACTTTTACTCTTCGGTCGTTCAACACTATGTCATGGATTTTAGCGATCATCTCTGGAGTAGTGACCTCAACTGGGCGTCCTGAGCGTTCAGCATCACTTGTGCTTGTACGACCACACCGAAAATCCGTAAACCATTTATAAATCATTTTAATCAATGGAGCAAAGTCCCCATAATATTTATCAAGCCTTTGTTTCGTTTCCATAATAGATTTTTTGCGCAAAAAATAATGTTTAATCAACACTCGAAATTCACTTTTCTCCATCTTTGCGAAAATGCGTTCAATTGTTTTTATTTAATAGCTCTCAAAAAGAAACTAACCGGCGGTACTGGCTGAAAATTTAAATATAGTCCCTCAAAAGAGTTGTGAACAAGGAGGTTACATGCAATTTGCGATAATTTTATTCCAAAATAGATTTTTACCAGACTTATCACTCCGCCCTCGTACTTTGTGATTTTGTTTAAAAAAAGTTACCGGTCGTAGCGAAGCCGGAGTTGAACTCTCGCACCAATAATGATAGAAACTATCGATTACTTGAATAAAAACATAGTGAAACAAAAATCGGGTTCCTAACACACTGTGCATTGTTAAAAATGGCCTATGAATCAACACGTATGAAACCTTTACAGTAATTACTAGTTTTTTTTAATAATTTACATTACAATAATTACAATAGAACGGACACTTCTTAATTTCGAAAACATTTTAAAAAGTAATTCACTTCGGTCTTATTCCCCGGCGCCATTATTTTTGTTCCAATTTGTCGTTTTGGTGTAGGCAAAGGGCAATAGCTTATACAGCCAAGACTTTTTGCGCAGCGCTATAGTGTGCCCCGTAATTACAACGCTCAGCACTCTCAGCGCTTGATCTATGAATAAGGTATTTAGTTACAAACAGAATAAAGTGATTAAAAGCGCTGTGTGAAACGAGCAACAGCGACACTGACTGTCGATGAATTGACAGATGGCAGTTTGACATTTCACAGTAATGACAATGTTGTTATTTTGTCACTCGCATCCACGGCTGGTAATCTCGGAACAAAAAATCCTGGCATTAATAGACGTATTTGTCTATGGGTGAAACTCCTCAAAGTGACAACCGCCCCTCGTCCCTTTCCCCTTTGTCGCCCGTGCAATCGACGCCATATTGGTTTGTTGTAAGTCTATCGTAGTCTGTGGTTGTCTACACCTCGCATATTGTGTAATTAACATTTTTTCTGTCCATAATAAGTTAATAACTTGATATTATCACTTAGTATTTTGAAAAGGCATAGACATAGTTATTATTTGGGTTCCATACCCAAAGGGTGCCAACGGGACCCTATTACTATGCTGCCGTGCTTGTGATATATACAGTAAGTGACATGGAGACACTTTCGAGAAAAAGGCGGTCAAAGTTTTTATTTTTATTTTTGACATTTCTCCCAAAGTATAAATTAAAAGCAAGTTTTCTAAAATGTTTTAGATAAAAATGTGTTTGTTTAATAATTTGTATATTTTCTTTTTTATTTAGTAATAATATTTAAATTGTAAAGCTTGAAAAAATATGTATGTTAAGGAATGGACAATTAAAAAATAATGTTTTTTTTAGTATTGGTACAGTAAGTGTGTGACTTACTGTAACAATCTTTAGTTTGAAGTACATACTGCAACAATGATAACAGAATGAGGTAAATGTTTAAATATAATAACAAAAATTGCACAATTTGCCTAATGTAGAAGTACACAGTACAATTATAGTTTAAGTACACAGCTTTATTAAATACTCTAAAATGTAATAATCAGTTCCATTTATTGTATTTTTTTAAGCATTTGGAATCACAATAAAAGCTAACTTAAAAAAAATTACAATTCGTGTTTGCGCAACAGGCTTCATACAAGAAACAATCAAAAACTAAATAACTAAGCATTGTTTCTAAAAAAAAATACACATTTCAAATTCGTGTTTGTACACCTTCGTACACAAGAAAAAACATCAAAAATAAACACTATGTTTCCAAAAAATTAGATAGTTTTCTCTTTGGATTTTTTCATTATAAAAATAGTCTTTGAAGGCACATTCAATTCTTTAAAAGTCATTTAACTTATTAGGATTATAAATGTAACATTTAACTATTATATATAGATTATGAGATCCTCGTTATACGAACTTAATAAAATCAGTCTTACAAATTAACAATATTAGTACCGTTGTAGCAGTTTATAGTAAGATAGAAAAAGTCTTTTAACTGACTAGTAAAATGAAGGCTTACATAAATTGTGTTCATAAGAACACATTTTTTTTAAATATTAACGGTAGAGTTTTAAAACTCTTCGGTGAATAGATTGGTTGCGGAATTTGAAACCGGGATGTTTAACCAAAAACCCCTTCTATTCTCAGGCATCAGAGGTACAAGTTTCTGTATAATCTCTGCTTTACGATCTGCAGTGATTCCTCTTGGAATAGTTTTAGACTTAACCTCAGGGAACTTTTGGGTCTTTACAATTTTAGCTTGTAAGAAGTCCAATGATTGAAACATCTCATTATGACCCGTTTTATACATAAGCACGAATTGACCCCTTTCAACTTTTACTACCATTATATCCTTGAGGTAAATCCTGCGTTCCATGTTTCTCAGTTTATATTGCGACGATAAGTCTTCATATAAATAAAAGTCTGAAACATCCAATGAATCGACAATACTTTTGCGATTATTTGCCATTTTTACCCTTTGGACATAATCATCAAAATCGTATACTTTATTTTTACCTAACATTTTCTCAACCTGATGATGAAAATGGTCAGCAGACATGAAGGTATGTCCTGGCTCGAAATATCCTATCTCGATTGTATTAGCAGATATTAAAGAACTATTGATAATATGTACTAAAAACGACATCAATGCCCAATTTTTATTTTGGGATGCACAATTATCAGCCCACAAAATAACATTTTCGGCATCTCGTTTGTGAAGCAAAAAAGCCCTAAATGTTGAAATTATGTCATGTTGATGGCGACCTGATATGGACTCATTCCATACAACTGCGAATGGCATTTCTTCTTTGGATGTTTTTCCCAATGGCACGAAACTTTCATTGAAAGCAATTATTCTGGGGCAAACAATTGCAGCTTTATATTGGTCTAATCTTGGCAACATGATCACTTTTTGTAAATCTACGGAATAACGAATAGTAGTTTTATCAACAATGGCATTATCTACATCTTCTTTATATTTTATTCGGCTTTCTGTATATCGTAGTTTATGAGCATTATACTTGTTACAAACATCACAGGTAGTATCAGGATTTTTATTATGTTCTGGGTTATGTAGTGTAAATATTGCACATAATTCACATTCTTCGTTTCCTAGATGGGTAAAAGATATGTTTAACTCATTTTTTACTACAGTGCGGTAAGTTTCTAGAGACACTTTCAAATTGGGAAACTTTTCGCAAAAGTTTTTGTACATAATTGGCACATTAATATCACTGAGCAGATACAGTTTATTAGGAGCATGCTCTCTTCGGTAGTGTGATATTGCAGGATTGTAGCTTAAAATATGACTCTTTATAATACTTCTGTCTATTTTATTGGCTCTTTCATAGACACCCCTGCGATCTTTTTGCTGATCGACGGGTCTTTTTAGGGCAGCAAGAACTCTCTGATCATTTTTTGGGTGATACCCCAAAGTTGTTAGAAAGAATGGTTTGCAAACTTCTATTTTAACATCATCTGGGTTTGTTAGAAAATATGCATATGTTAGTTTCCTTTTCGGTATTTCCCTACTTGTTTGTTTTCTTCTTTCAACTGCTTTCGTTTCAACCATACCCTTAATAAATATTGGCTTGCGAGGGAAAATCATGACAGGTGGGAGCGCGTGTCCTGTTGCATTAACGATGAAACACGTAGTTACTAAAATTCCACGCTCACCACTAGTAATCTTAGCGATATTTCTACCTTTTTGTGCCATCACTTTTCCAGGCCGTTGTACGGTGGTAGTAGATGTCTCATCCAGATTATAAACTCTAGTGCCGTCACCAAATTGTGGAAATCTTCCATACACTTCTTGAAGATTGTCAAAAAATGATTTGACATTCGTAGGATTGAATGATGTGGCTCGTGCAATACTACATGCTTCTGGTTTTTTAATGGACAAATCAGGGTGCCTTTTTTTAAATCCACGTAACCAGTCTTTACCCGCCATTCCCTTTTCTTTCCAACTAGTGGGGTATTCGAGTTTATTCATTTCCGCCATTTGCAAGGCGAGTTTTCTGCATTCCTTTGTATTTAAACCATAAAATTTGTTGGCACAATCAAGAATATACATCTTTAGACTTGTTTCATGCTCCTCAGTGAATATTTTATTTACGCTGTAGTTTGGTTCCATCGAAGCAGACTTGTCTTTCATATATTTTATCACATATCTTCTTAATGTTGGATATGGTATGTTGCTATCTTTTGCAGCCTTTCTCAAGCTCATACCGTTAAGATGTAAATTGACAGCAGCCTTCATTACTTGAGGTAGGTGGGATCCTTTTTTCCTCGCAGATCTATCTAACTTTGTTCGGCCCATCCTGAAATATATATTTTTTAGTTTTTTATTTATTAAAATAACTAGGTACTCATAAAAAGTAAATTATCTGGGTTAATACTCAATCTACTAAAGGCGGTACGCAATGAACCAAAGGTAGTACTCAATGAATCACTGGTTCATTGTGTACTCTCTCAAAGTGGTTCATTCTGTACCACCCCATACTTACAAATTTTGAGGTTAAGTAGCCACACGCACAAACACGAGGTGCTTAACGAAACTATATTAAACAAAAGCGCAAAAAACAACTAATTTATCAATCCAATTGATATTCAGCTACTATTTACACAAATAAAATGAGACGAAATTTTACTTACGTTATTTTTATACAATTTTCGCTACTCAAACACAAAACACGGACGCGCGCGGCCGCCTGCGACGCTAGTTCGCCGTCGACTGGAGAAGGAGGGGGGCTCCTCAAAGACGCTTAAATAATGCAGTTTGCACTAGGGATATTCGATATATATCGATGTATTGAAAACATCGATGTTTACAATGCGATACATCGAATGGATTCGATGTTTTGAAAATCTATTGATATACTCGATGTATCGATGTTTTTAAGTTTTTAGTGTTAAAACATCGAATCAACCAATTAAAACTTCATAAAACTAAAGTCTGACCACTAAAATTTTACTCTTACCGACAGCCCCACTTTTATTTTAAAAATGTTGGCAACACTGCGTACGAGTGCAGTGAGTAGTGTCTTCCTTTTGGTATTATTCTATGGTAGTGTCTCTAGTGACAATAAAAAAAAACTGTTACATATGTCAATGTCGGTCGCGTCACGTAATGTCGGTTGGCGCTTTTGTATAGGTTTAAAAATATTGCAATAAAGAATATTGAATGGTGATTAATTGCATTACGTATTACATTTGCTGTTGTGGATTGAAGAAATTGAAGTGGATTTTTTATAAATATACCGTTATTGATCACTGATAATAAAATCTCATCTCATATTTATGTTTACTTCACATATTCGATTGGTAAGTAAAGTTTTCAACAATGTTGGAGTTATTAACATGTCAACAAATACTAAAATTAGAAATTGACTGTATGACACATTAAATAGTAATTATTAGATTAGTAAATTATATTACCTGTAATACGAACATTAATTATTAAATAACCTACATCTTAAGATACAGTTTACTAAACAAACTTATTCTCTAAATTGTATTCACGCCTATATTCATTTATTAGACAAGAGGTATATTATTTGATGAAATCAATAAATGTATTCATCATCTTATTAATCTGAATTTTGTATTTAATTTATTTGTTGTGTGTTTGACTTTTGTAGTGATGTAACATTATCAATTGACGAATTTATCGATTTTAACTACTAATTATAGATTTTGAACATTTGATTGAATGCACTATTTTTGTTTCAGTCTGACAACAAGTACGATGGCACCGTCTAAGAAGAGCGATGTATGGAGGTTCTTTGATAAAACTGAAGAAAATAAAAATTCTGCAAAATGTAGACTCTGTCAAAAATTTATAAAATCTTGTGGCAACACAACGAATTTAATTGGTCATTTAAAAAATATACATAAGGCTGCTTATCAAGAGTTCAGTAATGAATGTTCGAAAAGAAATGATATTCAGAGCAACACCGTTAAGAAAAATACACACTTATCATTAGATCCTAATATCTCTCATCCACTCCCATCAACGAGCTCCGCTGGCATAATGACAATGGAACTGACTAGTAATGCTGAAAAAAAATGTGACTCTTCAAAAGACGATGTATGTGTTTCTATTCCTCCAGCTCCAAAACGTCAGAAATGAAATCTATTGTGACAAGTTTTCAAGATATATACGCTTTTTCAGAGAGAGGCGATAAAACGTTAAGAATAAACAACGCCCTAATATATATGATATGTAAAGATAACCAACCATTCACAATTGTTGAAAATGAAGGCTTTGCCAGTTTGATTAAAGTTCTTGCGCCACATTATAAACTTCCTAGTAAAACAACGTTGACACGATGGGTCGATGATAAATACGCAGCATTATCAACAGTCTTCAAAGCTAAGTTGGCAAATATTGTACATGTTACTCTTACTACTGACATGTGGTCTGAAACAATGAGTATGAGAAGTTTTTTAGGAATAACAGCCCACTTTGGTGAAGGTAATGATATTTTTGCAATAACTCTTGGAGTTTACGAGTCAAACGATCGTCATACTTCAGAACACATATCTGACATGCTGATGAACACTTGTGCTGAATGGAATATAGATAATGACAAAGTTTCAGCTGTAGTCACAGACAACGCAGCTAACATGGTAAAAGCTGTTGATTTAGCTTTTGGAAAAAAGCATATACCATGTTTTGCACACACGTTGAATTTGGTTGCACAAAATGCTATACAGCAGTGTGCTGATCTGTGAAACTTAATAACCAAACTAAAAGAAATAGTGACTTGGTTCAAACAAAGCAATGTAGCTAGTAATGAGCTACGTAAAGCAACCGAGAAAGAAACAAAATTAATCCAAGAGGTCCCAACGAGATGGAACAGTACTTATTACATGATCGAGCGATTTTTGGAGCTTCGCACCGTCGTCAATAATATAATAATTCGTCATAAAAATGCACCACCGATGCTAGCTTTTTTTTTCGCGGGTAGGTGTTCAAAAAGTATAGACGTTTTTAAAATTTTGAATTTTATTTAAAATATAATTAATTGAAAATACTGATTAAGTTACATCAGTACTTAGTCTACAATAATCATATAACAAGTACTTACGTTTGTGGCTCATTTATGTTACAAAGACAGACATTATAAACACCACCTGCCAGCTGATCAACTGCACTATCACACATTTCTCAGCACTTCACAAACACACATCACAAAATGTCTCAATTTGCCGAAGTTCTTGCTGCACAGAAGACCCTTGAAGAAAACTTTGTGAGGAAGATGGGTGAGCTTGAAGCACAAATCCAGTGCGCTGGTCCTGCCAAGGACACAGTCGCTAAGATTGCTGAGGAGTTCCGTGGCTTCCGTGAGCTCATATTTTCAATGCTTGGTCTACTCCGAAGCCAGATTGGTGAGTGTGCCAAGCAAATTGATGGCTTGGAGACCAGGCATCGGCGGAAAGCGTTGGTCTTTCAAGGCCTTGCTGAAGCGGAGAATGAAGACAGCACAGCGGTAATTTTGGACGTTCTGGGTACTAAGCTTGCCCTCAAGAATCTGTCACCATCCTCGATTAAAACCTGTCACAGGCTTGGAGCCCCCAGCAAGGAGCATCACAGGCCTATCCTCGTGAGGTTCGCCAGGGTGGACATCAAGGCTTCTGTTTGGAAGGCGAAGAC
The DNA here is from genome assembly GCA_947364205.1 of Agrochola lota. Classification (NCBI taxonomy): domain Eukaryota; kingdom Metazoa; phylum Arthropoda; class Insecta; order Lepidoptera; family Noctuidae; genus Agrochola; species Agrochola lota. The sequence continues at coordinate 12,264,876 of OX376239.1, read as the reverse complement.
AGGTTTGAAAGGCTCCAAAATATCAATTAAGGAGTTCTTGACTAGAGCCAGGCAGTCGGTATTCGTGAAGGCGCGTGAGCATTTTAGTATGCGGTCGTGTTGGACTCAAGACGGCGTAATCTGCATAAAGACGGCTGATGGAAGTCGACACAAGGTTACTTCCATCGACGAGTTGAAGCCCTTGATAACCAGGTACCCGAAGGCGCCGGGCGCGACTCCATCAGTGAGATGAAGAAGTATCGTTGCTGCCGGGAGCCTGAAAAGAACAATCCGTAATTATTGAATGTTTACTTCGATGTCTTGTTGCTGTTCGTAAGTTGTCATTTTATAGAATTATTCATCTTTACTTGCCGTCGTGTAGTGTCCCGTCCCATAGTTATCTTTTTCTTTTTTTTGTGACCTAATTATTTACGTAATATCTGTTATACCTATCAATACCCTCAATATTGTATGTTTTTTAACTTCATTTATTCATGCTTTATATTTTAGTTGGTTGTAGTGAATGTCAGAATTGTCAGATCAGGTTGACGTTGGTAATATTATTTGACGTTGACGTTCAAAGCATACGTTCTGAAATGTTGCATTGTTTGTTTTCGTCATGGTCAGTGCTTTTCGTTTCCTGCTAATATTGCTAGAGTCTGTCAAGCGAGTCGAGTCCACAACCATTTTACTGATTTCTTATAATGGCAATACTATTATCTGTCAAACAGATTGTCACAATTTCTGTTCTAACCTCGAAGCATTCCGGTTTTTGTTGAATGTTTTAATGTTATAATGCCAAAACCTATTAAAAGTAGTGTCAGGAGCCTGCTGTTTACAATGATTAATAAATATAATCATGTAAAGATTGAATCTGATGACGTGTTAACAGAAAAACGACGACTTTTGGATGAAATTGTTTCAACAACAGGTAGGTTGGCTACAAAATGTTGATACTTTTAGCACAATTGTCTAATTTTGTTTATTTTACTATGATGTGATCACGATTTCGGTTTTGGTTTAGATTCAGACGTCGTATACATGACATTGAATCTCAATGGGGCACCTATAAGTGAAAAGTATTATAAGAGATTGTTGTCATCTTTTTTCAGCCACCTTGGATGATGAATTAATAAAAAGCACAATTGATAATTTAGTTAAAGTTAAGTTAAAAAAAATGAAATCTGAAACAGACTATTTGACAAAAATTGCTGCTATGACAGGTTAGTACAGATTTATTTGTTTACATTGTTTGCATTTTCTACAAATATTATCATAAAATTTGTGCGTTTGATACTGAACTGACATATTGAACTTTCAGATTTAAGTGTGAAAACACTGCGAAGAATTAAAAAAGAAGGTGCTATTAACCAAGGCGAGTGGAACACACCGGGGAAAAAACGTCCACGACAGCCAACTGTAGCCAATCTGGATAATTTTGACTTATCAGCCATACGCAATAAAATTAATGAATTTTACTGTGTGAAAAAGCAAGTTCCAACTCTACGAAGTTTGCTTGCAGATTTAAGAGAGTCAATTGGATTTACTGGATGTCATGAAACATTGAGACAATTATTACTCAAAAATGGATTTGAATTCAAAAAAAATAAAAATGAGAGATCTCTTCTTATTGAAAAGTATGAACTAGCTGCATGGCGACATAGGTATCTCAGAGCTATTGATGAAAAGCGGAAACAAGGAAAATTAATAGTTTATCTTGATGAGACCTATGTCCACCAAAATTATAAAGTTAAAAATCATGGCAAGGGCCATCAACAAGCGGTGTAATTGACAAAATATCGTCAGGCAAAAGACATATTGTTGTTCATGCTGGATCCGAAAAAGGTTTTGTTCCCAATGCATTATTGGTATTCAGTACTAAATCAAAAATGGCAGATTATCATGATGATATGAACAGAAATAATTTTATGAAATGGTTACGTGAAAAATTAATACCCAATTTAAGTCAGCCCAGTGTCATTGTTATGGACAACGCTAGCTACCATGTAACACAAATAAATAAGCCACCATCTATGAATGATTTAAAGGCTGACATTCAGAAATGGCTAACTGAAAATGGAATTCATTATGAAGAATTCTTTACAAAGGCTGAGCTTATGTGCCTTGTGAATGAACATAAAACAACTCCAATGTATGAAGCTGAAGAATTTTTGAAACAACATGGCCATGAGGTTTTGAAACTTCCGCCATATCATTGTGACCTGAACGCAATTGAACTCATATGGAGTTTGGCTAAAAGAAAAATAGCCAGCAAAAACTTAGGGATTCCAGGTAAAGAAATGGAGAACCTTATAAAAGAATGCTTTAATAGTGTCACAGCCAATGATTGGAAAAAATGCACAGATCACACTATTAGTGTCGAAAATAAGTATAAAGTAAGAGACAGGATATCCGAAACCGAGTTGGAACCCTTCATCATTTCTGTGCGTAATGATTCTACTGACAGTGATTTCTCATTTGAAGGCATTGAATTTCTTGATTCTGATTTTAGTTCTGATGAATAAATACGTACATTGAAATGCTTTTTTTTTAATTTATCCCAAGTAATTTTTTTATCAAAATTCAAGTATCAACAAGTTTTCAGCGTGCTATATCAGTGTTGACACCTGAAAGATTTTTGAATTTGCCGCCTTTTTCATGGGACTAGACTCGCTTGACAGACTCTACCAACGACACCGCACAACTAACGCGTTAGAAGGGTGGCATCGGCGTATAAATGCAGGCCGCATACCAAAAAAGCCAAGTTTATACATATTCATAGATAAATTGCGAAAAGAAAGTAAATATTGGAACAGAAAAATAACTGATAATTTATTTACAGAAACAAAAAACAGACAGAAAAAATATATGGACTTAGACATTAAATACAAAAAAACTGTTGAAACAATTTGAGCGTAAGGAACTGACGCTACCACAATTCTTTAAAAAGATAATTTTTTTACAAAATTTCAAATAGCTAAATTTTGGTTTTTGGCTGAGTAGGTATCAATGTTTATTTTGATTTACAATACTTCATTAGCAAGTAATGTACATTCCAGAATGAAAATAAGTACATTTATGTTTTTTTCTTCTTAATGAAAGATTTATTTTCATAATCATTTACGAAAATAATAATTTATGTAGCAAATTTTAATTAATAACCAAGGTTTATTTTAGTGCGAAGATTTAATTTTTTTATCATTTATGAAAATGATAACAAAAGTTAATTTCAGTGCCACAATTAAGATATAATTTCATTTGATATGTCATATATTTATATTTTCTTTTTATCAATAATGTTATGTTAATCATTTATGAAAATGTTATTTTTTTTTTAATGTAGTACTTGATAATAACTCAAGTAAATTATAATGCCAAAATTTATTTATTTGACATTTTAATATTAAATATATATTTTTAAATCATTTTAAAAATGGTAAAATAAATATTTTCATTTGCAATACTTAGTTAATGTTTAGTTACTATTAGTAATAGCTCCTATTATATTATCTGTGGATATGTTTACTAACAGTATTGGTTCTTTTGATCTAAATTTTGAATGTGTGTAAAATGTTTGATACCTATTGATATTGTTTTTATTTTGAATACATACTTAAGTAAATTTAAGTACCAAAATGTTTACATCATAATTGCACTATAATTTTAATAAATGATTTTTTGTTTTGAAAATCAAAATTTTATTCTTAAGTCCCTGGCGCGACATTTTGCGAAAGAGACATTCTGCGAAAGAGACATTCTGCGAAAGAGACATTTTACGAAAGAGACATTTTGCGAAAGAGACGTTTTGCGCCTGAGCCACAGGAAGGTACCTTATGTTGATAAAAAAATTGAAATTGACCTTGATTTAGGTGAGAGAGTAACTAACATTGAAGACCTAATCTCCAAAGTGTACCCAGATGTAGTCCATATATAAAACAAAGACTACCAGTGGATGTGTCAAAGGGCAATATTGGCAGCTAGAAATAGTAGCGTTGACGACATCAATAACATGATAACTGGGTAAACTTCCAGGAGATAGCGTGAACTACATGTCCATTGATAAAGTAATGGATCAAGGAGATGCGGTACATTACCCACAAGAATTTTTAAATTCTTTAAATCTGAGTGGCCTTCCCTCACAATCACTCAAATTAAAAACTGGCTGTCCAATTGTGCTGCTAAGGAATCTTAAACCACCAAATTTATGCAACGGAACCAGACTCCAAGTAAAATTCCTTCGCGATAACGTGATTGGTGCTACAGATAGTAGGGCAACCAGTGCTGATACCAACGGATTTGCCTTTTCACTTTAAGCGAATTCAATTTCCGGTGAAGATATCGTTTGCGGTAACAATTAATAAGGTCCAGGGGCAAACATTTAAGTACGTAGGAATAGATTTACGCCAAGAGTGTTTTTCGCACGGGCAACTATATGTTGCTCTGTCGAGATCTGGTTCGGGTGAAAATCAATTTCTACTTCTGCCGGAAGACAAAACTAAAAATATAGTTTACGCAGAAGTACTTTAATAATATAATAATAATAATAATTTATTCACCAAAATAAGAACACGTATTACAAAATTGAATATTTGACAATATACAGTAAATAATGGCTTAAAGTTTGTAATATACAAAGTTTGGGACTATCTGCATCCGAACTAGGTGGTAAACCTGTATCTCGGATTACATTTGACCCCCATAAATAAATTGTGAATATTTAGTAGCCATGTTTAAAGTTGTAAACATTATTAGATTGCCATGTAAAAATGTATGTGGAGAGTATGCATAAAGTATAAGAAAAAAAGTAGGTGTGGTGTGAGGGAGTGTGTGAGTTTGTGTTTGTGTGCGTGTGTGAGTGTGTGTGATGTGAATGAGATGATTCTTAAATATGAGCGAGTAAGGAAGTAGCTTACCTATTTGGGAATGTTGAAAATTGCTTCTGTTTCATCATAGGAAAGATTTAGTAGGTAGTCCTGTATTTTCTTTTTACAGTGTGACTTATTATGTGGGTATATGTTTATAATTTTGTTGATTTTGTCGTAAAGGTAAGGACCAAGGAAAATGAAGAATCTCTTAATAAAAGATGTTTTGGGAACATACGTACGTTTGCATACTGCATGTTTTCTACGTTTGAGTTGAGTGTTTGGATCGTATATGAGTTCACCGTGTTGCTTTATTATTATACTCAGAATAAAAAGTTGACGGACGTTGAGAACTTTGCATGACTGATAAAGCTCTGTTGTAGGATATAGAATGGGCCGAAAAGTGATAGTTTTTAAAATAGCTCGTTGAGCTATTTCGACTTTCTTCAGGATGGTTTTCGGAGTGCCTCCCCAAGACGAGATACAGTATGTAATTATCGACTGGCAAAGCGCAAAGTAGACTTGCTTAAGTAATTTGGCGTCGGCGGCATATCTGAGATTTCTAAAAACATAGATTAGTTTCCGTACGCGAGCACTTAACTGTTTGATATGTTCTCTGAAATTAAGGTTGCCATCAATTATGATACCTAGGTACCTGATGTTGTTGACGCGCTCTAGAGATCTGCACGAGCATTCCACGCCAGACAAGCATTCATGGGATATGATGTGATGATTGTTAAAAGCTTCACCGAGGTTGCGAGCACTAAACGTCAAGTATTTAGTTTTTTCAACATTTAGGGTTAAGAGATTGGTCCTGAGCCATTTCTTCACCATATTGAACCCCTTTTGGGCAATACTGAATACCTCATCCCAGGTATCGGCGGAGAAAAGGAGAGCAGTGTCGTCTGCATATGAGATCAATTCGCCTCGGGGTAGATGGAGGTTAGTGAGGTCGTTAATGTAAACGAGAAATAGAGTCGGTCCCAAAATGCTGCCCTGGGGTACCCCATAGTCGACTACATGATCACTACTCGTGTATTGACCTACTCGGACACACTGTTTTCGCCCAGTGAGATAGCTCTTAAAAAGACTCAGTTGTATGCCTCTGATTCCCAATCCATCTAATTTGTTAATCAATATAGGAACAGAAATAGTGTCAAAAGCTTTGCTTAAGTCGAGGAAGATTGAGAGGCATTTCTTTCCTATATCTAGATTGCTAGATATATAGTTAGTTAAGATATGCACTGCTCCTTCAGTAGATCTGCCCCTCCTAAAGCCAAACTGTTTATCTGAAAGCAAATTGTTCTTTTCCAGGTAATTGACTAGCCTTAGATTAATTGCTTTTTCCAGGATCTTTGACAATGCAGGTAGGATTGATATTGGTCTATAGTTAGACAAAACATTTGTGTCCCCACCTTTGTGTATAGGACGCAAAACTGATTTTTTTAAATAATCTGGAAAGATACCGCTCTCGAGGCAGACATTAAAGATGTATGTGAGAGGAGGAACTACAGCATTTTTGTTGTTCTTAAGTAATCTGTTTGAGATTTTGTCCCAGCCCACTGCAGAATCTGTTTTTAGTCCTACGATAATACGTTCTATTTCCTCTTCAGTCACGTTAGTCATAACAAATGAGTTGAGCTGGGAAGATCCCGAAGTAGCAAACGAGATTTTATTAAGAGACCCCGGTGCCGGATTTTGGTGCGTTTGGATACAGACATTGGCTAAGTTTTTACCTACACTTACAAAATATTTATTGATTTCATTGACCGATAGTTCAGGAGTAGAGCGTAGATTAAGAAGTTCATCTGGGTTTTTGGGTTCTTTTGTTGTGTTGGTGATAGTTTTTATAGTTTTCCAAAGGGTTTAGGGATCGTCTCTAACTTCTGCAATAAGGAATCTGTCATATTCCCTTCTTACTTTTTTCAGAATAGTGTTGTAGTAATTTCTGTATCGGACATATGTTATTTTCAAAGTCTCATTATCCGGTGACTTGTTTGACTTTTGGTGTAACATGTCTCTGGTTTTCATACTGCGGATTAATCCCTGAGTGACCCACGATTTAATATTTTTTTTACGCCTAGATAGTTTTATTACTTTAGTATTCTGATCTAGAGCTTCTTGTATCTTAGTAATAAAGTAGTTTAGCAAATAATTAGGGTCTTGAGATGCATAAACGGAATCAAAGTTTATTGACGAAATAGCCAATTTTAAAGATTCAATGTCAATTTTGGTAACTGTGGTTGTAGCATAATGGCGTGGCTGCTCAAAATGTATGCATGTTAAGACCGGATAATGATCTGTGAGGTAAGTTCTGGGGATAATTGTGACACCAGAGTACTTAGTTTTTATCAGTACGTGGTCAAGGCATGTTCCAGTAGCCTCACGGGTCACTTCTGTGTGAGCTGGTAAGAGTCCATGAGAGGCAGCTAGAGTAAGGTACCGTTCGCCAGGACATTCGATTTTGGCACAATTTATGGGGATATTTATGTCCCCGATTATCATAACGTTTTCAAAATGTACAAATTGGGACAAGATGTCGTTTAAAGACGACAGAAATCCATCAATATTTTTGTGCGAGGGTGAGCGGTATATAGATATAATTACCGTGCGGTTATTGATTATACTGACCAAACAATTACCATCTGTAAATTGAGGTTCGTGGATTGTGAACTTAAGATGAGCTTTGAAGTAGACAACCACTCCATCATTTTGCCTAAGATTAATTTTGGTGGCAGAGGAGTGATATCCTGGCACTTTGGGAATGATGGATGAGGCTGATATCCAACACTCAGTCAGGACCAACACATCACATTCAACTTTAAGTCGCGTGAGCATTATTTCAAAACCATGAATGTTACAGTTTATACTCCGTATATTCTGGGTAAGGATAACTAAACGACTAGATTGCAAATGTGGTAAATGTTTATAACAGTCATCAATGTCAGAAACAATCGATTTAGATACAGTCACTTTATCAATATCTGAACAAATCTCAATAATGTTACCGAATTTTAAAATAAGTAAATAAAAGGATCGAGATAGGGAGCGATATATTTACATTTATATAGCTAAGTAATATTTTTAAGACGGCATAAGATTCATTAAAGTATAACTGAGTATAAATGATCTTAATGGAGTGATAAGTGTTTTTATAGAGTAGTTTACAGTATGTTATGTAGCAGCGAGTAGGTAGAGACAGGTACTTGTTTGAGTGGAATTTTGTTTTGTTGTTGTATATTTGTTTATGGTGATATTGTAGGTGTAGTGATGTAGATGTTTTATGGTGCTTAATGAGTGAGTAGTTTTGTGTTTTGTGTGAGAATTGCATTTGCAGTAAGATTTGTATAACATGAGCAAGAGTTTTGTTAACAAACAGTACTATTACAATTATTATTGATAGAGTAAACAAAAAACACATGCAAAATTTAAAGTACTGATAAAATTTAGTCTGAAGGACCTCCGTAACTAAGACATGAGATGAAGAATACGAGATGTAAGATATACCCATTAGTCACATAGCATTTCTCATCTTAATTAGGTCTGATTCGGTATTAATTCTTACAGCATTTTGACCCTCCTGCTTTCGAATGTAAATTTTCCCATACGAAGTCCAGCAATATTGTAGGTTATTTGATTTAGCGTAATCTCAAGCAAGATAAAATAGTCTCTTTTTCTTGTAAGTCAGGTGTTCAGACATGAATATAAGATTTGATGGACCTTCGAGTTTTATATCAGTAGTGTTTAGTCTATTATCTTTGTGAGTTTTATTGTAGTTTTTAAAGGCCAGCATTAAATCATCTTTTTTTATGACTGTTGCAAATTCGACCACAATCGTGTTTGCGTTGGTGTTTTTCGTCCGAATTTTGGGTTTTATGCGAAAGACATCTCTGATTTCTGACTTGCTGATTTGAACATCTAGTGTTTTCCCTGTGTCCATGATAATCTTGGAGAGGGTAGCCTTAGTTTCCCCTTTATTTTCAGCGATATTCCTAATTTCTATGCAAGATGACTTGCTAATGACATCCAAATTTTCAATTTTTTCTTCTAAACTCTGTATGTAGGCAAGTTTATCTACATTATCAGACTCTAGTTTGTGGAGTTGGGCTGTTATATCGTCGTATTTTGCAGACACAAACTTTAAGGATTTATCTATTTCATTATATTGTTCCTTAATGTCGGTTACTTTTGATAACAGTGATCTATACTTTTCATCCTGTTGCTCAGTGAATTCAGCAAACATCTTTTTAATTTCTGCCATAAATGCTGAAATATCATCCCCTTGTTGATATTTGCGCTTGCATCTTTGTGTATTTGAAGCTGATTGTTGAGAAGGCACAGTTGATGTTTTCATGTCCGGCTCTGAATCGTAGAGTGAGTCTGTTAATGTTTTCGGAGGAGTTCTGTTGATCGGCATTATTTATTATTTTATTAAAGATAAAATAAAATAAAAATATATTAAACAGAATCCACAAATTTATGCCCACAGAAAAAAGATATAAAACAATCCAAAAAATCTGCAAAAAGTTTTGTGTTTCTGGCGGATCGAACTTAAGACCTTGCTAGTGAAAGGACAACGTCTTTGCCGCGGAACCAGATAAACGATAGTTACACTGTAATATATCATTGGTTATGAGTTTTTTGAGAATAACCTAAAACTGTGCATCTACCATATTATCTCAGCATCACACAAAGGTTGACTGGCAGAGAATGCCTAAGGCAAAATGCCTTTGTACATTTTATTATTGTACAGAAGTTTTAAAATAAATAAAAAATCCTGAAAGTCACTATTCCACGCGGACGAAGTCGCGAGCACTGCTAGTGGAATATAATGATTTAGTTTTAATACCACTAGGAGTATATCAAATAAAACAGGCTCGCTCATACTATGGTGAACACATGAGACAAGACGCGTTCATATATTATTGTAGTATGCAGGGATGTCGACGAGGAGTTACTACGTGAATTACAAATAACAGATGCAGAAAATACATGGCTACTCCGAGGTAAAAATACGTAGTCGCCATATAAGCCAAAAAACATACTTTGTTTATATTTTAGTAGACGCAACCGAAATTGGCAGAGAAGCCAATAAACAGTACTGTTGCAATTGTATTGCTGGGCGCAGAACTATTGGTTGCTGCGCCCATGTTATAACAATAATATGGTACTGGAGCTGGGCAAGACATCAAAACTCTATCATCGACCCGCCTGCACAGTTTTTGGATGATATTTTATTTGATATTTTAGAAAATATAGACGATCCTCCTGATGTGACCAGATAACGTAATGTTCAATTAACATTAAATTAATTAAATTATTGAATAATCATTTTCTGAAGCAAAACATTTTTGTTTTATTTTATGAAGTATTTAGATTGATCCCATATTATATTATTTCTGAAGCCTTGCAAATACTGTTTACTTCCTCTTAGCTGCCGGTGTTAACGTCTAATGATCGTAACCGGCTGCTAATTGTCCTAGGTTCGATCCCTGGGTCGAGTAGTATTATTGGGATTTTCGAAATTCTCAGAGCCTAGTCTAGATGTGCACCTGAAATATGGTGCTAGATTCACCCCTATTACATGGAATAAAAAAAAATCTGTCAATATGGGTGTATTACAGTATAGATAGGTACTTACCTCTGTTGCTCTGCCTAACCCTTTTCGATAAACAAGCAAGATTGTATGTAAGTATGTAGTATTCTTAGTAAAATGAAATACTTCTAAATCACACTAAAACGAAACAGTTCATAGCCTTAGAAACTAGTCATAACTACAAATAAATTAGTAACTACTTATAAAGAAAGAATGGTTCCGACTACCTTATAGTACATTATGCATTTAATGAAACGTTTGAAGATAAAATCCAACGTATTTTCACTAATAAACGCTAAGTTAGTATGTTTCTATTGGCCTAATTATAACCTCAAAATCCGAAAGTGTTTTAGAGATTTTTTACAATTCTCAGAAAAGTCCGTGATTTTAATTTAATTTCAGTCGAATATATGCACTATTTAAAATACAGAAAGTAAATTCCCGTCTCTGTTGGTTCTTTGGACTGCCCAGCTACTAGAAGTTAGCCGCAAGATAACCATCCGCATCCGCTGCATCTCTGAAGAGACTGCGTAATTTTCTACCGACTGCCACCAAGATTGCGTTTGAACAATCACTTCTTCTTCCCATCCTTGATTATGCTGATGCCAGCTACCTTGACCTCACTCAAGACCAACTCGATAAACTTGAGCGGATTAAAAATATTTGTATAAGGTTCATATTAGTTTTACAAAAATTTTACCATGTTTTCGAATTTCGTGTGAAGCTCAAGTGGTTACCAATTCGCCATCGCCGGAATGCTCATATGATCAAAAATTTTGTATAATATTACTTACATACATGTCGAATTGATAACCTTCTTTTTTTGAAATAGGTAAAAACAGTATTATACTGTTTCTCACTACATTATACTTTTTACTGTTGAACAAAAATAAAGTATTCAAATACTGTTTTCAGAATCAAAATGCTTAACACTATGAGTGTTAGATTTTTGTATTTAGTCAGAGGGCGCTCAGTACAGCGCAGCCACAAACAAATCACAATAATGGAGTCAAATATTCAAGACAACCAGACTGTGACTGACTGACACAGACATGCGAGTGTGTGCGTTCTGATCGAGAACTTGTCCTTTTTTTCGTGTTGTGGAACTTGTTTTTGTTTTGAAGGTTTAAGTCAACTTTAATTAAAGTAATTAGGTAATTGTTTTGTGTATAGTGTTTTTAGTGCACAAAAGATGGAAAGTGAAAACGAATCACTTTCTGCTCCTACTACGCCAAGAAAGAAAGCCAAGTTGTTTAAGGTACAACAAAAATATAAGCACGAATGGGAATGCCATTATGATTGGTAAACGAGTGATCCTCTATGCGAATTTAATGTTAAATGTAAAATATGTGCATTATCATTTACTATTTCTCACGCTGGTGTTGGGCAGGTTTGTTACTTTTGTTAGCGTTTTGGTTGGTCTCCTCTTATCTCTTTTCTGATATGCATAAATTATTAGATAATTACGTAACTATTTTGCATAAAATATATGTTTTGTTTCCATGTGTTTATGTTAAACAACACATGGCCAGCAAAAACCACAAAGCAAAAACGGAGATGAGAACATCTAGTGGATTGTTAATAAAGTTTTTTCTTAAAACTTCTGATTCCATATCAGGCTTGTCTTCCTCATCTAATGAAGACAACAAGTTAACAGCGGCCGAGTTAGCGACGACATACCATAGTATGTCGTCGCTAACTCGGCCGCTGTTAACTAACAGGACTGTAATATCAAATTAAATAAGATTATCTATGTTGATTCCGAAACAGCCACCAATTGAAGGCATTAGTGACCGAAGTTCTTGGCCCATACTCCTTGCAGTCTGTTATTGACCAGTTAAAGACAATGTATTTTATTGTCTACAAACTGATGCCTCGAATAAAAAAAATATTAAATTGTTTCCTCTGGTAGTTCAATATTTTACCCCCTTTTTTAGGGTTCCGTAGTAAACAAGGAACCCTTATAGTTTCCCCATGTCCGTCTGTCTGTAATTTGGTATATGTATACATATTAATTTTAATACTTTATGCTATCTGTCCGTCTGCCTACAGAGTCATCGCAACTACGGAACGCACTTTGTGAAAATTGAAATAGAAATTCGTTAAACTGCAATTAAGGTAAGGTGTTTTGAGTGTCGTAACTAACCATTTGCACGTTTTGTTGTTTTATTTGCATGTTTGGTTATAGGCTTGTGAAATTAGCGCTGCTTGTTGGCTTTGTTTTTATCTGTGAAGTATCGAAGAGACAATCCACGGCCGGGTTCACACCCGAGGAGGACCGAGGACCCGGGGTGGGAGACAGGCGCTTGCAAGCCCGGGCAATGCAAACAGGTGTGTTTTACTAACAAATAACAATCATTTTTAGAAATGCCATTATTAAACCTAGGCCCACAAATTGCCTGCGTGACTGCGTGTTTTGAGTTTAAACATTTGCACGTTTTGTTGTTTCTTTGCTGTTGTTGGTTTTTCACCGTAAAGTATCGAAGAGATAATCCGCGGCCGGGCTCAAACCCGAGGGCCACGGAACCGGGGTGCGTCGAGGACTGCGACTGGCTCTAGGGGGGGACGCTCGAGTACCCGAGGGAGTATGGTGCGCTCAACAAGGCCGGACGTATCAGGAAGGTGTGTATATCTTATCAAATGTCTTCAACACCATCTTATTGTCACATCGCGTTTCTTCAGTTATTAACCCGCTATTTTTTAGTCTTCTCTCAGGATTCATCAACTAAGACAATACTGTGGTTGGGCTGTCGCTTGGGGTGTCTTTGGGGACGCCACTGCACCCCAAGCGGTACCGCGTCTGGGCCTCTCCTCCTAGACCACCACCAGAGACGACCCCGGGAACATCAACCTCGGCCCCGTGGGCCCACCCCGAGGCGCTGTCTCGTAGCCGGGAGCGGGAGTCGACCCCGCTACCGATACCAGTGGAGTGTGTGTAAGTTACGCTAATTAGCCAAATTAACTTATGCTCTAACATAAAATTTTGTTTAAGATGAAACCCCGATGATGTATTTAACCCCGGCTCCAGCGGACGCAGTTCCGTCTCCTGCAGCGTAAGTACAGTGGGTATTTACGTTTTAGATTATTACAAAACACGGTGTGGTGAACATTATTTTTAAATTTCAGGTACCTAACTTGTGGCGGTGGCGGTGGCGATCAGGGTTCTCCTCGGAGGATCCTGAAATCCATCCGGCGTCGCCCGCTGCGCTAGGCGGACATTGATTTGGCGGTTAACTACGGTAAATTTATTCTGTACGGTTTTCTCCACACCCAAAAAACCGCACTCAAAAATGAATGACATGTGGCCGATCACTCTCGTTTTATTTTAGGAAGTGAAGATGACAGCGACGACGACATGGGTGGGGAGGACGACGACGGTTTGTCGGTGTTTTTACCAAGAGCACAAAGAATGTTCTTCGAAAGTGAAAATGCCGCCGACGTCGAAGAAGCTGTTGCCTTTGTGGTACAAACACCACAGTTCGACGCGGAGTCCTCACCACCATCGCCGTTAACGCTGTCGCCGCTACCGCTGTCGCCGTTAATGCTATCGCCGTTACCACTGTCACCGTTACCGCTGTCGCTGTTACCCCTGTCTCCGACATCGACACCATCCTCGCGCCCGTTGGAGCCATTAGATACGTTTAGCTTTGAGCGGAGGGCATTTCCAAATCCTCCAGTTGCACCGACTGAGAGAAGAGAAATGTTCTTCGAAATTAATTGTGGTCCCACAGCTCCATCACTCCGTATGACGCATTTATTGCCATATAGAGCCGAGATTTTATGGAGTACGTAGCTACTGAAATGAATCAGTACGCCCAAGAACTAGTGGAGAAGTGTTTCCAGGACCAGGTAGCCGCTGGAACAAGGAAATCATCCTGATTACTCCAATTTTTCCGCAATACATATCCTACGGCCGGTTCATACTCCTATCTCGTTGTCTCCATTTTAACAGAAATTCTTCCGATTTAAAAAGACTTTCATTACCAAGCCAAAATACATAAAATAGCTCCCATAATTAGTCATCTGAACACCCGGTTCCAGAGTCTCTACCGACTCGGTCGAACTATTGCGATTGACAAATCCCTCATCCAGTTGAATGGACTGCTTGATTTTAAATAGTTTATAAAGAAAAGAAGAAGAAGAAGAAGTAGTGAATAAAGTTAGTTAATAAATGCAACCATTTAAATCCGCAAGATATAAGAAAATTTCACCAAGCATTTTTTGCCAAGCCGGATAAAATGTATCAAGACAATTTCATTTTAAAATTCATGAAGGTCAGTACACCACAGAGACGCAGACGTAAAGTAAAAAACCGTGCTGAAGCTAAATTTTTCACGACATACCATATTCGTACATTCACAAAACCGTACAAATTAGTGAGAGTTTGTCAAAAAGCTTTTGAAAAAATATTAGGCGTTGGTACTCATAGACTCCGAACGATAGCAATGATTTTTTTAGTATCAGGCCAAATGCCACAAGATCGTCGAGGCGGAGATAGAATATCTAGCAAAAATTTAGCTAAAAAAGAAAATGTGATGAGATTCATAGAGACATTTCAATGTATAGAATCGCACTACTGTAGATCAGCCACGTCAACAAGAAAATATGTATCTTCAGACCTAAACATAAAAAAAATGTGGAGACTTTATCAAGAAAAGCAGGATGATGAAAATCTTAAAGTGCGTCATTGTTTTTTTCGAAGAATTTTTGTGGTACACTACAATATTGGTTTTAAAACACCTCAAGTTGATGTTTGTTCAAAATGTGTTGAGTTGTCGGAAAAAATAAAAAACGAGAAAGTGGAAACTGAAAAAGTAACTCTCATGACGACATTACAAATTCATAAGTTGAAAGCCAAATGGTTTTACAAGTTTTTGCGGGAGTTTAATGACGAAACATTCACGATTTCGTTCTACTGCCAAAAAAATCAGGTTCTGCCTAAAGTTGCAGACCAGATTGCATACTACTCAAAATTTATTTGTACTTCTGCCTATCACGATAGTGAAATTATAGTTGTACAAGTACAAATAAATTTCCGAAAGAAAACGTACGCATATATATGCGTACGTTTTCTTTACACGTGGACTGAAAATGTCCACGCTAAATCATCGAATGAAATTGCATCGGCAGTTTTTGATTTGCTCTCACAGACAGATTTGACGGAAAAAAAAAAGATCCGAATGATGGCTGATGGATGCGGTTCCCAGAACAAAAATAGCACAATGATAGCTATGGCTGCCCATTGGCTAACAATTTGTGCTCCAACAAATATTAAAACTATTGAACTTTTTTTTCCTGTACCCGGGCATTCATTCATGCCGAGTGCAGATCGAGTGTTTGGGTTGATTGAAAAAGAAGTAAAAAATAAGGAGGTCATAATCGATCCATCTGAATATCAAAACATTTATGAGAGTTATGGGGTTGTTACAAAATTGGGTGAAGGCTGTAAAGTGAAAGATTGGAAGACTTATGGTAGTGAAGTGATGAAGCCTCCAGCACAATATCACTTTAAATTTAACGAGTGCAAAAGATATTACTTGACAAGAGTCAAAAATAAGCCGGGGCGGTTTTTACTAAGAGGCGAAACAAACTATAAAAATGATATGGGTGTTCCCAAAAGTATAATGAAACGAGGTGTAACCTCGATGTCCAAAAAGGACTTCCGTAAGGTCAAGTATTCGAAATGGCCATGGAATATTACACACTTTTTATTAGCAGAAAAATGTTACGGTTGTAACTATTATGTTTCAAATGACACAACCAATAAGCCATTACACTTCACTGTGGCTGAAGGGAAAATAATAAAATTGTTAAACCGTGATTGTTTTTGGTGTCAGAACTGCAAGCAATATGCGATTTATGATCATTATCCTACTGAAGAGTGTGAATTTTGCTGTAAAATATATATTTTTAGGTACCTTTCATTCATTTTATCTTTAACGTATTTAAAATATGTATTATTGTAATATGCATTTATTTTGGTATATTATTTTGGGGAACTAGGCATATTAAAAAACGATGTTGAAACCGTTGAGAGGTGATGTGAACACATATTATGTCACCGACTACGAAATCCCAAAATAATCAACTGTTCCTTCGTTCTTAGTAGATATTCAGCAATTAGGTATACGCCAGAATAGAATAGAAAATCTCTTTATGATTATATATTTGTGTGTTCGTGTGTATACATTGGTATAGGACAGCTGTTTTTCTTTTCCCGATTTCGTTATTGGACCCATAGTGATTGTTCATATTGATTACTGCCGCCTAGCGATATCTGTAAAGACCTTGCTAATCTAGCCACGGACACCGCCGCTTTCTAATAGATGTTAAAGCTCAACACACTCAGGCAGCGGATGCGGGTCGGGACGGCAGTACGGCGGCGGCGGGCTGTATTCTCTGTATTTATATGAACGACACCACACGAAACGCGTGCATAGCTCCCACTGCCGAGCCGCTGCGCGCCCGACCCGCGCAGCGTTTTGGTGGTGTCGTTCATATAAATACAGAGAATTCAGTCGCACCGTACTGCCATGCCGTCCCCACCCACGCCCGACCCGCGCCCGACCCGCATCCGCTGCCTGTGTGTGTTGAGCTTAAGCCTACCTACACTTTACTTTACCAATATTAACTTCTCAGTGGAATACTTTTATAGGTCCGTAAGTTATATATTTATTAAAACTTTATGCACAAGTAAAAAAGAAACTGTACAAAGGCGGACTTAATGCCTGAGGCATATATGTGCAGTTACACTTAATTTCACAATTTAATCTAAACTATATATATTTTCCTGTAGGACAGTTTAGCATTATGTTGAATGAAGCCGCGCACCTTCATAATAACTTACCTTGTGTTTTAGATTCGCTGTAACTAGGAAATTATGCCATACAAAGTAGTTCAAACTATAGAGCGAGGGAAGTCTCTGCTGGTAGCTGTCCCACAGCAATGGGAACAAGATGGGTTCTTATATTGGCCCAGAAAAAACTCCGAGAAATTACAAAAAAAATGAAAAAAGTGAACCAGAAGAAAGTTGGTCAGCCAAAAATTGTGTTTTAAAAAGAAAAGACATAATAAGTCTTCAAAAAGCAGAGTCTATAATTGACGCAATGTGTCAAAATTCGGACACAGAAGCAGAGCCCGACATAGGTCAACGTGCAAGGATAATTCAATAATCGAGCAAATTAAAGAATAGCAATTTCAATGAAATGGCCGAAGAATGTTCTAAGGTTGGTTGAAAACTCACAGCGCGCTCTACTAGCTCTAGTCTGTAATAACGCTCTTTTTTTGGCTTCGCCGCCGTCGGGTAAAAATACGATAAAAATTTCGAGTTTATTTTCTGTAGTCTACTGACTCAATCGTTTATTTACTCTCTTGTACTACATCGCAATATGAGGAGCCTCATCTAAAAATAGCTAGTTTGTTTATTTTGTTCCCTTTAAATGTAACGCACAAACTGTCTTGTCAGTGCGTATCTCCTACTTTGTTGTGATTGTTAGAATAATCTAATTGGCTTAATGAAAAGTAGAATAGAATACTCTTTATTATGTACACCATAAAAATTACAAACCAAACCATGCCTTTGTTTCAGAATTATAGCAAAAATATTTTAAATTCTGATGATATAATGGAACAGTCATATGGAAATTTCGACAAACAAAAATCGGTAGTTATCACTGCCACTGAAGAAGCCATGCCAAACATTTTAACTATACCTGTTTCGGAACAACCACAAAGTCCCATCATACTTGAAGATTCACGTGTGACGAATTGTGTATTACCGAAGCTCGATGAAATATCAGAAGGCGTGAAAACAGTTACGGCTACTTTAAATATAATCAACGAAAATCAACAAATACTATTTCAAACTCAAAACAATATATTGTCTAAACTTTTAGAAATGCAAACACAATTTGAAGAAATTGTAAAACAACTTTTTAAACCAGCAGACAGAACCCAATCATCAGACATAAAGCCCAGTTTAAAAGAATTTCAAGAATTTGAAAATTTATTATCGACTAAAGATCCAGAATTCATATCTGAACTAAAGAATAAACTTTCAGTTGTATGCAGCAAGGGCAAAGGAAAAGGAAAGGATATAACAATCCCTACATTTTAATAGATGTTTTATTTGAAAGAAACTTTTTAAACGAATGTTCATGGGCTGGAGGTTCAAAGTCAGATAAAATAAAAATATGCTTCAAAGGTTTTACGAAAACAATACAATTATTCTTACTTCATGAATCAGATGGAGAGTTGACTTTAGTTGATTGCCAGAAGTTCCTCAAAATTATTCTGAGAAACTCACTTCAGCGATGTAATAATAAGCAATTAAGGTTATCTACAAAGAAAAACAGACAAAAGAAAACTAAGCACACACCTCAATCCCAACGGGCAGTCAGTCGAAAATCATCTAAATCAGCCACAACTAGAGTCAATCGTAGTCAATATCCAGTCCAATCGTTTCCAGGAATTGATCAACCAGGTTGTTCCACAATTGACGAAGAATAATGATTATCTCGTGACTGCAAGTTATTGGGTTGCAGTTATTCTGCGTGTATTTCGTGCAAGTTATACGAACTTTTTCATTTTATTTGTAGCCAAAAAGTTTATTTTTAATAGTTTGTAGGAAAAGGTAAAAAGTCTTCAACATGTTTTTTTTTTTTTTGTTAGTTGAGCAAGTCTTTGTTAATTTGATTTGTTATTTTGCATACTTACTACCATTCTATGGACCTGTTCCAATATTAAACGTGTGCAAAACTACAATGGTATTGGATAGCCATACCTAATAAACATACCTAATACTTAACTAATATAATTATCTCGAACTTATTCGAAAGTTGACTGATTCGTGAGAGTACAAAATACTGACTTATACTGAGTTCTAGTAGACTGGTTTATTATAGTGCATTATTCAACTATTATTAGGTAACTTATATACAGGCCGTGAGTAAAAGTATCGGTATAACTTTATGGCGGGATGACTTAGGCCATCATACTCAACAAGTTTTATCAAGAAAACTTTATGGAATTCGCGATTAGATGTTCCTTGGTAAAAGTTTATGAGTATGATGGGTTGAGTCATCCCATAAAGTTATACCGATACTTTTACTTACACCTCATATTTTTTTTATTGTTAAGAGTACCTACTGATTGTTAAGATGTTAGATTAAATTGTTAAGAACAATAAAGATTGTGCGTTCGTTTTCTTTATAATACATTAAAAAGTATCATGTTCCTAACCTAATGAAACATTATTATGTCATTTGTGAGTTCAAATAATTGTCATAGTACAAGTATGTTTGATTAGTAAAGAAAAATAATCTAAATACTGTTGTTTATTTTAATTGTTCCTATTTAAATATTACATAACTATCATCGCAGAGTATGTAACAAAGGAATGAAAAACAATTCAGAGTTATACTCAACGCACACCAGTTTACATTTTACATTGGTCACTCCGTGAACAGCTTCAATTTTGTTAATATTATTACAATCACATTTATAGATATCTAAGAACGAGGAATTCAGGGGATCATCAAAAACATCCTGAATGTTTCTAATACGATGCCCATTTAATAGAATCTCCTTGCTTTCATCATTTTCGTCAATACATATTGAATTTAACTCAACAACATGATCTTGGTCACTTAAAAACCACTTGTTTTCTTTTTGTGTTGATAACACGTACGATTCAAAGTGAATAAATAACATGTTTCAATCCACCTTTTCGCTGACTTTTTTTTACAAATGGATATTTTATTAGTAGATCTTCATGAAAATTTTCCATCTCTATTGCCAATCGTTCATTTAGTCTTCTGTCAACTTGTTGTAGAGGTTTATTTCCATGTCTGATCATATTTTTTATAGTTTGTGATTTATTTTCGAAGGGATAAGCATTAAAGCTGTGCAGTACTCCGAATTTTGTCACTTCGTCTACCACGTGAATCAAATTATGAATATTGCTGGTGACGACACGGTTGGCGCAGTGGCTGAGCGATCGACTGCTGCGTAACGTGTCGCGGGTTCGATCCCCGCACGGAACAAATATTTGTATGATCTGCAAGTAGTTGTTCCGGGTCTGGGTGTTAGTGTATGTGATTTTCTATGTTTGTAAACGCACCCACGATACAAGAAGAAATTCTTAGTGTGGGGCAACGTTTTTTAAAAAAAAGAAAAAAAGAAAAAAGAAAAGAAAGAAAGATGTAATCCTTTCCATAATATATTTTAAAGTTTTCTATAAAATATTCTAACATTCGTTCAGCGATTCGTAAAAACTGGAAATGCTTTTCATTCGAGCAAATTCTGATTGCACAATAAAAGTTTAGAAAATGAAAGTAAGCGTCAGAGTTCAATATATATTTCAGTATTATGATACTGTGGTAATAAAGAAAACTACGGTATTCGGAACCCTTCCAGTGTGCTAACACGATGATTGTCCTTACTGATCTATGTATTTCTGACGGCATTTTACACTGAGATAAAAAACTGTTGATCTTTTCAATATCTCGAGCACTCCACTTGGTAAGGTATTTACCGAAATTGCCATCTCTCCAACCCAAAAGTAATCTCTTCATCAAACCAAGATCTATTAGGTGAAGTGAGTCGGCTACAGGAAAATCTTCTATTATATCGATTTTTTATTGTAATAGTGGTGAATCATATTTATGATGCTCTTCATATTTTTTTGCTCTAAAGTCTTCATCATTTCGTTTTGTACAGTCATATCTAGGAAACGTTACAGTATGAGATACATGTGAGTACTCACCCACAACTGTACATTTCAAACAGCCATGTTTGCTGTTGAAATTAGCAACACCTAGAAAGAGATACATTATTTTATTGTAAGATACTTACAATTTTTGAAATCAAACACTCGTATTTAAGAACGATTATATGAGGTTATTTTGCTAAGTAAATGTTTCAGATGAATATAAACATTATGAGCATACAAGTAGTGTTCATATTCATATAAACGCTTTACAAAAGACGAATTTTTTTCTTATACAATTCTAGATTTTACTACATCTACCTCGTAGCTTTGATTAATGCTCTAGCTGGAGAGTCACAAATGAAAGCTCTGATTTCAACTGTGACTGTCACATCGTTCCCACTTTCAGTTTTGACTACCAATCCACTTTCAAGTTCTGTTAGTTCGGTTACCATAGGATTAAGGTAAGCATCCAAATTGGATGGTTTTGCAGGTCCCCGCATAAATACCTAAAATATACAGATAGTAAAATTAGGAAAGTAAGTTCTGTGTACCCATCACATATTATAGGTAATGTCTAAGAAAACTACAGTCAAAATATGCACAAGTTTACTTACCAATTATCAGTGGAGATAGCTTTGGTATTTCGAAAATACTACTCAGTATTGGCCAGAATTGTTGTCTCGAACTGTTGTAAATCGGTAGTCCGTCGATATTTATATTAAGGGAAATAACATTTGGTATTTGAAATACAATTGCTAAAACCTTTCTTAACTGTTCTATCAAAACTGTTATGCCAATAGTATCCCGTACCCACAGTAGTAACGTCAATTTTTTTATTGTTAGTTTTAAGGAGAGTGCGGGCATCCCTAGGTAAAGCATATTTATTTCTTATATTTAAAATCACAGAAAGTTCAGTTAAGGCTGAATGTGAAATATTATTTTTAATAGCCCACTGACTTACATTCTCCCGCAATTCATATTTTTTTTCAAAGTCAGTATGGTTATCATCATCAAATTCACTATCACTGCTTCCGCTATTATTTACATTATCTTCTTGTACAAGTACCAAAACAATTATCTTCGCAGTGTTCTAGGTCTATTTTAATTTCACGTTGTACGGAACCATCACAAATTTCCGCACACCCACTTTTATTCACGAAGTGTTTCAACGGGTACTCTGATCCCGATTTCATTTCAAGGTACTTTTTCGCAATTCTTCTTCGATAACTGCCACTACGCTTAAATCGTTTCCACTTGTTTAAATCCATTTTTATTTTCTCTTGCTTTCTCTAACAAATCACAAAATGAAAACAAAATGGTTGATTACTCTAGTAATAGCAAATGTAGGACACATATAAGTACAACCTTACCTATAAGAACCGGAGAGCATGCTAGTTTGGTGCTAACAATCCATTAGAAGTCAGTACTAAGACAAATAATTCCTACTCGTATAATATCCTTGACCTATAGCAGCTATATCGATGCCGTTTATAGAAGTGCATGTCGAATAGAAGAATGAAACGAGACGTGCGACACTTTGCTAATCAGTTATATAACATGCGCTTATTGAATTGCAGAATTGTATAAAGTAATCCTGTAAACGTTTATAAAACTAGTAATAGAATTGTCTTGTAAGATGCAGTTGTAAGATCGCTGATCTTAGTCAAAGCGTCTATTAGATTCCTATAAGAGGTTTAGTCTTATAAGTCTATTACTATAAGAGAATTTTGCTACTTGGGGTTACAATGAAAACACCTTGGGCATTTTTTAGGTTTTTGCTGATCATTTTTAAGCTGACTATTTTAATTTTCGTATAAAGTGCGGTAGTGTCTGATGTTTTAACCTCTTGTAATAGTTTATTCTTTACTAAATCAGCACTAATTTTCATACCTGAACCCCATAATCATTGGCTTATACATAACAGTGAAGCCTGCCAGCGTCAGAGTACTCTTCGTGTTGTAAGTAAGCTTTAACTGCAAAACTCCAACTTGCCCACTTATCTCTACCAGTGAGTTTCTCAATTGATATCAATAAATTATTAGCCATATTTCCAACAGTATACGTATTTATCTGAAAATCTGAAATACGCTGAAACCGACCAGGGTAAAGAAGTGAGGGTTATACACGCGGATTTTTTGCTTTGACTATTTCACTTTTAAAATACTTTTCAGATTACAAATATAACAGTATACGGCAGGTACGGGACGGCCCATAAACCTGATGAAATGATAATGTTTGTTCTGTGCGGTGTCGTGTTACGTTTATTATTATTGTGACCGATCTTGCAACTAAAACTGACATGGCGAGCTGGAATGTTGGATGGGACGAGGACGTACCGGAAGATTTCGAGTCGCTCCTCTGGGAGAGACACGAGTTATTTTTCCTTTTGTCAATTTACAATTTTATTTTGGTTTTACACTGTACATCTGATGACGTCACTTTTGACAAGTGGTTTTGGGCCCTTGATGCTCTGCATACCATGTAAGGGATATAGATGTGATTCTATGTATGTATGCAGTAAGTACTGGCACCACAGAATGCTGGTACTATATTGAACCACTTGATTGATAGATTACTCAATAATCTAAAATGAAACTTGTTATAAACTTTTATTTATTTAACTTATATCTATTTAAAGTTATAAATTGCTTTCAGATAACAAAATGCAAAAATGGATCAGGTGGTGATTACATTCCAACAGTGTACTGGCTCCTACTGCTTCGCTTTTTAGATATTTCTAGAAGCAGATGAGATGCTTCCCAATCTAACTCGGATAGTCAAGTGTTTCTTATTTCTACACCATGTAATAGTGACTTTCTATCTTGTCTGTCAATTGAGGGTAATTCTTCCATATTATGGTCTTCGGTTTCTTTTTCAAAAAATAGAATCCTCTCTAAGTCTAAGTAAACAATTTATTTCAATTAGGCACATAAAGGATACCTTTGAACGTCAAAATTTACAAAAAATAGAATTGCTTCTAGTCACCCCTTCCAAAAGATAGTTTTCGTATGGAGAAGAATGGGCAAGAAACTACACCGTTACTCTTTTAAAATGTTTTTACAATATGTTGCATACATTATTTATATAACATCATATATATAACCGCATCATAATCCATTGCGCAGTTTTAAAGATCTAAGCATACATAGGGACAGACAGCGCGAAGCGACTTTGTTTTATACTATGTAAAGATAAAGAAGATAAAGATTGATGGTGCTCACATAGTTACAAACATTGTAAAATTATACGATATTCCTAACATTGTTAACAAGTAATAATAATAAGTCAGTGTGTGAGTTCAAGTAATCACAGAATGTAAAATCAGCTATAAAAAATATACAATTAAAGCAACCAATTTGATTTTGTCTAGACTCTAAATTGTCCTATGTCAGCATTTTTCGAAGCATTCTTATCTTGGATATAATTTAAGTCCGACAAAGACGATACGGGCTTATCCGAATGTAGTTCTATACTTCTGAGTGAACCATACTCCATTCATTTTTTTGCACAGATCGGCAGTAAGGACAACTATTCATTCCAAGGTCATTCATTCTTAGGTTCGGCCCCAAAGTTATAATATATCCGTAGGTGATACGGGGTAGAATATGTCCGTAAGTTCGGCCAAAATTTCGGATTACGTGCTTAGTGAGTAGACCTCCACAAGTGAGTCTATAAATCTTAAGAAGGGCATTATCGCCTTTTTTAAAGATGAGTACCACACCTCTGTTCCATGACTGTGACTTCCTCAAGTATGACGGAAGCGAACAGCTTATTCTAACGGGTATTCTACCGGCCTTCAGGAGTTCGACCGTAATTCCGTCATCACCCGCGCCTTTTTGTTTTTAAGCTGCTTCAGATACATCGTAACTAAAATTCCAACCTGGCAAAACAGTAAATCTGCATCTGGTGCAAATTGTTTAAGGCATGCCATATGCAGTACAGATTTTAAAATCGCATCCATTTTCTTGTCCGATGTACTAGGTAAGAAAATAATATTATTTCTTATGCATTTTAAACCCTAGTTTTCAACCATAAGTTTACTAACTTATTGTTAATATTTCAGGTGTAATAGTTTCCCTAAGCCGGTAGTAACAAAAAACCAACATTAGACTTCAAGAATGGGCACGCCACAATTGCGGCGATAAGTCCCCTCTTTGAGGAGTGGCTTTGAGAGGCGCCATGGCGTCCTCACCTTCCGCCTGACGCAAGTCCTCACCGGACACGGTTGTTTCGGGAGGTTCCTGTTCCGCGTAAGGCGGGAGGAAACGCCCGAGTGTCACCACTGTGTGGATCGCCCGGAGGACACGGTGGAGCATACGGTGGTGGTCTGCCCGGCTTGGGCGGAGCACCGCCGTGTCCTCACGGAGGCGATCGGCGGCGGCGATCTCTCGCGTCCGGCCCTGGTTCAGGCCATGGTTCGGAGCGAGAGTGCATGGGAGGCCGTCACCTCCTTTTGCGAAGCAGTTATGCTCGCGAAGGAGGAGGCGGAGCGCGCGAGGGAGATGCAAGCTGCACGCCCTCGCGGCCCTAGTCGCCGCAGGAGACGCCCCGGGCGTCGGGAGTCGAGAGCCGACTTCTGGCCACCGTAGGCGCGGGCTAGCGGACGGTGAGCAATGGGCAGCTCGCCGTCCGATAAGGACCAGGCCCGTGTCGACGGCGCGTTGTGTTCCACGCGCGCCTCAAAGAGATGTCAGCACCAACCGACGGGGTAGAAAGACCAATGCCTTCTGGGGTTGCGGGTTTGTCCGAAAGGGATATCGCGGTCCCGGCATACAGGCAACGGAAGGAACACGGGTGGGTTTTAGTCAGTAAAAGTCTGACACCCCCTGTCGCTCTGCCCAGAGCGGGAGAAGTCATTTGATGATTTCCCATCCTGAAAAAAAAAAAAAAAAAAAAAAGACTTCAAGAATGCATCAGATGCTCCTACAGATACGATGGACGTTCTGCTCCGTAAACGGAAAAATGCTAAAGAAAATTTTCACAATTTATTTGCTCAAGACCAAGCTGAAAAACTAGTTACATTATTCAAAGGCCTCGTGCTGTGCCTCAGTAGACTCTTCGTGATAACTACCTAAGAAATGACGAGGAATATTTCCGGAGGACTGTTTACATTCCACTGCTAGACAGCATAAAGACTGACCTAAAAGACATACTTTCTGCGGCTTTGTGCTTTCTGCTTACCATGAACTTTTTCGGATTAGGCGTTTTTATGCCAAAATCTGAATATACAGAAGAAGATCTTCTTAATGTGAGGAAAGCATCACAATTTTATTCCTATTTCTTGGGCGTTCCTGCTTCCACTGTGGTTACAGAGTATCAGCTATGGATATCAAAGTGGACACAGGAACTCAAAGAAAATATTGACTCAAAAGTTCCTAGTTGTGTGTTTTCTACAATCCAAGTTTGCGACGACGATCTCTATCCCAATATAAAAACTTTACTGAAAATTCTAGCAACCTGAAATAAAGGTTGCCATTGTCGGCGTTTGTATGTATCTTGAGGAGTATGGCCCTCTACGGGGCTCCAATTTGGGAGAACGCCGCCACCTTGCGGGTACTCCAAAGGGCCATAGCCTAGCGGGTGGCACGGGCTTACCGCACGGTGAGCTTTGCGGCAGCATGTACTCTGGCCGGCACCCATCCTTGGGAACTCAAGACGGTGCCCGCCAGAGTATATGAATGGACGGCGGGGCGGAAGGCGAGAGGAGAACGGTTAGCCCCGGAAGAGCGGGAGGCGAGGGACGCCATCGTTGTCCATTGGACGGGGGACCTCGCCACCGCAGCCTTCGGCCGCCGAGCCCTCGACGCGATTGGGCCAGTCCTGCGAGACTGGCTCGAGCGGTCGCATGGGTTCCTCTCCTTCCGTCTGGTGCAGCTGCTGTCCGGACACGGTTTTTTCGGATCGTACCTGCGCCGAATCGGACTGGAGGAGACGCCGTCGTGCCTCGAATGTGGCGCGGCGGAGGACGCGGCGCAGCACACCCTCGAGGTGTGCCCGTCGTGGTCCGTGCCGCGCCGCAGTCTCATCGCGGTGATCGGACCGGACCTCTCGCTCCCCGGCTTGGTAAACGCCATCTTGAGGGATGAGAGGTCCTAGGCGACTGGTCGCCTCCTTCTGCGAACACGTCATGTCCCAGAAGGAGGCGGCGGAGCGCGCGCGGTAGGACGATTCTGACGCGGCGCCGCTCCGAAGGCGGAGGAGGGCTCGATGAAGACGTCAGTTTGATAGTTATCTCCGACTCCTCAAAGGTGGAGGCCAGCAGGCAACGGTCGCGGGGGCACCCTTGCTTGCATTGCACAGGCCTCCACCAGTGTCGGACGGGAACTGCCAGGTGCTCCCGGCCATTCCCGTAGCCCCCCACCCTGGGGGGCATGCGGGTCCGCCAGCTAAGCGGGCATACGCCGGGAGGGTTGTGGATGTAAAGGCTGAGCCGGTTTCCCATGGCCCTCCTATCACGGCGATGTGGGAACACCGCTGAGTTTTAGTGGGTATACTGTCATTACCGACAGGAGTCCTACATACCCTGACTCGTCCCTCACGAGCGGCGATGTGTAATGCATTTCTCAAAATAAAATAAAAATTGGTTATTCCGACTGTCTTTTATGGCAGATAACTTATATCTTTCAAAAACTAA
Organism: Agrochola lota; assembly: GCA_947364205.1. Classification (NCBI taxonomy): domain Eukaryota; kingdom Metazoa; phylum Arthropoda; class Insecta; order Lepidoptera; family Noctuidae; genus Agrochola; species Agrochola lota. The sequence goes on along the minus strand of OX376239.1, from coordinate 12,237,094 downwards.
ACGAATAAAATTTATCATTACAAAGTAAACAGACAATTGTCTTCCAGGCTTGTAACAAAATGAACGCCTTCAAAAGAAAATCAGATTTTTGGATCATTTGTCTTAGAAGAGAGAAATCGAAAGCTTTAGTGAGTTTGTAATCGCTAATGATTCAGAAATGTTTCAAGATGATATGTTTGAAGAATTGGTCCAATATCTCACTGCATTCGTAGTATGCATTAGTAGATTAACAGTCTTTGAGCTAAGCCGCGGACCGCTAAGTAGACAGATAGACAGACGGACATGGCGAAAAAAAAATTTTTAAGAGGAAATCTAAATTAATAAAAAACAAAATTTCACATCGGTCTTCGAACCGGGATAGAGCGGTTGACGAATTGAAGAATAAACTTAAAGAGTAGTATAAATTCATACGACAATCGACACTGTTTTCGAAAGCCTACGTTAGTGAATCTGCACAACCACATCCCTAATGCCCGGTTTCTGAGTTCCCAAGATAAATTCTCAATAGCTATTGAATCATTAAAGTTAAGCTTAAGATAAACGTCGGTTAACTGTGACTGCGTTTCTGAATACGCAACAGACCACTATGGAACCGATAACTAGTTCCTTAGTTGCCGCTAGATGGCTCTGTCATAGGAGATCGCGTCTAAAATTAATTTCTTAAGACTGTTTTAGTAAAAAAATGATGTTATGTCGTTATTTATGGGCGGATCATTGTCATATTTTTTTTAAACAAAACGTGTTTCTAGTCTCTAGTTTCACTTCATTGTTTTCGTTTCGCACATGGTATTATATTTGCTTTGCCGTTACATTTTAAGTTACTTGAGTCTATTTGTCTTTCTAATTGTTTGTGCTTTATCCATTCTTTAAATAACATAATGGAATGAAAGTAGCGTACAATCGTAATGCGATAAAAATGTATTCCAAAACAGACGATGAATATTTGCGATGCGTAACGGGAATTAGAGCAGGGCTGATAATATCACATAAGTGTATCACAATGTAAGTAAAATTTAATATGAGACATCGCTTTGTTAAGAGAAAGCGATGTCTCACATTAAATTTTACTGATATATTAAAAATAAACTACAGTACTTCCGAATCAGACTCTGATGAACTGCTCGTATTCATTATACTAACACTAATTGTATTCTCTTTTTAATAATTTTTAATATGTATTTAGCTTTCACTGGCAATTTAATTCAATAATATACGCTAGTATAACCTAAAAGTTGATGTAGTCTATGAAATGAAACTTCAAATATAGTTATCGAACCGATAAACGGCACACATTGATCAGTTAAGTTAACCTAAGTTTAAACGGAGTTTACCTTACATTGCGGTGTTCGGAAACGCAATTTCACGAGTTATCGAACAAATAGCGCTAACGAAAAGATAAACCACTGTTAAAAGTGACTCAGAAACCGGGCATAAGTCGTCGCAAGTTACAGCGGTCGTAGTACGCGATGCAACTGCTTAAATAAAGATTCGTTTTGTGCTTTTTACATTAATTGTCCAATCAGTTTGTGTTTACTGCAAAAATAGTAGTCTACTAATATATGAAAACAAAGATAATGTAGTAAAGGCAAAAAATATGTCTCGATTATACATAACTGCACATGAAAAAAAAATACCAACGCTTGCAGTGCAAGACAAAGTATGAAATGAATAAAATGTTGTACATGTGGGACATGGAAAGCCTAGACGGCAGTGCTTCAGATTCCAGTATGTATGTACCCAGTATAGATTACCAAAATTCCCGAGATTCTAATGAGGATGAATGTAGTAACATACAACTAGTGGTAGAACAACCAGTAACAATTTAACTTACGATACAACAAAAAACTGCTCCGAATGTAACAATTATAAGTAAGGAACTCTACATATACTCACTATATTAACATAAAACCACAGTAAAATGAACAATACAATTAGAACAGTGAATCAGCGAAGAAATATCAGAACCACAACAAATTGCTTCAAATGTTATGATTTTGGGTAACGATACCGAACAAAACAGTTACGTCATTGAATAAATCCCGAAATATTAGGCTAAGACGTACGTAAAGTCGAAGTCAAACCATTTATTTCAATTGAGTTCTTTATTGACGTTCAAAAGTGCCTTTCATGTAAAGCTACTTTTGAACGTCAAAAAAATACTCATAGCGGTAGCGATATGGCATTCGAAAGAGTTATGAGGAGTTCACGTGGACTACAAGGATGTCAGGCAAATGCGGGCCGAAATGCAAATATCATTAGTCAATGACATGCAATCACGCGATGTATCGCTCTGCCCATTTCTTTTGTTGGCGGACTATCACCATGACATGAATGCCGAAAACTTCAATAAATGGTTAAAAGAAAAAATTATACCTAATTTGAATGAGCCCAGTGTCATCGTGATGGATAATGCGAGCTACCACACTGTACAACAGAATAAAGTTCCTACAATACAAACGACAAAAGCTGAAATACAACAGTGGCAGTCTGGCTTCAACCGCCGCCCCGAACGCCACGATTATTCCGCGCTCCGTACTATAAAATCACAGTTGACAGCAAAGTTGCTCAAATATACATGTGTTATACATAAAAATACGCGGAATTGCGACGCAAACACGGTGGTGAAAAAATTTTGGTGAAAAGTGGAAAACTGTACAAGTTATTACCAAAAAAGTGATAAAAACATTGAATTTTCGGGAACACAAACTATAAAACTAAATAACTCCGAAAATAAAGCGTTGACATAGTGTTTTTAAAATCTCATTAGGAGTACTTCCTCAAGAAGTACGATCCTGGAAAAACTCAGAATTTTCCCGTGAAAGCGCGCGGAAATATAACGGAAAGCCATCATCTGTGAGTCGAGATCCCGTTTTGGGGGCATAAAGTTGTCCCTAAACATTTTCCAGGACCGACGACAAATCCTCGAGAAGGAGAACGAGGCGAGGAACCTGGAGGTATTTAAATAAATTTAATTCTGTTTTGGGAAGCCAGTTTATATGAACTACAAAATTGACGTGCGGCCGCGAAAGAGCCATCAGTTTTCCGACACCGGAAAATCGAAATTTTCCGCGACAACATATCCCGAAATTTTCGGAGAAGACAGCTACAACATCGCTTAACCCGGACACAAAAATTTAGAATTTTTGGACAATAATTGAAGGACTTTATCAAAACTTAATAAATCTAAGAAAAAATTTCCGGCTGTAAATAAATTTGTCACTTCTTGGTCGGAGGAAAGAAAATATAATAACGTATTGTAATGAAACGTGAGTTGGGCACTGGGTATTGTATTTTTACTAAAGTATCTGTTATTGTTAGCGTATATTAAAGTATTGTGTTATTTATTGTATTTGTTATATTACGTTCTTATGCCCTTTGGAAATTGTTCACTTATTCGATTATCGTAATATTATCAATATTATTAATCAGTATCCCGAAAAACCCCTAAAAACCCCATTATCTCGAAAACGGCAGGGAATATCCAAATTTCGAGTGAATTCCCCCCCCCCCCCCCTAGTACCCCCCCTCCCAACTAGGACACATATTCAGATTAGCACCCTAGACCCCCTTTTTGACCCCCTCCATCTTGACCCCCAATACTCAGCCTTTGTATATTGTCACATTCACTTTTATATAATTATATATATAGATTTATATCGCCTCTTTAAAAACCCTTCCCCCGCAACCCTCCCCCCCCGCCCCAGACTATCCTCACACCCCCGGGCCTCAACTTTTGAACTAGAGGTCGTAGACCCACCGAGATTGGGGTCTTTGGAATCAGGAGGTCAAGACCTCTCTTTTGGCTCCGACCAATAATAAATTTGCAGCTTTATCTAAATATTTTGTGGACTGATATTACTCTATATACATATTTTAGACTTCCTCTACAAAGAGTAAAAAATATATTAATTTTAACTAAGACCTGACAAATTAAGTTTCGTTTGACTAAGTAGTATTGACGCTATTTACACGTCTCACTAGGCAAGACAATCCTACCGTAACGATGTTTGGAATTAGGACCCCGACGAAAAATACGACAGCAGCCTCCCCCAAAAAACACATGGAATCGACAGAGAAGGCAGGTCCTTCGACGGAAACCCAGGACCGCACCTTAACGGTTCGAAAAAGTATCGGGGAGATAGAGGCTAAAACAAAGACCGTACCGAAAAAGACGGCAGCGACGGTATCGGCGGGTCCCTCTAAGGTGAAAACCCAGCCACCGTCGTCTGGCGTCACGGATAGTCCGCCCCCAAAACCGACTTATCCCACCAGACTTGCCGAGGGAAGGGCATGCTTAAGTAAGGCAAAGCACCAGCTCAGCAGCTCAAGAAATACGAAGACTGAGATAAAAGAAGAGGTCACTGCAGCCGTGGAACGGCTCTATCAGTTGTTGAAAGAGTCAGAAGCGGCTAAAGTAAAGGGAACAGCTCAAGGCAGGGAGCGGGATGAGAAGCGAGAGGAGGAACCTTTACACCCCCCACTCTCTTCTTACCCCGCCAGCTGCCAGGTTGGTAACGAGCTGTTGTGTAAGATGGAGGAGCACCTCAAAATCATCTCTGCAAATACAGAAAAGATGGAGGGTCTGAGAGACACGTTACTATCCCATCAAAAGGTCTTGGAGGGGACTACCTATGCCAGCGTAGCGGCGGGTGGCAACAGGGGAAAACTCCCGGAGCAAGCCACCATGCACTCCGTAGTGGTCACCTCCAAGGACGAAACAGAGACTGGAGATGAGGTGCTCCATAGAATACGAACAGCGGTGAATGCCAAGGAAGGGGGAGTGACCATAGAGAGAATAAGAAAGGCCAAGGATAGGAAGGTCATAATAGGCTGTCGGAGCGAGGAAGAGAGGAGAGTTTTAAAGGAGCGAATCCAAAAAGGGGGCAACCACCTTAGCGTCGAAGATATAAAGAACAAGGACCCACTCCTGATACTCAAAGATGTCCTGACTTATAACAGCGACGACGATATCCTTCTCGCTCTGAGAAATCAGAACGAGAGGATATTCCGAGATCTTGAGAAACAGGACAATAGAGTGGAGGTCCGGTATAAGAAGAGAACAAGAAACCCACTTATACATCACGTCGTCGTTAGGGTGTCGCCCAGATTATGGACTAGCATAATGGACGCGGAGACCGTGCAGATCGACCTTCAGCGTATCCGAGTCGCAGATCAATCTCCCCTCGTCCAGTGTTCTCTCTGTCTGGGGTACGGCCATAGCAGACGTTTCTGTAAAGAAACGATCGAGAAATGTAGCCATTGTGCCGGGCCTCATAAAAAGTTGGTCTGTCCTGACTGGCTCGCTGGAGCAGCGCCAACTTGCTGCAATTGCATGCATGCCAAGTTGGCAAATGCAGAGCACAACGCGTTCAGTCAGGACTGTCCCATAAAGAGGAGATGGGATGCCCTGGCGAGGGCCACAACAGCTTATTGCTAAGGTGGTCACGGACGGACGAGCGCATGGAAGTGGAACCCCCACCAGTGATGCTTACCTCATAATACAAGCAAACCTGCAGAGGAAGCAACTCGCCACCAATGAATTGATGATAGAAGCGGTTAGAAGAAAAGCAGCCATAGCTCTGCTCCAGGAACCCTATGTGGGGAACTCAAGTAGTATGAAGAATTACAGAGGAGTGAGGATCTTCCAGAACACCAGCCCAGGGGAAGGGAACGTCAAGGCGGCCATTGCTGTCTTTAATCACAACTTTGACATTACACAGTACCCGACTCTCACCACAAATAACTTCGTTGTGGTGAGGATCCGAACGCTGGCCTGGGAGATCACCGCGGTATCGTACTACTTTGAGCCCGACCAACCCATAGAGCCGTACCTGGAGCATCTTAAGAAGATCCGAGGCAAACTGGGACCGCAGAGACTAATCATTGGTGGCGATGCTAATGCCAAAAGTAGCTGGTGGGGGAGCGACAGGGTCGATTCGAGGGGCGAAGATTTCTCTGGCGCCCTCGATGAAATGACGTTGCAGGTACTGAACGACGGGGATACCCCGACCTTCGACACGATCAGAGGTGATCGTAGACTGACCAGCCACGTCGATGTTACGGCCTGCTCAGAGGATATGCTTGACCTGATGGACGACTGGAGAGTCGTCGAAGACCTGACGAGTTCGGACCACAATGGTATGGTATTTAAAATAAAACTGAAAAAATCCAAAGGAATGAATGTAAACAGGACCACTAGGATATATAACACAAAAAGGGTTAACTGGGACAGGTTTCATGAGAAACTGGCCCAGCTAATGACAGAAAATAATATTAACAAAATAGAAATAGAACAAACTCAAACAAATAAAGAAATAGACTATATTACCGAAAAATACATACAACAGATCATTAAAACATGTAACGAGACATTAGCAAAAAAGAAAAGTAATGAAATACTTACCATACCATGGTGGACCGAAGAGCTCGAGGAGATGAAGAGGAAAGTCGCCACTAGGAAGCACAGGATCCGATGCGCAGCGCCGATCCGGAGGTCGAGGGTCGTCGGCGAGTACCTGCAACAAAAAGAGGAGTATGAGTTGGCAGCGAAAAAGGCATCGACAGACAGCTGGAAAAACTTCTGCTCTAAACAAGACAAGGAAGGCCTATGGGAGAGCATATACCGCGTCATAAAAAACACCACCAAACGTCAAGAAGACATCCCACTGGTGATAAATGGCCACCAACTGGATCAGAAGGAATCTGCCAGCACTTTGGCGGGGACCTTTTTCCCGGAAGACCTTGAATGTGATGACAACTCAGACCACCGGCAGACTAGAGTCCTTGCAGCAAACGTAAATAACTGGGTGCATGCAGAGATACATGACCCAGTGTTTACGGTCGAAGAACTCCGGGCCGCGACGGAAAGTTTCAATCCAAAAAAGGCTCCGGGAAAAGATGGTCTCACCGCAGACATTTGCAGCCAGGTTATCTCCAAAAATATGGAACTTAGCCTGGCGCTCATGAATAAGTGCCAGGAACTCGGGCACTTCCCAACTGCCTGGAAAGAGGCAACGGTGGTTGTTCTGCGGAAGCCTGGAAAGGACAACTATACAAACCCGAAGTCATACAGACCAATTGGCCTTTTACCGGTCATGGGAAAGATTCTAGAGAAAATGATAGTCGGGAGATTAAAATGGCACCTACTCCCGAGACTGAGCCCCCGACAATACGGCTTCATACCCCAGAGAAGCACCGGGGACTCCCTCTATGACATGGTACAACATCTATATGGTAAACTAAAAGACAAGAAACTTATAACCTTAATATCATTGGACATAGAGGGAGCCTTCGATAGCGCCTGGTGGCCCGCAATCAAGATCAGACTTGCCGAAGAAGAGTGTCCGGTAAATCTCCGGCGACTAATGGACAGCTACCTACAGGACCGTAAGGTTCGGGTGAGGTACGCCGGAGAAGAGTACATAAAGGACACTCAAAAGGGATGCGTGCAGGGATCGATTGGCGGGCCGATTCTCTGGAATCTTTTCCTTGATCCCCTCCTCAAGGGACTTGAAAATCGGGGTGTCCACTGCCAGGCTTTCGCAGATGACGTGGTATTGATGTTCACCGCGGATACGGCACTGGAGGTGGAGGGACAGGCTAATGCCGCGCTCGCGTATGTTCAGGCGTGGGGTGTCAAAAACAAACTAAAATTTGCGCCACGCAAGACGCATGCAATGGTGCTTACCAGAAAGTTGAAATTTGACACACCACGACTGAGCATGGGCGGGGTCGACATTGGGTTGTCAAACGAAATAAAGATCCTGGGGCTCACTATTGACAATAAGCTGACGTTTAACAGCCACGTGGCCAACACATGTAAGAAGGCGTTAAACATATACAAGCAGCTTTCACGAGCCGCCAGGATCAGTTGGGGTCTCCACCCCGAAATCATTAGAACAATTTATATGGCCACAGTGGAACCCATTGTTACCTACGCAGCCAGTGCCTGGGCAAAAGCAGCAAGCAAGATCGGGGTAAAGCGACAGTTGAACGCGGTACAGAGGGGCTTTGCGCAGAAGCTGTGCGGAGCGTACAGAACCGTCTCTTTGAACTCGGCGCTGGTGCTGGCTGGGATACTGCCTCTCGACATCCGGGTCCGGGAGGCAGCATCATTGTATGAGGCCAAGAGGGGAGTACCCCAGCCAGAACTAGCCGACAGAGAGGTGGAGAGCAGATTGGCCTTCGCTGAAACCCAGCACCCGGCAAGACATATGCGCCTCGATTTCGTAAGTCTGGTGGACCAGGAACAGTTGAATTCCAACGCACACCAAGCAGTAAGGATCTACACAGATGGCAGCAAGATTGAGGGCAAGGTCGGAGCAGCATTGTCTCTTTGGAGCAATGAAGCCAAAACCCTCAAACTCAAGCTGCCATCGTACTGCACCGTCTACCAGGCTGAACTCCTGGCCATATGTCACGCCACAAAACTAATCTTGCGACGAGGCGAGGCCAGCTTCGCTATTCTGAGTGACTCACGCTCTGCATTAGAAACGGTCGTAAACTCATATTCCCTCCACCCTTTGGCAGTCGAAACCAGAACCAACATCCGGAACAGTAGACTCCAAAACAAGGAAACTTCCTTGTTCTGGATTAAAGCACACGCGGGACTGGAGGGAAATGAGCGCGCGGATCAGCTAGCAAAAGAGGCCGCACTGTACTCCAAGAAGAAACCGGACTACGACAGTTGCCCGATCTCATTCGTCAGGAGATACATACGTTTGCGGTCTCTTGACGAGTGGAACGCACGATACCAGGCGGAACAAACCGCGTCCATCACTAAGATGTTCTTCCCAGATGCAGTAGAGGGATACAAAACTGTAAGGAAAATTAAACCAGCAGGCTTGACGACTCAGGTGATGACGGGGCACGGTGGGTTCTCAGAATACTTGCATCGATTCAAGTGTAAAGTGGACCCATCGTGCATCTGCGAACCGGGGGTCGCCGAGTCTGTCCCGCACCTCCTGTTCAGCTGTCCAGTCTACTCGAAACTTAGGTTTGAAACAGAGCAAATATTGGACTGTAAAATTATACCCGAAAATGTGTCTAGAATAATATCAGACAAAAAACTGAGGCAGAAATTCATCGAATATAGCTTGCAAATAGTTAAAAAAGTAGTGAACAGAAATAAATAAGAAAGTTATGTTTAATATATTTGATAACCTAAATAATATAAACATTAATAAAAAATAAAAATTGTTATAGCTATAAGTTATATATAAATATTGTTAAATAAAATTATGTTAGATATATATTGTTTAATATATACGACCACATAATACGTATTAAGTAGAAAATAAGAAGGGTAAAAAAAAAAAAAAAAAAAAAAAAATTGTCTCGGAAATTGATGTTATTAATGTATAAAACTAGACACATAAGATAATCGTAAGAAAAAAAAAAAAAAAAAAAAAAAAAAAAGATACTTATGTATATATTGAAAACAATGTATCACACCGTAGAACTTAAAGATTTGATGCATGTTGGGTGTCTAGCAGAGAAATGTCTCTGTTTGGTTATTGCTGTCTTGAAATTGTAAAAGTAAAAAAATGAAAATTTAAAAGAACAAGGTCTCTGATCACGTCAGAGGGACAGGCAAGGCAGGAGTGTGGTTTTAGCCGGTAAGAGTCCGGCACTGCCCAGACTGGGTCACCTGTGACGCAGTCTGGGCGTCCATGAGGATTTCCCACTCCTGCCAAAAAAAAAAAAAAAAAAAAAAACAACAGTGGCTCGATTCCAACAGAATAAATTACGAAGATTGCCTAACAAAAGCAGAATTTTTATGTTTATGTTTAACAATACAGCCACCTTACCACGGAGATCTCAACCCGATCGAGCTTATATGGAGCTCAGCTAAGCGTATGGTGGCAAAAAAAAAAACATTAATCTGACCGCAAAAGAAACCGAAACACTGATAAATATCTCATTTGGCCGAATAACTGCAGAAGATTGGAAAAAATTACAAATATGTAATAAATGTGGAAAATAAATACAAACAAAGAGATCACATAACAGAAGAAGTGTTGGAAAAATTCATAATAAGTGTAGATAATGAAGACTCCAATACAGAAGAATTCTTAGAGGTTGAATTTTTGGACTCGGATTTAGAGAACGATGATTAAATAATTATCGTACTCAAAACGCCTGTAGTTGATTAAACAAATTATTGAAGAAATTTAATAAACTACATGTTAAGTAGGTTAATATTATGTATATACTAATAAATAAATCTACACATTCGTTTTTTTACTCAATCCATGACAGTCAAGGCCCCGAGACACCAAACGGCGTCTTTAAAAACATTATGTGGTATTATCCATAAATTTGAAATTAAGTTCGTAAACAACTATTATCCAAATTGATTGTCGTAATTAAATAAAATTCCCAAGTATCAAAACATTTTTCTCCTACTATAGTCAGTAATACCACATAAAGATTTTTTGAATTTGCCGCGTTTTCTCAGGTCACGCTTTCGTTAGCCAGACTCTACATTCAGATATTGATCAAAATATTCGCAAATCGCGCCATCTTCGTGACATTAGGTAGCGATTTGTCATAAACAAATTTACTGTCAAATGATCACTTGTCAATATGACTAAAAACCCAAAAATCATTAATTAAATGTTCCCTTTTAATTCCAACTATAGTTTTAGTTCCGAAATTAGTTTCAATCATTTCTCCTCCAGTCGAACCCACAGTATATCGACTGAGTTCACAAGCTGTGCTATCGATGGCGTTTGATCTCAAAGGAACTGATATCATTCACAGGTGCACACGAATGGTTGCACTTTATGGTAAATAACAATTATAATAAATAGTTACGCATAAGATTATGTTATAATCTTTACAGGTTGACGCCTCCGCGTCGACATTTTTTTTTTTAATAATTTTGTATTTGATTTTTTTTATTAATTTAATCTGTGACATTATTTGATTCTTTCTAATGATTTCTAGAGGTAAAATTTGCAAAGATGTATATCACATATTTAAATGTGCATAATGGTGCCGATTCTCTAGTACACCGAACTAAACTATCACTAAAATTGCTTACTTTTGGCTATGATAATCTTACTGCCACACTCAGAGACGCCTAATGGTTACTTAGGGCGCCCCTTAGTAAAAATTCAAAAAATTCACTCTCAGAGTCAGTTAAGGGTTCATTAGCGTCCCTTAATGACAATTAAAGTTAAGTATAGCAAAACCTTTACTTAACTTTTTAACGATTGATTTTGACATTTATGTTTGGGGTTATATTTTTATTTTTACCAGTGAATCCGCTTTCGCGTTTATTAAAATGCAATAATGTCTGATTTGGCAGACTTTATTGAGTTTGTGGACTATGCCAGAAGACATAGAGAAGTAGGACGGAGGCGGTATTTACGAGATTATTCTGATCCTTTTACAAAATATTCAATTCAAGAATTCCATGCACGTTATATATTTACACCTGACTCTGTAAATAGTGTGATATTGCCATTGCTAGCATCCGACCTCAGGAAACCAACTAAAGAGGATTACCGTTTGCACCGGAATCAGAATCAGAATCAGAATCAGAATCAGAATTATTTATTTGTTAAACATAGGTGAAGAACATATATACATTAATCATACATGTCAAGGTCTTAAATAGATAAGTGTTGCACTATGCTTTGTCATTGTTGACATACAAATATTAAAGTCAGGTTCGTCAAAGTTAACAAAATTTTACGTTAACAAAATACATTAAAATAATCAATTTAATGATGTCCACTACAAGAAAGAAAAACAAAAACAAAAAAAAACAAAACACACAAGAAGATCACGACAAAAGAATATGCGAGAAATTATTCGTTCGTTACATTAATAATATAAATTTATAAAATTACAGAATTTAATCAAATAGTATTATCATTAAAATAGTCATCCAGGGTATAATAACATTTCTCAACTACTAACTTGTGAAGACACTTTTTGAATTTCTTTAATGGCATACATTTTATAGCATCAGGTATTTTATTAAAAATTTTTGGTGCAACACCAAAGAAGCTCTTTTTCATTAACGCAGTATTGCATTTCAACGTACATAGTTGATTTTCATATTGACTCCGAATGGGGGTCTTCTTAACTGTTGAAAATTTTGTAAATAAATGTGGATTTGATTTTATAAATAATGCAGTTTCTAATATATATGTCGCAGGGATATGAGGAAAACAGGGAATTGATCAAATCTCTAAGCGATTTGATCAAATCACGGAGGATGTTAAAATAATAACACGTTTTTATCATTTCCCTAAGCAAATCTGGTGATTTGACAAATCCCAATAAAGAAATCTAGTGATTTGAACAAATCTCAAAATTGGTTCAGTGAAAAGATAATAAAACATGTCCAGTTCTTGTTTACGTCGCGCTCGCGCTTGCTTGTCAGTTACCGCGCCCCCTGCTCCACCCCGCACTCACCCGCGGCCGCCCGCACGTGGTCTTAGTTGGTTCTAAACACTATGGGAGACGGACGCACGCACTTTTGAGTATAATTTTACGAAAATTATAGAGAATGGCTTTGAATACGGAACAAAATCAGCCTCGTACTGAGTTTGTGTGTGAGGAACAGTTTAATGAAGCTATTAAGACGATTGTAGAGGGGCGGCATGATAAGGAAAAACCGTTATGGACTCAAGAGAGGGTAGAAGAAGCGATTACAGCGATTGAACAATTTAAATCAGCTCCAGTACTGAATCTTAAGAGAACAAACAAGCAATATTATTACGGTAACAAATATGATGTAATGGAGGTAGGTACAACCAAGTTTTTGATATTAAAAAGAAAGTTTGCTTCTGACTCAGTGGTTAAGATAGTGACTCCAAATGAATTTTATGCCATACTTTGTGAAACCCATCAAGCGACGGGCCACGGTGGCAGAGATAAAATGCTGTACTATTTGAAATCCAGATATTTAATTCCCACTTCTGTTGTATTAGAATTTTTGAAACTCTGTACGGTATGTCAATCTAAAAAGAAATTCCCAAGAAAAGGTATTGTTGTTTGCCCGATTGTGTCTAATGATTTTAACCATCGCGGCCAGGTTGATTTGATTGACCTACAGTCAACCCCCGACAGGAATTATAAATGGCTATTACATTATCAAGATCACGCAACAAAATTCAGTTTTTTGCGACCATTGATTTCAAAAAGAGCAGCTGAAGTAGCAATGGAACTTTTAAAAATTTTCCTGGAAGTCGGTTGTCCCCATATACTACAAAGTGACAATGGCCGTGAGTTTACTGCTGCAATCATTCAAGAATTAACTGCCATGTGGCCAACATGCAAAATTATTAATGGTAGGCCTAGACATCCAGCGAGTCAAGGGTCAGTTGAGCGTGCAAACCAAGATGTCGAAGCGATGTTACGGGCTTGGTTAATTGACAATGACAGTAAAAATTGGGCAATCGGCTGTTATTTTGTTCAATTTCAAAAGAATTCCTCCTTTCATCGTACCATTAAGCGTTCACCTTACAAGGCGTTATTTGGAACAGAACCAAAAACAGGACTCCGATCTACTCATATTTCAACAGAATTACTTGACAAGTTAGTTACTGAAGAGGATCTGGATCAGCTTCTTAAACAGCAAAACGTATTAGCTACTGAATCAATTGATAACAACGCCACAACTTCTGAGGAACAACTAACTATTGCATCAAATGAAGATAACACTTCGACTTCACCTATTTTAACACATGAATTATTAGCTGAACCACATGTTGTATCAGAAAGTGAATCGGTTGTGAGAGTACAGGAAATGATTTGTATTGTTTGTGGACAAGAATCTACAGGAGCTCATTCATGTGACATTTGCGGAAATTCCGTGCATGCAATATGTGGCATTACGACAAGCGAAGAAGGATATGGGTCGGGAGTTTTATGCTTATTATGCCAAAAAGAAGAGAAAATTAAAAAGCAAAGGGAAGATGCTTCACAAAATTTAAAAAGATCTGCTGATAAAATGAAAGAAACTTGTTCGAAAAAATTCAAGGATGTATTAGTTGGTTCCACCGTTTTGGTTGATGTACCAAAAGTAGACAGAGGTCCACTAGATGCAAATAGTATTACAGGGATTGTATTAGATACGAAAAACAATTTATTTCAAATCGGTACTTCAGTTGGTATCATAAGAGATTGGCTTCCAAGAAACGCTCTTCAATTATCTACAGTTACATTAACCGATTCGGTTCCATCCACAACGCTGAGTTTGCGTGAAATTGCAGGAAAATTATCTTTATTTGGAGGACAAGGATTCAAGCAGTGTTCTTGTCAAGAGTCCAAAGTACGATGCAAAACGAACAAATGTGCCTGTAAGAAAAATAATGTTCTGTGTAATTCACGTTGCCACAAATCTGCTACGTGTTTTAATAAGTGAATATTACAAATAGGCATATCATACGTTACGTTTTTCTATTTTTTAATACATTTTTGTTTCTCTTTTTCAAATAATTATGTTCTAGTTGTGATTTTTGAGATCTATATTACATTTTGTGTGCGAAGCCGGGGTGGGTTGCTAGTACAAAATAAACCTTTAAATTACCACAGAAAAGTTATTTTTGTCATTTCACTGAACCAATTTTGAGATTTGTTCAAATCACTAGATTTCTTTATTGGGATTTGTCAAATCACCAGATTTGCTTAGGGAAATGATAAAAACGTGTTATTATTTTAACATCCTCCGTGATTTGATCAAATCGCTTAGAGATTTGATCAATTCCCTGTTTTCCTCATATCCCTGCGACATATATATAGCTGGTAATGTTAATATTTTTAATTTCTAAAAGTAGGGAACGCAACTATCTGTTGACTTTAAATTACACATGGATCTTACACACCTTCTTTGCATCCTGAATACCAGTTCCCTATTAGTTGATTGCCCCCAGAAAACAACACCATAACGGAGATTAGAGGCTACAAGTCCATGATAGGCTGTTAACAGTGTTTCAGAATTAACTCTCTTAGATAATTGAAACAATAGATACGCAGATTTACTCAGTCGTTTACAAACCACTTCCAGGTGAGGTTTCCAAGTCAACTTATGGTCTACAGTTATGCCTAAGAATTTTGCACTCGTAACTTCTTCTATTTTATACTCATCGTAGGTAATATTAAGGGGTGGATTCTCACGTCGTTGATGAAACTGTACAATTTTAGTCTTACTCAAATTGATCACAAGATTATTATTATTTAGCCAATTAATGATGTTATTTAGCAAGTTATTGATCTCATTTCGATATTCGTTTGGATCAGTGCATTCTATGATAGCTGTACTGTCATCTGCAAAAAGTACAATTTTGTTTCTCAAATTTCTTGGGAGATCATTGATATATATCAAGAAAAGTAGGGGCCCGAGTACAGTGCCCTGAGGCACACCATACCTCACGGATCTCGCTTCAGAGACATATGTAGTTTCTAATTTGCTTATAGGACAAATTCTGGAAATCTCAGTACACTGTGTCCTATCACTTAGGTATGATTCTAGGAGTTTATGAATGTTTCCCCGAATGCCGTACCCGTGTAACTTTTGTAGCAAGATCTGATGATCTACGAAGTCAAAAGCTTTTGACATATCCGTGAAGATCGAGCACACAGGATTTTTTTTATCCACAGATGTCATTATACTTGACAGCAGGTCAAATAGTGCCATATTAATATTAGTATTTTTCCTAAATCCTTTTTGTTCATTGCAAAATAACTGAAACTTCTCGAAATACGTGTAAATGGAATTATATATTATTTTTTCAATAACTTTTGCAATGACTGGTATTTTTGCAATAGGCCTGTAATTTTTTATATCAGTCTTGTCATTATTTTTGTAAATGGGTTTAATAATTGCCTTCTTGAGACTAGTAGGGAATATACCATCAGAAATGCAAAGATTAATTATGTGCGATAACGGTGTCGCTATGACCTCCTTAACATCTTTTATTACTCTAGTTGAAATACCGTCGTATCCTACTGTACTAGTATTTTTTAAGCTACTTATCACTTTTATAATGTCAGTGTCTGAAACTGGTAGCATAAATAGAGACTGCGAAGTTGAGTTTTCAATAACATTTCTACACGAATTTGTTAACGGGGTATTATTAAGGTTTGTTTTTGAATTATTTTCTATAATCTCTATAAAATATTTATTGAATTCATTCGCAATGTCAAGGGGATGTGTAAGAGTTGATTTATCATTTTGTATGGTCAATATTGGTTCTTGCGGCAGACATACTTTGGATTTGCTAATAACTTGCCAAGCAGCTTTTGATTTATTTTGAGACGTCTTTATGAAGTGGTTGTTTTGAGCCTTCTTTGTTAGATTTACTATTCTTCTATAAAGCTTGGAATATTTTTTAAAAGCAAGTCTATTTTTTGTGTTCGGATTATGTCTATATGTCCAAAGTAGCTGCCTCTGTTTTCTGCTACATATTTTTATCCCGTTCGAAATCCATTTGGTTTTTTTACAAGTATAAATGGTTACTATTTTTTCTGGGAAACACAATTTGTATAGCAATATAAAGTCATCTATAAAATTTTCGTAGGATTCATTTGCGTCTTTAGCTTCGTATACTCGTCGAAAAGTTAGGTTTTTTAGATGATTTTTAAATTTCATTAAGTTATCTACTGATATTTCCTGTTTAATTGTTTTCCAATATTTAATCATACAGGTTTTTTTAATGGGAACTTGCAGTAGTTGTGATGTATGATCAGATAGAAGTAAATCTATTATATTAGCTTTACAACCTTTACGGTAAGAATGAGCAAAATTATCTAAGCAAGAGTTACTAGCCAATCTGGTTGGTTTATCAAGTTCTAATTTGAGATTATATTGCAAGAGAAAGTTTTCAAATTCTATTGTGATTTTATTTCTCTTTAACACATCAATATTAAAGTCTCCGGTTAATATAATTTTTTTATTTGTAGATACGCAGTCTTCTCAATATATTGTCCAGTTTTTCATAAAATACATTATAATTATATTTTGGAATCCTGTAAATGCATATTACAATAATATTATAAGATGTCAGTTCAATACCGCAACATTCGAAAACACCTGAGACCGACTGTTTTGCAATATCTGTCAATTCTCTAAATTGCAACCCTGCTCTTACAAAAATGCAAGTTCCTCCACGTTTGACACTTCTGGTAAAAAAGGCAGCTGGGCAGAAATTAGGTATACGCAACATACATTCATAGCCCGTCTCTATAAAATGCTCTGTTATACAGATGATATCTACCTTTGTTCCCTCACCAGAAAGCTCGTCTAGTTTAACTACTAACAAATCTGATTTATTCATAAGCCCTGCTATGTTCTGATGGAGAATGGTAAGGTGGTAGTTATAGAAAAAACTGATTGTCTATTGTTTTTGTTAGTGTAAGGGGTTCAGTTTTATCTTCTCGAGAGCAACCAACCTGTGAGTGTATATGGTCTTTGGTATTTACAATATCTAGGTCTAAGATTAAATCATGCAAGTCTGACAGAACTTTCATAAAGCCTTTGTTATTCAGGTGTGCATGCCGTTGGTTATACGTATCCCACGTGTATGGAAGATTAAGATTTGAATCTAGTATAAATGCATAATTGTAAGTCTCAACATCCATGTAAATTAGATTATTGAAAGTATCAACTCTGCTGTTAAACATTATATTTGTATTGTCCATAAATTTAAAAGTTGGCAGACATATTATGAAGTTAGTATGATTAAGTGGTAATAGTTTATCTCTAATATAAGTAACAAACTCAATATAATTATGCGTTTTTGTAAAGTCGTCTTCACCAATAAATATAATACAATAATCTAATCGAGAGAAGTTACGTACTTTTAGATCAATGTCCTTTAGCAAATATTTCACTCCGCATCTGGGAGTACGGTAATGACACATATTAAAGTTTCCTAAATGAGTTCTTTCACTCAATGTTTGTATTCTGTTGGATGTTTCACTACTCAAAATACAAATGTTATTCTTCACAGGTGGAGGTGATGCAACATGAGATTTCGCGCTAATAATATTATTCAATGAGGCGACACCTTGAGTACATCCAGCGTCAATGTTAACTTCATGTCCGCTTGGCGCTCTTGTCAAACTTTCCGATGTCTGCGTCTGTTTTGTTTTTGTATAAGGAGTATGAATGTTCTTCTTTGGTGTTTGAAATCTGGATTTAAGTGGACTACTGACAATTACTTTGTATGTTTTATTTTTTTCCAATAGGTCGTCATTACTTTGCTTCAGCTTACTATTTTCTAGCGATAATATTTCAATTTCCCTATGCGCACCTAGCAATTGATTTTTTAGTTCTTCTATCTCTTTCTTATAGATAGTAATTCGGTTTTCATCCTCGTCCTCAGATATATCTGGCATAGAATTTGAGGTATAATCCATCGTTTGCGAAATTATGTCGCTGTCATCCTTATCTGGTTCCGATTGGGTGCGTTGTCTTCGATGAGTTATGTTTCCAAAGAAATTCATTCTTTTAAGTCAATTTATTTTGCTTAAATTGTACCTAATTTAAATTTTAAGTAATTCCAAAAAATACACATAAGTGAATAATTTTTATTTTCTACCAAAAGACTTAATTTTCTTATTCTGGTATCACAAGTTCTTTATTATATTAGCAACACTGGTTAGTGTGTCAATTTCAGTTCCGCTCCTTGACACTAGATGGCGCTGTTTGCCATTAAGTATTATTTATTTGTAGTAGCAACTCTAATGTTAATGTCAATTTTTAAAACGTCAATGTCAATATTTGTTTCGCTACTCACTACTAGGGGCGCCACTTATGGTACAAAGTTCACTTTTTGAAACAAAACATTGTGCTTAACCGTTTTATTATTTTATATACATTTGCTAGTAATTAACTCGCCACTTATTATATTTTTAAATGTTCTAATGATGAGAGTACCTTTGTATAGGTCCAATGAACTAGTTTTTGTCCGTGATTAGCACTTTTTGAAGCACAATAACGTTCAAAAGTCCAAGTATTAAACACAATGTTCTTATTGTATGTCTTGGTTTATAGAAGTCACCAACAATTTCACTTATGTAGTTCGATACGTCTGTTAAGATCGGCTACAATATACATCACTTATACTATAATTTGCTATTTATTTTGAGTTTTTAAATACGCGGCGATGTTTACTTAATGCTGTGTTGCCAGCTCTTCGGAAATAATGTTACTTTATTACCCTACTTCGCTACAGGGAGTTTTGAGGTTAGTAGTTACCTACTATCATAGAAATGAACTGTATTGTATAAAAAAAATATTGTAGGTATCAATGGAGTTTGTAAGTTGTTAAAGAAGTATGTACCCCTACCTAATATATGGCTCTACATTTTTTTTTTACAGAAAATGACTAGAGATGTCATGAATATCTGTCAACAGTCAGCATCACGAATTATTGTTCAAGTCTCTACATTGATAGCATACAAAATGAAAGACTTTGTTAAATTCCCGTCTACTGTAGAAGAAATTAACACAGTGAAGTAAGGCCATTTTCTTTATTATAATTGGACGTAGTTCCTGAAAAACGTTCCAACCCACAATCAGATCAAAACTTACTTTATAATACCAAATAAGTCATGTGATTGCTATTTACTAACTGTCAAAATTTGGTGGCTGTACTATAATTTTATTAATAAAATCATGATCTAGTAACCCAACCCACTTGTATAGAGAACACAAATAAATATTAAACTAAAAAAGCCCAAGCTGTGTGGAACAACCCAAATATAAGACAGAGTCATATTTTTTTTTCTGAAATGTGATCCAAGATGTTTGAAACGTTTTTGATTTTTAAAAATCTGATTGACCTTGTTAAAATAGATGTTTCACTAAAACGTTCCAAGCCATCTGAAACGTTTTTGTTTAAACATAGTACGTGCACTCTCCGGAGAATAGATATTTCACTAAAATGGTCCATACCATTTGAAACGTTTTTGATATAAATAAATGTTACCCATGTCGGCAAAATATAATTTTCATTAAAAAGTTCCAAGTCAATTGGAATATTTTTGATAAAAAAAAAAATCATCTTTATGTAAGTTAACATAATGATTTAATGACAAGAAGAAAAGAAAGTTTATATTTTAATATTAATAACTTTATTTCCTATTTCTCTCACATTTAGGTACAAATTATTTATTAAATGAATACGAATTATGCAAGTGATTCAGTGCTTCTGTCAATACTTATCCACGAGTGCAAGCGAGACAGACTATTTGCTTCCTGTCATTGTGAATCTTGACTTATCAGTATTGACGCAAGCATCGTTGAAGGAGTACGTATTGTCGCCGTGTCGTGTTTTGTTTCGTTATCGTTGTGTTTTGTAAAATACTAAAGTGATCTGTGTAAGTTTATTAATTTGTAGTGTCAGGTGTTAATTTTATTTTACTATGGAAGCCGAGGAAAACGTAAGTATTCATTAAAATACCAATTTATTGTGAAAGATATTTGTTGACTGATTCGCTAATATAAGTTTAACTTCTTACATAATCGTTATGATTTGTTACAGACTCTGTCATTAGAAAAGTTATTGGCTAAAAGACGGAAATTAATGGACCTCCGAAACAAAATAACCTCTCAAAAGCAAGGTGAAGTTGAAACCAGTGGTCTGGTGGAAACTTTGAAGGAAATGAATCCTTACCAGATAATAAAACAATATGAAAAAAATGCTTCTGAAGGTATAGTATCTAGTTAGCTAGTCATGATTTGTTTATTACATTTTTTAATAGTGATTTTCCTTTGTTTTATTAAAGTAACATGATTCAAAATACAGCTTTGGAGACATTCTTGAGTGATTTTCGTTTGTTTTAAGACCGCACTTTATCTATACCTATCTACCTTATTAAAAGGATGTGCAGGGATTGTGTGGACAAATAAATATTTTCATTTCAGTTTAGAACAAACTAAAGGTTCTGATAATAGAGGTAGCCAAACAATATTACCAACCACTAATCAAACCATATACTATGTATAATAAACGCATATTTTTTACAGATGTGATCAATCTCAAGACTATACCACCCCTAGAAATAGTCCTACCTTCAACTAGTACTTCTATAACATATCAAGATACCAATCTCTCCAATACAGATAATATAGCAAGTGTAGAAAGTAAGAACTACTCCCTTACAGTTGCCACAACATAGAGTTTTGAAAGTTATTAAATTGTAGTTATACCTTTATATTGAACATGTCAGGATTGTAGTAACTAGTACTATGGTAGAAACTCGTAGTTGCAGCCTACCCCTCTGGGAAGCAGGTAAGGTTAATATTTGGTAAGATTTATGAAATGTTTGCTTTTTTTTCAGGTTACATTTCTCTGGATCCTCCTTCTTATTCGCCAATCACACCTCGAAATACTAACAATGAAGATATATTGAGTATACAGAGTGATTGGTTTATGCATACTGGGGCATCACAAAACCCAGATTTACAGAAAGAACCTCAAGAGATTGTACAAGATTATTCTGAAAATGGTTTTCAAAGTTAGTCATCGATTTTTATTTAATTACTTATTAGTAGACACATCCATTTCAAAATAGCATTTACCATAATAATGTATTGCGCATGTTCCATTTCAACAAATACACATTTTGCTACATAATATTATATTTTTTAAGGAATTGAAGATTCTCCAGTAAGACTAATGTCACCAGCTACACAAGATCTGTTAAATACACTTTTAAGTGGCAGTGACGATGATAGTGTCAAAGATCCGAACTACATAGTTTCCGAGAGTTCGGAAATTTCAGATGCGGACAGCGAATCAATTTTACTACCTAGAAGTATTACACAAGAACAGAACATGGAGGAAGTATGTAGTAATAATTTGCATGAAGATCTCGGAGAAGGAATAAGCCATAGCACGTGTGAAGAAGAAAATTCTGTAGCAAATAATATCAATGGTGAAGAAGAAACTACTGAAAAAAGACCAAGTCGGCCAAAAAGGGGGCGAAAAAGAAAATTCAAAGACTATACTTTAGCTCAAAGAAAATGTCGCAAATATGCTAATTTGCCGTACAGAGGAAAAAATAGAGAAGTACGCGCAAAAACGTTTGAAAGTTACGCATGCGTTTGCAAAAAACAGTGTCATTTGAACGTAACAGAAGAAGAAAGAAGAAAAGAATTTAATAAATTTATCACACTTGGGTCGTACGAAGCTCAGCTACTGTACATTTGCTCGAACGTTACGGAAACACGTAAAAAACGGTCGTATATATCTGAAAATACTTCATCTCAGGTCAAAAAGCCACGAAACTTCTCCAGAACGTATAAAATTTCTAATATTCCTGTGTGCCGTGACATGTTTTTAAACACATTTCAAGTAACCACACAAAAAATCACAATTAGTTTAAAAAAACAACGCAATGGTGATAACTTACGGGATTGTAGAGGATTTTCATCTGGTGGGTGGAATAAAACTGCGCAAGAACAAATAGATTTTGTTTGTAATATTATAAATAACTTACCAAAATATGAGTCCCACTATAGAAGATCTCAAATTGGTGATGCACTATATCTGCAACCAGGATTGACTATGCAAAAGATATATGATTTATATGTTGACGAATTTAGACTCATTCATGGCAACGACAGCAAAAAATATGTATCATTAGCCATTTTCAGAAAGATTTTCCTGACAGAATTTAACATAAGGTTCAAAAGTCTTAAAAAAGACACGTGCAATAGATGTGACACATTTGCAGCAAAACTAAAAGTCCCGAACGATTTGTCAATAGAAGACAGAAACCAATTGATTTCCGAAAAAGAAAATCATTTAAAAATAGCTGAGTCCTTACGAAGTCAAATGAATTGCCAGATTGAAAGGGCAAAAGTAGATGAGACATTTGAGTGTTTAACATTTGACATGGAAAAAACGTTGCCTTTACCACGTATTCCAACAAACGTGGTATTTTATAAAAGACAACTCTGGTTTTATAACGTTTGCGGCGTTCATGTGTCTTCTACAAATAAAGGATATTGTTTTGTTTGGGTTGAGGGTCAAGCTGGCAGAGGTGCCCAAGAAGTTGGTTCCTGTTTGAAAAAATTTATAAACGAAGTATTGCGTCCTAATGTTGAATATCTATCATTGTGGAGCGACAGTTGCGGGGGCCAAAATCGGAACATAAAAATGGTCCTCATTCTAAAAGTGATTTTACACAGCCATCCTACCATAAAGGTTATAGATTTAAATTTCCTAGAAAGTGGACATACATTTTTGCCAAATGACACTGACTTTGGTAAAATTGAAAGTCATTTAAAAAAATTTCAGAGACTATACACTGCAGAAGATTACGTGAATGTGATAAAGACTTGCACAAAAAAGACCCCTCTAGTACCTATAAAGATGGAAAAAGAAGACTTCGTGAGCACTGAGAAATTAGAAAAAAATATAACAAATCGAAAGATGTTCATTAATAAGGTTAAAGTTAATTGGCTAAAGACCAAACATATCCAAATAAGAAAGGATAATGTACACTCTGTCTTCATGAGTTCAGATAATAATGAGGAATATCAAGAGTTATATATAGGGCGAAAATTTAAAGGAAGCGTGCTTCCTTTATGCTCAGAACTCCTTATTCCTCTTTGGCCAGACGGAAAACCTATTACCCAGGCTAAATTAGATGACCTAAAGTCAATGTTTAGTCTAATTCCTGAGGATTGCCTGTCGTTTTATAAAAACCTGCAGGGTATAGAAGGACCCGATTATATTGAAGGATTTGCTGGGGAACAAGACTTTGAATTCGAAGAAGAACGTATATCGTAGATATACGTTCTAGATTTCTACGAGATTTCTACGTAGTAGATTTCATTACAAAATATACTTTTTTTTCTATTTAATCTTGTTTTATTATTATTTTCTTTGTCGTACATGTCATTTGGAACGTTTTGCGCAAATTAAAATTTTAAATGTACCATGAATATTGCAATAAACCAAAAACGTTCCACAGCAATATTTTTATGAATATTGAGAAAAGCATTAACATTAGAAGTCTAAAATAGGGTCACATTAAAACTCGATCATGTCATCTATAGCATACAAAAGTGTCAGTAGAAAAAAAATTAAAATTTCATTAAGTAATACGAGATTGAACTTTAATCGCAATTATCTCAAAATGTCAAGTTAGTGGGTTGGAACGTTTTTCAGGAACTACGTCCAATTGATCTGTACCTACTAGGTTCTCATGATAGGCATTCTTAATTTGTATGGTGTTTTTGTTGCAGGCATAATTTTTATGAACTAGCTCATTTTCCTGGAGTGATTGGATGTATCGACTGTACTCACATTAAAATGAGAAGCCCTGTAGGAATAACTTCAGAAGTGTTTAGAAATAGAAAAGGGTATTTTTCTATCAATGTCCAGGCAGTCACAGGACCAAACTTGGAATTTTATGATTTAGTAGCCCGGTGGCCTGGCAGTACGCATGATAGCTTTATTTACAATAGCAGTGGTGTTAAGCAAATACTTAATACTGGGGTATTACAAGGGATTGTTTTAGGGGACAGCCATAGACTAATATATATATGGGGACAGCGGGTATGCAGTTAGCAATGTGCTTCTAACACCATTTTTGTCACCCAATTCAACTCCCCAAGAAGCATATAACAGAAGCCAAATTAAAACCCGAAATACTGTGGAAAGATGTTTTGGAATTTGGAAAAGAAGATTTCCTTGTCTTCAAGTGGGAAGGGGTATTAAAGTGGATACAGTTGTGGCTGTCATATGTGCATGTGCAACACTGCATAATGTAACAATATTGGTAGACGACTTGGTGCCATTGAACAGGGATGATATTGATATTCATAGCGATGTTGTTGATGTAGCACAAATTAATGAAAACTCTAACAGCAATGGTTTTACAGTGCGAAAAGCTTTGGTTGAAAGGTTCTTTTCTTAAAAATAATTTCTTGATAAATAAAAATGCATAAATTAATCAAATATTATTACTTTTATTTTAAACCACCCGTTTCAGCAAAAAGCAACAAGTCAGTTAGGATGACTTTGTTTTCCAATAGATATTTTTAGTTCCTCTAATACTATTTTAGATTTTTCTAGCAATATTTTGCTTCTTTCTTCCTCTAATAATGCAGATTTTTTTTTATTTGTTCAACTTCCAACTGTAAAGAAATATGTAAGTTTAAGTACTTATACAGGGTGTCCCGTAAATAATGGATCAAACGTAACGGGTAGGTAGCTTACCTCATTTCCAACAACTAATTTGAACAGTAAAAAAAAAACCGATAAGGTAAACAAGATTTTTTTTTTTCGATTTTTACTATTTTCTGTACCAGCATTCAGTGTTTTTAATGCTGTTGCTGCAAATGGTATCATATTTAGGTGTGATTTTCGTCAAACATTTCTGAATAGTTTACTAATGTTATAAGATACCATTTTTAAAATAACATTTTATTTGCCTTAGAAAAAAAATCTTGAATTGAAAAGTTTTGTTTTTACGATGAAAAGACCAGAATTGGAAAAATTCTCCTGTAAAAAAAATGTATGACACCAAAGTGTACCATTATTTTAAAAACTTGTAAAATTACTAAGGTTTGCAAATTGGTATAAAACTGAGTGTATCCCATCTGGCCCGGTGACTTGGCCCGGCACCGGGCCACATGGGACAAAAAAGTTTTAACTGGCCCGGTGATATGTTTACCGGGCCAGATGACACAAATCAAGTGCCATCGTCCCCGGAAAGGGGAGAAAAGAGGATACGCCTCGTAATTTGTGAAATACTAACTATATGCATCTATGAAAGGGATTGAACTTATAAATCAAACTGCTTAGTATAAAATAATCAGTTTTTATTGTGAATAACGCGATATATCTCTACTATATGTATACTTGTGTCATAAATCTCAACCTGAAATAGACTTCCTGTAAGCAGATTTTTTGAATTTGAACATAACAACAATATTTTTATAATAATCCTAATCAACGAAGCCAAAATCAAACAAAATTATTAATTATTACTTACTATAACAATCAACTACAACAATATACGCATAAAATGGTCAAAAACAATATTTTTAATAATAGGCTAAATACTTGTTATAAAATACAAACAGTCTCCAATATCTCTTTCTATTCGTTGTCCCTTTTTTATGATACACGGAGAGCGAGAAGGGTAGAATGGTGTGCTTTAAATTTAATTGCCTGTGACGTCTGTCAGTCGGTTACGGTCAGTCAAGGTTAATGTGCACGTGGTATTTATGAACTGCAACGTCTGCAACTTAGTAAGTGAAGTGATATTTGATTTAACATTTATTTTATCAAAATGCGTGGTTAAAAAATATTCGTTGCTGTAGTGCTACAGACTAAATAACACGTAACGATTTTGGGAGCTATGGCCGACGAAAATCCAAGATGTTCAAATGACTTATCGTCTTTAAAATATATAAAAAGAGGTGGCGGCACTGTCCTTCTTCATGCTGGATACCAGTACACATTGAAAGAAAAATACAAGAATGGGACAGTGGCATGGGAATGCATTAATAGAAAGAGAAAAAGATGTGGTGGCAAAATAACTTTGAAAGTAAGTACAAAAGAACATTCATCTTATAATGCTTGCTGACTTATTTATGATCTAAGTAGGTAATAGTAATTAATATCAATTTATCTTTTTTAGGGCTGCGATAAAGTAGGAGAGAAAAATCATGGGTGCATGCCAGATTTTGCTAAAAATGAAATAGACGAGAGTTTATACAAATGCAAAATTTAATTATCAGCGCCAGAATTTCCGACCGTTACTTCGGTATATAATGCTACAGTAGCTTCATACCAAAACTCGGGTCTCGATTTAATAAAAAAAAATCCAGAACTACACCAAGTTAAGAGTACGCATTATTGGCCGTATTGCAGAAACGTAAGGATCTGAGGTCAGAAGCATCATCTTCATTATATCCTCATTTGTGCTCGTCCTATTTATTTTACGTGAATGGTGCTCTCTGTATCTGCGAAAGTCTTTGTTACGCGCTTCAGATGCTTCTTCAGATAGATTTCCAATCGGTACAATGGAGTTTTCGATGATATCAGCTCCGTGAATCAACAATTTATGTACTGTTGCTGACATATAGTACCAATGATACAACTGTAGGTATCTCTCTGGGGTCGTACGGGTATAAGCTTGAAATTTTTGAACATCGATATTTTCACCTGATGTAATTGTAAAATAAATGCGAATCTGCGCACGGTTTCTTCATCCCAGCCAGTAATAGCTGCCGTTTTTTCAGGAAATGCGAAGAATTTCCTTGCCGTATTTCTGTCATTTGTTGTCCCCGCTCCCTGCTTCACGATATCTATCAGAAGCCCTAACTCCTCTCGAAATGTCAATCTCAAGTCAAGATCTCTTGATATATAGATTGTATCTGTGTCTTCCTCTGCTGCATCACGGATTTGTTGTCTTCTCCTTTGACAAACCAAGTTTTTAAGCCTTGTCTGTATGCTATGTGCAAAAGATACTCCATGCTATTAATTTGAGCATGCAAAGGTGACAAACCAAACTTGATCATATCAGATAACACTTCTTTACGCAATACAGCATCGAGATCGTTCATCTGAGATGGTTTCGCCAAACACAAGTAACACACAGCACTGGAGCGAGCTTCTGATAGATAAGTGCACACTTTTCCATCAATCATCGTCATGACGAGATTGTGTTTAACTTCAATGCCATCAGCACATTTGGATGGGCTTAAAGTTTTTATCTCTGCTTGCATTTTAGTCATTTCATCTTTGACTACCAACTCACTTTCATTGACGAATATGAATTGTACAGGTCGACAGAATAGTGTAGAGCACGGCTTAGGATTTTCCCATATAATTACTTCCTTTCCAACTGCAGCAGTCAATTTTAAGGTAACCAAAGTAGTCATAAAAATGGCTTCATCAGTCTTTCCTTCTTCCATTTTTTGTTTATATATGGCATCACTGCTACTAACTGTCAATGTCAAATCAAGACTATTTATGTAGAGTAGATGTTGTATTTACGTATTTTGTTGTTGGCGTTTCATTCACCGGGCGAGAAAGTTTTGTGTTGTATATTTTAATATATATCGGTATTCATTTCCAATATGGTAAGTATACGAGTAATTTAAGTGAAAATGTGATAACAATTTTACGACACACCTTGTGTAATCGAAGAACTATCATTCATATTTCTGTTTCAATTTAGGAGAATCTACAAACACAAAAACCACGCAAAAGAGTGGCCAATTTCACCGCCGATGAAAAGGCGTTATTGGCACAATTAATTAAAAAGAGACCAATCGTGGCATCCAAAATAACAGATGGCAAGTCGATCATCAAGAAACAAGCAGCGTGGGATTTAATTACACAAGAGTTTAACTACAATGCCAATGTATATAAGGTAGGATAGTCCACTGTTATTGATTAAATATACTCGTATACAGTGTTATGAATAATTTGCTAATAATATTTTTCATACTGTTTATTTCAGCGTGAGACTGCAACTTTAAGAAGGGCATGGGAAAATATGAAAGCATTCACACGTAAATCACGGGCTACAGAAAGGGGCAATTTGTTAAGAACTGGAGGTGGATCACATGCACCGCCTCCACCACCTCAACATGGAGCCATAATTAGTATGGTTGAAGAGGTTAGTATCAAAATATCCTCCGGATTGTTCAGTGACCATTGTGTGGTCCAATATTGTCTCAATCAAATTATTCTCTGCTCATTTTAATTATTGTGTTGTGTACAAACATTTTATATTTACAGAACTTTATTAAATATTATGTAATTATAATGTCAATACTTTCTCCTATTTTAAAATTCAGGCTGCACCTGTGATGATAACTGAAATAAAAAATGCATTCGATTGTGACGGCACCATTTTAGATGCAATTGATAACAGCCAAGAACTGGATTTAAAAAAAAATGCACAAACAATGCGTTCTATATTGATTGACAATTTAGGTATGTCATTGAATCAACTGAAATATTTTGTTCACCCATATAATAAATATATGCTAAGCATACCTACTAATCAAGTTTATTTTTATCAGATATTCTGGATGTGGAGAAAGATGTACATGGAAACACATTTGAAGTTCAGGACAATTATTATGAAATTAACAGCCCCCAAAATGAAAATACAAAAAATAGCACAGGTACAATAATTATACAATGTATGCTATAATTCAACATCATTTTAACAGCTTTATACTAAAAACATTTATTTATATTTTAGATTGCCCTCAAACACCATTGACCAGAGATCAAGTACGTAGACCTACTGACTACATTCGTCGGGAAGCTGTGCTTCGAATAAACTTTTAAGAAAATAAAAAAAGGTGGAAATGCAAATATTGAAAACTATGAATTACATCAACCTATCTAATGGTTTATTACTATGTTTATTTATTGTACAACATACAGGGTGTCCCGTAAATAATGGATCAAACGTAACGGGTAGGTAGCTTACCTCATTTCATACAACTAATTTGAACAGTAAAAAAAAACCGATAAGGCAACCAAGATATTTTTTTTTTTCGATTTTTACTATTTTACGATACAGATACTCCGGAGAAAATAAGACTAGGAGAAATAGAGAAAGCAAAACAGTTGAAGAAGCAAGAGCAAGAGATAAAACAAAAGGCTAAGGAGATGAAGCGAGCATTAAATTTAGTATCCGCCAACGCCAATCCAAAAAGACAGAAGAAAACTGTAAGGACAACTAAATCAAAGAGGCAAAAGAAAACTTTCAAGCCTGTCAGTGAGGACGGGTCTGATCTGAGGATGAAACTAATATCAGTTTAAGAGAAAGTTCTTGTTCTCCCATCGAAGAAGCGTCCGAGCAATTGGATGTTCAAGATGAAACTCCAGTTATGTCTATGAACATTAACCAAGGATGTTTCGTGCTAGTCAAATTTGCTAAAAAAAATACTGTTTTATATTATGTTGGACAAGTGCTTATAAAGTACAGTCCTATTGAATACATAGTTTAATTTATGAGGAAGAAGCCTGGTTCCTGGAAATTTGTTTTTCCCACCACCAAGGATGAGGGGAGTGTCAATATAACAGACGTGGTACATATACTGGCACCATCAAAATCTGCTTTGACAGCGAGAACGTCCCACATTTATAGCTTCGAGAAAGACTTATCTATGTATGCTGTCGGATAGTACGTGTATTAATACTTAAGACTAAGGCTTGTTGCTGTAATGGTAAAGTTTATTATTTTGATTCATTAGGTACCTACTTATTATATTAATAAGAGAAAAGTTATGATACGTTTTTGTTACCAAGACTAGTCATTTTTAGTACTGATGTACGTTTTTTGTTACTAAGAGTAAGTAGTTATTTGTAGTACCTACTGAGGTACACAAAATAATAATTGATAATTGTTCCTAAAAAAGGCTGATTCTGTGTTAATTGTGATCTCAATAAATGATAATATTACATTGAATAGTGGTTATTTCTCTCATTGTACGAAGGTACCCCACTATGTACGAAAGCTCCCTACGCTATGTACGAACCTACCCCACATGTGGGGTAGGTTCGTACGTTTTTCTCATTTTAGTAAAGTTGTCGTAGCATCGCCATGCTTTCTTATATCGAAACAACACATCATTCATCTGAAAGGCTGATAAGTGCGGTATGTGACAGCATTAAAGTTATTTTTAAATAATGGATAGTTTTTGTTTTATGTGGCTTAAAGTAAAAAGTGTACGAATCCTACCCACTCTCACCTATTATTGAAGTTTACTCAAAAACTATCCAAGCGAAGTTAATAAAATTTATATGGGACCAATTTGGGAGCATGCCCTTTCATACAAAAAAGAATTTTCAAAATCATATCAAATTCCAAATTGGCGGACATAAGTACATAAAAATAAAAAATAAATACACACCCGAAGAACATACATGTAACCTCCTCCTTTTTGGAAGTCGGTTAAAAATGTACAAAAAAAGTGGTAACTATTCTTACCCTTACCACAGGTCATAGAGTAAGGACAAACTTTATCTTTAATTAATATTAAAAATATGTATAAAGCCACGAATGATGGAATTCAGATTTATACCTCCAAATCAGGCAGCCTTCAGCCACTATTACACCACAAGACTTTTGAAAATAGAATTGAGATTTGTCCAATCACTGCTGTAAAATGCTATATTATTATTAATATTAAACCACTGAGAATGAGTACTGACAAGCTCATACTATCCTTCAAAAAACCACCATAGTGCCTCAACCCAAACTATAAGCCACTAGATTAAAACAACTTGACATGAGTCTGGAATTGATGTAAATACTTTCACAGCACACAGCACCAGTCAAGCTTCCACGTCAGCTGCTAAAAGATTTGGGATCAGTATAGATCAAATACAAAGAACAGCTGGGTGGTCTCAGAACCCGGCCCTCTTTGCTAGACATTATAACAACCCAGTTGTTAGTGTGAACCCAGTTGGATCTTGAATCACCGGCCGGTGATTCAAGAGCCAACTGGGTTCTGTGATGTGATATATAACACCGTGAATAATATGACTTGATTTTGTTGATCTCATAATTTGATTATTTTTAATTTGTTACATTACTGAATTGATATTGTTATACGAAAATTCTGTAATTTTAATAAATACCTAACTATTTTTACAACCACTATTTATTAACTCATAAACAACCCTGACTGACTTCTAACAACTACTCGTTAATATGTGTCGGAGAAGGAGTAAGTGTAATTATGTGATTACAATCTTACCTTAAGTGAAGTTCTATCATAATTATATGAAAATCCTTCTCCGAGACAGGTCTCCTAACCCATCCCTACTGAAGTTCTCCCCTAAATAGGGTTGTTTAAAATAACTAGCTTTAAACGAAATGACAGTACTGTGTTACCTAATGAGAGAACTGTTTTTAATTCGGAGCTTCGTATTATTATGATAGAACTTCACTTAAGGTAAGTTCGTTTAATAGGATAATTATTTTGTAATGATTAATGATTAAAAAAGTAAATGATGTAAAAAAGAATTTATTTTGTATTTCCAAAAAGTCCATTCAAAAAGCCATAATTTTAGATGTGTCAAATCAAAGGGACAAAGGTCATTGGGCGGAATCCGACCCGGTCGCGGACATGAATGAAAATGGTATAAAATGAAAGAGTATAAATTCAATTAACATTGTATAAGGTTACTTTATTTGGAATCCATGGGAGAACAAAGTTTGAACCAAAAATATATTTATGAAAAAAATCTTATACTTTATTTAAGTAATATAAGTTGTCGTTCTATTCAATAGCTACTAAGAGTTTTGGCGAGTGCATGTGCGTCCCGCGTGATCAAATCGGCAGGTATACGTTCGCTCTCTCTCTCTCACACATTAGGTCACGTCTCGCTCGTTGCGCTGGCGCATTGTTTCGACCGTATCATCGCAGTCCTTCGTTGTCTTTCGTTGTGATCTGTGCGCTTACTTGTTATCTATTGTTTTTATCGACTACCTCCGTACGTTTACTGGACCTGATTTTTTGCTGTTTGTTTGGAATTTATTTGATATGGATAGAAGTAATAATTGTGTAGTGTGTAACCGATCCGTGTTACGTCGCAGAAAACACATACTAACAGAACTGTTTTTAGAAAGATATCGGCATCACGCAGTGTTATTGTTACAAGAAATAATACCACACGAGGTAAGTTTTGTATTAGCATGCTTTATCAGTTTTGTCTGTCCCAATCGTTAGTCAGCGGATAGCCATATTGCAAAAATCAATGTCTCGTAATTGACAAACATTAACTGTTATATTTTAACTTATTTCAGATTCCTTTTGATGGTACTAGATCAATATGTCATCCTTGCTGGCAAAGATTTGATCGCGCTGTGCACAATCAGCATACACAAGGGCAGCCACATAATCAAGTTGATCAAGGAATAGCAGTCGAGGGTCAAGGTTTACTTACTGTTACTGGATATTTACGAGCATCAAATACTGCACGACGCTGCATATTTCAAAACTGCAGGAACATTGTTACACGAGGTGTGCCATTATATGCCAGATTTTATCTATTACATAATCACAATTTATATGTACCCGATCTAGCACGAGCTTGCCAGCCCCATATAATGGCAAATGATTGGGACATGCTTGCGAATGGTCAGATAACCCATGAAAACTTTAATAGTGCACACGTGCTAGACTTAATAAGTCTGTACAAATGGGGATATGAGCGTCGAAACCAAATGGACTTTGAACATATTGAAGAATTTGATGATGACGAGCTGCATTTTTGGACGTCTTTAACTAAAATTCAATTTAACACCATTTTACAACAAACTCCATCTCTTCGTGTCAGATCTGAATATCCTGCCACCGTTTTAGGGGTTTATTTGGTAAAAATAAGAACCGGCGATTCGGATGAGCGCTTAGCATCAAAATTCAATATGTCTAGAAGAACATTTGAGAGAAAGCTACAAATAGCTAGACAATGCTTAACTGAAGATTTTGTGCCGCGGTATTTGGGCTTGGATCATTTAACTCGAGAAGATACAGTAGCCAGAAACCTTTCGATCCCGAGCCATATTTTTAGTGGTAACCAAAATGAAAATGGAATTTTTGTGATGGACGGAACGTACTTGTATGTCCAAAAAAGTGCGAATTTTTTATTTCAAAGAAAAACTTATAGTCTTCACAAATTCAGAAACTTAGTGAAGCCTTTTCTGGTCGTTTGCACCGATGGCTATATAATAGACGTAGTGGGGCCATACCCAGCGACAACGTCAGATGCCTCAATCCTGCGTCATCTGTTACAAAGTGAAGAATCCCCTTGGCTTTGGTTTTTAAGACCTAATGACATTTTTATATTAGATCGTGGATTTCGAGATTCAATTCCTTTAATTGAAGAATGTGGTTATGTTCCACATATGCCACCATCCGCAGGAAGAGGAGAACAATTGACGACGGTAGATGCCAATAAGTCACGATTGATTACAATGTGTCGATGGGTAATCGAGGCCATAAATGGCCGTTTTAAAAAATATTATAAAATATTTCGACATACGTATTTCAATGTAGCTATGCGAAATATGATGGCGGACTTCAAAATCACGGCAGCAGTTATCAACGCTACCAGGCGTCCGTATGAAGATAGTGTATACGTCGAGCAGTTTATTAACATTATAAATGACAACATGAATAGAGAGAACGAACTGGCGCAATACGTAATTGAAAACAACATAAATAGACAAAGAGTTGCATTCATGCCATTAGATGGAAACAATCCAGATTTTAGAGATTTCCCACAGCTAACCTATGAAGAACTTATATTATTCACATTGGGCAGCTATCATTTAAGACTGGCCAGGTCGTACTGCCATGAACACATGAGACCAAATGGTGTCTACTTGATAGAGCTCTATCGTCACCAAGGCTTAATAAACAATAAAATATTGATAAGAGGACGAATTCAGTCGCGACATGTCAGAGCGCGACAATACTACACATATATTTTGATAAATCCAGCGAGACAAGGAAGACAAAGTGTTGAAGATTACTACTGCTCGTGTATACACGGCCGCCGTACCGTCGGGAGCTGCGCGCATATTGCCAGTATAGTTTATTTTTTATCCTGGGCTAGGCACCAACAACAAATCGAAGCCCCTGCCGTATTTTTAGATGAAATCACAGTGGATATTGATCATGCCGAATAAATAATGTGAAATGTAAAAAAGTTTTTTTTTTCAAAATTCCCACAACCCACAAGAAAGCGACCCTTACCATGATAAACTAGAGACATTTATCTATATATCTTCACAATTTCATTTCTGTCCGCCGTGGGTTTTTTTCCCATACTAATTGCCCATTGACCTTTGGGGGGAATTTCTAAAAGTAACAAATCAAAAGGTCATATTTCTGACTTGTCCAATCATTAATTGAAGACGTATTTCTGAACTATAACTAAATTTAAAAAAAGTTCTGGTGCCTTTATTGTATTTTTAATAATTCATATTGTATTGTAGTCTTAGGCCCGTATTACAGAACCTCACTCAAAACTCAAGCATTACTTAAAACTCGTTTAAAGCCTTTTGATTGGTATTAACCAGTTTTAAGTAATGCTTGACTCTTGAGTGAGCTTCTGTAATGCGGGCCTTAATTTTCACATGAACTTACATTTAAATATTTCAGCATTTTCGTAATAGGAACATTAGTTTTTTTTCTGTGTTAGTAACGTTTGTTTATCATAGAAATACGACCTTTGAACAGAAGCTCCTCATAATGATAGGTATGTAATTAATTTTGATAAAATGTTGTTTATTACCCAATTTTGTGACACCGCTTGTCTATAATGCATTTCTTGAGATATAGTTGTTTTAATATAGACAGCTGTCAACCAAAATGTAGACCGATATCTATCATTTGATCGAAGACATCACTAGTCTAGAAGTCAAAAATAATCGGATAACATGTCAGCAGTGCTATAAAGAAAATACAAAAGTAATGGGGCGAGTTCTAGCCAAAAACAAGACTAAAAAGGTTGTTACCTTTTGTGAAACCTGTCCTAATAAACCATTTCTCTGTTTTGAGTGTTTTCATAAAATTCATTAAACAATTTTCTTACTAAGATACCATTGATCTCAATCTGTAGTCTGATTTATTTGTTTTCTAATTGTTAATAACTTTAAATAAATACTTAGTCATATATTTTATTTACACATGCGGTTTCACTTAGCAAACTACCCCTCATCATTATCTTCCTGCCCTTGTCCCATTTTATTTGGGGTCGGCGCAACACGTTTTTTTTACACAAACTACCCCTGAATGAGTAAAATTCGTTTATTCCCGTTGTCCCCGTACACCGTGTCCCCGTCCTACGGGGACAGCGGTACTTCAATTAAATATTAAAAAATACTTCCCGTTGTCCCCGTACACATTCCCCGTCCTACGGGGACAGCGGTACTTCAATTAAATATTTAAAAATACTTCCCGTTGTCCCCGTACACTGTCTCCGTTAATATAGTTGAATAAAATAAGTAAAAATTATTGCCCACAGTCCCCGTTTTTTCATTTTTCTGTAGTATTATGAATGTGTGCGTTGGCATCTTTTACCCAACAAACAAAGTGTATGGAAATATTGGTAGATTGGTCTTGGTACGCGGTAGATTAATATTAGGGATTTAGACCTTGTTTTCAAGTAGTATTTTTTATAAATTTAATCGATTTTATTACATGTTTATTGTTTGAAATGTATCGTACATTCCAAATTAAGTTTTCTAGTAACTATGATAAACGGAGCGACCTTGAAAAGGATGCGCCGGCGGCGGCGTCGCGCGCGCCCTTGCAGCTGCGGAACAAAAGCGCAGATAACATTGTTTTTGTCGAGCTCTCATTGGCTCATGCAAAATCCCACTCCAGAATTCGACAAAGGGATCTACTTAGTTATTGTAGTTACTTGTGAACTTCATATTGAGAACTGGTGATGTTAGTGATAGTGTAAATGGGAGCACATGTAAGTAGTTTATTTTTAATATCTAACTAAAACAATAATATTTTATGTACAGCATTTATAGGATATTTAGAATGTTAAAAAATAATTAAGTATGTACTTGCAGAAAAACTAATAACCATTAGGGTAGAGAGAAAAAAATGTTTGGAAGTCATCAATTTAATGTTTCGTTTTTTCCAATAGTGATCAACAATGTCCGGAAACTCTCAGCCAGGTCCTTCAGGAAGTAGTGATTTAAAACAAATACACAGAAAGGGAGGCACAATACTTCTACATGCTGGACACCAATTTACAAAAAAGTCTACGTGTACAAGTGGAGCAGAAGTGTGGGAATGTCACTTGAGAAAGAAAAATAAGTGCCCTGGAACCATAAAGATTAAAGTAAGTAATTTCAAAAAGTACTTCAGAATATCGACTTAACTTCTAAGTTACAATCAGGAGGTACTTAATCAATAGCAACCACTTAGATCAAATCAGAAATGAAATTATCTGTCCTAAAAAACAAAACTCGTTCCTATTGATTGCGAGCAACCCCGAAGTATCGTATCTAGAATTAGATTTTATTTGTCGCATTAATCCCGCTTTATTTTATTTTTTCCGATATTCGCAAAAATATTATATATCTTTATACAAATACTATACATTTTTTTAATTCTTTGCTAGCATTATCATTTTCGATGTTCGATGGTTAAAATTATGTTTTTTTTTATAGGATAGTCAGGTTTTAAGGGAGACTTCCCACGCTTGCACTCCAAATTTTAATAAAAACCTACTTGATTGTTATATGGAAGACTGCAAGAAAAAAATCATCTCAGCTGATGTACCTGCCATACCCACAGCTTTCAGTGAAACAATATCAGAAATTAAAGACTTAGGACTAGACAAGGTAATTTCAATTCCTACATTTGAAAGTAAGAAAAGTTCTTTGTATCGTCACAGAAATTCAGCTTTTAGCGTTGATAAAACTGTTTTTGACGAGGTGAAAAATGTTAAAATACCTCCAAAATTTGAAAAATTTGTGCTGGCGGACTATTGTGAGGGTAATAGACGAATTATCCTATTTTGTTCCGAAGAGGCAAGAAATAAAATGACAGCTTTTAAGGATTATTTTGGTGATGGAACCTTCAAAAGTTGTCCAAATTTATTTAGCCAGATTTTTACAATCCATGCCGATTTAGGAAGCAATATTAACAGCACTGCACTAACTCCCTTAGTGTATGCCTTAATGACAGACAGAAAAAAAGAGAGCTATGAAATTCTTTACTGTCTAATTAAGTCTCAAATTCCCGACTGGAATCCATCTTCTTTCACTTGTGATTTTGAAGAAGCAACCATGTCTGCAATAATGGAAGTTTTTCCAGAGGTAGATCTCCATGGTTGTTATTACCACTTTAATAAAGCTGTATGGAGGAAGGGACGTGATTTAGGCCTTACTAAATCTAAAATCCTGCGCCGTCAGGTCGCCCTTAGTGCAGTACTTCCGTTACTGCCCGAGAACAAAATAATTGAAGGGTGGTTTTATATTGGTGATCAAAGTCCTGATGACAGTAAAAGTGCTCAATTTAAGAAATACATGCTGTCACAATGGCTTCGACCGAAGTTTATTAAAGTATGGTGCAGTTTTGGCAAACGTCACCGAACTAACAACTTCGCAGAAGGTTGGCACCATAAATTAAATAGCGCAGTAGGCAGAAAAAACCCCACCATATTGAAACTCCTTACAGTTTTACATCAAGATGCCAATTTATTCAGCGTTAAAGCTGACCAGCCATCAAAACGCCGCACCCAAAATTCGATTGAGATCGACGATTTTATTAGGGAGTGCCAAATGAAACTAACTAACGGCGATATTACTGTAGGACATTTTCTTGAAACAATGCGCTAATAAATTCTTCAATTATTTGTTTAAAAGTACCATGTTGATTATATTGGAGTATAAGTAAATTATTGTAACGTATTTTGGAGGTATGAAACTATTTACTGTGTTGATTATTTTTTAGACGATGTGATTGTGATATTTTTTGTAGTAAGATGTATGTAGCTACTTACCATGTTGATTTTTTTTAGGGAAAGGCTAAAAAGCTATTTACTATGATTTTTATTTTTAGGCAAATGATTGTGATATTTTTTGTAATTACATATGTAGCTATTTACTATGATTTTTATTTTTAGGCATATGATTGTGATATTTTTTGTAATTACATATATGTAGCTATTTACTATGATTTTTATTTTTAGGCATATGATTGTGATATTTTTTGTAATTACATATGTAGCTATTTACTATGATTTTAATTTTTAGGCATATGATTGTGATATTTTTGTTGATTTTATACTACTACTACTATATTTATAATGCTCAAGTTGTGTTATTTGTGTAAATTTAATAATTGATTTTTTTTTACCTCAAATTAAAATTCGAATACAAATAAATAAATTTTGTTTTATTCCCCTTTTCTTTTTCCCATGCTAAAAAACTAAGCTTAAACAATGCAGATTTAAGAGGACAACGACTCGTGAAAAGTTTACTTCCCGTTGTCCCCGTTAGCCGAATGTACGTTACGGGGACAACGGGAAATAAATTTAATCACGTCCCGCTGTCCCCGTGACGGGGATATGGCATACGGGGACAACGGGAATAAACGGTAAAATTAGTTATGTTTCTGTATTTATACTAATTTATAGTAAAACCTTAATATTTTGGCCAGTAATATTTGAAAACCATAATAACTATCACAATTTAAATAAAATTATGAAATAATGATACACAATCTCACATTGAAATTCTTGTCCCATTACATGTTGTGAGATTATAAGACATATTTTTCTAAGTCATATTTTTTTCTAAAAACCAAGTGCAAATAATTTGTCTACAGGGCCGTGGGGGTCACGTCTAATACATATTTGCTTCACATTTAGGCCCTACGGCTCAAACGAAACGCTTAAAGTCACCTCTAGGTCGCGGACACCTGGTGTCCCCCGCGGCTCTAACGGAACAATCGCATGTCCACTACATGGTGTCCCCCATGGCCCAAACAGAAAAACTTAAAAATCAAGGCGGCGTTTAACGTGTTAAAAGCCAAGGCATTTTCCAACCCATTAAAAACTGAGCCTGAAGATACTATATTACTATCATTCGACTGCCAAAAAATTGAGCACTGCCAAAATTGCCGGATCAAGCAGCTTATTTTAGCCGACAATTTAATATGTATAACTTTACTATCGTCGTTGGCACTTCTAAATCCGCTTTGACAACGAATAACGTGCATTCCTATTACTGGTGCGAAAATGAGCATTCAAAATCGTCTAACGAAATAGCAAGTGCTGTATTTCATAAATTGACTACACTGGATATTCCAGAAAATAAAAACAAATTGAAACTTTTTGCTGATGGCTGCGGGGGCCAAAATAAAAACACAACTCTTGTAGGTATGTGCACTAAATGGCTCTTTTCATATGCACCACCGCAAGTAAACAGGATTGAAATCGTTTTTCCAATGGTTGGCCACAGTTTCTTACCACCAGATAGAATATTTGCGAAGATTGAAAAAGAAACCAAAAAACAGTCCATAATATGCGATCCACAAGATTATGTGGATGTTTTCAAAAAACATGCAACTGTTTACCATTTAGGAGAAGATGTTGAAGTTTATAATTGGAAGGATGAAGTCTCCAAAGTCATCAAACCTCCAGGGAGTTGGCACTTTAGATTTAATCCATCTAAACGATTTCTAATGAATAAGAGACGACAGAATGTGAGCATTCAAGGAGAAGAAAATTATTGGAACGAATTTAATATAGCAAAATATGTGACTAAAAGAGGAAAAAGATGTTCAGAAATCGAGCCCGCAATCATACGAAAAGGTAATAAAGTGAACCAAAGCAAAATAAAAGATGTCACTAACATTCTGAAAAAACATTATGGTGAAGATTGGAGGGCTCTGGACATTTTAAAATATTACAAAGACATTGAAGAAAGCAATGACAATTTTGAAGAACATGAGGATCTGCAATGTGTTCCATTGGAAGAAAATGAAAATTTCGTATAATTTGGTTCAACATTTAAATAGTTTATATTATTATTACTGTTAATAAACGTACTT
This sequence comes from Agrochola lota, assembly GCA_947364205.1. Lineage (NCBI taxonomy): Eukaryota > Metazoa > Arthropoda > Insecta > Lepidoptera > Noctuidae > Agrochola > Agrochola lota. The sequence goes on along the minus strand of OX376239.1, from coordinate 12,196,533 downwards.
CTTCGCATTACATATTAAAACAATGTTTTATTACTTTTAAGAAAATCCTGTACAATCATTGAGACTATGGGGTTGTGAGTACCAATATCCGCCACATCCATCACTTATCTCAATATCAAAACCCGCCACGTCCTTATTTTTTTGCCACAAATTGATTTATATTTCCGAGACTAAGAACAAATTAATGTATTTAATTATTATAATCGGTCTTACTTGTTTTATTCCAAATTAACAACAGAAAATTAAAGTAACATATAATGAGGAAAAAGTTTATTATTGAAAAATTTGTCTTTCTGGATTTAGCGGAGTTTGATTCTAGACGACACATTTGTACAAACTGTAGCCATCAAACAGCCAAAACAAAATGATTTAAGTCAACAAACTTTTAAAATAGCAGAAGTAATACTTTTAACTCATATTTAAATAAGTTTGGTTAGTTAGTGGGCAAATTAGGTGATAACCCACTAGTGAACTCCTAGTTAAAGCAAGTGTTAGGACAGTTTAGTCCCAAGACTGACATGGTTTTTAAGACAACTACATTTAGGATATATTTTAATACTTTCAATCCCATAAGACAGCACTAACAAGACACTCACTGACCTTCAGCACCATAAGAAAATAGCCTACAGCACCACAAGTCAAATTTATACATGTTATAGTTAGATTTGTTTTAAATGAAAGTACTACAAATTGTTGTTCTACTACAATCATGACAACAAACATATAATTAATGTCACAATGATCTACCTACCCTAAGATGCAATATGAAGGAAAAACAACCACTGCAACAACAACAAACAAATACTACAACCCGCCCCTAAGATAATCCTCTGACCCAAGTTTGTATGTTTCTTAACGTTTACGAACAGTATCATTATCACGAAATACTCGAAGATCTAGTTATTATGACTACACAAGTACACAGGTATCTAGAAATTCAATAATTTTTTGAGATAGCGAGAGCTAAAAATAAAAAATAATAAACATCGTGAGGAAACCGGCATGCCTGAGAGATATTTCTCGACGGCATGTGAACCTAAGTCAGAGGCCAATGGGCGGCTTCAAAAAACTCTGACATCAGGGGGCCTACTCCCTACGCAAAATCCGGGACAGCAGGTCGTCTTCGGGATCCGTAGTTAAGGGCGTTTCGATCTCCAACTTACTTACGGTGTCTGAAAGTGAGACGGAGAACGAAGCGCCCGTAACGACGGCCGAAACTACGGATTTCGCTTAGAAGTACGCGAGTACGTTTAGTACTAAGTCAGTAACCACACGAAAAGAAGACAAAATAAAATAAATATTGAAGCGAGATCTTGCGACACATTGACCCTTGACAGCACTTGACAGTTAACTGTTGTTGACAGATGGGGCACAGATTGCACTAAAATGCTGGGGACAAGACATAGACTATATTTTCTATCTCAATGGGACAGACTCGACGTAGGTGCCTTGGCTTGGATGGGGAAGGGAACTGCGGTCCACAGCGCTGAACATACTATACCCTGACGGCACAGCTAGGTATGGGCGTTATTTCACGTCACTCGTTATAATAACTGGCTACGGGGCATGTAACAGAATAACTTGTTTCGAGTTACACATAGACGTGATTTTTATAACTAGTTACATAGCGATGCAGTGATCGATTGAAAAGAGAGAACGAAACAAAATTACGTTGCGAGCGCATGTTGTTTCTTTCGCGCGCAGTGTTGCCATATATACAGATTTCTCCGTATTTATACAGATTTTCGATTTATGATACAGATAAGCACTGGATACAGATTTTTATACAGAATTTTCTAATTGTATTCTATTTACTTAGGTAAATAAATCGCGATTGGTAGTACTGTTCTGTCAGTCAGTGGCCAGTTTCACTTATTTTTCAAACGAGGAATCCGCCAGTTAAATATTTTTGCGTGTTCTCCAAAATACTGCGCTCTCGTGATGCATTTATCGTAAATAATTAATTCCGAACAAACTTTTAATGGTAATTGATATTAATTTAATGCACAATAAAAAATCCCAAAAATCTGACAACCAGTCTTATCAAGGGGTATCGTGTTACCCAGTAACTGTGTCGTGGAGGTCGAGGTAGAGGTAGGTGATGAATCAAACCTATTCTCTTCTTTTTCAAAAGAAGAAGTATAAAGTAATTTGACTGTATATTATTCTGTTGCGGTCCTTTTGACATACAGATTTAATACAGATTTCAAGTTAAAATAGCATACAGATATAAATACAGATTTTAGCAGTTTCTACTACAGATATAAGGTTCAATGCATCTGGCAACATTGTTCGCGCGTAATAAGTTTCAGGTTACTAGCCTACTGGTACTGACCGACCGGCAAAGCGAGCCGAGAGTTCCCGAAGTCCCAAGTGGTGACACGATTAAATCCGAACATGCACACACACGCCAACTTAATAGTGTTAACCTATTGAAAAAGTATAAATAGAGAAAAAACTAAAACGTGCAAAAAAAACATCGAATTGTAAATATTTCAAATTATTGTATACACTTATACAATCAAATGAACTTCTAAATACACCTGCATAACTTTCATTATTATAATACATTATTCGAAGCAGTTCATTTGTATTAGTATTACGTTACTAAGTAAAAAAGGCATTTGGAAAGTTTCCTTTTATTACTAATTAATATTAATTTAATTTATTATGATGTAATATTTTAATAACAATGCTTTCTAATATTGCTATGGGTAAATACATGAAAATAAACGATAATAATAATAATTACATCCAAAACTATATATTCGGTGTTACGATATTAATTATTGCATTTCATAATTAAATTTTTAGTTCGCTAGTTAGCCACATTTCATATTTCCATACATTATTATTATTACCAAATTAATCAAAACAGGTAAATATTTGACAGCTATTTGCGACGTTACCAACTTTTAGGATAAACGCTCTTGACAGATTTTTTAGTGCTTGTAAGCATTCCAACTGTGGTATAGTATAGTGATGTAACAAATATTCACGTTCGCGAATATTCGCATATTTTTGCATATTCGCATTTGCATTCGCGAAATTATTTCGAATGTTTTTGCGTGTATAATTTTTTTAAGTAGGTAATAATAGTTGGATAATAATAATAATAATATCAGCCTATTATTGTCCCACTGCAGGGCAAAGGCCTCTTCTCATACAGAGAAGGGACGAGCATAATATAAGAAAATCCAATTCCATTAATTTCTTACGTTTTTTTAATGCAATAAAAAGTAAGTTAACCTCGTAATCACATTATCAGTCTTCTCTTTATCATTTGGTATCATTTATTTATCAAACTTTGGGCAATGAAGCTTAACAATCAAACTTTCATAACAATTTAAAAAACAAAACTATATACTAAATGGCCTAAATGCAATGTAAACAAACAAAAATAATCTTCTATGGATTTTTACCAATGTTTAATGATAACATTAAAGATTATTATTTTTAGCTTTATCTAAAAATAATAGTCTACAAATACTTCTACAATAAATAAACTATAATTAAAATCAAATAATAGTTTAACATGAGTTGCTGTCATCATAATCACAAAGTGTTTATAGTATATCTATATTATATAGTTTATAGTATTTATAGTATAAATATAATAATTTTACATAAGAGTTAACAGTTAACACTTTAAGCAAACAAAAATAAAATTAAGTCTTTTACTTTAATATAGTTTAAAAAAAAAAATGTTGTTAGAACTTGTGACACAAAATTTTAATGCAATTGAAACTAATAAAATTACATTCTTCTATTAAACTTTTCTCAGTCTTTAGATATATTATTAATATTTAAATTCAAATTCAAATTCTTTATTGCTAACTATGTGTACATAAATAAAGTTCTTAACAGAGGATATCAGTTCTTAGAACATAGTGGCCCTGTTAGGGCATTGCAATTTCATCATGCATATATGCTTATAATTGTAACAGTAACAGTTGAACATGCATTATTTACATTCATTAATTAAAAAGAAAAAAGTTATAAATATTAAATTTTATATAGGACATCGTTTTAATTACATTATATAATTTTATCATTTACATCATATTAATTATAAATTATTAAAGTCATACCTAAATAAAAATACACATGTCATGAGTTACCTGATTTAAAAAATTATCATTATTCATTAATTCAATTATGTCACAGTATTGTAATCATTTAATATTAATTATCATAATCCTTTTAAAAATATTTTACTGAATTATATTATATATTATATTATTATATTCAATTTAGTGATAGGTACTTTATTGAACAAAATTATTTTTCCTCAAGAAATTCTGCTATTGAGTAATAGGCCTTTTTAATTAAGAAAATTTTCAGCATTCTTTTAAAAATAATAATTGAATTTATAATCTTAATGTCCATAGGTAGCTTGTTATAAATCTTTGTGCTCATACAGAAAACACTATTACTGTACGCTCTAGTGTGGGACGTTTTATCTCTTAAGGTATGTTTAAGTCTTCTGCTTTTTAACGTATCATAGCTTGTAATGTTTGATTTAACTAAAATTGAGGCCAGGTAGATAAATAGAGTAGGGAGTGTTAAAATCTTGAGATTCACGAAATGTGGTTTACATGAATCCGTTTGGCGTAACCCACATATAGACCTAATACACTTTTTTTGGGCTTTGAACGCAATTTCTTTATCAGTCGAGTTTCCCCAATATAGTAACCCATACGACAGAGTGGATCCCACATACGCATGGTAAGCAGTAAGAAGCGCGGTCTGGTTGGATACTTTTTTAAGCATGTATAGAGCGTAAGAAAATTGATTCAATTTGGTACATACACTATTTACATGTGTTTTCCATGACATATTCGAATCTATATGGATTCCTAAAAATTTTGTATTTGCCACTTCAGCTACTGTTTCATTATTGTATGCAATACTTAAAGGAATAGATGTCGCGTTTTTATTTTTAAAGTTCATGTAATGTGTTTTTGTGAGATTAATTTGTAAATTATTTATTTGAAGCCAATTTATTAATTTAGATAAGGAATCATTTATTTCTTGTTCATGATTTTTGTTTTTATTATTTGTGAAAAGAACCGTACTGTCATCTGCAAATAAAACCATAGGTTGCTGAATAGCATTAGGTAAATCGTTTATGTAAATGAGAAACAGTAGTGGTCCCAGTATTGACCCTTGAGGTACACCATATTTTACAAATCTAGGACTCGATGTATACTTAATCTCTCTCTTTGTAAATGGACATAACTGTGTTATTTCAGTGAACTGTATTCGGTTACATAGATATGATTTGATTATGTGTAGTGCTTTACCCCGAACTCCGTATATTTCCAGTTTTTGCAAAAGAAGTTCATGATCAACATAATCAAACGCTTTTGTCATGTCCATGTATAGAGCTGTAACTTGGTTTTTTTTATCTAGTTCTGTAAGTATTTTTTCTAAAAACTGATGAATTGCTGAATTTACCGATTTCCCTTTTCTGAATCCTACTTGATTTTCTATTATTATTTTATTTTTCTCGAAATATTCAGTAAGTTTATTATTTAGTACTTTTTCAAATATTTTGGCGAATATTGGAATGAGAGCAATCGGCCTGTAACATCGTACATCTTCTGGGTTTCCTTTTTTAAATAGTGGTGTAACCACCGTAGTTTTTAAATATGTTGGGAAAATGCCTTCCTCAAGACACTGATTTATAATATGAGTTATGATTGGGGCAATTATGTACACTACACGTTTTGTTATTAGCGTTGAAATTCCATCATAGCCCGTACTTTTGGTGTTTTTTAATTCCATGATTAATTTCACAACATCGTTTAGGGTAACTGGGGTTAAGAAACAGGAGTTTGATTTATTATAAGTTAGAATCTTTGCGTAATTTATTTTATTATTTGTCAGTTTCGAGATGTCATCAATAAAGAAATTGTTAAATGTTTGTGCTATAGTATCAGGGGCCGTTATAACTTGATTATTATATCTTAATCTATCAATTTTTTCAGGGGGATTATTGTTTTTATTTTTATTTATTATTTGCCATATTGCTTTAGGTTTGTTTGTGGCTGTTAGTATATAATAATTATTTTGCGACTTTTGAGTAAGTTTTACAATTCTTTTAAACCTTTTTGCATAATTATTAAAGTTACCCTTATCCGACTTTTTACCTGAGAGTCGATATATTTTAAGAAGCATTCTTTTACGAAGAGAACATATTTTCAATCCTTTACTAAGCCATTTGGTTTTGCGAATAATTGGAACTTTAATTTTGATGTTTGGAAAGCAGAGGTCATAAAAAAGTTTAAATACCTTATGGAATTCTTCAAAAGAAGCATTTGCGTCACTTTTCTCATAGCATTCAGTAAAATTTAGGGCTTTTAGACATTCAATAAATTTCTCAACATTTTCGGTGCTAAAGTCTCTTCTGAATTTATACCAATGGGTTATTGAGTAAGTTTTTCTAACTGGACATGAGAGAATTTGTGCTGTATGATCAGACAGAGCTAGTTCAATAACGCTTTGTTGACAGCCTCTAATATTGTGTGCAATGTTATCAATGCACGTTTTACTTTGCAAGCGGGTTGGCTCATTTATTGTAAGTTTTAAGTTAAAGCTCTGTAACAAGTTTTCAAACTCTCTTGAAACAGGAGTGTCTTTCAGTCGATCAATATTATAATCGCCACAAATAACAATTTTCTTAAATTTACTACATAATTTTGCTAGTAAAGCCGCTAAACGGTCGAAAAATAATTGTATACAATCTTTTTTTGTCTTTGGAGGTCTATATATACATACGATAATCAATCCATGCTCTAACAATTCAATAGCCGAACACTCTAAAAGGTTGGGTATGCTTACAAGTTTTGCTTCCTGGATAGTCTTAAATTTATGATTATTTCGTACTAGGATACATGACCCACCATTTCTATTTGTCCTTGTGTAGTTTGCCGCTATAGTATAATTTGGAATATGGAGATGTTTTAAATCGTCTGCTATCATATTATGCTCGGTAACACATAGCACATCAATATGGTTATTTATAATATTATTTAGATTTACAGTAAATTCATCAGCTTTGCGTAATAAACCATTGATATTCTGGTGAAGTATATGGATTCTATTATACACGAAAAAAATTATTATTAGACTTATTATTTACTAAGTTTTCCAATATACCATCAGCGTCTGTTACTTGTTTTTCTGTATCTGAACTTATATCTAGGATAAGGTCTTGTAAGTCACTTAAAATAATATTCAAGCCTTTGTTATTTAAACTTCCATTTCTTAAGGTATATGTTTCGTAAGTGAATGGGAGATTTAGGTTGGAATCCAATAGATACGCATATTTATATGTCTCAATATCCATGTATAATAAATTATTAAAGGTATCGATTCTACTGTTGATCATAACATTTTTATTTACCATATACTTAAAAGTCGGCATACATACTAAAAAGTTCGTATGGGTTAGGGGTTGTAATTTTTCGCGAATGAAAGCAACTAATTCTATATAATTATGCGTCCTTCTGAAATCCTCTTCCCCAACATAAATGACACAGTAGTCTGAGCCTGTGAAATCTTGCACTTTTTTATCAATATTATCAAGCAGTATCTTCAATCCACAGTTTGGCATGCGATAGTGACATATATTAAAATTACATAAATTAGTTTTTTGACAAATTGTGTATAGTCTATTCGATGTTTCACTACTTATAATACATAAATTATTCTTTACTAATGACGACAATTGGTTACATTTATCAATATTTTGTGACGTATATTGCGACGCTTCAGTTCTAGAATATTCAGCAGTAGCAGACGTGCAATCAGGAACCTCGAATATCTGAGAGTTATTTGACGGCTTGTTTGAAGGAATAATTTTATTTCTCTTTGGTGTTTGTATTTTCTTCTTTAAAGGACTACTGGTAACTTTTTTATACATCTCATTTTTCTTCACTAAGTCAGCATTAGCTTGTTTTAAAGAGCTATTTTCTACAGAGATAATCTCAATTTCTTGATGCGCGCTTCTTAACTGAGACTTCAGATCCTCAATCTCAGTTTTAAGAATATCTATTTGTTTATCTTCCTCGTCTTCTGACATTACCGGCATACTATTTGTTGTATCATTGAATGTTTGAGAAATAATTTCGCTGGTGTCATTAGTAGGTTCTGATATAGTGCGCATGCGACGGAATGTGATATTCTCGAGGAAGTTCATGATTATTTTACTCTTAATAATCACAAAAAGTTGACTGCGGTTTACCAGGCTCGAACTTGATTCTCCTAGTTTACGATGATAGCTTCTTAGAACACCACGTACATTTAATCAATGTGTCAAATTTTACCAAAAAACTTAATCTTTTTATACTGGTATCACAAGTTTTTTTGTGGTAACACTTTTATATTTTTTATAATGGCAACACTAACCAGTATGTCAATTTTATTTCTGCTACTTGACACTAGATGGCGCTGTTTGGTATGAAATATTTATTATTTGTAGTAGCAACCCTAATGTTAATGTCAATTTTTATATGTCAATGGCAATATTAGTTTCGCTACTCACTACTAGGGGCGCCACTTAAGGTACAAAGATCACTTTTTAAAACAAAACATTCAATTTAACCGTTTTATATACAGTTATTAGTAGTTAATTCACCACTTATTATATTTATAAATGTTCTACTGATGAGAATATATTTGTATAGTTCCAATACACTTGCATAGTCCGTGATTAGCACTTTTTTGAAGCACAATAATGTTTAAAAGTCCAAATATTAAATACAATGTTTTTATTGCATGTCTTGGTATATAGAAGTCACCAACAATTTCACTTATATAGTTCGATACGTTTATTAATATTCACTACAATACACATCACTTGTACTATTGTTTACTATTTATTTCGAGTTTTAAATACGCGGGCGATGTTTACTTAATGCTGTGTTGCCAGCTTGTTTTAGATAAACAAAAACTGAATATTCGCAGTTATATAATGTTGGCAGCAGATATTCGCATTCGATACGATTCGCAATGTCCAAAATATGACATTCGTTACATCACTAGTATAGTTTATAACAATAAAAATAATCCTATGGGGCCGCTAGCAAGACACTTCATAGCAACGTCATTTAATCAAAAACTGTAGAGGTACAAAATCGGGTTTATACAAATTCCATGCGGCTGATAATTTAGGTAAAAAAATAATAATTGCAATATAGACGTTTTTTCAATGATCGGAGGTGGTCAAAGTGACAGCTGCCCCTCGAATTGTTTGTTGTAAACCTTTAGTTATTACTCTGAGGTTGTAAAGCGGACTTTACTTATCCAATTTGCAGTGCGCTAAACTGGTGTGTTAGCTACTGCACTAGATGAGCAAGCGGACGCTTGCTTATAGATTGGATCTCTAACTGCCTAACTGCCTTTACACCATCCAATTTTAGCACGCTAGCTCACCTAGCCCTCTGCAAATTGGATAATGTATGCACGCCTAATAAGTTTATATCTAAAAACTTAAGTAACTAAATCAAAGGCATGGAATTAGTATATATTAAAATTTAGGTCCGTTGTACACACACGTTTTTTTGTCGTGTTAACTACGGTTTATTTGCCGTGTGTAAACTAGTGATGTGAACCGATTACAATTTTTAACACCGGTTTATACCGATTAGTTTTTGATTAAAACCGGTTTTTTAAGGTTTTTTTAAGTTTTTCCTAAAAAAAATAGCAGTTTAATTATGGCTTAGTATTTATTTTTACCAATTTTTCTTAAGATTATTAGGTACAATTACAATCTTAAAAAGAAAGTGGTCATCAAACAGATAACAAATAACCACGAAATTAAAATTTTATACTTTGCCTGTTTCTAACAAATCGTAGTTCTGATTTATGAAAGAAAATTCGTCCACAGCATTTTTGGGGTATGTAAAGGACGCTATGTCAATTTATCTTAAATCTGATTGAACAATATGCACAAACGATGGAGTCGTCTTCAGATGATGAACCAGAAACTTGGTGTAATGCAAACGCTTCAAAAAAAAAAGGTGACTGTTGTCACCTATAATTTAAAGTGAAATAGGAACTCAAACCGAAAATATGAGGAATATAATCATACACATTACAACGAGTTATTTGGGAAATTAGTAGCAAATGAAATTAATCATATACATGGACACGCACGCTTTGATTTAATGTCCGAAATATTATGTCTTATACAAAAGAAGCAAATAAGAAATAATAACGAATTAATATAAAATAAAGAACAATGTTGAATAATAAACCTTCCTTTTATTTAAATCAACTTTATTAAAAAAATGCTGCTCCAATAAAACCAGTGAGCAATGGGTTTTTATTCGGTATTTTTAGCGAATACGTTCACCGGAAAATAACCGGTGATTCTCCGGTGCTCGTTGCTCCGGTGCACACCTCTAATACATGTCGAAGACTCGGATACTTGCATTATTTGTGATTGTAATCGGTTTTTCAATGAGAACCGATGATTATCGGTTTTGTCTTTTTGTTTGTGTTTTTGTTTGTGAAGAGTCTGCGATCACCTGCAGTCTTTATGATGAATTGGTTGGTAGCAGGTCTGGACCCACATGTGTTCAGCCAATGGTTACAATAGACTTAACTGATGATACTATCACTAAATGCAATTTGTTTACTAGCCATAATAAGTTGAAAAAATATATTAAAATTAATAGATTAATTAGAAAAATTCAAAAATCACTGAAACGCCAAAAAGTAAACAAGTTAAATACAAAACTTAGGCAAAAAAATCTAAATTTAATTCAAGAATTAAAGAAGTGTAATAGTGAATTACAATTATGTAATACTATGTATGATACTGACACTCAGCACCTACAGGATGAATTGTTTGTTAGGGAATATGCTCTAAAGGATATCTTTAGAAAATATGAGGCTTGTCAACAAGACCTAAGTAAGCGTATGCAGGAGGCCAATGAGTTGGCAGACCTGGTCAAGTACAATGCAGAGAGGTACGAGTCTCTGACAAATAACCTCTCTTTTAGCTGCACCTCCTCTCAGGAAACTCAGCCTGAAGTATTTAAGCCCATGCCCTCAGTGGTTCAGAATGTAGGTAGCTGTATTAATAATGTTAATAATAGTAGGAATAATTTGATTAATACAACTTATGTATTTTCTGACAAATTTGGTCAAGGTTTTGGTAGAGTATTTAATCAGTGTTCACAACAATATGTTATAAATAATTGTTTACCCGGTGCCAGTATTAGCCAATTAATTAGTAGTATTAAATTGACAAAAATAAACCCCAGTTCAACTGTTATTTTATTATATGGGGATAGTTTAACTGTAAGAAAAAAGGACATAATTGAATGTGTCCATTTGATGTTACATCTTAATGAGACCAATAGTTGTAAATTTATTTTCTGTGCCTTGCCTTATTCTCAATATTTGTCTGATGAGCAAAATAGGCACATTTATAATTTAAATATGTTAATTTATAATAGGACATGTCGTCACAGTGACGCTATTTTATATTTTGATTGTAATCAATTAATTACTGATTACAAACTGACAAATTATACAATGTATTTGCCACCAAGTTGTAGGAGACAAATTGCTAATCTCTTAGCATACAATATACAGTGTGACACAGGTACCTGTAGTGTACCACCGATTATTGTTAGTAGTGGTACTAACACTACTTTTGATACGCCTTATAGTTTAAACTATTAGGAGCGACAACGGGTGAGCCGCATATTTTGAATGTTGTTCATCAAAATATGCAGGGTCTGTCCGGCAAAGAGCTAGAGTTAAGTTTATTTATAGAGAACTATGATGTTCAGGTGTTATGTTTGACTGAACACTGGTTGAAAGAACATGAAGTAGTGTTTACCAATGATGATAATTTTACTGTACAAAGTGCGTTTGTAAGGAAAAGCGCCATTCGCGGTGGATCTTTAGTTCTTGTTTCAAACAAGTTGAAATGTAAACAACGTTTAGATTTAGTTAATCTTTCCATCGAGCGCACTATTGAGTTGTCTTGTGTTGAACTCGAGCGATACGTTATAATTTGCGTTTATCGACCCCCTTCTGGTGATTTTATTAGTTTCGAATCGGTAATGGAGGATTCACTCAATAGGTTAAAATCAATTAATAAAAGTATAATTTTATGTGGAGATTTTAATATTAATATTTTAGATGTTACTCCATTAAGTATTAGACTCCTTAATCTGTTTAGGTCTTATAATTTAATAAACTTGTTTTTTGAACCTACAAGGATCACAGCATCTTCTTCAACTTGTCTAGATAATATATTTAGTGATTGTGATGCCAAAAATAAAATAGTGTTAAGTGACTTAACGTCTGACCACTGTGGTTTATTAGCTAGCTTCCCCATGCCATTACATAAAAAACCGCATAAAATAGAATGCAGGCCTTATACAGCTAGTCGTTGTAATAAGTTTAAAAATAATATAGCTCATAGAATTACGCCATCTATAGTAGAACACGAGAATCCCAATGAAATCTATGGAGCCCTTTTTGATGTTGTGCAAAAAGAGTACCAATCTACTTTCAAGGCCAAAACTATTCAAATTAATGGCACCTCCGTTGGCTTTAACCAATGGGCCACTCCAGGAATTTATAAAAGTAGAGCGAGACTATACGAGTTATATGGTTTGAAAAAAATCAGGTTTGATACTCCTTTCCTAGAGCATGTAAAAAATTATTCAAAATTATTTAAAAAGGTTTGTGTTTTTGCTAAATCTAAATTTTTAAGCGATACAATTAAAAAATCCAATAATAAAGTAAAAACCACTTGGAAAATTATTAACAATGAAACGGGTAAGTCGGTTAAACAAGATAAACAACTTGAGATTATGGTCGACAATAAATTAGTTAATAAAGCAGCTGACGTAGCCGAGGCGTTTAATGAGTTTTTTGCCAACATACCTGTAACTACGACTCGCTCCTTAAATTCATCCCCGTCTAAAGCTGAAAACCTTTTGCTTAGTAGTGTATCTAAAAATAGTCCCTTATTTAGCTTCGAACATGTAACGCCTCGTGATGTAGTTAATGTTTTTAACACACTCAAGTCTAAAAACACTGGTGATTACTGGGGCATCTCCATTAAACTTTTAAGTAATATAATAGACATCGTAGCCCCCTATCTAGCTGTTACTTTTAATAAATGTGTTGATTTAGGAACTTTTCCTGACCTCATGAAGAATAGTAAAGTCATACCACTATTTAAATCAGGTAATAAAAACGACGTTGGCAATTTCAGGCCTATTTCTATCTTACCAGCATTTAGCAAAATATTTGAAAAGTTAATACTCAAGCAGTTACTTAGACATTTTAATTTAAATAGCCTCCTTCATAATGAACAATATGGCTTTACAAAAGGTCGTTCGACTACAGATGCGGGTGTTGCTCTGCTGAAACACATATTTAACGCATGGGAGAACTCGCAAAATGCTATTGGGGTTTTCTGTGACCTCTCCAAAGCCTTTGATTGCGTGCACCATGACACGCTTTTGCGTAAGCTGCGTCATTACGGTGTTCAAAACGAAGCTCTCAACGTTATAAATTCTTATTTACACAATAGGTCCCAATGTGTAGATGTTAATGGTGTGAAATCTTCCGGTCTACCAGTTCAGTTAGGTGTACCTCAAGGCTCAATACTAGGTCCATTCTTGTTCTTAGTGTATATCAATGACTTACCATTCTATTTAAAGGGTATCTGTGAAGTTGTACTGTTTGCAGATGATACCTCTCTTATTTTTAAAGTAGACAGGAATAGACAAGATTTTGACGATGTAAACAGTGCTCTCTCAATGGTTACGGATTGGTTTACGACAAATAACCTAGTTCTCAATGCCAAGAAAACGAAATGTGTAAAGTTCGCCCTACCAAATGTTAGAAATCTAGGACCCAACATCGTCTTAGATAAAGAGGTGCTTGAGTCTGTAAACTCGGCAGTTTTTCTGGGCATAACAGTAGATGCCAAACTTCAGTGGGGCCCACATATATCGAGCCTAGCGGGAAGGCTCAGTTCGGCCGCCTACGCCGTCAGGAAAGTAAGACAATACACTGACGTCGATACAGCTCGGTTAGTCTATTTTAGTTATTTTCATAGCGTTATGTCCTACGGTCTTCTGCTGTGGGGCAAAGCTGCTGATATTCAAAATATATTTGTCCTTCAAAAACGAGCTGTTCGAGCTATTTACCAGCTAGGTGCCAGAGTTTCTCTGAGAGATTTTTTCAAAGATATTGGTATCCTCACGGTGGCGTCCCAATTCATCTTCGCCAACATCTTATATATTAGGCAAAATATACACTTATACACTAAAAACAGTGATTTTCACAATGTTAACACTAGAAATAAGGACAAACTACGAGCTCCCTTTCACCGGCTTCATAAGGTTCATAACTCATTTGTTGGGCTTGGTATAACCTTTTATAACAAGCTACCATCTTCTTTGCTAGATTTGCCTTTTGATGCGTTTAAAACGAAAGTAAAATCCAAGCTTTGTTCAAAGGCATACTATTCTATAAACGACTACTTAAATGATAAGAATAGTTGGTCGCTGTGATTAACTCAAGACAATGTTTATGTTCTTTCTCCAGATTACCTACTGACAAGTTATATGAGTTTATATAATTGTATTTTTTTTTTTTTTTTTTTTTTTTTTTTTTTTTTTTTTTTTATTCGACTTTATAAGTCAAGCAATTTTTAATTTTATTTCAATTTATTGTTGACATAATCTACTCATTACAATGTTTTTTCTAATGAGTTGTATTGCAATATGTGGTTAGCTAGTGACCTCGACAATTGATCATATTAGTTATTGTTATTAGTAATTAACTGTTTGTTTTATTTATTTTATCTCGATGGTCCTAGTTTATCATTTATAACTTCCAGTTACAACTATATGTAAGCGGGCACGCCCTTTATGCCTGGAGGCTTTTATTTAGATAAGTTCTGTTTACGTTTAGTTTTTATTTCTGCCTGAGTATAGTTCTCGATGATGTTGTGTGGTATATTGGCGTGTGCTAGCTAACATATGGCTAATAATTTAAATTATGTTTTGTGTTGCGTAATCTAAATTATCTAAATTATTTTGAATACTATTATATAGAATCTTATTTTTTTGTTCTTCTAACTGAACAGACAGCTGTGCTGCTGGGGAGTTTGTTGCGCCACTTCTTCTTCCCAGCTAATGCACTAGGAAGTGGTGAAGGGTGGGCGTTTTGGGGGACTGTCTTATGTAATTTTGACGTTCGAAAAGTGCTGATTCTCAGCCTAGTTTGAATAAATGACTTTTGAATTTTGAATTTTTTTGAATTTTGTCAAAACCAGTTTTTCTTAGGTTTTTATGAAACCGGTTCACATCACTAGTGTAGACACCGTCGGTCGTCAGCATTGTTGCCAATCCGTACGATTATTATGGGGGCGTACGATAATTTGGCTTATGGTACTATGTACGATACTGAATGTCTAGCGTACGATAATTTTGAGATTTGCTGAAAAAAAATTTAAAGTTCCATTAACAAAACGTATTTGTCAAACGAAATTAAACGCAGAAAAAAAAATGGCAATGTTTAAGTTTGTCAACATCAACAAGTAAGTATCTCTCTCTTTCCGGTATCTCTAGTTTTTTATAGAATTGTACAGTGAAACACAAAAATATCAACTAAAAAACACAACATGTTTACGGTTTGTACTGCTAGCGCCACTACTGGTGAAATTTGGCATATACTTCCCCTTTGATCCTAGTATAAAACTATTCATTGTCTTTTGATAACAATTTGATTTGAATTTGGGGTAACTTTTTCTTTTGGATTTTGCTTTTGTACGATAATTTTGCCCAAAAAACGTTAATTTGGACGTGGGAACTCGATAATTTGAACTTTTAGAGTTGGCAACACTGGTCGTCAGTGTTGTTGTATGGATCACTATGGAAGCTTATTGACGTCACGGCTTTACTATGCACGGCGCCGCACTAGCGATGTGACGAGTCGGATTTTTTTGAACTCGAGTTACTCGAGTTGATATCGCAACTGACTCGAGTCAACTCGCTGCGAGCGTAGATCGTAGGCGCAAGCATGCACGCAGTAGATATGTGTGAGTCGACTCGAGTTATCCACTCAGCTCGGCATTGGCATGGGTTATTGGTGCCAATAAATACAAACAAAACACAACAGGTCACTAAGTAACAAGGCAAGGTCAGGTCGCCAACTAATAAAACAACAAAAGTTTAAATATTAAGTCAAAATAAACATCGGCTATGAATTCAATATTATAATTAAATAAATATAGGTAAAATAAACATGCAATGCATCTGTGCGTCATCCCGGTGGGCGAGCGCGTGGGTTGCGTTGCGCGGGCCGCAGTATCGCTATCGACTCGGGGCGTAACTCGTTCGTGGGATGCGACGCGACGAGTCGACGACGTGAGCGAGTCAGCGAGCTGAGCCGATGCGAGTCGCGAGTCGCGACGCCGAGTCGGCCGGCACCGAGTTGACCGAGTCAGAAGATGTAGTAGATCGCGATTCGCAACCGTTCGATCGACCGAGTTGACTCGGATTTGGTAAAAACTGAACCCGAGTTGACTCGTTTACGATTTAACTCGAGTTACTCGAGTCAAATAACTCGACTCGCATATCGCTACGCCGCGCGCCGTCGCCGTTTACCCTATTACCTTGCCATAAATAAGCTCACATGATTATTCTACCGTACGTACTGTAAAGAAACCGTGTTGTGTATAATAGGCCTGTATCAAAGTCTGTCTCTAGTCTGTGGTTATGCAGCAGCCGAGCCGCCCCCGCCATAGCTTATAGAGATGGGCTGAGTGATGATTTTTCTGTATCGGTGACTGCATGACAATGACAAAAAAATATCGGTGACGGGAACAATGACAAAATCATCAATGATTTTTATTTGAGTATTAGATCTCGTCACTTCATTTGTGAGTAGATACTGAATGATCGCGGAACGGCTTAGTGAAATTATCATTAGTTATTTATGTAGGCATGAGTCGAGTTTGTCAGTTGCTGCGTAATTTAAATTTTCTTAGTTTGTGACATTCATTGCAGGTTATTTAGGTATTGATTTATCGTTATGGAAATCATCAATATGTTTCCATTAGTGATATTTGCTGCAAGATATGACTATTTAGTATATCATGGCAATTTGTCGTAAAAACTTGGTCGCGTAAATATGCACCTCCCCAACAAGTAATATTCCAATCTTCCCTTCATGCTTTTTCCAGGCTTAGGACTAGCAAAGACTAGCAAAGTAATAGTACATACTTAGTACCTAATAAAAGAAATCTATCAGTCTGCTAATCTTTGGCGCATTTAAAAGATTGGTATATTTACAATGATCAATTTTAGGTACTGACTTGATACCTTTTTTTTTTGTTTTTTGTTTTGTTTTTTTTGTTTTTATGAGTAGAAATATTTACATTTTCTTGCCTGTTGTACCGAATTATTGGCTACAATTGACGTTTAAAAACATTAGTTGTTTTACTTTTGCTATTCCTAGGCGAGTGCGTCTTTCATTTATCATGGTACCAGCTCGTGAAAATACCCTTTCACAAGGCACTGATGTTGCTAGAACACAGCATTTATTGAGTACTAATTTTGCCAAATTTGGATAAACATGCTCATGGTTTTTCCACCATTGAAGTGGAGTGTTTTGGTCTGGTCCCATTAGAAGGATGTCGTCGTCCAGGTACCTTTGAACCTCCGCAATCGCTCTTGACAACGGGGTTCCTCTAGGCTCTATTTTGGAAATTGCTGTCCTATATAAATTCCATATGGATGGTTCAGCATCACTTGAGCTTTGTGTCGTAGCTAATGCTGGAATTGTTGGTTGTTTTGCCTTTGCAATTGCCGCAGCCACCAATTCTATAACATTTTTTTTTGTATCTTCCGCCAGACGCTGTGGGAACATGAACATTTTAAATCGGGGATCTAAAAAGGTTGATAACGCAAGCGTTCTACTGAATTCCAGATTTCTAAATCTTTCAGATGTTTCCTTTTTTAGCTTTTTTAAAACCACTTTTACAACATCGTGCAGGCCATCTCTTAATTCCAATGTATCTAGAGTTTCCAAAAGACCCTGCGTAATTGGAATCACTTCTCCACCCGTAAAATATCTTTCTCCACTCATGCGCGTAGACACGTCAAAAGGTTTAAGCACGCACTGCAAATCTTGATAATTATCCAATCATTTTCTTCAAGATATGTACC
Source organism: Agrochola lota (assembly GCA_947364205.1). Lineage (NCBI taxonomy): Eukaryota > Metazoa > Arthropoda > Insecta > Lepidoptera > Noctuidae > Agrochola > Agrochola lota. The sequence continues at coordinate 12,178,306 of OX376239.1, read as the reverse complement.
TTTAAAGTTGCTGAGTGGAAGTGTTGCAGTTACAGCCTCTCTAAGTTCAACAAACCGTTGCAGCATATGAAACTCAGAGTTCCATCGAGTTTCCACAGATTGCGTAAGTTTTTTTAGCTATTTTCGCCTCTGATTGTTGAATTTGATATTTTACAAACTTTTCTGTGGCCAAAGCGCTACGTTTGTAAAAAGCTACAATAGTCTTCACTTTGGTGATCGTCTGTTGCAAATTATCAACATTTAATCCACTCTTGACAATTAAATTTAAACTGTGTGCGTAACACCCAAAATGGCGCCAATTCAGCTCATTCGTGATAGCGGAAACTATATTACTCGCGTTGTCAGACACAACAATGGTTATTTTGTCACTAATGTTCCAAGTCGATGCACATGTTCTTAATTGAGCTGCTAAGTTTATGGCGGTATGATGTCCGTGGAGGACTTCACACTGCAGTAGAAGAGACTTCAAAATATAGTTTTGGTCGATGTAATGAGCTGTTATGGCCATATATGACTCATTTGCTTTTGATGTCCAGCAGTCGGTCGTAAGGCAAACACTTTTTTCTTCTTCAGTAATTTTTGTTTTTGTTTCATTCAAAACTTGCTCGTACATTGATGGCAGTAAAGTGTTTGAAAGGTACTTACGACTAGGTAGCTGGTAAATGGGATTTAAACCATGAACAAATTCAACAAAGCCCTTGTCTTCCGCAATGCTGAATGGTTGAAAATCTAATATGAACAACTTCATTAGCAGTCTATTTAACCTTTCCTGTTCAGATGCTGTAATTTTTTTTCTTTGGGTGAATTGAGCAATTGTACTTTGTTGAACTAAAGCCTGCTGAATAACGCGTGGTTGTGGCAATGGATGACCCTCGGCTAAGTCACCAGCAGAAGAAGCAGCAACAGACGAAAGATTTTGAGATCCTGCTGGATTATAAGGGCCAGCTTCCTGTTCCAAAGGTTGTTCTGAAATGTGTTGTTGCATCATATTCCTCCGTACATCTTGAATTTCAACCGTAGGGTGTTTTCTTAAAATATGTTTTTTTAAATTTGTAGAGGAAGTTTTATAGGATAATTTAACCCTGCACAATTTACTTACTGCTGTTTTCTCACCAACAGATTCAATGTCAAAATGTACCCATACGTTGGATGTTTTTCTTAAAGTAGAAGCCATTTTTTAATACCTATTTAGGTACAAACTGAGAACATAACACTAAACGTTTCTTGCCTGATAGAAAAATATAATAAGTAAGTAGGCACACCCAACTTGGTTATAAAATCAAATAATAAATACACTTCACTGAACTAAATTCACTATAACGTATGTAAACCCAATTTAATAATAGCGAGTCAACACATTGCACTACGTATTTCGTACGCGTAAAATTAAATTAGGGTGGTTGTTCGTCCTCGCCTCTCTCTCGACGAACAACCACAACAAAAACAATGATTCACGAAATACTAAATGCTAGATAAATTGCATTCGTGATTTGCCGCGCATTTCGCACGCAAACATAAACAATGCAAGTGAAAGCATTGTTGCCGTTCCGTGCGCCCAGTCCCGGTAATTTTATCGAAACATGTGAGTTCCAGTCCAGTATCGCCGATCGCGCAGTCTCGCAACGTCGCAATTCACAGTCACACCGCCCGCTGCGCCCGAGACGGCCCGATACCGTCCGATCCGAATCACCGAAGTTCGCGTTCATTGTCATTCTTGTAATGATTTTTAAGCATTGATGATTTTGTCTTTGTCATTGCATGATGAAATTATTTTAAAATATCGATGATTTTTACATGTGACATGATATCGGACTCATCTCTAATAGCTTATCTTATCTGTGAATTCTGTGATTCTGTGTGGCATTTTGCTTATAACTTATTAATCTGTGGCATTTTGTCAAATAGGTCATAGTTTGTTGGGTTTGTTGTGTTTAATTTGAATAGAATAGAAATAACCTATAATTTGCATAAAATATGGTACATAAAAGGTCCTAAATATAATTAGATCCTCGTATTTAACTTACTTAATTGAGCATGCAAAAGATACCTTAATATAAAATCAATACTATATTTTTTTCATCGTTTTTTCTAAATTTCGTGCTACTTTTGATTTAGCTAGAGATGAAATTCGTAATCGTGTTTTCGTTTACATATAGATCCAGCAAATCACCGTTGTCTGATAGTCATCGCGTGTTCTTTTGTCGAAGAAGAGCACGCAATGACGCATTGAGCTCCATTCATCTTGCTTACACGTTAGTTCAGTGAAAGGAAATGATTTTGTTCAAAGGTATTCCTGCCGAAACGCATTCTTGTGCCTCGTGATTGTGTGTTCAAAAGTTCCACTTCAGGACTTTGGCATGCATGTGTGAAGTTTTACAAGGCGGGATTTACAAGAACTGACTGGATAACGGTTGAGTTAAGCAGCAGATTGTATTCTGTAGGGTCGTAAAACTTGGGTCAGTGGGTCGTCTCATTCATGACTTATTGTTAAATGCTAGTTCAAAAAAGAAACGGTAAAAGGGTAGATTTTGTTGTTGTTAAAAATGTGCAAAGAAACTACTGTTGCAATTATTATTCGATACTTTGTGGTTGTTTTCGGTCTTGAAAAGTCATTTGTTTGCTATAAACTGAACATGGTCTATGCAGTAGGCGGACTGGGTACTGGGTACTTTATGTTAGTTGAAGAAATTAATAGTATACCTAGGTAATGGTTGATAAATTAAATCAAGTATTTTAATGTGTGTACTTGACACTGATAATTATAATAATACACATACATTTTCATATGGATGAGGTTTTTGAGAATTTATGTTTATGAGGGTTCAGGGTGAAAAAGTTAGAATAGGCATCAGCATTCAGTAGTTTCCAGCAAAAAATAATTTATAGAATAAGAAAGTAACGTTTCTTAAACTAAAAACGAAGATTTTAGCAAGAAAAAGTATGAAGTTGCTTGTTATTCATATTTGTATTATTAATAGTACTACAATACAATTATAACATAATTTAATACTTATAATATTCTTACATGTTTACATGCCTCAATCAAGTCGTTGAAGTCTATCTTCTTTCAAACTTTTCTTTCAATCAATAGAATGGATAGATTGACTAGTTGTTCTTTATTCATCGTGTATCAAAGAATTCTTTTTAATAGTATCTTAGTTAATTGACTCAGGCATGACTTTGCGGAAATCCATTATAAAATACTATAGACGACTTATATTCAGTAGGATAATCCGCTTAACTGTTCTTAAAAAGTCATAGAGAACCCTGTAAGAAATCTAGGAAGGAAAAATTGAAACTAGATACCAAATCAGTCAGCATTCATTAGAGAATATTTCTTTCACTTGGAGGTTCCCGGATCTGTGGAAATGCTATTGTGGAAATCAATGGATTGGTTTGATGATTGGTCACATGCCTCTCCAAATGTCACACTCAAAAAATCAATGAATGGTTGGACTTTACACAATTTATTGTAATGTTGTGAATTCCTCTGTAATTCTTCTTTTATGTTAGAAACATGTAGATTTTCTGTAATTTTTTTGAACCTTTTATAGTCATTACCTGGCATATTTCTTGATTATTATAGAAGGGATCAGTGCTCCAGTAAAGCTGGTAATCAGATAAAGGATTCACAGACATTAGTATTGTTATCCCGAAATATGCAAATAATTCTACTTTTGTAATGTCAATCCAATTTTTGGAATTATTTGTTTGTGCATAGATATTAGTATTTTCTACAATCTGATCCATTGCTTCTTCAGGACACATATCCATGAAGTAATCCTTGGGCTAACTCCTGTTAGAATATCTTTTTCTAACTGTCATTGACCTATCAAATATAGGAGAATCAAATTCTTCAATATCATTTGTCCACTGCCAGTTTCTATTTTGTACCTCTACGATTGCTTGGCCTAGTTGACATAGATCTTGAAGGTTGATTCCTCGATTGATTAGTAGAGCTGGGTGGTAAGTGACTGTCAGGGTCAGATATGGGCACAACAACTGGAGGAGAACATGAAGGTAAGTAAACATCAGGGCCAGGCATGGGCTCATCAATCGGAGAAGAACTTGCAGGTAACTGAACACCAGGGGCAGGAATTGGCACATCAATCGGAGGAGAACCCGGAGGTAAACCTGAATTCACAGTAGAGATTTGATCATCAACAGGAGCTGGAAAATAATAATTTGTATGTTAGAAATTCTATAAAATTTTGCAGTGACCTTATCTTGAAAATAAATAGGTTTATACCTGATGATATTTCATACAAATCATGGCCCGTAACTATATTTTGGATGTAGTCTAATCTATCATTAAACTCCTCTCCTAAATCCTCGTCATCATCTTCAGAAGACATCATATCTTGTAGTGTTTCATATATTTCATCACGGTGTTTCTCGTTCATCAAAGAAATAAATGTATATATGACAATTGAAACATTTGCCGTGCTAACAACATCAATCAACGCTCTAAAATAGAATAAATTCTGAACCGACGAAAATAAATGCCTCGACAATCGGGCTCTAGGCACATATTTCCCACGTTTTTGCAAAAGCATTTTACCTCTTAAACAACATTTTGTGCACCTCAAAAACTAGTAATTCAGATAAAGAAACAACAAATCTACTAAAAATAACCATTTCTGTTTACTTACCGGATTTTTTTTGGGCATTGTAATAATTTTTCTGAGAAACTTTAGATAATATTACTGTTGTTGTGTGTTTGACATATTGTGGGAATATCTTGTCTAAAGCTCGAGTAGAACCTCAAAAATTAAGATAAATTAATAAAGATATTTAAGAAAATAGGTAAAAATTAATTTTAGGCTGTCGTTTCGGAGATAAGGGCCATGCTTATCAATAAAACTACTGCCTAAAATTTTGAGTTAAAGTACTGAGAATGGAAGTCTATGGTCTTAAAATAACATGGTAAATCTCTTAATAATAGACGAACAAACTAACGTTTGCAGTTGGAATGTATGAACATGGTTTTCAACTGCAATGTTCTTTGTTCTTGAGATGTTCATCTCAACTATGGAACCCTTCATTGTGCGTAGTCCGACGCGCACTTGGCCGGTTTGTTGGCTTGGTTTTAACCCGCCTCCTTCCCCGTCGAGCAATGTTAATGTCCATATCATTACAATTTTTGGTGCCAAAATTATCAGCATTATCTATAATTGTTGTTTGTTCCGTCACTAAAAACTCATTCAAGGCTTTTAGTTTGATGAGGCCTTTATATAAAGTCATTTTTGGAGACTAGATATTGTTGGACTAAGTTTACTTTCTTCACCCGGATCTAGCGGCGGCCAAACCGTAGCCCAGACCGGAGCCAGTACCCGTATTCTGATGATGATTCTTCACGATGACCGCGGAAAGCAAGGTTTTGCTGGGATAAGAATAGTGTAATAAAGTCAAATAATTTATATCAATTAGGCACATGAAAGGCACTTTTGAACGTCGAAATTTACAAAAATAAAAAATTCGTATGGAGAAGAATGGGCAAGAAACTCGACCATTACTCTTTTAAAATGTTTTACAATATTTTGCATACATTAATTATATAATTATATGTGAAGACGAAGCACCTAGAATGTAGCGACCGAAACGTCTTCTTCAATGATATTAAAAAAATGCATATTATTTGGATTATTTTTACCCATGCCTTGGTTTAGCTTGTTGTGCCAACCTTCCATAAGATTGTTCGTTCGGTGGCGTTGGCCATACACTGAAAATTTCTAACGAATCAGGCTTGATCCACTGTTTTTCCATATAACTACTCAGGCGTTGAACGAAAGGAAGCGCGGGGAAGGGGTGAAATGACGTTTCACTGTTGCCGCTCGGCCTGTGAGACCTCTTATCACCAGTTAAAGGTTAAAAACACCGTCTCTTGCTACTTCAATGTGATATACGCCATTGCGTATATGTTCACCATAATAGCTACGCGCAACTTTTTTCATGATATGTCCCAAGTGGAAACAATACTAGATCTTGGTGTGTAAGTACAGGGAACTCGTCTGCCCCGATAACATCGGCTTCGATGTTACGGAAACTAGCCCGGTATCAATTTACATTTCTTTGTGTAACATACGCACCCAAACGATTTGGTTCGTGCACTCTCTGTCTAATAATTCGCAAAAATTCGCTTGCATGCGCGCTGTCTTCAATCAACACATGAAATGCGTTTATAAGCCTAGCGGTCACACGGAAATCGTCCATTATGTGACTCGTGGCCCGATAAAAAAATCTTGTCTAAAGAGTCGAAAATCGCGTTTGAACCGTCCATTGACGACTTCGACGACCCAGCGACAAATCGTCACTTCCCGATTTTTATTTGCCTCTAACGTCGTTAGCCGGTCGGTTTAGTCGGTCTTCACCACGCCGTTTGCTTATAGGCATATGTGCGCCATAACCACACGACTCCATGTCTTCTATAACATCTCTGAAACCACGGTCACAAATAAAAAAATCGTTCTTATGAAAAAAATAATGAAACGGGTTTTCTTCGTTCTCGTTAATTAGTTCTCGCATTATGGTGGCATCAGATGTTGCTGCCGCGTGAGGACCAGTAACATCTATTATGTAGCCATCACAGCATACGATAAGAAATGGTTTTAACAGGTTAGCGTATTTGTGTAAGCTATATGTTTTCCGTTGGAACAGGAAGTTGCGAGACTTCTGAATATAAATGTATGTTCCATCTATTACTACAATGGCTTTTCTTTCTTGCAAGGGTGCATCTGGGTTTCCATATAGACCATTTGGCATAGACAGATTTTTTGCCACAACTTCATTTCTCGAAATATGGTCAAGACCGAGATGCCTCGGTACGAAATCTTGTAGCAAACACTTGCGGACAGTATTCATTTTCCGTTCAAGCGCAGGGCGACTCATTCTAAAAAGCACACTGGGTCTTTAGTTACTCTTTCCCGTCCGGAGCTTCATTAAGAAAATGGCAAGCGCCGTATTCGGCTGTCTTACTTCTAATGCCAACGAAGGGGTTTCTCGAATTACTTGCTCAAATCCGTTATGCGTCAAGCCCACGCGATGTTGAAGTATTGTTGAATCCATAGCTTGTATATTTTCAAAATCCATTGTGTTAGGATTATTAATGATGGCAGTTTGCAACGTTTTTGTGATATCTACAAATATTTCTCCGGTAAAGTCATGAGGAGAGTTTGGAGCATCAATTAATTGATCCCACTGATTTAGCTCCAAGTGTTCTTGACACTCTTGCGTTTAGAGGTATATAATAATTCGAGTGCACCAAAAGTTCTAGCTTGATAGACGCCGGTAGGCGACATCTACTTTCATTGCTACATTCATAATAAATGCACGCATTATGGCGGCCACATACGTAGCGGTATACCTGAACGGTATACCGGAACTGAAGACTTGTGCAAGTATACCTAACGTCCATAGTGACCACACACGATTCAAGTATGCCTGTGCAGTCTCAGTTCTGCGCCTGTGACAAACCGAAGAAGTCGTGTTGTGCAATAAGTATTTTGTGAAATATGCCACCGGTTCTATCTAGAGTGACACCCACAAATGATGACGTTTTGGCTATTGTTGGTTTGGTGCTAGCTATTAAGAAAAATAGAAGTGTAAGAAGAAACGTTCTGTATGGTGTAAAGAATGGTTACTGCAAAGAAATAAGTATTCCCACACCAACCTTTTAAATGAATTGAAATTCGCTCCGAAGGACTGGCACAATTATTTGCGTATGGATGAAAACACATATTTGGAACTCTTGTCCTTAGTAACGCCATTGATACAAAAGAATGACACGATTATGCGCCCAGCGATAACACCGCATGAGAGGTTAACAGCAACTTTGAGATTCCTGGCTACTGGTAGAAGTTACGAAGATCTTAAGTTTTCTACAATAATAATATCACTTCAAGCTCTAGGCATCATTATCCCTGACACATGTAACGCTATCTATGAAGTACTTCGCACAAACTATTTGAAGGTAAGTAAAACCACAAGATTATAATGTAATTGTTGTGGTACCTGATTTAGCAGAGTTGAACTTGTGAGCTTGTGTGATATCGTTAAGTTACCAAATTGTGCCTCAAATAACGTATCAGTAATAATTTTTTCTGCAAACAATCTCTGTTCTCTGGGCAAGTCACGCAATTGTATTGCCACCATTTTGCTAAAAACGTCGCTACCATCTTCGGGTACAGCCGGACGTTTGAAATGATCACGCACCGACAGAAGAACATCTTCAGTTACGGAATCAGAATTTGAAGTCCTTTTTGTCGGCCTTGACTGGTTTCTTGAAGGTGTCGGTGGGTGTAGACTTTGGACGACTGTAGAAGACGTCGATGCTTGTGGACTTTGAACGGCGTCAGAAGAAGACTCAGTGTAGATTTCAACTCCATCAGTTTCAACTCCCTCAGTTTCTTCTGTCTGTAACAATAAGTTAAATATAAGTATTTTTTTTATAAAAAAAACATAGGTAAAAAGTTTAAGTACCTACAGGGACCTCGCTCACTTCACCTTTAATAAGAGTTATTTTCATATTTGTTTCAGTTTCCGAAAACAGAACAAGATCGGAAAGATATCGCAAAAACCTTTGAAGACATGGAATTTTCCTCACTGTATCGGCTCAATCGACGGGTTATGACAATAACAAAGGGCGGTATAGTATGGTTCTGTTAGCAATTGTGGATGCCGAATATCGATTTATTATGTGCGCTTTTGGCACAAATGGCAGAGTATCAGATGGCGGTGTTCTGCAAAATACAGTTTTCTACAAGAAACTTGAGAAAAATCTGTTAAAGATTCCGGTGGAAGAAAAAATTAACAACAGCTTAAAAGTATTGCCATATGTTTTCGTAACTGATGATGCGTTTCCTTTGAGGTGTGATATGATGAAGCCATTTAGACAAGCGGACTTGAATTCAACAAGATAGAAAGATCTTCAATTAGGCAGCGTTCCCACTACGCCGGACCGACAGATCTGCCGGAAACCGGACAGAGTGTTCACATTACATCGGATCCCGGAAGAAATTCAGACAGTCAAGTACTCAGTTGAATTTAGACCTGCGCGCACAATGGACGATGAAATTGTGTTGTGGTGGTATCTTAATAGAAGGCAAAATAAAAGAAAACATTGGGTACACCCTATTTTACGGGAAAGATTTTCACTTGGAACATTTGAAACATTAATGGGTGAACTTAGAAGAGACGAATCAAAGTTCTTCAATTATTTTCGAATGACAGCAACCACTTTTGACGATTTACTGGGACGACTAGACTTAAGAGTACGAGATACAAGTTTCAGAGAATGTATTTGCCCAGAACAAAGATTAGCCATATGTCTAAGGTAAGATTATTTTATGCACTAGATTACGTAATAATAGTTTTGACGTAGGTACCTACTTAAGACTGAATGAATGAATGAATGTTTGCTATGTATGTTTGTTTGATGAATGTGAATATATATAATGTGTGTGTGTGGGAGGGTGTATGTATTTGATAATCATTATGAATAAAAAATGCAAATAACTTATTTAAGTATTTATTTGTACTCGAAACTTAAATCCCTTCAAAATCTAAGTAATCTGAGTCTTGGGAATGTATGGAATGATTACTAGATGCTGATGGCGAAGCTGGAATCGGATTCGATGTCTGAGATGAAGTTGATGGTATAGATGTTGTTGCCTGTTGATTACTACTATTATATTGCGTAGAGTATCCAGGGTGGTGTTGATCTTGCGTAGGTGTTGCCTGTTGATTGACGCTATTATGTGTGTTGTATCCAGAATACTGATCTGGTCCGGTAATCTGATTATATGAATCACGCCAATGTCCATAATTTGGTCTCTCATAATTCCTACTTTTAATTTTTTGCAACATTGTCATGACGCTAGCTTGAAATTCTAAAGTCTCTTCGATAGTTAAAGTGTTCAAGATTGGTATAATGCCTTTGAAGAAAGACAGATGATGGTTTTCCTTTTCTGGGTTTATTCTGGAGTCCAAAAACTTTACCATCCTGTCATTTACCTCTTTATTATCAATTTTTCTTTTATCTTTAATTAAAGGTGAACGAAAATCTGATTCCATGCCTACTTCAGTCAAACTCAAACTCAAACCATTTATTTCAAATAAACCAATTACAGGTACTTTTGAATTGTCAAGGGGTCGGTCAGTCAGAAATATGAAGCTAGTTGCCCATTCCAATGCGTAGTAGGTTCCTGTGGAGAAGAACGGGCAAGAAACTCCACGGACACTCTTTTCAATCAGAATATTTTCACAAAATATTGGTTACATCAGTCTCGGTTCTTGCTTTTTTTGAAACTGACTCATGTGGTGGTCGAGGTTCGGAGACTTTTTTCAAAAACATTAATTGCTCGTGATATAAATAATTTCGTGACTTTTTGGCCGAAGATCCAGATTTAGACTCATCTTTTTGTTTCTTTACTGTCTTAAGCCACGAATCTCGTATATTATTCCATTTAGTTGAAACCTGTTTTCCTGAAATCAATAAGAAAATATCATAAAACAATACAATTTGTTTCTTGGTGACGTATAAAGTAATAATGTATTAACAAAAAATACTTTTTTTTCAGATATTTAGCTTCAGGATGTTCATTCAAAGAAATACATTACTCATACAGAGTAGGCGTTTCGACAATAAGTAAACTAATAAAAGAAATGACCCACGTCATTTGGGAAAACCTAAAGACAGATTTCCTTAAGCTGCCTGATACTGAGAGAGAATGGGAGGACATCGCTTCAGGATTCGAAAGAAAAGCCAACTTTCCTCACTGTCTTGGAGCAGTAGATGGCAAACATATCAGAATTTTGAAACCAGCCAAGAGTGGTTCTATGTTCTTTAATTACAAGGAGTATTGTTCTTTTGTGTTAATGGCAGTTGTCGATTCAGAGTACCGATTTATTTTTATTAGTGTGGGCTCATATGGCAAGGAATGCGATTCTACTATATTAAAGGATAGTACATTTTGGCAAAAGATCAATGATGATACTTTAAATGTACCAAAGCCTAGACCGCTTCATGAAAACTTGCACGAAGAATTACCGTTTATACTTGTTGGCGATGAAGGCTTTGCTTTAACACCTAATCTCCTACGTCCATATGGAGAGGTACACATTTGAATACTGATAAAAAGATTTTTAACTATAGACTAAGTCGAGCAAGAAGGTATGTTGAGTGCGCTTTTGGTATTCTGGTAAATAAGTGGCGAATAATCAATCGAGCTATAGATCTGAACGTAGACACAGCAATTCAAGTAATTAAAGCTTGTACAGTCTTACATAATTTTGTAAGAGAAAAAGATGGTATAAATTTTGAAAGTTACCAAAATATAGAACATAGACAAGAACAAGAAACGACACCCATGAATCGGAATGTGTCGAGTCGAGGTGGCCCTAATGCCAACGCTATACGGACATCATTTACTAATTATTTCGTTTCGGATAATGGTTCCGTTCCGTGGCAGGCAGCAGCTATAAAATAAAATTTATCAATGCATTTACATTTTATCAATAAAACATTAAAAACTCAGCGTACTGTTTTCTTTCTTTTTCATCCAGTTCATCGAAGTTTGGTTTCAGTATTAAACATACTTCACGCCATGCTGCTAACTTTAAGTTTTTGTCTTTATAGACGTCTTCGGTCTTATCCCAAAGAACAGGTCTCTCTTGGACAAACGTAATTAAAGTTTCTGCTTGAATATCCATGCTAAACGTCTACTTTTACCAGAAAATGCGAGCCGAATGACGTGAGTGGAACTCGGGCGGGGCGAGGGGAGCACGAGCGGGGCGAGCGGGGGACAGATACCGGCACAAACTCGTTCACATTACTCCGGGCCCGGTCGTTCTACCGGCAATTCGTAGTGACAAAACGCTCGGTAAAAATGCCGGGCTCGGCAAAAATGCCGGACCCGGGATAATGTGAATAGCTTCATATAAATTGTACAGCCACTAGCCCTTCCGGCAGATTTACCGGCGCGGCAGATCTGCCGGTCCGGCGTAGTGGGAACCCTGCCTTACCGTTTATCTCGAGCGAGGCGCATAGTTGAAAATGCGTTCGGTATATTGGCAGGCTAGTTTCAGAATTTTCCACACACAAATTAATATAGAACCAAATAATATTGAATCTGTAGTAATGGCGAGTTGTGCTTTGCACAACTTTCTAATCGCTCATTCACGTAATCACTACACGCCTTCTGAATGTTTTGACCAAGAAAATGCAGAAAATGGAACTATCTTGCCAGGGTTACATGCGGGTGACCACATGATCCCATTAAATAGAAAGGGATATGGGAATACTGCACTCAATGCAAAGTATATTCGGGAACAGTTTATGGATTACTTTAGTAATGAAGGCAGTGTTCCTTGGCAAAATAATAAAAAAAAAAAAAAAGAATTTTATTTTGTTTAATTTTTTGTGAAGTCAGAACAAAAATCTTACCGTAGATTCCTCAGTCAGGTTCGAGTGCGATGTTCTTGGTGTCTCTTGGTCGCGGATAAAATGCAATTTATCGTAGTACTATAGACTAGGCACGTATACATCGTTGATGCCTGCCCCTGATTTCTTCGAATTTTCGACTTTTTTCTGTTTTTTTCGGTAATTTGTCCTGTAGGTATTAATTTTTCTAATCACTGATAAATTTTCCGATTCGCGTCCGGCTCTATTTCTTTCAAAATATCTACCAATTGTTGGTATGCAGCGTTCTTTTTGTCGCGAATATGGTATTCTTTACTTTTTATTTGCCATAGACATGGTAACTTCCTGTATAAATCTATAAACTCCTCTAATTTCTCTATTACTGCGGCGTGAATCGACAGACATTTTGGCGCGAAAATAAACACACACAACACAACCGACCGAAGCACTGGCGCGCGTGCGTCTGAAGCGTTCCGACACACACGGTCATGCATACTTGCACAAACTAATTTGCGCAGGTATACAGATCGTAGTTTTGATCTGCCTACCAGACTTGTGCAAGTCAGGAAACTTGTGCAAGAATTTTCACACACACGCTCCGGTATACTTGCACAAGCCTTCAGTTCCGGTATAACGTTCAGGTATACCGCTACGTATGTGGCCGCCATTAGATGTGTTTGGTGCCCTTGTGTATTCGTTGGTTTCAAAAATACCTTCAGGTGGTCTTCCGGCTTGAGGAGGGGGAGCATTTTGGTCGTCCTGGTTTTGTTCGCGATCGACTGCATACCGCACCCTCAGCCAACAATTGCGGCAGATATAGTGCTCGCCATTTAGTATTAACTGTAACAAATAAAAAAAATTGATATTAATCTACGTAGTTAAACTATTCATACGTATTCTTGTCACTTTCTCAACGACAACCGATAAGCTTGTCCAACATAAGCCTTTAATCTAATAAGCATTTTACCGCTGTCTCTGTTTAGTTCATAATCTCAGGGTATCATTTCATTGCTGTAAAACGTTTTAATACGCAAAGTCAATTACTTTTATATGCGTTTCGGAAATAGATTAGGCACCGACTCTTAAAACGTCGATAGCACACCAGGTGTGCGCGTAACAATAGGTTTTAACATGTGTTGCGATCGATGGGAAGTAATGAATTAACCGGAATATTAAAAATATATAAGTATACATGAAAAATCATGTATATATGTACTAACCTGTCGAGGTGCCAAAAGTCCTTGAATATGCTCAGCGGTTCCCTGGTGCTTATCCAGAAACTGTTCAACAAACTGATAATTCCTTCTTCGTAACAATGAATGATTGCAACAAACACAGTTTCTTCTTTCCACTTGCATTATCACAAAAAATCAATCAGCAAAAACAGAAAGTCCGAAGTGATATAACCTAGGTCGCAAGTAAAGAATCAGAAAAAGTCCAATAAACGATAGCCAAAGTCACAAGGAATTAAACATAGAATTCGCACAGTACGTAAAGAAAACAAGCAGACGAATGACGAATACACGGTGTTGTGGGTACCTGGCCCCGCCACACCGTGTCGCAGGTAAAACCGGTTGCGTTGGCGCTCTAGCGCATTATTTGCTGGGTGCGAAAGAGATTAAAAATTGTGTTATCTCCAACTTGCGCAGTGTGATCGATGAATCATTATTAGCGGCGCATAAAGAGTAGCTACTCGTGCACAATTAAAATGGATTTAAATAAATAGTCAAGTAAAACCAAATTAAAATATTAATATTTTTCATATAGTCGTAACTTTTTACTGACAGCTTTTTTTTTTTGTATCATACTGATAATTACTCTCTTTTTAGTGGACTATAACTCAACATAGGTTTCCTTAGTGGTGGATATTTGGACCATTTTGGTTCATTCTCCTTTCTCATACCCCATACTGTATGCACATTATTTTTTTTTTGTAAAAATAGAGACAAATACCAATCAATAAATAATAAACAATAATAAAAATAAAAAATAAATATATGTATATATATATATATATATAAATAATATAATAATAATAATATCAATACCTATCATATTATAATTTGACAATTTAAATATATGTCATAACTGTAATTGTTTATCCAAAGAAGGTAAGGAAAGAAGAAGAAGGAAGGTAATACTGATTAATCTATGCACTTATACCTACATTAACATTCACAAACTTATACAGTTTTTATTAAAAGTGTAAATGCTTATTTACTACCCGTGCGCGATAAGTTGAGACCTGAGCGCGGTGACGTCACTGACAAGTACAGTTCAAACAAAAAATGTAACTAGCTTCCGCATGCGGCGGTATCTGCGAATTTTAGGTAGTCATCTTCCATAGTGAAATTATTTACAATATTAAGTTATTTTATAACAATTTTTATTAATCGTAATTGTCAGACTATAGATTTATTATGTATCACTAAAAGTGAAAGCCGCTAGGTGTTATATTAAATAAAAGATGCTTTTATGTATAAGTATTTATTAGATTATTTTCAACAATAATTTAGTCGTCATCATCATCCTCCTACCCTTATCATTCATATCACATAACTTTTCAGTAATTATTTAGTCGTCATCACTACTAATTATTGCTATTCCCTCTGGTAGTTGTTGAGGTTCGCTCTCACTTTCGCTATCTGAGCTGGTGGTGTCAGACTGCAAGTTAATAATTAATTGGGACTCAATGTCTTCTTGCAGGTGATCATCTTCCCAATACTTCTGTCTAAGCCTGTCAACATGGTTTATTTCCTTTTTCCAGTCACTCTCATTTATACTATTAATAGCATCACGTGTTAATTTTTCTATGTCTCTTTCTAGCTGGCTCACATTTTTATCGGCTACTCGTTGTTTGACCAAATTCCAAATGTACTCGATGGGATTGAGGTCACACATATAGGGAGGCAAACGAACAGCTTCGTGGCCATGCTCTTTTAAAAGATCATCAATAATATATTTTTTTGGAGGCTTATTTATGTACAATAGGTGATACATCTCGGATTTCGTCATTCGCTCGTCGAATTCAATGTTGTGGTCTAACAGCCATTGCTTTATTACCGCTTTCGTTGCTACACTTGTAGGTGGTTTTTCTACTTGTGTAGAGTGGTATGGTGCGTTATCTAGTACCACAATACTATTCGGCGGCAAGTTGGGGATCAGCTTCTCGATAAGCCATTTTTTAAAATTTGTTGTATCCATTTCGTGATGGTAGTCACCTGTGTTGCTTTTACATTTATAAAGCAACTCAGCCCCCTTCACGAAACCATTTTCTCCCCCTGCGTGAACAATCACCCATCTTTGCCCCGGACTGTGATTTTTTCTAATAGTAGCATCAGTACTATTTTGCCAGCATTTGCTAACTGTATAATGAGAGTGAATCCATGTTTCGTCAATATAAATGACTGGCCTTTTTGCCGAGCCCAAATCATCATTTTCTTTTAATCTTCTTAGATATCTCGCTCTCCACGCTCGAATGTCTGGTTTTTGAACGAGAAAATGTCTCGCGTCTTTGCATTTTTTAAATTTGTATCCTAGTTTGTCCACTAGCACTCGTCTTAAATACGTTTTCTCCCCTTGAAAGTTAAGGTCTCTTTTAGCCAAACTGAGTATCTTATTCAAGGTAGGTATTTCCTTCCTGACCGTGTAGAAACTATCAACTATATTCCTCAAGGCACACATGTCAAAACTGTCTAATTGGATGCGGTTACTCTTAGGTCTACGTTTCTTGCCCGGTGTTGATAAATTCACATCACTTAGTGCCGAAGACGAACCTGGTGTTGGTGAAGCAGTTTGCAAGCGCTTAGCTTCAGTTTTGATCCTCATCAACGTCGCCTTGGAAACTCCCGTTGCCATGCAGGTTCTCTTGATTGCCTGGTCAACAGGTAAACAAAACTGCTGGTTTCGCTTTTCGTTTTCGAAAAACTCGAACACTTTCAGCACGAGATTTCTTTCTCCACTACGCAAAGCTTTACCCCTCATTACAATGCTTGTTATTAAAAAAATAATAACAATAAAACAGTCAAAAAACGTAACAGAAACTTTAACAATAAAAAAACGTAACAGGAGCAATAACAAATAAACTTAACACGGACTATTATAACAAAACTAACAACTTATTCGGAGCGCGTCGATACGTGACGTAAGCCAGTACGAAACTAATAGATAAAAAATGTGGCTTCAACTGTACACCGCGGGCGGCCGCGGGTAGGTGCGCGGGGATGGGGGAGGAGTGTCGCATTCCACGCGGGTCTCAACTTATCGCGCACGGGTAGTAGTGTACTATGATTATCTAATCAATCATGGGCAGTATATCATACTTAGTATAGAATTTTAGATATGACGTGCTCGCCATAATTGATTAACTAAATCTTGCCTACGTATCTGCCCATTCGCTAAATCATCATGTGTTCGAGCCTGATGTGTCAGGTTTCCAAGCAGTCTAGATTCTCCATCTTATTCACATTTGTCTGACTTGAAGCTGGTACCCCAGCTCAATTACGCATATTGTGTAAAACACAGCAAACTATCACTATTGTTTCCACCGTTATAGGATCGCAATACCCTTTTTTTTTCTTTTTTTTTTGAGGGTGGGGATTTGTCAAATAACTTCTCCCGCTCCCGCGACTCTTACTGACTAAAACTCACCCGTGTTCCTTCAGTTGCCTGTACGTTACCAAGGGCCACGGTTCCCCTTTCGGACTTTCCCGCAACCCCGGAGAGTGCAATAAATACCCTGTGAATTAATAAATATAATCGCCCTTTCAGTATTTCAATAGTCCACACTGTTCCGTGCACTGCTGTGCAAATTATTGTAATGGCTCTTTGGAGTCCCAGTTTCTGGATTACTAAAGGGAGTCATTAATTTAGGCCTTTGAGGATATTCTGTGTCACCTGAAATCAATGGATGAAGCTGGAATTAAGTGCAATCTTGCCTTGTGTTTAAGTTATCATTGTATTGTAAATAACTTACCAAGTTAGCACACTATTTGTTCATTATGATTTAAATTTTATGAATGCTCTTTTAATCTAGTGTTTGAAAAACAAAACTATCATGTGTTGCACCCCCAAAAGTTACATTACATTATTAGTCACAAGTTTAATAATTATATAGGTATGGATTCTTTATGATTCTACATTTATTTAATAAAGAAAGATCAACAGTTTACCTACAATTAAAACGTTCCTGGCATGATAGCCTTTTCGGTAATAATATCTCTCCTCATGTTCCTTAGGACGTATCACGGAAATCAGGGTGCAATCGACCCATCCCAGCACCTCTGGAATTAGCCTTTTTGGCAATAATATCTCTCCTCGTGTTCCCTAGGACGTATCATGGAAATCAGGGTGCCATCGACGCAACCTAGCACCCCTGAAATTATAAATTTCTTGGAAAACCTGTAATCAGCATTAACATTTCAAACAATGGCTCGAAAATGTAGGTACTTTTGATACTTGCCTTGACTTGAACACTTGTCGATCATTGTGATTTTGCGGAAATCTAATATATTTGCTATTGTTCTTATTATTCAGAGCATCAAAAACTTTTTGGATTGCCCTAGAGGCATAAGTCTAAGATATGTATGTATCTATGAGTGAGCATGACATACTTTCAGCCGCCAGGGCACATTCTAGTCAATAAGACATATTACCCGGTAAATGTTAGCTCATTAGTACATAGTACTCACACCTGTGCTCTGAAATAATATAATACAAAGGAAATTTATTTTATACAATGCAAAATTGGTCTTAAACTCTTCGGCAGCTCCAACTGTTTTTTCAAATGTTAATCAAATAGTTGTGGTTGTGGAGCAGGACCAGCATTGAGCCAAGCATATTTATCAGCGATGTAATCCCCCAACTTATAATATGCCTGCCTGCATAGTGTGCGTTTAATACAAGATTTGAATTTCGTCTCATTCAGTTGAAGTATGTGGGGAGGAATTTTGTTGTAACATTTTAAACAGTATCCCATGAAAGATGAGTCCACTTTAGCCAGTCTGAAACCTGGTTGAACTAATGAATGAAAAAATGAAAAAAAAAATGAAAAAGCGTTTATTCGTTGTTACATCCGTACTACAAAATATTTTACTTCTGCCAAACTGTAAAACAGTTTGTTGGCAGATGTAGCTCCCACATACAATTTTAATATTGATGTAACTATTTGTTAGTATTATATCAATAACAAATTTTACCTAAAACTAAACACACTTATTTTAAACAAAGGCTGACTATAAGCGTAAAGTTAAAACATTTTAAGTTGCGCAACAGAATTTAAATTCACAACGGTGAAGCCGCAAAAATCAGATAGTATGACATAAATTTAAACAACAACAAACAATCATAAACGGAATCTACACATCTCCAGTCATGAAGTTTTGACAAAAGGTGCTAAAAAGAAACTTCCCCATTTTGTTTTGAAAAGATACTTTCGTGGTACAGCTATTTTCTAAATCGGAAGGTATGTCGTTAAAAATTGTTGGCACTAAGCATTTTCTACATCTTTGCCCATAATAATTAGTACAAGTGGGTACCACAAATCTTCTGATACATTTATTCCTTTTAGGTCTTATGCATACCGTCTCGATTTTAAACTCATCCTTGCAATAGTTCTCTATAGCCAATAACAATACCACCTTTCGATGAACTGGCAACATCTTACACTCTAAGAATAATTCTTCATAATCACTACTTTTACAACGTGTTTTTGTGTTTCTATCAACTAAAAGTTTCATAAATCTGATCTGTAGTAATTTTATTTTATCTAAATATGTTTTGAATGTGTTACCATAACATGCCAGTCCATATGAAAGTAGCGAGTCAACCAGCGCATAGTAGACCGTGTGCAAAGTAGCCCTATCCAGTACAAAACTAAGATGGTGGAATTTTACAAGCACTAATCGGAGTTTGTCACAAAGGTGTGTTATGTGTGTTTTCCACGAGAAGCTGTTGTCTATAACTAAACCCAAGTACTTGTATTCCTCCACCACCTCAATATCTGCACACGCACAATACGTCGCGCCGTCATCGTGCAGGCACTCATAGCTATGCCCCACCACACGCGGCGGACGCTCACAATTTTTAAGATAAGGAGACCGTATACGCATACACTTAGTTTTATTTATATTTATTATGATCCCATTATCATGGGCCCATTTAATGATATTTGTGAAATCCTCCTGAATATTCCTTTCAATTTCATCTAATTCTTTATCTGCATACACTAAGCAAGTATCATCGGCATACATGTATATGCGACAGTTTCTAACCACATTGCACATGCTGTTGACATGCATGATGTATCCGACAGGACCAAACACGGAACCGGTTGGCACACCGCATGTGACGTAACTGGGTTCTCCAATGACGCCGTCAATGACGGTTCGCAGTGCCCGGCCTGTGAGGTAGGCACGGAACCACCTGTTAAGTGGTCCCGCTACGCCACATTCCTCCATGGCTTGAAGCAGCTGGTGGTGCTCAAGGGTATCAAACGCTTTTTTGAAATCAATGTAGACCACCACCACCCATCCTTTGATCCAAACATTCATTGACGTCGTCCGCAAACTGTGCCAGAGCCGTCGCCGTGCTCCGTCCACGTCGAAAACCATGTTGAGCCTTTGACAAAATATTGTTGTTTTCCAAGAAAGCACTTACCTGGTTCATAATTGGACACGCGGCCAAGTTCTGCCGTGACACTAACCCGACGTGTAATCACTGCGGAGAGACTGGCCACACTTTTAAGGAATGCTGCACAAAGTCCAGTCCACCAAACTGTGCGACGTGCAAACGTTTTAATAGGAAAAGTGATCATAAAACTGGTGATGTAAATTGTCCTGCACGGAAATATGCCGAGGACAGCTATATCCATTCCATAGATTATGAAGGCGCCTAAGAGCGCTACCTATTAACCTATCCTTTAAGCACACTAGTAGTAGTTTTTGTTTGTTTATATTTATTAGGTGTTTATTTATCATGACTGATCAATTACTTAAGGACCTAGATCAATTTTCTGTGTCTGAAGTTATAAATTGTAATATTGATGAGTGTAAGCACCACTTTCCCTTGGGAGAGAAACCGCTGACCTTTCTCACACAAAATATTCGCAGCATAAATCGAAATATAAATGGTTTTGAAATATTGCTACAGAACCTGGGTATAAGTTGCGACATTATCGTCCTAACAGAATGTTGGTTGTCAAACCAAACCACTGTTTTACCATCTTTAGACGGATATGTTTCGCATAAAACCAACAGAAACATCAACCAGAATGATGGTTTAGTTGTATTTGTCAACAATAATTTAAGTACAACTGTAGAAGAACCTTTGCTACAAAATTGTAATTGCTTACTCATTAAAATTAATACAGATACGGTAGTTATGGCTATATACAGACCACCTTCTCAAAATGTCGCAAATTTCTTAGATTCACTAAACGTACAGTTACAAAGTCTTACAACTTTTAAACACATAATTCTAATGGGGGACATTAATATCAACATTGCTTCCGGGAAAATGGACATTCATGCACATAACTATGTTAATATCTGCTCATTCCACGGACTCTTGCCAGCTCATTACCACCCCACGCATCAAAGTGGTTCATGCTTAGATCATTTCATTATAAAAACAAATAAACCAGCCAAAACATTTGTTACTAACTCTTCGCTTACTGATCACCAAGCAGTTTTACTAATATTACAAGTTTCTTTACCAAGAAAAAATTGTTTACGCAGCTATACCAATGTCAACATGACACACCTCGAAAAAGACATACGTAATATTAATTTTGACCCAGTTTATAATTCCACCGATGCAAACTTTGCTATTAATTATTTTATAAATTCACTTCACTCTGCAATAATAAAGCATACAGTCGCCAAAATAACGCCAAGGAAGTACAAGTGCATTAAACCTTGGATTACACCCGGACTTGTTCGATGTATTAGGCATAGAGACAAACTTCACATAAAGTTCAAACTTGAGCCTGAAAATGAAATTCTTTCCATTACTTATAAAAGATATAGAAACTTCTGCAACAACCTTCTGAAAAAAATAAAAAATGAATATGACAGAAAAGAACTGCAGAAAGCAGGCAAAAATAGTAAACTTATTTGGAAATTTATAAAAACAAATACATTTAGATCAAAACAACTTGAACCTCCACTTGACTTATTGACTATAGAGAACAACCCAATAGAATCAACAAATATAGTTAATTACTATTTTTCTAACGTAGGCAAAACCTTAGCAGAAAAGACCATACAATCTAGAGGTTCTTTCTCTCAAAACCAACCTAAATCTTTCCCCAGACTCAAATCTTTTGTCTTACTAGATACGGATGTCGATGAAGTATTAACAATCATTTCTGGATTAAAGGACGTTTGCGCGGTTGGGTGGGACGACATATCAAACAACATACTTAAACATTTCAAATACCTCCTTGCTCCGCCGCTAACTCATATTTTTCAGTTATGCTTAACTAATGGTGTATTCCCTAAGTCGCTTAAAAAAGCAGTGGTTACTCCTGTATATAAATCTGGTGACAAAAAATGTGTTAACAACTACAGACCCATTTCAGTTTTAACAGGGCTCTCCAAGATCTTTAATATTAGATTAATGAAATATCTAGAGGATAACAAATTGCTTTCGGATAGACAATTTGGCTTTAGGCCCAAAAAATCAACTAATCAAGCAGTACATCAAATGACGGATTATATAACAACTAATTTGGATCAGGGCATGCACTCCATTGGGATCTTCCTAGACCTCGCCAAGGCCTTTGACACAATTTCCTGTCCTTTATTATTGGGCAAGCTTGAAAGACTCGGAATAAGAGGAACAACGCTTACACTGCTTTCTGATTATTTAAGAGACCGCGAACAATGTGTAAAAATTGGTCAGTACGTCAGTTCTGAGCTTCGAAATAGTAATTACGGAATACCACAAGGTAGTATATTGGGTCCTACTTTATTCCTAGTATATATTAATGACCTGTGCAGCTTAACACTCCAAAATGGTGTCATAATGTCTTATGCAGATGACACAGCTCTATTGTTTTCAGACAAGTCTCGAGAGGAGGTGTATAAACAAGCCCAGAACGGTTTTAATATAGTGTCTAATTGGCTACATGAAAATCTCCTAACACTAAATGCAGAAAAAACTAAACACATTTTATTCACTATGAGAAATACTAACCTGCCAACTACTAACATAAACATTTATGCGCATAAGTGCGGCAAGTACGCTGACAATGCATGTAATTGTCCTACTTTAGCAAAAGCCGATCATATGAAATATCTTGGTGTGACGATTGACACAAATCTGAACTTCCGTAAACACATTGATTTATTATGCACTCGAATGCGTAAATTAATATACATTTTTAAGAATTTACGATATATAACGGACTACAAATTAATTAAACAGGTCTATTTAGCTTTGTGTCAATCCATTCTTACATATTGCATAACTTCATGGGGAGGGGCTGCAAAAACAATCCTACTACCATTAGAACGTGCGCAGAGAGCTATCCTTAAGGTAGCCACCTTACGCCCATTTAGATTTCCCACATACGAGCTTTATACGGCATGTAAGGTTTTAACTGTGCGTCAACTATTTATATTAAAGATAGTATTACACCAGCATAGCAATCTCCCTTATACCCCCATACCTATACATAAGAGAAGAAAAGACTTAGTTTGCATAAAGCCTCAAACTAGACATACTTTTATAAATAAATTTTATGGTTTTTTAGGTCCGTTCTTATATAATAAAATCAATAAGTCTCTAAGTATATATAGTGTAAATTGTAAAAAATGTAGTGAAATGTTAAGTGAATACTTAGCGACATTAAATTACTCAGACACTGAAAAATTGCTAGAAATCATGCAATAAGTTTATTAATGTTAAGGCAATTTTTATTTAATAATATAATTATTATGTATCAATGCTAGCTCTATGTACATTAATTTAATAGTCCAATAAAACACTCAGCGTTGTTACGTGAAGGCCTGAAACACAGGTTTGAATAAACCTACATCAGGCAGGTCGCTATTGTTTTTCATTAGACCTTTATCCAATATATTATATAAGTTATACCTACACTAGATTTATTTTAGGCATAGTTTAATATTTGCTTAATAATTTTAATATGTAACTCTGTACTGATGTCACTTCTATGTAATTTATATGTGAACTTATGAATAAAGAGTATTATTATTATATTATTATTATTATTATTATATAATGAGCTTTTCCACAATTTTATTTATTACAGACAGTATAGCTATTGGCCTATAATTTGAGTAATCACTGTGCACACCTTGCTTAAATATAGGTCTTATTAATGCTGTTTTTAACTGATCAGGATACAAACCACTTTCAACACATAAGTTAATGAACAAAGCTATCACAGGGCTCAGCTGTAATTTCAACAATTTTATTTCCTTTACTCTAATTTTATCTATACCTTCAGACTTATCACTACTTAGAATACTTATTATTTTATCTACATCCTTTGGGTAAGCTTTTTGAAACCGTAATAGGTCCCTATTTCTTGTACTATAATTATTTCTATCACCTCTTTTACTAAAAAGATGTACATTTTTTCTTACGTACATGATGTTTTCATAGATATATTGACAAGGTACCGTCATGATGTTAATATCTTTAAACAGTTCCCTTAGAGAGTCACGCCTTCGGAGATAATATATGGCTCTGATCGCTCTTTTCTACAGAATAAAAATAGACTCGATGTCTGCAGCCCGTCCCCACAGTAAAATACCGTAAGACATGATACTATGAAAGTAACTAAAATAGACTAGCCTCGCGGTATCTACATCAGTAAATTGACGGATTTTTCTGACAGCATATGCTGCTGAACTTAACCGTCCTGCAAGAGATGTTAAATGAGGACCCCATTGTAACCTTGAGTCGAGCGTGATCCCTAGGAAAACAGTTTTATCGACGAATTCTAGTTTCTCTTGATTCAATACTATCTCACAATCACTACTCTTGACATTTGGTAAAGAAAATTTTATGCATTTAGTTTTTTTTCCATTTAATACTAAATTATTAGCAGTGAACCAACTGGACCTGCAGTAGGGCGTTATTTACGTCATCAAAATTTGTAGCACGTCTATCTACCTTAAAAATTAAGAAAGTATCGTCAGCAAATAACACCATTTGTGTTTGATTTTTTAATAAATGGAGTAGATCATTGATATAAACTAAAAAGAGGAATGGACCCAATATCGAGCCTTGTGGCACACCCATTTTTACTTTTAAACCTAGTGAATTGATACCGTTTATTTGAACTTTCTGCTGTCTGTCATTTAAATAAGATTTTACTAAATTGAGCGCAAGTTTTCCTAGTCCGTAATGCTCAAGTTTCAAGAACAAGGTTTCGTGATCAACACAATCAAATGCCTTGGAGAGGTCACAAAAGATTCCTATGGCGTCTTGGGCCTCTTCCCACGCGCTAAAAATGTGTCTTAATAAGGTTACACCGGCGTCGGTCGTACAACGTCCTTTGGTGAAACCATACTGTTGATCATGAAGGAACTTATTTCTGTTAAAATGATTGAGCATTTGATTAAGCATTACCTTTTCAAACACCTTGCTGAAGACCGGCAACACGGACACGGGTCTATAATTATTGGTGTCTTTACTGTCCCCGGATTCGAAAAGTGGTATTACCTTACTGTATTTCATTAAATCCGGGAAGACTCCTTGGTCCACACATAAATTAAATATTAAGGCTAAGTAAGGCGCTATGGTCTCAATTATGGAAGTACAGACTTTAATGGACATTCCCCAAAGATCTTCGGTTAATTTAATCTTAATTTGCTTAAAAGCTTTTATTACTGTTAAAGGGTTAATATGCTTAAAGTTAAATTCAATCGGGCAAGCTGGAACGTTCGCGCTTACCAAATCAAAAGAGAGCGAGGGCGAGGAATTTAAGGTTTCAGTAGTGTTAAGTGGGATACTAGTAAAGAAATTTACAAATTCTTAAGCAACTTCTTTGGTATCACAAACGAGACCACCACATGACGTCTTCAGTGTGTAGTCAGAATTATGTTTTTTGTTCCTGTTCGTTTCATTATTGATAATTTTCCAAACCGTCTGTATTTTATTGTCTGCTGACTTAACTCTTGTTGCTAATGTATAAGGCTTTAGCTGTCTTACAAGTGTTCTTAAAAGTTCTAGAGTACGTAGCAACATACTTATTAAAAGTTTCCGTGTAAGGCTTAAGGCCATACAGCTCGAACAGTCTATCCCTACTTTTCCTGAGTCCTTTAGTTGCCCAGTCACTAAATAAAAACTTAGGGCTGATAGTTTTTGTGTTCTTCTTATAAGAATTATTGAACTCGGTCTGGACTAACGAAAAGAATTCTTCATACAAAATATTAGCATTGTTCATTGTAAGGTCCTGATTATTTAACTTACAAACTAAAGTGCTATTAAATTTATTTAAATTAGCTGCTGTTATTGGTCTGAATTGTATCTGCACTTTTGTTATTGGTATGTTGGACTCAAAAGTTACACTTGACCACTGTGATCTGAAGGGAGATAATTAACTATGGCTTTATCTAAATAGTCGCAACAACAAAACACATTATCAATACATGTAGCAGTAGTCGTAGTTACTCGGGTTGGTTCTACAAACACATTTGAAAAATTGAATGATTTGAACAAATTTAAAAATCTACTGGTATTTGAATTATTTTCTAAAATATTCACATTAAAGTCACCACAGATAATTACTGATTTATTACCAGTTGCAAGTTTTGCCAAAACATTTTCCATTACCGACTCAAATATAGAGTAGTTTTGATAGTTTGGGGGCCTGTAAACGCACACTATAACATGCTTATCTAGCTCAACACATGCGGGTTTTTGATTTAATGCAACTTTTAATTAATATTAGTGGTGGTTACCACGCAGCATAGATTTTCGGTTAAAACAACTGGCCACACTATAATTCTCATAGTTAATTAACATTTCATAATCCTTTAACCAATGCTCAGTTAAACAAATTATGTCAAACATTGTTTTTTCTAAAAACAATTCAATTTCCAATTGTTTGGAAAAAAAGCCTTGAATATTTTGATGAAATAGTTTCAAGGATTTCTGCTTAGGCCCCCCTTTTGTACAGTTAACTATGTTAGTGCTAGAAAATACCTTTTTGTTATTAAGTGTAACTATACTGTTAGAGGTACCTTCTGTTGTCTTACAAACTAGTTTAAACAATTTTTTATTTTTTTTTATTATTCTCGGCAGGTGTGGGAAATCCTCATGGACGCCCAGACTGCGTCACAGGTGACACAGTCTGGGCAGTGCCGGACTCTTACCGGCTAAAACCACACTCCTGCCTTGCCTGTCCCTCTGACGTGATCAGAGACCTTGTTTTTATTTTAAATTTTCATTTTTTTTACTTTTACAATTTTGACAGCAATTACAAAACAAACAGAGACATTCCTCTGCTAGACAGCCAACATGCATCATATCTTTATGGTACTACGGTCTGATACCTTGGTTTATTTTTTTTATTTTTTTTCAGTTTTTCAGTTTTTTACAGTTTTTGTATTTAGTCTTATACACGATTAATTTTAAATCGTTCTGGAGCCGAAACACAGTGACTCCAGACGATTAATAGGTACTATTAGCATTTTTATTGTTTTTTTAAGACATCTAATATAGAAGTTAGAAATTTATCACTTTTATTTCTGTCATTCGAGTTAAATCTTAGTAGCGCTTCCACTATTTCATTCATAAACGCAAGATCGTACGCGATCCGCTCGGTGATGACGTAGCGCGGCACAGCTGTGCGTGTGCGAGTCCGGCTGCAAGTAAGTACCTGCAAGTAGGTATTTCATTTCTGGTACGATAGGTTGGTGTAAGTTCATTCACCTTGTTATCTCTCGTTTGTATCGGAAGCACGGCACGGTGTTTACCACTATCACATCTCCTCGTAAACGAGAGAAACTAATTGAAATTTCATTCACCACTCTCGCATCACGAAATCACTAGTACTCGTACCTTTTCAACTAGACACGAGTACGCTTGGGAGTTGTATTTAAGGCCTTGAATCGAGTGTCGACCAATCGTACTAATAGGTACTTAATAAGCATACCTACCTACCATATTTATGATAAATAAAAAAAAGAATACTGCCTAAACCAACTTTTATGCGACAATGCTTGCTTGCGGCCGCGGCGCGGCGGCTTCTACAAAGGCAGGCAATGTAAACAGAAAAAATTAATCGTTTTATCTGTCCAATAGAGTTCATTATAAGATGGTGGTGCCCTTTTCTATGAAAATATTGGACCGAATTAAGACCTTATTTCTATACACTTAACCGCGGAATTTGGTTGTGCATCCTTTTGAAGTCCGGTCGGACACTTCTCAGAATAATTTTAGTAAACTGCGTACCTACTTACCTTGTACCTAGTTTGGTGAAATTTCTATTTGTTACCGTTTACGGTTAAGAAATAAAGTCTGAATTCGCTTTTCGTGTTTTTATTTGTGTACCTATTTATCTATTGCGTATGTGTTTTTATGCTGTCTGATCAATGAATGGATTTTTCAATGGATACCGTTCGCAAGTGTTGCCGTTCGTTGATACGTTTTACACACATATGCATTGATCGCAGTTACTTCGAGTTCTCATTATTTCACAAAAAAAACAATAAATTAGATTTTGCGTGTTTTTTTTTAATTGTAATTTATTGAAAATAATAGTCCCAATCGTTTCAAGTTCGATGATCGAGTTTATGGCTTTTCGTTCCAGAACGAGCTAAAATTAACCGTGTATATTATTTTACAATTCTTATTTCTATCCTTATTCTAGTCTTTCAGAGACGGGGGAGCAATTTTTATTAATGCTCTTATATACACATTATTCGTAATAATCTAAGCTTATTTCTATTTTCACATTTTATATTTACTTCCTGTTTTACATTAAAAATATTTTACACATGTTTATTTCTATGCTGGTCTCTAATATAACACACTATATTATGACAGCATATTTTCTTATGCGGTTTTGTTTCTTTCTATAACTCTTTTTGCGATATATTTACAGTAGTCTAAGAATATTTCTGCATTTCTACTTTTTATTATGTCCTTTATGTTGTTTATTGTTATTGTCGTGTCCAATATATTCTCGGCGTTAAAGCGGTGTTTCGCAAATTGTGGGCAGTCGAAAAGTATGTGCGGGATCGTTTCGCTTGCTTCCGGGTCACAGATGCACGATGGACTCTCCTTGCACTTGAAGCGATTCAAGTACTCGGAGAATCCGCCGTGCCCTGTCATTATTTGCGTGAGTAGACCATTTGTTCCTATCTTGCGAATTACTCCGTAAGCCACCCTCGCATCCGGGAAGAATATTTTAGTAACGGATGCGGTGTCACTGGTTTTGTATCTGCGATCCCACTCATCAAGCGTTGCCATACGTATGCTTCCCTTGACGAATGAGATCGGACACTGATCGTAGTCAGGTTTTCTTTTGGAGTTTCCAGCGGCCTCTTTTGCTAACTGGTCGGCTCTTTCGTTCCCTAGCAGCCCAGCGTGAGCTTTAATCCAGAACAAGTTTACCACCTTGTTCTGGCGAGATGCGGATCTTATGTTATCCCTAGCTTCTACAGCAAGAAAGAGGGTGGACCGAACCGGGGTTTGTTATCGTTTGGAGAGTTATTGAGTCGCTGAAAACTCCAAAAGAAGATGCCTTGAGCTTATTTATTTCCCTGGTGGCTCTCGCTATTGCAAGGAGTTCAGCCTGGTAAACCGTGCAGTAATTTGATAAGGCAAGTTTGAGGGCTCTGGTCTCGGCCTCACCATTCCATATGGACAGTGAAGCACCAACCCCTCCTCCGATCTTACTACCGTTCGTAGAGATGCGGATGTCGAAATTACTATTGTTGTTCAACTGCTCTTGGTTTACCAGGCTGACGAATTGCAAGGTGTCGCGTGCCGCGGGATGGAGACACCCGATCGCAGTGGTCATTCGCTCGACCTCCCTGCCCGCCAGTGACGCCTGGGGCACTCCCCTCTTGGCTTCGTACAGTGAAGCCACCTCACGAACTCGGAGGTCAAGGGGGAGCATCCCAGACAACACTAGCGCTGAGTTCAGGGAGACCGTGCGATATGACTTGCATATTTTCTGGGCGATTCCGCGCTGGACAGCCCCAAGTTGTTTTATTACGCCTACCTTTTTGGCAGCCGGTGCCCACACGCTAGCAGCGTAAAGTATAATGGGCTCCATCGCCGCAACATATATCACCCGCACAACTTCTGAGTGAAGCCCCCAACTGACCTTTGCGGCTCTACACAGCTGTTTGTAGATCGCAATTGCCTTCTTGCAAACGAGTGAGACGTGGGTGTTAAAGGTCAGTTTATGATCAATGGTTATTCCCAGAAGCTTTATTTCTTTTGACATGCCAATGTCGATCCCACCCATGCTCAGGCGTGGTGTGTCATATTTGAGTTTCTTCGTTATTACCATAGCGGTTGTTTTATGGGGTGCGAATTTTAGTTTATTCTCGACACCCCACGCCAGAACATAAGCGAGAGCGGCATTGGCACATTCCTCCACCTCCAGTGCGGTCTCTCCGTCAAACACTAGGAGAACGTCATCTGCAAACGCCTGAATGTAGTTACCCCTACTCTCTGCTGCTTTTAGGAGGGGGTCCAGTAGTAGGTTCCATAAAATTGGGCCCCCAATTGAACCTTGGACACAGCCTTTGTTTGTGCTCTTGCTGTATACCTCCCCACCGTACCTGATAGAAACCTTTCGGTTTCTGAGGTAGCTGTCTATGACCCGCCTAAGGTTAGTTTGACACTCTTCTTCCGCCAGACGGACTCTTATCGCCGGCCACCAGGCGCTATCAAATGCTCCCTCTATGTCCAAGGATACGAGCGTAATGATCCTTTTTTGTGCTAGTTTTCCTCTAACGTGCTGCATGAGAGCATAGAGGGAGTCTTCAGTGCTTCTTTGTGGCATGAATCCGTACTGACGGGTACTCATCCTTGGTAATAGGTGGAACTTGAGGCGGGCCACCAGCATCTTCTCGAAGATCTTTCCTAATAAAGGCAACAGTCCAATCGGCCTATACGATTTGGGAGTGGAATAGTTTTCCTTTCCAGGCTTTCTAAGTATTATGACTGTTGCCTGTGGTTGTGTGTGTTGGCTGTGGGGAAGTGATGGTATTCTAGGCACTTATTTAAAACCTTCAAGAGTACTTCCGGGTCGTCACTTACGGCGTGACAACAAATGTCGGCTGTAAAGCCGTCTGAGCCCGGTGCCTTTTTCGGATTGAAGGAATCCATCGAATTCTTCAACTCTGCCATAGTAAACGGTGGGTCGCAAGGATCATTTTGTTCGCCAGAGTTTACATTTTCGGCTTTGATTCGAATGGACCGGTGATATGCGTTGTCGTATTCTATGGGGTCTTCCGGGTAAAACGTTTCCGCCAATAACTTCACGGAGCCCTTCGCATCCAGCACATCACCATTCCTTTCCAATGGCAGGTCTTCCTCCCTACGCTGTGTCCTACCAATCACCCTATAAATTCCCTCCCAAACCACCTCCCTATCCTGTCTCCCACAGAATTCCTTCCAACGCTCGGTCTGAGCTTTGGCCGCTTCTAACTCATACTCTTCTTTCTTTTTCAGGTACTCTTCTATGACCTTCGACTTCCGGATTTGGGCGGCACAGCGGATCCTGCGCTTCATGGTAGCGACGGTCCCCTTCATCTCAGCGAGTCTCTCGGACCACCACGGCAAGGTAAATTCCTCTTTGACTTTCTTGGTCGGTATTGTTTGCTTACATGTTTCGTCTATTGCTTTAGTGAGGTTATTTATTATTGTGTCAATTTGCTCTATGCCTTGAATTTGGTCTATTTCTACGGATGTGATTTTATAATCTATTTTCAATTGGCCAAACTTCTCATGAAATTTGGACCAATTGGCTTTTTTGGTGCAAAATTTTCGTGTTGTTCTTTCAATTTTGGTGACCTTTGATTTCTGCAAGAGGATTTAAAAAATAATGCCGTTGTGATCCGAGCTCGTGAGACCCTCGTCAACCCTCCAGTCGTCCAAGCATCAGCTCCAAGATATAATTGGAGCAAGCCGTAATGTCCACGTGACTGCTATATCTTTTCCCTCCTCGGATGGTGTCGAAAGTCGGAATATTTCCCCGGTTCAGTATGTTCAGATTCAGCTCGCCGAGAGTACCTGCCATCTCTTCCCCCCTAAGGTCAGCCTTCGGGCTGCCCCACCATATGCTCTTAGCATTGGCGTCCCCTCCAACAATCAGTTTTCTGGAACCAACTACGAGCTCTATTTGTTTCAGGTGTTCTAAATATTGCTCGATTGGCTGGTCTGGCTCAAAATAAAAGGAGACAAGCGTGATTTCCCAGGCACTGGTCTGGATTCCCACCACAACGATGTTATTTGTGGTGAGTTTTGGGTACTGTTTGACTGTGAAGTCACTGTTAAAGACAGCTATTGCCGCTTTGACAGTCCCATCTCCTGTGCCAGTGTTCTGGAAGATCCTAACGCCCCTGTGACTCCTCATTACTTTCGATCCGGCCACGTATGGTTCCTGAAGAAGCGCCACCGCTATCCCGCGCTTTGTAGCTTCTGTTAAAAGCTCATTTGTAGCTAGCTTTTTTCGTTGGAGGTTAGCCTGTGCTATATTATATGGAGTGTTGTCTACTGGGGTGCCCTTAACAATACGCCACGGTTGACCTGGCCACGTCATCCCATTTTATGCGTACTGGGCATTCGTGGCTAAATGCGTTATGCTGAGTACCGTGAGCAATTTTGGCTTTCGTACAATTGCGGCAGGCGGGTGGTGAGCCCGAAAGCCAATCCGGGCACTCTGGTCTCATGTGGGGACCGCCGCAGTGACTACAAAGGTCTGCAGGCTCTTTACAGAACCGCTTTTCATGTCCAAAGCCTAAGCAGCGAGTGCATTGGACCAACGGGGTCTGATCTTCGACCTTAATGCGCTGAAGGTCTACGTGAACGGTCCCAATTTCCAGCGCTCGTCGCCAGATGGTGGGCGAAACGCTGATGATGACGTGGCCAGCATGAGGGTTACGTGTTCTTCTCCTATACTTGACCTCCACTCTGTTTTCCCCATTGTCGAGGCCGTTAAAAACACCCTGGTTCTGGTTCCTTAGCGCCTTAAGGATGTCTTCGTCAGTATTGACTGCCAAAACTCTCTTCAGGATCAGAAGCGGGTCCTTGTTTTTAACTTCCTCGACAATGAGGTCAACTCCTTTCTGAAGTCGATCCTTGATCCTGCTCCTCTCTTCTTTGGTTTCTAACCCTATTATTATTTTCCTGTCCTTAGCTTTCCTCACCTTTTCCACCTTTATCCACCCATCCTTAGCATTTACTGCTTTCCTCACTCTATTAAGGACTTCGTCGCCAGTCTCCGTTTCATTTTTCGATGTGACCACAACCGAATGCAAGGTACTGCACTTTGGCAGTGACCCTACACCCTGAGTTGCGGCCACGCTCGCATATGTGTTACCCTTCTCCAGGGATTTTGTCTGCTGGTCAATCGTTTCCTTAAGCTCCTCTATTTTCTTGTTATTTTCTACAAGGAGCCTTTTGTGTTGTTCTATTTTCTCTATAATAATCTTGCCTGTGTCAATATATTCCGGAGAAGTTAGTATTGCTGCTTCGGCTAACTTTGGCTCTGTTACTACAGGCCCCTCCCTGGTCGTTCTTTGCTTAACGACATTTAGCTCTAGTTCGAGTTCCTTGACAAGCTTATAGAGTCGTTCCGTGGCTTCGGTGATACCGGTTTTTAATTCGGTCTTTGTGTTTTTGGAGCTGCTTAGGTTTAATTTAATTTTCATCAGACAGGCTTTAGCCTCCGCTGTTCTATCTGCGTATTTGGTTTTTGGCGGTGAGTTTGTTTCGACGGACTTCCTCATTGTGGTCGCAATTTTACTCTCCTGTGTCAAGGCAGGCTTAATTTTAGATTTCGCAGGGCCAGTCTGCGACGTCTTTGTAGTTGTAGAGGGGATGGGGCTGCTATTCGCGGCTTCCCAATCCTCTATGCTGCGTGTTACATTTAAGGGGGGAACTGCCCCGAGTTTAGATGGTGACTTCACCGTCGACCGCCTTTGCCGGTGTCCTATATCCAAACATGTTGGGAGATACGCGTCAAAATTACGAAACGTCAACAGGGACGTAGAGTAAAAAATAAAATACAAATAAAATAGAAGTAAAATAGTGTGAAGAGTAACTTTCAAGTATGTGAAACAAAACCACACAATAGTCTTAAAAACTATAATATAGTTACAAACAAATTCAACTTTTCTGTAGTCAATATATAAAATTAAAATTAAGTCACAACACGTTACGGTCGGAGACTAGGCCGAAAGTGTAAAGCAAGGTGCATACGCCACACACAGCATACACCGCAGCACACTCACTCAAAAGCCACGATTTGGAATAATTATATAAATAGATTAAAAATGGGACGTTTTCCTTTGATTTTATTGGAGCCAAAATATAGGTATTTTCCTTCCGATTCCAGGGACCCCAAACTCGGTGGGTCTATGACCTCTGGTTTGGAAGTTAGGGCCCGGGGGGTGAAGTAACCCTGAAGGGGGGGAGGGGAAAATTTATTAGTAAAAAGGGGAAAAAAGGGGGGGGGGTGACGAGGTCACACGGGGTAATGAGGGGGTCACGTACGGAGGTCTGGGGGAGGGGTATAATATCAGGGGGATAACTGGATATGTAAAAATATTGTGTTAACTTAATATCGGGGGTCAAAAAGGGGGTCTAGGGGTCTATCTAATTATAAGTTCTAGTTGGGAGGGGGGTTATAGGCAAATTCAAATTTCGTCAGAATTTGGATATTCCCAGCCGTTTTTGAGATAGAGCGGGGGTTAAAAATAGTAAAAGGGTGGGGGAATTTTATTGATGGTTATTATTATAATTGATGAATATTGTACTGTACAATGACAAGACTTGCGGCCACGGTATATATTAAAGAGTGGGGGGTGGGGGGGATTTTTTATATCTTATTAGTAAAAAAGGGGGGGAATGGAAGGAGGGTGACCTAATAATCGTTGCTGTATATACTATACCAGTATAGTTCCAGTATAGTATATACAGGCTGGTGTCAATTTTGGGCTAACTCGCTCCGTTTCCGAGTTATGGCCGTTTTTAGATTTTTAAAAGTCCCGGGTTCAGTTCCCGTTTGGTGAAAACAATTTTTATAACTAGGAAAATAAAATACTAAATCTAAATCTTAATCTAAAGCAGATCGGCATCGGTATTTTGCAGTTTTTAAATTGGCTTCTATAATTTCGATTTTAATTACGGGGTAAAACTGGGGAAAAATTTTAAAATGGGGAGAATTACGTAAAGTTACCCGGGATTTTTTGAAAAAGCGCCGCAGCGGGTTTTGAATAGTTTGTATGGGTAGCCCTTACGGGGGAAACTATGTTATATAAATTTAGTTTCCCTCTACGACTTCCTGTTTGGGAGATATAGCCGCTACCGTACGTCTTGTCAACAAGCGGGGATCGGGGAAAAATCCGCGACCGGGGAGGAGCTTTATATCCCAAACTACTTTATAAAACTTTTTAAAACTAATTTTAACAGGGGCTAGTAGTTGAGGGCTACTACGTTTTTAAATAAAAATGCAAAAAAAACTATAATTAACTTAAATTTTAATATTTTTCTTTCCGAAAGAAACCATTTTTTTCTGCGTGCCGTAATAATTACAATTCTCTTACGGTTATGGTCCAATATCGGTGAAATTTTCGCTTCTGGGTTAGGGAACGTCCCAGCTAACCTGCACAGGAGTTTCAGATTTTTCTTCCCTTGTTTTAGGAGGAAAACCGTGGCCGGAAAAACTTGTTGTCTGTTTCACAGCCGCACAGGTTTGCTATTAAGTTTGTAGTCACTTTTAGATGTGCACACTTATCCGATTTTCACTTTTGAAAAGACCTCTAGGGTCCTTGTCACGTACTCCTTCTCGAGGAGTGGTCAGGGGTGATTTTCAGCCTTAATTTCGGGACCTCGTTGGCACATGGAAAATATTGTTTTCCCTGTATTTCCGCGCGCCTGCACGGAAAAATTCGGGACTTTTCCCAGGGTTGGAGGTCTCACTCAGGCGGTCAGGATAGCAGTTCCAGATCAGTATGTTGTCGATCTGGTTTAAAAGTTTTTTCTGCTTTAAGATCTAAAAATCCAACAATTGCACAGTTTTTTCACTAATTTGGTCACAGTTTTCACAATTTTTTATATTTATCACTGAAATTTTCGCGCCCGTGATCGCCTCGTGATTCCGCGTCTTTTGATATATATCACGAGTATTTCGGAGAACTTTTTCCGTTTTTTGCGATTTTTGACTGCGGAGCGCGGTTTAAACTGGACTGTTCGCGGCAGGGGACGCCGGGTGACTAGTTTAAACTATTTGAGCTAACCACCTTATCATTAGTACTATTACTAATTGTGGTGTTAATTGTAGATGACTTAGACATACTAATTATGTCTGGGTTAATATTAAAAGCTAATAGCCTAGCTATTTGACGTCTAAAACTAATGGGCAGATACACAGTATCCCTAGTCAACCTTAACTTATCAAGAAAAATGTTGGTGTCAAAAAATATAAACTTGTCACAATGGTGACTAACTAAGAAATGCATGTAATTATTTAACATGTGAATGTAGTTGTTTTGCCTATTTGACAAATGCTCAAAATATGGAAAAGCACACAAAATTATTTTCCTACAATTTTACTTCAATACTTCTGTGACACAATCGGTAATATCATCTTTTTTAACATTAAAACTATTATTACCTATAAGTATGGTAATAATGGCGTTAGGATCATATTCCTTCCTAGTTAATGAAGACATTATTTGTTTGTAGGAATTCTGAGGCATGCAATAGTTTTGCGAAGAATGACTCAGATTGTTGCTAAGTAACGTACCTAACCCTTTTCCAAAACTATCAGAAAACAAAATAGAGCAAGGGAGAGAATTAGCTTCTGTCTGAACTACTTGCAATGGTCCTTGTTCAATATCTACTTGATTGTTTATAGATACCTGAGCACTTCCCAACTGGTACGGGTCCTCCGTTGCCTCAGGCTGGAGAGTGCCAAGATTGTTTTTTTTTGCGATGATGATTGAGGGCTGCTGGGAGTCAGCGGGTCCACTTTATCTATATTAGAGTTGCACATTTCCACTAACTCATTTGCAGCAAGAATGTGCTCCTGAATTTGTTTTTCAGACCTCACGTACTTAGTATAGAGTGACTGTAGTGATGCTTCTAGTACCTGAATTTCAGACTGTAAATAATGAGTGTCAAACTCATAAATGTTCTTACTGTCTTCTAATTTAATTTGATAGTTTTTTAATTTATTCATAAGAAAACCACGTTCTTTCCTTAGTTTAATATTATTGGAACTGTGTTTTTGTTGTTTCTTATATTTATTACATTTGTTTATGATTTTATTTAGCTTTGCATATTTTTTAATTTTATTTTGACTGACTTAATAACTACTACTATTATGTTTCATTAAAGAATCTTCAGTAAGGTCTAATGTTACTAAGGAATGAGGGTTGCAAGTAGTGTTTAATAATTCATTATACAAGTTATTATTCTTGTTAGCCTGAGTACATTCTTTTAGTTTCTGTAAATTTGTAATTCGTACATTTGCATGAATTAATTCTTCTTCTAGATCCCTAACCTTACATAAAGCCTCCTCATATATGTTACTGCAGTTGTTGAAACCATTCGTGACCACCCGCAGTTTGTCCCATTCATTAATAACATCCAAGTATTGCTGATGAAGGTCCACAGCTCCAACTCTTGAGCAAAAGCCCTACGGGTCATCACAGGCATGGTTTCAGGAATTAGTACTGAAAGTAGAATTAAAGGAACGGTGAGAACCAATGAGACAGACGAACACAAAAAAGGAAAGCTAGAAATGAAAGAAAGAATTAGAGAAGTTAGTGTAGCTTTATAGAGAAATGAGGTAGGCTGCTAAATCTAATTGAAATGCAACTTGATTTGATCAGATTCTAAGTTACATGGATTATATTTTCTTATGATTTTACTTTTCCATAAGTGGCACAGTGCGATATTTTTAAAATCTAGGTGGACAATATTATTGTATGCTTTAAATGAGTAATAACATTTATTTCACGCAATAAAAAAATACTATAAGTAGTGAAATATTGAAATGAAACATCAATGACTTATATTTTATATAATAAATGAAAAATCAAAAACATACAATTGATTTACGATATATTCGAGCACAGAACAGATTGAAACGTAATACTTAAAACATTTACGTGTGTATAATATTACAATGGATGATTAATAAAGCAATAATAATATAATACAGTTTTTTTTTAAATAATATAATATGTATACTTAATAATATTAACTTAGGGCTTTATATTGCTTCACTGGCACTAAGCGGACAAATTAATCAGAGTCACTATCAGATTCATCTGTATCTCTGTTAGAATCTTGACCAAATTCGTCTGATTGACCTTCACCAATTTCCATCGGTGGAGTTCTAATTTCTAGCAACTCTTGTACTTCTGGAGTAACTTGCCTACGCTTTGTTTTGGGCAAACGACGTAAACTTGCTATATATGGATCGGACGTTATAAGCAACCTATTGATTAAATCCCTATTAGTATCGACTCGTGAAGTCTTTCTCGTAAACAGCTCTCTAAACTTCTTATTATGTTTATTTCTAGATTCTTATGCCTCCTCTGATAACTGACCAATTGGGACAACACACGACACAATAATATCTTTTCCGTGGAAGAGAATTTTGTGCACGGTTACAGGCATTGGGTACCAGGAGTATTCCTTAATATATAAATCACTAGTTGCTTTACTGTATTCGTCAAACTTGTCGCAATTGACCGGAAAACCACTATTTATGCACTCTAAAATAACATGAAAGCGTTTAATAAGTGCAACGCTGACGCCTGTTATGTCTGCAGACTTTTCAGCATTTCTAAAAAAAAATCGTGCCGTGTTACCGTCATTAGTATTGCCAGTATTTTGTTTAGGCATATCAACCAACAATCCCAACTCACTCCTAAACTTTTCTCGAACATCTTTCTTTTTTTCTGCCACGATCTTTTTGTTTTCATCTCCTCTGGCCTGCCATGATTTAATACCGAGGCGATATGAAATATGTAAAATACATTCAAAAAAACGTATCCATGCGTGTAGCGGTGATAAACCGAATAACAGAAAATCTTGTTTGACCGTCTTGGCTATAATCAGATCTCTATTGTTCATTTCTTTTGGTTTTGCACCACACAAATAACAAGTTTGTGTAGATGCACAAGAAGCAACAGCATTGCAAACTTTGCCGTCAATCATGCAAAATATCATTTTAGCCTTTACTAACATCTCCACGCCATTAACTGAAATTTTTGTGGGTGTAAGAGTTTCAATTTGACTCTTGATTTTATCAACTTCTGTTGTTATCAAATTTGCATTTTCTTTTGCAAACATAATCTTTATTGGTCGACAATATCTGGTCGAAGATGGCGAAAGATTTTGCCATATAATAATTTTGTTAATTTCCACATACATTTGCAGAGGTACCATAGATATACTAAAAAGACTTTCATCACTACACCGTTCCTCAGAATTTTTTTGTTTATATTTATGTTGTTCCGCACCATCACAACCCCACTTCACTATTATCTCTAGGTTTCGTATATTTTTTTATAGTTTTTAAAACCTCTTCTTGCGCCTTGCATAATCTTGTGATCGTATGATCGATTAAAGATTGTAGTTTGATTTCTGCATATGTTTCTGTAACATCTATGTCATTGGGGTAGCAAAGTTTTTTGCCAATTTAACTTTACAATATGCTGGATATATATTGGTATTTATTAGTTTTGCTTGCTGTCGTATTACATCATATAGATGGGTCGACAGATTGGCGTCGACAATCAACGCCACAGCTTGGTCCGCGGAAAATTCTTTTTTTTTTAATTGAGAAACACACTCGCGCTCTCTTCAGTGTAGTGCCTCTTCTGGGTGAAAACTCACACAGCTCTTTCACTATGGCCGCTGAATCTCTTTTACCCTTCTTGCGAAGCTACACTTCGGTCGTCAAAGACAACTCTCCCTCACTCGATGAATCTAGAAGATGTTGTATACGTCGCATTTGGGTTTTATGGCTGGAACTGCCGAAGTCTTTTTGTGGTCTTCCGGGTCGGCTACTAGGTCCATCCAATGAAATGTTTGTGGCATTTTCTGTTATTATATTGTTAAATGAAAAACCTTCTTCTAACCAAGTACAATTCGTTTTTAAAAAGTGGTCTCGATGTCTGCCTGATTTCGTCCATTTTACTTCAATTTGTTGGGCACAGCTTCTTATTTTTGCCTTAAATTTATTTATAATTTCATCTGGAAAAGATGGATTACCAAATTCTTGCAATATATGATGCAACAAAGCATCCATTCTACATTCTTTCGCATTGGCGAACCAAACATCGAAAAATGAAATTCGTGAAATCTCAAACGTCATTCTGAAAATGGAAAGAAAATGTATGAGAGTCGCAACTTTGCGCCAGCAAATGGCCATGTTTCATAGAGTTTACAAGTGCTTCTATTAGAAAAATATGGCATGAGACTCATATAGTTTCATATAAAGTGTTAAAAGTTTATTACAAACAGTACTCGGCATTCTCTTTTAGAAAAAATTAAATACTAATATTCCCTTCGCTCTGACTATTCAATGTAACGATGTTGGTAATAAAATGAATATATAAACTTACCTCAAGACTCAAACGAAGACGATAACAACACTTAATCACAACTAGCACACAGAAACACAGCGTATTCATCGAGCAAACTCAGACGAATGCCGCTACCGTTCACTCTAAGCGACTGTATAAACGCAGGTAGTTGGCTGGTCTGACCCTTTTTTCTATTGTTCGACTCGACTTCTAGGAAAAAAAGTCTTGTGTGCTTGAAATATGGTTTATTGCTACTGATTTTAAGTAAGTGGCAGGCTGGTAATTAAAAGTGTGAATTTTTAATATTGTCGTCCTAGATTTAAAAAATACCGCACTGTGCGGCGTCCTGAGTCTCTTCAAGCTGGAAGCTCTGTAC
This sequence comes from Agrochola lota, assembly GCA_947364205.1. Lineage (NCBI taxonomy): Eukaryota > Metazoa > Arthropoda > Insecta > Lepidoptera > Noctuidae > Agrochola > Agrochola lota. The sequence goes on along the minus strand of OX376239.1, from coordinate 12,137,739 downwards.
GGGACAGACTTTTTAGATCGGAGGAACGTCGTTTGATCCTTGAAGAACAAAGGAACGTGGAACTAGCTGGCATAAGGATGGCTGTTGTAGAGTTGTGCGGGCATGTGCAGCAGATCAACGTGCAATTACAATCAAGAGTATAGTAAAGAAAAAAAACCAATGTAAAAATTGTATTCAACTTTTAAAAAAAGGAGGGCGTTTCTATTTTTATTTTTTTAATGATTCTATAAGAAATTCAAGCCAACTGATATCAAGCACCCCACAGTTTTTTACATGTTGAAATCTTCACATTAAAAGATAATTTTAGTTCAAGTGGCGGTTTTTTGCTATTTTAAACTATAATTTTTATAAGTACTCTCGATTGCAATTGCTCTATAAATATATAATGTTTAACCCGCTTTGATTTTTCATTTTATTTATAAGAAATTGAGATTAGTTCTCTTAGTAATTTTTGTGATAGTTTTAATTAACGTTAAGAGAATTTGAGTACGGAAAGAAAGAGTTGAGTGATTAGTAAAAAAAATATATATTATTAACTATTTTCTAACTATTGTATCAGTCTTTCCTTCACCCTTTGTCCCCTCCTCAAAGCATCTGTGACAGATGTAGCAGGCTGATGTGTTGTGACCTGCCGGGAGTTCTCCGATTCGAAATCCTCTTGCGTTAACTCCGGAGCACTCACTCCGGCCCTTATGCACATGTTATGTAAAACACAGCAGGCTAAGATTATTCTGCCTGCTCTGTCTGGATCGTAGTGCAGCTCCCTTGCTGCCAAGAGACACCTCCATCGACCCTTGAGTATCCCATATGTGCGTTCAATTGTGGAGCGGGCACGCTTGTGCACAGCATTGAATCTGCCTTCTGGACTGTCTTCTACAGCATTACCGACTGGTGTCATAAGATATTCCCGTAAAGGGTATCCTGAATCACCTGTCAAAGTAAAATATTATTATTGGTTAAATTGTATGTAAGTATATGTAGGTATAGTGCATTTGAAAAATGTACATCTAATTTATACTTGCCTAACAGATATGTTATCTCTGTGATACTCTCCAGATGCCCCTTGATCTCACATTGAGACCAGATGAACGCATCATGCGTGGCTCCACCAAAAGTTGCACCCACATTTAAGATAAGGCAGTCCGAATCGCATATCTGGAAAGCATACTCTTATGACTCTTTGAATGTATCATGTTCTTCAAAATCTAGTACTTTTTTAACGAAATTACTCACCACTTGGGTGTTAATGGAGTGGAAATGTTTTCTATTAAAAAACCGCTCCTCATGCTCACTGGGCCTCACAATAGCTATGTGTGTGCAATCAATACACCCAATCACACCCGGTAAATTACATTTTCCATAAAATCTGAAAAGAAAAAACATCATTTGAAACAAAAGTTACATTAAAGGCAGCTAAGATATCTCGGCTATAATTTCTACCATCATAGTTTTAATAAATTTTTCTTTTAGTATGTTCTTTTCTTAAATTGTCCTCTCTACTAAACTTTGTAAGTAATTGTAGGTATTAGAATTAATGAACTTTGAAACTCACTTCCTCTTGATGACATTCCTTTCACTTGACTTTTGTGAAAATTTAATGTACTTTCTGATTATTTCGGGTGTATTCATTGCACACGAGACCTCTCGTATACTCGTACATCGGGAGACAGTTTGGTGGGCCATTGGAGCATCATCATTCTGCCCCACAGGCCCTTTATAGCTGCCCCGAGCGTAAAAATTCAAGGCAACAAGTATCTAAAATTTAAGAATGATACATTTTATTATGTTGCTAATAATATGATAGTTATTATAGTACAAAAAAGTCTACTTTTTGTGTATCAAAAATACCTTTGTAGCAGGGTCAATTGCACGGCGATTACGCTTCCGGGGTAACAGGGGCACTATATCCTGGCAGAGTTCTTCGTACAGTGCTCGACTGAGTCTGTAATTAGCTACAAACTCAAGATCGGGCACTAAATTAGTGTTGAAGGAGTCACGAAGTCGTCTGCGATTCCTTCTGCGCTCCAAACGCTCTTCTCTGAGAGCCTCTGCCACCATATACATACGTAATGCCATTTCACTACAATTTTAAATAAGGCACTTTCACTTTAACACTTTAAACTAATATAAAACTCAAGATAATTGTAATAATTAATTAAATTCTATACTTACGATACTCAAAAGGTAGCTATTTTGCTGTCGTGAATTTTGACATTAATTCCACGATGCAACTCTTGTCAAACTTAATATATCGGTCGGACTTTTCTCGTTCAGAGTAGGGTTTACGATACAACAAACGTCAAAATGAAGTTCGGTCGAATCGACCGACCGAAACAAAATGAAGTTCGTAGTAGGTTCGTAGTAACGCTTCGGAGTAGACCCGTTGAATTATATTGGGTTCAGAGGTTTATCCAAGCTTCGTTCTTGGCTTGATTGGTGGTACCATCTGTTCTTTTATTTAATATAAATTTTCTGTAGGCATACACCAATTTCACCAGCTTGTCTTTCTCATCCATTGTGAAATTTTGGCTACGCTTCCTTTTTTCTGCCATTATGCCGTAACGTAACGTAAAATTTGTTAAAAAATACCACACATCGCACCCTCGCAATAACAAACAAACATTATTTTTAGCTAAACTTTGCAAACAATTAAATCGCACGTCAGGACGTCAAAATAGGAAGAAATTTCAAATACAAGTATGACCACAGACAACACTTGAGGTTTCGTAATGTATACACAGAGTAAATATGCAAGAAAATATGAAATTAATTAAAAATACGAATGAAATCATATTTATTATTGGTATCAAAACATGATTTATTAATTACTGTATCCATATAAGTGTAAACTTTAGAGAATTTCATAATAAATTATCTTGTTATAAAGTATCGATACGTTTATGACGAATCAGTCTCTATTATCGACAATAAAACGTCACCTAATTATGTGTCCCCTTGTTAGGTGGTAAAAATGATGGTGAAACGAAATCTAATTTAGGGGCTAGTTTGGGGGAGCTTTTAAGCTAAACTAGCTAGCTATCTAGCTATCTTGTAAGTTCTCCATGTACTAAATAAATAAATAAATAAAGATCCCATACGTAGGTGGTAGAAAAAGGGGATGTCTGTGAAAACGGGCATGAATCCTTTGTTCATAAAATGATGACAAAAGAGAAGCTTTGTTAGTAGAGATGGGCGGTGGGAAAAAACCCGATGGAAAAAAACCCGGTTTTTTACCCATTTGGGTAAATACCGGGTATTTATGTAAGAAAAAACCCAATAGACGGGTATTTTCATTATCTACACTAATACAATAAAGCTGAAGTGATTTTTTTGTTTGTTCAAACGCGGTAATCTGTGGAACTACCAGTAGGATTGTAAAACATGTTTCTGCATATAAAAAATAAAACAAAACATAGACAATCACAATTATTTGTGTCGTTTAGAAACAAAAGTGGTCAAATCCATTCGGGAGTATTTATGGGAATCAACGACTTTTCGTTCTTATCTCCCATGCACAAGCTGTATATAGAGTTTTAATCCATATGGCTTCATTTAGGTTAGTATTTCTGATAAAAAAAAAACATTCATGACCACAAACCTAAAAAATCAAAATAATTAGGATATTATTTTGGATTTGACCTATTTCGAAACCAAGCTATGGATTTGCCTAGTTTTGTTATTGATGTAGTTGGATTTGACTATCTTTGATTCTTATCACCACGGATAGGACTGATTTTGATGCTAAAACAATATCATGTCAGGGGTTCTCAATATTTTGGGTTGATTGGGTAGTAACAATAAATATAAATAAACAATTTAGTACTTTAAAATCAATCTTGCTTTATTTGAAAAACCTTCATTCATCATCACTATATAATCAAAGCTATTATAATTATTTTTAAATTTCTTATACAACTATAGCTGGCAATTCTTCAGAGAAATCACAGTCTTCAACAACCTGTTCATGAGTAGTAGATGATTTAGGTCTTGACAGGACTTGTTTATAATAATTTAAATCTAAGATTTCATCCCACTTCTCTCCAAAATGTGTGATTAATAATTTCTTCACATCATTTAATTTTCGTCAACGTATAATTTAATTACATCTGGGTTTATAGCAGAAACCTTCTTTTTTCCTTTGCAGATATTTTGATACTTATTTAAAGTATTTTGGTAAGACTCTTCCGCTCGAATATACACATTTTGTTTGTCACGAGTTCTTTTAAGAAAAAACCTTTTTGTTTTTTTTATTGAAAAGTGCATATTAGTTGTAGTTTTTAAAACTTCAGATGCTGATCGTTTCCAGTCGTAAACTTTTATATCAATTCCCAAGTAATACACGGTTCCATGACGGGTGAAAATTTCGTAGTAATCATCAGGGCTAGTCATTACCTCTCGACGTTTAATTTCTTTTTCAATTTTTGCGAAAACTATCTGGTGGCAAAAATGAATGGCCAACAACTGGAAACAGAATTTCTAGGCCCATAATGTGTACAGGTGCATAGTCTTGTAACCATTTAGCTGTCATACCAAGAAGAGATTGGTTTTTATTTTGGCCGCTGCACCCATCTGCTACTAAACGAACCTGTGTGATATGGTCTAATCCGGGACTCAGAAAAATGGTGTTTAAGCAATGAAAAACAGCGCTAGCAATTTCATTCGATGCTTTCGGCAAAATATCTTCAGTCCAGGTGTAGATGAACGTGTTGTTAATAGATAATGGTGATTTTGAATTTCCGACTATCACCGTAAAATAGTACACATACAACTGTCTCGAATAATACGCACTTTGATCGGGAACTTTTGGACACGGTTGGTTCTTTTGGCAGTCAAAACTTAGAATTAAAATGTTTTCGGTGCTGTCTTTTAATAAACCATAAAACGCTTTGGCTCTCAATTTGTGAATTCTACTCTCAATCATTAATTGATTTTTTACCTCATTGGTTTTTCATGTTTTACTCGTTCTTGTAAAACTATGCAAGTGGAGCACATGTCTGTGCGAGGGGATCCAAAACCTATGTTAAATTCGGTTTTGAAAATTTCTCTGAAGTAAGATGCCTTAATATCTTTATGTTCGTCCGCGGTTTCTGCGATAAACATTTTGTAAAGTTTACTAATGCTGAGCTTCGATGACAAATACTGTCTACTTTTTATTTTACTTCTACAGTAATGTATTTCTAAAGGCTTAAGCTTTTTGATAAAGTCTTTGACAGCTTCCCTCTTAGGTGCATATTTTTGAGTTTTACGCCGGCCTCCTCTATTCTCTTGTGCAGGTTCACCCATGGCTTTGAAATGTCGATTAATTACACCTGTCACTCTTCCCTTCTTTAAAGCTAGAATAGAGAGAAAGGTGCGTTTGCAAATTGGAATCAGGACATTGTGTCGTCGTCGTGCAAAGTACGTTACCGCCATTTCTTTTTTATTCCCACGTTGATTTACTGGCCTATGTCGCTGAGTAGTAGTAACTTTCGTATGATTAATTATAAAATTATTATATTATAAAATAAAAACAAATAAATAAGTAAATACAGTGTAAACTCCATGTACACCCACTCTCAATAACGACAACAATTAAAAAATAAAAAGTACTTTTTAAGTTGCGAAAATTAGTAAAAACTACGCAGCTGTGCGTTGTTTTGTCGCTTTATTATCCTAGCCCGTAATAAACTCAACTGTCGGCATCATACATAGGTACCGAACTTTCTAAGAAATCCGTTCTATTGTTTACAAATTGGGATTGCTTGCACGTGCAAGCAATCCGCAAAAACAGTTAAAAAATACTTCATGCCATCTAATTAAAAACCATCTAAGTAAAAAAACAAACAAATTGCAAGAAAATACTAAATTATTCAGTAGCTGATCAAAACAAAACCACCAAGTGTTTAGCACCACTGACCACGAAAGGCAGCGTGAGTAATCAAAGCAATACAAACATACCTTTCCTTCTTCAATTGATTGCATTTCCAATCCGCTTTTTGTTGTGTCCTTTTCCGTGACAACTGGGGAGTAGTTTCCTTTATTAAATTATCCATTTTATTGTTATTTAACACTAACTTTTAATTAAAAAACGGCGACGAATACACAAAACCACGATCCATGCGCTCGTCACTCCGACAAATGGCGGCCGGTCGGCTGTCATTTTCATACATAGTTCTGGCTTCTGATTGGCTACGCGGATTAGACCGATTTTGTTTCTAAGCTTTAAGCGCAGGCCACACCGCCAGCTAGCGGGCGGGCGGGCTAGGCGGGTGGGCGAAGCGAACGAAGGAAACTATACAAACTACGCGAAATATTGTTGAGCTAAACTATGGGGTTCACACCGAAAACTACGGACAGACGAGCGACGGGCGGAGCGCGCGGAGCGGGCTAAGCGGGCGAAGCGGGGGGCGCGGATGGGAGAGCGAGAGGTTAGCGTTCTATCTGTCCATTGTCATTTGCGCGCAGTCGCATTGTGCACGTCATTGTTGCAAGCGTCATGGAAGAATTTATCGAGAGTGTCCGACAGTTTCCTTGTTTATATGATGTAAAATGCAGGGAATACCATGATTTAGTGAAAAAAGAAGCAGCATGGAGTAGAATCGTGCAAGAATTAAACGACCCAGATATTTCTGACAGTAAGTACTTTTAATTATTATTATTTAAAAAATCGCAAAATAAATCTCTTACACGAAAAGCTTCCCTAGAAACCCGAAAGTTATTGTTGTTTAGTCTTATAGATGATGTTACTTGTTGTTGTGTTATTAAAATATTAGTGTCCCTGGGTAACGTTCCTTTACATAATAAATAATTATGTAGAACACACGTAGCCTTTACTATATCATCTGTTGTATCCAATCTGCATGCAATAGGGCGGCGATAAATTCGCCATGTTGTAGCTAAAATTCCGAAAGCATCCTCCACAACATTTCTTGCTCTGCTGTGGCGATAATTAAAGGTTCTTTTTTCTCTGCTATCTCGGCACGCAGTTTTCGAATACGGTCTTAGAAAATTTCTCATTAAGGGAAACGCCTGATCTCCAATAAACATACGGAAATTCATAACCGCCAGGTTGTAGAGCCTCGTTAGCAGGCAAATCCAACTCTCCATTAGATAATTTTTTCCCAAAGGTACTATTCGAAAAAATTCCTCCATCACTGAAACGTCCCATGGAACCAACATCAATGATGGAAAACTTTTTTTTTGCATCGACAACTGCTAGCAGAACTATAGAATAATAATTTTTGTAGTTATAAAATTGTGAACCTGATTTAGGAGGGCATTGCACTTTAATATGTTTGCCGTCAACGGCTCCAACGCAGTGTGGAAATTGCCAGAAATTGTAAAAATCGATGGCAATAGCCTTCCAATCTGCTTCATTCAAAACTTCCATATATTATATTGGCTGTAAAGCCTCCCAAATGGCTTTACAAACATTTCTTATGATTTCTGAAACTGTTGACTTGCCTAATCTGTAATTATAGCTGATTGTTTTAAACGAGTCACCCGTTGCCAAAAACCTGAAAAATAAAAATATGAAGTTTTCAAATACGGTAGAAGCGGTTAATATAACGCATAGCGCCATATTCCGCGCTGTTTGTACATCGTATTTATTATACACTAGCTGTGCCCCGCGGTTTCACCCGCGTTTTTCTCGTTTCCGTGGAAATACCGAGATAAAATATTGCCTATAATTGCCTCCCTCAATAAATGGACTATTGAATATTTAAACAGTTTTCATATCAGATCAGTATTTCCCAAGATTACCGCGTTCATAAATGTATTTATTATACTCTTCAAAGATCTTATACTTACAATCATCAACAAATATATTTCGAAAAAGATTATTACAGGATTTTATGTTGATAAAAAACTCTATGGCCCATAACTCATTAATAGGTACCAACTCTTAACATCTTACACACGTGATAACTTTTAAACGAAATATCCGATTGAGATGAAACAAAAAGTATTTTACTTCTACATAAATACTTTTGATAACATAATGCTTAATTTCGATAAAGATTAATATTACGATACATATTTAACGTAGTTTTTTTTTCTTCAGACGATTTAATAATTACTTTGAACACAAAATCGGTTATTGTGATTAAACCATGATAGCTAGATATATGTTCTCGCGGACTTTTTTGTAGGTCTTAATGGGATCTACAAACCCGTAGCACATCATTTTGTTCTATTGTCAATAGTTTTTGAAGCGCACGCAAAAATAGGTTTTCGATTTTACACCTTGTGTTACAAAATAGCAATTTTATTACGGATCCCTAATTTTGAAAAAAAAAACATAGCCTTCCTCGATAAATGGACTACCCAATACTGAAAGAATCATTCAAATCGGACCAGTAGTTCCAGAGATTAGCGCGTTCAAACAAACAAACAAACAAACACTGCAGCTTTATAATATTATAATATAGTATAGATTTCAAATGATCTATTTTATATATATATGTATATATATATTTATTTTTTTTTCATTTTTTTTTTTTTACATTTCCAACTGCAAAAAAACTATGGAAAAATCTGAGAGACAGCCACAGACACTCACTAAATAAAGCTAAGTCTTCCCGCAGCGGTCAAGCAGCTAGTACCGAAAACACATGGAAGTATGCTCAATTAATGGAATTTCTTCTACCGCACATGAAAAACCGTCCAACTAGTGGAAATTACAATCAATCGACTGGTCTACCGAATACCGAGAGTAGTTCGAATAGACAAACAAGTGAAAATTGATCCATTATTGATTTAAATGCGGATGACTCAACGCAATCAAGTAATGAAAATATTAACAATTTGAGATCAGATTCAAATCAGAATATAAATGTTGAACAAGATGCTAATGTCAGCAGGACTAAGAGAAAATCACAAGTAGATGATTACGATATACAATTATTAATAGACGATATTGACAAAAGCTACAAGGAACGCACTGAAGAAAGGAATAAAAGAAGACAGGCTGAGCTTGAAAAAGAAAAGGATAAACACCCTTTAAATTTATTTTTTGTGAGCATGTGTGAAACCACGAAACGATTACCAGAATGGCTACAAAGAAGCATCAAGAAACAAATATTCAATATAGTTTTACAAGCTGAAGATACCTATGAAAATTGCCAATTACGAGATGAACACTATCCACACTATTCATCCCTAGAACACATACCACAAAACATACAATCTCATACTTCTCAAAACGCACCACAAGAATACATACCACAAAAACCTCATACTTCACAAAACGCACCACAAGAATACATACCACAAAAACCTCATACTTCACAAAACGCACCACAAGAATGCATACCACAAAACATACAACCTCATACTTCACAAAACGCACCACAAGAATACATTCCACAGAACATACAACCTCATACTTCACAAAACGCATCATAAGAATGCATACCACAAAACATACAACCTCATACTTCACAAAACGCACCACAAGAATACATTCCACAGAACATACAACCTCATACTTCACAAAACGCACCACAAGAATACATACCACAAAAACCTCATACTTCACAAAACGCACCACAAGAATGCATACCACAAAACATACAACCTCATACTTCACAAAACGCATCACAAGAATACATACCACAAAACACATTATAACCAATTGATGAAACACCCACAGATATTAGTTAAGGAAGAAAAAACATCTAAAACTGTTGTTGATTGATAATTTTAACTATAATAATTTACCTTTTATAATTTTAACTATTATAATTTTATTTAGTATTGAAAGTAAGAATTGTTGATTTTGTTTGTTTGAAGATAAAAGAACCCTAAAAATGTTATCGGTCTTTAATTAAAGCAAATGCAAAATTATACTTAGGTATTTGGTTTTACTAGTTGGTAAGTACCTATCGCTAAAAATTGTTGTTGATTTATTTTATTCTAAAAAAGTTTAAAATGTTGTTCGTTAATATTAAGAATGATTGTGATGAAGCAGGGCAGATGATGATGATGTTTATTGTTCAAATTGTGATATGAAAAATAATAAAAGTATATTTTCTAAACTGTTTTTGGAATTATGTAAATCCCAGCAGATAAAAATGATTTCTTATTATAAGCAGGTAGGATGATCATTCAATCGAATCATAATCACTGCTGGACGAACTCCTCCAAGAATTTCTACTATGGACGATCTCCTAGCGGCGGATTTCAATAAAAAAAAAAATCTACTAGAGGCACCTGCCAGCTTCGTTCCGATGGGCAATATTTTCGTAATATGCAGTATCTAAGCAATAACAAAGTATAAGTAGATAGATTCTTACCTTAAGCACACTGCCAGTTTCTCCGATGGGGTAATAGCTTTCCGGTAATTAGTATCAGTTTTGGTAAGTTTGTCAGATATCATACTTAATATTTCTTGAAATTGTACTCTTGTGAGTCTATAAAAATCTGGAAAATCTTCGTCATTCAACTCCCGAAACAAAGTATAAAATTCTCCAGATTGTTGCCTGAATTGAATATGTCTACGCAACCAAAATCTACGCTTTCTCTTCTTCTTCTTAATTCGAAGAGAATTTAACAGTAATATCTTTTTTTTTTACATTTGCAGTTAAATCATCATCAGAACTTTCGTCGATATATGACATATTCATCGTTCACAAACTAAACACTACACTGCTATTCGAAAGGAGAGCGTCGACTAGTCTACTCGAAACGGGGAGGACGGGCGAACGAACCGGGCTTGCGGGCTGGTGGGCGAGCTAAGCTAGCGAAGCGCGGGCGCGCCAACGAGGTGAACGAGTAGCTTCGCTGGAATCGTCGGATATTTCGTTAGCTTAGCTCGTTAGGTTCGTCGGTAGCTCGCGGTGTGAACCGAAGTATGTAAAGAGGTGAAACGATGTTCGCCCGCCCGCTAGCTGGCGGTGTGGCCTTCCCTTTAAAGGATTTGACTCTTTTTGATACTGAGCAGTCATTTCGAATCGATTTTTCTACGAATTGGTTTGGATTTGACTCTTTGTGAAACCGGTAGCAAAAACAAGATTTTTCATTGAAAAAAATGGCGTACTCTGTTCCAAAACCTTTATTTTTGGATTTGACCAGTTTTGTTTCTAACCGACACAGTTATATTGGATAGAGGCTTTCGAGACTCAATACCCATTATTGAAACCTGTGGTTATGAGCCACATATGCCACCAAGCAATGACAGAAGTGCGACTCAACTTACAAATGAGCAAGCTAATAAATCAAGATTAATAACGATTGTACGTTGGGTCATAGAGGTAATAAACGGATGGTTTAAACGGGACTTTAAAATATTTCGTAACCAATTATTTAATAAGTCATTGCCACATTTATTTACTGATTTTCGGATTGCTGGAGCACTGTTGAATGCATTTAGAGAGCCTTTGCGTGTCAGTACTTATGCCGCCGCCTTTTCTGAACGAATACATAGCCGAATGAGTAACGATAATACATTGGGCAACTATATAGTTGAGCATAACGTAAACCGGCAGCGAGCGTCGTTTGTGACATTGACGGATGAGTCAATAAATGTGCCGTTCCCAATACTCACAGATGAAGACATTATTTTATTCAGTCTGGGAACATACCATTTAAGTCTGGCACGTTCTTACGTCGGCGAACACTTGCGAGGTGGCGTTTACAATATTCAGGTGTGTGTAACTCCAAGTCCAAGGATGACAGAATATGGATTAGCAACGGACACCTGCACGCTAATGAGAGGTCGTATTTTACCACGACACAGGTCAAATACGACATATTATACTTATATACAGGGTGGCCCAAAAGTCGTGGATCAAACGCAACTAGGGGTTAGATGGGGTCATCAGCTGCAAAAAGTTGTTCTACGGGACGTCCTTAAGGTCAACCCTGCAGAGTTATAATTTATTTTGTGTTTTTATGAGAAAATTGACTTTTTTAACTAATTCTTATTAAAATTCGAAAAAATCTACATCCTGTATCTTTTTTATAATTTTCACTAGATTGGTACTGATGAGTCCTTGCGTTAGACATGCTATTTATGGTTGTTTATTGGGTGTGTTGAAGATAATATTAAGTTTTACGTTTATTTTTTTCTCAAATCATAACTTTTTATTTACTTCGGACCACACTGTGAAAAAAAAATACTCTACCGAAAAGTGACCCTGTATTACAAGTTTTGGCGCATTTAATAGGGATTCTGAAAAGGTATTACACATGGCCATGAGTGGCTCTAATATGTTTCTAGGACGGAAAAAACAAAACAACGATTGTGAAATAATTGTTTTATTAAGCAAAACATTTTACAATAAATGCTCAAAATTACTGCCTCTGACCATAATACATAATCTGCACCGTCTAATAAAATTCCTACGTAACCTACGGAATGCACCTCTGTTGTTAGTAACTTGTACCCTAGCAAATTCGAGCTTTTGTCGTAGTTCTTGTTCGCTATTTGACACTTTGTAATTCTGACCTTAAATCATACGGGTAAGGTTGAATTTCTTTTGATGTATTGACCAGCTAGCTTCGGTCGTAAAAATTTATTGCTTTTTTTGCATAACTTTGTGAACATAACTTTAAGTAGTTGTATTTAAGGTTGAAATTACATTAATGCATATTTTTTTCCACTAGGATTAGGTAAATACAATTGGTGCCAGTTTTAAAGTGAACTTTTGCATGGGATTGTGTATCTAGTACTATTATTGATCGAAGAATGAAGAAGAATGAAGTTTCTTTAGAATGTTTAGTGTTCAATTGTTCATTAGTGACTCGCTTCCTGCCTGTGAGTACGCACGTGTTCTTTTTCTCGGTTTTACGACGACTTGTGATCAGTTTCTTTCCTTTGACCTACGCTTTGTTTTTCGGACTTGTGATAGATTGCCTACCTGTGACCAGTGCTGTGTGAATCGGACTAGATTCGGAATCGGACGGATTGGCTACAAAAGTGGACAGATGGCTGCTGCGAGGAGAGAATACTCCCAACGGGAGTATGCAGAAATGCATTACCTGTATGGCTTTTGCGACGGTAATGCCCGGGCTGCTGCCAGGGAATATCGTCAACGCTACCCTAACCGTGATCGTTTTCCGGACTACAGGGTCTTTATGCGCGTACATAATTCGTACATGGAGGGAGTCTTACCCGGTCAGCATGCACCGAGAGCAGGCAGACCAGTGGTGCAATTTGAAAATGAAGATGAAGTGCTGAGAGAATTAAGATTGGATCCTAGTATAAGTCAACGCCAAATATCCCGTAATCTCGGGATTCCAAGATCGACGGTGCAACGTGTCATTAACAGAAACAAATATCACGCCTACCACGTGCAAAGGGTGCAAGCTTTGCTGCCCGGTGACTATGAACCTAGAGTGCAGTTTTGCAGAGAGATGCTAAGATACCACAGAGAGGATCCGCAGTTCTTCAACAAGGTTTTATGGACGGATGAGTCAACTTTTAGAAGAATGGGAGTATTCAATATCCACAATCTACATTTTTTTACTCCAGAGTGAACCCCCATATCATAAGAAATGATCGATTCCAGCATCTATTTGGTATTAACATGTGGGCTGGTATAATTGGCCAGCAGTTGGTGCTGCATGAAATGCCAGCAAGGCTGAATGGTGCTCAGTATTTACATTTTTTGCAAAATAATTTAAACCATATTCTTCACGAAGCTGAAGTTCCAGAAGAAAGAATAGCAGAAATGTGGCTGCAACATGATGGCGCCCCGCCTCACTACGCTCGAGTAGTTAAGAGATCATTTGAACGAGCGCTTCCGCAACCGGTGGATTGGTCGAGGCGGACATATTGCGTGGCCACCCCGGTCGCCCGATTTAAATCCATTAGATTTTTTTCTTTGGGGCTATTTTAAAGAAATAGTTTACCAAGGAGAAAACAATAGCGAACAAGAACTACGACAAAAGCTCGAATTTGCTAGGGTACAAGTTACTAACAACAGAGGTGCATTCCGTAGGTTACGTAGGAATTTTATTAGACGGTGCAGATTATGTATTATGGTCAGAGGCAGTAATTTTGAGCATTTATTGTAAAATGTTTTGCTTAATAAAACAATTATTTCACAATCGTTGTTTTGTTTTTTCCGTCCTAGAAACATATTAGAGCCACTCATGGCCATGTGTAATACCTTTTCAGAATCCCTATTAAATGCGCCAAAACTTGTAATACAGGGTCACTTTTCGGTAGAGTATTTTTTTTTCACAGTGTGGTCCGAAGTAAATAAAAAGTTATGATTTGAGAAAAAAATAAACGTAAAACTTAATATTATCTTCAACACACCCAATAAACAACCATAAATAGCATGTCTAACGCAAGGACTCATCAGTACCAATCTAGTGAAAATTATAAAAAAGATACAGGATGAAGATTTTTTCGAATTTTAATAAGAATTAGTTAGAAAAAGTCAATATTCTCATAAAAACACAAAATAAATTATAACTCTGCAGGGTTGGCCTTAAGAACCTCCCGTAGAACAACTTTTTACAGCTGGTGACCCCATCTAACCCCTAGTTGCGTTTGATCCACGACTTTTGGGCCACCCTGTATTGATGAACTCCAATGTTCAGGACATTAATGCTATCCACGCATATTATTGTTCATGCTTAACAGGAATGAGGACTGTTGGAGCATGCGCCCATGTCGTCAGTATTATATGGTACTTCGGTATTGGAAGGCATTTAGAAAACTTTGTTGGCCCCGCAAGTGCCTGGGACGAGATTATTATTGAGAGCAACAACACTCATTAGGACAATTCTTTATAGTTTAGTAAGAACTATCGCCTTATCCTTGTCGTTCTGAGTTTCGACGGTACCCAGTAGTGGGATACTAATCGGCTGATTATGCATGAATATGTTATATTTTAGTGAATAAAGATGTTTCATTTTCATAATCAAAGGTATTTTTTAATTATAGTCCTATCCCAATACCGAAATAAAGAATATTTTTACACTACTTATTCTTAAACTGAATTGTTCAAGGTGTCATATAACAGAGAATAATGCATTCCAACTGGCAACATGTAGACACAATTTTGTATGCGCATCATTAGGCCAAACTATTAGCATTCGTAACGGAAATTATTGATTATTTAGAACAGCTGTAACTTGTTTTTTTAATGCATTAGAGCTGTGCTGCTTTATAGTAAAATGTTGAGATTACTCGGATCTGTATTTTAAGGTAGGTAAGAAAGTGCTACAACACTGGGCCCACGGTCCATATAAAGTTGCCCATTGTTCTTTATCCCAAGAATAAACTAACATTGTAGTTTATAAACGTGTTCTCCCATACAGAATGTATGGGAGATCAAGTTTTTCAAACTGCAAATTTAAGTTGGTAGATTATTTCTCGTTAACCTGTACAGCCTACTTAGCTCTCGTAGTTTTTCTTTTAATTTCGTTATATATACGTATACCACTGCTGTGAATTTGTTCACAAGTCCAAGTACAACCATAATTCAGTTAAAAGCTTAATATTTCGCAACAGGATCCCTGAATCTAAAAATGGTTTGGACAAACTCACAATATTTCTGAAAGACCTTTCTAACGATACCCCACAACATGGGGTAGAAGAGGAAAAAAAAAACATCCCCACTTTACGTGTAGGGGAGGTACCCTAAAAAAATATTTTTCTTGATTTTATTTAACCACTTTATCGGCATGATTAATATGTATACATATGCCAAATTACAGCTTTCTAGTACTAACCGTCTCTGAGCTAAGCCGCGGACAGACAGACGGACAGAAAGACGGACTGACGGACATGGCGAAACTATAAGGGTTCCTTGTTTACTACGGAACCCTAAAAAGTGCTAAAATGCATTTTTGAGCGTTAGTTACAATGGGCAGCACCCACATTTTGCTCATTCATCAATTTCAAGAAAAAAGTCATCTAAAAATGAAGCTGGAGCAGTTATATCATTATACCATGCCCAGCTCAAAAACCACACTACTGTCATTACATGTGCGTAACAGCTCACTGTTCGCTTGCCCACAAGACAGCTGCAGCAATAACCTACTATGGCTTCTAATGTGTTGGCCACATTATCATCCCTTCTAATCAATAAATATGTGTGATAAGTGCGACTGTTGAAATGTCTCGATTTAATCCTTCCTCTTAAGAGGTAATTATTAAGCCCTAAAATCAATGGTACATCGTCTTCAATAGTATTATTCACCAAATGACCCATTATTGGTTGCACCGTATTCGCTCGCAGACGAACGCAAATAGTACACTGTCTAACTACTTGCCGCGCCAAGCATATCACGCACTGATGCTAACACTAGGTGTTGACCTACGTGGTACAAACGTATATGTTAATAATAATTAATCATTTTCATTATTAACACGTTCGCGTGAGCAACGTCTTACAACGTCGTGTTGATATAATTATGAAATGGCGCAACGTCATATGACGTCCTCTAGATTGTCATATTTATTTTGACAGAACGTCTCTGGCCGTCCATTTTATGGGCAAATTCCTATGGCGCATCTACTTAGCGCCGCAACACATTCGATTTCCATAGCTTACACCGCCACGTGACATAAAAAAAAATCATCTTTCTAGTTTTGTACGCACACATGCAAAGTTCGCGCGCACAAACTCGCAACGTCTTATGACGCCCTCCCTTGTACCGCTATCCCCACCGCCAGTTGACCTGCGCGCAGTGAGATGATCTAACGTGTGTTTGTTGTGAGCGCCGTGCAAATTTTCTGGATTACGTAATATTTTATCATAAAAGGTTAGTAAATATTATAAATTTCTTTATTACACTTATTTGGAATAAGTATCCGCATATTTTTGAGTAACAAACAATGTCATAAGTAACATGAATTTGATATAATTTTGAAAGAGAAGTTCGTAACGGTTTTTTTGTGCTTTTTTTGCATTTGCTTATTTTGAACAGTGAGAACATGGTAATAATCTTATCATATATGGTGTAAAGGTTTTTATAATAACGTAACATATAGTTACATTGCTATTTGCTTTAGTAAAGGTATAATATTGCTTTGTTATAGATGGATAAGGAAGAAGAACGTATTATGAAACTTTTCGAAGAAGCGTCGTCGACGGGAAGCACGATACCAGACCCATTTAGTGTTAGTGATGATGATCAGTATGGATCTGATGGTGACTATAATCCTTGTAATGATGAAGTTAGTAGTGACAGCAGCAATCCTTCTGTAAACAAAACTAGGTTATATCGTCGTAATCGTTCTTCTAATGTCTCAACCCGTAAATACAGCTCCATTGCGTAATCGTACCTCTAGTTCGAGCTCATCGTCATCATCTGATGTGAACCAAACCGAATCGCTACAGACTGACTCTGACGAGTGTCAAGATGTGACACTAACTGAAAATGTTCCACGTAGTCAGGATGATTCTATTACTTCATGTGAATCTGTGCAATCGGAATCAATAATCCAGTCTAATACTACCCAAACGGTCGAAGAGCAACAGGAGGCTGATTATAGTTCGAATATACCTATGCAAGACCCAGAACCAGGCCCAAGCAATGTATCAGAGAGGCATAACAGGCCCGTTACACCACCTACAACTGTAAATTTTGAACACACAACATTAGATATCCCAGAATTCAATTTCGATTCTACATCAACAGGCGTTCAGTTTCATATGGATGAAAATACTTCGGATCTCGATGTATTCAGACAATTATTTCCATCTCATATTGTTAGGCAAGTTATCGACCATACAAATAAATATGGTGAGGCTCTTTGCAATAAAAATAGACCAATGACGAGACATAGTCGTAGATACTCATTCAGGAAAGTTGAAGAAGATGAATTTCTTAAATTTCTCGGACTGTGTTTATTACAAGGACAAATATCTGTTCCTAAAAAACGAAAACTGTTCACCTATTCAGACATTCTGTATTATCATCCAATATTTCCATATAGTATGTCACAAAGAAGATTCGAACAAATACTAAGATGTCTTTACGCTTCAGACTTAAATGCTAAAGGAAGTGCTAAGCTCGATAATTTTATAAATAACATGTGCAAAGTATTTTAAAATTGTTATAAACCTGAAAAAGAGCTTTCGTTAGATGAATCTTTACTGTTGTTTAGAGGAAGAATTAAGTTCAGACAGTACATGAAAGGCAAAAAAGCACGATATGGAATAAAATTTTACGAGCTGACGACTGCAGAAGGATTTGTTCTCAATATAATTATGTATGCTGGGAAGACCGATGATCCTGCTGATAAAGGAAAGAAAACAGAAAAACTCGTTCTTCGGCTAATGAGGCCCTATATGTTGAAAGGCCACCATCTTTTTATGGACAATTATTATAATTCGGTACCCTTGTCTGAAAAACTATTAGATTTAAAAACACATACCAATTTATTTATTTATTCATATAACAATTCGCATTGTGTTTGAATTAGGTAGTACATTAAAAACAATAAATTATGAATATCAAACAGTAATTTCACTAAAAATAAAATCAATAACATAATATAAATATTGTGTCAATAGAATGTAAATAGTAATTATATAAATTATTTTAAATTGTAAATATTATCATGCCAAATGCTTATAAATCTAATCTATTAAATGCATAAAATCGGATAATGTCTTGATATATATTTAATGTCAAAAAGGTAAATTAATATAAATACTATTGACCATCACTTGTCACCAATTCAGATATAGAATATAAACATTTATCTAACAGGAATGCTTTAAGTTTGGCTTTGAATAGAGTACCTTTGTAAATCAGTGATCTTAGGTCAGTAGGCAACTTATTAAATAATTCCACTGCTTGGTATTTAGAGCAATGTTTAGCAATATTAAGTTTCGGTGCAATTTTATTTTTTATAACGTTTCTTCTAGTTTTTTCCCTAAGTTCACGTTCTTCTTGTGATTCGTGCTCGTGTATGTATTTCGCAAAGCGGCTGAGTAATACTAAAACATATAAACTTGGTACTGTTAAAAAACCTAATTTTTTAAAATATTCTTTACATGATTCTCGTTGTGGGATTCTGACAATAGTTCTTAGTGCACGTTTCTGTAGTATGAATGCTCTTTGGCAATTATACCCGTAACTGCTACCCCAAAACATAATGCTGTATCGTAACCTGGATTCTACTAATGCATAATATACAGATTTTAGCTGCCTTAGATCAATATCGTCCCTGAGGCTTCTTAGCGCGTAACAAGCTGAAGATATTGAGGAATCAATGGCGGAGAGCTCTTTTTTCCAATTTAATAGGGAATCTATATAAACACCTAAAAATTTGACTTCGTTCACCAGTCCAATATTTTCCTTTTTGAGCTTGACATCTATGCTATCTTTGTTACGTGACGTTGTTTTAAACAACATCACATTAGTCTTAATTGGGTTTATTATTAAATTATTGGCTGTAAACCAAACAGAAAGATTCTTTAAACACTTATTTACATTTTCTGTCAACTCATTTAAGTTTGGCGACCCAATTATGGCGTTCGTATCATCTGCAAACATTACAAGTCCTGCGTCGGGTTGGGTATTATTCATAAAATTCAGTAAATCATTTGTAAAAATTAAATATAATATTGGTCCTAAGATTGAGCCTTGAGGCACCCCACGGCTTATGTTGGTCATCTTTGACTTATATATTACTTCATTCACACACTTTACGTCACAATTGTTTGAGTTAATGTCTTTTATTTCTACGTACATTCTACGGTTTTTTAAATAAGATGTCAAAAGTTTTAACGCTTTTCCTCTAAAGCCATAATGTTCTAGTTTAGCCAGAAGTAGCTCGTGATCTACTGTGTCAAACGCTGAACTTAAATCAATAAATAAGCCAGCTACCTTCACTTTGTTATTCAATTTACTAATAATGTCATTAACAAGATTGTCTATGGCATCTGAGGTGCCTATCCCCTTTTGGTATCCAAATTGTTTAAAGTTAATTACTCTATTTAAATGTAAGTGGGTCATTAACCTAGTTTTCATTATTTTTTCAAAAATTTTCGATAGAATTGGTAGTAAGGATATTGGCCGGTAGTTTTTGGGATCCGTTCTGGTACCCTTTTTGTGTATCGGAACCACCTTTGCCAATTTAAGTTGTTCAGGAAAAACAGACTCTTCAATACATTTATTAATGAACTCAGATAGGGGATACGCTAATATTTCTATATTATCCTTGATCACCGATATTGGCACGTCATCGTGCCCACAAGATGATTTGCTTGTCATCTTACGTACAATTTTTATTATTTCCAGTGGTGTCGTCATACTGAATGTCATCTCACTTTCTACTCTCAATGTTGAGTTTCTTAGGAAGGAAATCGCTCTTTCTTCTTCTGTTTTTAAAAGTGATGATTTATACACAAATATATTAACAAAAGTATCTGCTATTTCTTGCTGATCGGTAACCACCTTGTTGTCAATATTTAGAACAAGTTTTCTTCTAACTTTGTTTTGCTTTCTCTTTGTATGATCATTTACAATTTTCCATGTCTCCTTTAATATATTTTTTGCTTTGTTGAGATGACTTGATATGGCTAACTTTCGTGCGTGCTTTAGAACTCTTCTATAAATCCTTACAAAATTCATTTTATAGTTATAAACACTAGTATTAATGGTGTTGCCCGAACATAATATTCTTTTCATTTTGCTTGACACCTTGATTCCCTTGGTAATCCACTTTATCTGATTATTGTTCCTCAGCTTTACTTTACTGGTTTTCTTTGGGTAACACTCACGAAATTTTTTATTAAAATAATTGAGAAATGTATTGATGCCTACGATATTATGATTTGTATTTTGAAAGCACTTTTTAAATACAGCATTATTTTTTGTGTTGAATGTTCTTTTATGAATTAAAATGGTATGTTCAGATTCATTTGTCTTTTTATCAATCTTATCAAGAATTATATTACAAAGAAGGCCACCATGGCCATCTGCTAAACCATTATGATCTACCAAACACTGCACTATATCATCATCGGAAAGATTAGTCAATACATTGTCAATGCAAGAGTATGATTTATTTCGAATAAAAGTTGGAGTATTTATAAGGTGCCTAAAATTGTACGATGATAAAATACTTATAAATTCTAAAGATTTTTTACTTTCCGCAAGTATGTCAACATTAAAATCGCCACATATAACGCACTTCCTGTCAATAAAATGTTCTAACAATTTTTCTAGGCTTCTTAAGAAACTGTCAAAATTTTTGTCATTGGGACTTCTGTAGCAACAACAAATATTCAATCCTGTCTCAAGATCCTTTACACCACAAACCTCAAAACTTTCTGATCTGTATAACTTCTGTATTGCATCAATATTTTCACATTTTTTATTCATATAAGCTAAAATAAGACTACCGCCTCTTTTTTTGTTGGTCCTTGTGTTATATGATACTAAGTTATAATTGCTTAATTGAAATAAATTAATAGATTTATCATTCAAGAAATGTTCTGTTATACAGACAAAGTCCAAGTTTTTACAAAAAGTTTCAAAATATGATTCAAGCTCAAGTTTTTTATTGTTTATACCACATACATTTTGGTGAAATAATTTTAAACAGATTGGCTCCGACTGCAAGGGGTCTGAAAGATTTTTGCGATTTCGTGATTCTACTTTATTCTCGAAAACAAGCGATATCGCCAAAGCTAGGGGAGGTATTAACCTGTGTGAGAGGGGCCGGACCTGGAGAGAGGGGCCGGACCTGGACGACAGTCAGTTCGGGTTTCGGCATGGGCGCTCCACGATCCACGCTGTGTCGCGGGTTAGGGTCCTGGCGGAGGAAGCGGTGTCCCGGGGCGGGGTGATGTTGGCGGTGTCCTTGGACATCTCCAACGCCTTCAACACCCTGCCCTGGAGTTGTATTCGGGAGGCACTGCGGTATCATGGGGTGCCTCCCTACCTCCGCCACATCGTTGGGGCTTATCTGTCGGAGAGGTGTGTCACCTACGTGGGACGTGATGGCGGAAACCAGCGCCGCATGTCGTGCGGTGTTCCACAGGGCTCGGTTTTAGGACCGCTCCTGTGGAACATCGGGTACGACTGGGTGCTGAGGGGCGAGCTCGGTGCCGGGGTGGACCTGACGTGTTATGCGGATGACACGCTGGTCACTGCCCGGGGGAGCTCGCACAGGGAGGCAGCGTTGTTGGCGACGGCTGCGGTCTCACAGGTGGTGGGCCGCATACGTCGCCTAGGCCTGGAGGTGGCCCTCAGCAAGTCGGAGGCCATGGTGTTTCATGGCCCCCGGCGGGCGCCGTCACCCGGCTCACACATCGTGGTCGGGGGGGCTCGGATCGCTGTCGAGTCTACCATGAAGTACCTAGGATTGGTGCTCGACAGCCGGTGGGACTTCGGGCCCCACTTCCGACGGCTGGCGCCCAAGTTGCTGGGCGCTGCTGGGGCGCTGTCAACGCTGCTTCCCAATCTGGGGGGCCCGAGCGCCGCTTGTAGGCGGCTCTACGTGGGGATCGTGCGATCGATGGCCCTGTACGGGGCCCCGATCTGGGCGGCTGACCTGACGGCCGGTAGCATTGCGGTTCTGCGCAAGCCGCAGAGGGCTATGGCCGTCAGAGTCATCAGGGGTTATCGCACGATCTCCTACGAGGCGGCTTGTGCACTGGCCGGATCCCCGCCCTGGGACCTGGAGGCGAAAGTACTCGCGTCATCATATCGGTGGCGCGAGGAAGCGAGGGCGCGGGGCGAGCGACCGATGCAGCGACACATGGAGCTGCATCGGTCTCAGCTTCGCGAGGTCCTGGTGGCGGAATGGCGGGACAGGCTTTCACGCCCTACCGCCGGCCTCGACATCATCGAGGCGGTCCGGCCGGTGCTCGAGCGCTGGCTCGGGAGGAGGCACGGCTCCCTGTCGTTTCGGGTGACGCAGGTGCTCTCGGGGCATGGTTGCTTCGGGAAGTACCTGTGTCGCATAAACAGGGAGCCGGACGCCCGGTGTCACCACTGCGTCGACTGCCGGGAGGACACGGCGCGGCATACGCTGGCAGAGTGTGCCGCTTGGGAGGAGCCACGCCGTGCCCTCATCTCAGAAGTAGGCAGTGACTTGTCGCTGCCGGCCCTAGTGAATGCGATGGTCGGCAGCGGCGAGTCCTGGGACGCGGTGGTTTCCTACTGCGAGACAGTCGTCTCGCAGAAGGAGGCTGCGGAAAGGGAGAGGGAGATCTCGTCCACTCACCCGGCCCGCAGCAGGCGCACCGGGCGTCGGCGGAGGGCGGATAACGCCCTCTTCCAGCCCCCCTAAATGGGTCCAGGGGCGACGGACTCGGGGACGTCCGTCGCCCCCCACACATCAGGACCCGAGGTGGCGGCGCGTAGTGTTCCACGCGCGCCCCTCTTAGACGTCGCGGGGGGAGTCAAACACCTCACTCCCCCCCCCCTGACCCGAGGAGGCCCGCGGTGGCGGGCCGGCACCAGCCGGGGGTTGCGGAAGATTTCAAGTTCCCGCGACCCCCGGCGTAGGTGTGAGTTGGAACACCGGGGTGGTTTTTAGTCAGTAAGAGTCTGACAGACCCCTCCGCCCGCCCCAGGGCGGGGGACATCCATGAGGATTTTCCACCCCGGAACAAAAAAAAAAAAAAAAAAAAAAAAAAAAAAAAAAAAAAAAAAAAGGTATTAACCTGTGTAGAAGTAGAAGAATCTATTAATAATCGGGGTATTTTATCGTCTAATTTCTCCTTGCTGTCAAAATTACAATCTGTTTGTATGCATGCATCTCGTGATTGCATTTTTAATGTTTTTTTCTTATTATTGAGCACATTTTTCCTGTAATTAGAGTAGGTAACTGTGTATCTCACATGGAGTATTTCCCTATATATCAACTTGCAAGCAATTTGCTTATTAAAAGTTCCGCGGTAATTATCATGATCATCGTCTAATAAAATAAATTTTGAATTATTGCAGTTATTACAGATAAACTTTAACATATCATTTAGTTTCAAAACATTTAAATAGTTGTTGCGATAGACCCTGCCGACTAAGATATTTGTGTTTGGCATATTCAGCAAAGTGTTATGTAGAGAGCTTAAAACTTGTAGGGGATTGTTGTCATTGGAACCTGCCATTAATAACACGAAATCTGAGTCGGTAAAATCCTTACACATAGACGAACCCGAGCTTAATATATCACTAAGAGGCGCATTTGATTTAATGAATGACGTCACATGAAATGAATCTCCCACCAAGTCCTGTAAATTTTCTCGTATTCCGTATCCAGTCTGATCGGCGAATATAGCAATTCTGTGTTTCGATGTTGTAACAAAATCCATTATTAGTACTTCACTTGAATTCTTGTCGATTTGATCTTGTGTGTTTTTTTTCGAACTCAAGTTCAAGTTATGTTTTGTGGGTGTTAAAGCACCACTGTTTGTCTTTGTTAATGTAACAGTGGAACTATTCAGACAATTTTCAGTGTTATGCATGTCGTCCTGCAATAGGTGTAACTTGTCTTTTGAGGAACAACAGGCTTGTACTTTAGTGCCCGATTCTGACAAATTAGAATTTGAATTACTATTTTGTGTCATAGAAACGTCCAACTTGTCATCTGTGTTGTCATGGCTATTAAGGCACTTTTGTATCGATGGAACTGGTGTACCACTGTTGCTAGAAAAGTCTATTTGTCTCGGAACTGAACTACGTCTAATATTCTTTTTATTTATTCTTTTGTTCGAAGAACATATCAGCGTGAGGTTATTGATCTTATTTTGTTGCTCCCTAAGTATTTTTTGAAGAGACGTATTTTCTGATAGAAGCTTCTCAATTTCGGCATCTGCACTGTCCACACGAGCCCTTAATTCATTTATTATATCCCTTAGTTCCGTTATTACCTCCATGTCGTTATTTATAGGCAACTCTGGTAAACTCGTTAGACTATTGCTCAATGATAACGGGCTATCATGTGCTTCCGGTAACGAAGTACATGACAGGTTAACTAATTCTTGCCTCCGACGAATAGTGATATTGTTATCCTCCATATTAACTGGTTATGTTTGTTGAGTAAATCCTTTTAGTACTTAGTTTATACCAGTCAGTAGAGACTGTTATTAGAACAGCTGCTGGCGATTTATAATCCAATCCGATTTACAAAAAGTGATATGTGTCAGTCGGATTTGAACTTGCGACACGCTGTATCTACGTGTAGCACCTCAGACAGCTAGGCTAAGAGCGCTGTTAATTAAGTGGTGAAATTAAAGTTCTGTTGGTTCTTATAACAAAAACTCATCGAGCGGTCTATGACCGCTAGTTCAAACGCAAGGTCACTGCCCGATAATCACAACACTTAACGAACTTTTTAGAGCTTGAAATGTTATTATTGTTTTGTTTTACGCACTTTAATGTATTTTTCACTGATAATTTACGTTACTTGTGACAATTAAATACGGCTTAGCACAAAATAGACAGATAAAACAAGTAATTTTCTTTTAAAATGATTTTTTTATACACAGAGCGTACACAACCACGTCCGCTCGCGAGCGTGTCGTACGTTGTCCCAATGGAACTTTAAGGTCAAATAGGAAAGATAATCCTAAAGTAGTTGTTTCTAAAAAACTTAAAAAAGGACAGTATGTTTGGGCGAGAAAAAATAAAGTATACGTGTCCAAATGGGTCGACAAAAGACCTGTACACATGATTACCACCCTAAACCATCCAAAAATAATTAATGATCATAACAGACACGGTCAACCTAAATCTAAACCGCTGGAAATCTCGATTTATAATAAATATATGTCAGGTATTGACCGTTCCGACCAAATGGTCTCATACTATTCATCTCCCAGTAAGACAGTAAGGTGGTATAAAAAGGTACTTTTCCATATACTAGACCTAGCAGTTTGGAACAGCTTTTATATTTATAAAAAATATCATAATAGGTAATACTAAGAGTTATGAATTTATAGACTTTCGGGAGGATTTAATAATAAAACTCTTAAAATTAGATCCAGCTCTAAAACCAGACAAACTGATAAAACATCATAGATATGATAATCGACAGAAAGTAAGAAACGAATCTGTACCATCCTCGAATGAAGAAACATCTTTTCCGATTGGTCACTGGCCTGAAAAGATACCTAAGAAAATCTCTTGTAATAAGAATACATTTTTGAAATGCAAGATGTGTACTAAAAACAAGACACGGAGAGAAACTAGCTATAGGTGCAAAGGGTGCCCAGAAGCCTGCTCTATGCCCTTCATGTTTTGAAGAGTGGCATAATCAAACAGCTACAAACCTTTAGTCTACATCTTCATATTTTAATATACCTACGTATCATTAAACATTGTTTGTTAATTATTAAAGAGGTACATACCTATACAATTAAGGCTGATTAAAAAGTAATAAAGATATTTGACTCGGACAATTAAGAATGTTAAAGATTTTTTGATTAAACTTATATTCCTAGCCAGTTGTATCATTTCAATTTCCTAAATTTAAGTTGACGCCTATGAACGTTGTGTCGTTTAGCATGGAATATCAGACCATCGTGGTGGCGGCAACGCATATAAACGTCAGACGTGAAATAACGTTGCGCCATATAACACAGTTCTAAGACGTACGTATTACGGCGGGACGTCTTTAGACGTTGCTTAACTTTGTATGGGAAAAAGGTGCGCCTCAGTACCAACATTCAGAAATGGGGTTGCTCACGCGAACGTGTTAATTTGGTTAAATGATGTTTTGAATTTAATATTATATGTTTCCTACCAAAATTATAATTCGAGTTTTCTAAACGACCACACTAACAATGTCATTTGAATCTATAAATGGAGTTAACTGTAATAATTTACTTTTCCGTGGTAATGGTTTTCCTTGGTTAAGTAACACAATTTCGAACGAAAATGATTGTAATTGACCAAATTTAATTAATAGCATAACTTATTATTTATTTCATCTGAGTTTATAGGGCCTGAGTACCTTTGTTTATTTTTATTACAGTTGTTAAGAAAACGTAGAACACGCAAAGGATAGTGGGCAAAAATGTTCTGACGACACACCCAAGTCCGCCACAGCTTAGACTACTTTTGTTTGGTAGGCATCACAGCCATGTTTCTCTCTGCCAATGTGCATCAAATTCTGGCCATGGGTTCTCTATTTATTTTAAGTCGAAACCTTACTGAACATTATTGAAACAAGCCTATACTACAAAACATATCTTTTATTGCAATTTAACAAAATGAAATCAATAATTGCGTTATAAACTAAAAAAAAAGAACAAACAGTGTTTAATTATCCTCATGATCTCTTATTATTGGGTCCAAGAAGAGAGCCGGTCTGTGGATATTCTCTTCATATCTTGCCAGGCTCAAAAACCATATTACAACCATTACGTGAGCGCAGCAACCCAAAGTACGGTTCCCAGTTTTGCATGAGCAATAATAATGCTTCAGTACATTCAATCCACTCTCATCATCGTTTATCAACACATATGTGTAATAAAACTTCGACCTCGTGTACCTTGAATGTATAATGTATCTTTGCTCTCAAAAGCCACAGGTTCGTTCCTTCAATGCCAGTATTATTAAGCTCGGCAGCGAGTTGTTCGGATTCTCGGTAAAGCGATATATTGAAGTGCCCGTCCCCCCGAACATGCTCACTATAATAACTTTTTGCCAATTTAAGTTGATAGGTGCCCAGAGCAAAAATAATCAGTTCCCTTTAGGTGAGCGAAGGAAATGTTTCTAAGCCAGGAAAATCAGTGCTCATTTCTTGGAAGGGTACCCGTTGTCTGTTCATGCGGCGTCTTGTGACAAATTCACCTAAAATGTTTTGCATGTCTTGTCTTTCGTTGATTCTTTTTATTATATCCACCTCATGCTCATCATCGGTGAGAGGCACATGAAAACAATTTGTTAATGCAGCAGCAATTCGAAAGTCTTGAAACATGTGTGGCATTGCACTGTGGAAATATTCTTGTCGAAACAGCTAGAAGTCGCGTTTAAAACGGCCATTAACTATTCAACGACCCATCGAATAAGCGTAACTTTTCTGGATTCATTTGCTTGCGATGTTGTCAGCTGTGTTTCCCCACTACGAACGGTATGTGGCATATACACTTCATAACCTAAAGCTTCGAGGTTTGGAACGACGTCTCTGAATCCTCTATCCAAAATGAAAGTATCATTCGGCCTGAACTGCCAATGAAATGGATGGTCTTCGTTATTTATTATATCTTGCATTATTGATGCATCTGACTTTTTAGCACCATGTGGACCTGTGACCTCAATTATATAGCCATCCGAACACACATACATAAACTGCTTTAATAGATTGTTGTATTTGTGAGGACTATAGGTTTCAACTTGGAACAAAAAATTCGAACTTTTATAAATATATATATATGTCCCATCACAAATAATGATGGCTTTTCTATCTGCAATGACCGCCTCAGCATTTCCAAATAGTGCGTTTGGTACTTGCAGATTGCGCTGAGCTATTTGTTCTCTCGTAATACTATCCCAACCTAAGTGTCTCGGAACAAAGTCTCTTGTCAGAGCATCACGGGCGGACTTCATTAGTCGTTCTAAGCTTCTCCGACTCATGTGAAATAACAACGCTAACCTTTCGTTAGGTTCTCCAGTTTTCAGTTTCGCTAACATTATTCCAAGAGCAGTTTTCGGCTGATTGCAAGTTGTAAGTAGTGACGGAGTCTGTTCCATAGTTATTAAGAATTGTTCACGCGTTCGACCCGTGAAGTAGTACAGTTCATCTTCGTCAAATTGTTCTATATTTTCAAAATCTAACCGCGTTGCATTTTCGGCAGCTTTTTTCATCATATTTATTATGTCGATCACTTGATCAGCATTAAAGCTGTGCATCACGTTTGACGCGCTCGTCATTCCTTCCCAGTCATTCAATTGCAGATGAATCTCACAAATCCTTGCGAATTCTGGAATGTAATAATTGTAAACTTGCATCAAACGAATTTTTAGTTTTTCTGTAATTCGATGCAGTGAGTGTCGTGGACATCCTGAAACCATGCATGTTCTGGCTGAATTTGGTGATTGAGAAACGTCCGGTAATACAATTGTTGTATTATCAATATCAGGGGCATCTAACATTGGTGCATCCTCTTGATGAGGTGCATCTACGTAATATGGAGCGGCGGGGGCATCTTGTACTGCCACATTTTGATGTGGAACTGCGGAGGCATCTTGTACTGTCACATTAACTTGATGTGGAACTGCGGGAGCATCTTGTATTGCCACATTAACCTGATGTGGTGCTGCTAGGGCATCTTGTACTGGTACATTAACTTGATGTAGACGGCGGCAAGTGATGGGTTAATGCGACTTTGAGGAGTGCGTGATGTTGGTGCTCTTTGTGGTGTAGTCCCAGATGATAAATAAACTCTGCGTTGTTAAACGCAATCTGTAATAAAACGAAATAGAATTAGTAACAATTTTTTTATGATTGCAAGGTTAGGTAACTCAATTCAAGTGATCAACCTATAGAATTGTAAAACAAAACAGCGAACTACCTCCGGCTATAGCCGATTGCGTTGGAACATTATACGTGATTATTTACATCGCTAAAACATAATTCATGTCATGAGTGATAGCGGCTATTTATTATATTTCGTTTTGAGTCGCGAAAGAGGACAGACATGCGAGACATCAGAGTCCGTAGCCAGGGTAGTTAAGTTAGGAGGGTTGGTTTGAGACCACGGTAGGGTGTGGACGTAATATTAGGCCATGTCCAAGTGAGCTGTCGCAAGATAGCGAGTATTATATATTAAGTTAAATATAGTTGGGTTGACGCCCAGACTTGACTAATGTAGTATTTAACGAAGTACGAGTATGTGTGTGTGTTTGTTGGTGCAACTGGGTGAGTGTGTGCTTGTTGGTGCGACTGAGTGAGTATTTCATTATAATAATTATCCTAGGCTGGTAATATAATTGATGTTCTTGTAACTAAACGGACAGAGACGTGTTGCTGGGGAGATTGTTGCGCCACTTCTTCTCCCCAGTTCAAACACTAGGAAGTGGTGAAGGGCGGGCGCTTTGGGACTGTATATAGGCTTTCAAAAGAGTTGATCCACAACTCTTTTAATTAATTATTCTTGAATTATGATTCTCTACTCTATTATCTAGTACCTAAATGTAGAATTTTGTATTCTTTGCCTCAGATCAATAATAGGTCTTGAAGAGAGATTATCTATAACTCTAAATAATGATTCTTGAGTTTAATTACTCAACTCTATTACCTAGTAATTCTTGAATATTGTATTCTTTATGTCAGACCAATAATTCGGTCAGACTGACATGAACACGTGGCTTACAGATATGCTTGTTGTGCAAAGAGTGACCTTCCAGGGGTTTGGGTGACCACATCTATTTTATATTCAGGCCAAGGACTGATAGGGACCATGTCTCCAAAAGAGCATGATGCCGACGCAATGCTCGAACTAGCCGCTCCGTTGCTTGTACATGGACGGTCGCACTGAGTCGCAGGGAAAGCCGCTTCGTCACGTTTTCAGTTCGAAAGAACTGCTAGGGACCACGTCTAAAAAAGAGCGTGATGCCGACGCAATGCGTCACTTATGGAAGTGTTTCTCTGAGTACTCCGAGTGCAGATGTGAGGTATCGTGTGAGTAATGACTGACCAAATACCTGTTACGCTAACGTAAGGGTTACTCACAGGTTTATATAATAATATACTTTGCATCCCTCAATTATTTACGACATTTCTAAAACCACATCCAATGTAATTTCATAACTATGAATTCTCAAGTCTTATTTACAATCTCATTCAATCCTTTCCTTGTAGTGGAACAAGGTATCGGACTTCTTCTTATGGGAATTCATTCATTTCTTATAACGGTGGGAGAGTGACCAGTCCGGAGACGAGCTCTACAGGGCCGTACGGGGTGGAGTGCGGCCCTTTCCCCTAAGGGGGAACCGATCCAAACACTAATATTAACACAATTAGGGAAAAATGAAAATTTTATCAGTCTAGGGTAATTCAGGTACTGTCACATGTGGTATTTCAATTATTCAAATTGGAGTACTGATTTAAATCTATAAACAAACTGTTGTCAGCAGAATTGTTTGCTGCAGATAATAACGAATGTACCTTTAACTCGCCAGAGGAATTAAAACTCCATGTTCGTGGTCTAAGGAAAATTAGAAACGGAGGAGTTATCATTAGGACGGATAACAAAGACGACATTAATAAATTAAAAAGCTCACAGAAGCTAGTTTCCTCAGGCCTTACAGTTGATGAACCATCCAAACGCCGTCCCAGGATTGCTGTCATTGGTGTCCCAGTAGTCCTAACTGAAAAAGAGGTATTTGATTGCATTTACGTCCAAAACTTGACAGATAAATTGCCGAACACTACTCGTGAGTCCTTTTTAGAAAGTATAAAATTGAGCCATAAGTCAGGAAAGAAAGATCGTCCTACTTGTAATTATATATTGGAAGTTCCTGCTAATATCAGGAAAATTATGATGGACCAAGGCCTAATTTTTATAAATTGGACATCATGTCCAGTGAAAGATTTCACTATTGTGACCAGGTGTTTTAACTGCCAGCAGTTCGGACACGCAGCCAAATTTTGCAGAGAAACGAGCCCTACCTGCAACCTCTGTGGCGAAACAGGACATTCTTTCAAGGACTACAATAATAAAGGTTCTCCGCCTCAATGTGCGACCTGCAAACGCTTCAAGAGGAAAGATGATCATCCAACTGGTGATGTAAATTGCCCAGCACGTAAATATGCAGAAAACTATATTAATTCCATTGACTATGAAGGCGCCTAGGAGCGCCGCCGACAACCTAGTCAATTCAGCACATAGATAGTAGATAGATAGATAGATAAAACATTTATTCAGTGCATACAAAAGACACACAAAAGCACAATTAAAAGATAAAAAATTACATGAATATACATAAAAACATGATGCCAATATACAAAAAATAAAAACATAAGTAATTCATGAAATGAAGTGACATCACTACATACTTTGTATAAATGAAAAAAAAAAAAAAAGGAAAAACAAGGTGCGGTGTACGTCTAAAGGTTGCACCAAATGGGAGTCCAGCTCAGCATGTGTCAGGCAAATATACCTGACGCTGATATTCTGCTGGATCCCTGCAGTGACATACGGACATCGAGCAGACGAGGTAAATTGGTGTTGTGACAAAGTGTTATGCGTGTGAAAAAAGTAAGTATACCCGCAACTTAGTAAAGTCAACGTAGTAAAGTTTTGCCTTTGGAAACGTTCTTGTTCATTAATGTGTTGATATTGTTGATTACTTTATTATACAGGGTGTAACAGAAACCCTATTGCTATCCTGAAGCACTAAAGATAACAGCTGGTATAGAATCACTATACATAGTTTCAGCTCAAAATAAAATACCCTAAGAATTGATACCAAATTTTCGGTTTCATATGTTTCTTAAATTCAAATCATAACAAACGTGTCACCGCACTACGTAGGTCAATAACTTTCCACGTTACTTTGCCAATATAACGAAAAATCTCTTCCGTAATTCTGTGCGCCTAGTACCGTAGTAGCCTACCGCAGGCGGCGTTCTTTGTCGGCGCGAACTGACGAAATAAAATATGCCGCCGCTGCGCCGCCGCGCCGTGCTGCGCCGCACCATATGCCGTGCCACCAAAACGATGGCGCGCGCGCGCGCAATAAACTACCTACTTTACCGTGATGTAAAAGTTAATGCGTTATTATTGATTTGCAGTTGAGCTTCGTGTAGACTGGCGCGACGCGACAGCCGGACGCGACTCTAACAAAACAATTTCTAAGAATTCTCATTCATGTATAACAATGACCGGTGTCGCGTCGCGCCACACTGTACAGGGCTTTACTCGTTAATATCAAGCCAGAAATTGCACGTAAAAACTGAGATAACTTACGTAAAAAATCGAAACAAAGTTTAGGTAGGTTAACTAGTTTCATCTCTTATTATTAATTACTTATTACCGAGTAAACAGTAAAATCTTAATTATAGCTTTGCTTATTTGAGTAAATTGACTTACATTTGTAAAGATGGGGTTCGATGTGTTACCTTGGTATTGTATGCACAAGGCCGCTCGCTTGTTCATGGACACCTGAACATTGCGTAGCATGTCTGGTGTTATTGTCCTGAAAGCGGCCTCAATCCGCACTTTCATAAGGTCCATTGTATCACATTGCATTGCGAACACTACATTTTTAATGTACCCAAATGTACACAAAAAAAAGTCTAAAGGGGTTAGGTCTGGGGATCGCGGAGGCCAAGCCACGCTTCTACTACCACGCCCAACCCACTGAGGAAAGCGCGCATCTAAATAATGGCGCACATCTCGAGCAAAGTGTGCCGGTGCACCGTCGTGTTGAAAAATTAAATTATTCCCCATCACAAGATTCACATAACTTAACACTGGTAGCTCCATGAGGATCCACTCCATCGTCTAGTTCATAGCACTTTTGAACCAAAATCTGGCGAAGCTTCTAACTGGTTTTAGTACCACTCGCAAAAGACCACGCGAGGCAAAAAATCCGCCGGTATCAGCTCCTGGGTGCGACGGAAGTGGTATGGGTGCTGACCGTCATTGCTCAGCACTCGCCATACCTGCATATGGTTAGAGGCACCCAGCGCTAATGCAGCTCGACGTGTGCTAGGTGTTAGTGCGTGGATTGAGTTCAAAATGCTCCAATACGGCCTCTTCAAATGCTGGATCAGTAGTACTCGGGCGACCCTCTGAAGCAGGTGCGTGGAATGACCCAGTTTGGTACAGACGATGTACCATCCGACTAAAACATGCCGACGAAGGCAGCTGTCGACGCTCAGCATCTGGTCTACCTTCAATAAAACGGCGACGGTACAGTTCTTGGGCAGCTCGCAAATTACCATGTTCTGCTCCAACACACATCATCATTTCGTAATATTCGCTATTACTTAACGACATTTTGCAAACACAACAAAAAATGACAAATATCTGATGCGCGTATCACAGGGATAGAAACAAGTGCACTAGACGGAGACACGGAACAGACAGACGGCGACTGACGAGCTAAGAGTAAGAGCTAAGCAATAACAACAATGCTAAATAAAGCTTCTATTCCCTGTTATTCTGGTACTTAAATATTCTTTCTTTAAATTTAGGTACCTACCTATAAGGTAGCTGTCCTATTTGTGTCCACTACTATTAAAAAATATTGTTCAAGAATTCAAGATTATTTTACATCCTAATAATAATTTCAACTAAACTCCGTTAAACTTTTAAGTAAATCTAACACATCAGAGCAGACTAATTACGTAATTCAAATTTAAAATTGAAAAATCATTTATTTTTTTGAGGGTGGGAAAATCGTCAATGACTCAGTCTCGCCCTAGGTGGGCCGGAAGGAAGAGACTCTTACTGACTAAAACCACCGTGTTCCTTCAGTTGCCCTTGCATTCTGGGGCCGCATTATTTCGTTAGATCATTCCTGTAACCCCGGAAATTCCCACAACTCCGAAAAATAATTCATATCATTTCAATCTATTAAAAATCATATTATGGAGCCGCGTAGATAACGCGGCTCCATAATATGTTTTTTTTTTTTACGTTAGAAGTCTGAATTAGAAGTTGTATTTACCAGGAGTAATTGAAACTACACGGACTGCAATCGGTTCACGTACCCTAAGACCCTAACCCAATAGGTTTACACACATTATAATGCTTACATTGTGTGTGTAACGACATAATCAGGGATCTGTGAGCAAACGATTTTCAATTCGGCAATAACAATTCCTGTTACTCATGCGATCCTAGTACTTTTATTAATTTCTCTCTACAGTTAGATGCAGTTTTGCGAGATTATTTATTGACTTCATTTGAATTATAAAGACGTGTAAACGTGCTCAATCAAAACCAATAGAACCCATGTACCACTCAAATAGCACCGACAGACCGTGAACTTCCGATAATTCTTTTGGTTAGTCCTACAGACAAAAATTAAGCCCCCGTGCTATTATTTTGTAATAAAAAAAAACTATTAACTTGTTGTTAATAGTTTTCGTCATATTGATTTTAAAAAAATAACCTTATTTTAACAATTATGAACGGAACCCATTGTGATTTTATTTGTACTAGGAGAAGAATAAGTTGCGAAGAAATTAATTGAATTGATGTTTTGGGTTCAGTTGGACATAAATTGTTACTAAATCCTTTTTCTGTTCTAAGTTCTAATGGCAAATAGTAATGTTTATTTAAGCAATTAATTCCTGGTTGGATGCACGCGTGTAAGGATTTGATTTTTATGATTAATGCAATGGTACGAGCTGACGATTTTGTGAAACAATTCGTTATAATGCGATCTTCAAGCAAATCGATTCAATGGTAAGGTGAATCGAATCTCCTGGATCGTATGTGTAAAAAATATTATGGTATGGGCTCATAATAGTTCAAGTTCATATTTGCCCAAAGTATTGTGCTGACAATCATAAACAGGGAATAGGTAGGTTTATCTGTTTCAAACAAGATCTATTACTTACAAACATATGCCGACACTTTTTAACTTGTCTGTTTATGTTAGCACTAAGCGAAGAATGAAACATTTGATGGTTTGATAGAAGTTATCATTTCGAATGACATAGCTGCGTCCTAATCTGTATTAGTCATTGTGATTTTAACCTACTACATGTCATTGAATTACGCCGGAAAAATTATCAATTATAATTTATTAAAAGTTTAGACGTACCTACCTGACTGGCAACTGTAAATAGGTCACAAAATAAAGGTGTGTTAAATGTTGTTTAAAATCTTTAGGTTTACGATTTTTGAACGAATTTTTAGAAGATTCAAGAGCACAGGATTCGATCTGTGAATCGATTAAAAGCAAAACATCTTTCATCCTTATGGCCAACAAAATAAAAGGTTAGGAATAACGTTATGAATTAGGTATTTACTGTGTTGTAGGTACGATGGTATGGTGGAAGATTACTATGTAGATAATAATTATCCACAAAGTAATATTCTACAAAAGGTCAACTACGTAAAAAACCAACAAGTGTGTAATGTATCTAAATATTATTTCGTAAAATTTTGATA
Source organism: Agrochola lota (assembly GCA_947364205.1). NCBI lineage: Eukaryota > Metazoa > Arthropoda > Insecta > Lepidoptera > Noctuidae > Agrochola > Agrochola lota. The sequence continues at coordinate 12,101,749 of OX376239.1, read as the reverse complement.
CCTAATACCTACCAATTAATTGTATTGTAGCTAACAGCACAAACATAATCAAAGTTTTAGAAAAGTCAGTAATAATATTTTGTAAACAAAAAATAAACATGCGGAACCTTTTATTCAGAAATACCAGGAGTAAGATGTTTATTTTTACTTACAAATAGTTCGCTGACACCGATCAGCTGACTTAGTGCTAGTGATGTGTTTATTTCAATTTGAAAAGTTCGGTTTCTGGTATCAATGTATTAAAAATTCTCATAACTTCCGAGCATGTAGAGATAGGATTAAAAAACCCTTCCAATATCGTTTGGTATCATCCAAAGAAGCCGTGCCCTTGGTATGTATATACCCTTTCCGTTACACGTTGTATATATAGTCATATGTATAATGTTGAAATAAATAATCTTAATATAATTATAGTAGCGTGGGTGCAAATAAATAAACGATTCAATGGCTAATTTAAAATAATAATGGTTACTCATAGTAAATAAATATAGGTAAATAGCATGTGTATTAGAACTATTATATGTAGAACAAAAGATCCTCAGCTATTCGGTTACTAAATACCCCCTTGTTCACAGGTTTTTGATCACCAGTTACGCCAACTAGACGGATTGACTCGGGAAGAACACGACAGCCAGTTATACAGGAAGATTTTTTAGTCACCGTCCAAATTTCGATATATTAATTATTATTATTATTAATCTTTGGCGAAAACCATTGAATACGTGTTTTTTCTTTTAGTATCACTCAATACAAAAATATTGAGATATCACATCACAAAGTTATCTATAAAAAGTTGATGGTTCTGGACACCGCCGTGCCGTGCGTACACGCTGGGTAACTACGCGGGCTGGCCGCCCCGCGCGCCGCCGCAATTCGTTGTTAACACAATAATAAACAAAGTTGCAAATTTTCCCTTCATACTTTCACGGGCTTAGGACCATCAATTAGCAAAAGGTTTGTGCTATGTTCACTATGATTAGAATGTAATCCTTAATTAATCAATTACAAATAAAGTAAAAAAAATATTGGATACATAAGAACTTTAGAACTTATTAAAACCGTGCCAAAACTTTTTGCTATTAGGCGTATTTAAAAAATTTGAATCAACTTATGTACAAATAATTAAAAATCGAAGTAATCAAAATAATCATAAAACAGTCACATTAGCAGTACTTTAATAAATGTTCAAAATGCATACCGTTTCTCTCTAAACAGAGTCTTGCACGTTTTTGCACATTATTTTTAATTTTGTTGAGCACTACAGAGTCACTTTTCCCTTGGTCGAATGCACGTACAATTTGTCCGTTTAATTGGTCTAGGCTTTGGGCTTCCTCCACATACACTCGTCGTTTTATTTCGCCCCACAAAAAAAAGTCACATGGAGTAAGATCTGGGGACCGGGGTGGCCAGGGGACGGGCCCCCCTCGACCAATCCAACGATCACCGTGTTCTGTGTTTAAATAATCACGAACGGCGGCCGAGTAATGAGGCGGTGCACCGTCTTGTTGATAATAAAAATCACGATAGGCGATTGCCGGCACGTCATCCATGAAATCAGCAATTACTGTGCATAACATATCTAGGTACGTGCCCCCGTTCAGCCGTCCCTCAATGAAATATGGCCCCAGTATTCTGTTGCCGACAATTCCAGCCCACACATTTGCGCTAAACCGCACTTGGTGATACGTTTCTCGTATCATGTGTGGGTTTCGAAATGATCACCAATGTTCATTATGCTGATTATACAGCCCCACTCGAGTAAACAAGGCCTCGTCAGTCCACAAAATGTTAGCTTCGGGGTGTGCGATCAGCCACTCGCAGAAGGCTCGACGGGGAACGGCGTCTGCGTCGTTCAAGGCCTGTACCTTTTGAAAATGGTACGGGTGCAACCCAGCAATATGGAGAAGTTTCCACACGGCATATTGGCTTACACCGAAGCGCCGCGCTGCATCTCGCGTACTCGCTCTAGGGCTCCGTTCGAAGAAATCGAAGATATCTTCTTCGATCTCTACTGCGAGTCTCGGCCTGCCACGTCCTTGAGCGTGTATAGGAGATGTAAATTGGCCATGGTCTAATAGCCTCTGATTTGCGGCCAAAATTGTTTGGCGATTAGGGATGGAAGGATTTATTATCCCTTGATTGCGAAGGCGAGGAATACTCTCTGCTTCGTACAGTCTCTGGGCACCGTTCAAGCTTTCACCACTAAGTATGTAAGATCGCACCATTTCGTAATACTCGCGGTGGGAATACATTTTATGCAAATTCACGATAGCGCGGGGCGCCGGCGGGATGCGCGGGAACACGGAAGTAAGCGCTTGCGCCGCGAAAGGGTGCGCGGGGCCGACTGGGGATAACGATAGATGTTTTGCGCAGGTGTAGCGGGGCGGGGGGCATGCGGGGTGCGCGCTGCACTTTTCATTGAATGTTTGCGAGGCAAATGTAGTATTTTTTAACTTAGTGACCAGGCAGAGCGGATAACTTTTTCGAGAAAATGATTTAATATGAAAATTTTACGTATTGATTTTTTTTCAAAAATGGAGTTAGTGAATGATACATAATGCCTAGAGAAAATTTGGACGGTGACTAAAAAATCTTCCTGTATAATGGATGTGTTCGAAATGGTCATACCCAGTTTTTGCTGAGAGGCAATAAGAAACTGCCGCAGTCGAACTCTGAAGGTACCAAGACATTTAAGACTCCTTATCGGCGGGGGAATATTGTTCCAGCATTTGGATGCGGCGTATCTAAAACTTCCCCTGAAAGCAGCTGTCTTGTGCAATTGAGTGGAGAGTTGCAGCGAGCACTGCCTACTTGCGCATTCTCTTCTACTAGTAATCCAGCTCAGTTTATTGTATAGGTAGGTCGGCTGCTTGTATTTTATAACTCCAAATAACAGACAAGCTAAGTGCAACTTACGACGTGACTTCATCTTGAGGATAGAGTGCTAGTAGGTTAACTTCTACATATATTTTTACTTTTTTATGACCAATCTGCTAATCTGTGATCTAGATAAGTTTTCCGTGTCTGAAGCTAAAATCTGTAATGTTGAGGAGTGCAAAAACATAGTATATACTGGAGATAAAACATTGACTCTACTTACACAAAATATACGCAGTATAACCCGAAATTTTAATGGTTTCCAAGTTTTGTTACAAAATCTTGATATAGGCTGCGACATTATCGTTCTAACAGAATGTTGGTTATCCAAACAAACGGCCAATATACCCTCTCTCGATGGCTTTACTCTTCACAAAAGTGTTAGAACATTCAACCAGAATGATGGCATAGTGGTTTATATTAAAAATAATTTAAGAACATTAGTAGATGAACCCTATTTTCTAGACTGCAACTGCTTAGTAATTACAATTATTCCTGATACAGTAATTATGGCTATTTATAGGCCTCCATCACAAAGTATTGAGGGGTTTTTGGATTCGCTTAACAGTAACTTAGGAAAATTATCCTCGTTTAAAAATATTATACTGATAGGTGATATCAACATAAACATTGCTGCCGAAAAAATCGATACTCATTCACATAATTACCTCAATATCTGCTCATTTCATGGACTATTACCAGCTCATTATCACCCTACCCACCAGAGCGGCTCTTGTCTAGACCATATCCTTATAAAATCAAAAAGTCCATCCAAAACATTGGTTACTAATTCGTCACTAACCGATCATCAAGCTGTTTTACTAACATTACAAATATCCTCACCTAGAAATAACTGCATGCGCAGCTATACTAAACTCAATATGACGAGTCTTGAAACCGACTTACGCGGCATTAATTTTGACCCCGTTTACGATTCACATGATCGAAATGTTTCTCTACAATATTTTGTCGATTTATTACAATCTACAATAAGGAAAAATACGTTTACTAAAGTAATACCTAGAAAGTATCGTAATATTAAACCATGGATTACGCCAGGACTTGTTCGCTGTATTAGAAATAGAGACAAACTTCACCAAAAATCGAAAAACGCACCGGATAATGAACTACTATCAACTACTTACAAACGTTATAGGAATTTCTGTAATAATGTGTTGAAAAAGCTTAAAAACCAATATGATCAAAGTCAACTTCAGAAAGCAGGTAAAAACAGTAAACTTATATGGAAATTCATAAAAACTAACACTTTTAGGTCCAAAAATCCCGAAACGACGCTTGACCCTATCGAAGCGGCAAATAAAGCTAACAACTTCTTCATTAACGTAGGAAAAAACTTAGCAGAAAAAAACCTATTATCTAATAGATGTTTTTCCATTCAAAGGCAAACTAAGACATATGCAGCACGAAACTCTTTTGTCTTATTAGATACTGATGTTAATGAGGTTGTAAGTATAATAAATGGATTAAAGGAAATGTGTGCCGTAGGATGTGACGATATACCTAATAGCATACTCAAAAGATTTAAATACGTCATTGACTCACATTTTTCAGTTATGTTTAACAAAAGGAATATTTCCTAAATTGCTTAAAAAAGCCGTAGTCACCCCCGTGTTTAAAGCTGGAGACAAAAATTGTTTAAATAACTACAGACCAATTTCAGTTTTAACAGGCCTCTCCAAGATTTTGGAAAAAATTATAAACAGCAGATTAGTAAACTATCTTGAAAGTAGTAAATTACTCTCTGGTCATCAATTTGGTTTGAGGCCTAAAAGATCAACAAGCCAAGCTGTTCACCATCTGACAAATTTTATAAGCACAAACTTGGATAACGGCATGCATACCATAGGGATATTTTTAGACCTTGCCAAGGCTTTTGACACAATTTCTTGTACTTTGCTTTTACACAAGCTGGAAATTCTGGGAATACGGGGAATACAATTGCAACTATTATCTGATTACCTTACCGACCGCCATCAGTGTGTAAAAATAGGTCAATGGATGAGTTCTGAACTTAAGAATAGCTGTTATGGAATCCCACAAGGCAGTATTTTGGGTCCTACTTTGTTTTTAATCTATATAAATGACCTGTGCAATTTGACACTCCAAAAGGGTGTAATTATGTCATATGCGGATGACACAGCTCTACTGTTTGCAGCTGAATCAAAGGCCGAGGTCTATGAGTTAGCACAGAATGGCTTTAATACTGTGTCAAATTGGTTTCATAAAAATCTCTTAACTTTAAATACAGATAAAACCAAGTACCTATTATTTACAATGAGAAACACTAATCCAACGCTTACTAATCTAAACATTCAAGCGCATAACAATTGTAATATACATTATGCTGACATTGAATGCACTTGTCCCACTTTAGCTAAAACCGATCATATTAAATATCTAGGTGTCACGATTGACACAAACCTGAATTTCCGCAAACACATCGATGTATTATGCACCAGGGTACGTAAACTAATATACATTTTTAAAAATTTACGTAACATTGCCGACTTTAAATTAATTAGGCAGATTTATTTGGCGTTGTGTCAATCTATTATTACCTACTGCATAACCTCCTGGGGTGGGGCCGCTAAATCAATTTTACTCCACCTAGAACGCCCCCAAAGAGCAGTTTTAAAGGTTGCCACTTTTCGCCCATTTAGATTTCCTACACACCAGCTTTATATGGCATGTAAGGTGCTAACAGTACGTCAATTATTTGTTTTGAATGTAGTTTTATTCCAACACACTGAACTCTATTTTAACCCAGTACCTTCAGATAAGAGAAGAAAAGATTTGGTTTGTACTAACTCCCAGACTAAACATGCTTTTGCTAATCGATTTTATTTATTTTTAGGGCCCTACTTGTATAACCAGCTTAACAGAGTGCTAAAGATTTATAGTTTAAGTTATAATAGGTGTAACTTACTAGTACAAGAATATTTGTCAAAACTCAATTACGCAGACACGGAAAAACTACTAGAAATTTTAAAATAATATCTCTATCTATCTACTCTATATTAAGTCTCTTCTTTTACCTAATTAATAACAGTGTCCAGTTTATCTACTTTAATATTATTTGTTAATTTATTTAAACATAATACAGTATGTTAACTAACAGAGGGCGTTCCCGTTAACTCGCAATAGTATAGCGTCCATACATGCAAAAAAAATTAGTACCATTTGAAAACAGAATGTTCTATAGTTTTTTAATTATAAAATATTCACAAAAAATATTAAATTGATACGTAAAAGAAACACTCTGTACACGCGCACTTGCTTTCAAAGTGTAAGTACGGCAATGTCGCAATTTACTTATGAATGACGGGCCACGTGTGCGGCGATCTAATAGATGTGCCTCGCCCCCTCACCCCGAATGTCCACCTAATTTTATTCGGAACTAATCTCGCGCGCTGATCGGATGTGCATTATTTTCGCATTTGCAATATCTTGTGTTTTTTCGTTTCATCATTCTTGTGTGAAAAATGCCGCGTTATCAGTACAGTGCTCAGGAGTATGTGAACATGGTGCTCATTTATGCTGAGTGTAATTACGATGGTGCCTGTGCTCTGAGGATGTATGCTAAGAGGTATCCCAATGCAAATCAACCGCGGAATTCTCGTGTTATTGTGAGTGCTCTGGTGCGTCTCCGTAACAATGAACCGGTAGTGCCGCGTCGTTCTGGTGGCCCCCGACCGGTGATCTCTGTGCGGCAGGAACAGAACGTGCTAAGGCATTTTGAAGAGGAGCTCAGTCCTAGCACTAGAAGGGCCGGCCGCCTGTTAAACATGAGTCACGTCGCAGTCTTTAAAATTTTAATGAAAAACAAGCAGCATCCGTACTCACTTCAAAAATAGCAGGCTCTGCTTGGTCCAGCTGATTTCGAGCGCCGGTTAACTTATTGCCAGTGGGCACTGCAGCGATGCGCGGAGGACACCCACTTCATCGAAAACGTCATATGGTCAGACGAAAGCCTATTTACGCGCAATGGCATGTGGAATCGGCGTGTATGCCATCACTGGGCAGAACGAGGCCATAATCCGCGTGCTACTCGACCGTTAGCACATCAAATACGCTGGTCGCTGAATGTGTGGGCTGGGATAAAGGGAAACAAAATAATAGTACCCGTCTTCATCCCAGGGACTCTAAACCGTGTGAGGTATCTGGCACTTCTTAACGGCACCGTCGCACGCTACCTCTACAGGTTGCCGCTAGCAGAGTTCCGAAATGTGTGGTTTCAACACGACGGTGCACCCCTCACATTTCAACAGAAGTGCGGTCGCGGTTAAACGAGTTGTTTGGTAGCCGCTGGATCGGGAGGTACGGTCCCGAGGCGTGGCCACTGCGGTCACCTGACTTGACACCACTTGACTTCTTTTTCTGGGGTTGGGTCAAACAACTCGTTTATAAAAAAGAAAGCCACTCGCGGGAGGAGATGGAAAAGCTAATCCGCACAGCATTTCGTGTTATCCGGAACCACATACGCGAGGACCCGCTTTTAATGCGACGAGTGCACCAAAATAACCGGCGGCGATTGCACCAATGTGTAGAGAGAGGCGGTCAGCATATTGAGCAGTTTAAAATCTAGGTAAGTTTTTAAACATTTGTAAATGTATCATAATACCTAAAACCTATCAAAAACATTAAATAAAAAATAACACTAAACGACTGTGCCACAAAATAAATAAGTTCAGAAGGCCCACTCTTTGCTAAAACTGCTTTTGCACTCAGGGAGTACTTACCTCGTTAAATGAGCATGTTACTACTGTGGTGTTACACGATTGCTATGAATAAACGCAAGTACTTTGGTATTACGAAAGCAACTGCGTAAAGTAAAAGTATTTTTTTAATGTCTATGTTATTTCAGAAAACATTCACTTGCTAACGTACAATACTGCCATTATCATTTAAAAGCTTGCCTAAACTGTGGTTTAAATAAATGAAACTTTCCCTAAAATTAACCGCACACTATTTATTAGCTCTACGTTATTTATTTGATAAAATTATTTTTTCTAATCAACTTTCATATTAACACTGTAAGTCTGTACCGTACGGTGGTACGGTACTGAGTGGATAGGTAAAACAAATTCGTGTACTTGTTCCGTGAGTGGTCCTTCTGTATTCGTACATCTGTTTATTTTGAGGACGACGTGTCGGCAGAAGCGCCGCCGCTACCCCGCGTCCATTACTCGGCCGCTGCGTGCAGAATAATTCTCTGTACTCTGTATTTTAATTTTAATTATTATTGAAACGTGGCTTAGATAGGTAGGCACATGAATTTATGTTTTTACTATGTTTGTGAATAGGTCCTTCCAAGCCCAAGGGGCCTCAGTGACGCGTTCCTTTGTTAGCCGGGTATTTGAGACGGGTTGTTAAATGTTATTGCTAAAACTAAACATAGTTAAATGTTTAATTTTACTGATAACAACCCGACGACGTGTTTTTCACTGTCTTTCTAATTCATTTTGCCGCCTTTATCAAAGTCGCCGCTCGCCATTCAACGCCCCCCGCCGCCGCCGCCACCCGGCCGGCCGGAGCGCGGCGGCCGGGTCGCACAGCATCGTGAGTATTCGTGAGATGTTCGGCATCGTGCGCGAGTCTAAAATTGCGACGTTGCCGGATTGGGCAATGCTACTACGCTAGGCACTATTCCGCGCTACTATTTTGATTTTAAACAGGACGTTTCGTATTTATTGACAATTAATAAATTTTTTGAATTCGGATTTTTTAATGCTTATTTTTCTATGCTGATATTTTTATTTTTATCTATTAATGATATAGATTAACGAGTCTAAGGGAACGCCCTCTGTTATTTAACATACTGTATATCTTAAATAATCTAGTCTTAAAAAAATATACCCAAATAAATAGTTACTCTTTAAGTCATTGAAAATATCATGTCTTCTTTTTAAATGTTTGATGTAAATTGATGGCCTGAAACAAAGGTTTTTCATAAACCTAGATCAGGCAGGTCTACATTACAGTTAGAATTTAATTTTCCTCGATTGTAATTAATCTATATCAAAATTTTACTTTATACTTATACTTGAATAAATTTTTTATTATTATTATATTAACTCTGGTAATTTCTGAGTTACGAACGGATTCTGTGGCCATTCTAAACGTTCTTTATTTAGGAAAGAACGACCTTCCCACCACAAAGAAGAAGATGATAGGTCCTTAGGTTCAACTCCCCTTGAGGCCAAGTCAGCTGGGTTAATATTCTTAGGTACATGTCTGTGTTTAAACCCATTAGTTAACTCTTTAATTTCATTAACCCTGTTGCAGACAAAAAATTTAAGATTTCTTACATCTGTCTTCAACCATCCTAAAAAATCTGTTGAATCAGTCCAAATGGTTTTTTGACTTATATTAAATCGCAATGACTGTAGAACTTTACTACATATTCCAGGCTCCCAAACTTAAGGAATCATACACTAAGTTCATAGATGAATATAAAAAGCTAGGTCATTTGAGTGAAGTAGATCGTCCGGAATTTGGTAATTACCTTCCGCATTACTGCATAATTCGCGAAAAGAGTGAAACGCGCGTCCTGTTACGCCGCTGGTACACGCGTATGATGCGTGTAAACTATTGATGATTTATTAGTTAGTTATTATTGATTATGATTGGACCTCTAATTAAAAAAATATTCATAACCGATTAAATGACTGCTTGCAGTACTTTTGCAGCACAATGTTCTTTTATTCACACACTTCCATTTAATGCACGTTGTTCACTTTTTTGTTTTGCTGCATGATAAATCAGTCAACAATCATGGTACTTTTCCCTTTAAGGGAACTCAATGGCCGAAAGGAAGGATTATTACTCATTTGGTATGTTATCATCACACACCGTCAATTGGAATGAGTTAATGTATAGATAGGAATAGACGCCACTAAACCATGGTATGCAACTAATCTGGTGGGCATATTCACTTTCCTGGATAGATTGAAAATCACATACGCTGCTGTACTTAATTTTTTGCATACTTCTTCTGCGTGTAGTTTCCAGGTTAGCTGGCTATCTATCATTATACCTAAAAATTTTGCAACTTGCCCTTGGTCTATTTTTTGTCCATTGTAATTTATATTTAAAGTTTGCGGTGGTATCCGTTGATAAAAATGCATAACATTAGTCTTAAGTATATTAATCATTAAAAACAACAATCAATCAATCAATTTCAATTTCAATTTATCTACCATTCGTTGTTGCGTTGCAGGCGCGTTTATTTATTTATTTATATATACTTTATTGTACACCAAAAAAATACATAAGAAAAAAATACTAATCAAACACTACAAAATATACAATGGGCGGCCTTATCGCTTTCCGCGATCTCTTCCAGGCAACCTTAGAATGGACAGTGATTTATCTGGACATAAAATGGGGCTGTCGTTGGTGCAAATTATAAGTATACAATATACTAGAATAGATACATAGATTAATACATATCCTAAATAATAGATACATAAATACATACATACTAAATATATACGTTACGCGTTTGTTAGTCCGAATGGTGTAGTTTTAAATCTGTACGTTCCCCGGCCCGGTATTTAGAACGCTGTTTTATTTTTGTCAATTTCTCTTAGTGGTAACTGCCAGAAACTTTTGTATAGGTCGATACTAGTTAGGTATTTTGCATCCCTTAAGTTGTCTAATATTTCCGAAATGTATGGCAAATTGTAAGCATCTTTTTTAGTAATAGCGTTTAGTTTCCTACTATCCAAGCAAAACCGCAATTTGCCATCCTTTTTTGGTGTCAGCAGAACTGGAGAAGACCACGGACTTTCACATGGTTCTACAACATCTAGGTCAAGCATCTCGTCCAGTTCCTTACCGAGGACACGCTGTTTCTCTGGAGATATCCTAAGGTACCGTTGTCGTATAGGTGGTGCAACACCAGTGTTTATACTGTGTGTTATTAGGTTAGTGCAGCCTAGGCCTTTTTTTCCTGAGGATATGTTTTCGAATTGTGTTTTAATTTTTTCCGCTGTTAGTTTTTGTTCCTCAGTTAGCTGTGCAAATGCATGTAAATATATGTTTTGTTTAGTGCTTGCACTGGTGTTATTTATGTTAACGAGGAATACTGATTTTATATTCTTAGGAAATATATGAAAGTTGTTCCAGAAATCCATTCCCAGCAAGATAGGAGTGTCTATTGATGGCACCACATGTGCCTTGAAAAAAAAAATGTAATTTATTCAAACTAGGCTGAGAATCAGCACTTTTCGAACGTCAACATTACATAAAACGCCCACCCTTCACCACTTCCTAGTGCATTAGCTGGAAAGAAGAAGTGGCGCAACAAACTCCCCAGCAGCACAGCTGTCTGTTCAGTTAGAAGAACAAAATAAAAAAAGATTATATATAATAGTATTCAAAATAATCTACATTACGCAACACAAAACATAATTTAAATTATTAGCCATATGTTAGCTAGCACACGCCAATATACCAAACAAAATAATCGAGAACTATACTCAGGCCGAAATAAAAAAACTAAACGTAAACAGCACTTAATATCTAAATAAAAAGCCTCCAGGCATAAAGGGCGTGCCCGCTTACATATAGTTGTAACTGGAAGTTATAAATGATAAACTAGGACCATCGATGTAAAATAAATAAACAGAGAGTTCATTACTAATAACAATAAATAATATGATGAATTGTCGAGGTCACTAGCTAACCACATATTGCAATACAACTCATAAAAAAAAACATTGTGATGAGTAGATTTTGTCAACAAAATGATTGGTTATGTGTAACTTTCCTTCAAATGTTATTGGTAAGTTTACTGTACCTATAAGATGAAGCACTTGTCCCCCAGCGGCAACAAATGATTCTAAGTGGTCCCTAGGCTACAGGGTTAGCCCCTGGTCCTTAATTAGGAGTTTATGGTAGTTTTTACCAATGATAGTTACTGCCGAACCAGAATCCAACAAACCACAAACTGGCATGTTGTTTATTTCTATAGAAGCGTAAGGCCTTATGTCGTTGTGAGGTTTGTTACGGACTGTTGATACAGAGTAGCAGGTTTTGAATTTTGTAACTACAGCTGGCCAATCTTCCCACTCTGTTTTACTTAGCCTGTCGTTAAATTTACTATTATAACAAACCTCACTAATTAGTTTTGTGGTGGGTGACACTTCGCGTAATCGGGGTATTTTACCCCTTTTTCTCCGCATTTAAAACAAATTAGAACTCGGTCTGCGGTACACCGTCGTAGTGAATGAGAGTTTGATCTACACCTAGGGCAATAAGGTTGACCTCTGATTGGTGTAACAGTGCCCGTATTATCTACTAATGCGACCGGTTGAGCAGAGTATGATTCGTTCGATGTTTCCGGTTTTTTATAGTAATCTCCGCGGTCATACCTATAGCGGCTGTAGTACGGTTTTGAGTTTGAATTGGTAGTTTTATTTGCTGGCTTGACGTAAGCAAATTCTGGAGCCAAGGAGGTGAGGTTCGTTTTTGTTGGTTCTTGATAGTGTGCTCCTCGCATCTTATATTTTTTATAGTTTTTACAGACCGACTCTAATTGCTCCAGACTTTGCACGTTGCTGATAGCTAGTACTTCCGCATACATTGGTTTAATATTGTGAACAATGATCTCAAAAATATCTGCTTTTGTTGGTTTAGTATTTAATCAAGTGAATAAACCGCTTATGATAGATATGTAGATAGTTATGTTCTCTGTTTCACCTTGTGAACGCGTTCTAATCTCAGTTAGCAATCTATAATCATAGTCATCGCAGTCAAAAGCAGCCTTCAATTGTTCTATCAGTTCTTCCCATGAGGTGACGTTTGGTTTTACATGCCTATACCAATGCAGCGCGTTATCCGTGAAGATATCAAATGCATAGTTGAACATATCATCTCCTTTTATTTGTTTACTTATTGTAAACTCCTCAATTTTTTTGTATGAAAGAACGCACACAAGTTTTGCCGTCATACATGTTACTGTTATGTTAGTGTTTGTAGTAGCAATTGTGTCAGTTCGTTGTGAGCTACCTGAACTAAACTTAGTTTCTAGTTTGTAAATTGTGAATCTAGTGTGTTATATTTTTCTTCTAGATTTTGTTTTAGCAATATGTTCTCTGCGTTGGTTGGTTTAATGCGAGAAAGTCGGCATTTGATGTGATTTTTGTAAGATATACCCTTTGCTAATCCCGCTTCATTTGTTAATTTCTCCTAGACTCAACTGGTATTCTCCTATAGTTGCCTTTAACGCACATAAATCTTCACTTTCATCAATGCCCGATTCATGTATATCATCACTAGTATATTTTTACACTAATTGTTTATTTGTTTTCTTAAGTTTAGGCAAGTACCAATTTCACCACCCCGTATCAAGACTTCATATTCTAATTCAGCCTTCCTTAAGTGTATGAAGTTAATCAGGTGAGTTCCCATTATTACAAAAATAATAGTAAACTATTAGTAGGGCTAGATATTAACACTATAACAGTAACAACACAACAACTTAAATCTATACCACAACGATGTAAAAAGAGCAAGCGTGCTAGGGTTCAGTCCAGAACAGTGTGACAAAGATAGAATAATTAAGCCTGGGCGCCACTGTAACGGCTAGGGCTTTGCAGGCAGACTGCGCAGGCCGCTAACTTATACGTAGGTAGTCGCAATTGAAACACTAGGATAAGTTCATACATATAATTATTATAAGTAGGTATAACACATAAGCTAGGTCGCGGGTAAGTCACTGAGTCACATGTTCTGTTCCGAGCACTATCACAAAAAGTAAAGGAAGGGTAGCGTCCTTGGCAACACGTGGCAGACGTGGGGGGACCTGGGAAGCGTGCGCAAGCAGTGTGCGGCAGGCACAGGCTCGCGCAGGTAGCTGCGGCGGTAGGCCGCAGGTACTATGACAGCTTTGTTGAAATGTTTGTCCGTTTTGAGTTATAGGTTAAAAACAAGGTAAAAATGAATACTAATTAATATTGTATTATCTTAAGGTTCTGAGAAAAAATTAAACCAATGTCGTTGTTTCTTAATGTATTTAATCATTATCTGTATAAACCATCATCACCAGTGATCGGAGTAGGTAGATTGATTTTTAGTACTTGTATCATAAATGCACACAGAAAGAATAACATGGATGCGCACTCTACGAACCGAAGTAAACGAGTGAACTACCTGGCATGTCGTCGGCGGGCGTACGCATTGTTCTGATAACCGGTTATTGTACCACCCATGATCCTTTGTTCTGATTGGTCGTTGGGTTTTGTCAAATCGTGACAAAAAAAAAAATAGGAACAATAATAAATAATAAAATTGCTCATTTTATTACAATTCCTACCTTTTTTTTGAGGATGGCAAATCATCAAATGACTCCTTCCACTCTGGCAGAATACAATGAAATGAAATGAAATGAAATACTTTATTGCACAAAAGGTTTTGCAGTGAATACAGTAAAAAAAAGGTTACACTTTACAAATGAACACTTGTATGCTACAAAAATGGTGGGGGTACTGTCCTCTTAGATAGGCTATACAATAGCCTGTAGTAAAGAGAATCAGTGCCGTATCCCTCTAAAAGTGGAAAATCAGTTGCTTAGTGTTTTTGTACAATTCAATATTTTAATTAAATATAGTAACGCAAAACAAAAGAAAATAAAAAGATAACAATTAACGAAAATGCTTGAGAGTATAAGTATAAGTATATATTTTATATGTGTGGTATGTGAGTGGGGGTGTGGTGGGGAATGTGTGTTTGCGAGTGTCTGTATGTGTCTGAGACGTAAGTGTGTGTGTGTGCATGTTTTGAGAATATATGTGTTGCTAGTAGACGTACTTATGATAGTGTAGTAAACAAGGATTCGGTTTCCTCATACGTTTTGTCTAGTAGGTAGGAGCGGACTGCTGATTTACATTCTTGAACAGATAAACTATAAATTGAGATATTTGCATTAATTTTGTTATACAAGAAAGGGCCAAGATAGAATAAAAATTTTTTCGTAAAAGAGTAGCGGGTCTGTGGAAGGGAACATATTAAATCTTTACGACGTTTTGTAAGTTTAACAAAGGGAGTAGAGTGATGTTGTAATAAAATTGCATGATAAATAAACAACTGTCGTACGTTAAGAACGTTGCAACTTTTATATAACTGAGTGGTGGAAAATAAAATTGGCCGAAATGTTGCAATCTTTAATATTGCCCTGTGTGCAATCTCCAAAGGAAGTAGCGTGGTTTTTGAAGTACCACCCCAGCAGGAAATGCAGTAAGATAATATTGACTGACAAAGTGCGTAGTAAACATTGCGGATAATAAATTGGTTAGCTACAAGTCTAAGAGTTTTAAAGATAAATATCAATTTTCGCAACCTACTCGTCAGTGCCTCCACGTGGGCTTTAAAGTTTAAGGTATTATCTAAAATTACACCCAAGTATTTAATTTTGTTAACAGACTCTATTTGACTGCAGTTACAATTCTGTGTAATATGTGTGATACATGTGTGAGCAGTGAGGGATAAGTGATTTTTTGGCTGGGATGTTGCGCTAATAGAAAATGTGATGAATTTGGTTTTGCTTGTGTTGAGTGTGAGGGTGTGAGCCAAAAGCCAGTGAAGGGTGGAGTCAAGACCCGATTGAGCTTGAACTTGAAGTTCTGACCAAGAGTCTGCGAAAAAAGTTATTGCGGTATCATCAGCGTAGGTTACAATCTTAGAATTTGGAATGGAGAGATTGCAGAGGTCATTAACAAAGACAAGAAACAATGTAGGCCCAAGAATACTCCCCTGTGGGACACCATATTTAATAGGCAGCTCGTCACTTACGTGGTTTCCTATTTTAACGACTTGCGTTCGACCTGTGAGGTAACTATGGAAAAACTGGAGTTGTGGTCCTCTGACACCTATATTTTCTAGTTTTTGTAAAAGGGTTTTAATGGGAACGGTATCAAACGCTTTCGCGAGGTCTAGAAACACTGTAAGTACTTTTTTATTGTTATTAAGGTTTGAAACAATAAAAGTCGTTAAGTCATGTACTGCGTCAGAGGTGGACTTCTTTACGCGAAACCCAAACTGTTGTGGTGAAATAAGATTAAAGTGCTCTAAGTAATCTCTCAGCCTTTTATTAATGAGGCGTTCCATTACTTTGGACAGAGCACTTAATACTGCAATTGGTCGATAGTTATTGGCTAAGTTCCCATTGCCACCCTTGAAGATGGGGTGAATAAGTGCCCTTTTAAACGAAGTGGGAAAAACAGAGGTTTGAAAACAGAGATTAAAAATGTGGCTAACGATAGGTGCCAGAGTAGCGGAGTACCTTTTCAGAATGGTGGCTGAGATCCCGTCCCAGCCAGTTGCTGCACTAGATTTCAGAGAATGTATAGTTTTCAGAACTTCCGCATCGTCAGTTTCTTCGAGGACAAACGAAGACATGCTGATAGGAGACTGTGATGGGGTCGTTTGGAATGGTTGCACAGTACTGCCGATAATTTTATCAGCGAGCTCTTTGCCGATGCTTACGAAAAAATTGTTTACTTTATTACAGGAATCACTTGGGGAATGTGAATTAAGTAATAGTTGAGTTGATGTGTGCTTTGTTTTGGAGGAGTAAGTTATGTTTTTTATAACTGTCCAGAGAGCCTTTGTATTTTGTCCTGCATTCTTTAGTTGTTCGCTGTCGTATTGCCTTTTGACTTTTTTGAGGAGTTTTGTACAGAAGTTTCTGTAGCGTTTATACGTCATAAGGAGGATTTCGTTGTCCGGTGATAATTTAAGTTTTTTGTGAAGTGAATCTCTGTTGCGGATACATCTCAACAAACCGGGAGTTATCCAAGGTTTGAGTATCCTTTTTCTCGCTGACTGTATCGATGTGGTTGAGTTCTCCATTATAGCTTTTGACAGGAGGTTAACCAGGCTATCCGTGGCAGCATTTGCGTCCTTTGTAAGAAGAATAGGGTTGAAATCTAGCTGCTCGTAAGTTTTGTCTAGGCCTTCAAAATTGATTTTAGTTATAGTGTAGTTATTTTTTGTACGCGTTTTTTTAGTTTTGATGCATGCTAAGGTAGAGTAGTGGTCAGTTATGGCAGATTCAAAAATTAAAGTGATTGCTGGACGGTTTGTACGTATAAAAGTGTGGTCGAGGCAGTTGTTGCCTCTTGTCGGTAGGTTGTGAGCAGGAAGAAAACCATGAAATGCGAGACAATTTAAATAGTTTTGGGAGCGAGTATTTAGGGGTGACCCAATGTCGATATTAATGTCACCGGTGAAAATAACAGATTTAAAGTCGTGTAGTGTTGGAAGTATATCATTTAGCGCACGTAAAAAGCTGTCTATATTATCAGTAGACGGTGAGCGGTAAACGCATAGAACTGCTGTTTCCAATTTGGTCTTGATTATTAACCCAGATGCTGAGTTATAAAAGTCTGGTTCTTCTACCGTGGGATTAAGGAATGATTTTGTATAAACTACCACACCGTCACTCTGGTTAATATGTTTCGTGGTTTTATAACTGGTATAACTGTCTATTTCAGGGATTTGCTGATTTCTCAAGCAAGGTAACCAGCATTCTGTTAATGCTAAAACTTCACTGTCAAAAGGAAGGAGATTTAGAAATGCTTGCAAGCTTAAAAAGTTACAGTTAATAGACCTAATGTTTTGACAAAATGTTTTTAGGTAGTTGTTTGAGTTGCCCAATAGTTGGTTTGCTTGTTCTGGTTTGCACGTATGAGCTTCAGAAACTGAAGTTTCATCGACATTGTTCAGTAATGTTAAAACGCTATCGGTCATTGTATTAGTTTTGGAGTAAGGGTCAATTGGTTGACTAAGGTAATGTCCGAGTTTTGTATGTAAGGCCTGGAAAGCAAGTCTGAAAGTACGTATGAGATATGTTGGATGGAATGTGATCGTGTTGTGTGTGTTATGGTTTCATATGTGTAGAAGGTGATGTATATGAGTGTTTGAATATGATAGTGTGAGTGTGAGTTTGTAATATTTAACATTAAAAACGTATACAAGCGAGCATAAGTAACAATATGATATTCTAAGAAAATTATATAAAATGAGAAAAATAATAAGTTAAATTTAAAATATTTCAGATTGATTGTTATCAGTCATGCATCATTAGGCTGAGACGTTTGAAGTGGTTGTTGTTCCTTACTCGGCTGAGACATTTGCAGCAGTTGTTGTTCATTTTTTACCAGAATGTATTGACTATCCGCGTTTTTTTTCAACATTACACGTCCATTTGACGTCCAGCAATAAGCATACCCATTCTGCTTTGCAAAGTTTCTAGCTGCGTAGAAAAGCTTTTTGCCTAGAGTTGTAAGCTGTTCAGCAATATAGATAGGGCCACTAGGTCCTTCAATGCCTAAGTGAGTAGAATTAATTTTATTAGTGTAGTTTTTGATGTTAAACTGCTTGGCGGCCAATAAAAAATTACATTTATGTAAGGTGTTTGTAAACTCGATGCTGATGTTGGAGGTTTTGTTTTCCTTTTTGGAAGGCAACCTTGAAACGTCACGAATGTCCGAGAGTTGAGTGTTAGTATCCAGTGCCTTGGACAGATGTTGAACCAAAGTGAACAAGGAGTTCTTTGTTTCTTTCGGACGCTTGGGTACGTTACGTATCTCAATGCATGTTTGAATACAACTGCGATCAATATTATCTAGTTTTTCTTCAATGTAAATTAGCCTCTTCGCCATGTTGTTACGGTCTAATTCAATGTTAGCAATTTTACGCTCCAAAAAAGTTAATTCGGATGATATAGCTGTCATAGATTTTTCAATTTGCTTGTTTGTTTCTTCTATTGTTGTACAGTGGGATTTCATTTCCAATATATGCTTTTCAAAATTGTCCATACGAGAATTCTGAGAGCGCATCAAATCATTTATTAATTCCTTGAGGTCGGATTTAAGTTCGTTCTTTAGATCCAAGAATTGATCGGCAAAGCTGCCCAGGTGGCTACCATCATTAGTTTGCCGGCGACGCTTAGCTCTCTGGGTGATATTTATTGGGCTAATATCCAGCAATGGGCCCTCTTCGACACAGAGTTTTGGTAAATCAGACTCGGAGCGTGATGGAGTCTCCATAGAAGATTTCGGCGGCGTTTTATACATATTACAAGCTCTCTCTTTTAAAAAAAAAAAAAAAAAAGCTTTTTAAATTTATTAAAGTGTCAATAAGTTTCGTTGACACTACTATTTCAAAATAAAAGTGATTTTCAATTACAAAAAGAATCACCAGTGACTGGATTTGAACTCACGACTTCTTAGCTCCGTTGAATCACGATAATGCGCACGCCTCCACGCCAACTGGACTGTTACCGCAGTATCGCAAATTGTTGATCAATATCATACAAGTAGTAGAATTGAACGTGATCTATGACCTTATCCTTTGTTTATAGAGGTCATTCACTTTGCACGGCACTGGTCACTTTTAAAATGTTTTTGTTAATAACTCGAGTAATAGTATGAGCACAGATATGGTTTATGCACTGTTTTATAGGTCGTGTTATTAGTCACAAATATATACGACTTTTATAACGATAACTAGACTATTTACTACTATTTTAGAATAAAATTCCGGAGCACACAAAAACACGTCCGCTCGCGACAACGTACGGGGGGGGGGGGATAGGAACAATAATAAAGAATAAAATTGCTCATTTTATTACAATTCCTACCTTTTTTTTGAGGATGGCAAATCATCAAATGACTCCTTCCACTCTGGCAGAATACAATTCCTACATAAGTTCCGGTTTTTTTTTAATAATCCACCAATTCCGGAGGAATGTCCATAGTAATATATACGTTTCGGATCAATGACCCCAGTTCAATCTACCTACTCCGATCACTGATCATCACACACACACACTTGTACATGTGATGTACATATTTTATTTTATTAATTTAGATCGTTGTCCAAAATAACGTCATTTAGGAACATTGCCGGTGCAGTAAATCCTTCGTGAACCGCATATGCTAAATACCATACAAGCTTGGGTTGTGTTTTTGCAAATCTTAATTCCTTGTCTTTATGTGTTTTACTTTTCATATGCTTTTCTAAATCAGTTTTGTGTGCACGGAGTGGTGAAACACATAATTTACAATATGCCTCACCTTTTCCACTATCTATCAGTTCCACGGGTGCTCGAGTTAGCCAATCTGTAAAATAAAAGTGTAGGTTAGTTGGAGATTATTTATCCTTACTAATATTATCATATTAATAAACCCTTCGCCCAGAGGTTTCGCCCGCGTTTGGAATTCCTGCAAGAACGTATACCTACATCATCTTCACAAACTTTCACATTTAAACAATGAATTTAAATAATATTAGAAATAGTCAGAAATAAAGAAAAAACATCTCGTAAGTACTTACTTTTAAATGCTGGAATTTTTTCCCATTCCTCACGATAATGCTTCACATATTTTCCGTGCTTTCCCATTTTTTGTCACAAGTACAATACAATGTCTTTAAAATCAGACGACGAACGAACAATGAACTTAACACGCACAGCATAAGTTTTCCACAGGTGACAATTTACTGAAGTTTTCCCAAACTATTTAGTCATTAAGTATAATACATATAATTACAATGGTTATGAACAGCGCAGCGAATACTTTATCTTGATTGCATCATAAATTTGGTTACGTTATAGCTACGACAAATACAGGGTATTCCCCGAAACTAACGTAGGGCGAAGGGTGTTGCCATCTTTTTTTATCTTGATATGCATGGGTATTTTTTTTTCTCCATGGACACCAAGCTCTCTAACTGGGGAGAACATGGAATAACATCGCTGAAATCAGCGATGTTCGATTCGGAGGGAGGAAGAGGGGGAGAGGGCCGTTGTAGAGCAACGACCTCCGGGCCGAACTCTTTTATTAGGGAGGGGGACGGGGACAGCATCCTGTTTAGGACATCGAGGAGGGCGTTGCCGCTTTTAACCCTTAAATGCATTTTTTTTTTCGTCGGAAAAAAATATATAATATAAAGATACACATTAGGTTAAGAAAAAATTATAAAAAAAAACCAAAATAATATAATGATATTTTTTTATAAACAAAAAAAAATTGCATTTATGATACTATATGCACTAAGAAGTCCAAAAAGTCTGAACAATGTTTGTCCTAGAAAATTTTACAAAATAATAATAAAAAAATAATAGAAAATTTTAAAATTATTATACTATGAACTAATATGGAATTTATTGAAGCAATCCGTATTCTTTTTGGAGCAAAGATAAACTTTGCACTTATCACACATAACACTGCTGAGAAGATTACAGCCCTTTTTTTTTTTTTTTTTTTTTTGGATGGGAAATCATCAAATGACTTCTCCCGCTCTGGGCAGAGCGAGAGGGTGTGTCAGACTTTTACTGACTAAAACCCACCCGTGTTCCTTCCGTTGCCTGTGTGCCGGGGCCGCGATATCCCTTTCAGACAAACCCGCAACCCCAGCAGGCATTGGTCTTTCGACCCCGTCGGTTGGTGCTGACATCTCTTTGAGGCGCGCGTGGAACACAACGCGCCGTCGACACGGGCCTGGTCCTGATCGGACGGCGAGCTGCCCATTGCTCACCGTCCGCAGGCCCGCGCCTACGGTGGCCGGAAGTCGGCTCTTGACTCCCGGCGCCCGGGGCGTCTCCTGCGGCGACTAGGGCCGCGAGGGCGTGCAGCTTGCATCTCCCTCGCGCGCTCCGCCTCCTCCTTCGCGAACATAACTGCTTCGCAGAAGGAGGTGACGGCCTCCCATGCACTCTCGCTCCGAACCATGGCCTGAACCAGGGCCGGACGCGAGAGATCGCCGCCGCCGATCGCCTCCGTGAGGACACGGCGGTGCTCCGCCCAAGCCGGGCAGACCTCCACCGTATGCTCCACCGTGTCCTCCGGGCGATCCACACAGTGGTGACACCCGGGCGTTTCCTCCCGCCTTACGCGGAACAGGAACCTCCCGAAACAACCGTGTCCGGTGAGGACCTGCGTCAGGCGGAAGGTGAGGACGCCATGGCGCCTCTCAAGCCACTCCTCAAAGAGGGGACTTATCGCCGCAATTGTGGCGTGCCCAGCGCTGGGTTGCGACAATCGCACACTCCATGCCGCCATGAGATCCCGCCGGAGCTCTGTCCGCTGTGCCGTGATCTCTCGCGGCAGCGGAGTTACACCCCGGCGTTTCGCCTCCTCGCGCAACTCCCACATCTGCGCGAGGACTTTCGCCTCCAGATCCCATGGCGGTAGTCCGGCAAGGAGGCTCGCCGCCTCACGGGAGACCGTGCGGTATCCCCGGACCAGCCTGATGGCCATGACCCTTTGGGACGCGTTCAACCGCTGGGCCGGTCGCAGCCGCAGTGAACGCGCCCACACCGGTGCCCCGTAAAGGGCCATGGACCGCACAAGATTACAGCCCTGCATCATGCATTTCTTGCGTTTTTCTCGTCTTATTTGTTTGTAGACAATTCCATCGTATCTAATGGCATGACTTGCAGAATTTTTCTTCTCT
Organism: Agrochola lota; assembly: GCA_947364205.1. Lineage (NCBI taxonomy): Eukaryota > Metazoa > Arthropoda > Insecta > Lepidoptera > Noctuidae > Agrochola > Agrochola lota. Next base: position 12,079,387 of record OX376239.1, on the reverse strand, counting down.
TGGGAGGTGGATTTCCTACCGGGCTGCTGGTGCTAGGTCTGACTTTTGTTGGTTGTGGGTAAGCTCCGTATTTGCACAGCGTATCTGCTAGCTCTGTTCTGAAGTCTGCTAACTTTAGGACCTGCTTTGGGTTCACTTCTTTTTTGGCACATACTTGTTTATACACACACCGTTGTTTTTGTTTGCACACCGCACCTTGTTAGGGTTCCGTAGCCAAATGGCAAAAAACGGAACCCTTATAGATTCGTCATGTCTGTCTGTCGGTCTGTCTGTCCGTCCGTCCGTCACAGCCACTTTTTTCCGTAACTATAAGAACTATACTGTTGAAACTTGGTAAGTAGATGTATTCTGTGAACCGCAATAAGATTTTCACACAAAAATAGAAAAAAAAAACAATAAATTTTGGGGGTTCCCCATACTTAGAACTGAAACTCAAAATATATTTTTTCCATCAAACCCATACGTGTGGGGTATCTATAGGCCTTCAAAAATGATATTGAGTATTCTAATATAATTTTTTTCTAAACTGAATAGTTTGTGCGAGAGACACTTCTGAAGTGGTAAAATGTGCCCCCCCCCCCCTCCCCCCGGTAACTTCTAAAATAAGAGAATGATAAAACTAAAAAAAATATAAGATGTACATTACCATGTAAACTTCCACCGAAAATTGGTTTGAACGAGATTTAGTAAGTAGTTTTTTTTTATACGTCATATTTGCTAAATATTGTACGGTGGTACGGAACCCTTCGTGTGCGAGTCCAACTCGGATTTGGCCGGTTTTTTTAGGTACTGGCGGTATAAGCTCAATATCACCCAGTCCGACAGTAGCAAGATCCGGTTCTAAAGGAAAATAAAAGACATTATCAACTTTACCACTTTTGCGTAGATAGTTGATGTCATATTTATCTCCCTCATTATCTGTCAATAATTTTACAATATAATGCTTTGTCTGTTTTCCAGAAAACTTAACAACGACAAAATCATCTTTTTTTGGACGTTTGAGTAAAGACAGAGGGATGTCATTTTCATCTGAAGCGTTAGATAGAACATCTAAACCTTGCTTCTTGCTAGTATTGATTATTTAAAAAAAAAAAACAGGCTGTTTACTTTTGAGATATTCTATGTATCTCATGAGAGACATTGCCAAGTATCTGTAGTTTCCTTCACATGACTCAATGTATCTGAGATTATCTTTCATTAATTCATTCACTCCACATCTTCCCATTTTCGACGCCAGCTCACTTACCTACTTTTTAACCGACTTCCCAAAAAGGAGAAGGTTATCAATTCGGTTGTTTTTTTTTTAATGTTTGTTACCTCATAACTCCGTGATTTAAGAACCGATTTGGAAAATTTATTTTTATTTGAAAGGATTTACTTCCCGATTCGTCCCATTTTTATCAAAATTCAGTTTTGATGATGGAATCCATGAGGAGTTGAGGGAACTCCTCAAATATTATAGGCATACACATAGCGATTTTGGTATTTTGGACAACGTACTCAAAGGACTCCAAAACGTTATAAGTCTAGTATATTTAGATGATGATGATGATAATTATATTCAGCACTTCTCTCCAGGAACACATGATCAACTTAGAGAAGGTGCTCCAAAGGTTAAGAGAATCTAATTTCAAAATCCAGTTAGATAAATCAGAGTTCTTAAAACTCGAGACCGCATACCTAGGACATGTCATCAGTACCGAAGGAATAAAGCCTAACCCAAATAAAATCACAGCCATTCAAAATTATCCTATACCTAAAACACCTAAAGAAATTAAACAGTTTCTCAGACTTCTCGGTTACTACCGAAAATTCATCCCAGACTTTTCCCGTATTACCAAACCCCTGACACTATGCTTAAAGAAAGGAAAGAAAGTAACTTTAGATTCAGATTATACACGGTTAATTTTAGCTCGTTCTGGAACGAAAAGCCATAAACTCGATCATCGAACTCGAAACGATTGGGACTATTATTTTCAATAAATTACAATTTAAAAAAAACACGAAAAATCTAATTTATTGTTTTTTTTGTGAAATAATGAGAACTCGAAGTAACTGCGATCAATGCATATGTGTGTAAAACGTATCGACGAACGGCAACACTTGCGAACGGTACCCATTGATAAATCCATTCATCGATCAGACAGCATAAAAACACATACGCAATAGATAAATAGGTACACAAATAAAAATACGAAAAGCGAATTCAGACTTTATTTCTTAACCGTAAACGGTAACAAATAGAAAATTCACCAAACTAGGTACAAGGTAAGTAGGTACGCAGTTTACTAAAATTATTCTGAGAAGTGTCCGACCGGACTTCAAAAGGATGCACAACCGAATTCCGCGGTTAAGTGTATAAAGATAAGGTCTTAATTCGGTCCAATATTTTCATAGAAAAGGGCACCACCATCTTATAATGAACTCTATTCGACAGATCAAACGATTCATTTTTTCTGTTTACATTGCCTGCCTTTGTAGAAGCCGCGTAGCTACTCGCAAGCAAGCATTGTCGTATAAAAATTGGTTTAGGCAGTATTATTTTTATTTATCATAAATATGGTAGGTAGGTATGCTTATTAAGTACCTATTAGCTCGATTGGTCGACACTCGATTCAAGGCCTTAAATACAACTGCCAAGCGTACTCGTCGTGTCTAGTTGAAAAGGTACGAGTACTAGTGATTTCGTGATGCAAGAGTGGTGAATGAAATTTCAATTAGTTTCTCTCGTTTACGAGGAGATGTGATAGTGGTAAACACCGTGCCGTGCTTCCGATACAAACGAGAGATAACGAGGTGAATGAACTTACACCAACCTATCGTACCAGAAATGAAATACCTAGTTGCAGGTACTTACTTGCAGCCGGACTCGCACACGCACAGCTGTGCCGCGCTACGTCATCACCGAGCGGATCGCGTACGATCTTGCGTTTATGAATGAAATAGTGGAAGCGCTACTAAGATTTAACTCGAATGACAGAATAAAAGTGATAAATTTCTAACTTCTATATTAGATGTCTTAAAAAAACAATAACAATGCTAATAGTACCTATTAATCGTCTGGAGTCACTGTGTTTTGGCTCCAGAACGATTTAAAAATAATCGTGTATTAACTGTTTCGAGAGGTGTAAGACTACTGACTAACGACCCAATCCTTAAATATCCCGACTTTGACAAAGAGTTCATATTAACCACAGACGCCTCGAATTTTGCAATCGGCGCGATACTCTCACAAGGACCTATTGGCTCAGACAAACCCGTAGCTTTTGCTTGACGGACACTTAATGAAAGTGAAATAAATTACAGCACAATCGAGAAAGAATTATTAGCGATTGTGTGGGCGACAAAATACTTTCGGCCTTACCTTTTTGGACGCAAGTTCAAAATAGTAACGGACCACAAACCATTACAGTGGGTCATGAGCCTCAAGGAACCAAATTCACGGTTAACCAGGTGGCGGTTAAAATTAAGTGAATACGATTTACCGTCATCTACAAAAAAGGCAAACATAACACCAATGCTGATGCCCTCTCTCGTATTGAGATCCATAACGAGGAGGTTAGTTCGATGATTGCAAACGCAAGTGACAGACCACCATCCCTAGCTAACTCCAACACCCTGACAGCACATACGTCTGAAGAAAACCCTATACTCGAAATACCCATCACCGACGAACCACTAAACAAATTTCACCGACAGTTGTGCTTGACCGTTGTAGGCGACTTTAAAAAACGACCTACGGCAACTAAGCCATTTCACACCCACACTAGAACATCCGTTCAGCTATCTGAATCCAACCTAGAAGAGAATCTGGTTAACTCCATTAAGGAATACGTCAACCCTAAGATCAAAACTGCTCTGTTGATAAATCCACCCCTTGCAATGTACAAGATAATCCCTTTGTTACAAAAATATTTTAAAAGTTCATCTATGAAATTGGTATTGGCAAAAAAGGAACTGGAAAATGTAAAAGAATACCTGAGGCAACAGGATATTATTCGTCACTACCACGAAGGCAAGACTAACCACCGTGGCATTAACGAGTGTTTCCTAGCTTTATCTTTTAAATATTATTGGCCTAAGATGCGAGAACACATAACCAAATTCATAAATGACTGCACAGTATGTGGGCAAGCAAAGTACGATAGGAGCCCCATAAAGCAAAAGTTTAATATAGCACCCCCTGCCACCAGGCCTTTCGAAATAGTACATATGGATAGCTTCTCAGCACAGAACGAAAAATACGTAACATTCATAGACGCCTTCTCAAAGTATGGTCAAGCTTACCTCCTTCGAGATGGGACTGCGGTTAGTGTCATCCAAGCTTTACTAACCTTCAGCACGCATCATGGCCTACCACTAACCATTATTACAGATCAAGGGACCGAATTCACCAACCAGATGTTCTTCGAGTTCTGCAAGGTACATAAAATAATTCATCATCAAACACTAGCATATTCACCAAACGCTAACGGTAATATTGAACGCTTCCACTCCACTATATTGGAACACCTTCGTATTTTGAAACTAAAATACAAAGATGAGCCAGTCGTACATCTGATGCCATATGCTATCATAGCGTACAATAGTTCGATTCATTCATTTACACGATGTAAACCATACGACCTTATATTGGGACACACCGACCCACGAGACCCGATTGACATAGATCTGACAGAACACTTACTACAACAATATACCGAAACACATAGAGAACGCATGCAAAAAGTATACGAACTAATCAACGAGACGTCTCTCGCTAATCGAACAGCACTCATTGAGAGTCGTAATAAAACCCGTGAGGATGAGGTCGACTATGAGCCCGACCAACAAATATTCATTAGTAATCCCTCCGCAAGTAGATCTAAACTCGCACCCAGATACAACCAGGACACAGTCCTAGCTAATTTACCTATCCACATATACACTTCCAAGAAAAAGGGACCTATAGCTAAATCTAGATTAAAGCGTGTCCCTAAAACCGCGAAATTGTTACAGGATACCCCTGATGCTGATGTTTAGCCTAATATGGGCGCAGGAGAGACTTGCCCTTCAAACTAGGGCCCATGAAACTCATCACCCATTATCATACATTCCTTCAAAACATAGAACTAACAGACATAGACAACAACATTAACAAGATACGAATTCAAGTTACTAAAGCCACAAACAAACTAGACAACTACACTAGCACTTTATATGAGCTTCAAATAGACAACTTGAACGCGAAATTAGATAAAGCCTCATGTCATCTACAAAGCCTAAAGCCCAATCGATTCAAGAGAGGTCTAGTAGATAGTCTCGGATCCGTTATTAAGAGCATTACAGGAAACCTTGATCATACAGATGCCATTAAATATGACAACGCTCTTAAAGCCCTCAATGATAATCAGCAACAGATAGCTATTGAGCAAGATCATCATATAAGTCTGAGCAAAGGCTTGATGAACAAACATACAAAAATTATTATGAAACTAATAGAGAATCAAGTACAATTAAATGACAGTCTGCATATTCTACTTGAGGCCGATAAGTATAAACAACACAATCTTATTAAGTTTGCAAAGTTTTCGCAAATACTACAAATAATTAGCTATAACGTTGATAGTTTATTAAGCGAATTAAGTAGGTTAGAGAATGCGATAGCATTTTCCGGTCAACTGCATACTCATCATTCCATGTTAGGTACAGAAATACTAAGCGATATGATACGCAAATTAGGTGCGCTTTATAACAAAGACCAATTACTGGAATTAGAAATCAGAGAATATTATGACATCATTAAACCCTTAGCTTATTATCATGGGAGTCAAATAGTTTTCGCATTTAAATTTCCCATAATTTCACCACTAAAATTCCTATTGTACAAGCTAGTCATTGTACCAAATAAAAATAAGCAAGCCATCATCCCGTCCTACCCATTCCTAGCAATCACTGGAAACATTCATGCGTACATAGAGGCAGAATGCCCGAAGGTAGCTCATGATTAGCTCTGCGAAGAAAAACTCAACCACCAAATGAGAACCCATCCAGACTGCATTTGTGACATCATTGGAGGTCAAACACCGCACAAAACCTGCAACACGATTACTATTAGCCTGACGAAGCCTGCAATGGAAAAGCTAGATGACCGCCGATACGCCGTCGTGTTCCCGAAACCAACACAAGTCCAGCTAATCTGCGAACAAGAAGAATCCATAACCCTGGCCGGAAGCTTCCTAGCTACTATTCCCCATAATTGCAAGCTACGAACAGACGAATTCACCATCACCAACATTAATGACCACATTAGAGGACAACCCATAAAGATAAGCAATGTGCCAGACGACATCGAAGGATCAACCATGCCACCCCTTCAAATCAATGCTATTAACCTAAAGAAGCTGCACGATATTCAAGACAGAATAGACTCACAGAGGCCAATCCACATTGAACCAACCTCAACCATTTACCATACGACAGTCCCATTTTATGGTACACTACTTGCCTCTTTCATACTGGGAGCAATACTATTATACCGAATCCGCATCCGCATGGCACAGAAGAAGAAACAGATGACAACTCCGGATGAAGCCACGTATGCCGAACCTGAAACATCTGAAACCCGCCAGAATCAGTCAGCATCCCAAGATCAATCTAAACTCTCGACAATATTTCATCTCAAAATCTGAAATAATCGTCGATCTGAGGAGGGAGGTGTTACGCGCATCACTATTAAGTAAAACGCTGAAACTGTTGCGCGCATCACTATGAAGTAAAGCGCTGACACCAAGGCACGAGGCACGCCGCGTGCGTCAACATCGTCATCGTGGACCCAGTTGCTACGAAGGGAAACTGCTGACACAGAACACGAAGCCCGAAAACACCGCCTACGTGATCGAGCCCGCGCACTTCGTATCCAACATCGATCGAGTCAATTTGATTTTCTTATAATCCATAAAATTGTAATTTCTTTATTAAAATAAATTAGTTCATAATTAATTCGGTTTTTTTTGAGTCCTCCGGCAGTAGCCTACGTAATTCACTCAAACACAACGCAGACTCGCTGCGCAGCTGCGCTGAAGTAAACATGGGCTCCGTGTTTTAAAGAAGAACGGTCACGTCCCATATAAAAAAAACCCAGACCCGACATAAAAGTGACATATCGCCACCCCCGGAGAACAAAATGATAACCGTCATTACCATAGTTTTAGTGTTATGTCATATTTGAGGTCTACGGTGCCTAATACATCTACACAATTTTTTTCGTGAATGTCCTGCCTGTATTTAAAAAGTTATAAAATATTGCAATAATATTCATCATCAATTTTCTACCCGAAAAATAATGTATCATAGTATTGGTAAAAAAGTTTCTTCATAAAATATATGCCAAATACTTTTACAATAGGATTCTCGGAAAATAAATAGATAAAATAAATTGTTAACGCTATTACCATTTTGTTCTCGTAATAATACATTTAGGCTCGGTGACTAACATGTCCTTAGTAAAAAGTACTGAGAAAAGTAAACACGGAAACATCTTGCCATTCTTTTCGGTCATAGGTGCATAGGTGCATTAGAGAGTGATAGATAGCACGATAATTCATTGCGTGCGGCGCTCGGCACGTGGCAATGTTTGTTTACCTACTCGACCTTCTCTAGTGCACTTGTAACCGTCATTGCGTGAGCGTAATTTCTTTTTAGCTGCGGTTGTTTCTATTATTTTTGTGTAAATTCAGTGTTTTTTTAAAGTGAAAAGTGGTAAACCTAATTGCAATAATAAAATGAATAAACGGAATCCTCGTTTAGACGTTATTATGAGTATGGTGTCTAAAATAAGTGACGATTCCAAACATCTTACTAATGATGGTGAGTACCGACTGTGCCTTTTACACAGTATCATTGTCTTTTAATTAGTGATAGGTAGATAGAATGGCCATAGAATCTTATTTAAGTAAGTAGGTACTCGATCTGTGACCCGATGTTGATAGCTGCAAATTCGACACACCTACCTACCTAGATACCAACTTGCTTATTTTTAAATAGGTACCTACTTCGAGTGAAACAGTTGATCTTCCTTGGAACCTACCTAATGCTCATTACCTACAATGAAGTTTCTTTGCGTTAACTAATCTATATGCATGTCAATTTGTCATCACTGTTTGTTATTATCTAGGTATTAATTCAATGTCATTAAATCGTATCGTTTAAATGTTTTAGATCACAACCCACCCCAAAATGGTACTACAGATAAGACAAAATAACGAAACATGAATATAATTTACGCGGTAAGTGTTAAATATTATTTTATGTTTTTGGTAGGTAGGTAAGTAGTAATTTTTGCCTGTATTTAAAATAATTATACTAAAAATAAACTCCTGCCTCGATGGTCGAGTGGCCGCAAGCGCGGGTCCTAACCTCGAGGTCCTGGGTTCGATTCCCGGGTCGGGCAAAGTGTTATTGGGTTTTTCCATTAAGTTGGAACTTCTCAGTAGCAGCACGGAGTCTGGATTTGTGCCCGGTAGATGACAATAGGCTCGCCCCCTATTACATGGGACTTAAAACATAACTGGCGAAACGTGGGTGTATTACACACCTCTGCCTAACCCTTCGGGGAATACAGGTGTGATTGTTATGTCATGTTATGGTTATGTTAAAATAAACAAAAAGCTATCGTATTATGGGTACCTACCTACCTCATTTTTTTCTAGCTTAACCTAGCTTCTTATATTTTTTGCTTTTTTATTTAATGTAAGTATAAAAAAGCAAAAAATATAAGAAGCTAGGTTCACCAAACTAATCTATATTTCTATATTAATATTATAAAGCAAAATAGTTTGGTTGGTTGAACGTGGTAATCTCAGGAACCACTGGTTTGAGTTGAAAAAATATTTTTGTGTTAGATAGTTACTTAGTTCATTTATTGAGGAAGGCTATATCTATATTATATAATATTATAAAGAGGTAATATTTTTGTTTGTAAGTTTGTATGTAAGGGCTAATCTCAGAAACTACTGGTTCGAATTAAAAACTCTTTTGTTCTGGTCTGCAGAATTAACAAAGAAAACGTACTACAATCCAAATGATAAACAAGGGAATGAAGACTTCTCTCCGAGTTCATCCGGTGAATATCTGCCAAGTCCAGAGAGACTCCAAATTCTAAGACAGCGGAGTCAAAGCTCATTAAGTTTTGGAGGAGATTCGGACTATTTAACATCAGCTGCTAATAATATTACAAAATCACCATCGAGCATATCAAACATATCTTCCATTTTTAATGAAGTAGATTTTGTAGCATCACCTTTGATAGTGTATGAAAATAGACCATTGTCAGATACAAAAAAAATGCTCGGTAATGAAAATATTAATAGAAAAACTTTATCAAGACGTAGTTTAAACTTTTCTGCTATCGCTGAGGAAGACAATAATATGGTCGACGCATCTTCCAGTTTTGCAAGCATTATCTACCCAGGGGAAGTTGAACAGAAAGACTTAAATATTTCTATGGGCAGTGAACTTACTGTAAATAAGGAAAATTTTATTTCTATTACTTTTGAATTAGAAGAGACTTTGCAACCATGTGACTCTTCCAACGGTAAATTGACTGAGTGCACCTTAGTTAGTTACCAAAATGTGCCATCAAGCTCAAAAGATTTCGATTTGACAAATGTTTCTCAGTCAGAGGTAGAGGTTAACCATTCAGCAATTAATTATAATATTATTAGTTTTAATGAAGATGATTACCAAAGAAATAACATAGACAGTTCCGGTGAAGTGATAACTCAAGCTGAAACTGCTGCTGCAAGCTTAGAACAGGTATTGTGTGCTACTAACGCGAAAAAATTGACAAGAAAACGGGTTCGAAATGAAAGAGAAAAACAAGACAATAAGAGTAAAAGGTTAAAGAATTCAGGAGAAGCTTACGTAGGTTGCAGGTCAAAGAAAGAGTTTAAGAAAAAAACGATAAAGGCTGAATGCAAGTGTCAAAAAAAATGTGGAGACAAGATCAACCAACAGCAAAGAGAAACTATAATGCAGCAATACTATCAACTCGCTGATCATGAGTTACAATGGCAATTCATCGCTAAGCATATAATAGCTGAAGACATAAAAAAAGTGACAATAAACCGAAAGAACAACCGCACTCAGACTATTAAATACTATTTTGATTTAGACACAGAAAAAGTGCAAGTATGTAAAACATTCTTCATTAATACTCTATCTATATCACATCAAACAGTTTATACAGCCTTAGAAAAGGTAAAATCTGATAAAGGTTTGAGTGACAATAGAGGTTGTCATGATAATAGACCTCGCAAAATGTCACTTGAAACCGAAGACAATATTAAAGAGCACATTCAATTATTTCCTACTGTGGAGAGTCATTATACTCGGAAGAAATCGGCCAGACAATATCTGTCCGAATTACTTAATATATCTAAAATGTACCGGTTGTACGAGGCTTGGTATACTGAAGGGCACTATTCTTGCCGCATGGCATCTAAAAGACAGTACGAAACTATTTTTAACACCAGATTTAATTACTCCTTTCATCGCCCCAAAAAAGACCAATGTGGTCAATGTGCACTTTACCGACAAGCTGATCCTCGTACAGAAGAAACTCTGCGAGAGAAATTTAACCAGCACCAGAAGAATAAAGAACGCGTGCGTCAAATAAAAAACGAAGAAAAACAATCAGCTGACCTTTCAGATACAACTGTTGCAATCTTTGATTTAGAGAAGGTGTTGAATATTCCTCAATCTCAAGTGGGAATATTTCACTATAAGAGGAAATACCCTGTGTATAACTTCACAATATTTGACAGTACTCGACTGAAAGGTTACTGCTATGTTTGGCACTACGCAATCGCAAAAAGAGGAGCAATAGAAATTGGTAGCTGTTTATGGCAATTTCTCATGGGTGAAGCAGGAAGAGGTATCAAAAACATCTCATTTTACTCTGACGGTTGCGGAGGTCAAAATAAAAATAGATTTATTTTTGCATTCTATATTTTTGCCGCTCAGAAACTGAAAATCAATATCACACACCGATTTTTCGAAACGGGGCATGGTCAAAGCGAAGGTGACTCAATGCACTCTAATATAGAACGAGAGCTAAAACATCAAGTTGTTTATACACCTGAACAGATTTACGCAATTATTTTGAATGCAAAAGTTAATGGTGAGAAGTACACTGTAAAGGAAATGACACAAAATGAGTTTAAAGACATAAAATAATTAATCAAGAATAAGAACTGGGCCAAAGATGAAGAGGGACATAAAGTAGCATGGTCTAAAATAATGGAAGTAAGTGTCTTGCATTCACAGCCTACAGTTCTACGTTTCAAGTATGATTATGATGCAGATTATTCTCGGTTGAATGTCGAACCGCTTCCAAGAATTGCGCCAAGAAACAAGCGGGGTAAACATAATGCTTCAACCTCTCTTACAGAGATACAATTATTGAAACCAGCTTACAACAAACCCCTTTCAATAAGTAAGGCTTTACACGGCGACCTTATGAGTCTTTGTAGGGCAGAAGCAATCCCTAGCTACTACCATGCCTTTTATAACTCCCTCACATTTGCTAATTGCTCTGAAGAACTTAATCATGAGGATTCCGATGAAGTTCACGAAGACTGATTTTTTTCTTATGGTTTTTTTCTATACTTATTAATTAAAATAATAGTTTATTAGAATAACGTTGTTTCATTTTAAACCCTAGAATAAAAGTTTAAGTTTCTGTTACCTAATTATGCAAATTGAAAATTAACTAGAATAAAATTGCAAATGATCTTGTTTTCCATTAATCTGGCATCCATTTTTCAATGAATATTATTGTAATGTAATATTGCAATATTCATAGGTTCTGGTAATTGCCGCGATTAAAATTGTAAGTGTATATTAATAAACTAAAACAGTACAAGAATTTTAGTATCTTTTTAAATTCGAAATATCTTTAGTTCAAATAACCTTAGTAAAACTTCTTTAAAAGCATTATAAAGCATAAAAAATTAGCTACCATTGTCCTATTTCTCGTTTCTCTACACAAATTAGTTGGCAAGATATAGTCGAAAATCAGTTTTTTATTTTTCCTGAAAAGTAGTGATTTTGCTATTACCATTTTATTCTCCGGGGGTGGCGATATCTCAGTTTTTTTGTTATTATTTATATAATCATATTATATAGTTTTTATATTCGAAATCAATGGCTAACACCAAAATATTGCCTTATGTTTTTGTTCAGGGTTTACACTAAAAAAATACAAAATGCCTACTTATCTACACAATTCGTAATGTATGTAACTAAATGACGATAAATAGTTATGGGATGTATCCAGGAGACCTGGAGACACAGCTGTATTATATAATTTTTGAACTCCGAGTACAACATTCAACTTAGGATTTTTTTTTTTTAAGGTGGTTGAAAATCATCTAATGACATCTCTCGCCCTTGGGTGGAGCGAGAGGGCGTGTCAGACTCTTACTGACTAAAAAATTCCACCCCGTTCCTTTTTGCCTCTGGTACTGGGGTCAGAGCATGCCCTTCTGGATTCGCCCTCAACTTAGGATTAATTAAAATCGTCATATTCGATGATTCAGATCGGATTATTCCACTAATTCGTTGACGCCAGTTCGAGCTTATATCGGTGATTAGAGAACTAAAAAGTTCATTAATCACCGTTACGATAACAGGTATTCGTATTTTTATTTTTAACGCAGCCGGTATTAGTGGAATAATCGAAAAGAATGATCTGATCGTAGATCAGTGATTAAGGTAGCTATCAACGGGGTTCTACCAAAAATAAAACCAATATGTCGAAATAAAGTTTTATTGTATTTCTATGTCCCTTAAAACATAATCCATACCCAGTGCGGGGTGGTCAAAGTGATCTCGATGTCTAGCCCACCCTAGGTAATATACAACACTAATGATGTGTGCGCAACTTCCCAATGTCCTTTTGCCATGGTAGCATGAGCAGTAATATTCTGTAATTGCGTTTATTCCATTTACATTTTCATCAAACATAATATAAGTATAATATATTTTTGTTGTAACATGTCGTGAATGAATTCTGCACCTGATTAAAATATTATTATTTCTGCCTTCTATTGCCGCCGGATGTCTATATATTTCCATATTATATACTCCCGTGGCTTTCAAATGCTCACTACAGTACGACCGTGCTAACCGCACATGATATGTACCAATTGAGAATTTAATTATGTCTTCAATTGTTAGTTGGGGAAAATGTTCAAATTCGGGATCATTTGCAGTCATTCTGCGAAACGTCACTCTATGTCTATTCAGATTGTTCTCCTCCACATACTCGGCCAGTAGATTAGGGCGTTGTATGTTCCGATTAATTATTTCAATGAAATCTTCTGTGTACGGACTGTCTCCGTACGGATCTTGAAAATAATTGATCAAAGCTGCAGCAATTCTAAAATCCTCAAATGTATGCGGCACATGTTTGTTGAATACTCTGTTTCTGAAGATCTTGAAGTCTCGCTTGAATCTTCCGTTTATAGTTTCTACGACCCAGCGCACCATTGTGATGAGTCTTGATTTATTAGCTTGATCGGTGCTTAATTGCGAGTCTTGCCTTCTTTTGCTTGGCGGCATATGAGCATCATAGCCATATGTTTCAATTAAGGGAATTGAGTCTCGAAAGCCTCGGTCCAAAATAAATACGTCTCCTTGATGAAAAAAATAATGGAACGGTCCATCTTCAATGGGTTCATCGTGGTTTTCTAATATCATCTTCATTATATCAGCATCTGTTGTCCGTGCTGAGTACGGACCGTTTACATTTAAAATATATCCATCCGCACACACAATCATAAATGGTTTAATAAGGTTTTTATACTTATGGAGGCTATAAGTGCGGCGTTGAAATAAAAAGTTTGAACTTTTTTCTATATAGATGTATGTTCCATCGAATATAATTATTGATTTTGGTGAATCTTCGTTACCGAACAAAACATTTGGTATAACCCGGTTGCGGGCTATCACTTCGTCTCTGGTTATATGGTCTAAGCCAAGATGCAAAGGAACAAAGTCAGTAGTGAGACACTGTCTTACTTTATTTATTTTTCTCCCAACTGTTCGCTCGGATATATTAAAAAGAGAAGCGATTCTATTATTCGGTTCACCTGATCGAATTTTACACAAGTAGATAGCCAAGTCGATTCGTGGAGTATTTGAGGACTGATTAAGACTTGGTAGTTGACTCAGCAAATCGTTGAATGCGGCTCTGTTTCTTCCAGTCCAAAAGCTTAACTCCTCGTCAGAAACGTCATCTACATTGAATTGTAACCTTTGTTCTAAATATTGTGTATACATGTTGATGATGTCGCCAACACTCTCCGCGTTCAAGTCAGACATTTGATTTGTTACATTTTCAGGAATCTCTTCTATCGCCATGTGTAGTAAATGCAATTGGCAAATGCGGGCAAGATTTGGTATATAAAAGTGGTAATAGCTAAGCAGTTGTACCTTCACCGAATTAGGCACGTGACGCAGAGAACCGCTGTGACAGTTATCAATTAAACATCGCCGGGACGTATTAGAAGCGCGTCTTACTCCTTGCACATTTACAACAGCAGCTGGTGGGGCAGGAGCAGGTGAAGCTTGTCGCTCTTGATTAATTGCAGCATCGATTCTATGCCGACATGAGTGGCAAATCGACCGAGTCCCATCAAAAGCTATCTGTAACAAAACATTAAAACGAAATAAAACATATGACTTGATAATGGTTCTCCCTTGTTTAATACAGGGTGTGGTTTTGTACAACAACGCCCTGCTCAGGGGTGGTAGTAAACACGATACTGATGCCATTTTTTCATAGAAAAATCCAAGAAATCAATTTGTTACCACAGTCGTATGCGCGGGTGCAAGTACTCGGCAAGGATTGCGGGGAGTAACGGGGTGTGGGGCGGGGCGCACGCGCCACGCGTATGAATGTTATAACATTTTTTTATTTATTTTTCTTGGAATTACTTTATGTGTACTATCACCTCTGAGTCGGGCGTTGCTGTACAAAAACAACACACTGTATAATAACGATTGATCACACCACCACCCTCACTCACTTTGTATAATGGATAAACTTAAAAACGACTGAACTGATTTGAAAAGTCCTTTTATCGTTATAAAGCTACATTATCAGGGATTAACAACGATTCATTGCACTACTGAATATGTATCTTGCGCGGTACAATAATACGCGGGTTAATTGGTATATGTAGTCAACACTGGTGGAGCCGGCTGGCGGGATAATTAGTGAACTTAAACACATCTGAGCTTATTATAATTTTTATACCTACATGAAACTACATTATCAGCGGTTAATCACAAACAATATGTATCATAAATGAAATACATACCTCACCACCAACGATGCGTAATAGTTGTTCTACGAAATCTCTTCGATTTTCCAGTAGTCGTTCATTGAGAACGTATGGACGACGACGACGTAGTGTACGTTCACACACAGTACAATTATTGATATTGTCAGCCATATCAACGTACCACTCAAAATGCAAAAATCGATGTCCGTAAAGAGAAAGCCAGAAATCGTCGTAAAAATGTACTCTTGTTACAAAAACGCACAGATCTCAACACACAATGCGAAGGACTGCGCTTGCGCCAGCCGCCGCTACGTTGCGTCGGCGCACGTCCACCAATCCCCGCTCCGCGCCATTGTTGTTTCCATGAAAGAGTGAGATAGCATGATTGGTTTCCGTCACCAAAAACCAGCTGAGCCGTAGTAGGTATGCACACAGTACGTGACCGTTTTTATACATATACACAAATAACTTTCTATACGAACATTATTCTTTTTTTTTTAATACATCCCATAACTACTTACTTTTCTACGTCATTTAGTTACATATATTTACGAATTGTGTAGATACGTAGGCATTTTGTACTTTTTTAGTGTAAAGCCTGAACAAAAACATAAGGCAATATTTTGGTGTTAGCCATTGATTTCGAATATAAAAACTATATAATATGATTATATAAATAATAACAAAAAAGCTGAGGTATGTTACTTTTCTGTCGGGTCTGGGTTTTTTTTGCCTGTTCTTCTTTCACCAAAACTTGTAAAACTGCTCTTTTTGATTAGTTTTCGGTATAAACCTTAACTATAGTGCGTATCAAGTGAGTAACAATGTTATACAAGCAAACAAGTAAGAGTAACACATATTTTCGAAAACAGTCGAGTGATAATTACTGTAACTCATAAAAGTGAACTTAGAACGAATACTAAGTGTGAGCAAACCAGTCAGTATTTCTCTAGCGCCAATAGAATCACTCATTAGGAAGAATTAAAGTGAAGTGAAGTGATATCGTATATGATAAGTAAAATAAGAAGATATGAGAAGTCCGTTTTTTATTCAAATGTCAACAATGATCAGCTGGCCATCAGTTGTTTCTGTAAATAGTGACATCTATATTCACGAACAAGTACTATAAAGCGTGGAAACCAGACCCGTTAACATAGAACGTAGATAGTCAGCTAAACTGCAAAAAGTGACATCTAGTTTTGGCAGATAATAAACTAATAACTTGATAAAACAGTTCCGGTCGATACTGTTGTATTATTTCGCCATCTTTTCATATTCGATTGTGGCGCGTAGGCGTGCCAATTGTTTGACGAGCGAACGGTCGCCGGTTCGGGACCATCCAACAAGTAAGAAGTTCTTTTTGTATGTTTTTCAAAATTCATTGCTGATAAAAACATGGAAGAAATGCAAAACGTTAACACACAAAGACGTCGCCAGTTAAGTTTAGATTTCCACGACAGCGAGTAGAGGGTGAATATTTCATTTGGTGCATATTACACGGCAGACGATAAAGAGTATATGAAACGCCGAAAGAATTTGAACCTAACGTTGTTTTTGTATAATTAACATGGTGTTTTATTAGGCACAATCCTTAGAACATCTTTTTTTTAATTAGAAATGCACTAAATTTAAAACAAAGAATCCAAAATCTAATTACCATTTGTGTCCCTTTTACCAGATTTTAGTAAATTGGCACATCCTGTTAAAAACTGTGTTTGAAGAACGACATTTTCATTACTTATATGAATAACAGGATAGTTAATCTATACAAAGACGATTTATTGTTGAAGGAAGATCATATTTAAGCGGTTTCATACAACTTTGAAAAATGTCCCTACACTTTCCCATAATTACCATTCGACGGTATGTTCGATCCGATATTTTAATATTTACGCGTCACTGTGTACCGCGCTTCGCACAAAATATTGGACGACAGTCAACGCTCAGCTACCGAGCCGAACACACGCGTGAAAGAGCGATTTACTACGTAAATTTAAGTTCTCCTGTCCGAAAAGTGACGTGGTCCGGAATATTTCTGCATACCGTTCGTGTTATGAAAGGTAGTTATATTTCTTTTTATCAAAGAATTATTTGCCACATGTATTCGGTATAAGTCTCTTTGTCCGCTGATAAACTTACCAATGTTGTACCTCTTCAAATAACGGTAATTTTATCTAAAATATTTATGAATCTAATTACCATTCTTCTAATTACCGTTCTTTTTGATTCGGATGGTAATGAGAAGAAACGAACGGTAATGATTATATTCTGTGATTCAATTCTGTATACAATGTATTTTTCCTTACTTGTCTTATTTGGGATATAACTAATACTTACAATAAGATAATATTCATTTAGTCATTATATTCAATACTCAATCTTATCAGTTGTCTTTGGTTACCGGCACACCATTATATTTTTCATAGTAAGACAAGTAAGAAAAAATGCACAGGCTATATTACTCACAGGCTAAAAGGGACTTACCTATATATTGTGATTGTTTGTCCTTCGTCATATCATGTCTCCATATAAACAATAATATTTGTTTTAGACCATAATGCCTCGAAGAAGACGCACAAGAGAAGAAATACTAGAAAGGGCAAAAATAGCACGCAGAAAAAGATATGAAAATATTAAATCAGACCCTGTCCTTTATGCTTTACAAAGAGAAAAAGAACGCCAAAGATATCTAAAAAGAAAGGAAGAAAAAAAAATTCTGTCAATAGGCGATATGACGCCAAGAGCCAGGAGACAGCAAAGAAAAAAATGGAGGGAAAACTTCAATAAATTTTACAATAAAAAACTTTTACGCAACCGTGGTGTCGAATTGATGAATGCAAATAGCCCAAGTGGCAGTGATAGTGAAGATTTACCTGGAGTAGATAGCGCTGAAGTAAACTCCGTACAGAGATACAATCGTTCACAGAATCAACGCGTAGTGGAGGATCCTCAACCATCTACATCTCAAGCAGCTCAAGAAATATCCACTAACGAAGAATTAAAAAAGAAGGTAAGAAGATTAAGATACATTATGTTACAAAAGACTAAGGCGTTTAAAAGTAAGATAAATACTTTGGAGAAAAAAGTTGAAAGTTATAAAAAACATATTATGAGGTTAAAAAAACGACTGCAAAGTCCTAATTCGAAAGTAAATGATCTATTATTGAAAGATAAATCAGAAGCTAAAAAGAAAATATTATTTGGTGAAGCGATCAAGAAGACGTTAGAATGTAACTACAAACAACAGTCGAAAAAAGGCAAAAAAGAGTTTAGCGATGCAGTTACCGGGGATAAATCAATATTAAAAGATTACAGAATTTTGACAGAAGTAAAAAAATTTTGTGTCCGAGACAAAAAAGAATCAATTGTACAATCTAATGAATACTACGAAATCGTTAAAAAAAATATACAGGAGTTTTATGAACGTGATGACGTTTCAAGGATTACGGCTGGAAGAAAAGAAGTAATAACACGAGACAAGGTACAAAAACAAAAAAGGTATCTATTGGATTCACTAAAAAATCTTCACAAAATCTTTGAAGATCAATATTGTAAGGTCAGTTACTCATTTTTCTGTAAACAAAGACCATTCTGGATTCTTATTCCCAACGTCAATGAAAGAGACACATGCGTTTGTAAAATTCATGCAAATATTGAATTTTTGATTCAGGGATTGAACAAGCAAAGAATCTTATCAGAGAAAACACCAAATGACGTAATCAAAAGTCTTTGTTGCCCAAAAACGGAATGCTTATTAAAACGATGTGAAGAATGCCGAAACAAAATTCTAAATTATTTGGAGTTTAATAACGAAGAACCAATAAAATATAGAAAATGGGAGAGTAAGAAAACCACATATATGTCTAAAGGTACGGAAAAGGAAAAGAGGATCATAGAAAAAATTTAACTGACTGTGCCTCCGAAAGAGGCCATTCTAGAATTGGAAAAAATCATTTCTGGATTTTTAAAACATGAAGGAACACGAAGGTGGCAGTTTTCTGCTATAAACGACCTTAAAAATAATTTAAAAGAACATGAAGCAATTATCCACATCGACTTTAGTGAGAATTACGCCTTGAAGTACGCCTCTGAAGTACAAGCATTTCATTTTGGGGGAAGCAGAGATGAACTGACTCTTCATACAGCAGTAATTTACCATGTTGAGGCAGGAAGATGTACTGCTAAGTCTCTCTGTACAGTTAGTGAAAATCTGCGCCATGACGCCGCAGCAGTATGGGCGCATATAGTTCCACTACTAGAACATATTCAAACTTTGAGTAAAGAGATCACCACATTACATTTTTTGTCTGATTCACCCAGTAGCCAATATAGAAACAAGACCATGTTTTACATAATTACAAAATTATACTGGTACATAAGTGGCTTGAAGCAGATAACATGGAATTATTCCGAATCTGGCCATGGCAAGGGTGCGGCTGACGGTGTTGGAGGTACTCTAAAACGAACAGCCGATGCTGTGGTTGCTCAAGGCAAGGATATTGCAACTTTAGATTCCTTTGTTAAGGTTATTACAAGTAATACGCAGAATATTACAGTGAAAGTGGTTGATGAATACCAAATATATGAAAAAGATTTTCTAATTCCTAAAACAGAGCTGCTGCCATTAAAGGGCACATTAAACGTACATCAAGTTATATGGCACAAAGGAAGCGAAGAATTAATATTTAGAGAAGCAAGTTGTTTTGTTTGTATCGATGGTGATTGCTCACATACAAAATTGGTAGGAAAGTTACAATACGCAGCACAGAATGTTGACAACAAAGAAAATGACTGCCCTCATATTGAAAAACCAGCTGTGATTATCCACTCTAATATTTTGTTAAATCCAGCGCATAAAAGCAACTCTGAAGTAACTAGACTTTCTGATATTATGCCGGATAATAAATTTCATTTAAATCCGAATGTTAACATAAATGAAATGGTACGAACATACAATATTTCTAGTACTACTGCCAATTTTTCTAACCAATTTGAAGATTTTGTTCAATCTAACCAAAGTGTGTTACAAGAACTTGAACCAAATAATCTTGAAAATGATTGTGGGCCCCTGACATCGTTAGCTAGATCTAGTGGAAGCTCTTACAAGGGACAGCCTATAATTGAAAATACTTCAGAAGCTAACTCCATCCCTGAAGTGTCACACGAGAGGATACAAACCAGAGCATACGGAATCTTACAGAATGATAAAGATAGTAGCGAGGATACGAGTAATAGTTTTGAAGACAGCTTTGGACTCCAAAGACCGACTAAATATTTACGAAAGCAATTCTTAAGCGACAGCAGTTCGGATAGTGACATGGAAATTTTTTCAAAGAGAAAATATTTTAAAAATTAATTTTCTAATAAGAGCGAATAAGCTACGGAGCAGCCAGAAATTACGGATTTTTTTAAATTTCTGAATAATTATCGCTCCTATGCTATTATGTCACGTATAAAAAAAAAAAAAAATACAAAAAAAGTTCAATACTCATTAATTATTAATAATATTAAAATAAAGATTGCCATAATTATTATTTTGAAGTGCATCTCAAGCTACAATATCAAAGATTATTTTAGAGTTTCTGTATGATTAAGTTTTGTTTTTGTATTATTTTATAGTTTTATTATTATGTAAAGAAAGAAAGAAAAATTATGTACCTATTTCGAAGTTCACAGGTTTGTTTTATTACAATTAAAGGCTGATTTATCAAAATGTTGTTGTATTGTTAATTACCATTTTTTCTACCTCATTACCATAAATAGATATCTAATTACCGTTTGTGTTAAATCTCATTACCGTTCCTTAAAAAAAAACAAACGTCAATATCTTCAAAACTATAAGTCTGATTACTGTCCCTTTATTATATTTCACATAACATTACTAAACCCTTTCAAAAAAACATTTAACGAACATGATCAGGCACATTTTTTTGACTATTCTCCAAAAGATCAAATGTGCGCGAAATGAAATATTCACCCACGAACTGGACATTTCGTATCAGAGTCTACCAAACAGTATGAACAGAGATGAAATAACTGCAATCAAGGAACAACTTACAAAACTAAATCTCGAATTACAAATAGCAAAGACAGAGATAGACAATTTGAACATTGAGAATAGCGCCTTAAAGAACAAGTTATCAACATACCAGCACAAAATTAATATGTGTAGCCACCACGTTTTGATATTGAGTTAAAGAAATATTGAAAAGAACAGTTCTCAAAAGAACTATGATCATAGTTCTCAAAAGAACTATGATCATAGCACGTTTTTGACTTTCTGTACAAGAAACACGGAATAAATATTGTACAGGAACTGCCGACGCCACACACCGCCGTCGGCCTTCGCCCCAATCTTCAGCCGCACGCTCGAGCACAACACACACATCTGCACTGGACACTGCCGCCTCGATGAATGCCGGTGCCAGCTTTTTTTTTTTTTTTTGTATAGGGCATCTCGTAGCTGACCTCTGAGGTCATGACTACTCAACCGGTCAATCAACGCCGGTGCCAGCGTGTGTCACCTATATTTATAACCTCAGCGCCCCAAGCGGTGAGGTGCGCGAGCTCGCGACTGCAGCGACAACGTGCGGAACAAATGGACAACAGTGTGCTGCGATCTGATTGGTTCAAACTCTTGAAATATCCTTAGTTGTACTGGTTAGCTTATAATTGTAAATAGTATTTAAGTAGGAACTTTTTGGAATAAAGATTATATACTCCTCCAAATATGTATAAATCAGTAGGCGCTTTTGAACTAAATAGGAGTAACAAATCAATTGCTTCCCCACTAAAATTTTATTCACCACAGTATCAAAAACGTCATAGGTCGTGTGGTATGAAAATCGGCTTGGCAAGGACTTCTTCTAAAGAACAAGAAATAGATGCAGTAAGAGATAGCCCAGAGCATGACGATAAAAACAGTTTTAAGTTATTTTTTCGAGCAACCCATATCAGCTGACAAGGGCTTACAGGATACTATGTTAAACCATCAGCCATCTTATCGACCAATCTCCGAGAAAGGTAGCATCGATATGGGTAAAATAGTAAACTCTGAAACAACGGAGACTTTAACCATAAATACAAAAGTGGATTTAGAGCACGAACAATCAAGTTTAAATAATAATAATATTTCATCGAACTCAAAACCTTATGATTTCACGACAAGAAAACATCAAGTCAAAATATTTTCTGACCAAGTAGGACTTGATATGAGATGTCTGCTTCAAGATCTACTGGGTAATTCTTTCAAAGTGACATCGCTAGTAAAGCCAGGAGCTCCTATGGCTGAAGTTTTGAGTACATGTGTTTCCGAATGTAAAGATTTTACCAACTCAGGCTACATATTAGTACTGGGGGGTTCTAATGATTCAAATCCCTTGAATTTACGGTCAATCTTGTATCATACTCTGGGACAAGTTGGGAACACTAATGTCTTAGTTGGGAAAATCTATAAAAACAAATATCTTGGTGTTAATGTGCTGAATAACTCTTTGAGATTGGTATGTAGTCATTTTGAAAATTCAATATTTTTGCCACTAGACCTGGATCATTTTCGCACGAAATTAATACAATACAAGCAAGTAGACTTATTCATAAGGAAATACTTCGTTTAAAGTACAGACATGACTTTGTAAACTATATTAAAATTAAAAGTAACGACCAGTACGGGCTAAGTGGCAAGGTACAAAAGTGTTAAGTTAATAATTATACACAGACAGACATTGAAACTTCATCAAGGCGTTCTTTAGTAGTTACAAATACCATCGGCACTCAGACTGACCAGTCTGACTTGCCAGATGACCAGGGAAACAGTGATGACTTTTTTCGTGCCTAAATGGCTCAACAACTCTCGTGGTAAGAAACCCCGTGTATTCCCGTTCGTCCCCTCGACTTCGTCCCCCGAGGGGGACGAACGGGAATTCGTTATTTATTTTCCCGATGGTCCCTCAAAATTTTTTGGGGGGACGAATGGGAATAATTTATTAATTCTTTTTTGGGTCTATTGCTCCCACTAAATAATATAAGACTGGTGGTTTTAATTGGTAAAAAAACAAAATTGAAATAAAAATCAGTCATTTTAAGGAATAAAAATCACAGTAAAAATCACAGAATCAACTTTGCGATAAGTCGCAATATTTTTATATATAATATTTTTTTAATTATGAATAAAATTCTCCTTATAACTAAAAATTATGATTTAAAAATCTGTGTATACAGATTACAATAAAAAAAGTCTGTATTATATTACAATTAAACACTACAAACAGACTTTTTACCATTCAGGTTGTTTCCTTTTGAAATATAAGTCACTATTTTTCGTAGAGTTGCTTATATGTATGGTGGCAAGATTTTACGTTTTACGTTATGTAAGTGATTAGAAAAGTTTACTCATTATTTTAACACATAAATAGGGTCAGTAAATTATCACACTTTCAAAAGCAAAATTAAATAAAATACCTAAAATATCACGAAATCAAGATAAAAATAACAAAAAAAAACTTATCGTACTAATTTTTAAAAAGTCACATTTGCTTATATGTATAGGTATACGGTGTCACATTTTTGTGTTACATATTGTATAAGGAATCAGAACAGGTTACACATTAATTTTACATATAAATAGCGTCAATAAATTAGCACAATTTCAAAATCAAAATAAAAAACATATACAAAATCAAAGTGAAAAAACATGAACACAAAACATCATAGAGGGTAACAACAATAAAAAATTCACAAGTATTGAAGAAAGTAGTCGAGGTCATAACAGTAGGCAGTAATAATTATTGCACACAAAGCCTAGAGATTACATCAACGTACACAACCATCGAGCACTTTACTTATTATGATTAATACCTACGTAAGTTTTTCTAAAAAATGTCCTACAGTTATTTCTGAATTAAGAAGTTGCATTTGGCAATCCATAATATATTGGTCTGTCAAGATTGAATGTAACTTACGCCGTTTTGGATTTTGTTTTGCTTTCACGCTGTATAAGTTAGAGTCTTGATGTAACACCGTAAGCAATTTTAAAATATTAGGTTTTTTTTTGCCTATGGCACTATTTAATTTAAAATGCCACCCTTCGGCAAAGTTATTAGTACGGTGTCGTTTTCCAAAACTGCACCACACTTTTACGAAATTCGATTGAAGCCACTGCGATAGCATGTATTGCCGAAATTTTTCACTTTGGCTATCACCGGGGCTTTCGCTAGCGATATAAAACCAGCCTTCAAAAATACGTTGCTCTGGTAATAATGGAAGCACCGCACTTAGGGCTACTTGACGTCTTAAAGTTTTATTTTTTGTTAGATTTAATTCACGGCCTTTCCTCCAAATAGCATTATTAAAATGGTAATAACAGCCGTGGATACTTATCTCTGGAAAAATTGTACGCATAGCAGACATAGCTGCTTCTTCAAAATCACTGGTAAATGATGTAGGATTCCAATCGTTGATTTGAGATTCAACAAGTCTGAAAAGTATCTCGTATGTTTCTTTTTTACGGTTTGACATTAAAGCGTAAAATAATGGCGTCATAGCTGTGCTTTGATTATTACTTCCTAAATCACCATGAACGGTGTAGAGCTGTTGGAATGGAGGTGGACAACTCTTAAATGTACCGTCACCAAATATATTTTTTAAAACTATCAATTTTTCTTTAGCTTCTTGGGAACAAAAAATGAGTAAGCGTGTGTTACCGTAACAGTAATCTGCTAACAAAAATGATTGAAATTTTTGAGGAACCTCAACCGTTTTAACGTCATTGAAAGTGATTTTACTCATATTATAAGTGCTATTTCGATGGCGATACAAAGTGCTTTTGATGTTTGCAAACTTAGGAATATCTTTGGGTAAAGTTACTTTATCAAGTCCTTCGTCCAAAATTTTCGAAATTGTTGAATTAAAGGCGGCTGGTACGCAAGGTACATCATCAGAAGTTATATTTTTCTTGCATTCATCAATATGAATGTCTATTATGTTTTTATTGAAGTCCGGTGTACAGGATGTGTGTGTGGTTTCTTTCAAAATTTGATCATTCTGCAATAAACGTGCATAATTTATTTACCCATTGTCTGGTTTTGCATGAAAAAAGAAGTCAAAAAAGTAGGTACTTACTTTTATGGTTAATGTCCCACTGCACTTATTCTTTCTTCTAAGATGACATTCCCATACAACAGCTCCACTTTTGTTTTGCCTTTTCCTTAAAAATTGGTATCCAGCACGCAGAAGCACGATTCCACCTTTCCTTTGTATATACTGCAAACAGCTTCCTGTACTACCAGAGGGACCAGGATGCGCTTCTTGTGACATTGTTAAGCTCTAAAAAACAGGAGACAACAATTACACACTTATTAATATAATTTAGAATGATATTTAATATATAAAATTAAATACTAAAATTGAATACAAATATTGATACCGTACATTATTAGCATAAATTAATAAGACATGAGACAATATAGTATTGACTATAAACAATCTAATAATATTTGTAACTTACAAAAATGTAGGTACTTACATCAGTAGTTTTCCGCAGAACTCGTGTCGAATATATATTATTACATTAACACCCGTGCACTTTCATTGTTTTGTCAACACTAACCCGACCGGTCTAATTTAAGGATAGGAAAGGGAGAGAATGTCAGGTAAACCAATAGGATTTACGCAAATAACACAATGTTATCGGCACTCTTTTGTTAACTACCAGAATCGCCGGCGCTTCCCGTCAGAGTTGCTATATTTAGTGTAGGTAAACATAATGAAACAATGATAAACTTAGGATACGTTTTATAATTCATAAAAAAATAGAGAAGAATTTTGTAAAATAATGATTAAATCTAACGAAGAAACTAATTTAAAAGTAAACTACGAAACATCGAATAAACATATTTTCTGCACAAATCTTTTTAGTGGGACGAATGGCACTAATCGAAGAACATATTCCCATTCGTCCTCTCTTGAATTAGGATTGGGACGATCGGGAACAAATTAAATATTATTTTTGTAAATTCCCGTTCGTCCCCCTCGGGGGACGAAGTCGAGGGGACGAACGGGAATACACGATAAAATGTTGTGTAAAATTTCGATACAATGTAAATTGTTACAGAAATAAATAAACTAGATCCTGACCAACAAAATATTCGCATGAAAACATACAAATAATTTTTATTAATTCACGGGAAGCGTGAACCCATTTGTCGAGGATGCCTCTAAAATTATCGCTTTCGCCTAACGTCTTACGTTAGGCGAAAGCGATAATTTTATAAAAAAAGTTGCCATGAAGAAACGGTCGTCTGTAGGTGGCACTCAAACAGATGATAACCGTGGGAAGAGTATACCCAAACAAGATTTCTGATGAAAAAAGGCAAGAAATTAAGGAACATATTTTGTCATTTCCATCCTATGAGAGCATTACACAAGAAAAACTACATCAAAAAAGCACTTGCCTTCTCATCTAACGATTAACAAAATGTATGATTTATTTTGTGAAAACCGCGACAATCCACCTTTAGTAAAAATTTATAGTCCACAATTCTACAAATTAGGATTGTCTTTCAAAAAACCCTGTACCGACACATGTTATACCTGTGATAAATTCAAGATGCAAATTCAACTATGTCAGGAAGAGCATGTCAAAACTGAAATAATTGCTCAACATGAACATCACAAGATTGCTGCAGATAGAGCATACGAAATGAAAAAAGTGATACCCAAATGAATAAAAATGACAGTGCTGTGCAAGTTTATACATTTGATTTACAACAGTGTTTACCCACTCCAGCTCTCAGCTCTTCTGTAGCTTTCTACAAACGCCCGTTGTGGACGTTCAACCTGATTGTCCATGACAACAAAACCGGGAAAGCTGTATGTTACATATGGTATGCAACCATAGCTGCTAGAGGAGCTAATCAAATAGCATCATGTCTATTCAAACATCTGCAAACATACGTACCTGAGAATACGAAACATGTGATATTTTATTCTGATACTTGTGGCGGTCAGAACCGAAATTCTCATGTCAGTTCAATGTTGACCTGGGCTTTGCAGAAATAAGACAAAGATATCATAGATCACAAGTTCATGGTTCCGGGTCATAGCCACTTGGAAGTAGTCACAGATCATAGCATTATTGAAAAAAAGAAAATGAAAACACAGTTGCAGATTTATCACCCGCATGATTGGATACAACTTATCAGATCGAACAGTAAAAAATTTGAAGTTGTCGAAATGCGCAGTTCCGACTTTTTGGATTTTTCTTCGTTGTTAAATGGAAGGACCATTTAACATATAACATTTTAGTATTAAGAAATAAAGACGTAGAGGGGCGACAGTTTAAATGGCTGGATAAAAAGTGGTTACGCTATGATCCTGAATTTGGCGTCATCGCCTACAAAGGCATATTAGACACGGAATGTTAATATTTTTATAATTAAACCTGAGACGTCAAGTTTCTGCCATACCTGACACTATTCCTGTTATATCGGTACAGCACTTACCGATATCAAAAGCAAAAAAAAGATGATCTAATTTCTCTACTCTCCCTAATACCCGACGTTTTTAGGGGTCCGTAGTAAACAAGGAACCCTTATAGTTTCGCTATGTCCATCTGTCCGTCTGTCTGTCCGCGGCTTAGCTCAGAGACGGTTAGTACTAGAAAGCTGTAATTTGGCATATGTATACGTATTAATCATGCCGACAAAGTGGTAAAATAAAACCAAGTTTTTTTTATTTTTTATGGTACCTACACGTAAAGTGGGGATGTTTTTTTTCTCCTCATCTACCCCATGTTGTGGAGTATCGTTAGAAAGGTCTTTCAAAAATATTGTGACTTTGTTAAAACCATTTTGGATCTAGTAATCCGTTTGCGAAATATTAATCTTTTAACTGATTTTTTTTGTTAGAGTCAAGTGTGTATCCCCCCATCTAGCTAAATGGTTGTACTTAGACTTGTGAAAAAATTCACAGCAGTAGTATACACGGTTAATTTTAGCTCGTTCTGGAACGAAAAGCCATAAACTCGATCATCGAACTCGAAACGATTGGGACTATTATTTTCAATAAATTACAATTTAAAAAAAACACGAAAAATCTAATTTATTGTTTTTTTTGTGAAATAATGAGAACTCGAAGTAACTGCGATCAATGCATATGTGTGTAAAACGTATCGACGAACGACAACACTTGCGAACGGTACCCATTGAAAAATCCATTCATCGATCAGACAGCATAAAAACACATACGCAATAGATAAATAGGTACACAATTAAAAATACGAAAAGCGAATTCAGACTTTATTTCTTAACCGTAAACGGTAACAAATAGAAAATTCACCAAACTAGGTACAAGGTAAGTAGGTACGCAGTTTACTAAAATTATTCTGAGAAGTGTCCGACCGGACTTCAAAAGGATGCACAACCGAATTCCGCGGTTAAATGTATAAAAATAAGGTTTTAATTCGGTCCAATATTTTCATAGAAAAGGGCACCACCATCTTATAATGAACTCTATTCGACAGATAAAACGATTCATTTTTTCTGTTTACATTGCCTGCCTTTGTAGAAGCCGCGTAGCTACTCGCAAGCAAGCATTGTCGTATAAAAATTGGTTTAGGCAGTATTCTTTTTATTTATCATAAATATGGTAGGTAGGTATGCTTATTAAGTACCTATTAGCTCGATTGGTCGACACTCGATTCAAGGCCTTAAATACAACTCCCAAGCGTACTCGTCGTGTCTAGTTGAAAAGGTACGAGTACTAGTGATTTCGTGATGCGAGAGTGGTGAATGAAATTTCAATTAGTTTACGAGGAGATGTGATAGTGGTAAACACCGTGCCGTGCTTCCGATACAAACGAGAGATAACGAGGTGAATGAACTTACACCAACCTATCGTACCAGAAATGAAATACCTACGTGCAGGTACTTACTTGCAGCCGGACTCGCACACGCACAGCTGTGCCGCGCTACGTCATCAGTTCATCACCGAGCGGATCGCGTACGATCTTGCGTTTATGAATGAAATAGTGGAAGCGCTACTAAGATTTAACTCGAATGACAGAATAAAAGTGATAAATTTCTAACTTCTATATTAGATGTCTTAAAAAAACAATAACAGTGCTAATAGTACCTATTAATCGTCTGGAGTCACTGTGTTTTGGCTCCAGAACGATTTAAAAATAATCGTGTATATAACGAAATTAAAAGAAAAACTATGAGAGCTAAGTAGGCTGTACAGGTTAACGAGAAATAATCAACCAACTTAAATTTGCAGTTTGAAAAACATGATCTCCCATACATTCCGTATGGGAGAACACGTTTTTCAACTACAATGTTAAGTTTGTTCTTGGTATAAATTCATCCCAACTACGGAACCCTTCATTGTGCGTGGTTCGATACTCACTTGGCCGGTTTTTCATAGCTTTTATTTAGATTTGCCTACTGTCAACAATATAGGTAATACTGACCCTGATATTTTAGATAGTGAAGAAGATGAATAAATAGTTGAATATTATAAATTATAAATATAGGCTAGTATATAAATGATTTATGGTAAATTAGCTTATAATTAAATGTAAGTACCTACTGTTCTCATACACTTAAGTCACAGCTACATACTATGTACACTATGTACAGTGTTCTTTCTAACATAAGTCACTAAAATAGTGTTTTATTATATTTATGTCAAATTATATTTACGTGCATGTTAGTGTTAATTAAAAACATAACAATATTCCAATTATGAATTTATAGTTTATCGGTATTGTTTTATATAGTTTTTAGTTATTCCTGAAAAAGGTGACTTTTGGACTTAAGGGTTTTAGTCTGCCGGCCCTATTATTGGCCATTACTGTCGATGCTCTCTTGCCATTTTAATGGAAGTTCGTTGATTCTGGGGAAGGGAATCGGCAAACTCTTTAGAGGCGTTCTTTACCGCCCCGTTGGATTTGAAATTTATCCCTGTAAAAAGTTATCAAAACACCGAAAGACGGACGTTTTCGATTGTCACACAGGATCCACTTTTTAACCGACTTCCCAAAAAGGAGGAGGTTATCAATTCTGTTGTATGCTTTTTTTTTTTGTTTTGTTTGTTACTTCATAACTCCGTCATTTATGAACCGATTTGGAAAATTCTTTTTTTATTTGAGAGGATATACTTCTCGATTGGTCCCATTTTTATCAAAATTCAGTTCTGATGATGGAATCCATGAGGAATTGAGGGAACTCCTCAAATATTATAGGCATACACATAGCGATTTTGGTATTTTCAGCAATAAGTTAAGCATATGCATTCGGAAAGTATCATTTGGTGAAGTGGAACCGATGAAGAAGACCACAGATGGCCACCACAATTCCTCAATGAAAAATATTTCACGGGTAGCGCCATTTATGAACCGATTTGGAAAAATATTTTCTTATTTGAAAGGATATACTTCCAGATTGGTCCCATTTTTATCAACATTCAGTTCTGATGATGGAATCCATGAGGAATTGAGGGAACTCCTCAAATATTGTACGTATACACATAGCGATTTTGGTATTTTCAGCAACGAGTTAAGCATTTGCTTTCAGAAAGTATGATTTGGTGAAGTGGAACTGATGAAGAAGACCACAGATGGCCACCGGAACTACTCAATGATAAGTATTTTATGGATGGCAATAAGATATCTCGATTAAAATAGTTAAGCGACTATGAAGCACATTCTGATGAAAATTGTACCATTGAACTGATCTGAAGATGAAGCCGGAAGGAAGGCACCGGAACTCCGTCATAAAACAATGTATGCTAGCCGTGTTTGGGCTTATTGGAATTGCCATGAGGTGCACTCTACCTATAAATGATTAATTAGTATCCTGGCATCAAATTGCGGTAGTTGAGTCGTATGCTATGTGTGGTTTTGATTGTCAGAAGACAGATTTCGTAGCCTCGTTATTTCCGTCAATGGTCCTGTCGTCGTGTGAAAGAAAGAAAGAAAGAAAGAAAAAGTATTTATTGTGACTCGCACAGGAAAAAAAACAAAAACAATAAAAAACAAAGTAACAGTAACATAAAAAGAAGGAAGTCCTGTACGAGGCCAAAAGACTCCTATCTCAGCATGATGCCGCGACATTTAAAAATAAATAAAATCGCTCGCTCGTGGTCGCTTTAATAATTTGTTCGCTCTCCAAATCTGATAAAACTATGCCTTCCAAACTTCTGCCACGACTATAATGAGCACGACGTACATTCGCCCTTTTGCATTTTTTTTTTTACCAATTTAGATCACAGATCTTTCGAGGATGGTACCCTATTATTTAAGGACTCTGACCGCCCAGCTTAATATTAGAGGCAGCATACGACACTCCACATCTCCGTAACCCCTTGCCGCCTGGAACGTAGTGCTTGTTGGTGGTATGTGTTTCACTTTAAAATAGGGATATTCGATATATATCGATGTATTGAAAACATCGATGTTTACAATGCGATACATCGAATGGATTCGATGTTTTGAAAATCTATTGATATACTCGATGTATCGATGTTTTTAAGTTTTTAGTGTTAAAACATCGAATCAACCAATTAAAACTTCATAAAACTAAAGTCTGACCACTAAAATTTTACTCTTACCGACAGCCCCACTTTTATTTTAAAAATGTTGGCAACACTGCGTACGAGTGCAGTGAGTAGTGTCTTCCTTTTGGTATTATTCTATGGTAGTGTCTCTAGTGACAATAAAAAAAAACTGTTACATATGTCAATGTCGGTCGCGTCACGTAATGTCGGTTGGCGCTTTTGTATAGGTTTAAAAATATTGCAATAAAGAATATTGAATGGTGATTAATTGCATTACGTATTACATTTGCTGTTGTGGATTGAAGAAATTGAAGTGGATTTTTTATAAATATACCGTTATTGATCACTGATAATAAAATCTCATCTCATATTTATGTTTACTTCACATATTCGATTGGTAAGTAAAGTTTTCAACAATGTTGGAGTTATTAACATGTCAACAAATACTAAAATTAGAAATTGACTGTATGACACATTAAATAGTAATTATTAGATTAGTAAATTATATTACCTGTAATACGAACATTAATTATTAAATAACCTACATCTTAAGATACAGTTTACTAAACAAACTTATTCTCTAAATTGTATTCACGCCTATATTCATTTATTAGACAAGAGGTATATTATTTGATGAAATCAATAAATGTATTCATCATCTTATTAATCTGAATTTTGTATTTAATTTATTTGTTGTGTGTTTGACTTTTGTAGTGATGTAACATTATCAATTGACGAATTTATCGATTTTAACTACTAATTATAGATTTTGAACATTTGATTGAATGCACTATTTTTGTTTCAGTCTGACAACAAGTACGATGGCACCGTCTAAGAAGAGCGATGTATGGAGGTTCTTTGATAAAACTGAAGAAAATAAAAATTCTGCAAAATGTAGACTCTGTCAAAAATTTATAAAATCTTGTGGCAACACAACGAATTTAATTGGTCATTTAAAAAATATACATAAGGCTGCTTATCAAGAGTTCAGTAATGAATGTTCGAAAAGAAATGATATTCAGAGCAACACCGTTAAGAAAAATACACACTTATCATTAGATCCTAATATCTCTCATCCACTCCCATCAACGAGCTCCGCTGGCATAATGACAATGGAACTGACTAGTAATGCTGAAAAAAAATGTGACTCTTCAAAAGACGATGTATGTGTTTCTATTCCTCCAGCTCCAAAACGTCAGAAATGAAATCTATTGTGACAAGTTTTCAAGATATATACGCTTTTTCAGAGAGAGGCGATAAAACGTTAAGAATAAACAACGCCCTAATATATATGATATGTAAAGATAACCAACCATTCACAATTGTTGAAAATGAAGGCTTTGCCAGTTTGATTAAAGTTCTTGCGCCACATTATAAACTTCCTAGTAAAACAACGTTGACACGATGGGTCGATGATAAATACGCAGCATTATCAACAGTCTTCAAAGCTAAGTTGGCAAATATTGTACATGTTACTCTTACTACTGACATGTGGTCTGAAACAATGAGTATGAGAAGTTTTTTAGGAATAACAGCCCACTTTGGTGAAGGTAATGATATTTTTGCAATAACTCTTGGAGTTTACGAGTCAAACGATCGTCATACTTCAGAACACATATCTGACATGCTGATGAACACTTGTGCTGAATGGAATATAGATAATGACAAAGTTTCAGCTGTAGTCACAGACAACGCAGCTAACATGGTAAAAGCTGTTGATTTAGCTTTTGGAAAAAAGCATATACCATGTTTTGCACACACGTTGAATTTGGTTGCACAAAATGCTATACAGCAGTGTGCTGATCTGTGAAACTTAATAACCAAACTAAAAGAAATAGTGACTTGGTTCAAACAAAGCAATGTAGCTAGTAATGAGCTACGTAAAGCAACCGAGAAAGAAACAAAATTAATCCAAGAGGTCCCAACGAGATGGAACAGTACTTATTACATGATCGAGCGATTTTTGGAGCTTCGCACCGTCGTCAATAATATAATAATTCGTCATAAAAATGCACCACCGATGCTAACTGCGTCAGAATTATATGTTCTTTCTTCGGTTTTACAAATCCTGCGACCGATTGAAGCTGCAACTAAGGAAGTATCAGGTGACAAGTACTGCACTAGCAGTAAAATAATACCCCTTATTCATTGTCTTCTTTTAAAAGTTAAACCTCTTAAAGTCGAAGAATCTCTTGCCCAAGAATTGCAGGCATTGGTCCTGAAAGAGATTGATAAGAGAATGGGCGCTATAGAGAGAGTAACACCTTTCGCTATAGCCACAATCTTGGACCCCAGGTTTAAGAAAATGCATTTCACAGACCCGCTCGCTTGCTCCACAGCTGTTTCAAAAATCAAGGAAATGATGAAAAGTAGAGTACAAAACGAGATCGTGGAATCTGATTCTTCAGATAATTCTGAAAAACCAGAGGAAAAACTTTCACTGTGGGATGATCACCACAAATTAGTTCATAAGAGCTGGAAAACGGTACAATCTGACGATTCTATTTCAGATGAACTATCGAAGTACTTGCGTAGCCCAGTAGCCAGATTAAGTGAAAACCCTTTAGAAATATGGAATGATCTTAAGATTCAGCTTCCTAAACTACATTCAATTGCATACAAATACTTGACTATGGTAGGCACTTCAGTCCCATCTGAACGTTTGTTTTCTAAAGCAGCACAAGTCATCAATCAACAAAGAAATAGGCTGAAAGGCAAACGTTTAAATAAACTGTTGTTTTTGCAAAGTCTTCCAAAAGAACACTGGAAATAGGATAAAACTAACTTATAAAAATAAATGCAGATGTTTTTTTTGTTCTTACTTTAATATATAAGTAATAAAGATTTTTCTCATGTATGGCTTTTACTGTTTTTTTTAATAATACAATGCTTAAATTAGTGGATTATAAAAAATCTTTAAAAAGTACTCGATTTATACAAAACATCGATGTTTTCTTCCAATACATCGAAAGTAATCGATGTACAGTTTCGATATATCGAATCGAAAAAAACATCGATGTTTTTTCAAAGTGGACACCCCTACTTTAAAACTATAAAGGAGATGGACAAAAATTTCCCCAAGCTGTACATAATTAAAAGCAATACAATTAATTTAATTAAAATAAATGAAGTATTTATAACAGCTAATAACACTTCATAGCAGTCTCTGAAAAAAATACTAAATTAAAATAATTTTATGCGATTTGATTTTATACGTTCAATTTCAGTTTGAAGTATCTTCAATGTTGCCACTTAATAATATCAATGCTTGGAGGAAATGTTAACTAAACGCACGTAGCAATCATTAAAATATTCGTAGCAAATTATTTATGTATTATATCTTTGACGGAAAGTAATCCATCAAACCAACCTTCTCTTAATGATTATATAGATCAAAAGTCAAAGTATACATACGGATAGGATATTTTATTTAGATAAAATACAGTAACGTCGTGTATTGTAACATTACTTGACTTAATTACTAGCAACACTCAATGAATCTGTTAAATGTCAAATAACTGTCATTGGCATTTCAAATCTCGTCCCTCGCGCTGTTTTACGGTATTCGTTTGCTTCGTATTTGTGTTGTTATTTTATTTCACGTTTGTTTTATTGTGTCGTAGCCCCACGCGAGTGCTCCACTTATTATAATAAACAGTGTAATTAAGTAAGGGAAATGGACCTTATACAATCGTGTGTTAACTGTGGTATCGCTATTAGAGAACGCATCAGGCGGCATGAAACATCATCATTACCCCCTGATATGACTGTTCTTCTATCGGAATGGTTAACTTTTGAGGTAAGTTGTCGTATACTAAATCGAAAGGAATTAAGTTCGAATCTTCTTTACCCAATAATCTTACATGGGTTTAAAATCTTAAGTTTACACGTTCATATTTAACTTTCACAGGTATCACCTCATAGCTGCGTTTGCGGCACCTGCTATGACACAATGACCAGATGTCTTGCAACCAATTCAAGAGAAAGACAACTTGGGCATGTCAATGTTTGTTACGGCTGTGGTAGATCCGTCACACGTGTAAGGAGACACATTATTTCGGAATCTAGACTTCTAGCCTTAGTTGTATCATCATGGCATCAGCATGTAAGTAAATTATTTTTACAATAGTTAAATAATAAGTATGTAAAAGCATAAGTGGGGAACTGAACTGGGAAAATGTTGATGTTTAAAGCCGATCTTTCACCACTTGCTAAACTAAGTTAGTTTGCATAGTTGAGCCAGTTTTTCATACATATTAGCTTAGCTGGTATAGTTTGCGGTGGACGCATATGTATGAAAAACTGGTTAAACTGTGCAAACTAACTGAGTTTAGCTGACGGTGGACGATCAGCTTGAATTCTAGAATATTAGAAGTTCCTGTACTGTACTGTTAATGTTATCACAACATATTTATTTTTATTTTATATTATTTATTTGGCTCACCAACAATTGAATACACCGATACAAAGATATGAGATAGGTCCAATACTTATAGACTAGACTATTTTGAAAAACATCACAGTTAAATATTGTAAAGTACTCGATTATTGTGACCATATTGTCAAGAATTAATCAAACAACTGTAAAGCTGTTTACTTTCCATAAATAACATACCATTTAACCTTACCTTGTATATTATATATTATTATTATATTATTACTGTACAAACAGTAGTATTATTAGATGTGTAAATGGTTTACAATATTATGGTTTTGTTTTTAGGTAAGAGTGGCCAACTATTTGTGTCATGGTTGTTATGTGAGAGCTAACAGAGAAGTGGCCCGAAGAAATATTGTTGATGCTGCTAGATTTGAAAATGTCGAAGGAAATCAACCTGTTCAGGAAATTCAAGCACCAGTTCCTCCACCACTCCCCGCTGGCCCAGCTATAAGGAATGTTCAAGATGTATCTACTATTATCTTACCGAATTATAGACGCTGTGCCAATACATCTAGAAGATGCATATTTGATGGATGTCAAAGTAGTGCAGGTCATTTAGTGCCTACCCTGATTAAGTCAGCATTGCTGTTGAATAATAAACTTTATGTACCTCGTAGTGCGAGAGTATGTGAAGAACATTTACAATCAAATGAATGGGAATTATTATTAGATAACACGAGTTTAACTAATACTTTCACAGCTGTTCAAATTGAAAGTTTATTAGATAATAAACAAGAAGAAAATGTTCTTGATTTTGAAAATATGGAAGCAATGGCTAGTCATGTATGTCACTATTGGACAGGGCGCACTACCCGAGAATTTTTAGAATTGTATGATAGCATACCAATACAGTCTGTTGTTTCCAAAAACTCAAAAACTGCATTAGCAATGCTTTTAATTAAATATAGGACTGGTGACAGTGACGCTAGGATATCTAGTCTTTTTAGGATTCCCAAATCAACTTTACAGTACAAAATGAACCTTGTAAGGAACTGCCTAACTAATCAATTTGTTCCGCTTAATCTTGGGGTGTCTCACATATCTCGCCAAGAAGTAGCAGAAAGAAACACTATAATACCTGAAAATGTGATGGTACCTACCTCTATGTGCAAAAAAGTTCTAATTACAAATATCAAAAGAAAACATATAGTCTTCATAAGTATCACAACTTAACAAAACCATTTTTGGTAGTGGGTTGTGATGGACATATTATAGATGTGTTTGGACCGTTTGCTGCAACTCAAACCGATGCAGAAATTATGAACTTTTTAGTTTCTAGCGATGGTGGCTTGTATCAATACTTTCGTCAAAATGATGTATTTATTTTAGACCGCGGCTTTAGGGATTCTATTTCCAACTTAGAAGCTCTTGGTTTCACAGTACACAAACCTGAAACCAGAGATGAAAGAGAAAGACAACTAACTACTCTACAAGCTAATAAAAGCAGATGTGTGACACTTTGTAGATGGGTTGTCGAAGTAGTAAACGGCAGGTTTAAGCGTGACTATAAACTGTTTAGAAATGTGTTTTTTAACTTAGCTTCTGCACATATGATGGAAGATTTTAGGATTGGTGCTGCCCTTATAAATAAGTTTCACAAAGTTATAGAAAATCCCGAAAATGCTGTTGAAATTGCTCATATAGCAACCACAAGGTTAAACTTGCCTAATTATTTAGGTCAGTTTATACAAAATTATAATTTAAATAGGAGAAGAGTGTTATTTAGGAGTATTGATGCAAACCTGCCGGCGCTTAATACTTTTCCGGAACTAAATACAAATGAGTTGAAACTTATTTCACTACGTCCTTACCAGGTAAAGCAGGCTCGCTCGTATTATGGCGAACATATCAGAGATCGAGGTATTTATGAAATAGAGATAAGTCCAGAACTAGAGTTTTCCGAGGAACTTGTAATGCACATAGGAGGTAATCATCCTGTCCTTTTAAGAGGTCGCATTAAATCTAGACATACTTCTAGACGTGAGTATTATTCTTATATAGTTTACGATGAGCACCCCCCGAGTCAAGACCAACCTAGAAATGCAATCTTAGGTTATTGGTGTAATTGTGTAGCTGGAAACCGGACTGTTGGATGCTGCGCACATATTATGACAATCCTTTGGTACTTGGGATGGGCGAGATACCAAGAAAGTATTGTTCCACCAGCTGCATTTCTGGATAACGTACTTGTAACATGGAATGATTAAATGTATAAAATAATTTATTTGTTTTTATTCTGACCAATATACCTGTGCTACAAAAAAGTTTAGTAACTGCTGTACTAGTTTTTCCAAGTTTTAATATGATATACTAATCACCTAAGACAAATATATACACCTCAACCTATTTAACGTTCAGGAAATTATGTATAAATTGTAAAATCATGATGAAAACTGAGTGAAAAAATCAACTTTTTCAAAACTTCATAACTTTATTCCACGACTGCTTAGCTTTATGTAACTTATAATTCTTAATTATTGAAGATCTGCCCTATTGAAAGACATAGATTTCATATCTGTACATTCTGGGGTACAAGTCCTAACGATTTTTGGCCATGTCCTTTGCATATCTTTTTATTGGATGAGACAATTGCAATGAAACAAAAACTAAATGTTACATCGTGATTATATTCTATTTACAATTTTAATAGGACTGTAATTAAATTTCAAAAATGTTATAACTGCTAAATTGTATGTAGAAAAATGTATTCATTAGTACCATTTTGGGCCAATAGATGTCATTGAGATGCAAAAAAAATTTTTACGCCCTTTCTACACTTTCAAGCCAGTTTTATAAAATGTATGATTAAATCTTTATTATTACCTAGATAAGTTTATACCACGTTTTCTAAACCAAATGAATAAGATCTTTCATACAAAATGTATCCCCCTGTTCACCTACAAAGGGATTAATTTAAATCATTCCACTTTGCTCCACCAAGTCGCCCCACTGGACCAAAGTGGAATGCCAAAAATTTCAATGGAATCTTAATGGATTACTTGCCCCAATAGGTGTAATTTTTGAAAAATCTTTTGATTTATTTCCATTATTCGAATGGTATACTAATTTGTATGGGGAGGTATACCTTAACTAAAAATTTAAAAATAAAAACTTTTTTACAAAAAAAACAACCGACTTAAAAAAAAAACACTAAAATGACTTTATTACATAACAAAAACCACCGAACTCCACAAAAATACACTTAAAAGTGAAAAATAACTTTAATTTCTGAAGTCGGTGGCAAAAACGAAAATATTTTATACTAAGTATATACCAAAATATACCGTAATATAGTTATACATAAATGAAAGCGATTAAAACTATATCCCTAAGGATATAACTATATCACGGCTTCAACCATATTATTTATTATTATTAGGTTCTGTATTTTCGTTTTTGCCACCGACTTCAGAAATTTAAGTAATTTTTCACTTTTAAGTGTATTTTTGTGGAGTTCGGTGGTTTTTGTTTTGTAAAAAAGTCATTTTAGTGTTGTTTTTTTTGAAGTCGGTTGTTTTTTTTGTAAAAAAGTTTTTTATCATAGGTGAACATCCGATCCAGAATCCCCTCATTTGTGTGCCTTCCAAAAAGTAAAGACAATCGTGGAGTTGATTTTGTTATTTTTGTTCAGTGAGTTTATACAGTACCCACTTTCCGAGCTTTTTATCTTTTCAATTTGGCATAATGAATCAGTATCGATTTATCACTTAAGTTGAAGGCTGCTGCAAGTTCCGACGCGGTTTGAGATGAATCTGCTTCCACTATGGCTTTCAATAAGTTGTTATCGTCTAACGTCTCCGGTCGGCCACGGGGCTCATTGTTGAGATCAAAATTTGCAGAACGGAACCGATCAAACAAAAAACACACCGTGCGTTCACTTGCAGTACCTTGTCCATACACGTCGTTATTATTGCGTGCTGTCTGTGCTGCGTTGGTGCTACGACGGGACTCGAATTCCAAAGTAGTGCGCTATTACAACTTTTACATGGTTATAGAAACAGCGATTTCAAGAAAAAATGTACGGCGGAAAAGTAAATAAACTTATGGTTTTGAAAAAAAAGTCATGCTATATTATAAAATTAACTTGTATTTGGAATTATAAATAGAATGAAAGATATCGATCTTCACACTAGCTAGTATAAAAAATCGGCAATTTTATAGGTAAGGACAGGATAGGGAAGGATATCGCTTCTATTGGAACTCGTAATTTCATGGGCATTAACTACCAATATTTAGAAAATAGAAACAAACAT
The DNA here is from genome assembly GCA_947364205.1 of Agrochola lota. NCBI lineage: Eukaryota > Metazoa > Arthropoda > Insecta > Lepidoptera > Noctuidae > Agrochola > Agrochola lota. The sequence goes on along the minus strand of OX376239.1, from coordinate 12,038,807 downwards.
TTTTGAAAAATTTGGACTAGGTTGATTTGCTGTTTGGGTGGCTAAAATGGTCGGTTCCGAATGAACGGTTCCGCTTTAAGAAGGTGTCGGTTAAGTTTATTTTTAACAAAATTAACTAAACTTACCTGTCGTATTGAACGGCGGACAAACTTCTCCCATGATGCAGCTACTAATAGGTCTTAGGTTTTACACGACTGGTAGCTGTCAAGCTGTTGTGGGGGACACCGTGAATGTGAGCAAGGCGAAGGTGTGCCGCTTGGTAGAGAGGGTGACTAGTGCGATAGCATTATTGAGACGGCAATATGGCCCACTGCACAGGAGAGACCATCAGTGGCGGCACGATTTTTTGACATAGCTGGATCCCCTAGATTCATAGGTACTGTAGACTGCAATCATGTAAAAATAAATTTACCAGGAGGGAGCAGAGCTGAGCTGTATAGGAACAGAAAAGGTTTTTTTCCTATAAATGTTCAAGCCATCTGTAATACCAATTTACAAATAACTGGTGTCATTGCACTTTGGCCAGGCTACGTGGACGACACTACTATTCGGAATGACTCACCATTTGCAGCTCAATTTGAAACTGGCAGATTTGGGTCATACCTTATTCTCGGGGATAGTGGTTACGCATGCCTTAGGTATCTCATGACACCCTTTCTGAAACTTGCCTCTCCATCCCAAGAAGCCTATAACAGAGCCCAGATAACATCACGAAACACAATTAAAAGGTGTTTTGGTGTTATTAAAAGAAGATTTCCATGCCTACATTTAAGAATGCAACTTAAACTTCCAAAAGTATTGAAGGTGATTGTGGCGTGTGTTGTTCTTCATAATATGACTCTTCGTCTTGATGACCAGATCGTGAAATATGATGAACATGTACGTAATCCCTAACTAAAAACAGAGTCAGGTCGAATTACGATTAATATGTGGGGATGGATGAGTGCAGCAGGTCCAGGAGAACTGGCTTTTATTCCTCCACGCACCAACAATTCTACTTATACACCGTGACATTTGAATTAGTTTTGCTAGAACAAACGTTGTTCATACCATGGTCTACTACCATTCTATAGCATCAAATATGTTATTAAAACAAACTAAACTAGGCGTTCTGAAATTAGTCGTATGTTGCTCAAACGTGTTCAAACATTAACCGTAACATCAAAGTACTCATCGCGGTAGAGATATGGCATTCAAAAGAGTTATGAGGAGTCCACGTGGACTACATGGATGTCCGGCCAATGCGGGCCGAAATTCAAATATATTAAGCCAATGACATGCAACCGCGCAAAGTATCGTTCCGCCCATTTCTTTTGTTGAGTGCCGCGGGCTGCTCGCACCGCCCGCGCCGCCGCTCAGGCGGTAGCCAGTCTACCGAAATCTCTCGAGCCGGCGACGCGTATGCATCCGATGAACAAGTACGACACAGACACGCATCGCGGGTTTTTTTGTGAAATGAGTTCTAACTATTCGAATGTGGAAAATTGGAGCGAATATTGTCTTGGTGCACACGAAGCTTAAAACTGTGATTCAAATGTCACGGTGCATAGAAGTATAAGACGATGTCATGCTATCTACTGTGCGCAACATTTACCCAGATGATGAGTCGACACAAGTAACATTTGTCCAGGACAATATTGTACTGGGCGAGCACTGTGCGTGAGTGGTTTCACAATCACCCGGAAATAATTGTTGTTCCATGGCTAGCGCGATCACCCGACCTCCTGATGACGACCCGACCTGGTTTGATGATGCAAAGGTGGGATTCACGGGATAGTAGATGTATAGAACAATTAAAAACCCATTGCACGAAGGTGTGGGAAAATTTGAGAGGAACGGAAATATGTGGTAATACTGTAGGGTCGATGGGCAAACGTCTACTTGACTGCATTGAAAATAATGGGGGGTTATACAAAATATTAATACCTTGATGTTTTGGTTTTAATTATTAGAAAATGTAACTAAATATTTAGAAATATTAACATTTCCGTATTTATTTAATGATCTTAAATTGAGTTTTAGTTTCAATCTTCTTTTCGTCAAGAAAATGAACACTTAAGCTATCTAACCACACTATAACATTCATTGTTTTACAAAAAAAAACAAGCATAAAGTCTAAATCATATATTAGTTTTCAATTAACTCTTCTGAATACCGATACCTATAATATGTGGGTATCAAAAATTATATTTGTGTTATTAGAATATCCTTTCCATGTTATGTTATTATGGATTGACTAAGTGGGTACAACAACAAATCTTATGAACGGTTACAAGATAACTTCTTTTATCTAGGTAGGAATGTGACGTCACAATTCTCATAAAAGTTTATTAATTTTATAAATGAATAAACATTTTTGTTATCATTCAGCACGACTTTTTGAAGTGAAACTTCTTTATAGACGGGGGTATTAGGATTTTTCTGTCACGAAAAAGCGTTACGGCCGCGTGGAGGGGGTAGACGATATATCGCATGGTGAGAGGCGGCAGCGGCGGAGGGAGAGGATAGATTGCGAATCTTAAGTTTTTATATTGAACCGATTTGAAAAATTATTTCACTGTTGGGAAGCTACACTATCCCCGGGTGACATAGGCTATATTATATTTTCAAAACAATCAGGGATCCTTACTATAACTCCAATAATGTAACCCAAAGTCTAAAAAAAATTACGTAAAATATTGTTTACATCGCGTGCGCTGCGAAAACTATTGATGATAGAATAAAATAATGTACTACGACTGTGCAGAACACATAATTATTTACAAAACGTGTTGCGACAGCATATGTCTGATTATTATAGTTATGCCACAATAAGTGTTATTTTATTTTTTAAATGTAATCGATATGTCGCCGCTAGAAAAGGCTCTTTATTTGTATCTTGGTATATTAATACCAAGATACAAATAAAGAGCCTTTTTCCTTATGAAAATAAATTACTTCATATTCAAGACTGCTTCAATAACTTTATATAACTTTTTGAATTATTCAATTCGAACATTCCATTCGAAAGGACACACGGAGGGAACAAAGAGCAGGTTGCAGCAGATTTGATGAGTATAATTAAAATATGTTTAGTAGAACATTCGCGTGTATTTAGTGGTCAACAAGAACTTGCATGAACTATAGGAGAAGATGACGTATAATGGACAATTTTCCATATTCATAATGAACACATCAATATTGTTCAGGTATTCCAATACAATTAAATATTATGTTAAAGGTTAATAAACTCAAAACATTTATTTAAATTAAACTAATAATGAGCACTTTTGAATTGTCAAGTGGTTGGTCAGCCACAAAGATGAAGCTCGTAACCCATTCCAAAGCGTAGCAGGTTACTATGGAGAAAAAACGGGCAGGAAACTCCACGGACACTCTTTTAATCAAAATAAAGTTACATCATTCATGTGGAAATTATACATGAAAAAAAAAAAAAAAAAAAACAAAAGTCATTTATTCGAACTAGGCTGAGAATCAGCGCTTTTCGAACGTCAAAATTACATAAGACAGTCCCCCATAACGCCCACCCTTCACCACTTCCTAGTGCATTCGCTGGGAAGAAGAAGTGGCGCAACAAACTCCCCAGCAGCACAGCTGTCTGTTGAGTTAGAAGAATAAAAAAAAAAAGATTCTAATAATAGTATTCAAAATAATTTACGTTACGCAACACAAAACATAATTTAAATTATTAGCCATATGTTAGCTAGCACACGCCAATGTACCACACAAAATCATCGAGAACTATACTCAGGCAGAAATAAAACTAAACGTAAACAGAACTTTTTTTTTTTTTTTTTTTTTGGATGGGAAATCATCAAATGACTTCTCCCGCTCTGGGCAGAGCGAGAGGGTGTGTCAGACTTTTACTGACTAAAACCCACCCGTGTTCCTTCCGTTGCCTGTGTGCCGGGGCCGCGATATCCCTTTCAGACAAACCCGCAACCCCAGCAGGCATTGGTCTTTCGACCCCGTCGGTTGATGCTGACATCTCTTTGAGGCGCGCGTGGAACACAACGCGCCGTCGACACGGGCCTGGTCCTGATCGGACGGCGAGCTGCCCATTGCTCACCGTCCGCAGGCCCGCGCCTACGGTGGCCGGAAGTCGGCTCTTGACTCCCGACGCCCGGGGCGTCTCCTGCGGCGACTAGGGCCGCGAGGGCGTGCAGCTTGCATCTCCCTCGCGCGCCCCGCCTCCTCCTTCGCGAGCATAACTGCTTCGCAGAAGGAGGTGACGGCCTCCCATGCACTCTCGCGCCGAACCATGGCCTGAACCAGGGCCGGACGCGAGAGATCGCCGCCGCCGATCGCCTCCGTGAGGACACGGCGGTGCTCCGCCCAAGCCGGGCAGACCTCCACCGTATGCTCCACCGTGTCCTCCGGGCGATCCACACAGTGGTGACACCCGGGCGTTTCCTCCCGCCTAATTCGGAACAGGAACCTCCCGAAACAACCGTGTCCGGTGAGGACCTGCGTCAGGCGGAAGGTGAGGACGCCATGGCGCCTCTCAAGCCACTCCTCAAAGAGGGGACTTATCGCCGCAATTGTGGCGTGCCCAGCGCTGGGTTGCGACAATCGCACACTCCATGCCGCCATGAGATCCCGCCGGAGCTCTGTCCGCTGTGCCGCGATCTCTCGCGGCAGCGGAGTTACACCCCGGCGTTTCGCCTCCTCGCGCAACTCCCACATGTGCGCGAGAACTTTCGCCTCCAGATCCCATGGCGGTAGTCCGGCAAGGAGGCTCGCCGCCTCACGGGAGACCGTGCGGTATCCCCGGACCAGCCTGATGGCCATGACCCTTTGGGACGCGTTCAACCGCCGGGCCGGTCGCAGCCTCAATGAACGCGCCCACACCGGTGCCCCGTAAAGGGCCATGGACCGCACGACCCCCGCGTAAAGCCTCCGGCAGGAGGCGTTTGGACCCCCTAGGTTGGGCAGAAGCCGCTTCAGAGCAGCCCCAGCCCTATCCAGTTTGGGAGCCAAACGTCGGAAGTGCTCCACGAAGTTCCACCGGCTGTCGAGGACGAGCCCCAGGTACTTCATCGTCGACTCGACGCCGATGTGAACCCCTCCCGCCGTTATCTGGGAACCCGACAGTGGCGCGTTCCGAGGACCATAGAAACACATGGCCTCGGACTTGTGCAGGGCCACCTCGAGTCCCAGTTGCCGGATCCTATCGACGATTGTCGCAACCCAACGTGTCGCTAGTTCGGCCGCCGCCTCATGCGACCTCCCCTGCACCAGGACCAGCGTGTCGTCAGCGTAGCAGACCACGCTGACGCCGCTAGGGAGGTCGGCGCGCAGCACCCAGTCGTAGCCGATGTCCCACAGATGCGGCCCCAGGACCGATCCCTGCGGGACACCGCACGACATCTCTCGCCGGTTAATTATTTTCTGAAGCTACTCTCAAGCAAGCATTGTCGTATAAAAATTGGTTTAGGCAGTATTATTTTTATTTATCATAAATATGGTAGGTAGGTATGCTTATTAAGTACCTATTAGCTCGATTGGTCGACACTCGATTCAAGGCCTTAAATACAACTCCCAAGTGTACTCGTCGTGTCTAGTTGAAAAGGTACGAGTAGTGATACGAGAGTGGTGAATGAAATTTCAATTAGTTTCTCTCGTTTACGAGGAGATGTGATAGTGGTAAACACCGTGCCGTGCTTCCGATACAAACGAGAGATAACGAGGTGAATGAACTTACACCAACCTATCGTACCAGAAATGAAATACCTACTTGCAGGTACTTACTTGCAGCCGGACTCTCCGTGACGCTTTTCGAACGTCAAAATTACATAAGACAGTCCCCCATAACGCCCACCCTTCACCACTTCCTAGTGCATTCGCTGGGAAGAAGAAGTGGCGCAACAAACTCCCCAGCAGCACAGCTGTCTGTTGAGTTAGAAGAATAAAAAAAAAAAGATTCTAATAATAGTATTCAAAATAATTTACGTTACGCAACACAAAACATAATTTAAATTATTAGCCATATGTTAGCTAGCACACGCCAATGTACCACACAAAATCATCGAGAACTATACTCAGGCAGAAATAAAAATAAACGTAAACAGAACTTAATATCTAAATAAAAGCCTCCAGGCATAAAGGGCGTGCCCGCTTACATATAGTTGTAACTGGAAGTTATAAATGATAAACTAGGACCATCGAGATAAAATAAATAAAACAAACAGTTAATGACTAATAACAATAAATAATATGATCAATTGTCCAGGTCACTAGCTAACCACATATTGCAACACAACTCATTAAAAAAAACATTGTAATGAGTATGTCGGCGCATCCGCTACTCAGTATATCTGATGACATTTTATAATATGCTAAACGTCACTGTCAGATGTCACATGTCACATGTCAAAGCTCATAGCGAACACCGAGCACTGGCGAGGCGGCCATATTGTAAAAAGTGACACTTAGTGTTGTACCGCCGAGGAGCGCGCACGCAACCACGTGCTCGGTGGACGTTAAAGTTCTAATCTATCCTAATCTTAACAATCCATAATTAAATTGTGAAAATAGTTACTGTAATATCAAGAATTATAAGTGAAGTGATTATAGCAACAGTTATTTTATTGAAATATTGTCTAACTACCCGATAACCCACACCTACCTGAACATGTCTCATAATTCTGATAACGGTCGAAAGACTTTATCAGAAGTGGGATACGAAGGGTCAAACGAACAGGAGACAGCATCACATCAAGGAAATAAAGATCGTAATGCAAGTACCCACGATTTACTCTCCGGTATGGAATCGATTTTAACGAGGTTACTGGCTGCAACTACCCACAATACTCAGCCATCGACGCAACAACATAATTCGACCCTGCTGGTGAAATTCGATCCGGACGATGCAGAGGCTGATATCGAAGGTTGGTGTAGAATCACGGACATCATAGTTTCTAGCCGAAATCTCACTGGAACCGAGTTGTTACTTGCCTTAGTCAGTGCATTGAAAGGACGCGCCGCATCCTGTCTAACCAAATTAAAAAGTTCAGAGATAGAATGGCCTCGTATTAAAGAACTGCTACTGGCACGCTTTGGAAAACCCATGCTCATGCAAGACTATTTCGACAGTGTAATGAGATTCGAAATTACACAGCAAGAGACGGCTTCGGAAGCAGCTATGCGTTTGTGGAGTCTCATTGAGCGCATACCAAAAGTGGAGATGAACGAAGAGGTTATCACTGGCTTCGTCATATCAGTCCTCAGCCAAAGGAACTCACTGATACGCAGAGAACTAAATTCATATACCATCACAACAAGGGCTCAATTGTACCGCGCCCTTGGTGGAATATCGCTGAAGAGACGTCATGATGAAAATGAAGAGCAGCCTTCCAATTCTAAGAAACCACGTGTGACTGCTGATTCGAAATTTGGAGGATCCTGTCACTACTGCGGCCACCGTGGACACAAGATGGAAGAGTGCCGTAAACGTCGAGATGGGATCGCTGTCACAAAAGTTCCAGAACGAGAGAAGACAGTCACATGCTTTACCTGCCAAAAACCCGGACATGTCAGTACGGCTTGCCCAAACAACAAAGCAGATTCAGCTAAGAAGAATGTGAACATCTGCGATCGGAATCTCGTGAAAGGTACTTTGTCGACGTCGACTGGTAAGCCAATTCCATTTCTATTCGACAGTGGTTCAGCATGTTCATTGATCAAGAATAGCGTAGCGGCCCTGCTTCTAGGCCCCATACACAAAGATACAGTTTACTTGACAGGCATAGGAGGTCAGGATGTAAAATGCATGACCCAAATTTCCATTCTCGTCCGTATTCAGGGCATTCCAGTTAGTATATTATTTCATGTGGTCCCTGACAATACCTTGGTTGAATCTGTCATTATAGGCAGAGACATTTTAAACCAAGGGTTTCATGTTGAAATCAATAGTGATTCGATTCAATTTTCATCGCGCAAACCCATCAACACCTGCCAAACTTCTAGTCGGTTAGATTTTAGCCCGATTGACACAGATTTAGTAGGCGAAAAAAAGGAGCAACTATTTATGATTCTAAGTAAATATAGTGAATATTTTATAGAAGGCATGCCTATTCGTAGAGTTACCACTGGTGAACTGAGAATCGACCTTATTGACCCGCACAAAACGGTGCAAAGACGTCCTCATCAGATGTCACCATCGGAGAAAGTGATTGTAAGAGAAAAGATACAATCACTTTTAGATGCAGATATCATCCGAGAGAGTTCTTCGCCTTTTGCTAGCCCTATCGTGTTGGTTAAGAAAAAAGACGGTACGGACCGGTTATGCGTCGATTATAGAGAGCTAAACGCCAACACCCGACCAGAACATTACCCACTCCCTAGGATAGAAGAGCAGGTAGACCGCTTAAACGGAGCGCATTTCTTCAGCTCTCTGGACATGGCGGCAGGCTACCATCAGGTCAGGGTTAGTCCTGAGTCCATAGAGCGTACAGCTTTCTTAACTCCTGATGGGCAATTCGAATATCTCGCCATGCCCTTCGGTTTGCGAAACGCTGCGTCCACATACCAGAGATGCATCAATAAAGCCCTTAAATCCCTGAAAGATACAGTAGCATTAGCGTACATGGATGATGTCCTCTCATATTCAGCCAGTGTTGATGAGGGATTACATCGCCTGGACACCGTACTCCAAGCTCTGACGGAGGCGGGGTTCTCTTTGAAAATGACCAAATGTAAATTCATGAAAACTGAAATTAATTACTTAGGATATGTCGTACGAGCGGGAGAAGTAAGACCCAATCCTGGAAAGATCAGAGCCCTCCTAGAAGTCCCATTTCCTAAGACAGCGCGGCAAGTAAGACAATTCTTAGGGTTGGCATCTTACTTCCGACGTTTCATACCCAATTTCGCCAACATAGCAAGTCCCTTATACCCCTTGACCAAACTCAAAGGTCGTATAACTTGGACGCAGGAACATTCGGAAGCACATAGGCAAATCGTTAAGATTCTGTCATCCGAACCCGTATTAACGATCTTTGATCCTGATAAACCGGTAGAACTCCATACTGATGCGAGTTCCGATGGCTATGGTGCCGTGTTAATTCAGAGAGAACAAAATATACCACACGTTGTAGCCTATTTCAGCCGCCGTACAACAGAGGTAGAATCCAGGTACCACTCGTACGAATTAGAAACCCTAGCGGTGGTACGAGCAGTCGAAAGTTTCCGCCATTATCTTTACGGCCAACACTTCACAGTCTACACCGACTGTAACTCCTTGAAGGCCTCTAAAGCCAAGACCGACTTGTCGCCTCGTGTTCACAGATGGTGGGCGTTCCTTCAAGCATATGACTTCGATATCATATACAAAGAAGGACGTCATATGGCGCATGCTGACTTTCTTTCTAGAAACCCATTACCCTCCCCGTCAAGTTCGGGAGAATCTAGTATCGCTTCTTTAGATTCGAACACCACAGACTTTCGCAAATCTGTGAATTTCGTGGAATTACACAATAGTTGGATCCAGGTAGAGCAAAAACGTGATCAAGAAATCCAGAACCTTATAAGTCAGCATGAGAAAGGCGAGCTACCAGGAGCTATCGCTCACACCTACGATGTGCGGGATGGCATCCTTTACCGAAAAGTAGAAAGGGCTAAGATAAGCACCTGGCTTCCCATAGTTCCACGTTCCTTGATATGGACGCTAATAAATCATGTACATACCGAAATCAAACATCTAGGCCATGACAAAACTCTCAACAAACTATATGAACAGTACTGGTTCCCCCAAATGTCTAAGAATGTGCAGAGGTTTATTGACTCGTGCATAGTGTGCAAGGCATCTAAAGGAATCTCGGGGGCACAACAGGTAAGGTTGCATCCCATCCCCAAAGTCTCAGTACCATGGCACACCGTGCACATCGACATGACAGGCAAACTCAGCGGTAAGAGCGATAGAAAGGAATATGCTTGTGTCATCATAGATGCATTTACAAAATACGTCCTCCTAGAATATACCCAGTCACTAGATTCAGCTTGTGCCGTTAAAGCCTTAAAAAAAGCCGTGTGTCTTTTCGGTTCTCCCAAGAAAATAATAGCAGATCAGGGCAGATGTTTTATTAGCACAGAATTCAAAGAATTCTGCACCGGTCACAACATAGAGCTACACCTCATAGCAACCGGCTCTGCCAGGGCGAACGGTCAGGTAGAGAGGGTAATGCGCACATTGAAAAACCTTCTAACTATCGTTGAAAATGACACCAATAAAGTTTGGAGAGACGAGCTAGATGAGGTACAACTAGCACTTAATAGTACTAGATCTAGGGTCACCGGTTTCACACCAACAGAACTCATGTTTGGCATACGCGCCCAATCCCTTGGAATGTCCCAAATAGCTGCCAATGTCAGCACCCCCTCTCGAGCTGATTTAGAATCCGTAAGAAATCAAGCTTCTGCAAATATCCTCAAGGCAGCTAGCTCTCAAGAAAAACTTTTTAATAGGCGCAAGGCTAGGATAAAACCGTTTAAACTAGGTGATTATGTTTTCATCAAGTGTAGCGAGCGTAATCAGACTAAGTTATCTAGAAAGTTTAAGGGACCATTCGTTATAACTAAGATCTTAGACAACGATCGCTACGAATTAAAGAGTGCTAATAGATCTAGCAGAGTCTATAAGTACTCTCATGAAAACTTGCGTGAGGTACCTAGGGGTTTCGAGGGCTTGTTAGAGATATCAACAACATTGATTAATGAGGAGGATGACGTGTCGGCGATCGATGAAAATAGCACTGACTTAATAGAGTCCTCGGACACCGAAACCGAAACAGCGTCCAGTGCCAGTGAAAATACTCTCACTGCCGATTCTGGTACGCTCTCGGCTTCTGAAGAAGATTTTCACATAGTCGTGGGAGAAGCTCAAGTGCACCGAAGTGAATGATTTTGATTTGTACGAAAAGGCATGTCTATTTTAAAATTGTAGAGTAAAAGCTGGTTGAAAGGGCCTTGAACGCCCGGGCCACGCTTTGACAGTTAGTAATGTAAAGCTGGTTGAAGGGGCCTCGTACGCCCGGGCCACGCTTTGGTAGTTGGTTGAAGGGGCCTCGTACGCCCGGGCCATACTTTGGTAGTTGGTTGAAGGGGCCTCGTACGCCCGGGCCATACTTTGGCGGTTGGTTGAAAGGGCCTCGAACGCCCGGACCACACTAAGAGTAAGGGTCAAAGAGGCCTAGCACACCTGGACCACAGTCGAATACCCGGATGCAAGGGCCCAGCACGCCCGATCCAAATCACCTGGCAATGACACTAAATCTTAGTCTGGTCAGGAATAGTCGAGCGTATGTTAATGTGTATACCCACTTTTCTGTTGGAACAGGTAGACGTCCTAGCATGTAGATGCACGACACAGCACGCACGAGGTCGTGCGACTGTCAGGATTGGCCGTGTCGGCGCATCCGCTACTCAGTATATCTGATGACATTTTATAATATGCTAAACGTCACTGTCAGATGTCACATGTCACATGTCAAAGCTCATAGCGAACACCGAGCACTGGCGAGGCGGCCATATTGTAAAAAGTGACACTTAGTGTTGTACCGCCGAGGAGCGCGCACGCAACCACGTGCTCGGTGGACGTTAAAGTTCTAATCTATCCTAATCTTAACAATCCATAATTAAATTGTGAAAATAGTTACTGTAATATCAAGAATTATAAGTGAAGTGATTATAGCAACAGTTATTTTATTGAAATATTGTCTAACTACCCGATAACCCACACCTACCTGAACATGTCTCATAATTCTGATAACGGTCGAAAGACTTTAAGTAGATTTTGGCAACAATAAATTAAAGCTAAATTAAAATAACTTGACTAAAAAAGTCAAATAAAACAAACAATTATATATACTGATATAACTTGTCAGTAGGTAAGCTGGAGAAAGAACATAAACATTGTCTTGAGTTTAATCACAGCGACCAACTATTCTTATCATTTAAGTAGTCGTTGATAGAATAGTATGCCTTTGAACCAAACTTGGATTTTACTTAGGTTATACCAAGCCCAACAAATGAGTTATGAACCTTATGAAGCCGGTGAAAGGGAGCTCGTAGTTTGTCTTTATTTCATATTCATATTCATATCTTTATTTGCATTCCATAATGTAGGTATACAGGTGTTATAATGGCTTAGAGCTAAGGTACAATTACGGACCCTGTCGGGAACAGCAAAAAGTATAAAATAAATTCTTAATAAAAAAAATTGAAAGAAATAAAATTAAAAGTAATTAAATTAAAAGAAAAATAAAATAAAATTAAGTAACAATCAACAATTTTTAAATATATTCTTAACATTATTTGAGATCAGATATAAGTGTAATTGTGGTGCATAATAATTATTTGTTAAGGTCAATTTTATTAAACTTTTATGATAATATAATATTTATCTATGTATGTATGAATTGAATCTATACGACTAACTGTATATGGTGTCTGTTTGTATTAAATCAATTTTTTTGTCATGTGTGTATTCGTTTATTGTGTAGTATGCTTTTTTAATTAATATTTGCTTGATCTTATTTATAAATTTCGTATCGCTGGTTTCAGTATTTCTAGTGTTAACATTGTGAAAATCACTGTTTTTAGTGTATATGTGTATATTTTGCCTAATATATAAGATATTGGCGAAGATGAATTGAGATGCCACCGTGAGGACACCAATCTTTGAAAAAATCTCTCAGAGAAACTCTGGCACCTAGCTGGTAAATAGCTCGAACAGCTCGTTTTTGAAGAACAAATATATTTTGAATATCAGCAGCTTTGCCCCACAGCAGAAGACCGTAGGACATAACGCTATTAAAATAACTAAAATAGACTAACCGAGCTGTATCGACGTCAGTGTATTGTCTTACTTTCCTGACGGCGTAGGCGGCCGAACTGAGCCTTCCCGCTAGGCTCGATATATGTGGGCCCCACTGAAGCTTGGCATCTACTGTTATGCCCAGAAAAACTGCCGAGTTTACAGATTCAAGCACCTCTTTATGTAAGACTACGTTGGGACCTAGATTTCTCACATTTGGTAGGGCGAACTTTACACATTTCGTTTTCTTAGCATTGAGAACTAGGTTATTTGTTGTAAACCAATCCATAACCATTGAGAGTGCACTGTTTACATCGTCAAAATCTTGTCTATTCTTGTCTACTTTACAAATAAGAGAGGTATCATCTGCAAACAGTACAACTTCACAGATATCCTTTAAATAGAATGGTAAGTCATTGATATTCACTAAAAACAAGAATGGACCCAGTATTGAGCCTTGAGGTACACCTAACTGAACTGGTAGCCCAGAAGATTTGACACCATTTCATTTCATTTTCACACACATTGGGACCTATTATGTAAATAAGAATTTATAACGGTGAGAGCTTCGTTTTGCACACCGTAATGACGCAGTTTACGCAACAGCGTGTCATGGTGCACGCAATCAAAGGCTTTGGAGAGATCACAGAAAACCCCAATAGCATTTTGCGAGTTCTCCCATGCGTTAAATATGTGTTTCAGCAAAGCAACACCCGCATCAGTAGTCGAACTTTTTGTAAAGCCATATTGTTCAGTATGAAGGAGGCTATTTAAATTAAAATGTCTTAGCAACTGCTTGAGTATTAACTTTTCAAATATTTTGCTAAATGCTGGTAAGATAGAAATAGGCCTGAAATTACCAACGTCACTTTTATTACCTGATTTAAATAATGGTATGACTTTACTATTCTTCATGAGGTCGGGAAAAGTTCCTAAATCAACACATTTATTAAAAGTAACAGCTAATAGGGGGCTACGATGTCTATTATATTACTTAAAAGTGTAATGGAGATGCCCCAGTAATAACCAGTGTTTTTAGACTTGAGTGTGTTAAAAACATTAACTACATCACGAGGCGTTACATGTTCGAAGCTAAATAAGGGACTATTTTTAGACACTACTAAGCAAAAGGTTTTCAGCTTTAGACGGGGATGAATTTAAGGAGCGAGTGGTAGTTACAGATATGTTGGCAAAAAACTCATTAAACGCCTCAGCTACGTCAGCTGCTTTATTAACTAATTTATTGTCGAACATAATCTCAAGTTGTTTATCTTGTTTAACCGACTTACCCATTTCATTGTTAATAATTTTCCAAGTGGTTTTTACTTTATTATTGATTTTTTTAATTGTATCGCTTAAAAATTTAGATTTAGCAAAAACAAACCTTTTTAAGTAATTTTGAATAATTTTTGACATACTCTAGGAAAGGAGTATCAAACCTGTATTTTTTCAAACCATATAACTCGTTTAGTCTCGCTCTACTTTTATAAATTCCTGGAGTGGCCCATTGGTTAAAGCCAACGGAAGTGCCATTAATTTGAATAGTTTCGGCCTTGAAAGTAGATTGGTACTCTTTTTGCACAACATCAAAAAGGGCTCCATAGATTTCATTGAGATTCTCGTGTTCTACTATAGATGGTGTAATTCTATGAGCTATATTATTTTTAAAATTATTGCAACGACTAGCTATATAAGGCCTGCATTCTATTTTATACGGCTTTTTATGTAATGGCATGGGGAAGAAGCTAGCTCATAAACCACAGTGGTCAGACGTTAAGTCACTTAACACTATTTTATTTTTGACATCACAATCACTAAACATATTATCTAGACAAATTGAAAAGATCCTAGTAGGTTCAAAAAACAAGTTTATTAAATTATTAGACCTAAACAGATTAAGGAGTAGTTTTAGATGTTACTTAATGGAGTAACGTCGAAAATATTAATATTAAAATCTCCACATAAAATTATACTTTTATTACTTGATTTTAACCTATTGAGTGAATCCTCCATTACCGATTCGAAACTAATAAAATCACCAGAGGGGGGTCGATAAACGCAAATTATAACGTATCGCTCGAGTTCAACACAAGACAATATAGAAAACTTAGAATTTATAAATTAAATTACTTTAGCTGTAAAAAAATTATACTTGAATTTTTAGTAACCATAGATTATGATCCATCTTCTAATGGGTTATTTGACTTGATGAAAGTATGTAAACTATATATTTATATTAACTATAATTATGTAGATTTATAGTTGTAGTTTAACTATACAACGTGTCCCAAAATTCAACGATATGCGGGCACCAGACGGTGGACCTGCTCATCGCTACCCGAGAAAAAATTATGAAAAAAATAAAAACTTTTTTTTTCGGAATTTACAAAAAATCCTTAAGATTTTCAAAGTTTTTTACTTTCAGTCATCGCGGTGTAAAAAAATGTATGGACACTAGTTAAGTTACGGCGAACGAAATTACTATTAAAAATATTTATTTGAATTAAAACAATGTTTATTGATTGGAATGTTCTACAAGACTGATTTACAATTATTATATTTCTATTAACTAAACTTATTACTATAATCCGCAAATCTGCAAGTGTGCAGTTTGTTAATGACGCACGGGCGCATCCGCTGCATTAGTCAGCGATTACGTTACTCAGGCGATTGCCTAACTCCTCCCTCCTTAAGATGGAAGCGCGTCCCGCAGCTTCCCGCAGCGTCCTCGGTGCGAGGTTGATTCTGTATTGGTCGTCGCTGTTTCCACTGCCAAAACTTCCATAGAAGAATTGTCATCAGGATGAGGTACAGTCCTAGTGTTGACCAACTGGGCGTAGCCATCATAGTCTGCCAATCAATTGTAGGTTCTTGCAAGTTGTCGGCTCGTTCTATCAGTTCGTGAATACTGTCCAGTGATATATCTTCTAAATGTAGGTTGAAATGGATATTCTCCTCTGTAATGACGGCTTTACTAGGAAGTGGTATGATCTCGTCTACTGCGACCGTATTGATGTTTGTCGTTAGTGTTCGGTTAAGTACTTGCATTTGGCAATCACTTGTAATACTGGCGATGTGTATTCCTGATATCCTCTTGTATTCAGATTTAGTTCCGCATTTACTTCTTAGGACTTCTTCTTCCTTCAGGATGATAAGCCACTTGTTGTCTCGGAGTTTCTGGATTCTTCCTTGTTTGAGGTCTATCTTGGCTCGTGTGCAGTTTGTGTTTTGGTGTTTCACAAGGGATATTATGCAGTCTTCTGATTTATCGACAGGCTGGGTGTTCAACGACGTGCAGAGTTGTGTATCTTGTGTGATCTGTTTGCAGTCTTCTTCTAGGTACGAGTACTCGTTGGTGCCCAGTACCAGGTATTTGGATTTAGGAATGATTGCCAGGTTTTGCTTGTCGGGAATGGAGTAGAGATGGATTAGGTCGTATTGGTTTGTATCGATGGAAGGAATATCTAATATAAACGTCAATGTGTGATCTGTGCTATAAGCTTTTACACTAATAGACTTCTCTAAGCTGTGTATATTGCTAATAGTAGCGCTATCCACTGGTCTAAAATTGTATGATTTTTGAATAACTAATATTTCGTTTAAAAGAATGTGTGGGGATACAAAGCTTGGATGCATGACTTCTAACTGAGCAAAAGTCATGGCGTCTTCTAAAATTGTTAGCTTGTCTAACAGCAATTGCAGGCTAAATTCTATTTGTATATATAAATCTAGAAAGTGCAACCTATTTACTATAATATTATTATTAAAAGTGGTATTTCTTAAAGTTAGACTTAGTTTTTTCTGGTTCTCGTCTAAAAGCTTAATCTGTTTACTATACTCTTCAACTGCATGTTTTGCTATGAATAATTATTGCTTTTGAGATACATTAATTTTATTTACCGAATTTTGTAATTTTGATATTTCATTTTCGAATTTAATAGCATCTTCATAATCTAAATTGCCTGTTATGGTTTTAACGATGGAGCCTAGGCCGTTAATAAAACCACGTTGAAACCTATGGTGTGGTGCAATAAACACTATTTTCTTACCTATTGAACTTAAGCTATTATCTATTTGATCTTTGTACGCCCTATTTAATTGCTCGTTATTTTCTGCAGCTTTAGTATTGGCATATAAGGATATAAGTTTTAAAGTGGTTTCATGTAAATAAGATACGTTATATACGCAGGCCAAACTAACCGTATCTACTTGCTTCAAAATTTGACCTTGTTTTATTAAAAGGATGCCGTTGACGTTATCTACAGGGTTAAGAGTCAGGTTGGCGGTTGTGTAGAACAGGAAGGTTCCTGTGACGAGGGTCCTGGAACAAGATGTTGTCTTCGTAAAAGTTTGAAATGAACTCTGATGGATTTTGAGTTGGGGTGGCTTCCTATGATTTCAGCGACATTGTTAGGATGAAAGTGAATGATTTTATACGGACCTTTAAATACTGGCTTCGTTTTGTCACTCCTCGTAGTCTTTGCAACCTGCTTATATACAATTTCACCTACCTTAAACGTGATCGCCTCAGCAGCCTGATTCCGTTTTTCTATCACCTGCTCTTTATTTTTAGATACGTGAGCTGCTATGCACTCCTGTACTGCTTCTGCATTTTTGCGATGGTTGAGGACATAGTCCTGATAGAACTCCTTAGGATAATATAGTTCTAGTGGATTTCTAGAAGCTGTATGACCAAATAAGAGCTCGCGCGGTGTATAGCCTGTCGTAGAATGAATGGCATTATTGTAGGCAATAATGGCGTACTTCATCAGTAGTTGTATAGGGTCATCTTTATTTGTCATTCTCTGAATTATTATTATTTCAGCAATAGTAGAGTGAAAGCGTTCAATGGGTGAGTTTGAATTCGGATTGTAAGGAGTCGTGAAGTGTATGTTAATGTCGTGAGACGCGCATATTTATTTTATGACGTCGTTGTCGAATTTCGTGTCTGAGTCTGTGGTAATTTTCAGAGGTAATCCTAGTATGGAAAATATTTGTAATAAAGCTTCTGAGATATGAACGCTGCTTGAAGCATTTAGCGGTACAGCTTGGGCAAATTTTGAAAAATTATCTATAATTGTCAGGAACGTCGCACCTCCAGTGGAATATAGGTCCATAAACAGATGTTGAAACGGTTTTGTAGGTGTCTCTGTTAACGTTAGTGGGGGTTTCAAGGGGTTTCTTTCGTATTTAGCTCTTAAACACATGTCGCATTGATTAATGTATCCTTGAATTGACAATAGCATATTGGGCCAGTGGTAATTTCTGTGGAGTTGTTTATACGTTTCCTGAATACCTCTATGCGACGATTTGCCTTCGTGATATCGCTTAATGAGTTCTTGTTGCTCAGTTTTGTTTTCAACAAGGGTAACTCGTGATGTACATCTTATAAGTTTAGGACCTCTGTCATTGAAAATTGTAGTGTAGACTTTCGAGAAGACCAAGTATAGATTTTCATCGTAGAAATAGCAGTGGAAGATACGGTCTGCTACTGTGTGCTCTTTTAGGAACCTGATGATTTCGGGTTCCGTATTGTTTACAGGGATGAAAACGTCTTTAATAACAGTCCTAGAATTAGTTGATCTATTGTCTACTCTATATGTTGAACCCGGGGTAGATCTAATATATAATTGTTTCAGTTGTTTATCTATTGCATCAGATAAAATCGGGATGCCGTTGTTTTCATTATCAGGTTGGGTATGATTTGTCGAGACTAATTGGTCAGGGTCTACTGTGACAATGCTCATTGAGTCTGTTCCGTGTTCTTCTACGTCGTTATTATTACCAGGGTAATTACTATTGTCGATAGGTACATCGGTATTATCATTGTTAAGTCCGTCATTGTTGTCGTTTCGGTCGTTATTTGTCTCTGCTTGTCTACGGGCGTTTTCAAATATTCTGTTTATAATCTCGTCATCGTCGTTATCATCAAAATTGACAGCTAGAGAATCTATGCTGTTGTGAAAGATTTTGGCTCTGGATAATGCATCCGCGTTAGTGTTTTGTTTACCCTTTTTATAAAGCACCTTATAGTCGTACTCCGCTAGCTTTAGTTTCCAACGTGTTAACTTTGAGTTGGGGTCTTTTAAAGACATCAGCCATGTCAAAGGTCTATGGTCTGTATAGATGGTAAATTTCCGACCGTACAAATAAGGCCTAAAATATTTGATAGCCCAAACTATCCCGAGTAGTTCTTTCTCTATTGTCGAGTAACGAGTCTCGGTTTCTGATAACGTTCTTGAAGCAAAAGCTACTGGTTTATCAGCACCAACATTGCCTTGCGATAAAACTGCGCCTAACGCAAAGTCAGATGCATCTGTTGTCAAGATAAATGGTTTGTCAAAGTCAGGGTATTGTAATATTGGGGCATTGGTCAGAATTTGTTTACACTTGTTAACTGCGTCTAAAAATTCGTTACTATGGACAATTTTTGCGTTCTTTTTAAGACAGGCTGTTAACGGTTTTGTAAGTTTCGCGAAATCTTTAATGAATTTTCGGTAATAACCTACTAATCCTAGGAAAGACTTTATGTCCTTTTGTGTTCGTGGTACGGGGAAATTTAAAACTGCTTTTATTTTGTCTTTGTTGGGTTGTAGTCCTTGGTCAGTCAATTCGTGTCCTAAAAAATTCACATGTTTTTGTAGGAATTCTGATTTATCTAATTGCACTTTGAGGTTATGCATTCTGAATCGCTGAAGTACTAACTTGAGTTTTTCGTTATGATTCTGAAGTGAGGTGGCTGCTATTATGACGTCATCTAAATATGTGAATACGTTATCTATTCCTCTAAGAATATGGTCCATAAGCCGCTGAAAAGTGCTCGGAGCATTCTTCAACCCAAACGGCATTCTTAAAAACTCATAGTGACCTCTTTCTGTAGTAAACGCTGTTTTTTCTGTGTCGTTGGGGTGCATTTCCAACTGATGGTAGCCACTTGCTAGATCAAGGGTTGTAAAATATTGTGCGCGCCCTAATCTATCAAGTATATCGTTGATATTCGGTAACGGGTACTTGTCTTCAACAATTCTATCGTTCAGTCGTCTATAGTCTATAACAAGTCTCCATTTGACCTTCCCTGAGGCGTCGGGTTTTTTTGGGACGATATGGACAGGGCAAGACCAGGGTGAAATACTTTCCCGTATAATTCCCTGTTTTAATAAATTATCTATTTGTTTTTTAATTTCTGTACGTTGTTGCGGGGCTTGTCTATAGTTTCTAACAAAAATAGGTGTGTCGTCAGTTAGTCTTAATTCATGTTTTACAGTATGTGTGAAAGATAACGGTATGTTCTCAGAGTAGAATACGTCACGATATTGATAACAAATTTTGGTAACCTCGCGTTTTTCTTCTTCATTCATGTGGCTGGTTCTAATTTTCTTTAAGTTTTCGTAAAGTTCTTTGTCAATGTCAGTTTTAGTTTGAAGGGTGTTAATTTTGTGTGTTTTATTTTGATTTATCAGTTGTGGTGGTAAAGGCTCAAGGGGTAAGTTGCAATTGTTATTAATTACTTGTTCTTTATCGGTTAAGTTAATTACAGATGTTTTAAAAATTCCATTTTTTACCGTTACTACAGCGGCGGGTGATTTTAATCCTTTAAACCAATTAAAGTCATCGTAGATATAATTACCGTCCATACAATTTGTTTTCACTGTTATAAACTTTTCACAATTAGGTTCAATTTTGAGTTTTTTTACTGGATAGTCAAAATAAATTGGTATTTCGGTGTTATAAGTTCGCAATAACTTATTTTTAAAATCTATGTTACACCCTAGTTCTTTTAACAGGTCCATCCCTATTAGTCCTTTATACTTTGGGTCAAAATCGAAAAGTAAGAATTTATGATATATGTCTGTCTTAAACTGTGGAGGTAAAGGTAAAATAGCAACGTGTTCATGACGAGTAACAGCGTGCGCAGTTTTTACTTGAAATGGCTCGCGCTCGACGCAGTGTCTAAGATTGGTATTGGCTATTACATCGGGTGATATCATACAACGCGAAGCTCCAGTGTCTATAAGAATTTACCTTGAAATTCCGGTAACTCTATATAAGGAAGATGGTCTTTACCTTGGTTGTTGAGGTGAACAGTATTTACTAGCTTTGGTTCAATGGTTCCTCGCTCTGGGGAAAATCCTGATGGTTTGGTTCGTCCACAGGCACCTCCTGCGTGTAACTGTAGTCTTCACCACTAGGTTGTAAATTATTATTGTACTCACCTTCAGAGTAGGCATTGTAGTCCGGGTAACACTGGTCTTGGTTGTGCTGTGTATAAAACATTTCTTCAGAAGCAAAACGCGGTGCTTCGGGCTTACTTATCGATCTCATGGTGACGTCAGACACTTTTTGCGGCGGGTTCATCTGCTGGCGAGGTATATTCGGCTGAGATCTAAAATTACCTGAGTTTCTGAAAGTACCAGAACCACTAGGTCTTACGTTACCTGAAGCGGGTCTTCCTTGGGGTAAGCCTTGACCCCTCTGTTGTCTCTGATCTATGTTCCAGCTATTACGCGGGGTAAAGTTATTATTTTGGGGTACCGTTTGGTTTGGCTTGGGTATTTCTTTCGGTTTGTTTTGGATGGAAAGTGCATTAAAACTATTATTGAATCTATTGAATGCCAAACGTGCTTCCTCTTGCCTAGCCGTTACTATAGCTGTTTCAAGAGTCGTAGGTTGCGCAATCCGCACGCCAATAGAAACGTGAAAGTCCAAATGGTTAACGTATTGGTCTATGACCATACTTTCATAATATGACTTATCCGTATGCCTACCTACTACGTTTAAGGTGTCTAGAATTTCCCTTAGTCGTTTACCAAACGTCTCAGCGTCTTCATTTCTATTACGACGTAAACGCGTTAGTTCTTGCATCAGTTGTATTTCGTTACGTGGTTCGCCTAATCTACGCGTCAGCGCAGCCTTAATTGTCTGCCAGCTATCAACAGTTTCTTCGGATGCTATTGCATTGATCGCCGAACCGCTTAATTTGCTTTTAATTAAACTTACAATAGCAGGGTTCACCCTAACTTGTGGATCCAGTAATAGCATCACATTTTCAACTTCTCTAATAAAGTAATTTAATGTTTTAGGATTGCCCTCGTATTTTGGCAATAGTTCTGAAACGAACTTAAAAGTCGCTAGATCAATGCTTGCCATAGCCATCGTGATTTAATTATAAAACAGGAATACAAAAGGAATCAATTCTAGTTCAATAAAAAATACTATTGAGATTATGTCTAATACCTAATACTGCCTACTCCCTAAGAAGTCAGCTTGATATTATTTTAATTATTTTATACGAATCACGATTATAGCGAATACGTAAACGAGTAAATATCTCTTGTTACAGAATTAATTGCTGTGGAATGCAAAATGTATACCGCGATTTTAGCACGCATACATAAAGACCTAAATTAAAATGAACGTAATAAACTCATTTAACTAACGTTATTTGCCTATAGCGATTTTAGCATATAAACAAACACACAGGTAACTTTTATAAAAATACAGCAGGAAATATAGCATGGGAAACTGGGTACACAACAAGCACTCACCACAGTATCTTCTGCATCTCTAGCCGGGCCTTGTAGAACAGCAGGGCTCCCAATTCTCCAGGACTCCCGCAGGTTGCTCGCCTTCGTAGATTCAATTTGCGATCGCGAAGATAACGATAGATACCGTTCACTCTTACCAAAGAGTTGTATTTTAATTAGAGTGTCGCGATCCTACCGACTGCGCCAGTTAAGTTACGGCGAACGAAATTACTATTAAAAATATTTATTTGAATTAAAACAATGTTTATTGATTGGAATGTTTTACAAGACTGATTTACAATTATTATATTTCTATTAACTAAACTTATTACTATAATCCGCAAATCTGCAAGTGTGCAGTTTGTTAATGACGCACGGGCGCATCCGCTGCATTAGTCAGCGATTACGTTACTCAGGCGATTGCCTAACTCACTACTACGGCAAATTTACAGGCATTCTGGGATTTTTAATGGTTGTGGTGGATAGCAGTGCTACTTAGGTGGCCGATATAAAAAAAAAAACAGAAATATTAGAAAATTGTGGTCAGGGCAGTTTAGATATCATAAGGAGTGTCAATTTCCGAAGGATTTCAATTCAATACATTTTTTGTGCCAAAAAAAAAAAAAAATGTTTTTCTCGGGTAGTGATGAGCAGGTCCACCGTCTGGTGCCCGCTTATCGTTGAATTTTGGGACACATTGTATAGGTATGTAAACTATATACTGATGATTTGCCACAAGAAAGACATACTCTTCTATGACCAACAGCAGGCAAGGGTGAAGCACTTTCTTCATTGATAGTGTTTGCTCGATCTTGTAATAGTGTTAAATACTCTGTACAAAGCACGATTTCTGAAGACAGCTGCGATAAAGAAAATAGTGTTTTTAACTTTTATTATTACACGTATTTTGTTTTCTAGTTTGACAGTAATTTTAAACTAAATCTGTATCTGCTGTAGGTGCTGTAATGTATTTTAAATGTATAAAGTCTAAAACATGCACAGAAAACTATGAACTCCGCCACTAAGACGGCCTACTAATTGATATTCAAAGAGTAAAATAAGGTCTGCTTACCTGAGAAGGAGTTATCCAAGACTGTAATAAATTAATCATTGAAGTAGACGTTTGTTCTAATGAATGCTTACGCAGGTTTCTACGTATCAACCGAGAACAATTGATACACCGGTCGGCGTCGGCCCCACGTCTCGACATTTTCACAATATTAAAACTTTTTTACAAAAAAAAAACAGACTTCCAAAAAAAACACTACATAATGAAAAATAACTTAAATTTCGGAAGTCGGTGGCAAATAAAATACAAAACCAAAGACACCGACTTTCGAAATTTAAGTTATTTTTCACTTCTAAGTGTACTTTTGTGGAATTCGGTGGTTTTTGTTTTGTAAAAAAGTTATTTTGGAAGTCAGTTGTTTTTTTTTTGTAAAAAAGTTTTTGTTTTTCACTTTTAAGTTGTGGTACCTAACCCATATAAATTAATATACCATTCGAATAATGGAAACATCAAAAGATTTTTCAAAAATTACACCTAGAGGGGCAAGTAATCCATCAAGATTTTAGACTAGTGGTATCTGCCCCACCAAATCGAACTGGTGGGGCAGATTCAACTGAAAATTTTAGGCATTTCACTTTGGACCAGTGGGGCGATTTGGTTGGGCAAAGTGGAATGATTTAAATTAACCCCTTTGTAGGTGAAAAGGGGGGGATATAGTTTGTATGAAAGATCTTATTCATTTGGTTTAGAAAACGTGGTATAAACTTATCTAGGTAATAATAAAAATGTACTCGTAATTATAGGTACATTTTTCAAAACTGGCTTGACAGTGTAGAAAGGGCGTTATTTTTTTTTGCATTTCAATGACATCTATTGCCCCAAAATGGTACTAATGAATAAATTTTTCTACATGCAATTTAACAGATATCATATTTTTTTTATAATATAATTTAATTACAGTCCCATTAAAATTGTAAATAGAATACAATCACGATGTAACATTAGTTTTTGTTTCATTGCAATCGTCTCATCCAATAAAAAGATATGCTAATTTATAGTTTTCAAAGTGATACCCATACCACCAACAATGTTTGTTATGTTTTTGTGTGTAATCGAAGACGAGTGTATGAATATTCCTTTATAAGTAGTTATTAGATCGGTATACATACTATTTACATTATTATCATTAATACTTATGAAATGTATCGAAAAGAACCCTTCGTCAAAGTGATCATTATTGATGAATTTTGACTGTTTTATAATAAATTGAGTGTATCCGTAAGATGTGTAATGCTCTAAAACTAATAATACCTACATATTTTGGTAATTTGAGGTGTATTTCGTAATATATTTTATAAATTTCAATCATTTACATGATGAGAGCCAAAAAGGTCTTTGACCGTTGACAGTTGACTTGACGCAACTATGGTGTCCAGTCGTATCGATGGATGTTATCGATAAAATCGATGTGTTAGTTATTTTTATCGTAAATATTTTTCTTACTGGAAAATTTTGCCGACTTCAAAATAAAAGAAGGTTCTGAATTCGTTCGAATTTATTTCGACCTGTATGTATGTATGTATGATTTTATGATATGTATGTGAGTTTGTTCGTGTAGTACTAACGTAAATTGATGAAATTATTTTGCACATGTTCTAAACACATAATTTTACGCCTGTATTGTATTGTACTGTAGGGATGTAGGGAAGGCAGAGGTGTATACACCCACATTTCGCCAGTTGTGTTGATAGGTTTTAGTTGTATATACAGTCTATTATAAATATAGTGTATATTTTTTATCTCCTGTAATGTATCCAAGAACCAGGAGCCCCCTCCTGATTTCCTAGATATTTTGCAGGATGAAGAGGAAGAACGCCTCGAGGAACTCGACGACGAGGCTAGTGCCTCGATGACCTGGATGAGACGGAGTGTTTCGACGAGGAAGAATACCCCGTCGAATATTTGGACGAGGCAGCGGGGTCTGCCGAGGCCGAGGGTACCGTCGAGGAGGAGGAAGCTTCCATGGCCGAGGCCGTGGTAGCTTCCGAATCAGAGATGGCTTCCGAGGCTGAGGTATACTTCCTGGTAAGATTAAGAATGTGAAATAACTTCTATGTTAGCAATAATCAAGGATTTTTCTTTTTCACAGCAAACTTGATGCATAAGCGCATAATCAACCTATAATGTTCCCACTACTGGGATACAGGCCTCCTCTATGTGAGATAATTGTTTTTGGCATGCTTGTCTGTTTGCTGTTCAGTTTTGGTGTGCTCGCCGCAAGAATGAATCATCAGGGGTTGGTGCCCAAGAATGTAATGTTTTCAACAGTAGTTATTTTATGCATTTTGCATTATGACGAGCCGGCACCGGCTGCGGCCCTCCTATGGGGACGATATTGTTTTTTGACGAATTTGGTGACCCACTGCCCATGACGTGAATAATAAAATAAATGGTTTTCTGTGTAATAAATGATAATAAATAAAAATCTTTTATTTGATAGGTCAAGATTGTCGCCGTCACCTTCGTCTGCTGCTGTTGGCTCAGGCTCGCCGTTCGTTCTTGAGCCGTAGGTGTTAAAACTCTTATTCATTAGTCTTGTACCTTTTCTTCGTAAATTACAGGGAATCATATTTACCATTTCTATTTGGGTTATTCCCAGTTGTCGCCACTGGTGACGCCACCACTGGCGACAAATGGGAATATTTTTCAAAAAAAATCCCAGTTGTCACCAGTGGTGGCGCCACCAGTGGCGACAACTGGGAATGGCCATTCTTCTAGTTCCCAGTTGTCACCAGTGGCGACAGATGGGAAATATAAAGTGATACGCCTCCGGTGGGGGCGATGCTAGAGCTGAATTATAGTGATGGGGTTTCATTATTGTATCACTAACGAAGTTTTAAATAGGTATATTTTATATTTTCTTAAATAAAACTTTTACACGTTACTTGGGAAGATATATATTTTTATAAATCACAATATTTGTATTCATTGAGATTAAAACTGCACAAGTAGTTTCCATTACTACAACTATTACAGATCGTATAATTATTTTACTTAAAACTATATTATTAGGTTCTTATCACAAACTAAATAGTAATGAATATGTACATAATTGCAATATATTTACAATCAGCCATAACTTCCGCGCTCCGATCCTGTCGATCAACCCCCTCCACTATGCTGTTGTCGGTTCGTAGACCAGTGACGTAACACTTACCAGTGCATTCCCAACAATGTCAGGGTCAAGTGCGTCGTGCAGTTCTAGTGAAGTTTCGTTAGTTTATATAAAAAGACGTCACGGGACTATTCTGCTTCGCGCAGGTTTCCAATATCATATAAAAAGGAAACATAAAAGTGGGTTAACTGTGTGGGAATGCATCAAACGAAAATACAAGTGTAAAGGAATTATAAAGATAAAAGTAAGTTTTCGGCTTTCATTTATTATTATTATTTATATGAAAAAACTTTTAACATAAAGCTCATGCCAACACGTTTGTGCACGCTCATGCCAACACAAAAGAGAAACAGGCGGCCATTTTGTGCACGCTCATGCCAACACAAAAGAGAAACAGGCGGCCATTTTGTGCACGTTTATCACTTTTATTGTGAACGTTAATTTGTAATGAATTATTTTAATACACTTTATTTTATTTGTTTAATGTACGCTACGATTACTTATATTTTTTATTATTTTAGGATAACAATGTCCTTCATGAAACTGCACACTCATGTACACCTGACTTTTAAAAAAATGAAGTAGATGAGCGACTTTACGGCTGTAAACAACAACTAACAAAAGAAAATTACCCAGCGGGTACCACAATGTTACAATGATATGGTCGGGTCCTTTCAAACTTCAGGATTGGACTTAGTATGCAAAGTACCGAGCTTTGAAAGTATTAAATCATCTCTATATAGATTCAGAAATGCAGCAGCCGGATTAACACACCTTAAATCTAAACAAGGAATCAATGTTCAAATTCCTCCGGAATTTAATAATTTTGTATTGGCTGATTATTCTGATGGTGACAACCGTATTATAGTTTTTTGCACCAAAGAGGCAAAAAAGGTTATGAATGAAGTACATGATTTTTATAGCGATGGAACCTTTAAAAGCTGCCCCTCGCCCTTTATTCAACTTTATAGCATTCACGGAGATTTGGGAAGTACTGTGAACCACACGAACATAGTGCCGCTTGTCTACGCACTTATGAGTGACAAGAAGATGGAATCATACATCATTTTATTTTCCATGATTAAATCCCAAATACCTGACTGGGATCCAAAGAAATATAAAACTGATTATGAAAGAGCTGCAATGAAAGCTTTAACGACTGTGTTTCCGTCTGTAATTATATCCGGATGCTATTATCATTTTAATCATTCCATTTGGGAGAAGGGTCGTAAGCTCGGGATAACTAAATCTAATGATGAAAACAAGATAAGAGAAGCAATTGCCGCCGAATGAAATTTTAAATGGCTGGAAATATATTACTCGCAAGAATACACAAGAAGATGACATTAAAAAATTTAGAGCATATATGAAAAAGCAGTGGATGATAGACGAGTTCATTAAAGTATGGTGTGTATACGGTGAACAGCATCGAACAACAAACGCTTTAGAATCATGGCATCATAAATTAAACCATACAATTGGAAAAAAAAATCCTAACATTATACATTTTTTAAAAACCTTGGTCAAGGATTCGGCATATTATAGAGTTTCTAATAATATGATTAAAAATAAAAAGAAAATAAGAAAGAAGAAATATGTACTCAATGATGAGTTCATACAAGATATCCAAATGGAGTTAGTACATGGAAACATGACAGTGGGTCATTGTTTAGAATGTTTGAGGCGGTAGTTTTATAAAAACTGACGGCGATTGAAGAATATTAAGTATTATGTTAATATACGGGTAGGTAGTCGTTTTCTTAAAAACTACTCGGATTTTATTTATCAAAAAATACTGTTTACCACAGTAATATATTTGTATAAGAGTATAATATTAAGTAATTCCTATTTAAATACATCTAGCTAAATCGAAAGAGTAAAGTCAATTATTGTAAATAGTATGTTGATCTGTGATAAAAAAGTAGAAGTATAAATTATTGTAAATAATGCATTGATTAATCTGTGATAGACATCGCAGTAAATTAATGAGTAACATAATACCTGTAGATTTAGAAAATTATAAACGTCAATTATTGTGGTTAATATATACAAGTCTGTTTTATAAAAATAACCTAAGAATATAAATAGACATAATGCCATACGTTGATTAATCTGTGATAAGAACCTAATAATATAGTTTTAAGTAAAATAATTATACGATCTGTAATAGTTGTAGTACTGGAAACTGTACTTGTGCAGTTTTAATCTCAATGAATACAAATATTGTGATTTATAAAAATATATATCTTCCCAAGTAACGTGTAAAAGTTTTATTTAAGAAAATATAAAATATACCTATTTAAAACTTCGTTAGTGATACAATAATGAAACCCCATCACTATAATTCAGCTCTAGCATCGCCCCCACCGGAGGCGTATCACTATATTTCCCATCTGTCGCCACTGGTGACAACTGGGAACTAGAAGAATGGCCATTCCCAGTTGTCGCCACTGGTGGCGCCACCACTGGTGACAACTGGGATTTTTTTTGAAAAATATTCCCATTTGTCGCCAGTGGTGGCGTCACCAGTGGCGACAACTGGGAATAACCCTTTCTATTTTAGGTCCAATGTCGTCGTCACGAGCCTCGACGGTGAAATGGACGACGCCATGGAGGAGGACCACGTCTTCCACCTTGCCGATAAGAATGGGCTTTTTGAGCAGGTGGAACATGTGTTAAGCCGGGTCCAGACGAGTGTAACGTGTAATGTAATCCACCGTGTAATGTAACACGAATTCTACGTGTGGACGGCACTACGAGCATTACATGTAACGCTCGCGCGGCGCTCGGGGTTGATCCATCGGCTGTCGGTTTTTCGCGCGAACACAAAGACGCTCGCAGTGCTCGTTTGGACGGCGTTCGTGACGGTTGTGTCGTATGTACGTTCATGATGTGGAGTGACGAACAATCGCTTGAACTTATTAGTTTGTATCAAGAAAAACCTGTTATTTGGGATCCAAAAAACCCGCAATACTATAAAAAAAATCTGAAACACGATGCTTGGAGTGATATTGCTCATTCATTGGAAAGAGATGTAGAAGAATGCAAAAACAAAATGATTAGTTTGCTTGCTTCACATCGAAGAGAAAAAGGAAAAGTAAAGAAGAGCCATAGTTCCGGAAAAGGTATGTTTTATTATAAATTTCTGTTGCTTTACATATTACACACTTTTATTTATTAATTTAGTTTTGACTTAGGTATTATCACTTACTTGCTATTAGTACAATTATTACTTCTATTGTATACCCACTATATTACTATATTCTACTATATTTTACTATACATATATGTACTATATTCTATTGTATTGTTTATTTATTGTAATTTATTTTACAGGTGGGGATGAAACGTACAAAAGTACATGGTTTGCTTACGAGGCGCTGGCATTTTTAGGAGATCGAAATAATCCAAGGAAACGACGCAACACAGAGGTAACTGCATTGAACTAGTTTCCTTCGACTTGATAAAAAAAACTTAACAATATGTATTCTGCCAAGAAACTGTACCCTCGTTCATAAAATAGTCATTAAACTCATCCCTAATTTGTTTTGCCGTTGAGGCAGCTCTTCTAGGTACATTATTCAATGGAAGTAAAGATGACATTTCACAATCTCTCCGCCAACTACCTTCACATAATCTTCCGTTTTGGTCGCTGTCAAGTGAGCCAGGGGGTGCATACAAGTTTTTAGATGAATCCGTGTTTCTCAAAAAATTATGCAAGTGTGCAATAGCCATGACTATAGTCTCCACGGTTTTGGGCTGAAGGAGCATAGGTTTTCGTAGAACTCTGAACACAGATGCTGTGATACCAAATACATTTTCTACAATCCTGCGAGCTCTGCGCTTAACCGGTAATTAAAAATTCTTCGCGGCGATCCCTTGGGGTATTCTCCTGGATAGGGTTTCATTATATTGTTTTGTAAAGGGAAGGCAGAGTCTCCTACAAAAACATATGGTACTACTTTGTTTCTACCTTGCAGTGCTTCAGGTGCAGGCAATCTTAACGAATTATTTTCTAGTTTTTTATATAATTCAGTTTCCTTAAAAATTCCACTATCTGAAATGCGGCCTTGACATCCGACATCCAGAAATTTATAATTATATTCCGCGTCTACTAAAGCGAACATCACTATACTGAAATTCGATTTGTAGTTACGATATTCTGTGCCACTATGTACCGGAGCCTCGAGAATGACATGTTTACCGTCCATGGCTCCGGCACAATGGGGAAAATTCCACAATTCATCAAATCTGTTTGAGATCTGGATCCATTCTGACTCTGTTTTTGGCAGCTGAAACAATGAATTTCTTTTTAATTACAGATTACAAATGAACCGGAACAGAGTGCATCTACAAGTGTAGAAAATGATAACAGTTCAGAATTTATATCACCAACTGGTCAGGCCCCCAAAAAAAAGAAATCAGACGAAAATAAAAAAATGGGTATGCTTTCGGAGGCTCTTGGCCTGCTTATGAGTGCTGCTTCTAGTCCTACTCCTGAACCCCGAAACAATAATCCAAACAATTTTGACAGTGAAACCCTTTTCTTTTCAAATTTTATATGCAGCAAGATGCAACAATATAACAGAAGTACTAAAAATGCCGTGCAGCGAGCAATAATGGACGTAATATTCAAAGCCGATGAAGGATGCACTAACTTTTCTCAACATTATTATCCATCGGCATTCAATTACAGTGGGTATACAACAGGCTCGGTTCCTTCATCAAGATACTGCAATGAACCACCTTCTTTGTCTAATCGCTCAGAACTTACTTCAGGGTATTCAACAGGTCAGAATCAGACAAGTTGCCCTACTGCTCCATATGCTTCACCCGTTCCCTCAGAATTGTCTCAAACTTCATATGAAGATGTAGATTTTGTGAATGACCTGATTTGAAAAGAATAAATTTTGTACTACATGATTTGAAGATACAATTTGATTTAACTTTCTAATTTTAATTTTGGAATAATTTTAATTTTGCTTACCCTACTTAATACAATAGCTTAATTTGTTATTTTAATAAATAAATAAAAATATGTAAAACTCACCTTAATGTTTTCTTTCAATGCTTTTATAATCGCTTCACAAACTTCTGGTACAATGCAAGACATTAACTGTTTTGAAATTCTGAAGGTGTATTGAAGGCTTGTAAATGAATCTCCTGTTGCCAAAAATCTTAGTGTTAGAGCCAGTCTATCTTGCGGCGAAATTGCAGATCTCATTATAGAGTCTTGTCTTGATATTTTAGGCGCAATGATTGTTAACAAATATTCGAAGTCAGTAGGCGACATCCGGGTAAAGTTTTTATATTGACCACTTATATGTTGAGATTTTAGTTCCACAAGTAAAGAAGATCTTCTTTTATACAAATTAGTTTTCCACCATCGACGCTTCCGACTTTTGCGGTCTTCAGTTAGTAAATACATGAAAATAAAAGCCGCACCAGCTATCACGACCTTCCTATTCGGCATGTTCGTAGCAACTGAGTGGAAACAGCTTTTGAAATATTTTCGCGTTCACAATTCGCTTTGAGTTCGTGTGCCGTCCACACTGTTGATGCTAAATTACACGTAATCTTACATTACACGTTACACTCGTCTGGACCCGGCTTTAGAGGACGTGGTAGAAGACGTGGCAGAGCCGCCGCAGCAGCAGCGTGGGCGTCCACGGCTCGCAGCAACGCGGCGCGGCGGTGCAGCGCGACGCAGCTGTGCAGCGCGGGGCGGCGGTACAGCGCAGCGTGGGCGAGGGCGTGGGGGGCACGTGGCCGGGTGCCAGCTGGTGGCCCCAAGTGGGTAAGAGGAGAACGATTGGTGCAAGTGAATGTTAATGTTGTGTCTGATGATTTGAGAAGAGAAATCATGAAAGTAGTGCACGCGACAGAGTTAGCAGACGCCCGTCTGATCAATAGAGAAAGGAGTGCAAAAGAAGATAATCAGAAAGTAATGATAGATGCCGATGACGGTGAGATCGAGTCTTTTTTTGCGGCGGAACGGACTTCCAACCATTTTGATTGGTCACCCATGGGTGGCTATCAAGGTGCGAGGGAGGATTTTCTTCCGGAGCAAACTGGGGCGGTTGCCGCATCCGCAAATGCGTATGAGGCATTTACTCAGCACTGGGATGAAGACATTATGACCCACATAGCGACCGAAACGAACGGCTATGCCGCAGGGCTAGCTGCTTAGTCTGCTACCTTCGCTCGTGATTGGTATGACACGAACGTTAATGAAATTTTTGTCCTATTTTCCTACTGGATGATGCTCGTCGTGACGCTCGAATCATTCAGATGCCCACCATCAAGTCTTGCTTTACCCTAAAGCTGGCTTAAGAGTCGCACTGACCGCACGCTGACCGTCGGCGCTGACAGCCGAAACGTATGAACTGCTAGGAAGCGTTTTAGAATAACGCGTAGCTATCAGCGCGTGCGTTTGTCAGCGCTGACGGCTCAGCGGCCGTACGCGTCGCGCGTCGGCGCTGACCAACGCACGCGCGCCTCTGTCTTGAGTGAGCGTTAGTGTCGAACCGAGCGAACGCCGTCAGCGTGGACAGTCATGACGAATCGCGATGTAGACACAAGTCGAGTGATCGACGAACTACGCTTGAGAAAACGATTTTGGGATGCATCCGGTCCACTATATAAAAATAAAGATGCTAGAAACAAATCCTGAGACGATATTGTTTTCGCACTATTCGAAAATGTGTCAGAGGAAGAAAAACAACAACTTGGTAAGTGATTATTTTATTATCTCAGAATAGGTGTAGGCACTACGGGACGAACAAAGCATTTAAAGTTAAAATATACATGACTCTTGCAGGGCACCCTACCGATAGGGCTCAAAAAGTATTCAGCAAAATGTTCTCGCAGAGAGTTGCCAGACCTGTTTGTAGGCACAGTTGGTATTTCTACCATACCCTCAATGGTAAGTGTATTTTCAATACGATAACCATAAATTCTTGTAATTGTGGAACATTGATCTTCCACCGTCTGGATTTACGATTCGGATGTGCTTGCATTGAGTTCTGGCATTGGACACCCTGTAGAAGCATACAGAACCTTATGGTTGGAAAATAGGTGAAGAATATTATCTACGTTATCAACGAATATAATGAAAACATGGGGGTGTAGATTTAGTTGACAGAATGCTAACTGTATGTCCTTCACGTAATAAAACAAAAAAGTAGACAATACGAGTAATATCTCATATGATAGACTTGGCAGATGCTAACTCATATCATCAGTTCAAACAGAGAGAGAAGAAAAAGGGAGTTAAAAACGTTATAGGAATACGTGAATTTAAGATGGAACTTGGTGAGAAGGTGATTGTTGATAATTTAGATTCTTCAGACACTGATGACCCAGCTGATGAGTTCGAAGAACTTTTACCAAAGCACAAGAAACATAAGACTACTATAGTTCCTTTACCAACTAAAGCTATTCGTCAAAAAAAAGCTAATCACATGCCACAACCCAGTTCAAATCAAAAAAGATGCAGAAATGAGGGTTGTTATAAAAATACTACATTTACCTACAAACAATGAGCTGTGTATTTATGTTCCACGGTTAACCCATAATTATGTGGGGGCCTCATTTTCTTATTAACAATAAACACTTACCAAGTTGTTGTTTTCGAATAGTGCGAAAACAATATCGTCCCAGGATTTGTTTCAAGCATCTTTGCAATGAACAGATGAGACCAAATGGTATCTACTTGATAGAGCTCTATCGACACCAAGGCTTAATAAAATATACAATATTGATAAGAGGACGAATTCAGTCGCGACATGTCAGAGTGCGACAATACTATACTCTAAAGGTTTAGGTAGTTAAAAAAGGGTAAACAAATCGTAAAAAGGGTTTTTTATAGTTGACACTTTCTTGTTAAAAAATACATTAGAACAAAATTAAATTTAATTTCGATCACATGATAGTTTCCCCTTTTATTATAGTATGTTAAACTTTATCATTTATTCTTAAACAACTTTTCGTAGATGTAACTGCTTTAGTACAATTTTTTTGTTAGATTATAATAATTATATAACATTTTGTAATCTGTCTATTATAAAGAACCCAAAAAGACAGGTTCCCCAAACCTTTTAGAAAATACAACTAATTAGATAACATTGCTAAATTGAAGAGTACAACTGTGACGTAGTCTGGCAACTGAATTGGCAGGTATTGCGTTTAGTCGGTTAACCAGACGCCTTTGTTGACAGCGTTATCGACATTGCGATTGTATCCGTGCGTTTTGGTTTTGTTGAATTGTGATAATATTAGCTTGTTTCCTTGTTTTGTTTTTGTTATTTAGTTATTGTTCGTTTTTGTTATTTATCGTTATTGGGTTTTAAATTCGTATCGTGGAAAAATGAGTGAACCCGAGGCTGGTACTAGCCAGACCAACTTCGCACAAACATTTCCATCACCGAAGAAGAAACGCTTCAAAACCGGACCTCTTTCGTCATCTGAGAAACAGACATTGATAAATGTGTTCAAATATGTGGAAGAAACATGGCCCAAAGACTGTTTTCCGTCAAAAACAGACATAGTGCAAAAAACTGGTGACATAATGGGTATGTCTGTACCAACTGTGTACAGGGTTATTAAGGAATACAAAATATCGCATAGAGTGCAGTCTCCTCCTCCACCGGCAACGAAACCAAGCTTAATCGACAGTTTCGATGATATGGATTTAGCCGCAGTGAGGAGAAAAGTACATACGTTTTTTTTTGCAAATGAAATGCCAACTATTGAAAAAGTAATGGAAAGTGTCAATAATGATGACAGTCTACCTAATATTAAAAGAAATGTAATGTGTAAGTTGATGAAGAAATTAGGCTTTAAATACTCCAAACGCAGTCGCAAGAGTGCTTATTGACAAACCAGACATTGCA
Source organism: Agrochola lota (assembly GCA_947364205.1). Taxonomy (NCBI): domain Eukaryota; kingdom Metazoa; phylum Arthropoda; class Insecta; order Lepidoptera; family Noctuidae; genus Agrochola; species Agrochola lota. Next base: position 12,003,391 of record OX376239.1, on the reverse strand, counting down.
GTATGGCGTGTAAAATATTTGAATGAGATTGCAAAATATAGAAGAGACGGGAAGAAAATATATTATTTGGATGAAACATGGGTCAATGAAGGTATGATAACAACATTAATATGTTATAAAAATTAATATTGTACTCTGTTACCTTTGTAAATATCTTATTACTCATTAATATTGTTTTTCTGCAGGACACACCAAATCTTCAACATGGCAAGATACGACAATAACATCCTGCAAAGAGGCTCACAGGCAGGGTTTGTCTACCGGATTAAAGAATCCCAGCGGGAAAGGAAAACGCTTTATCTTAGGCCACATTGGTAAGAATATTACTTTATAGCCTTTAATAGAAATGCCAAGATGACAATTTTATTTTATAAGCTTGTGATAAACATCATGAGCAAACATAATAAATCACACCTTGTTTTTCCGAAGGGTTGGGCAGAGGTGTACCTATAGAACACCCACATTTCGCCAGATATGTTTAAGTACCATTTAATAAATAGGGCACGAGCCTATTGCCTTGCCACAACTCCACAACTCCAGAGTCTAGGCTGCTACTGAAAATTTAGATAGAAAAACCCAATAACACTGGCCGACCTGTGAATCGAACTGTGAATTTCATGCTCAGCAGTAGCGCTTGCGACCACTAGACGAACGAGGCAGTCAATTTATAATAAATTAACATTTTAAGTCAAAGTACATGTGAGATGCTATGAGCATCTCACATGTACTTTAACTTATAAGAAAATAATGATTATTAGTCAGTTGTTGAATATTATTTAAAACTTTGTTTAAGGTTCATCAAGTGGTTTTGTTGAAGGAGGTGAATTAATATTTCAAGCAACTAAGGGTGATGGCGATTACCACTCAGAAATGGATGCACATAATTTTGAGAAATGGATCACTACAATTTTCAAGAAACTGGAAAGACTCGATTTTGGTGATGGATAATGCACCCTATCACAGTCGAAAAAAAGAAAAAGTGCCAACAACCGCATCAAGAAAGGCTGATATTCAAAAGTGGTTAAAAGAAAAAAATATTGCTTATGAAGAAGCAGAATTAAAAGCACAATTATGAATAAAAGTTAAATATGAAAAACACAAATACCAATCCTATGTTGTGGATGAATTGGCCAAGGAATATGGTGTCACAGTATTGCGCCTGCCACCATATCACTGTGAGCTCAATCCAATTGAGTTAATATGGGCTCAAGTTAAGGGGTTTGTAGCCGAGAAAAATAAAACTTTTAAAATGGCTGAACTAAAAATTCTTTTGCCAGAGGCTTTAGCTAATGTGACTGCTGAGAATTGGAAAAATTGTGAGGGTAATGTAATAAAAGAAGAACAGAAAATGTTTAAATTAGACAAAATAATTGATGATACCACTGAACGCTTTATTATTAATGTGACAGAGAGTTCATCAGAATCAGATTCAGAATAGAGACTATAAATATATATGTGACTATAATTAATATGATTTTAACATTTGAAATAAAAGGTTTAGCATCTGCATGAGTCACGTGGTTTTTTTTGTTTACCCTTTTTTAACTACCTAAACCTTTAGAGTATACACATATATTTTAATAATAAACCCAGCAAGAGTAGAAAGACAAAGTGTTGAAGATCAGTACCGCTCGTGTATACACGGCCGTCGTACCATCGGGAGCTGGGCGCATATTACCAGTATAGTACAACACCACACAACAAACCAACAACAAATCGAAGCCCCCTTTTTTTTGAGGGTGGGAAATTATCAAATAACTTCTCCCGGTCTGGGCGGAGCGGGAGGGTGTGTCAGACTTTTACTGACTAAAACCCACCCGTGTACCTTCCGTTGCCTGTGTGCCGGGGCCGCGATATCCCTTTCGGACAAACTCGCAACCGTGGCAGGCATGGGCCCTTACGGACCCCGTCAGTTGGTGCTGACATCTCTTTGAGGCGCGCGTGGAACACAACGTGCCAGCGACCCGGGCCCTGGTCCTAATCGGCGACTATGGTGGCCGGAAGTCGGCTCGCGACTCCCGACGCCCGGGGCGTCTCCTGCGGCGACTAGGGGCGCGAGGGCGCGAATCTTGCCTCTCCCACGCGCGCTCCGCCTCCGTCTTCGCGAGCATTACTGCTTCGCAGAAGGAAGTAACGACCTCCCATGCACTCTCGCGCCGGACCATGGCCTGAACCAGGGCCGGACGCGAGAGATCGCCGCCGCCGATCGCCTCCGTGAGGACACGGCGGTGCTCTGCCCAAGCAGGGCAGACCGCCACCGTATGCTCCACCGTGTCCTCCGGGCGATCCACACAGTGGTGACACCCAGGCGTTTCCTCCCGCCTTATACGGAACAGGAATCTCCCAAAACAGCCGTATCCGGTGAGGACCTGTGTCAGGCGGAAGGTGAGGACGCCGTGGCGCCTCTCTAGCCACTCCTCAAAGAGGCGACTTATCGCCACAATTGTGGCGTGCCCAAAAAATCGAAGCCCCTGCGGTAGTTTTAGATGAAATCATAGTAGACATAAAAAAACAAAATTCCCACAACCCACAAGATAGCGACCCTTACCATGATAAACTAGAGACATTTATTTATATATCCTCACAATTTAATTTCTGTCCGCCGTGGGTTTTTCTCCCATACTACTTGTCCATTGACCTTTGGCTTTTAAAAAACGTTTCAGAGTTCCACACTTTCGAAATGTAGAAGAGTACAGAAACTTCTGGTTGGAGAATAAGTGAAGAATATTAATATCTCACGGGATGTTTATACTCCAATGAAATAAAAATTAACTTAAATTTGTATACATCAAAGATCTTGTGTTCGTCACTAAACTAAAAAAAAGTAAAAACACTTCAAAAATAACGAGACACTAAAGATTGAATTCAAATGTTCTTACATTTGAATTGTAATAATGTTACGTTCTCTTGAACGTAACATCATTACAACAATGAGAGCTTTTAACTGTTTCTACAACACCTTTCAGTAAATTGTTTATTAAAAGTCATCACTCATCAGAAAAGTGATCGTTTTAGCTATCATTGGGAATACTTAATATTTATGCTTTGTAAAGGAAAAAAGTATTGATGAATCTATGATTTTGTTCAAAGGACGGTCTTCCATGAAGCAGTACATGCCCCTCTAACCCATCAAAAGGGGTTACAAAGTATGATGCCGATGCGATAGTAATACTGGCTACTTATACGAATTCTACATCTACACTGGAAAATTAGAAGTGGGTAGAGAAGAAGGATTAGGATTCAAAGTTTGAAGATGTTGACAGAGAAACTGGTAGATTGGAAGAATTTCATATCATTGTGACATTTGATAATTTCTTCTGTGACTACAGTATAATGCAATATCTTTATGAGAATGGCATCTTTGCTACAGGAACCGTACGAAGACACAGAAAAGAGCTGCCCAAACTTATAAAATCTAACCCGAAGCTTCAAAAAGAGCAGTACAAATGGAGAGTCAAGGGCAAGTGAAGGGAAAGATCATGATCTTTAAGAAAAAAAAATACAGTATACAGTCAAATACAACCGTATCTCTTACACAAGTATCATGATATTTGTATAAGAGATACGGTTGTATGTTAGGGTATGCGCGCACTACGAAAATAAATCGTGGCGAAGAAAATTCATTAATCTGTGAACAACAAACCACAATGAAATGTACTACAAACCGCGCACTGCGAAATCGATGCGAAATCGTACGTATGTTTTGAACCCTATGAAGCCGTACTGGCTTCGCGCAATGCGGAAAAAGGGTCCGTTCACACGGACCGGCTCGGATAGGAGAGCAGATTCTTATCACGTTAAAAACAGAGTTTTTAGTATTTATAGTAAGGTTTATTTTTGCATGTGCACTGCTTTTGTCATTAAGAATGCTTGAACGCGCTTGGTGTGAAATAATAAGAGGAGCTGACCGGCTCCGATCGCGTATTTTTTCTCGTTCGCACAGCCGTTCGGCTCCGATTGCATGCTCTTTCTCGCTCGCGCAGCCGATCGGCTCCGAATGCGTGCTCTTTCTCGCTCGCGCAGCCGATTGGCTATGATTGCGTGCTCTTTCTCGCTCACGCAGCCGATCGGCTCCGATTGCGTGCGCGCCACCCCACCAGCGCAGTCAATTTAGCATTTTATATGTTAAATTTGGCAGATTTTCATTCTATCTAGCATATTATTTTGTCGTTTAGCATATAGCATATTAACTGAAATTAAAAAAAGAACATGAAACGAACGACTGTTTATGAAAATAAAATATGAACATGAAACGAACAATCTCTTTTGTTTTGGACTGGGATTCCCCTTTAAAACTTTTTCGTTTTGACAGGTGGATACCATAGACAATCAAAATTACTTCTCTCCGTCTTCTCTGTAGGGATGAGGGAGAAAGAACAACTTCAATCAAATCGTCAACTACCTTTTTTTTTTTTGAGCATCGGAAATCATCAAATGACTTCTCCCGCTCTGGGCGGAGCGAGAGGGCGTGTCAGACTTTTACTGAGTAAAACCCACCCGTGTTCCTTCTGTTGCCCGTGTGCCGGGGCCGCGATATCCCTTTCGGACAAACCCGCAACCCCAGCAGGCATTGGTCCTTACGGACCCCGTCAGTTGGTGCTGACATCTCTTTGACGCGCGCGTGCAACACAACGCGCCGTCGACCCGGGCCTGGTCCTTATCGGACGGCGAGCTACCCATTGCTCACCGTCCGCAAGCCCGCGCCTACGGTGGCCGGAAGTCAGCTCGTGACCCCCGACGCCCGGGGCGTCTCCTGCGGCGACTAGGGGCGCGAGGGCGTACAGCTTGCATCTCCCTCGCGCGCTCCGCCTCCTCCTTCGCGAGCATAACTGCTTCGCAGAAGGAGGTGACGGCCTACCATGCGCTCTCGCTCCGAACCATGGCCTGAACCAGGGCCGGACGCGAGAGATCGTCGCCGCCGATCGCCTCCGTGAGGACACGGTGGTGCTCCGCCCAAGCCGGGCAGATCTCCACCGTATGCTCCACCGTGTCTTCCGGGCGATCCACACAGTGGTGACACCCGGGCGTTTCCTCCCGCCTTATGCGGCACAGGAACCTCCCGAAACAACCGTGTCCGGTGAGGACCTGCGTCAGGCGGAAGGTGAGGACGCCATGGCGCCTCTCAAGCCACTCCTCAAAGAGGGGACTTATCGCCGCAATTGTGGCGTGCCCAGAAATCGTCACCTACCTAAGTACTAAAGAAGATTGGCGAGTTGGGTACCTCATCAAATTCAAACGTTTCAAAATCGAATTATATGCAAATTATAGGTCTTATATCCGTAGTTACTTTCTAAGCTAAAATGTTATATTAGATGTTGGGGGTAATTAAAAAACCATGATTTTAGGTTGCAGCCCCGATACGGAAACAAAACGCACTACTAATGCAAAACAAAACGCATAAAATAAAGTGTCGGTGTTGCCATAAAATAAACTTATATCGATGATGCTGACTTACGAAGTTTTACTTCACTTGAAGAAAAAAATCGTATAATCAATAAAATAAGTGCAATACAATAAAAATATGTGCAAACATAAATATACTAGATAAAAATAATAAAACTACGTAAATCAGGTTTGACGTAGTACGTCTTGAATGAAATGTATTTCACGGGTGGTGGTGTGAGATTAAAAAAAAGTTAGAGAATGCTAAGTTGAAAGGTAATCAATAATCACATAAAAAATACGAAAAGGGTTATTAAATAGATGGACAAAGCCATTCCACAAGTATTGTGTATGTTTTGGAAAGTATCTTTCGTGCAAACATTGTTCAATGATCAATAAAAAGAAAGTAAATCGATTTGATTCAAGAATAGATGCTCACTTTAATTAAACAACATATTATAATATAAATAGCATTCAATTCAATTCATTTTATTTCAGATAAATTACAATTGCATTGCTTTTACAAATTAATTTCGTATAGATCGATGATTTTAATCGATTTGATTTATTAATCAATATTTGGCAACACAGCTATTAGTTATTTCAAATTAAAAAAAAAATATTTTGTGTCAGACGCTGTGGTCAGACGTGTCATGTCAGTCATGGTATTTTTGTTCTAGTGTTAATTCGTCGTTCTCGTTTGTGATATTTGTAACGTTTTCTGCATTGTGAAGTGTGAACTCTTATTTTGAGCCACCACGTTGCTATAACATTACAATTTGCGTTTAGTTGTTATACTTACTCCTGCGCAGTGAGATAGGACTCTTCATAATTTACTGTATGATCTGTGAATGTTGTTCGTGCTTTAACAATGTCAGCAGTTGATCTTCGGTGTATAAACTGTGATGTGCGCCTATCACGCCTTCGCCGACATGTCTTGTCTGCCGAGGATGATAACCTTGTAACTACTATTCAACGCTGGACTTATCCAAGAGATGTAAGTATATAAAAAATGAGTCTTACAATCGTACACATGACAAAAAGTAGCGTGTTAGTTTTATACCATGAAAAAGCATGTTGCTGGCACTTACGTTTATGGTCTGTTTGCTAGTGTTTTGCAGCTTAGAAGTTTACAATACTGGATGCGCCACTCAGACAGTGCTAGTTGTGATACAAATATCAAACAATTTAAATTGCTTGTGTTTTACAGAGCACTGAAACTGATTGCATTTGCCATGCATGTTGGGAATTGGCAAATTATCAGTTACTGCATGGAAATGGGCAAGCACATTCTTCCCAACAAGTTGGTCATCATTGTCTATGCATTAACTGTGGTCGATCCATTTTACGGGCCCATAAACGGCAAGTGGTCAGACCAAATGCAAGCGAAGAAGAGCGGATGATAGCTGCTATTATATCTACATGGATACATCCACGTCAGGTATGTTATTTTTTAGCTATTAGATTCAATTATGTGTTTTACAGTAGTGTCTTGTACCTAATGTTACCTAACTTGTTTGTTTCAATCCCCTTAGTTATATTTTTCTTGTCTGTTAAATATTGTCTATGTGTTAAAAAATAGTAATATGTCGTTAGTACATCATGCATTTATGTAGATACATCATAAATAACATTTCTATTTTTTGTTGCAGCTCACTTCTGTAGATCAAGCATGTGTTCCATGCTGGCTACGGGCTCAAAGAGCCTCACGACGTGGCCACCCATCTGGCCTCTCTAACATTAATCAGCCACTCCAATCAGGAGATGCCAATAATTCACCTGGACACCCTTCACCGGTCAATGTTCATCCTGATTCACCGGAATTCCAAGAATCAAATCTGGCAAATGATGATGATAACAATATTGCTTGTATCAATTGTGATATGCAGACTTCTGAAGCAACTGGTCATTGTTTATCTACTGCTAATGTAAATCTAGTTGCAATCATAAAGCTGTGGATATTCCCGAGAGCTGTAAGTATGAATTAAATTAAAATATTCATGATTAAAGACAACTATTGGCCAACATTTTTATGCAAAGCATTTTTTTAGATCAACACTTCTGATTACATATGCAATTCTTGCTGGGTGATAGGAATGCATCAGCTGCAACATACCTGTATTGTTTGTGGTACTTCAATGATTGGTACTGAGAGTCATTTAATCAATCATGCATCAGAGGAGGAAACCCAGATAGTTGCAATAATTAACCAGAGGATACAGCCACGCCAGGTATGTATGTGACATTTTTTTGCTTTGTATGTTTTTTTCTCTATTATTTCCTGGTAGAAAGACACACTCAAAGAAAAAGAGATGTTATGATATGGCGGGTGCTAATTACTGGTGATGAATAACTTCCCCTAGAATCTATATAGACCTGTTTATTTTGGTATTGATGTTTAAGTATTTATGGGATTATTTTGTATTTAAGTATTTATGGGAGACTCCCTTACGTGGAGACCATGACAATTGGTGTGTTTTCTGGCGCATGTATTATAAATTATTTCCTTGAGTGACTTCTTCCATGCAAGCCCAAACATAAATTATGTGAAATAATTTATTAATAATCGATGTACTCATCTATGTGTTCAATTTTAACATAAAATAATGTATATGAAGGCCTAAATATTAACACAACAAAAACGAAAGCAATTACCAACAGCATAATAAAAATAGTTATTCAATAGAGAGAAAATAGTAGATTGTTATCAATGTGTTAAGTAATAAGTTGAACCTTAAACCTTACTGTTACACTTTGTATAATATGTTTGCAAGTTATTACTACTGACTTATATTTACTGGTCCATAAATGAGTATAATGGTGATAGTCGGAAAAGAGTACACTTAATGGGGCTACAATTAGTAGCCCCATTAAGGGTTATACTTAGTAGAATTTATATTAGTAGGCTTATAGTGGAATCTGATTTTAAGGCAATAAAAAGTTCATAATATGCATCAAAATAAAGTATTGATTTGTTTTAACAGGTTACATCAAATGAACCAATTTGCGTAACTTGTTGGGAACAAGCACAACAAGAACTTCTGAGACAACACGAAAATCAACTTCGAGCTCAAACAATCACTCTGCCCAACTTAAGAAGAGTACCAGAAACACCCAGGCACTGCTTATTTAGTGGTTGTCGCAACTCGGAACGTTTTCACATTCCTGACAACATACGTCGACGCGTGTTGATAGACAATAACTTTTTCATACCTAGAGGTTCTCGTGTTTGCGCTTATCATTTGGGACGCAATACATACAATGAACTGTATACTGCTGATTATGCTCTTGATTATTTCAACCCAATCCAAATTGAAGATATGCTTTTTATTTTGATGGAAGAAAATGATTTTCAGTTTGGTGACATCCAAAGACTTCCTGATCATTTGGTACATTACTGGGTTGGAATAAGTAAAGAACAGCACCAACAAATATTAAATGAGACACCAACATTGAGAAGAATGCGTCGAGGAAGTCTTGCACTCACAGCATTATTATGCAAACTCCGCACTGGAGACTCAAATGAGCGACTTTCGGCACTTTTTCAGGTCCCAAGGCGAACCTTAGAGACCTTAATGAATGTAGCAAGGGAGAGCTTGGTGCCTGAATTTGTAGCCCTGCATCTGGGAATGGGACATATTCCACATGAACGAGTCTGTGAAAAAAACTCCTTAATAGCAGAAGGCTTATTTGGTAGTACAGATGGAACTGCTATAGTAATTGCCGATGGCACTTATATATACACTCAAAAGAGTTCCAATTATCTATTTCAAAAAAAAACATATTCACTCCACAAATACCGAAACTTGGTAAAACCATTTCTAGTTGTATGTTGTGATGGATATATTTTAGATGTGTTTGGTCCGTATGCTGCCACCACAAACGATGCCACGATACTAAACAACTTATTAGATGAAGAAACTTTTCTACATTTCTTTAATGACAATGATGTATTCATATTAGACCGTGGCTTCAGGGACTCCATGGATAAATTGCATAATAAAAATTTACTGGGTCATATGCCCGAAACAATGTCGCCTGGTCATTCACAGCTTACAACCTTAGAAGGAAATAGATCGCGTTGCGTGACTATTAATAGATGGGTTGTGGAAGCTGTAAATGGCCAGATAAAGAGAGATTTCAAAATCTTCAGACAAGAGTATTTCAATCGTGCGAGTCCTCATCTTATGAAGGATTTAAAAATCGCTTGTGCTCTATTAAATGCATTTGGAACGCGATTTACTAACCCAGAAAACGCTCAAATAATATTAAATATTATAAATGAACGTTTATTTTTAGAGAACGAATTAGCCGCGATTGTAGCCATGGAGCGCCTGAATCGTCGCAGTATTATGTTTACGGATATAGATGCCTCAAATATATCATTCCCACGGCTTTCCATGGAAGAATTGGTGTTGTTTGCGTGTGGCACATACCAGATCCGTCAAGCTAGATCATACGTTGGAGAACATTTCCGTTTTCACGGAATTTACACACTGGAAATAGGTCGCGACCAGCTGGATTTGACCAGTTTAGGAGGAGAAAATTCTTTTTTGTTAAGAGCGAAAATAAAATCCCGTCATGTGGGACGGAAAACATATTTTGTTTTCATTGCCATTGAAAGAGAACAGCAAGGTCGGAGCGCCATCATCGGCTACTGCTGTAATTGTATAGTAGGACTCAGAACCGTGGGTTGTTGTTCACATGTCATGAGTGTAGTGTGGTATTTAGCTTACGCTCGACACGAAGGAACAACCCCCCCTGCGGTATTTCTTGACAGTGTATTGTTAACATTAGAATAAAAAGTTAGTACTTATTTATACGATGGTTTTATTTTTTACCTAGTCTATTTTAAATTATTCATTATCTTTTATCCTGTTGACGAACATCTTGTGGATGGACCATGGACCATCTTGAATGCGGATTCGAATCCCGCAAAAAGTAGGTGTATGTTATTATGTACCCTACTATTATAAGTGACGTTATAGCAATCGGACGGCCTAAAATAATTCAAAATCTTATCTATATTTGCCGTTTTCGTACCTATCTCAACTTACTACCCTACCTACCTTAAAATCTTACTAGGTAGTAACACAAAAACCCTTCTATAGTTATTAAAAAGTGCATCTCTCTCATCTATCCACTATATCTGAGTGAAATGTGTGATTTCTATGGGTCTGTCTTGAGTTACGTAAGTAGGTAGGTAGGTACCTATATTACTATTATTTTTTGTGGTCCATTTTGAGGTTATGTATAAATCAATTTACTAACCCCAACTCTAATGTATGTCTTACCATTACATATTTTGTTAAACTCTGTTGTAGCATTTAAATCCATATATTCATTCTATGAAACGGTAAGCCTTTATGTGGTACTGAAAATACATGGGTTTCTGCCAATCTCCTTTAACACAAATGAAAGTAGAAGCAGTGTCTCTCGAGATATAACGTGAAAGTTTTTATATTTTTTGTTTGTCGTTGTAATGCGTTCTAGGTACAATGACACTTTCCGCACAAATTGACTGCTAAGAAAACGCCCTTTTCGAGCAAATGCTTTGTAAAGATACGTGTGTAAGAGATACGGATGCAGAATTGAAAAATAAATGTGACGGCCTGTGACGACCCTTCTATTATCCATTTCTTCGATCAATTATAAAATGGAATTATTTCAGGATTTAATGTGTAATTTTTCTTTTTAAATACGTTTCAGAGTTCGACACTTTCGAAATGTAGAAGCATACAGAATCTTTTGGTTGGAGAATAGGTGAAGAATATTATTACCTCATCCCATGTCTATACTCCAGTGAAATAAAAATTAAGCTAGACTTATACACATCAAACATCTTGTGTTCGTCACAACTAGTAGCTGAATGGATGGCTGTTCCGAAAATAGAAGAGACACTGAAGATGACATTTCAATTTAACAGAATGTTATATTGTTACAGCAATGAGAGCTTTTAACTTTTCCTTCAACTCCTTTCACATGTCTTATGCTTATACGCTTATACTTATTCATATGTCTTATGAATAAGTATAAGCATGGAATAATGCTTTGTAGGGGTTTGGTCCATAAATCATTTGTCATCACCCATTGCATTACAGAATCATTTTAACATAGTATCTTGTACTTGTATTTGAATGTATGAGTGTAAAATTACACAGTTTTGGTTTATTGTTTTAATTTACAAAATAGATATCATTTATCAATTTATGACAGGGTAATTAAGCCACCTAGTGCTTGGGTAAGTCACTGAGTGTCTTGTACACGGTGATTTCTTTTAATTAGGTATATTTGTTTGTTAAAAATAGTAACTCAGCGGTATAGCCATTTTATTTATTTATTATTATTATTACACTTACACACACTATCTTTACAGGATGACCCCAATACAATAGTGGTTTGCAAACACTCACAAAATAAATTGAAATTCTACTTACGGCTAATACATAAAAATCTAAACTTGTACAAAGCATTACTAAACTATTAAAAACACAATCTGAAGTCAGACTGCAGAATTATATGTACCCTACCTATGTAAAATTATCAAACATACTATAAAATCTTAACCTAAAATATAAAATCAGAATATTAATATTTACGTATAACTAACCAAATTCAACAAAACTTGCGAATTCACTCAGATTGCACGAAAATATGTCAATTCTCTCATGCACCTCGTTTAGTACACATATTGTGCGGATGAGGGGTGCTTTTGACAACAGGTTGGTTTTGGCAACAGGCACGACCATCAGTGGCGGTCGTCGCCGCCTCCACACGTACCGGTCTGGCACGCACAGCTTCAGGTGACGCAGCACTCCCAGGTTATGAGCTACTCCACGCAGGAGCTTTAGCGCATACGCCGCAAGAGTAAATTCCCGGCGCACTGTGAGTTCGTTGTACCCCACCATACCCAGTACAAACAGTGTTGGATACATCAACGGGTAAAATGGGTAAACCCCATAAAGTTGAATATGAATAAAAATATAATAGCATTTTAATGGGGTGGTGTCATCAACAGGGCATTGGATAGCTTACAAAATGTAGTGGACGCTGACCTTTTGGAGGTCTTAGCAGGAGATCCTTCACATACCCTTCGGCCTACATCTCCAGCAGTAACAGTGGAAGTCGTACCCTCAGAAGTTATTTATCAGCCCTGGCAACCAGTTGCAACCTTACCATTCACTCCCCCAGCAGTAGTAGTGGAAACTTTATCTTCAGCTGTCATACATGAGCCCTCATATCTAGCTGAGGCCTTACAGATTACACCTCCAGTTGCTAAGAAGCCTAGACTTTCAGCCCGTCAGCCCTCACCTTTAGCAGCAGCTCATAAGCCCTCATCTTCAGTAGCAGCCCAACCGCCCTCACCTTTAGCGGCAGACCAACAGTCTCCATCTTCAGCAGCCGAACAGGCATTACCTTCAATGACAACCGAACAACCCTCATCTGCAGCCCAACAACCCTCATCTCCAGCAGCAGCCCAACAGCTCTCATTTGTAACAGCAGCCCATCAGCTCTCACCTTCAATGGCAGACCAACTGCCTTTATCTCCTGTGGCAGGCCATCCGCCCTCACCTTCAATGACAGCCCAACAGCCTTCAATTCCAGCGGCAGCCAATGTCACATTGCAAGGATTAATAGATAAGGTTAGGGACTGGTCTGAAAACACAACTGGATTTGCTGCTCCCAATTTCACACGAAAATTGAAATCTAAAAAATCTTATAATAACAGGAGTCTTCCAATACACTAATTTTTGGATATGTTTCCTAGTGAAATATTTGATATTATTGTAGCAAATACGAACTCATATGCATCATTCAAACACTCATTGAACTGGACTCCAACAAACGCCACTGAAATAAGAGCTTATTTGGGTATGATCATAATGATGGGCCTACATCCTCTGTCAGAAATAGAATTATATTGGTCTTCTGATCCCTTTTATCATAACCCCATCATCGCTGCAGTATGAGAATGCCTTGCAAACGCTTTAAAAAACTCACAGAAAACTTGCATTTGACTGACAGGGCCACTGAAGCACCACGGACCCAACCAGGGTATGATAAGTTGTGCAAAATTCGACCATTTATGGATATTTTGAACAAAAGCTTTTAAGAAAATTGCATTGGAAGCCATACACAATCTATAGATGAGAGTATGGTCAAATTTAAAGGAAGAAGCACATTAAAGCAATACATGCCACAAAAGCCAATAAAAACGGGGACACAAAGTCTGGGCCAGGTGTGATTCAGAAACTGGATATTTGTATCAATTTAATGTATACATTGGCAAAAGTGAAACTCAAGAAGATGGTGACGGAGGACTTGGCTATAAAGTAGTTATGGAATTATGTAGAACAGTTGAAAGTGGTACCTTAGTGGCATTTGACAACTTTTTTACAAGCCTGCCTCTATTGGAGATGTTGCATCAGAGAAGCATATTTTCTGTAGGCACTGTAAGACAAAATAGAAAAGGCTTACCACCACGTCTTTTACCTCAAAAGGGTGACAAAAATGAAAACAAATTAAAAGCTGGAGAGTTTATGATGCAGTATGCTGCCCCTATTACTGTAATAAAACGGCGTGATACCAAAGACGTGTATGTCAGCACAACAGCTTTTGAACCTCAAGCAGTAGTGACCATTCAGCGTACTCAGAAAGATGGTTCCAAAGCCCCAATAACATGCCCATTGGCAATCGAACAATATACCAAATGTATGGGCGGGGTTGACAGACTCGACCACTTCAGATCTTCTTACTCCATTGGTAGAAAGTCAACTAAGAAAAATTGGATACGTCTTTTCTGGTTCATGTTAGAAGTAGCCAGCATAAATGCGTATATCGTTTACAATATAACCCATAATAAAACGAGCAGCAGCCATCGAGATTTCAGGCTAAAGTTAGCCAGAGGCCTAATTGACAATTTCACCATTAGACTTAGAGTACCACCTATATTCAAAAATAAAAAAGGTGGGCAGTTCGGAGTGTCAGATGATATAAGGCTAAATAATGTCGGGGTTCACATGCCATGTGAGGGAACCAGGAAGCGATGTCGGTACTGCAGCACAAGACAAAAACCCCAAAGGTCGAAAATAATGTGCAAGATCTGCCAAGTACCGTTGTGTGCAGCACCTAGTTTTGATGATTTTCACCATTAAAACTAATAAACATTATTTTTCTCACTTATAGTGTGGTTTTATTATTTCTAGGATTCATTTACAGTGAGTAGTCTAACCCTTAAAAGCTGCGTAGATAACATGTAGGGCAGTGGCCACATACAGACCACATGTCTGCATGGGCAGCAGGCAGTGGTCATATAGAGACCACAGGGGTTTTTATTCAGGAACGGACAAAGAAAAAAAAAAACAAGAAATTATATTTGTTATAACCCTGTAATCTACCAAAATCAGTATTCAGAAGAAAAAAAATGGCTAGGCCTGGGTAAGGGTTAAAGCGCATTCTGCGCTTGACACCCTATTTACCAAAAGAACCTCACTCATAAGCTAAAGCTGCAAAAACCCCTACCAGGTCGTTCAAGCCGAAAGGGGAAATTGTTAGATAATAACCCGTGCATAGGCCATATGGGGGGGACTGAATTAAAGTATTGCATTCTTGATGGTGGCATTGAAGTATTGGCGTAAAGGCGTAAAATACATAATAATTCATAGGTAAAAAAAAAAAACCTCTGAGTGACTAATGCTCGGTTACTACGTATAAACAAAAACGAATCCTCTTGCTCACCAATGGTACTCGTAGCATTTTTTATGCCACAATGACGGTCCGCAAATTGCAGGAATCGCCCATACACAACATTACTCAAAAAGCTTATTAAATGAGCTAAGTTCCACACTGCATCTCAAATAAGTGACTGTTTACGGAGACATACAACTGATACCTATTCTGTTATGGAAGCCTTCAAAATGATTTATTCCAACAAATACGAGTACCTGAATACAAATAGGTACAAAACAAACTTAAAGAAACCCTACAAAGTTGAACGCTGATTGGGCCCTAATGTTGACTCTATGGACTAATAAAACAAATACCGAGACTGTTTTAAAGCTACCCTAAAGCTTATATGTATAATAAAAGTGAGAGTGATTTATTTCTTCCTTTCACAGGACAACACATACAGAAGCTCAACTTAGAGCAGGCATCAATTGAGGCAGACACAATGTGGGGTTACTTGTTGTTGATTATACTTTTATGCTAATTAACGATAGCTTATTATTCCTAAATAACTAATACTAATGGAGGTAGATAAAAGTACCTATTAAATAAGCCAGAACATTTATAATCAAATAACTTATAACTAACTGAATTATTGCAGACAACACTAAACATCTACTTCGTAAATAATTATATTTCAGATCGCCGTGAAGTAAAATTGGGAATCAAACGAGCTTACCTATTAAGCGAAGTCTTGATTCTAATTTTATGAACGGCGATCTGAAATATAGTTACCGACCCGCCACTAGCTAACAGCCCCAAAACTGCAATAATTAGTGTATCTAATTCACTTATCCTTTCAGGAAAACCTAGTGAATGTAAGTATGCGTAACTACTCTGTACAGAAAACAGAGCTTGTTCCTCATCTTAAGTATCTCTAAAAACAAGTGGCAGTTCGGTGTTACCAACAAACGAGTAATCCTATATAAAAAATATTTGCAATATTTTTATCTCAAAAAAAACGCGATGTTAGACGTATGTCTAAACATACTACTACTTCGTAAATAATTGTATTTCAGATCGCCGTTCATAAAATTAGAATCAAGACTTCGCTCAACAGGTAAGCTCGTTTGATTCCCAATTATCCACTTCTGTCTTCGATCAATTATTATATAGAATTATTTCAGAATTTAATGTGTAATTTTGCTTTTCAAATGCGTTTCAGAGTTCGACACTTTCGAAATGTAGATGACTACAGAAATTTCTGGTTGGAGAAAAGGTGAAGAATTTTATTATATCGGGGGATGTTTATTCTCCAATCAAATATAAATTGTGTCGTTAGATTTCAAATCGCATCAAGTCCACTTTTGGCATGAAGTTAGCTTTTATTATTATTTAAAAGGCAGGGGAAGTATCTTTTACAATATGTTATCAAATTGAAACAAGTCCCTGTAGTTTTCAAGCAAAATAAGTTTAAAACACATCCCTTTTTTCAAATTGAACCAAGTCCATTTGACATTTTATATCAAAACGCAGCAAGTCGCATTGAGCCAATCAGAGCGACGCGATCGTTCAAAATGGCGCCCAGTTGTGTGTTGATTGTCGCCACGCATGTGAAGTCGTGTCGTGTTTTTAATAAATTTGTTCAGATATTTGAAGAAAATCAATGGAGAAAATACAAATCGTGCCTCCTGATAAGGCACGGAAGCGAATAGTGCAAAAGAATCAAACCAAACGCGAGCAACTGAAGCAAAAACGGTAAGTTCTTGGAGTAAGCAACCATTCTTATCAGCCATTATCCAGGGCCGCAATGAACACGTGGTGTTCGTATGCAATCAAATATTATATTTTATTATAATAATATATTATTAATGTTTGTGTGTTACGATCATCATTTTATTTTTTGAGCGAATTTATCAACATAATCAGCATGAAACAACTATTTGCAAAACTGTGATAGAAACTGTAGGTATAGAAGGGTGATGTAGGTACATTGAAAACACTCTCACAAGAAAGATAGCGAAACTATCATATTGCCTCGGTTCCCTCTGAGACCAAATTAATCACCATTTATAGATTTTAATTCCTTTGTTAGTGTGATTAAAAAAAATAGATTTTCAATATATTGATCGGTTTTTTGAAATAGAAAACTTGATGAATTTTAAACCATTTTGTGCTTAAAAGTTTTTAATTTTTTAAAGTTGTGGTTCATAAAATGGACCGTCTAATCTAAATATATGCTTTTATTTTCAAAATATTATTTGGGTGCATATAATATTCATCATCATCATCATATCAGCCGTTGGACGTCCACTGATGAACATAGGCATAGCATATAATATTAATTTTATTGATTTCAGGTATAAGGCACCTGGTCTTCCAGTCATACCAGTATGTAATCACAATCTTAAACAAAAATACCAATGCAGAAAATTATCATCCAATGACATGTTCAATTTTCATAGAAATTTCTATTACACCAAAAACAAGATAGATCAAGACAATTTTATCTTAAAACATTGTAAAACATCACAGACTCAAAGAAAGCGTCCAAGAGATAACAGCAGGGTCACGAAACGGATGTCAGTACAATATTATGTCAGAAAACATCAAACAGGTGCCTTAGTCAATGTTTGCAAAAAAGCATTTCTATGCATTCTTCGCATTAGACCGACTCGACTGAGAGGAGTACTAGCACGACATCATGAATCTGGTTTGATGGCTGAAGAGCGGAGGGGTGGAGATCGTAAAGAATTCGAATTCAGAACTAGGAAGGAGGCGGTTCAAAAATGTATTCAAGGATTCAGACCTTTGGAAGTTCACTATACTCGAGGAAAGGATAGCAAACGTGTTTACTTAGATTCATCTTTAAATATTACGAAAATGTTCCAACTCTATAATGATCAAGCTCCTCCAGGGATGTCTGTGACACAGGCGTTTTTTAGAAAAATCTTTACCAGATCTTTTAATATCGGTTTCGGTACACCTCGACAGGATGTCTGCTCAACTTGCCTTCAATTGACTGAGCAAATAAAGCATGCAAAAATTGCAGCTGAAAAACAAACTCTGATGACTACACTGCGTATCCATAAATTACGTGCGAAGGCGTTTTTTGCCAAATTAAGGGAAGAGAGGGATGATATGATTATATGATTACGCTAAGCTTTGACTGCCAAAAAAATCTTCCTCTTCCCAAAGTGCCGGATCAGGCAACTTATTACTCCAGGCAGCTGTATCTTTATAATTTCACGGTAGTCATAGGTTCTTCTCATAGTTGTCTTACCAGAGAAAATGTAATGTCTTACCTGTGGACAGAAAATGTCACTTCGAAATCAGCGATCGAAATTTGCAGTGCAGTACAGCATTGCTTAAATTCTCTTGATCTTCGAAATATAAAAACTATCAGGTTAATGGCAGACGGGTGTGGGGTAGGCATGTCGATTTAAAATCGATTAATCGAAAAATCGATTATTTAGAGTAATATAATCGATTTTTTAGATCGATTTTGAACCCTACATCGATTCAATGAATCGATTCATAAACCTCTCGAATCGGACCGATCCATTCAAAGAACTAGCGAGAATATTCCTCAATTGGCTGCGGTATTTACTTTTTTTAATTTTTTGCTGTTGTCGAACGCAAAAGCAACTGGTAGTACTTGGTCAATAATTTGAACGCATCATAGAGTAAATATTTATGAACGCTTCCGAAGGTGGCGTTACTTGTAGAGATGGGTAACCACCCGGGTTAAAACCTACTAGTGGGTTAAAACCCAGTTATCACCAGTTTTATTCCACCCACTGGGTGTTTTGGCCGGGTGAAAACAAAATATTAAAAAAATATATATTTAAACATGTAGCACGCCACGGTAGATGCGCGGGGCGGCAGGACTGAGAGGGAGGGGGAAGGGACCGCGCGCTGGTAGCTCCCGCGCCCTTTTCCCCGCTCAAACCCTCACTCGAGTTTACCTCGCTGGTTAGAGTGCGCGCGTTTTGAGTGAATTTTGTGTTTTTACTTAAGTACCTACGACCCCGAACTGTTATATTGAGATCTGATCCTGCTTTTACCTGAATGACCTTGGCTTGAACACATTGACTACGATTTGCTTAAGCACTGGATTTATCAACACGAGAAAAGAATCTACGGTAAGTAAAAGAAATATTATTGTTTACTAACCTTAATTTATTCTAAAAGAATGTATTCTATATTACAGTAATTTGTTTTATTCTTGTGCTTCAAGTGGTAGTAAGTAGTAACGATGTAATATTTTAGTTTTAATGTATTATTTGCTACTTGCCGCTCCGGCTTCGCACGGTATCTATTTACTAATTTGGCATCATTTAGATTTAAAAAGCTTAAAGTAGAGTACTTGTAAGTGTCCACTTGATTTAAAATTAAAGACACATGTACTATTCAATCATTTTGTTAGCGCTATGATATTGATAGTCCAACGTTACGTAATTTATGTTATAGTATAACGAGAAATAGAGTTAAAAAGAGTTAATAAGTGCTTTTAGTACCTACATTGCCTGTCAGTTGCATGAGAAACTAAATTTAGTTAGTAGACAAAAAAAATCCGTATCACACAAAATACAATTGAAATGAAATGGACTTTACTTACGTAATGTACCCATATGTAATGTCCGTCTACCAAACCCTTACATAAATAACTTATTAAACTTCCTTATTTTAGGGCAACATGGTGAGACCAAAAAACCAACAGATATGGAAACATTTTCGAGAAAGTGAGAACAAATCGGCTACATGCAAGTATTGTGAAACAAAATACAAAGTAGCCAATCTGCAAAAAATGGCTAGACATTTACAAAAATGTCCTCATTGCCCTGAAAACTGCAAACAGCAGTTGAGGACCAATATATCGCATAGTTCGTCAGTATCTGCGGTCCGAAACACGATATTGCAACCTAGGGATAAAGAAAATGAGAGACCTGAGTCTGAATTAAGTTTGTCGATTGAGGGCAGTGCATCTTCAGTGAGTCTGACAACGAATGTAAATAAAGAACATTTACATTCATTATTAGCTAAGGCTGTTTATGTATCGGGAACACCCCTTTCAATAGTAGAACACCCCCTCTGGATAAATTTTTTCAATGAACTCCAGCCATTGTACAAATTGCCTACCAGAAAAACTATTTCTACAACCATTTTGGACAAAACATATAGAGAAATGCATCACGAATTAAAAGAAAACATGAAATCGCAAACATGTTTGCACTTAATGCTAGATGGTTGGTCAAATTGTAGGAATGAAGGAATAATTAATATAATAATATCAAAACCAGAACCTGTATTTATTAAAAGTATTGCGACGGCAGAAAATCGTCATACTAGTGATTACATATGTGAACAAATTTTAAATGTATTATCTGAGTATGGAACAAATAAGTTTGCTACGATGATAGGAGATAATGCAAGTAATATGCAGAAAGCTTTTCGTCTCGTAAAAGACGTTCATCCAAGCATAACATATATAAACTGTGCTGCTCACACTTTAAATTTGCTTTGCAAAAATATTATCAGAATTGATGTTATAAATGCTTGTAAGAATATGGCAATTAACATGGTCAAAACTATAAAAAAAAGTCAAGTTTTAACATATTTACTAGCAAAAATTGTAAAGGAAAAAAATGCTGGTGAAACTTTAAAGTTGCCATGCGATACCCGATGGGGCAGTTATTACACCAGCTTTAAAAGTATCGAAAACACTAAGGTAGCCTTGCAGACCTTAGCTGTTCATGAAAAAGCAACACTTTTACCTGCGGAAGAAAAATCAGCGCTGTTGGACGACAATTTTTGGAAAATTATGCGGCAATGCAAACTTATTATGGAACCTATTTCTGATGCAATATTTCAATTAGAAGGAAATGAAAAAAATATTCATAAGGTATTTTTGACATTAAAAAATATGAAATCGAAGTTACTTTTTAGTTTACCGGATGTCACAATAATAGAAAACGACAAAAAAGATGAAATATTAATGAATGTCGACCAAAGAATCAAAATGTGTTTGAAACCGATTCACTTTGCAGCGTACTTATTAGACCCCACAGACCAAGGATCTGAACTTGACGAAAGTCAAGAAGTCGACGCTATGGAGTACATATGCGAAGTAGGACAAAGTATCGGATTAAATGTCATGACAAACTTGGCATCTTATAGAGCAAGAGATGGTTTTTGGAGTCGAAGATTTCTGTGGGCTAACATCAACGATGTAAGCGCATCAATCTGGTGGAAAGGAATATGTGGATCTACTGCATTGAGCAAAGTCGCTGTCCGTATTCTTACAGCACCATGCACTTCTGCTGCTGTAGAGCGGTCTTTTAGTGCTCATAGTAACATACACAGTAAAAAAAGAAATAGACTCACTACGGAAAGGGCAGCAAAACTAACATATGTAACATACAATTGGAATTTGTTGCACAAGCACGTGGACGATTTAAGTGATGACACTGAAGACTGCGTGCCTGATTCACCATCAACACATCTGGAATCCCAGAGATATAATATGCAAACCACGCCACCACGTACAAATAGCCCTGAACCATCTACGTCCGGCATCAACAATTTTCAATTTTTTGACTGTAACCGTATTTCCGATTCAAGTGATGATGATGATTGATTGACGACCTACTGATCTGTTGTAATTATTCAAATAAATAATAAATGTATCTGATTTTATATTCAGGCTTTTATTTTTGACGAGCTAGTAGTGAACTCTCCTTCCCACTATTATATAATTAACAATACCCATTTTCACCCAGTAAAACGGGTGAAAATGGGTTAAAACCCAAATCACCCAGTTTTAACCCAAATGGGAAGAATGGGTTTTAACCAACTACCCATCTCTAGCTTACTTGCGTTAAGAAAACATTTTATTTTTCTATCCGGCTGTCAAACCTAACCTATCTATTCTTCTGAGTGAGTTTATTTATAAAAAATATACTGTGGATAAATATTATTTTTACTGTAAAAATTTATAGTAATGAAATAAATAATATCGTGTTCATATAGCATTTATTTTAATTTGAAAAATAGTAAGTGATTAGATTGATTGTAATCGATTTATCGAGAAATGTGCGTTTGCGTTGCAGTTTGCATTATTGTTAAAGTATTGTTATTCTTTTTAGCCTAAAATGTCAACTAAAAGTGATACATGGTATCACTTTGTAAAAAAGGGATCAAGTGGTGTATGCAAGTATTGTCATGTCGAATTTAAAACATGCGGGAATACAACAAACTTACGCAACCATTTATTACGAAGACATCCAGCTATTAAGTCCGTAAGTCAACGAAAACTGGTGGTGGCAAATGATGGTATTGGCTCGATTAATCGAAAATCGATCTTTTAATGCTCGATTTAAACAAGAATCGATTCTAGTATGTCCGATTTGAATCGAATCGGAGATCGATATTTTTTAAAATGAATCGACATGCCTAGTGTGGGGGGCAAAATAAAAATAGCTTTTTAATCGGTATGGCCAGTAAGTGGCTTTCAGAGGCACCATCAACATTGAAAACGGTAGAAATAATATTTCCGGTAACGGGCCATTCGTTTTTACCTGCAGATCGAGTTTTTGCTATGACCGAGAAACAGATCAGAAAATTGGAATCAATTGTTGAGCCAAGAGAATACGAGGAGATTATAGCTAACCATGCTCGTGTTTACAATTTGGGCACAGAAATACCAGTATACGACTTTCGTTCAGTTGTTAGAGACACTTTCAAAAACTGCAACTAATGGCATTAATTAATAATTATTAATAATAATTGGTTAATTATTAACCTAAATTTATATACATCAAAGATCTTGTGTTCGTCACACCTAGTAGCTGAAGGGATGGCTGTTCCAAAAATAAAAAACGAGACACTGAAGATTGGATTTCAATTTAGATTTAGATTTCAATTTATGAGAATGATAAATTGTTACAAAAATTAGAGCTTTTAACTGTTACTGCGACGTCTTTCACAAAATTGTTTAATGAAAGTCATCAGCCATCTGAGATACTAATATTCTTCATCTTTTCTCCAACCAGAAGTTTCTGTATTATTTCTACATTTCGAAAGTGTCGAACTTTGAAACGTATTTTAAAAGCAAAATTACTCATTAATTCCTGAAATAATTCTGTTTTATAATTGATCGAAGACAGAAGTGGATAATAGAAGGGCGTACCGTCACATTTATTTTGCAATTCCACCAGTAACATACAACCGTATCTCTTACACAAGTATCTTAAAGAAAATAATACCAATACAAAATTTACCTTCCTTTGCAAAGCATAAATTATTCTGACTGTCCTTACTTATATCTGTCCTTGGGAATATTTAATATTTATGCTTTGTGATGAATTCTTCGTAAAAACTAAAGCATTGGAGGCTAAGAAGAAGATATGCACTGATTCAATTGCCAAGTCCGCATTGGATAAGGAAATTTTCAATCTTTTTAATCAAAACAAATTACATAAGTTACAAGCAAGCACTTTTTACCACAGAAAACGGATGGCAAGGTTGCAAAGTAGAAATGCAGGCAGCTCAATGGAGGCAATATGTTTTGACTATGGTAAAAATCTTTGTGCTCCTAACATACAAACAAATGATACTTATTATAAACGACAGCTTTCAGTGTATGCTTTCAATGTGCATGTATTATCTTCATCACAAAGCATCTTGTACCTGTATCCAGAAACGGAAGGAAAAAAAGGAAGTGGTGATGTATGCTCACTTGTCCATCACTTCGTCTATAACTACATGAAGCCTACTACAACTCACCTTCAAATATTTTGTGACTCTTGTGGAGGGCAAAATATTTTTTTTACTATGTTTCGTTTCTTGCATCACTTAGTACATAAAGAGAAAAAGTTGGAAAAAATTACTGTGACATTTCCAGTGAGAGGTCACTCTTATATGAAGTGTGATAAAAATATGGGTTTGGTGAAATCTAAGACCAGAGCAGAACTTCCAAGGGATTGGACCGAAATTTTCCAAAATGCTCGTTGTAAGCCGAGTCCATTTGAATTCGTAGAGGTGGACACATCTTATTTCAGATCATGGACTAGCCATTTGGACACAATTTATGCTAAAAAGTCATCTTTTCCTTCACGCCCTATAAAAGTTCTCAAAATTGACAAGTTGAATACCAAAATAGGCTTTCGCTCTACTTATA
The DNA here is from genome assembly GCA_947364205.1 of Agrochola lota. Classification (NCBI taxonomy): domain Eukaryota; kingdom Metazoa; phylum Arthropoda; class Insecta; order Lepidoptera; family Noctuidae; genus Agrochola; species Agrochola lota. The sequence goes on along the minus strand of OX376239.1, from coordinate 11,979,162 downwards.
ATGGGCCCTGGGACTCTGCTTGCCTCAGTGGAAGAAAGAAGAAAACCATTCAGATGATCACTGTACAACACAATGAATTCATTTTGCCTGGAAGGTCGTATACAGACAAATTGCCGATTTCTGCTGAAAAATATAGTGACCTTCAGGACTTAAAAAAGTTTTGTTCCCCTGAAATATTATATATTACACGAATTTACCCCATAAATATTTTTTTATGCTAATTAATATGTGTTTTATTTCATTAGTGTGTGAATGGGAAAAACAATATAGGTATATTCGACATTGTTTATGATCACCATTTTAGTTGTAAAATGTAAAAAGGAGATCATTGTGACAATGAGCACCTTCTTGCCAGCTACATTTGGGAGTTAGGCAATTAAAGGTCAAACTATTATTTATTTACCAACCCAATGTTAAAATATCATAATCTATTATGTAAAATATACCCTGTTCCTTTTTTATATAGGTACAAATCAAATTCCAGTAGAGGTGTAAGTGTAGAAATTGAAATTTTAGGTTTAGTCCTTTGATTACTCGAAACAATGAAAATGTTAATGAACTCCTTCTTTTCCTGTGCCCTTCAAATGTAAGTGAATGTAACATTATTACAACAATGAGAGCTTTTAACTGTTCCTTCAATGCCTTTCAGTAAATTGTTAAATAAAAGAGTAGGCCACTTGCAAACCACGTTATGTTAAAAAAATACGTCGTTTTTTCTAATGACTGCAATCACTGTTGCGATTCGTTCCCAGTTAGGATTCAGTTTTAAATTACCTATTATAAACCAAACCTCAAAATCTATTTTGATCGACGTAAATCTATGATTTTGATGGATTTTTATTACTTCTATTTTGCAATCCACGCAAAAGAAGGCCTACATGTCCATGCTTAGGGCCTCTGTAATTCTTAATCTGCCAGTGCAGGCGTTGCAAATATTGAAGCTCAAAAGCAATGATAAAATAAAGTGTGAAAAATGCAATGTCCCACTGTGCATAGTCCCATACTTTCTGCAGTTCCACAAACTGAAAGGCAGTGAGGACATTCTTCCCACAAATTTTCCAGGTTTTCCCACAAATTTTTCACATGTTTTTGAAAAGGCTGTTTTTTATAGTCATTAAAGTTGATGAATCCACTAGCAAAAGTTATTTTACTCTTGAGGAACCCTTATACCCATTTAAAGGTATAAGATTTCATCACTAAAAAAAATCCCAAGAAATATTATCTGATACTGAGCTAATTGTGTTTATGGTTCTTTTTACAAACTTGAGCAAAGGCAAAAACACACTGTGCAGTATCATTTCTCTCAAAACAAAAGTGATCTCAACAATATCGTTACATTTATGACGTTGGTAGAAGAAAAATTTTACTCAGAACAACCAACCATAGGAATTTGGAAGACGGTAACTTATGCCTCTCCTTGTATATTTGCTGGAGCAGTAATGGCCAGATTATACATGTCATTTTACATGCGCAAATTAAAATTTGCACAAGCAAGCATTTAACGCCAAGACAGCAAAATGGTAGGCCTGCAAACAGTTTGTTATAGTGTAAATGCCACGTGTTGATGATTAAAGACAACAATCGTTTAAAACTACAGAAGTAATACTTTTATAAGGTTTATTCGTTAGCGGACAAATTAGGTGGTAACCCACTAGAGACCCCTAAGACGACCCACTGACCAGAACACCTAGTTATAGCAAGAGTTAGGACAGCTTGCTTCAAGAATGACAAGGCACATTTTTGAATATTTTAATATTTTCTATCCCCTAAGATAGCACTAACAAGACACTCAATAACCTTACCTGACTGTTTCAATTTGAAAGTAGCCTTCAACACCACAAGTCACATTAATGCAACATGTTAGTTATATTTTTTTAATGTAAGTACTACAAATAGATCATACACTACATGACAAAATAAATTTTAGTGACAGACATATTTTATCCTTGAAAACAACCACCGCAGCAACAAAAACAACCAAATACTCCAACCTCCTAAGATAATCCTCTGACCAATCTGTTTGAGTTTCAAGAATACAACATTTTACAAACAAATTCCTTCAACCATTGGGATTTTCCTGTCTTTCCTGTTTTTCTTTCCACACACAGGATTACTGCGAACACACGCGTGTCGAACCTCGACAAACCTCCACCAACAAAAATTCAAACGTGTGGATAGAAAGGGCCAGGGCGTTTGGCTTGGTTAGTGTGGATGGGAATGCAAGTTTGCTGGCGATACAGTGGTGTGTAGATTAAAGGATATTGCATCCAAAACTTTGTGCGACGGTTAACTTTTGCACTGAGTATTTGCATTATTCCGAAATACTAGAAACTCAAGGTGGAAAATAGTTAGTCAAATAGTAACTACACAGTTAAATAGAAATTCGATTAAATAAATCTCTAGCGGCAGCACAGACTGTATCATTATCATAGAATATTATAGGAGGTCCCGTATTTAAGTGTATTATATGAAGACTACATTACTAACTCTAGGCAAGCGAGAGCGAGCGACACATTATATTTATCTAGTACACAGACCTGTGACACAGTCTAAGTAGTCCTATCACTGTTATGCATGGTATAATAATATACTTTAGACCATGCTTATATCTAAGTACGAGCGAGCTAGTCCAAGCGAGAAACGACTAGGGTCGCTTTCCGAATAAGAACGTAATCGCTCACAGCGCTGACATCAATATTTGACGTTCCGAGTTAGATATCACGATTATGACAGCTGAGGGCTGTCATCAATTCGGAACGCCCGTGAACGTTCTCACGGTGCTCGCTCAACGTCAAAACTTGCATATCATATTTCTTTGTGTTTATACTACACATTTCTTCTTCTTCGTTGGTTAGGTGGCCACGGTAGCCAGAAGCACAATTTCGAAGATGCCACGTTTGTCTAAAGTTATGATGCGATTCAAAACAAAACAGCACAACTGTCATCTTTGACAGCGCTCACGGTGATATTAGTAAAAGGCATGGTCGGCGTTATCGCAAGATGGCGCATGTCATGACGTCATCTATGACGATTCATGGGACAGCGTTAACGCGTTCATGCTAATTCGGTACGGATGTTAGCACGCTCAAATCGATTACAGCGTTACTCGGTACGCACCCTAAGACACAGACAGTGCGACACGCACAATGTCATTATGAGTATGACACATAAATTGACAGTTGACTGTTGACAGCAGGGGAAATGAATGTGGGCTGTGATTCTGCCTGTGATCAACTGTGGGGTACAATGTTGCCAACTTAATTCTGAGAGAGATCGTACCGTAAAACCGTAAAACCAAAAAGTAGTTTTTTTTTACATATTTTTAATCAGCGGCAGAAAATGTGGCCCTAAACGCTAAACTAATTCTTGAGGATTATTCAATGAGAATAGGTGCCAAGTAGCTTCTCTGAACTAAACAAAGGCCTTATTGATGCGCTGCCGTTCGAAAGTTGAATTTGTTGTGACTTCGAATTCTAGTGCTTATAAAAAGGGTTAAAAACTGAAATCTCAGCATAGGTGGCAGCATAGTTGTCTGTCTTCAAACCGCCATTGTTGTGTTTACGTTTAATTTTGTTTCGATTACAAATTAAGTATACGAAAACTACATAAATATGTATGTGACTTGAGGTGTAGCTCTATTAAAAGACGAGCTAAGGACGGGGGAAGCATCTAGCACTGGTAGAAAAGCAGCTTTATTGGAAAAGTCAATAAATTATGAACGTTTTAATATAACATAACATCATGCCTTATTTCCCCGAAGGGTTGGGCAGGCAAGGTAAGACAAATATAAATAGGGGCGAGCCTATTGCCATCAACCGGGCACAAATCCAGACTCTGGGCTGCTTTCTGAGAAATTCCAGATAGAAAAACCTAATAAAAACCCCATGCTCAGCAGTAGCATCATGCAGTCTAGCACTGCTCTAATAAGATAGTACAAAACACACGACACCTTTACTATAATTTACTTAATATCAGATCACAAGTACCTGTAGGTAAAAAAAAATGTATACTGGCACACAAATTAGAAGTGAAACTTCAACGGACAAGTGTAAAAACGAATCGCAACGGACAAGTGGAAAAACGAATCGCAAAACGTTCAAGTGGAAAAACGAATGGCTCTACTATGCGTCCCAGTACAAATATTTTTTTCGCAGGTTTACTGCAAATTGTGATTTGGTTAGGTTAGGTAAATTTTAATAAATGCAGTTTTTATTTAAACGTATTTCATTTATCAAACAAAAAACTGAATTCAATCTGGAACCAAAAAAAACATCCATAGTTTACTCTAAAATATACACATACAAAGGAACATAACAAATGCAGCTCAGCTGTCCCTACTATCCCCGCTCTCATCGCGGCTGCGCATTATATCCATCTAATAAAGCCGCTACCCTCTCTCCGCCACCGCCAGCCTTTCTCTCCCTCCGCCGCTGCTGCCTCTCACCAAGCGATATATCGTCTACCCCCTACACGCGGCCGTAACGCTTTTTCGTGACAGAATAAATCCTAATACCCCCCGTCTACAGGGTGTTCGGCAAAAGGTTGAACATACGAACACCCGAACAGGTAACCTGTAGAGGTACTAGGATTTTAATTTATTTATTTCTTGGAATTTGTCGTTTCCAAAACTTCAAACGTCAATAATTTAAAAATAACAAAACATTTTATTTTTATATTCATCTAAAGTAACTGTAGAATCTTATAAAATTCGTATTTGACGCAGATGATTGCTAGAAAAGTAAATACGAGCCCTTAAACTACAATCAAATCAAAAATAAATACCGAAAGCCCGACTTTGAACTGCGTTCAAAAAAAAACTAACAGTGATAGAACAGTTCTAATTTCAGGAAAACATCTTTGGTTCATGCCCAATCTAACAGTATGCAATATGCACAATTTCTTTTAAAACAACTAGAACAATTCGCCAATTTTAACTGCCTGGGACTTTTTTCACGAAAGGATTGCGAAGGACATTTGCGAAAAGTGAAATTAATTAATATACGAACCAAATTATTTTTTACTTATTAGATTCTACAATTATTCTAGAAAAAAATAAAAATAAATGTTGCCAGTTTTGTTATTTTTAAATGAAATTATTGACTTTTGAAATTTGAGCAACCACGAATTACGTTGAAATTTAAAAAAACATTTAAAAAATCCTTGTGGCCTGGGTCTTGTTATTGGACCTAAACACGTAGTAGACGGCCCCACGGATCCGCCACACGGTAGGCTGATATGAAACCGTAGAGGACTTACGAATCGAAAAAAATAATTGGTCTATTTAAAAAAAAACAAATACGCAAATGAAATCTACTAACTATCACAATATAATATTGTTCTATGACTACGTTTTACCCATTATTTTCAATGCTATGAATATTTAAAGATTTTTTTTGTATGAACAAAACATAAATTCATGATTATCTCGTAATTCTCACATTTTCTCAAAAAATGGATTGGAGATTTGAATAGGACAAATAATTACCCTATTTTTGCATATAACCTGATATTGTGCGATATTGGAGATTTTTTTTTGTAAACTGTTAAAAAAAAAAGTTTTACCTTGTGACATATCCAATGAAAGGGCTTACTGTAAGGTTGTAATTTTTTTATTTAATATAATTTTAACATAAAAAGTTTTATAGTTATTTCAGAAAATAGATGAAAATTTACATTCTTTTCAAAAAAACTCCCTTATCCCCGAAACTACTGAGCATACAATTTTGAAAAAAATTGAGGAAGTAGTTCTATTCTTATAGATTACAGGAAAACCTATAAGAAGTCTATGGTTTTAAAACAACATGGCAAATCTCTCAAACTTGTGCGTACTAACTTACATTTCCAGTTGGAATGTATGGAAGACCATGTTTTTCAACTACAATGTTAAATAGGGATAAATCATCCCAAATACGGAACCCTTCATTGTGTGTGGTCCAACACACAATGAAGGTTTTTTTAGGCTTAGTTCACTACAGCAAATGCCTTCATTTCGATCTGCTTTTAATTGCGAAACATGTGCATATGATAATTCGTCTGAAGACGAAGTTGTTACAATATGTTCTGAACGTGTCTTTTTTGCTTAGAACCTATTCAGTAAAAGGATACCGAGGTCGATGTGCCAACAGATGCATTTACTTGATGGAGTTACAATCTGTGTACATGTACTGGGAGATGATTCGTCGAATTTTTCCATAAAACCTCCTATAAAATTTGGCCATACTATTTCCGACTATAACCACTCATAGACCTAACTTTTAAATCATTGTTCCTTACGATGACCACGTACCCATTTCCTATTAATATTATAACAATACGAGTACTTTGCACAAAACACCTTTAAATTTTTATCATTTTCATCATTTAAACCAGATAGTTGTGACATTGTATAAAAAGCTATACAGGGTGCAATTTAAGTCATGGGCAATATTGTAAACTAAGACACTACTCATGATACTATTTGCATTAGGGCTACTATTAAGCAAATCAAAAATATTATTAATGCAAATACGGAAAACCTTTAAAACTCATAAAGTTTCAAAGTCGCGCATCGCGGTAGCGAATGCTGCTGTAGGTAGACTACGCCGAACGCTGTACGGGCGGTAGGTGTCATTGTGAACTCCTTGACCCCGCCCGACTCACATGGCATAGGTAAGTTGCTAACAATTTGATTACTAATTCATTCCAACTTTCCCTTCATACTTTGCCGGCTTTGGGCGGTCAAAACTACAAAACTAACACACATTAAAATAAAATAAATGTGTAGGTAAAATTAATTTCCTGTAGTTTTGGCGTATTTACAAAGTTGGAATCACAGTATTTACAATAATTGTTCAGGAATCACAGTATTTACAATATCGTTCAGGAATCACAATGTGTAATTACAATCATTTTAACTAACTTACTACTAACTAGCACTTACCTACACATATTTTAAAAGATGTTCAAAATGTCCACCACCTTTTTCAATACACAACTGAGCCCGACAACGTCTGTGATTGTCTTCCACTGTGGTCAACACAAATTCCTGTGATTTCACTATTTCGAATGCGTGAATAATTTTGTTTTTTAAATCGTCTCTCGACTCACTTTCCCACTCATACATAATTCTTTTAATTTCACCCCATAAGTAAAACTCCAGATTGCGTCCACCTCCGCTCCACCACGCGCTTGTGCATATGCTGGCACGTGAAAAGACGAATAATCCAACAGGTTCTGCGTCGTTCTTAAAATGAGACCCCGAGAAGGAATAGGGACGTTCGGGTAGCGGCGATGGAACATTTCACGAGCTCGTAATAAACTTGTGCCATTGTAAAGTAAAACCATTTGTAGGTAATGTTGGTTTGTGTACCTAGCCTGCACATTACGCGGTCGTGGCGTCGTGTTCACAATTAGTCCACTAATAAACACTTAATGCACTGCAATCCAAGGGTCAGAAGAGTGAGGCGCGTGCGGCGATTACGTCTGGATCAATCGTAAATCAATAACAAACGTCAACGCACCTGCGCAGTTGTTATGACAATGGTTTGGGAAGCCACCCCCGCGCGGGGGTGATATTCATATTTTTGCAAGTGAGGGAGAGCGCGACGGAGAGAGTGCTTTGTAAGAGAATGCAAAACTCACTTTACGCTTGTAACGTTAGGTACATTTTCGTTTGCAGCGTCTAACGACTCGAAGGTATAGGCTATTATAGCATTAGGTATCGACAATTTTGTATGGAGTGCATCATCTGGTCAAACGCCTCTAAACTAGACTAAAAATCACTAAAATTTAGTTTATTCCTATCAAACGACGATCTCTCATTCTGAAATAGAATAAAGTGACACATCTCAACTATATTTTAGTTTGACAGCACTAAGATAGTACTGAGTTTTTAATTAAGTGAAAATGGCAATTTTGTTAGTTTAGTTCGGTGTACAAGAGAATCGGCACCACTGGCGTGTTTCATAAGTTGTAGTAATAAAACAAAATTTGATTTGACTAATGGTGTTTGCTTCCACTCACTCGCTCAACGATAACAAAATCAAGTTATCTCCAATATGGACACAAGCTACTCTTCCCATTCGTTCAGCGTCCGCTAAATTTCTAATGTGAGTTTACCGGCTTTCATATCCTCGTTTCACGGCACTCAGAAATTCATCTGGAAAATCCTAGCCCCACACTGATTAATTTTGATGTGCCATGCTTCACCGAGGCTATGTATGCCTGAAGACTCGCTTGACCGAATTCAGGTAGGCAGAATAATCGCGTGCGATACTAAGCGGCACTAGGATTAGCAAGGGGCATGCGCTAAGGTAGCCCGTGAAATTCAAATTTTCTTTAGTTTTTTACATTTTGCAAGTCAGTGTGAGGTTTTATGTTGATTAAAATATGATTCGAGACCGTAACAAATATGGCTTTACATAATTATTATCATTACAATCCGCAATACAACTCCATATGTAAGCACAATCGCCAAATGTCATGATTTCATGAAATAGTCATTCAATGCGATTATATGAACCTAGAGAGTTGTATTAATCATTTTTATGATCATAATTCTATAAATAAATATTTGATACGGCCGCAAATCATATTTAGATCAACATACAACATGATACTGACCTGCAAATTGCAAAAAACGTAAGAAAATTTGAATTTCGCGGACTATGTTGACGCTTTCGCCATAAGCTACAGTTTCCTATAAAAGTGGTGCACTTGCGCCCGCAGTGACGGCTGTCATAAAAATGTTAACAGGGGCAAAGATTTAAATCGTTACATTCGGCCTATTGCGTCAAAAGATAGTCGCGTAATTTCTGTTTCGTTTTGACACCTCTGACACACAATAACGCAGTGACTACATTTTTTTGTCATGGAAACGCTTTATAATGTGTGAGCTCTCTCTCTCTCTTCTCAGAATGGATACTTTTTCCTGTGACTGAGTACAGTGATGGCAAATCTAGCGATTTAAATCTTTGGTGGGGCGGAGTTTGCTTTACGGTGTCAACAAGGCTTTCTAGAGAAACCACACCAACTTACTTTCATAATTAACGTTTCATTGTCATTCGCCGTAAGTTGCGGACGCTACGGAGCGGTCACCGTTCTTTTAGGAAACCGTAGCTTTAGTAGAATTTCTCGGGATTGGTTCGTCCAAAATTTTCCACTTTTGTTTGTTGGAAATCTATCAATGAAAGTAATGGAATTAGTATGTCCATGTTTATGTCATGTCTACAGTCTGTGGTTGAAGGCTTAGCCTCTGAGGGCATAGCATAGCTCATAGACAATAGAGTACTAAGTAGTTGGTCAATGTTCATTGGTCGTCGTCAGTCACTCACTCTGTGTGTGACTCAGTCCTATAGATTAGACACTGACTCAGTGTGACATTTTATAGACTGTGAATGAGTGGTACTTTGTTGCTATTGATTTTCTTTTGAGTTCTGTGTTTTCTTTGCTGTACTGTGTCGTCACCGTTCACTGTCTTTTCAAAATTTCATTAGATTATTGACTTATCTAGAGACGTAACCCATAATTCCCAGCCAATCACCGTTGTCTCGTAGTATTCATAATTGGTCATAATCGTATCACGTGTTCTTTTGTCGAGAAGAGCGGGCAGCGTGAAATTCATCTTGCTAAAACGTTCGTCCAGGGAAAAGAAGTGTTTTTATTCATAGGTATTAAAAAATACTGCCGGAACGTTATCTTGGGCCGCGTTTGTTCATAAGTTCAACTTCAGGACATAATCAGCATTTGTGAAGTTTTACAAGCACACATGACTTGGTCAGTGGGTCGTCATATATGGGCGGTACTAAGTAATTTTTAAGGCTAGTTCGAAAAAGAAATGTTAATTACAAGGGTAGATTTTGGTCAATTTGTTGTTGAAAGTGTGAAACGAAACTACTTTTCCAGGTGTTATATATTTGATACATAGTGGTTGTTATCAGTCTTGGTGAGTCATTTGTTACAAATTGAAGGCGATGTATGTACAAGGAAAATATTGTTTTAAATATTCTGACTACTACTAAGAAGTAGTATCAAATCAAACTCAGAGAATGGTCTGAATCTTGGTCTTTTGAAGTCCAGACAATTATTGGAATCATCAAATTAATTGAAATCTGTACACTTGAAATCCGTACACACTAAACCAGAGATGAAATTAGAACTCGTGCAACCCTCTGACCTTTAATTCCTTCCCAGGATATTGGCGACTTAGTTTTGTTGTATTTATTTACTATGTACTTTGTTTTTAAAAGAATTCTGATAAAAGCTTTTCTTTTTGAATTTTTGACAGTTCTGTTGGGACTGTCGGTCAGTGGGTCGTCTTAGGTCTCTTCAGCTGCTTTTTCTTGGTTTGGGCACTTTCTAAAAGTAGGAAAATATTGTTTATTTTATCAAAACTGATAATTTTTAATTAGAGATTGGACGCACAATGAGACTTTACTTATTTAATTTGGCGACTGTTGAAGCCAAAGTCAAAATCAAATAATTTATTACAAAAAGGCACCTTTGAATGTCATGATTTATGCATTTCCTTAGGATTCATTGCTAGGTGTGCGTTCATTGTTCCTTCCCTTGGCTCCTTGATGGATTTTGCCACAGTGCCGATTCAGGTGAGGCAATACAAACACCTCATCTGAATCGGCATTTTATTTGATGTTGTGCTGAGTAGATTGTACTAATCGCTTGGGTTTCTTGACTAGAGTATTTCATGATAACTTCCAGGGTCTTCATCATCGTCAGCATCTTTTATGGCTTCTGTTTCTTTGTCATGTGTGTATACTTTTGTTACATGACTGACATTCATTGACTGTGAATAGGAATATGCCAGGCACGCTACATTTAATAAAATGTTCATGGCTTCAGCATCACCAATGTGCTGGGTGCTCATTGATCTCTGTGAGCTTAATAAACATCAGTCAAGTGGATCATCTCTAAAGAAGTTAGGATTTTCAATTGCAGAAAAAGCTGACTTTACTACTAATCCCATATCAACCTGATATAGAAAATACAAGTAAGGTTCTTCTAATTCTTCATTGTCTCGCATCATCCTATCTATATAGTTTCCTACCTGATTTACAAACACCTATTCCTATAGTTCTATCAACTTTGAAAATCCAAATAGGTGCACAATATATGAATAAGACATGAGTCCAACGTAATCTTGGAACCTCGTTCCAGTTGTGCAGACTCATATTGGGTTTGGGATGGTGAAGCAAACGATTAAAGTACATGTCTACAGTGGCTACTATGGTGTTGAATTCACAATTATTAGACTATCCTGAATAGAGATCAACGGCTTCAATAGCTGATGTTACTGCTTTCATCGGTACAGTGATGTTAAAGGTGATAGAATGCTTATACTCAACTACATTTGCACGTATTACCCTGTAAATGCTAAGTACATACATGGCCATCTAAGCATTGTCCATGCATGTTGCAGTAGTTACATGTGTGTACTCCCCTTTTATTTAGTAGTTGCTTCACATCTAAAAGGTCTAGACAACCTATATTCTCTCCCTCGTCGCCAATGGTGGTACAACATCCATTTGTATATAGATAATAATAAAGTAAAGTTTTAGCAACTGATAAATCAATGTTGTTGTCATCGATATGCTTACCAAGTACACCAATAATTGCAAAATCATCAGATACTAATGTTAAGTCGAGACTAAAACGAAATTGTTTATTCTGTAAATAGGTTATTGGAATCACTTTTACAAGTCACATTAAAAATAAAAATAAATTGCTAAATGTGTTTGGCGTTTCCTATCTGACTACTCTGAGACGAAAGGCCGAAACAAACTCGGAGGTCACAGTCTCTTTTAAAGTCCAGACATAATCTTGGTCAGGCCATGTGAGGACCATGTAGATTTGTATCTGAAATGGTATTTTAAGAAAAGAACCACAGAGATTTGAGTGGACCTGTCCAGTCAGTGCAAGCATTTGTCAGTAATAGTGTAGCTCAACTCAGAACATAAGGACATCATCTCGACGAACAATACGAAAGAAAGGACATTTGGGTAGGCCGCCTAAACTACTCAAACTAGCGGACCATCATTAAAACTAACTGAGAAAAGATGAAAAAAAAAGTCATTTTGTATGTAATATTAACCCTTAATAAGGCGCGAGCCTGTGTTAAAGCTAGAAAGTAAGTTAGTGGAAATAGGGTAAATAGATAATGCAGAATTTAAAAAAGTAATTTAAAAAGTTGGGGGTTGTTGTTTTCCCCCCCTTTTTTGGGTGGGAAATAATGTCCCCTTGCCCGATTATGTATGTGCACTGTGTCTCGAAGTGGGAAAATAATTCCCTTTGCCTGTTTAGGATACGAACTTTTGCCCTAGTTTTGTTGTTATTCAGATACTAGTATTTCCCCTGGTTTCGATTGTTACTTTTATAAAGATTTTTTTTTTCTACTGAAATTGGTTATGAACTTTTATTGTATTTACATAAATATTGTCATGCATGCTAAATAAAAAGCGATATCGCAATCACATTTTTATTAATAATAAAAGAATTCAACTATTCTTGAGGAGAAGCCTCATGAAAGAATTTAAAACAGTTTTTTTGCACATAGTGCTACTTGACAAGTTGAACACATTATTTTAGTTCTCTTGTCCTCCTTCTTGGTGCTGCAGAAACGACACCTTTTATAGCTATTGCCTTCCTCAGGGAGATAAATTCCAACGTTGAGGAGGCGGATCTCATCAGGCACGCCGAAGTTTGAGCCTTTTTTGTTCTTGAAAACAACTTGCCGATTTTTTTTGCTTGAATAGTGGGAAATCATCTCACGAGCCAATCGTAATCTAAATTGTCTGTGCGAATGCGTATTTACAACGTGGACAGTGTTGTAGGTAATGTAACTATTAATTATTGACGCATCAAACATAAAAAAGAAAAGTCTCATCCAAAATTTTCGACACTTACGATTGATGGGATATGACGATCGAAAGTGATCGAAGTGATCTACGCCTCCCATGACGAGCGTGTAGCTTGCAATAGCTTTGGGGCAGAGGACTTCTTTCCTTGTGCCATCTTTTTGAGTTCGTTTAAAAAATATTGCGTCAGTTGGATGGTGAGCTGTCGTGAGAACAGTAACATCTCGGGTATCAAGCCACTTAATGGCTGTAATAGGTTTTGCAGTTATAGCTGCAAATTGATTATTTTCCAGTTTTAAATGTTTAGGCTGAGATTTCTTCAGTATATCTGGCAAATCTTTTCTATTTGTTCTTACCGTACCTACAGCAAAGATTTTTCTTTCATACAAATCATCCAGCAAATTGCAGCTTGTAAAGAAATTATCAAATGCAAGAAGTGTGTCCTCTGGAAGATCAGTAGAAAGTTTTGAAACAACATTGTATCCCAGTCCTTCGTCTTCCATATTGTCCCCTTTCCCCGTATAAACCTCAAATTGATAGAGGTAACCTGTTTTTGAGTCGCAACGCGCCCAGACCTTAAATCCACGTTTAATGGGTTTTTTGGGCATGTATTGTCTTAAGGATGATCGCCCTTTAAATTTTACCATACACTCATCTATTGACTGTGTACTAGAATTAACTGTCTCCTGCTGGAACACTTCATTTAATTCTGTAATCATTGGTCTTAATTTGTACAATTTGTTATATTCTGGTGAGTCCCTCCTCGGTTCATTCTCATTGTCATTGATGTGCAAATTTTCAGTGATTTTTTTAAATCTTTTAACTGTCATAATTTTTGATATTTCAGGATTATTATAAAAAAGGATCATTTGACCAGTAGAGTTCCATATCGGGCAATGGGTTTAGGCCCATCATAATTAATATCCCAAGGTAAGCCTTAATTTCTTCTGCTGATACTGTTGTATAGTGGTTACTGTTTTGCTGATTTGCATATCTATTGGTTTGTTCGCCTAGAATTTGAACCAAATATTCTGGAAAAAATCTATTAAAAACATCAATGGGGCGAGTTTTCAGATTATATGCAGATTGTGGTTGAATTGGATTAATGAATTCTGGAATATTATGTACTTTTTTTTTCTATTTTCCACTCTCGTGGTTGTCTTGGCCTGGATACATTGCAAGCTCTTCTTTGGCTTGAATGACGTTCCGATACTTGATTTACTGTTTCAGTTACATTGTGGTTAGAAGGTCCCGCACTTGTGTCATCTGTGTGAATGGGATAATCGTAACTGGTTTCATGGAAAATCTCATCAAAATATTGCTCTATCTCGATTTCTCTATCATTGAGATTCACTATTTCTCTCCATTCTTCTTGTGTTGTATGTTCTATCATCTGCGATGGTGAACCCTCATTTAGTTGTTCTGATCTCTCGCTTACTCTTCTAATCGTGCTGTTTCCTTCCAAAACATCTCTCAGAGAACTTTCCGAATATAATCCTGTACATTCAATATTTTCTTCTAAACTATAAGAAGCGCCTAAAATTTCCTCAAGACGACTTTCGATAATGGAGTCTTCAATCACATTTAGGTTATCTGCTGGGCTGGTAACAGCGGCTGTCTGATAATAGGCATCATCGTCAAAGTCAATGTCAGATAAATCAGACAGGTTGTCCACGATGGCTTCCAACTCCGCCATGCTTTGAAGTCTCCTATTTTTCCTATTCATGGTCTATAAAACCTGTAGGTAAATATATAAAATTATGAACATGTCATATTAGGATTTAACGAAATATTAAGAGGATTTGGTACTGACAAATGTATTTTTTATATAAATAGTTACGTGTCTAAGTGCAGGCGCAATCGGGCAAAGGGAAATAATTTCCCACTTTGTAATTTGAACTTTTTACGGGTAGAATCCATAAGAAAACTATACGAAACACTGCTGGAATAATCTATTTAGACGAAATAAAAAACATATTCTACTTACAGAAATCTTTGTTGAACTATTTGAATATTTTTCTTCAAGGTTTTCGAAAAATAACCGTTCTCGGTCACTACTTCCACGTCATGTCACATTGACTTATCATCCACAAGATGACATTATTACCAAAAAGTATTGCCAGTTTAGAAATTGTAAATTAAACAAGAAGCTGATAATTAAACTTTTGTTCATAAAAAGGTTAAACGTCATGTAAAATTAAATATTTTTCAAAAGAAGACTTGGTGGGAAATTATATCCCCTTGCCTTATTAAGGGTTAAATAATGTCAATGTTTAAATAAAACTGGTATAATTTGATGATTTTACTGAATAATTATCAAGTTTTATGGTTTTATCTTTAATTGGGATTGAGCTAAGCAGCTCTATCGCAAACTTTGTGATAAAACCCGAGTGAGTATTAAATCACTCTGTAAAATGGGTTCTATAAAATTTTGAGATTATTTAGAAGATAAAAATATCTTCTAAATAATCTGAAATTTTATAGTAAGTACCCTTTTTTACAGAGTGATTTAATACAAATTTTAAATCGTTTAATGGGCAAGTTTCGAATGTCAATGGCAAGTTTGTTGTAAAAGCCCATTGAACCCATAAACGAGTTGCCTACTCTGTGGAGACGAGTAGGTATAAAATAAATAAACTAAAACGAATTTAAGATTTTTATAAAGTAGATAATATACAAGCTAACCAACTAAATACAAAAAGCATTAACCCACAATCTTGGATTGGGAAAACTATCCGCTTACAAAGGCAGTTTGTGTCTGCACCCCGTTGGTTCACTGTAGCCTGCAGGACAGAATCAGATTTGTGCCTCTGTCGTCCCACTATCTTGTCCCACATTCCAAAGAATTCCTCGTTCGTCCCACTTGAGTTTTAAAGTCACCACTCGTCCCACATTCCTGGCAAATTCAAAGTACAGTTGACAAAAAATATTGTACTATATCTTCCAATAAATTGAAATAATAGTTTTTTCTAATAACATAAAGATATTAAATACTTCCAGTTCTAGGTATGCATCCGCGATGCATGTTTTTAATTTTAATAATTAAAAGATCTATTGCAATTTAGGAAAATCTTTATTATTTAGTATCACAATCAAATCCAAATCACAGTACTATTAGTTACACCTATCAATATACACATTTGTATTTATCTTATAGAAGTACCACGTTAAGATATATATATGTATTACACATGTAATTCTGAGATACTTCAACATAATTAGAACTACTTATTTAAAAAAACCTTTATTACGTGACTAATATCACAATCAAATCACAATCACAGTATTTTAATTAACCTCCTATTTATGAAAAAGTGGTATTTTAACAATTAAATTTCCAAAAAATCAACATTTGTATATAAGTAACAGTCAAATAATTATAGACCGTATACACATTTGTATTTACCTATATGTACCTTATAGAAGTACCACGTTATGTTATTTATGTTAATGTGGTATTTCAACATAAATTGAAATATTTATATTTAAAAATCTTTATTACGTAACTAATATCACAATCAAATTACAATCACAGTATTTTAATCAACCTACTATTTATGAGAAAGTAGTATTTTAACAATTAAATCTCCAAAAAATCAACATTTTTAAACTTATCATTAATATAGACACATTAATATCATTAATAAACAAAAGGGCTGATTTTTTCCAGGCAATGGCCCAGTGATATAGTGCCATTCAACATTGCCGTTACAGAATCAAATATATATTTGTCATGAGCTATATCATCAGCACGCCGAGGTTTACCTTGGCGAGCTAAAGAAAGAACAGCGTCGTTTTTGATCACATTCAAAAAGCTAATGATGTTCAGCTTTCCCGAATATGTTCTGTTTAATTTAGCGTTACTGCCTTCCACTGGGTTATTTGTTCTGTAGATATCCCCCCAAAAATCCCATTTGCCTCGATAATATTCGTTGTCAAGCCATGCCGATACAAAATAGTCATTGAATTTCTCAATATTGAGAGTTTTCGGACAATCCTCCATTATATATAGCCATCCATCGCATTTAAGTTCAGGTGGTAGCAAAGCTAACGCTGTGCATAGAGCTATATGCTTTTTGAACATTCTCTTTTTATTTAACTTTAACGCCTTTGCTCTCTTCCAAAGTGCTTGACTAAAATGGAAGTAACAGCCTTTGCATATTACATCCGGAAAGATGTTACGGATTGCGTTCATGGCTGCTTTCTCATAATCTGTTCTGAATGAAATCGGATGCCATTCTGGAATTTGCGATTTGATAAGAGCAAACGCAGTCTCATATGTGAACTCTTTTTTGTCCATTAATAAGATGTATATTAAGGGCACGACGTGAATTTTCTCACTTGTGCTGCCAAGGTCACCGTAAATCACATATAATTGTCTGAATGGTTTCACTACACACTTAAATGTACCATCTGCAAGGTAATGTTTCACGTGTTGATGAAGTCCTTTACTATTTACATCAGCGAAAGCTAATATCCTTGTTTTTCTGTACTCATAATCAAATAAAACAAAACTCATGTAACTTACTGGAATTTTTACTTCAAACGGCGTCTTAAATGTAGCTTTCTTTATTTGCTGGGCTTTGTTTCGAGCACTATACAAGCTGTTCTTAACATTCGATAATTCAGGTAATTTTTCTATCTTGTCAGTACCTTTGTCCAATAATTTTTTTATGCTTGAATTGAAGACAGAAGGAATCGATTTTCCTTCAGAAGATTTTGCTTCTTGCTTGCAGCGATGTATTTCTTCTTTGATGTCATTTCTTGCTATGCTGGGCGTACAAATGTCATGACGAAGAATTTTCGTCACATTATTATTTGAAGTCACCATTCCTCCATGACACCTTCTGTTCACACATCTCCAGACGATTGAGCTATTTTTGTTCTCTCGCTTTTTCGTATATTCGTAACCGGCATGCAAAATAATAGGCACACCTCTTTGTGATTCAATAAAGGTTATCTCTTGGGATGTAGAAGCCAGACTGCAGCCAGTCTGAAGATCAGCTCGGGATGATGAAGCCACTGGCTCCATGTTTCAGGATGAAGAAGCCACGGCTCTATATCTGATCACCTGCAAATACAACGTGAATTAGTTCTGTGCCTCCTGTAAAAAGGGGTACCAAGTCCAATATACCCTTTTCGTTTTTAAATGAATATAAGAGAGCAAAAAATTAGCTTTCATCTGTCTAAGAAAGGTATTCCGAACGAAACTATGTACAATAGTTTCGTTTCGTAGATACGAATCGTGAATAGCTATAATGATTAAAAATCATAGCTGAAAACCGACTTCAACGTGTTGAATATGGTTTTATCATACATGCTATTGTCAGAACTGAGCCAAATTGAAATGAGACTACACGGGAAGCACCAGCTTTCGAATCAAAAGAGTCATCAAAACTGATTCACCCAGAAAACACTTTGTAGTTGAGAACATCCTCATTTTATGAAGGAGGTTAACTAAATTAAAATGCGACCATATGGGAAGCACCAGCTTTTACATAAAAGAAGATTTATCAAAATTGGTTAACCTAAAAAATACAGTATAACCGAGAACATCCTCTTTTTTTGAAGTTTGTTAAAATGGGTAAACAAAATTAATGTGAATTAGGGCTCAAATCAAATTATTATTTGTTCAAATTTCTAGTTAATGTGAAAAAGGGTTACTCATTTAAAAAAAAAATACTAGACGATTTCGTGAAACAGGGCCATAGATAAAGAACTCCATGACAGGACCTAGGAAACAGGAAAAAAAATATTTTTCAAAATTTTATTTGCGTCTCCTAAAAAGTAGCGATGTACTCTTTTTCACAGGAGGCACAGAGTTAAGTATGCATATAATAAAAGACCATAATCCTTAGACAGCAACTAATATAAAAGTAAATAATTACCACAATAGTGATATAAGTCAAATCATTTATCATGACTTCACAAAATATGAAAAAATCGACAAAATTATAATTATTACTTACCCTTTAAAACTTCACAAATATTGAACCTCACTCTATGAATACACCACGCTTAATGTAAACACCTCATATTTAAAATTAGCAGATGCACTTTGTAACCGCATTTGCTCCGATTGCGCTGATAACGCAAAGCCACGTCATTGGTCAATTGATTAATACAAAGAAAGCAGAGCGAGAGAGCAAGCTCTAATCCGGTCGCACAAAAATACCGAAGCTATAAACATTCAAAAACTTGTTCTAGGTTAATAATAATAGTAGTGGTCTAAGCAGTGGGGTGCACAGGGTTTGTACTTAGGGTCGGCTATGTGTACTTTATTAATGCCTTCAATCTAAACCTAAAGTTTGATCAGAAAAAAACTGTCATGGTGGCGTAACTTGTAATTTTATAATTTATATTATAGTGGAGTCTCGGATTGAATTAGTTCATCAAATTTTCCGCAACATGAGGTTATTTATCTTTCTGGTCAGTCAGGTTTTTAGGCTGACTGTACAATTAAATCAAATTTAACTCATATGAAAAAAATGTGGGACGAGCCAGGCATACGAATTGGGACGAGCGGGGAATAAAATATTGAAAATTAAGTTTTGGGACGAGCGAGGCATACAAATTGGGACAAGTGGGGAATTTTTTATGTGGGACGAGACTCTGTGGGACGACCGAGGCACAAATCCAGAATCATCGTCCATTACCGAAATATCGTGAAAAAGAATCGTTTTTCTAACCATGCCACATAGAATGTATTCTTATGCATACATCGCATATAGTATGTCGACGTTGTGTAATCTCACCACAAATGAAGCTCTTCAGAATGAGCGAAGGAACTGTATATCTATTGTAGGCATAGCACGGTGGACCAAACATTAGAAGAACTCATCCGAAAAACAATGCTATTATGCCCTACTTCAGTGTTCCGCAACCTTTTTGTGTTCAAGGTACATCTAGGAAAACGAATTTTTTTGGAGGAACACCACAATTTAAAAATCGGTTTTAAAGTAATATTAATCAACATTTATTATTAATCAACGAAACAATATTTATTACTAGCTTTTACCCGCGGCTTCGCCCGCGTGGATGTCGGAATATATCCCATAGGAACATGCTACCTGGATTCACAGTATCCTTTGTCCTAACCCAGGTCTGCGTTTCATCTAAACCCGTTCAGCTGGCATGAAAAGGTAATAGGCAGATAATAAATCTCTTTTAGTGTCTCGTACTTCAAAACGAAAAATTTCAACCCTTAAAGGATGACTTCTCGTTGTCTGTCGAGACCCTTTTTCTCAGGAACCGATCCGCGGGTCCGCGGCTTAGCGCAGAGACGGTTAGTTCTAGAAAGCTGTAATTTCGCATCTGTATACATATTAATCATGCCGACAAAGTCGTAAAATAAAATCAAAAAAATATTATTTTTTAGGGTACCTCCCCTACACGTAAAGTGGGGTTTTTTTTTCTCATCTACCCCATGTTGTGGGGTATCGTTAAGGTGCGATTCCACCAAAATAGTGTGCAGCACATTTGCTTGCAAACATTTTGTGCAAAACTCCAACAGTGCAGGTACTAAGCTGGTGTCGCATTTGGCTTCCGTCTCCACTGGTAAGGCTGTGCGTAACTTTTGTAAACGCACAGTTCAGCACACTTGTGCGCGAACATGTTCACTGAGCAGAGTTTCTGCCGAGACAGTTCAGTAGTTAATATGAACGGGCAGGAAAACGTAGTGCTTTGTGCTGCAGCATATGTTTTACTATGTAGTCTCCTTAAAAAGAAACGAAGGAAGAAACCGCGATGTTGGGTGAGGCCGTTACTACAGCGACGGAATGAAGAAACGAATAAATTTCTAGAAGAAATAAAAATAGATCCATTGAGTGGATTTAAAAACTTCACACGTATATCTTGCGAAGATTTTGAGTTGCTGGTTAATGTAACTAGTCCTTTTATTGCTAAGCAAGATACCAACTACAGAAAATGTGTCCCTGTTTCAATAAGGCTTGCAATCACCTTAAGATATCTTGCTACTGGAGATTCTTTTGCAAGTTTAATGTTCTTATTTAAAGTTTCAAAAGAGCTTATTGCTCGGATTGTACCTGAGACTTGTAAGGCGTTGATAAGCGTGTTGAAAGAAAATATTAAGGTAAGAAAATAAAAATAATATACCATTTTATTTTAGTCACTTTTATTGCATTACATTTCATGCCAAGATATTGTTTCGCCATCATTCTGACGTAAAAGATCTGAATAATCATTATCGCGGACCTGAAAACTTGAAGCCGGTCCTTGACTCTGACAATTTGACGAATCTGAATACGGTGAAGGCATTGGAGTTGTAACATACACTTGAGAGCAATAAAATCGCACACGTTGACTTTTTGTTGTTAAAGCAGTTTTTTTCATAAATGTGAATACATATTAAAATAAAACTTACACTATTTGAATGTTTACTTCAGTACCTTTCTAATGATATCAAATACAGTGTAAAAAAAGTACCCATAGGGAGTTTTAGGGCACAAAACCCAACATACGGATAAAATTACCCAATTTAGCTTAACAAAGAATAAAAATAAAACTCAAAATGCTTGATCAAATTGTTTTTTAATAAGGTGTATTCCCTCCCCTAGCCTTGATTACAGCTCTTAATCGGTTTTTCATGGACCGTATTAATTTCACCATGAAATCTTGTGGTATGGCGTTCCACTCCTCTTCAATGGCAAGTTGAAGCTCTTGGAGGCGCGTAGGAGCAGGGCTTCTTGCTCGAACTCTTCTTTTTAGCTCATCCCAGACATGCTCAATCGGATTGAGATCAGGACTACGAGCTGGCCACTCCATCGCGGTGATTCCAACATCTTCCATGTAGTCGCAAACTGTTCTAGCGACATACGGTCTGGCGTTGTCGTGCATTAAGAGAAAATCTTCTCCCATAAGCCACGCAAGCGGCCTCACATGTTCTTCGAGCACTTCTTCGACGTATCGTGCAGCCGTCAAACTTCTCGATCTCGGGCCGGTATTCGCCGTAGTGATGAATACAATGTCAGTTTTAGTGTCCAACATTATGCCACCCCAAAACATACACGATCCACCTCCAAAAGCCACACGTTCGCTTATGCAGCATTGTGAAAATCGCTCTGATGACCTTCTGTAGACCCTAGAGCGTCCATCATGACCATGTAAAGTCATTCTGCACTCATCAGAGAACATAACAGCCCGCCATTGGTCATACGTCCAATTTAAATGTTCCCTAGCAAATTGTAGCCGGGCTTGTCGGTGAGCTGTGGTCAATTTGGGACCATTTGCTGGGCGATGTGAAGTCATTCCTGCTTCACCTAGTCTTCTTCGAACTGTCCACCGACTTATACTGACATTGCGAACTTCTCGAAGCTGTTGTCCCAGTTGAACCGCGTTCAGTTGCCGATTTCTCAAAGACCTTGTCACAAGAAAGCGGTCATCACGCTCTGATGTTGTGCGTCGCCGGCCAGATCCTGGTCGCCGAATGTAGCCACCGGTCTCTTGGAACCTCTGGTATACACGACGAACAGAGTAGCGGCTCAAATTTAGCCGTCGAGCAACTTCACTTTGGTTATGGCCTGCTTCGAGCAAGGCAATAACTTGAGCGGCTTCTGCGGGCGTGGTATCCATATTTTTCCAGTAAATCCGTATGCTTCCAGTAGAGATGTTATCACGTTGACCTTCGGTATGCAACTGAATAAAAATTCCAATAAACTGACCTTTTTATACCTGCGGCTAAGGGTGCAAGTAGTGACAACGCAAACGCGTGAATTTGGGGAATTCGGTGTACGGTCGGTTTTTGTAAGTTACGTGAAGGTCAATGATTTTAATTTTATGTTTTTGTAAAGCTAAGCTTGTATGCTTTAATTTTGTCTAATGATTTTTACTCAATATCTTTCGATTTTAGAAAACAATCAGTAATAAACCAAATTACAAGGGGTGTGCGATTTTATTGCTCTCAAGTGTATTTTCCAGTACCAATAATAGCGTCATACAATAAATTATCTATATCCCTTTGTACTAAAATCTTGGTTCGCTCATCTCTAATTTTCCTTAATTTCGTTGCGACGGCTGCAGCAAAAATGTCTTCGTCATCAGGTTTTTTTGCTTCCATCTGCTTGTTTACGTTATTCATAATGGACAAAGCTTGGGTGATTCTCGGGTCTTCATCGACAATACGGCGTTTAAGCGAGTTCTTCGGAGCCTTAAACTTTTCGACTGGCCTTTCATGAAGAGACTCTTGATCTTCATTTACTGTGTCATTCTGGATAATAATATCTTGTGATACCTGAAATAGTAGTAAAATTTCCTTTTTCAGATGCCTAACACTTTAGAAGAATGGATGATCTTAGAGCGCCAATTTGACCATCTTTGGAATTTCCCTCATTGCATTGGGGCTATGGATGGCAAACACGTTGTTATTCAAGCTCCAAGTAATACTGGAAGCGACTTTTTCAATTACAAAGGTGATTTCAGCATTGTGCTTTTAGCACTGGTTGATGCAAATTATAAGTTTACGTACGTAGATGTCGGTTGTAAAGGAAGAATATCGGATGGTGGTGTTTTCAAAAATACTGGTTTCTATGCTAATCTTCAGCAAGGAAAATTAAATTTGCCTGAACCTTACCCGTTACCCGGAAGGAACAAACCAATTCCACATGTCATTGTGGCAGATGATGCTTTTGCGTTAGATATAAATTTAATGAAACCATATCCCGGTCAACATGACAAAAGATCAAAAGAGAGAATATTTAATTATCGGTTGAGCAGAGCGAGACGTATTGTGGAAAACGTATTCGGCATTATGTCCGGTGTATTTCGCGTACTCAGGAAACCTATTCTGTTAGCTCCAGAAAAGACACAATTGATAACACTGACATGTTGTTACTTGCATAATTTTTTGATAACACAAAAGTCGTCTTCACAACTTTATACTTCTGCTGGCTGTTTTGATACTGAGAACCAAATTACTCATTGCACTATCGATGGAAGTTGGCGGCGTGATGCAGGCATGGCAAACTTACTGCCTTTAAGACATGTTGGAAGAAGACCCCCTGGCGATGCGAAAAACATAAGAGAAGAATTTGCACATTATTTCCAAACTGACATCGGAATGGTGCCATGGCAAGAAACACTGGCGTAAATAGTATAGGTATCTAAGTAATAATATTAGAGGTAAGAAAATAAACATTTAAAACGTACCTACCTGTTCATTTATTTCGTCGTGTGAGTTCAAGCTGACGTTCGGCTCATCCCTTCCATGAAAGAAATTCAAATATGCATAAGCAAACCATTTCGGCTTATATATATCTAAAATCCCAGAACCTGAAGATTTTGAGTCCGCGATTTTCTTCTTTTCTCTTCGGTATTGAGCCAAAATAATCTTCCATTTTCTCATTACCTCAGTCGAGTCACAATTGAAACTTTGCGCCAACTCTTGAGTGGCGTCGTGTTTTTTGTTTTTATTTTTATAATCACTGTGACTAGAATCCCATAATACAGGATAAGTTTCAATAGCTTGAATAAAATTAATAATTTTATCATTCGTCCAATCCATATTTAGCTTGGTTAATTAACAATGTACGCGCACAAATCAATGTTTTCACTCCGGTAGCGGAAGCAAGACTGAGTTCGCGCACAACAGGTTTGTACACGTCGACGCGAGTCCACTGACTGCATGTGTGCGCGCACAAAAGTATACAGATGTGCGCGAACATTTCTAGAATGTTCGCGCACAATTTGTTATTGTTTGCTTTAGTGAGTCGACCAGAATAAACATTTGTGTCGCACAATGTGCATTGCAGTGCCGCACAGTTCTGCACACTGGTGGAATCGCATCTTGATGTTCTCGAAATTTACGCTGAGCAATGGTTGCCGAAAAATTGTTCCGATAAAACTCGCGCACACAAAAAGCACGGTTCGCACCGGTGAAACGCTCCATGGCGACTGACTTCCCAGAAACCGAACGTACTGTTTTTGCCCCGCCCGTGCCCCTCCCGCGCGTCTTATGCATTTTATTCGAAATTTACATTTTAAAGGACTTATGGGCCACCCTGTATATATAATTTTCTATTAAATTACAAGTGTAATGTATCGTTCACACGACGATACATCATTTTTGTCATAACATTATGTGAACATGGCATCTACTTACTTCGTTTGTTAGTATGTATTATGGGTGTGTCTCATGGATTGCGTTTGATCCAGCAACGCTTCGCAATCGCAATAATAACTAGCGGGATCAACGCCATTCCAAATGTTGAGGAAACTATAATGAACGTAGTATTGATCGTAGGTTCTGCATCTGATCAAAACTGAATCCTGACTTACTCCGAAACGCGTGTGGTAGGTCCCTGATTTGAAGATACCCAGCCTAACGAACTGCTGACGATCGCATAAGTAGTCTGCGAAGAAACGGAGGAGAGATGCTGCGAAACCTATTTTGCTAAGTTTCATCAATGACGTTGTTAAACCTATCTAACGCCTTTCGGAAGTCGAAATAAAGTACGTCTACCTGGTCCTAGCTGGAGGAGGTATATTGAACAAGTCTCAGGAGATACGTGTCAACTGACCTCTTTCTTCTAAAAGCGTGCTGCTAATTACGTAAATACTTGTTCGTATACGGCATTATGAAGGATGTTCTCAAAGACCTTCGCCGGGGAAGATAAAAGTACGATAGGGCGTGTAATTTTCAACGGAAATTTTCTTTTGAGTTTTAGGAATCGGTGCTATTCTAGAAGCTTTCCACTGAGAGGGATACTGCAAGGCTAAATTAATAATATGACAAAGGGGATTACTGAATATGTGTTTTGAACATTTAATGATAAAGGGGGAATGCTATCGGGGCTGATGCACCCAGATTTCAGTTTATTTATGCCTTTAACAATGTCATATTTATGTTGTTGCTGTCACTGCTATGGTACTCTCATTGTTGTTTGTTATTTTCGGAACAGCCATAATAATGATAATAAATTTAGTCACAACATAAAAAAATTGCCATCCTTTTAGCTACTGGGTGTGCCGAACACAAGATTTTTGATGTATATAAGTCTAGTTCAAATTTTATTCCTTTGGAATTTCACATCACACAACAATGATTTTTTTTTCTTTAAACCGAAAATACGAACTACTCATGATAATTTTTGAAACTTATTGAAGAACATTATCACTGTTGTCATCATCATCACTACATTCTATATCAGAATTAGGTTCTGTGGTGACATAGGTGAACTGAGTTTCATTTTCGTCACGCATTAATAAATTATCAAACAGAGCCTTTTTACGTTTGGGAGTCATCTTTGGCCGAATAATTGTCGGCAAAGGATCCAAAGATAGCAGAATATTGTGGAAATGTTAAACGTGAATGTGTGTGAAATGTGTCAATGTGTATGTTGCCAAACTCCTGCATTTTCGGGTATGGCTTTCCCATACTTCCGGAAGTCATTGTTTATCGCCTTCGAGACTTCTGCCGATAGGAACCCTATAGGCACTATAGATAGCTCTAAAAAAACACACTACTGTCTGCAAACCATCAATCAAAAGCTTGTGCAAACTAGATTGTATATGATGCCATGGGTACAATTGCACAAAAAGTTCTACAGTTTCACAGCAGTACTCTCCGAATTTTCCTGATGAAATTCATATCTAACCCTGTAATTTCGGCAGTCTTTTCAGGGTTGGATAAAAAACCGCCTTACTGAATTAAAAAAATTGGTATTAGCACTGTGTTTGTTTACATAGAGTAGCAAACTGGTTTCTCTTCTGAAGGTTTCTTGAATTGAACTAAGTCCGTTCTTATAAGTCTTCGTTCACTAGGTTCTTCCTCACATCCACTCAATTGTTCATTATTGTAGGACACGCTTTACAATATCATATACATGATAATGTTTCTGATATAATGTACGAGTGTATCTTGCAATCGATCATAGTCAATATTAAATGATAGCTAACTTTGAACCCGGGGACAGTCAGTTGGAGATACGTACGACAGCCATCTCATACTCTATTTCAGCCATCTCGCGCTTGACATTAAATTCAGTGTTTTTCATTAATTTAAAAGAGATTGGGCGGCAGTATCCTGTTGAAGATGTCCTCTCATTCTCCAATACGACGTTTCCATCTGCAGAGACAAGCCGCAGAGGTACAAGACTCCATAAATATGCTACCCCAATCTTCTTCACTAAAACTGATTCTCTGGTATACACTCAGGCTAGAGGTTGTTGACCTGCGTCTCTGTTGAAATCCAAAGTTTTAATGAGTCTTCTCACTGTGATGTCAACCAGTGCTTATATTTTGATTTTTGCGGAATTCTCCGTGATCGTCATATCCTCTTTTTTGGATAGCACTAAGTTTTCTCCTTCTATAGCATATCATAACTCGGATACTTCATAAGCCCCTCTCTTTAACTAAAATCTCTAAGAGTATTTCAGCGCTATTTCGATAACAGGCAATGTGACAAATACTGCTAAAGTGCTTGTGGTTACATGGAATGTTTTACCAATGTAAGTACTGCTTATTTAGTAGTTTCAACAACAAATATTGTACTCGAAAGCGAGTAAAAATACTTAATAATATTTTTCTAATTAAAATAGATGTAGGAAATTAAGTGTTAACTTGTTTTACACCTAGCCCAGAAAATACAAAAACGATGCCAGCTATTCGTTTCATCGGCGGTGGGAGAGGTGCCTTATCTTGCTATTAGTTTACATTTACCACAAAACATTTACAATAAAGTTCCTGTTCATTTTTCTTTTTGCGTACCAGTCCTGACGTTGTTGTTCCTCATGTGTGAGTCGCACCGACAAATCTAGATCCCTTGGAATACCGTAATTCTTTGTGGTTATTAACCGTGTCAGGCGGACTTTCTGTAATTTAAAATATATTTTTTGCAGATATTTATTGAAAAAACATAGGGCGCATTAGAAGTCTACTTTAGCGATTATTTGTCTTCATTATGGTTTAGGTGATGTTTGATTCCCTTTTGTGCATAATGGGGCATTAATTTACTATGTAATTTTCGAAGCTCCGACTGACCCTTTTGAATGAGAAGTGATTACTTTATGTAGTATTTTATGAGAAATTTTGCCATATAGACTTACAGGTGGAGGACTGATGAAAAATATTGTTTTTGTGATAAATACGACGTATACATGTTTTTCATGTTTATTTGTAGCACATTTTAAAACAACCTTATATTACGTATTTATTATCAAAAGTATTGCGCAGTGATAATCTCTATTATATCGCTACCAAGAGTCTACAACACTGCCACCCAAACAGTTATTATTCTGTTTTTAATTACAAATAGGAACATTAACTCTCACAAGGTTTAATCGTTCAGGTAATTTTATGCGATCTATATCATTTATATTGCGGCCATCCGCAATAAGGAAGACTTTTATCATATCCGGCCAATTTAGATGATTGCACAAAAAGGTCATAAACCAGCTGGAAGTCACTAGACTTCTTACCATGGCAATCAACTCTGAACAGCATCGTCTCGAGTACGATGCAGATCCACACACATTTCTTACATATAATGTTGTTAATTAGTCCTTGGGATGAAAGATCTCCATGTCCGGGACACATTCTACATGAAACTGAGACACCAACTGTAGCTCGACAATACTCGACAACAGATCACTACTAATTACACGAGCTTGAAAGTAGTTTAATGGAGTAATCGGAACTTCTCTGTCTTTACCAAATCGATTTTTGCCGTCAGGAACGCCGCCGCCGGTAAGCTAATACTGATAATTTTGCGGACGCCGAGTCAAAAAAAACGGATGGGTAGTAGCTTGCAAAAATTTAAAACGGATGTTATTGTTCTGCGCATAATTTGTTTTTTTTTCCAAAGGGTGTGGCTGCTTTCATAGAGAAGAGCGTAAAAAATGCTTTCAAGACACTTAAAATTCCCCCCTGTAGATAGGAAACTTACCATTATCAGGAAATCAGCTGATTGCAGAGTATCGTCACGGTTGATCAGCAGTCCTAACTTGGTGGTTCTCTTTTCTTACTTATCATGAATCAATGTTTTCAATGATTCTTCCAAGAGCCTCTTTGACCTCATCATTGTCTCGCCGTTTTTGCAATTTATAGTGGGTAAAAATAACCGTGTTGTCGCCTTGGGCAAGGATTCGAACATCAGTGTTTGTAGTTTTGGATTCCCGTCTAATGGCCAGGAGAACCAACCTGACCTCCAACCTGTTTGACGCAAGCCCTCAAGGTCTTCTGACCATTCCAACACATTAGGTGGGATCCTTTGCTCTTTATCCCATCATCTTCAACTAAAAGGTCCGGTCGGCCAAGGTAATATTTATTGTACTCGTTTTGTTGCATCATGTGTCATGTTTATTATTTTGTGGTAACCCAGAAAATGACCCATGACTTTGAATACAGGTCCATTTGCCGTTAGTGATTATTCCACTTCAATCAACATGATTTACAACACAAATGTTATCACTATTCTCTCACCCCCTGTCCATATGTATTATATATCATATTCTATATGACAGTCGTGAGGTCAGTAGCCATTGTTAATCCTTTGAATAATAGTACAAAATTTAGTTTTATTAGATACTCAGTTATAAAATAAAAAAATCTTAGTATCCATGTCATAAGCGTGAATAATCTCCCTTCTGCCTTCTGACCTTGTGTCTGCCTGACCAAATACTGCTTACATAAGTGACCGAAGTAATGCTACTGCAACGATTGTATCATGTCAGCCTGTTAAATGCCGCCGCAAGTTTTTGTCACGTCTCGCTTGAACCGATGTGTGGCACCTGAGAGTTGTGTTCCTGCGCATTCCTTATTAAACATATTCATCGTGATGGCGTCACTGTACATTCAGCTACCTTCAGTAACTCAGGGAATTATCTCCTCGGAGTGGTATTGGTCTATTTCTGCAATTTCCAGATCACACTCTTCGTAAGAGCATGTTCAGGTAGAATGGATGATGTAGCGAAATTTGGCGTACCTGATGAATTGCGTTAGATCCAGCAACGTTTCCAAATCGCAATAATAACTAGCACGATCAACGCCAGTCCAAATGTTACAATTATAATGACAGTACCTAGTGTTGTTTGTAGTTTTTGCATCAGAATCTTCTACGCTGTTATTCTATTGTGTATCATCATACATTTACATGGTTGTATACCTAATTGTTCGCAGTAATTCCATATTTTAGTAAATTAAAACCGCTATTGATGTTTTAAATCATATCCGGGGTCCCAACGCACCTTAGCCGCCGCCGCACATACTGGTATTTGCGCGATCTACGCGGCCAAAATTGTTTTGATGTTTAATTGGTTTCTAAACAACGCAAATAAGAAGAAAAAACTTATTTTCACAAAAAAAAATATTTATTCACATAAATTGAGGTAGGTACGTAGATTACAGGAAAAAAAAATTAAATACTAAGTTTCTGTAATTTTGTCTTCATCGCTCTCTGATGAATTTTCTATTATATTTGGTTCCGCAGATACGAACATGGCCAAGGTTTCAGGCAAAAATGTGTTTGCTTTCCTTTTTTTTACTGCTCGCTTACTACTTAGCAAAGGATCTGAACTAAGAAGAAGGCGGTTAAAAATATCTTGGTTGCAACTTTCTCTGGAAAATTTCCTCGCAAAATCTTGGCGGTAACATCTAAAATGTTTGTTGCGAGCCTCAGCTGCTTCTTCGGAAAGCTGCCCGATTGGTAATAATGCCTTTTCGATGATAACTGCGCCATGGACTAAAACCTTGTGCATTGTTGGCGTCATAGGATGCCATTCATATGAGTTAACATAAACACGAGCAGTTTCTGAAGCATATCTTTGATATTTTACAGGATCAATTTGGTACCCGCTTGAAATCGCTTCCAATATGACTTTTAGTCTGTAAATTAGATCGTAGCTGATGCCTGTTATTTCTGAAGCTAATCTCGGCTTCTCAAAAAACCTTCTGCTGGTATTTCCATCATTAGTATTGCCAAAATTGGATTTTGGCATATCCACTAATAGACCTGTTTCAGTGCGAAACCTTTCTTGTATGTGTCTTTTTTTTCGTTCTTCTATGTCTTTTTCCTCTTGCGTTTTTTTCTCCCTGTATTTCTTTACTTGTAGTTTGTAGGCTAAATGTAAGATGCTTTCAAATATACGAATTCTGGCGTGTAATACAGATATGCCAAATTCAAGGGCCGCAAAATTCACATCTCTTGTATATTCCAATTTATTAAAATCCTTGGATGTTGCTCCACAAATGTAGCACCTACTTGTAGACTTTGTGCCTGTGGCTGCATTGCAGACCTTTCCATCTACCATTGTCATGATAAAGGTGTGCTTAATAAATAACCTTTTCCCTGCTATGTCGACCACTGTTGGGGCTAAAGAGCTAATAGCGCTTTTAACATGTCTTATTTCCTCTTCAGTGACATCATTATTTTCTTTGATAAAACGGAATCTTATTGGTCGACAAAATCGCGGCGAAGAGGGCGTTGGATTTTTCCATAAAACTTTTTCATTATTATCTCCACAAACTAATTGAAGAGGCACGAAGCAGCTTTGAAAAAGGTTTGCATCGGAATCGGTATCACTTTCAAGTTTTTGCTTAAACTGTGATTGTTGGGATCCATCGCAGCCCCATTTACTAATTATAGTTAAGGATTCACGCTCTTGCTCATTTAAAGTTATCAATACCTCTTCTAGGTACTCCGATAAACGCCTAACGGTAACATCCATTAGAGGCTGTAACTGAGCTTCGGCACTGGTACTCGTTACCGTACACGATTCTTGAGGTGGGTAACATTTCTTCTTGGCCTTTTGTAGCGCACTGTAGCACGGAAAAAACTTCTTATTGGTCTTTCTTATAATTTCGTATTGTCCTTGCGTCAAATCTGCATCTACAAACATTTGTAACGCTTGCATTGGCGTCAAGGAGCGTTGCTCTTTACTTGATTTCGTAAGATATGCTTTTTTATATTTAGTTGCTCGTGTCGGAGTACTGGTGATATCTTTAAGGACATTTGATGCATCTCTTTTACCAGATTTTGCCAGCTCCACTTGCGCAGCGTGTATTATGATCTCCTTTTCGAAACCAGAACGAAGGTCCTCAGTCTTTCGTATTTTGCTCCTCTCACTTGCCTCTTCGAACAATTTGGGTGGTCGACCTGGCCTCTTTTGTGAGGTATCAACAACAGGGATTTCAAACGTACCTTCCAGCCATGACCGGTTGTATTTTAGAAAATTATCTTCTTTGTAATGAGCTTTAGTCCACCGTTGTTTGAGTTCTGATTTGAAATGGGCAAAACCACGTTTCAAATTAACAATTTGATCTTCATTGTAACCTTCACATGACAAAAGTTCATCTTTTAGATGGTTTAATTTTGCATCTAAATTAGGCAAATTTTCTCTCTTCATGCGGTCAAACAAGTATTTTCGGGTCACAATCCTTACTCCTGACGTACCCTGTGAACCTAAAACAAACGTATACTATGTAAAAAAGACGGTAACAAAAATCGCATTTTATACATTTTATTGCTAAAAATCTTTAACCCCCCAAAACTGGATCTATCCGGACGTTTCCGGAGATGTTTTTGATAGTAGTTATAAGGAAAATGTTCAAATAATAACCTAAAATTATAACCATAGCCCGATCTATCCCGATACACTAAGAAACAGCTAGTGAGCAAAGAAAAAATATTAAAAGAAATCACGGTATGGAAATGAGTTCACAAAATATTTAAAAAAAAAATGGTTTTTTTGTTGATCATAACTGTATTAATGTAGTTTGTAAATCTCTTACCTGCTCTATACGAATCCATCACTTTCAATTCGTAAGATCAACTTAAACATATATAAATTCACTTTCGAAGTTAAGGTTTTATAAAAGCGCCGAGAACAGATACGTACACTAGGTGAAACGGTCAAATTCCGACTGACGCTACGTGTGAGGGGTGTGCGGTGGCAGGTAGATCGAGGGTGGGTATTGTTCTCTGGTTCGTCCTCTGTTCGTGGAACTCGTTTTTGTTAATGTTTTTGTTATTTGGATATTGGGACTTTTGACCGCGTAGATCGTGCAAATACCGGTATGTGCGCCGGGTCATTTTTAACAAACGACTTGCAACGTTATGAAGCTTCTGGGCTAACCCGCGGGTGTACAGTCACGAGCACCAATATGTATCTACTTAGCAATATTCAAAAGCGATTTTCGCATGGAATAAAGACTGTAACTTTGAGATAAGACCTATTTCATATTAGTGTGGGTTTCAAAATAATATACGTATGTTCGTAACAACATAAAATTACGATCACCACAGTAGGAGAAAATCAGTTTTTTAAAGTTGCTAAGTGTATACATATTGGTGCTCGTGACTGTACTAGAATAAATGATGGGTTTATGGAATAAATGTTTATTTTTTATTAAACTACATAGTTTTTAGGCGCGCAATTAAGTCTGACCAGTTCTTTCAGACGTTCGCGAGGATTCGTTTCAATTCTAGAATAGAGATTAGTATTAAACAAAAAAAATAAAAATACATACTGTGGCAATGTTTACATAATTCGTCGAAGTTTTATTATTTACGTTAACTTCATCAGTAAGTGCAGAGTTTACTGTTGCAGTAATCATCTTTGTTTCAGTAACTAAAGGGGGACCTGCAATACTCAAAATCATTGTTTGTAAGACGTTAAACTGTTTGATTATATTAATTTATCGCCCTACTAAAAGCCCAGCGATATTTACGTAGGTATCATTTAATGTCGGAAATATCCGTACAATGTAAGTTGCACTTGCAGTTTGAGTAAGGAATGGCTACCGTCACATTTATTTTTCAAAACCACCAGGGCTTTGCATACAACCGTATCTTACACATGTATAAAGAAGAAAGAAAATAACACCAATAATTAATTATCTTCCAATCCCAGTTATAATTCTCACCTGGTTGATGACTTCATTGAAGAATATACTGAAAGACGTTGCAGGAACCGATGAGGGAACTATGCAAGTTGTTTCGTCCTGCATTACTATTGCAGTAGGTATGGTAATCCCTATGGCTTCGGTAATCACAATGGAAACTCTATGAGAAGGAATAAATTATTTTAATTTCTTCTGTCGCCTACAAATTATCACCTCGTAGTGGTGTTGGTATATTTCTGCAATTTCCAGATCACATTCTTCGGAAGAGCATTTTCAAGTAGAATGGCCGGAAAAAATCCAGTCATAATTTTCTTAAAGTATTTCATCCATTAAAATGACACATACATTACATTATCACTGGAATTTTTGTTAAATATATCTTGGATTCAGTTTGTGAAAGTTGCTGAATTGACCACAATGCGTTGTATGCGTCAAAACTAATGTATGTTAGGACTTGTTCTTTTTGAATTAAATAACTAGCGCTGTGATTATTACAATACATAAAAAGTAATTTGCTATCTATTAATAATGGGACCGTCCAACGATGATACATCGCTTTCGTCGTAACATTATGTCAAAGTCAAACAATCTATTTCAATTAGGCACATAAAAAGCACTTTTGAACGTCGAAATTTACAAAAAATATAATTGATTCTAGCCGCCCCTTCCAAAAGGTAATTTTCGTATGGAGAAGAATGGGCAAGAAACTCCACCGTTACTCTTTTAAAACATTTTACAATATTTTGTATACATTAATTATACATGGTGGCAGGGACATCTACGCGAAAACTTTTACCATGGATTCAGTACATAAGACTCCTGAACCCCAGTAGTTTGAGAACCTCGTCTTTTGCCCAATACTCGGCTAGCGTCGTCCGCGGGTCGATGGCCATGTACATAAACACCGCGAAAAGAAGCATTATCTCGTCTGCATTCGTGTCAGTCCACGAATGAAAGCGAGATGAAGGTTTCAATGTCCCTGTACTGCGTATATTCTCGATCGTCTGCTGAGCGTAGTTGTATGGGTTTGACGACGATCAACCCTATGATGTCTTTATCCCATATGTCGATAAAGGCATCATAGGGCGAATCGTAAATTTTATATATTGGTTGCATACAAGGCCTTTGGCTACTTTTGTATGTGTGTATTTTATGTCTTTTTGCCTTTACGTATATGCGCGTTTTGTTTGTGCAGAATAAACAATTTTTCTTTCTTTCTTTTCTTTCTAATCTTTGAGTGGCCCAGGGGTAGGTCCTGAGAAATCCTCACGAACACCCCTGAACGACTCGAAAGTCCGAAACCCACTCGAAACAAGGCGACGTACCCAGCAGACGATCAGCTGCGTCGTTCATCCCCGTATCAATACTGTTTATTATTTCCTGCATGGGTTCCTCTAACTCCGCAGTATCGGGAATGTCCTTGTTGATGTTATGCACTGCCGCATCGAAGCCGTCGAACTCATCGTCAAACTCGTCGTCTAATTCACTCCCGTCCACCGCCTCACGCCTAGATGCCCTTCTTGACGGAGCCGTCACTCCCGAAGTTGACGGACGAACTTCAACTTCGGAATTAGTGACGGCTACGTCAGAAGTGCCGCTACGGGTAGGTGGTGCGGGAGACGACGAGGGCTTACAGTTTGAGCTGCTGCGCATGCTGGCCTCAGCAGATTTTGCACCCACCGCCTGACATGCCAGGGGGCCCGCTCCATCATGTCCTCAGCCTCTTCGTCCGACATGTCCAGTGCCTCTATACGGTCGACTACATCGAAACTGCAAACAAGTATAATATTGTAAAAATACAGGGTGTTTGGCGTATGGACCGACACAATTTTTTGGAGGGTTGGGAGGGTCATTAGCGAGGTTTCATCCAAAGACCATGGGGTCTTTATGACATGGGTCTTAAGTGTCACGGTTATTAAGATATTTTTTTTTTTAGGTTTTTTCCTAAAATTACCCGTAATCTCGCCTTTAAATCGTCATTACTTTTTTGTTAATGGTGGTAATTGGACGAAATAAATTTTATTGTATTCTGCGACGTATTCTTATTTTAAATACATAATTATTTGATGCAATTGATCTGTAAAATAGTTATTTATGCTATAAGTGCGGAAATTATCTTACGCACGTGTATCATACAACGTTTTACTATGCCTTGTGCGAGGAAATAGAAAAAAAAAAAACGAGCGAGCCTTACACAGGGGCAGTCGCCTGCGATGTGTAACATCTAACATACCACGACGTATATAAATGATAAAAACAAAATTCATGACTTCGACTTCGACTTCGAATTCGACTTCGACTTCGACTTCGAATTCGACTTCGACTTTGGCTTTGACTTCGACTTTTTGATTTTGACCATTGTCATAACCATCGCCATCGTCATTATCATCATTCTGAAATAATGAAATCTCAGACGAGACGGTCTGACGACGGCCTCAAAAATTAAAAAAAAAAACAGAAAAGTAAAAGGCACTAGTGAAAAAAAGTGGCACTTTCCGCACAAATTGACTGCTTGGAAAACGCTCTTTTCGAGCAAATGCATTGTAAAAATACTTACGTGCTTCCAAAGTCAATTTTGTTTTTAAATGTGTGAAAAATTGCAACTTCTAAATTAAGTATTAAAAAAACTAACGGCCATTTTGAAATTACTTTTATTTAAAAAAGTTCTTTAGCTTAAACCCTTTCTAAGAGTACCTATGCTACATGTCATAATAAACAATTCATTATGTAGTCAAAATACTATTTAGAAGAGTCGGGGTTCAGAAATGACTTATAACGGTTATTATGTTTTTATTAACTAAAGTTACAAATCTTGTTCGAAATGACCTCCTAAATTTCGTATGCATGCTCGACTTCGGTTTCTTGTTTCAACGGTCGTTGTATGTAGTCTCATTTCTTCTCTCATTATTTCATACGCGCCGGTTATACGTTCAATAAGAACATCCCTAGTGGGCACCTCTGTCTGATATACCAATTCTTTTGCACGTCCCCAAACGTAGAAATCCAGAGGCGTCAGGTCTGGGGACCGTGCGGGCCAAGGAATAGGGTCACCTCTACGAATCCATGAGTTTGGAAAGGCATTATCTAAATGCTCTCGCACGACCAGTTGAAAGTGTGCAGGCCAGCCGTCATTTTGAAATACCATCGGTACACCGTCTTCCAAAACTGGGATCACGACTTCGGGTAGCTCATTGATTAAAAAATCTAAATAAATGTCTCCATTTAACCTTTCTGGCAAAAAATATGGGCGGATAAGGTGGCGTCCAATAACACCAGCCCAAACGTTAACATAAAATTTTCTTTGAAAGGAACTCTGCCTTTTAACGCGAGGATTTTCCTTTTCCCTCATGGCTAAAATTAGATTCGTCGGTCCACAAAATTCTTTTCACAAAGTTGCCATCTTCGAGGTCCGTATGTATCATAATCTGCAGAAATCCAGCCGCCTAGCATTATCACCATCTTCGAGACCTAAAACGAAAAAAAATATCCGTGAGATTAGCTCAAAAGATATTTTTTTTTTTCCGAATACTAAACTAGAAAGATAGTCAAATATCCTAACTAATAAGAAAAAGCGGAAGTGAACTTTTTTATTACGCTTTCACGCGAAAACGGCTGAACGGATTTGAATGAAATTTGGCACATGGGTAGACCATGACCTAGCTTAGGACATAGGACTTTTGTATCCCAATATTCATACGGCATCGAGACTTATGCAGGTGAAATTGCGGAGCGCAGCTAGTTAATAAATAATTTTTGGAACAGAAAAAAAATAAAAATGAATTTTAGTATTTTACTTGACGAAATGACCTGTACAAACTTGAATCTGTTAAAACTTTCAAATCGGTTAAAACGGGGTTTTCGTAACATTAAAAAGTAAGTAAGTAGTGTGTTATTTACTTTGAACAGGGGTGTAATGAAATGCATGCCTCCCATCTGCCCGAAGAACCGCCCAGACTTTCCATACTGTTAAGTTCTGCAGCAATAATTCGTATGCTTGATGTAGGATTCTCATCAAACGCTCGAAGTATCATCTCATCTACGGCTGCATTATGTTGACTGGCACTCACTCGTGGTTCTTGATAATGCAGGTTTCCTGTCTCTCTCAAGCGTCGATAAGTTGTAGAGAAGGTTTCGTGGGCGATATGACGAATGATATGGCGAATTTATCAGGGGCGATACCCTGATCGACGTGTACCACAACACGTCGATCAGGATATCGCTCCTGATAAATTCTTCGTGCTTCGCGCGCATTTCAGTTAGCGCTGCCATACGCAAGTAACATGTCAGCATACTCTTCGTTACTGAAGTTAGGCATTCTAACACCAGCAGCGAAGACAAACACAACAGGAAAACACAACAAGAAATAACAATAACAAGATTTAACAAACGAAACTCAACGAAAAAAGGGAGCTTTCACGGGCACTTCCAACAGCTGAGATACTCAGAGCTCGACTGAACCTGCCCAAACTGGTCACATCCCGAACTTACAATACAACCAATGTTAGACAAAGACAAGAATCATGCGCAAGAAAGATAAACTTTTTAGATTTGTGCCTCTGTCGTCCCACTATCTTGTCCCACATTCCAAAGAATTCCTCGTTCGTCCCACTTGAGTTTTAAAGTCACCACTCGTCCCACATTCCTGGCAAATTCAAAGTACAGTTGACAAAAAATATTGTACTATATCTTCCAATAAATTGAAATAATAGTTTTTTCTAATAACATAAAGATATTAAATACTTCCAGTTCTAGGTATGCATCCGCGATGCATGTTTTTAATTTTAATAATTAAAAGATCTATTGCAATTTAGGAAAATCTTTATTATTTAGTATCACAATCAAATCCAAATCACAGTACTATTAGTTACACCTATCAATATACACATTTGTATTTATCTTATAGAAGTACCACGTTAAGATATATATATGTATTACACATGTAATTCTGAGATACTTCAACATAATTAGAACTACTTATTTAAAAAAACCTTTATTACGTGACTAATATCACAATCAAATCACAATCACAGTATTTTAATTAACCTCCTATTTATGAAAAAGTGGTATTTTAATAATTAAATTTCCAAAAAATCAACATTTGTATATAAGTAACAGTCAAATAATTATAGACCGTATACACATTTGTATTTACCTATATGTACCTTATAGAAGTACCACGTTATGTTATTTATGTTAATGTGGTATTTCAACATAAATTGAAATATTTATATTTAAAAATCTTTATTACGTAACTAATATCACAATCAAATTACAATCACAGTATTTTAATCAACCTACTATTTATGAGAAAGTAGTATTTTAACAATTAAATCTCCAAAAAATCAACATTTTTAAACTTATCATTAATATAGACACATTAATATCATTAATAAACAAAAGGGCTGATTTTTTCCAGGCAATGGCCCAGTGATATAGTGCCATTCAACATTGCCGTTACAGAATCAAATATATATTTGTCATGAGCTATATCATCAGCACGCCGAGGTTTACCTTGGCGAGCTAAAGAAAGAACAGCGTCGTTTTTGATCACATTCAAAAAGCTAATGATGTTCAGCTTTCCCGAATATGTTCTGTTTAATTTAGCGTTACTGCCTTCCACTGGGTTATTTGTTCTGTAGATATCCCCCCAAAAATCCCATTTGCCTCGATAATATTCGTTGTCAAGCCATGCCGATACAAAATAGTCATTGAATTTCTCAATATTGAGAGTTTTCGGACAATCCTCCATTATATATAGCCATCCATCGCATTTAAGTTCAGGTGGTAGCAAAGCTAACGCTGTGCATAGAGCTATATGCTTTTTGAACATTCTCTTTTTATTTAACTTTAACGCCTTTGCTCTCTTCCAAAGTGCTTGACTAAAATGGAAGTAACAGCCTTTGCATATTACATCCGGAAAGATGTTACGGATTGCGTTCATGGCTGCTTTCTCATAATCTGTTCTGAATGAAATCGGATGCCATTCTGGAATTTGCGATTTGATAAGAGCAAACGCAGTCTCATATGTGAACTCTTTTTTGTCCATTAATAAGATGTATATTAAGGGCACGACGTGAATTTTCTCACTTGTGCTGCCAAGGTCACCGTAAATCACATATAATTGTCTGAATGGTTTCACTACACACTTAAATGTACCATCTGCAAGGTAATGTTTCACGTGTTGATGAAGTCCTTTACTATTTACATCAGCGAAAGCTAATATCCTTGTTTTTCTGTACTCATAATCAAATAAAACAAAACTCATGTAACTTACTGGAATTTTTACTTCAAACGGCGTCTTAAATGTAGCTTTCTTTATTTGCTGGGCTTTGTTTCGAGCACTATACAAGCTGTTCTTAACATTCGATAATTCAGGTAATTTTTCTATCTTGTCAGTACCTTTGTCCAATAATTTTTTTATGCTTGAATTGAAGACAGAAGGAATCGATTTTCCTTCAGAAGATTTTGCTTCTTGCTTGCAGCGATGTATTTCTTCTTTGATGTCATTTCTTGCTATGCTGGGCGTACAAATGTCATGACGAAGAATTTTCGTCACATTATTATTTGAAGTCACCATTCCTCCATGACACCTTCTGTTCACACATCTCCAGACGATTGAGCTATTTTTGTTCTCTCGCTTTTTCGTATATTCGTAACCGGCATGCAAAATAATAGGCACACCTCTTTGTGATTCAATAAAGGTTATCTCTTGGGATGTAGAAGCCAGACTGCAGCCAGTCTGAAGATCAGCTCGGGATGATGAAGCCACTGGCTCCATGTTTCAGGATGAAGAAGCCACGGCTCTATATCTGATCACCTGCAAATACAACGTGAATTAGTTCTGTGCCTCCTGTAAAAAGGGGTACCAAGTCCAATATACCCTTTTCGTTTTTAAATGAATATAAGAGAGCAAAAAATTAGCTTTCATCTGTCTAAGAAAGGTATTCCGAACGAAACTATGTACAATAGTTTCGTTTCGTAGATACGAATCGTGAATAGCTATAATGATTAAAAATCATAGCTGAAAACCGACTTCAACGTGTTGAATATGGTTTTATCATACATGCTATTGTCAGAACTGAGCCAAATTGAAATGAGACTACACGGGAAGCACCAGCTTTCGAATCAAAAGAGTCATCAAAACTGATTCACCCAGAAAACACTTTGTAGTTGAGAACATCCTCATTTTATGAAGGAGGTTAACTAAATTAAAATGCGACCATATGGGAAGCACCAGCTTTTACATAAAAGAAGATTTATCAAAATTGGTTAACCTAAAAAATACAGTATAACCGAGAACATCCTCTTTTTTTGAAGTTTGTTAAAATGGGTAAACAAAATTAATGTGAATTAGGGCTCAAATCAAATTATTATTTGTTCAAATTTCTAGTTAATGTGAAAAAGGGTTACTCATTTAAAAAAAAAAATACTAGACGATTTCGTGAAACAGGGCCATAGATAAAGAACTCCATGACAGGACCTAGGAAACAGGAAAAAAATATTTTTCAAAATTTTATTTGCGTCTCCTAAAAAGTAGCGATGTACTCTTTTTCACAGGAGGCACAGAGTTAAGTATGCATATAATAAAAGACCATAATCCTTAGACAGCAACTAATATAAAAGTAAATAATTACCACAATAGTGATATAAGTCAAATCATTTATCATGACTTCACAAAATATGAAAAAATCGACAAAATTATAATTATTACTTACCCTTTAAAACTTCACAAATATTGAACCTCACTCTATGAATACACCACGCTTAATGTAAACACCTCATATTTAAAATTAGCAGATGCACTTTGTAACCGCATTTGCTCCGATTGCGCTGATAACGCAAAGCCACGTCATTGGTCAATTGATTAATACAAAGAAAGCAGAGCGAGAGAGCAAGCTCTAATCCGGTCGCACAAAAATACCGAAGCTATAAACATTCAAAAACTTGTTCTAGGTTAATAATAATAGTAGTGGTCTAAGCAGTGGGGTGCACAGGGTTTGTACTTAGGGTCGGCTATGTGTACTTTATTAATGCCTTCAATCTAAACCTAAAGTTTGATCAGAAAAAAACTGTCATGGTGGCGTAACTTGTAATTTTATAATTTATATTATAGTGGAGTCTCGGATTGAATTAGTTCATCAAATTTTCCGCAACATGAGGTTATTTATCTTTCTGGTCAGTCAGGTTTTTAGGCTGACTGTACAATTAAATCAAATTTAACTCATATGAAAAAAATGTGGGACGAGCCAGGCATACGAATTGGGACGAGCGGGGAATAAAATATTGAAAATTAAGTTTTGGGACGAGCGAGGCATACAAATTGGGACAAGTGGGGAATTTTTTATGTGGGACGAGACTCTGTGGGACGACCGAGGCACAAATCACTTTTTACCTGCTTACGATTCCATTGTTGTGAGCAATTCGGCAGTGGCAAATTAGTATCCCTTATTTTTACAACATAATGAATAATTTTTATGACATTTAGCATACCATCAGAAAAGCTAAAGAACTTTTTTAAATAAAACTAAGTTCAAAATGACTGTTAGTTTTTTTAATACAGAATTTAGAAGTTGTAATTTTTGACACATTTAAAAACATATAATTGACTTTGGACGCACGTAAGTATTTTTTTACAGATCAATTGCATCAAATAATGTTTTTTTTTTTAGAATAAGAATAGGTTGCAGACTAAAATAAAAGTTATTTCGTGCAATTACAACTATAAACAATAAAGTAACTCCCAATCCCCCAAAAAAGTGTGTCGGTCCATGCGCCAAACACCCTGTATAACCTAATTATGAACACGTACCAAAAAGTAACTCTATGAAGGAGACTTAACTTACTGGAGAGGCAGGGCTGGCTTTTTTGGACACGTTGGGTGCGACCACCGGGGGGTCTGCTCCACGGGCACAGTAGGCGCTCCGTGAACGTTCCGAGAACCACCCGGGGTCGCTACAACCGGGATAGCATGGCGGCGGCTAAAAAGATAAGAAATACAAATTACTGCACTGAAGCTAAATAAATATAGTAATTCGTTATACAGGAAATACTTACCGCAGCGGTGGGGATGGGGAAAGCTCAGGTTCGGGGCGCGGGTCTGCCTCCAGGAAGCCCATAATAATGGCGCGACGGGCGGCGCTCTGTCTGGGCGGCCCCCTTTCAGAGGGACTGGGGGTCACGTTTCGCGACCTTGAGGTCGAAGCAAGCCTCGCCATGCTAAAAATACTACAAAACAATGATTTACTAAAATAATAGTATACCTAAAAAACATTCATTCTATTTGAGGACATCCACCTATTTTTAAGTCGGTGAAAAAAAAAACAAATATCTCGATATTTATTTTTCTTAGGCATGTCAGATAAGAAAACTACATGCAATAATAATAATAAAAAACAGTTGGAATCCAATTAGAATAATTTAAAATAACCACCACCATACGACTACGATAACAATACGCACTAATATCGGTAGCTATTAGTCAAATTATGATCGTAGATAAATAAGCTAGCAACTTATGTGTCTATCAAACAGTTTACAAGAATATTTATCATAAAAACATTACTGAACACGGCAATCAGTAGTTTAATGGATATGCCACTTCAAAGTTATCTCGAAAGCAAAACTATTATAACAAGACTGAAGCGCATACCCATTCATACAAAAAAAGAATTGTCCAAATCGGTCCACAATTGACGGAGAAATCGGTGGACATACATAAAAAAAAGAAACAAAAAAAAGAGATATATACGCTACGAACTTAGAGCCTCCTCCTTTTTGGAAATCGGTTAAAAACTCAGAAACAAGGTTAATGTGCCTATTACTCATTTCTGTCAAACAAGTCATGGAGTTAACCAAAGGTAGGTCAGAAATCGTGTATCATGTAGGAATACATCCTTCTATATTTCTTACTCGTATGTTAGAAAACTCGTGAAGAGATAAGGCTTCGTCTAGTCTTAGGAAGAAAGTTAGAAACTTGAAGCTTACGTGTTCTATACCTTACATTCGTCGCAGTCACACTTGGAGATTTATTTTTCCAATAAGTACTCAAATAGACCCAATCGTCCGAGTGATAACTGAACTTCCACGGGAACTGAGATACTGCAATTGGTTTTGATTCAGTAACATTTTTCGTTTTGTCATATGTATGTTTATAAAAGTATCAAAAATAGTTTTCTATTACAAGGGTGAATATAAGTGCGCCCAAATCCACTCTTATAAGTGTCTTCACTAAGGGCCAATTTCTCCGATCGTCTCCAAAACTGCGTTCAGTAAAACTGCGCTTATACTAATTGCGTTTAATAACAAGATTTGATCTCGTTTAACATCGATTGTATTTCACAGAGCAAAACGCCATGTTCGTTGATCGCGTTTACGAAAACCGAGTTAACGGCATGTTAGAACGGCAACATCGCGTTGCGTTTCGTCCTTGCACCGAAACTTTACAAAACTATTGCAATATTTGTGTGACAATACATATAACGAAACGTATTCCTCGGTTGTCAAGTAAATTGTCAACTTGGTAAAGTAAAGAGAGGTTATTTTGAGTATTGTTCGTTTTGCGTGGATATTGTTTAGTGCACGTTTTAATTTGTGGATTTTGCGTTTATAATCTTGTGTTATCAGTATGTCTAAAAGAAAAAGAGACCCAGCATTTCAACAGAATGAAAAGGTGCTATTGGTAGAGTTGGTCGAAAAACATTATAACACAATAGAGTCAAAGAAAACTGATGCTGTGAGTGTTCGTGAAAAGAATGACGAATGCCGTAAAATC
Organism: Agrochola lota; assembly: GCA_947364205.1. Taxonomy (NCBI): domain Eukaryota; kingdom Metazoa; phylum Arthropoda; class Insecta; order Lepidoptera; family Noctuidae; genus Agrochola; species Agrochola lota. The sequence continues at coordinate 11,934,690 of OX376239.1, read as the reverse complement.
ACCATTGAATTTAATGCTGCGTCTGGTTTACATACAAGAGATTGGACAGTTCTTAAAAATTGGTTGGAAAACTTGAAAAAAAAGGCTAAAAGTCAAATTACCCAAGCAAATCAGAGCTTTCTGGCCACAGGTATGCTTTGTGACCACATTTTTATATAATAATAATAAAAATAAATAGGTAAGTACTTTAGATTAGAAGTGCAGATTATTATGATTAATATTATATCTTTTGTAGGTGGGGGCCCTCCGAAATCTTTTACTGCAGACCCAATCATCGAAAGCGTGACCAATTTAATAAAACCCACTGTCACTGGGTTTACTAATGAATTCGATGTAGATAGAACTAGTACTAGGTATGTAACTTTACTTATGTTTATTTCGATGTTTTAACATACCCACCTAAGTAAATAATATTTATTTCAGCTTCAGGGAACACTGCTGACTGTGAACTACAACTCTCACAAATTAACTCGCAGAAACAGGAGCATAAAGATATTTACTCTGAAATAGTATTATATTGTATGTATTAGGCTCATTATTGTTATTTATGGTTACATAATTTTGTCATTTATATTTTATCTCTTTTAAAATGTAATATTTCAGCAAATGAAAGTCAAGAGTCACCGGGGAAACAAATCGAACTTGTACATGAAAGCCATGAGTCCACAGGGAAACAAGTTGAACTTGTACATAGTCTCATTGACAACCCAAAAGTAAAACCGCAATATTTATTTTTTCATTAAATTTATATGTATTTCATTGTCTGTTGTTAAAATAATCTTGTAACTGTGTGTGATTTTTTGTAGGACTGGTCTAATTACTCTCCAGTTATGTTACGGGCACCGAAAAAACACATTTTGAGAACAGAGAAAACTGAAGAATTTGTGAGCAACTCAAATTGTGAAAATATAGATCCTATAATATAACAATCCTATAAAATAATACAACCAAGTTGTAGTAATGTGCAGTCATCCTATGAAGCTACACCAGTAAAGTAAAAAATTCATGTAAATATTAGTCATTTGAGATTTATTTTTAAGTATATTTATAATAATAGGTGTATTGTTGTTCTTTTTCAGATTCAAAACTCAATCAGTAAGCCGTAGGCCTGTCCTAAACCAGACCCAAGCTTTGACTCAGCAAAAAGTCAATTCATTACATGCAGCTTGTTGGAGACAAAGAACACCACGAGGCTCAAATGAGGATTTTAAAGTTACAAGAGGAGAGGGAGATAGAAATGTTAAAGCAGGAGAGACTACGGACTGAGCAAGAGCAACTCCGTATTTTAATATTAAAAGAACAGTTCAAAAAGTTGCAGTAGCAATCATGTTTAATTATTACTATTATATAGAATCTTTTTTTTTTGTTCTTCTAACTGAACAGACAGCTGTGCTGCTGGGGAGTTTGTTGCGCCACTTCTTCTTCCCAGCTAATGCACTAGAAAGTGGGCGTTTTGGGGGACTGTCTTATGTAATTTTGACGTTCGAAAAGTGCTGATTCTCAGCCTAGTTTGAATAAATGTCTTTTGAATTTTGAAATTAATATATCTGCCATAATTTTATTTAAAGGACTTGATTACAAGCTAAAATAATTGTGGCTATTAGCAATAATAAAAAAAACAAATTAGTGGTTAAATATTTCTTGATTTCTATTTACTTTCATAATATGTTTATTATGTTACGCAGTTAATTTCGAAAGTTTACACTTCACTCATTATAGGTTTAAATCATTTATTCTCATAAAAGACAAAAAAGCCACTTACATGAGAACAGACAAGAAACATTTAGGCGCTGTCTCCACGAGCGAGAGAATCGCGACGAGTCCGCCCTTATATCGTCGGATAATCTCCACGAACGAGCGATAATTCGTCGCGAGTCGTAACGGAATCGCAGCGTTTCCGCGACGACTCGTAACGGTATCGCTGCGACTCGTAACGGTATCGCCGCGACTCGTAACGGTATCGCCGCGACTCGTAACGGTATCGCCGCGTTTCCTTGACGACGCGTTGCGAAAGAAAGAATTCAGTTACGTGCCAGACGAGAGTGAAATAAATAGTGTCTCAGTCGATAAAATAATTCTTTATTATGGATATAGTGTTGTGGGGTGCTTCTGCAAGTACGCTAGTGAATATGCAGTTATTGTTATTGTTAAGAAGGGAAAAAAAGCGCCGTTGGTGGACACATCCCATGTTGCTACGTCGTGAAAGTCATGGACATTTCCATGTGAATTATGAAGAATATCGAAATCATTCAGAATGGTTTGAAGATGAATATTTAATGCCAATTCCTGTTTTCGATGAACTGTTAAGTTTACTATCAAGACACTTATCAAAACAAGATACTAATATGAGGAAAAGTATCGGGCCATGTGAAAGATTAGCAGTAACACTACAGTAAGTTTAAAGCAGATTTATTTTACTTAAACGCTTACATCAAATTAAAACTTAAAGTTTACATTCTATCAAAGTGTTCTAACATTTGAGCAATACCGTCCTCGCTTGTTGGTGTGGATGTACGAGAATAAGAGTCTAGCAATGTATGTGATGATGGTGTGTATTTCTTAATTACGGCCATAATCTCAGTTCTGGCATCAATTAAATAGTCTTCTTTTATTTTGTCCATAAGTGGTAGCAACGAACGGAAAAAGTAATAATAATAATAATAATTCTTTATTGGAACAAAAACTAACATTTACAATTTCATTGCGTACGATAATAGCCACATTAGTTATAAACTGTGTCGCAGCTATTAACGCCCACCTCCGTGAGGAAGATGACAGTGTTCCAGGTGTTTAGTGCTATACTAGAATTTAACTAACAAAATATGAGCTAAATAAAACTAAAACTAATTAACTAAAGAGTTCGTATGTAGAGTTTGTGTAAGTGGTGTGAGTGCGTGTATGATGTGTAGATGGAGGGTATGTACAAGGTATGTACCTAGGTGTAGTGTGTGTGAGCGTGTGTGTGTGCATGAAGCGTGAGCTTGTATGGAGGTGTGTATGATGTATATGTCTATCCTTATGGCCTAACTAAAGTCTCCAACTCTTCGTAGGTGAGGGTGCAAAGCCAATCATTCGTTAAAGTGGTTGAACATTATTTCTTTGTATATCTATACTCACGCGCATAACATTCGATATCTCTTTATTAGATTCCAGAAACATTTGGACTAATGTTTTCTTTTTATTAGACGTGGATGGTTCCGTAACACTAGGGGTGGTATTAACCGAACTGTCGTCATCCTCAAAAACATCTTGACTGTCCTCATTGAACATGTTTGACGATGTTGAAGCGTGTTCTGTGTGTTTCTTTAAAAAAAGTAATGCATCATAATGAATATACTTTCGTCGTTTTGAGGCAGCTTGACCGGATTTTGAACATTGCTGCAACTTTAACTCCTTACGAAATTGATCCCTTAAAGATTTCCATTTTGTCATTAACTCAAGTCCTGAAGCAAATAGATAACTTTTAATTTAAATATTATAATAATATATAAGTATACATATATTAATTATTATGTATTTTAATAAAAAAAACAACACAGATTAATAAATCCGAACGCTTTGATGGAGTCTTCGTTTTACATCGCATTAAAAAAAAAACTTTCCATCAGGTGTGATTGCAAACAAACGCGAGCCTATTTTATATAAAAAAATATATGATAAAGTATATTTTTTAAATAATAATGTCATTTTTCAGATATCTCGCTTCTGGAACAAGTTATAAACGCCTTCAGAATAAGTACAGAATTTCGAATAAAACGTTGGCTAAATTAATAAAAGAAACATGTGGAATTATATGGAAAGTGCTAGCACCTACAGAAATGGCAGCCCCGAACAAAGAATCATGGAAAATAATCTCAGAGGGATTTAAAGACAACGCGAATTTCCCACATTGCTTGGGAGCGCTAGACGGCAAACACATTCGAATTCAGTGCCCCCGGAATTCCGGCTCTCTATACTTTAATTATAAAAAGTACAACTCAATCGTTTTATTGGCTTTGGTGGATTCGAATTATTTATTTACTGTGATTGACGTAAGTTCTTATGGCCGTGAAAATGATTCTACCATTTTTCAATCTTCAATTCTAGGCCAGAAGCTAAATAAAGAAGCCCTTGATTTGCCGGAAGAAGAAGAACTGGTATTTGGCGGACCCAAAATGCCATATGTGATTGTAGCTGATGAGGCCTTCGGTATTCATCGAAATTTAATGCGACCGTATCCAGGTCGATGTCTTCCTACGGATAAAAAGATTTTCAACTACAGACTGTCTCGTGCGAGACGTTACGTGGAATGTGTCTTTGGACAAATCACCTCAAAATTTCGCATATTTCATAATACAATAAATCTTCAACCGGACAGTTCAATTCTTGTAATAAAAGCAGCTTGCGTTTTGCACAACTTCATAAAGCGTCGAGCATTAAATGCCACTGACGGGGAAAATGAAGACATACACAATCAACAAAATATGACACCCGTACTTCAAAGGACAAGGAATTCGGGGTTGCAAATTCGAAACTTATTTAAAGATTATTTTAACACATTGGGCGCGTTTCCTTGGCAAAATGACTACATCGTTTAATGAAAATTATCTTTCTTATAATTATTGTTGAAACAACGGTTTTGTACCGACGAATGTATATTATTTTGTTATACCATAGACAATAAAAACTAACAATTATAACAACAAAAATTACCTGAATAAATAATATTGTACGCCTACCTTTTTCTTTTTTTTCTTTAGAGGTTAGGTCATCCCACTCTGTGAACATAGCACTTCCCACATCATCATACAATACTTTGCTTTAATTTCTCTGTTTCGATACTCGGCCAACTGAACATCGTAAAGGGCAGGTCTCTCTCTCACTTCAAGTATAAACTTTTCAATGTCAAACATTGTACTATTGTTTAAAAAGGTTCTCGAAACGTCCTTGCTTAACGAGAGGCAACGCTGAAATGACGCTGCGTTTGACAGCGCGCCCGCTGCGCGCTCGTCGCGAGAGCGCCGCACAGTGGGCTGAAACGGGCCGATAAAGGACTTAGCATTTAAAAAAAAAAGTTTATTTTTCTGAAATTTTAAATATTGTGTTGGATTTATCTATCGATTATAAGTAATTATTTCTATGAGAGTCGTTCAGATAACTTAGTATTTTCGGAGTTATAAATATCCAAAGTAATTTTTGTATGAAGCAAAAGAAAAAAATGTGAAAATCTCTAAATTCTCAAATTTTCTCAAAGAATTGACTCTACGTATGCATAGTACGTACAAGGTGTCCAGAAAGGGTATCGGGTATTTGTAAGTTCAATGAAACAAAAATTATTTGTATCCAATAAAAAAGTTTATTGTTTATTATTAGCATATGAATTGGAGAATTATTTGGAAAAGATGATGTTATCCAAATGATGACCGTTATGTTGCTGGCACTCTTCTAAACGGAAACGAAGATTGGCGATAACACGTTGACACATAGCTATTGATATTGCTGCCATTTCTGACCTGATGTTTTGCTTTAACTGGGTTAGATTCGTCGGATTGTTTTGATAAACCTTACTTTTAAGGTATCCCCATGCAAAATAATCAAGTGGGCTAAGGTCGGGGCTTCTGGGAGGCCAGTTGATGTTACCCCTTCGCGAAATGACTTTATTAGGGAATAATTCGTTAACAACTTCCATTGAGTCATTTGAGGTATGGCAAGTGGCCCCATCTTGCTGGAATCACGTTCTTGAGTTGAAACCTGCAAACTCCTGCAACTCTGGGACCAAAAAATTTCGCAACATATCGCAATAACGGTCACTATTCACATTAATTGCTCGGCCTCGTTGATCTTCATGAAAATAAGGACCAATTATGCCTTTAGCAGACATAGCGGCCCAAACAACGACCTTTGGGCTATGCAGGGGTCGTTCATGCTTTCGTCTCGGATTCTCCACTGCCCAGTACCGACAATTCTGCTTATTAACATGACCATTCAGGTGAAAATTTGCTTCGTCACTGAACAGTATGTTGTTAAAGTTGTTAAATCGCTGCAGCATTTCGTTCGCAAAATTCAGTCGATTAGCATAGTCCGTATCCTTCAATTCTTGAACCAATTGAATTTTATAGGCTTTTAGATGTAAGTCTTTCTTTAAAATCGAATGTAAAGACGATTTTTTTATGTTCAACGCTTGGCTTCGCTTTCGGATGGATAAAGACGGATTTTGACGAACCGACGCCTCAACTTCTTCAATTGTTTCTTCATCGCGAACTGTACGAGGACGACCAGAGTTTTGAATTTTAACTGTCGCACCTGTATTCTCGAACATCCTGATCCATTTCCTAATGCTATCGTCACTTGGCGCGTGGCGTGTACGATATTCCGCACGATAGAGACGTTGAGCAGTCACTATTGAATCACCATTACGATAATACGCTCGTACGCAAAATGCGCGATGCGTCCCCGAGTACTGTTCCATCGTGACTAAAACTCCACAAAATGGCGGACGCCACGAACCCCTCCCCGCACCCTTTAGACGCCCCGTTTCGAATATGGCGCGAAAACAAATACCCGATACCCTTTCTGGACACCTTGTATATTTGTCCTATTTTAGCGCCTATTCTCGGGTTGCGATTTTCTGCGATTTGGTCGCAATTTCAAATTTTGTTCTCTATTCCACACCACCATAGAGGTTAAGAACTAGGCGCGTTTTTTTTTTATGTAGTGGTCTCCCCTTTAGGCCTAATCCACTAAGGACTAATTAAATAAATAAGTAAAAATCACAATCACTACTGGCCACTGCACTGTTTTAATTTAATCACTGTCAAGGGTATCCACATTAACGAATGCAAAATTTTCGTATTCGTCATCATCAAATGTTTCCGCTTGTTCAATTACTAATAAACTTTGTGCTTCTACTGACAAAGTTTTATGTTTTCTGCGAAGTTTGTGACGTTTCGCTGAGATGAGTGGATCAGAGCTGGTCAATAAATTATTTAAAATGTCTTCATTTGTAGTTTTTCTACTGCATTTCCTGGAATGGTGTTGGCGGTACCTACGAAAGTCTTTATTTCTAGCTTCAGCAGCTTCTTCAGATAGCTGTCCAATTGGTATTAGACCAAAACTTTCAATAATAGCTGCACCATGCATAAGAACTTTATGAACACTTGAAGGCATATAATACCAGCTATATAATTCCAAATACAGTTGCATGGTCACTTGAGCATATTCGTGAAATTTCGCTGTGTCAATGTGGTAACCTGATGAAATTGCCTCTAAAGTGATTGCAAATCGCCTTATTAATTCTTCACTAACACCAGTTATCTCAGCAGTCATGTTTGGATTTGCAAAAAATCTTCTAGCAGTATTTCCGTCATTCGTGGAGCCGTGCCCTTGTTTAACAACATCAATCAGAAGTCCCATTCTATTTTTAAAAGCGTCTTGTATGTCTTTCTTTCTTCTTTCCATGATGCACTTGTTGTCTCCCTTTACTGTCCATGTCTGTATCGTTAATCTGTGGGCTATATGCAGAATGCATTCCATCATTCGTATCCAGGTATGCAATGATGACAATCCGTATTTACAGAGATCTGGATCAGTCGGTTTTGATGCAATTAAGGGCAAATTATTCATCTCTGTTGGAGTGGCTTTACAAATGTCGCATCTCTGAGATGAAGTATCACATAAAATTGATGTTGCTTTTCCGTCTATCATAGTCATTAATAAAGAGTGTGAAATTTTTTTTTCTCCAACTTCTGTTTTCACTAAATTTACAATCTCTTCCTCAATAGCACTTTTTTCCCGCAATATCGTTGTTTTATTTTCTTTCACAAATTCGAAAAAGATTGGACGACACCAGTAAGATGAATTTGGTGAATCGTTTTGCCAGATAACTTGTTCGCCGCACACTAATTTTATTGGCACTAAACTACCCATAAATATGCTTGAATCGTCAAGTTGACTTTCTTGTTCATCGTCTGTTTGCATTTTTTGTTTGTAATTGGCTTGATTAGAAGCACCGTCAAATCCCCACTTACTGATTAGTGTAAATTCTTTACAACCACTATCTATGACGAGTAACGTCATTATTCTTGTTGTCGTTATATCCAATAGAGCTTGTAACTTTATTTTAGCTGAGGTTTCTGTCACTGTAATAGCATCTTTTGGTGGATAGCATTTCTGTTTCGCATGTTGCACTTGATAATAAGATGGAAATATATTACTGTCTTTTTCGTTAACACTTTTTCTTAAAGTATTGTATTGCCACTTGGTCAGCTTAAGTGATAAAAATAACCCTAAAGCCTCATCCGGAGAAAACACAGGTTTTGTTTCTTTAACAGATATGCACTTTTTAACTTTTTTTTACATCTTGAGGATTCTTTAGTAAATGTTCTAGTATTTTAGCAACCTCCTCATTCCCATCCGCTTTCAACTGTTCAAAATATGCATATTTTATTTCGTCCGAAGATAAATTAAAGTTTTCTGCACGTCTTTTTTTCTGTTTAAGCGCTAATTCACAAAAAGGTTTTCTTGGGCTTTGTTCGGTGGAGACACCGACAGAAACTTTTGATGGTGATACATACTGAGTTGATGTACTCGGTGCTGGTTGATCTTCATTACTGCCTATTAAACACTTAATAAAGTCTGGCCATATTATGTTTTCTTGTAACCATTCACTATTTTTAGTTCTGAATATATATTCTTTACGATAAGCGTTTTTCCATCTTCTATTTAAATTATAACAAAATTTTGCACAAAACAACATTAAGGTCTTTTCGTGATCATCACTTAATTCGACTAAAAATTTAGACCTTATCTCACTACACAAACTGTCATTATTTTTAATACTGCCACTGTTTTTTAAAATAACGAAAAGATCAAGGTTTGTCACTAAATTTTCAAACATTTTCACAAATACAAAATAACAAATAAGTAAGTAATGAATGTGTGGGGGTAGTGCGTCTATTATGGTGGGTAATAGAACACTGAAGTACGTTTGAATGCAACCGAACATTCCGTAGATACCCTATCGTTGCACCAATCACGTTACGACACGTCATAACTTGTTGTTGCGCTCGCGCACTCTTATCCCTTGATTCCCGGAAATAAGTCTCAAAACAAATTACCCGTAGTCATACCTACCTATGGTGGTGGAAAATATCGAACATTGTTTTTTTTTTAAAGAACTAAGTAGGTATTGAGGTTTTCAGGCCGTTTAGTATACATTATTTTCAATTTCAATTTAATTGGAATAAATGGCTTAACTAAAATAACATGACTCTTCATACAAATTTGATATGGCTATATCTCCGAAAGTACTCATTGAAATAAAAAAGTCAAAGAATAAAAACGTTTTAAATTTATGCCTAGATACAAAAAAAATACATTTGATCTCTTAAGACCCAACCTTGTAATCCCAGCCCACTGTGCGCCGGGTCCGCTGCGCGAGCGCGCGGCGGGCCCGCTGCTAGTCGCGGCGGGTTAGCGACGATGTAATGACGTTTCGCGCGCTCGTTGCCACTCGTCGCATCGCGGCGATAATATCGCCGTGTGGAGACGGTTCCATAGAGAGTGTATAGAAATACGTGGCACGACGATAATATCGCCGCGATTCTCTCGCTCGTGGAGACAGCGCTTAAGTAAACTTACCCCCCCCCCCCCTTTTATCCCTTGCTAATGTAGAATAATATCTTTACGCTTTCTATAGTTAGGGTTTTCTCTCAATGTTCTACTAGATGAGTGAAGCATATTTCCCTCATTAATATTGCCTTGAACTAATAGAGCATCCCAAGAAGCAGGCGGTACAACTTGATAATCATCAGGAGGAAGATTTTCACCAGATTGCCTTGCCATGTTATGTAACACAGCTGTCGCAACAATTATAGGGAAAGAATTTTGTAGGCTAACTCCTAAACCAACAGCCATTGCTGGAAAACGCCTTTTCCACACTCCAAACAATCGTTCAACAGAATTTCTGGTTCGTATTTGTGACTCATTGTACAAATTGTCTGCAATTGTGTTACACCGTTCAAGCGGTGTCATCATGTAGTTTTTACAAGCATAACCTCCATCTCCGACAAGTACAGCATCTTTATATGTTCCTAGTTCAAACAAAACTCTTCGGTAACATTTATTAAAGATGTGAGAATCATGTGTGCTACCTGGCCATCATAATCATAATCATAATCATAATCATTTATTCATTTGTAAACATAGGTTTAACATAGATGGTATTAAAAAATTAAAAAATAATAGTAGCTCTATGTTTTGCTTCATTGGCATACAAATGTTTTTTGTTGAGAACTTAATAACTAGATTCACATGCTTAGATAATATTAGTACAATAAATTTAAAATATAATTAGGAACTATAACAGTAAGGTTTTTTAAGTTTTATAATTATTTCTCGTTTAAAAATTCGTCTACTCTGTAATAACATTTTTCGGTTAAAAATTTCTGTAGAGCTGTTTTAAATTTAACTATTGGCATGTCTTTTATGCCGTTAGGTAATTTATTATAAATCTTAGGAGCTAATCCAAAAAAACTCCTGGACATAAGAGCGGTTTTACATTTTAAATTACATAATTGATTTGCATGTTGAGATCTTATTGGGTTTTTCTTTACTGCTGAGAATTTAGGGAACAGATTCGGATTCATTTTTACAAACAACGCAGTTTCTAAAATATATAATGACGGTAGAGTTAATATTTTCAAGGATTTAAAATAAGGAACACAGCTGTCTGTTACTTGAAGACCGCACATTGACCTTATGCAACGCTTTTGCATTCTAAATACCGTCTCACTGTTAGTCGATTGACCCCAGAAAATAACCCCGTAGCGAAGGACTGAACCAACTACTCCGTGATATGCTGTGACTAGTGTTTCAACGTTTACTTTTTTTGAAAGCTGAAATAGTGCATAGGCAGATTTACTTATGCGCTTACATAACAATTCTACATGAACTTTCCAAGTTAGCTTGTTGTCAATAGTTATGCCCAAGAACTTACTATTCATAACCTCTTCTATTATTTTATCGTCGTAGGCTACAGAAATGGTAGGATTTACGCGTCGTTGGTGAAAATGCATTACGTGAGTCTTGTTTAAATTTATTTTTAAGTTGTTGTTTTCAATCCATTTAACGATCTCGCTTAGAGTAACATTGATATTATTTTCGTGGTCTTTAGGGTCTGTACACTCAATAACTACTGTGCAATCATCAGCAAAGAGGACCATTTTTTGTTTTACTGCTCTTGGAAGGTCATTTATGTATATTAAAAATAGTAACGGACCCAGTACGCTGCCTTGTGGCACGCCGTATTTAACCTTTTTGAATGCGGATGTATAGGAAGTCTCTAATTTAGTTTTAGGGGATATTCTACAGATTTCAGTACATTGATACCTGTCACTTAAGTAAGATTCTAGAAGGTTAAGGATGTTGCCTCTTACTCCATATCCATATAGTTTCTTTAGTAGCAGGTTGTGATCTACATAATCAAATGCTTTTGACATGTCAGTGTATATGGCGCATACTGGAATAGAATAGAATAGAATATACTTTATTTGCTTTGAATGCAGGTACATACAAATAGGATCGTAAATAACATAATAAAGAACCGTGTACATTCTGCCTTGTTGGCATGCAAACACAATAATTATTATACAAGTTATCAATATAGGTTATTAAGATGTATCATTTAGGAAATCCTGAACAGAATAATAACATTTACCTACAAGTAATTCAGTAAAACATTTTTTAAATTTCATCAAGGGCAAGGTTTTCATATGATCGGGAATTTTATTAAAGACAACAGGAGCCATACAAATCACATTTTTTTTTAATAAACTCGTTTTAAATGTGCCTGTGTGAAGTAAATTCTGATATTGTGATCTTAATGATGTACTCCGTTTTCTGGTTTCTGTTAATGTGGCAAATAAATTACGGTTTGTTTTAACAAATATTGCTAATTCGAGGATATAGAGGCATGGGAAAGTTAATAGTTTCTGAGACTTAAATATAGGCACACAACTGTCAGTAACTTTGAGGCCAAATATAGTTCTCAAACAGCGCTTTTGAGCTTTAAAAATGCTTTCTCGTTCACTACAATAACCCCAAAATATAACACCAAATCTTAAAATAGAAATTACAAGACCATGGTAGGCCACTAGAATTGTTGACCGATTTACTTTTTTGGATAGGTTGTATAACATAAATGCGGCTGTGCTCAGACGTTTACAGATATCTTCTGCTTGCGGCTTCCATGTTAACTGGCTATCAATTAAGATTCCTAGAAATTTTGTGCTATTCACTTTATCGATAGTTTGGCCATTGTAGTTGATATCCATGTCACCTGTAGATATACGTTGGTGAAAATGCATAGTTTTAGTTTTTTGTAGATTAATAACTAGGTTATTATTGTCAAGCCATTTTATTAAACTGCTGATCGAGTTATTGATGTCATTTACGTATGAGTCTTTATTGGTACATGAAACAATTGAAGTACTGTCGTCTGCAAATAAAATCATTGGATTAGATATATGGCGTGGCAGGTCATTAATATAAAGTAGGAATAGTAAAGGTCCGAGGACACTTCCCTGCGGAACTCCATATTTTATTTCTTTAAATGACGATAAAGTTTTTTGTTCCTTCCTAGATTTTAAACATAAGCGTGATATCTCTGTACATTGTCTACGGCCTTTGAGATAAGTTTTTATTAAGTTAAGAGCATTGCCACGAATACCGTACGCATCAAGTTTGGTTAAGAGAATATCGTGGTCCACGCAGTCAAAGGCTTTCGACATATCGGCATATATTGCACATACCGGTATTTTGGAATCTACTTTAGGCATTATTTCATGGAGAAAATCAAAGATGGCCATGTTAATATTTTTATTTTTCCTGAAGCCCATTTGTTCGTCACATAGTATGTGGTATTTAGTTAGGAAGTTGTCAAGAGATTCATAGATACCTTTCTCTATGATCTTGGAGAATATAGAGATAAGAGCAATTGGCCTATAATTTACCATTTCTTCTTTATCGTTTTTTTTATATACTGGTATGACTATTACGCTCTTGAGACTTTCTGGAAATACGCCAGACTGTATGCTTACATTAATAATATGAGCAAGGGGTTCAGCTATACAATGTGCAACAAATTTGATAACTGTTGTTGAAATGCCATCGAGGCCAGAGCTCTTTTTATTTTTCAGGTTTCTAATTATACGCATTACATCTTGAGGTATAACAGGGGCCATAAATATTGTATGCGGGTTTATATTTATGTTAATGGTATCGCATAACGTATGTTTAGGTATGCCAGAGGTTTGTTCAATGAAAAAGTTATTAAAAGATTCAGCTATTAAATTAGGGTTTGATATTATTTCATCTCCTTTTTTTATTTGAGAAATGGGTTCTCTTACAATTTTGTTGTTATTAATAATTTGCCAGGCCGTTTTGGATTTGTTTTTTGAGTTATTTATTAAGTGGTTATTCTGCGCTTTTTGTGTAAGTTTAATAATTTTCTTAAACCTCCTTGAGTAAATCTTAAATTTATTTTTGTTTTCAGACGTTGGTTTTAGTCTCTGCTGCCATAATAGTTGCCGTTGTTTTTTGCTACATATTCGTATCCCGCGAGAGACCCATTTTATTTTTTTCTCTGATTTTATAGTAACTAATTTGCTCGGGAAACAGAGATCGTGTAACAGTAGGAAAATGTCAAGAAAGTTATCACAGGCTTTGTTAGCATCCTCTGTATTATATACATTAGAAAATGATAGACTTTCGAGGTGCGATCGAAATTTAATAAGGTTTTCTTGAGTTATATCTCGTATTAATGTTCTCCATGTTTTTATTTGATTCGTTTTATTAACTTTTATCTTAATTATTTGAGCAGTGTGGTCAGATAATCCAAAGTCAGTGATTTCATATTGGCACTTCTGCTTAAGATTATGTGCAAAATTGTCTAAACAGGTATTACTGATAAATCTAGTTGGCTGATTAATTTCTAGTTTAAGGTTGAAGCTCCTGAGAAAGCATTCAAATTCAGAGGTGATTCTATTCCTGTTCAAAACATCTATATTAAAGTCTCCACATAAAATTACTTTTTGAAAGGGTTTTTGACAGACATTTTTTAAAACGAGATCTAAATTTTCATAAAACTTACTTAGATTACATAATTTAGGAGGCCTATATACACATATAATAATAATTTTTTGAGAAGGAAATTCTACAGCACAACATTCTATAATTCCTGATATCGAGTATTTCATTACGTCAGGTCGTTCTTTATACTCGTTCTTACTGGGTTCTTTTTGTCTACAGACGTCATTATGCTTGATAATAGGTCATAAAGTGCCATATTTATTGTAGAGTTTTTACGGAATCCTTTTTGTTCGTGGCATAATAGCTTGTTTTTTTCAAAGTAGTTGCAAAGAGCATTATATATTACTTTTTCTATAATTTTTGAGAATACTGGAATTTTTGCGACTGGCCTGTAGTTTTTAATATCGGATTTATCATTTTTTTTGAAAATTGGCTTAATAATAGCCTTTTTGAGGTGTGTAGGAAATATGCCATCGGTTATGCAATTGTTAATAATATGAGCTAGAGGCTGTGATATTGAATCTTTAACATATTTTATTACTTTTGTAGATACGCCATCGTAGCCAACAGTATTTGTATTTTTTAATTCATTAATTATTTTAATTATATCTAACGGTGTCACTGGAAACATGAATAAAGATTGAGATGTCAAATTATTAAAATTGTTATTAGTTGTATTATCACAATCGTCTTTTATATTATCATTTTCAATTAATTCTATAAAATAGTTATTAAATGTTGTTGCAATTTCATTTGGATGAGTAATAGTTCGGTTTTCTGTTTTTAATAATATCTTGCAACAATATCGGTGAATTCTAATTTGGCATTACAAATTGCCTGGACATTTAGTGAAAAGTATCCTTTTCTGTTGCGGAAAGACTCTGGGTTCTCTCCTCCCGGTGACCTGATATACTTGATGTGAGTACAATCTATAGCACCAATAACTAAAGGAAATCTAGCTTTTTTGTAAAACTCAGTTTGCGTCTGAAGTATTTCACTATGTGTACTAGGAAATACAATGTGATTAGGTCGTAGAGCAGCAATAGCACAACTGACTCTATGCACAATTCTGTGTGCAGTAGATGTACTGAGTCCACATAAATCAGCAGCAGTTTGGTAGCACCCAGTTGCATAGAAGCGAAGAGCACATAACAACTGGTTAATGGGTGATATGCAGTGATTTCTGAAATAAAAAAGAATCCATAAGTACTACTTACGCAAGTAACTATAGGTAAGCCTTTGATTATTCAATGTGTAAAGGAAGTACAGTCACGAGCACCAATATGTATACACTTAGCAACTTTAAAAAGTGATTTTCTCCTACTGTGCTGATTGTAATTTTATGTTGTTATGAACATAGTATTCTGGAACCCACACTAATATGAAATAGGTCTTATCTCAAAGTTGCAGTTGTTATTCCATGCGAAAATTGCTTTTGAATTTTGCTAAGTACATACATATTGGTGCTCGTGACTGTATACAGGGTGTCCAAGAACCTGGCGTCCAACTGGATTCCCACGATGCCCCAAGTTCTAACAGTACTCAGAAAAATATTTTAAAAAATCCACCCCATGTACTTACAGAATTATACTGATTTCAAAAAAAAAGGGGAAATGAGCACCCTGTGACATACTTTTGAATGCTGTGACTGCTAATGCTGATAATTTCGATATTTCTTGGAGGTTTTGTAATCTAGGGTATTGCTGTGTCTAAATAGAATGTAAAAATAAAGTACTTATTGTCGTTTATTCCCGTTGTCCCCGTACACCGTGTCCCCGTCCTACGGGGACAGCGGTACTTCAATTAAATATGTAAAAATATTTCCCGTTGTCCCCGTGGTTTGATTTTACATTCAAAAATATGTTTCTGGCACTCGCCGGCCGCTGCCGCGGCACCGCTCGCTACGCTCGCTCGGCTCGTGCGTTGTGTGGTTACAGTTCTAACCTAACCTAACCTAAATGTTTCGATTGTCCCCGTTAGCCGAATGTACGTTATGGGGACAACGGGAAATAAATTTAATCACGTCCCACTGTCCCCGTGACGGGGATATGGCATACGGGGACTACGGGAATAAACTCTTATTGTACCATTTTAAAATAAAATATTATTTTAACTAAAGGTGATATGGAAAACTATTGAATTTCGCAACTTTGACCGACTGTAGTGTAAAAAAAATGTACCAAAATAGTATGGCAAGTGACGTCAAATTTTGACGCGTTTATTCCTCTTTTTAAAAAGGTATAATACTTACACATTAATTTGAAAAAAAAAATTTTGATAATATTTTTACTCAACAACCCAATTTTTACGAAGTGCCTACCTACTAACGGTAACTGTCGGACCCTTTCTTATCTTAGAAACTGTTATGTTACTACTATTATTTACTTCGGTTCCAAGAGTGAGCAAGAAGGAAATACACACAGGTAGATGGGTTCCCAGTAGAATAAAAGCAAAGAATGTTAGTTTAAAGATATTTTATTACAATAAATGTTCAAAATGTTGACCACCCGCGGCAATACAAGCTCTCACTCTCCTTAAAAAGGACCGCTTTATGTTTCGCGAGTAACTTTTTTGACGTATCACCTGCACTGCTTGTGTTATCTTCTCACGAAGGTCAGCGATGTCATTAATGGGCTTCGCATAAACGAGCTCCTTCATAGTTCCCCAGAAAAAAAAATCCAGCGGATTTAAGTCAGGTGAGCGGGCTGGCCACGGGATTGTTCCTGATCGCCCAATCCACCTGTTCGGGTATTGCTCGTCCAAAAACTCTCTAACGGATACGCGAAAATGTGCTGGACAGCCGTCGTGTTGGAACCACATATCTGGTGGGGTCTCTTCTAGTAAGTTTGGCAAATCATTTTGAAGAAAATTTAAATATGATTCGCCAGTCAAATTCTCGGGCATCTCAAATGGACCAATAATATTCCCACAGAGAATACCGGTCCACATGTTCACTTTGAACCGGTACTGGGATCTATCTTCTCGCATCAAGTGCGGATTTTCCACATGCCACTCGTGCAAGTTGTGTAGGTTCATGTAGCCATCCTTCTTAAATGTTGATTCATCTGACCACAAAATTTTGTCGATAAAGTTTTCGTCTTCTCGATGTTTTTGCAGGATTGTTTCACAAAACGCGACTCGGCTCGGATAGTCTCGAGGTAAAAGACTTTGCACTCGCTGTACGTGGTACGGATGATATTCTTCTTTTTGGAGAATACTGTGTGCTGTGCTCTTCGGTATCCCCGTATCAGCTTCTATTCCTCGCACAGAGATGCTTGGATTTGCCGACACCGCCTCTAAAACTTCATCGCGTATGAAGTCATTTACGGGTCGTCCTTCACCAGCTACTTGATTGGGGAACCGCCCGTCACATAGTGATCTGTGCACATTAATGAAAACTCGATGGTCGGGATATCGCGTAGCCCTCGGATACCTTTCTCTGTAAAGTCTCGCTGCAGCTCGTCCATTACCTCTACATTCTCCATAAATGTAGTGCATATTTGCGTATTCTTGCGGAGTGTAGGTCGCCATGGTAGCACACACAAAACACAAACTGTCCAAACACAGGCAAAGGTCGTCGTAAAGAGTTCGTTTCAAAGTCCAGAGCACAAAGAGTAATCGAGTCCAATAAACAAAGCTTTAAATCGTAGTACGTGATCAATGGCAACAATAAGAGAGAGGTGCGTAGTAACGGCAGGAGGCAGTGACGCGTACTGACCGTACTGTTATCCTAAATAGCACGATCCCAGATAGCGTCACTATCTATCTCACTCGCACCTCTAACCTTTTTCTCCCTCACTCTTACCTGAATAATGGGGTACCATAAAGAAGAACCAGCAAATCGCAAAGATAGTTTCTGTCTTGCTCCCTCCTGTTGTAATAACGAATCACTATGGTGAGATGCATGCACATACCGTCCCTTACGGTCTAACCTGTTTTTTGAGAGGCCTGTTGTTATTTTGATGAGCATACAATAGTAATTCTTTAGAGGTTAGATTCAATTCGTCGTAAATTTTTCTTTCTAAGAATTCTGTAAGACATCGTAAAAATTGGGTTGTTGAGTAAAAATATTATCAAAAAAAATTTTTTTCAAATTAATGTGTAAGTATTATACCTTTTTAAAAAGAGGAATAAACGCGTCAAAATTTGACGTCACTTGCCATACTATTTTGGTACATTTTTTTTACACTACAGTCGGTCAAAGTTGCGAAATTCAATAGTTTTCCATATCACCTTTAGTTAAAATAATATTTTATTTTAAAATGGTACAATAAGTACTTTATTTTTACATTCTATTTAGACACAGCAATACCCTAGATTACAAAACCTCCAAGAAATATCGAAATTATCAGCATTAGCAGTCACAGCATTCAAAAGTATGTCACAGGGTGCTCATTTCCCCTTTTTTTTTTAAATCAGTATAATTCTGTAAGTACATGGGGTGGATTTTTTTAAATATTTTTCTGAGTACTGTTAGAACTTGGGGCATCGTGGGAATCCAGTTGGATGCCAGGTTCTTGGACACCCTGTATAAAGACGGTATGTAGGTAGGTACTACTTTTAATATTATTTTACACATTCTACAAATAAGGTTTAACCAATTTCATAAAGGTAGGTTCCTACGTAACCTAACTTTATAGGAATAAAATGTTATTTTATATCGAATGAGGAACTTACATGTTTGTAGGAAATTCTAGTTTATCTTCAATAGCTTCCAATATAGAGAGAACTGTCGGTTTTGTAAGTCGAAATCTCGTCACAAAGTCATGATCATCTAGAGTGTCGAAGTGCTCCTCCCTTTCACGAATCCACCTTGTTCGTCGAACCACAAATTCATCCTCATCTTCTTCAAAGATCAATGAGTAAACTCTTCTCATTATGTATCTCAAAATATACGTAATTATGCGATTAAAAACAGGTAATATCACAACAGTGTCACTTCTTCAACACAATATGGCGGAAGCGCGCGGTACGGTATGTCAATTGCATAATCGCGTTTAAAACGTTAAACGGTCAAAATTGAGCGTTTAGTACAGTAACTGCGTTTAGCACTAAACTAGTTTAAAAATTGTTGGTGAAATGCCATAGCCAACCTAAAACTTAGATTAAACCTTAAAACGCCGTTTATGTTCAGTTAATCGCGTTTTATTTGAACGGAGAAATTGGCCCTAAGTGTGATATAAAACGGAAAAAAATGTGGTCTTGGGATATTTCTAAGAATATTTTTTGCTAGCTGGGATGTTACCAAGAGAAAAAAACTTTTTTTCACGCCACCTGCTACGATCCTTACATCCTATTATTCTATAGTGTCTTGTTCTTGCATCGTCTAAACACTGTTTAGACTGTACAACTCTTGTTGCTTTAGTTAGTTAAACTCCTGCTTACCTTATTGTTGATCCAATTGGTATAACTGGCGACCTTGGTGTAGATGACCGGGTATTCGGTGTTTCCACAATCCGCGCTAGTGCGGTCCAAGTTCTAGGTTACGAGGCCCACGACTATTCCCTGGTAGAGCAGCGCTTATATTATGTTAGGATAAGAATCATTTATTGTATTTGACATTCGAATGCGTTGATTCCTGGAACTCACACTAGGAGTCCCTGTGTCGTGAGACAGTATTGCCAACAAGACGGGACCTGGTGTCGCCCATTTTCAGAGCTTGAGTAGCCTAAAGTAGCCTAATTTGAAATGAGGTAGCCTAAAGTAGCCCAAACGCCGAAACTAAAATAAAAAACAGTTTTTTAACAATTTATTTATTTATTTATTAATTCAATTTATTTATTAATAATGGGACCTCCCAGACGACGATATGTCGCTTTCGTCAAAACATTACATAAACATGGGATCAAATTACTTCGTTTGTTAGTTAGTTGGCGTAGCTGATGGATTACGTTTGATCCAACAACGTTTCCAAATCGCAATATTAACTAACAGTATCAACACCATTCCAGATGTTGAGGAAATTATGATGACAGTAGTGTTGTTTGTAGTTTCTGTATCTGAACCTTTTACGCTGTTATTCAATATTGTATCATTATAAATGTTTATGGTTGGATCTAACTTTTCGAAGTAATTCCATATTTTGGTAAAACAAAACCGCTATTGATATTTTTTAAATCATATCTTAACGTAAGTTCTCAGTGCGAGTTCACACGGCGCGTTGCGTTGCGTTGCGTCGTCGCAACGCAAATATTTTGACGCATAGCCGGCCACACGGGCGCTGCGCCATCGCAGCGTTACTATGACGCAGTCTTAACGTTCCGTCGGCGCAGCGGCGACGCACAGTTGCGGCAAGCATTTTGAAAAAATATCGCAGTCAGTCTATAGCAAATCATGGATCAGAAAAGACGTCTAGCATTGCTCCTATTACTACGTCACCGCCGAAATCGACGCAAGATCACAAGACGGTACTGGATCTGTCCTTTCATTTCATTAAGAAATCGTGATGGACAGTTTTTTTTGTTAGAATATCGGGAGTTGCTATTAGACGAAAAGAAGTTTTATAATTTTTTTAGAATGAGTGTATCCAGCTTCGAATGTTTATTGAAGTCCTTAGAACCACACATACGAAAAAACTATACTAATATGAGGAATCCAGTGGAACCAGTAGAAATGCTGGGAATTACTTTAAGGTAACTATATAAATATTTAAGTAATAAAAATATAACAGTTTTTTTTGGTTTGTTTAATTAGTAATCAACTCACAAATAATCAGCAATTGTCATAATTTTAAGTTTAGACATTATTTAAGAGAGATATCATCCAGTAATTACAAATTAGAAAAATCGTATTCAGTTTCTTCACTTGCTTGAGATGTTTCTGGAGATGTAATTGAATTATTATAATCAGAAATGTATGTACTTTGAAAATTTGCTGTTTGATACCCATATATGATGGTTGGTGAGACGTTGATGGGCCACTCACATATGATGATGTTTGTCCATACCGCATTTCATCTATAATTTGTATAACTTTACTTTGGAAACGGAGAGTTTCTCGGTCGGAAAATTCTTGAATAGATGGCAATATAGCTCTGAAAAAGGACATATGGCGATTTTCCGGCTCCTTGAGAAGTTTTAGTCCTTCTCTTTCAAACTCATCCATTTGCATTGCCCTTTTGCGCGCGACTGGAACATAGCGCGGAGTGTTGTCTGTGGTAATTTCATCATTTGTAGACGTAGATTCATTGTTGATTTCTCTAGGCGAGTCTAAGCTAGATTCGGTGGCATTTTGTTCCACTTTTCTCAAAAAAAGAAGTTGATTATATAAATGATACTTCTTCAGTTTCGTAGCGCCCGAGCCCGATTTTGATGCTTCTTTTATTTTTTTTGAATATCTGAAGTAATTATCTTTTACACTTCTCCATTTCTTTATTAAATCATTACCTGCAAAACCAATAGTAAACATGATTTAATAATTTATACATAGTGAATTACTCGATAAAATTTAATGACATATTCAGATATCGTTAACAAACACTATGTGACCAACTCTGGAATCGTGAAAATATAACAGCTGTTACATACAAAAAGCAATACCTACTGAATCAAAATGTATGCAACAGCTGTTATTTTTTTCGCGATTCCAGAATTAATTGGTTACATAGAGAAAGTTATTTCCTATCGATGTCTGAATATGTCAGTATTTTTTTTCGGGTATCTATCTATCTCATAAATGCATATTATAATAATTATTTTCGTTTCAGATACCTAGGAAGTGGAAATTCAATAACTGATTTACATTTCAAATTCAAACGGGGAAAATCTACTATTGCATATATGATACAAAGAGTTTGTCGTGCTATATGGACCAATCTTCTTCGAGACAACATCCCTGAACTGACAACTGAAAGTTTCCAAACAATAGCGAGGGGTTTTGATGTAAAGGCAAATTTTCCTCACTGTGTTGGTGCCATCGACGGCAAACACATCCGCGTGTGTAATCCTGCAAATAGTGGCTCACTTTTTTTTAATTATAAAGCCTTTTTTTCGATTGTGTTGCTAGCTATTGTGGATTCAAATTACAAATTCGTATTTGTCGACATCGGTGCATACGGAAAAGAATGCGATTCAACCATATTACAAAATTCTAAACTGTACGAGCTAATGATTAACAACAACTTACGACTACCTCAACCCCAGCCACTCTCTGGTAGCAATATACCAACCCCGTATGTATTTGTGGGTGACGAAGCTTTTGGACTGAGCAAACATATTATGCGTCCATATGGCGGTCAAAATCTCGACTTACAACAAAAGGTTTTCAATTACCGTCTAAGCAGAGCCAGAAGATATGTCGAATGCGCTTTTGGGATTATGGCTAACAAATGGCGCATTTTTCACAGACCGATAGACGTGTCCTATGACTTCGCTACTGACATTATAAAAGCATGTTGTGTATTACACAATTTTGTCGCTGATCGAGATGGTTTTAGACAAAGAGATAAATTTGCTATAAGTGTTGATGAATTTCTCCCAATACAACCCGCACATGAAGAACAGACAGCACCGAATGTCATAAGACAGCAATATGCGACCTATTTTATGACTAGAGGAACTCTGCCTTGGCAGCTAAATAAGGTATAATTGTATTAAGAGGGTTTTCAAGATTTTCTTGCACCGCCAATTCCGCGATCAGTAAAAAATTAATATTTTATACCTACTCAGCGTAGTCTAGGTTAGTTTTGAGCTAAGTAATAAAATAGTACTCACGCTAATTTTGTACTGATCGCGGAATTGGCGGTGCAAGAAAATCTTGAAAGCCCTCTTAAATAAAAAAAAACATAAATATCTGTACTGTGAACTCACCAACTTTGTTTTTTCGTTCAGCTGTGAAATTCTCGTAATCAGGAAATAAAACTTTTGATATGTCTTTCCAGGCTTTTGTTTTTAAATTTTTATTTTTAAAATCTACGTTTGACTTGTCCCATATAATTTCCCTTTCCTGTATCAATGTAATCAAGTAATCTATGTCAAGTTCTTCAATGGTATTCATTTTACCCTGCAAATAAAACTAAATACAAAAACGTAAACGTAAAACGAAATGAGCTTCCGTGTATCCTCTCTGTCAACGCACAAGCAACTGAGCGCTGCCGCTCCGACGTCGCACGAGTACACCCTCTCTCGCTTCGTCTCGGGGGCTGCTGTCCGTCATGTGTGCGTTGCGACGACGCAACGCGCCGTGTGAACACCTTGGTTATTTGCATGTAAAACAACGCAAGGACAGCGCTGCGACGACGCAACGCAACGCAACGCGCCGTGTGGACTGGCTCTCAGGGACACAACTCCGTCGCTACGCTGTCTCCGCTTGATTTTGCCATAATATATCACTTATTAAGCCCGTGCATTTTTGCAACCGGCCGGCGATGGAATAAAAAAAACAGTTCATACAATACTACTGCTGTGATGGCGGCGCGGCGGCGGCGGCGCACAGTGGTCCGGTTTAAAAAAAAAATGGACATAGGATGGAAAATGCATATTTCACTCCGCAAAAAATTGTTTTGTATAGAAAATTTAACGCTGATTAATTCTTATTACTACCAGTTTTCGAAAAAAATGCACATTCACGTCTAAAAAAAAAGTCCAAAAAAAAATTATGGGCGAAAATATATTTTATTTATTTTCTCTGTTCAGTATCAAAGTATAGTAAGCAAACATAATATTTTCGACAATTACCTGTTGTCCTCAACACCACGACATATAAATTGCTTGCGTATCCCTGCGGCCCTGGCGCCTACGATTCTTCAAAGTTTCAAATTTTAAAGATGAATTATTTTGATATTATTAACGAGTTTTTCAATTGATTCCAAAATATTAGTTATAATAATAAAGCAAGTATTCAAACACGTAATTTGTGCTGAAATATTTTTTTTTTACTAAACAGTTAACATTTTTATTACATTTTCATTTATTGATAAATTGTTGGCTCTACGAGTAGCGTGACTCATCTTAAGAAATAAAATCGGAAATAGATGGTGCCCTGAAAAAGGCTTTTTTCAGTAGTCCTGAAAAGGACTATTTTAAGCAGTCCTGAAAAGGACTATTTTAACAGAACAATAACAACACCAATAAATCTGTCACGTTTACGTTAATGGATCATCTTCAGAGTGCAACTCCTGAAGATCTATATTTTCGGTTACTTCTGTTACATTCCCAGGCAAACACAAAAGCTCTTTAACATCGGGAAAAAAAATCGAATTGCTTTGAGTTGTTGTATTTTGGTCGAATATGGGATAAATACGGGTCCGAACTAATTAAAAAATTATGGAGCAAGTCTTCGTTTGTCTTCATCCTGATAAATTTCTTGTGTGATATTCACGAACTCTTCTAAATTCTTTACTTCTTGCTTCACCCGCTTCTTCGGAAAGAATTCCAATCAATGGGAAGCTAAAGTGATGACAAATGTCTGCACCATGTATGAGTAGCTTGTGCACACTTGCGGGCATATAAAACCATGGGTATAGGTGAACAAAGATCTCAGCCGTTTCTCTGCAATAAGTCCTGAATTTTGAAATATCTATGTCACATCCAGATGAAATCATTTGAAGAATAACCGCAAAATGTTTCAGTAGGTCTTTGTCTATATTGGTTATTTCGGCAGATTTCTCATAATCTCTAAAAAAACCTTCTAGCTGTGTTTCCGTCGTTTGTAGTTCCAAAGCCTTGCTTCACAAAATCCACAAATATTCCCATTTGCTGTTTGAATTCTTCTTGTGTCAATTGTTTCTTCGCAGCTTTTAGTTCCTTGTGGGCACCTCTTGCAGTCCACATCTTAAAGTCCGTGTTGTAAGATATGTGTAGCATACATTCCATCATTCCATACACCGGATCCACATATGAAGAGAAGAAAGGCCATATTTATTTCTAAACATTTTCTCGAACAGGTCTTGAAAATACTTCTAACAGCTTGTTCATCTCAGTCGGCTTAGCAAAGCAAATATTGCAGGTAGATGCAGACGAAGTATCTGTTATAATATAATAGTGACCACCTTTCCGTCGATCATGGTCATACGAAGGTCGTGACTAATCTCCAGCCCGGCCCATTTTGTAGGATTGATGTTTTCTATTTTTTCTTTAAATGCAGCTTCTTCTTGCTTGATGTACTCGTATTCTGCTGTCTCCTTACAAAACTCGAACTTAATGGGCCTACAGTAATGTATACGTATTGACGAAGGTGTCGGGTTTTCCCATATGGTACTTTAGGGGTATGAGGAACAGGGTGTAAAGTTCACTCATCCCCCATAGAAAAGGGAGGATCCTCCGACCAGACGGGTGTCGTGTCTGGCGGGCAACTGCTGGTTGAAGGTTGAAGTCGGGAAGCTTGTATATATGTTCATCGCGCGGTAAACTCTAATTGCGCGATGCAGGATTTGTGTGACGTCAGGATGTCGTGTGAAGTCAGGTCTTTGATGCGTAGTTCGCATGTAGCGATATAGATACCGCAACAGTACCATTATTAGAAACGAATTTAAGAGGGACAAGACTGGAAATGAAAACCGATGAATCACTGAAGTCTACATCTTCACTTCTTTGCTTGTAGGTGCTTTGTGAAGAAGCTCCGTCGAAACCCCATTTACTGAATAACTTTAATCCTTCAGTTGACGAACCAAACTGGGTACCGGTTACTGGTAGAATCTTTTGGACTGTCAGATCCAATAGCGCTTGTAGCTCCACTCTGGCTCCTCTCTCGGTAATTTCTAAATCATGTGGATAGCATCTCTTTTTAGCTTCAAGGAGTTTATGATACGATACTAACATTTCCACTTTGACAGATTCAATGTCATTGAATCTGTCAAAGTGGAAATACTTGTGTTTACGGAAAGTGCTGTTACATTGTGAAGTTCCAGTGTTCGTAGTATCGTATCATAAACTCCTTGAAGCTAAAAAGAGATGCTATCCACATGATTTAGAAATTACCGAGAGAGGAGCCAGAGTGGAGCTACAAGCGCTATTGGATCTGACAGTCCAAAAGATTCTACCAGTAACCGGTACCCAGTTTGGTTCGTCAACTGAAGGATTAAAGTTATTCAGTAAATGGGGTTTCGACGGAGCTTCTTCACAAAGCACCTACAAGCAAAGAAGTGAAGATGTAGACTTCAGTGATTCATCGGTTTTCATTTCCAGTCTTGTCCCTCTTAAATTCGTTTCTAATAATGGTACTGTTGCGGTATCTATATCGCTACATGCGAACTACGCATCAAAGACCTGACTTCACACGACATCCTGACGTCACACAAATCCTGCATCGCGCAATTAGAGTTTACCGCGCGATGAACATATATAGAATATATATATGAACATATATATATTACATAAGGGACGTTTTGTTTTATATTTTTGATATGAATTATCGGTTTGATTAGTTGCTATTATTAAAGATTTATGTTTGTTTTCTGCTTGACTGTTATTAGTGTTAGAATAATGTTCTATATTATGTGTGATTTTATTGTGTTCTAATGTCTGCAATAAATTAGCTTTTTTACTATTAAAAGAACAGAATTGAGAAACTGTTGGTTTTGTTGGTATGATGTTACGATGAGCTTCCCATTCCCTGCTAGTGATAGGATCTAGTTTAATTGCCATTATATAAATGATCAATGTATCCCAACTGTCCGTGGGCTCGTTCATTGTATTAAGGGCTCTGATATTTTTATTAATTAGATCAACTAAACGACGCAAAGAAGTGGATGATTCTTGTGTAACATATTCTTCATTGAACAAGGCCTTAACATGGGTATCTACTAAAAGTCTACTATTATCAAAGCGTTCGCATAGTAACTTCCACGTCATTTGATAATTATCACCTTTAAAATCAATATTTTGTATTATTTCTAATGCATCGCCTTTAAGCGACGCACGGAGGTAGTGGAACTTACTAATGGCATCTATGCAACTACTATTATGGATTAGTGACAAATATGTATCTCTATACTCAAGCCAGTACTGATAACCACCATCAAATTTAGGTAAATCAATTTTAGGTAAGCGTATAAAGTTACGTTGTTGGAACGATTCGCCTGAGTGTTTGTTCACCGAGCCTGTTACAGACCCGCCATCACCGCTCTCGTTACTAGCGAGCAGGCCGTGCGCCTGTGCTGCGAGTGCGTGGTAACGGTCCTCGAACTTTGCTCTCTCTGCATACGCCTCGTCAGGTTCATCCGAAAGCACCTGTAAATGGTCGAAGTGGTCATATGTACCCTCAATTTTTTTTAAACGGCTGTAATTCTAAGCTTTGAACGTCGGAAATGATTTTGCAACTAAGAAGCACATTCATAAAATTTGTGAAATTTGTAAGCTTCGCTTTAATAGCACTTCGCCTTCTCAACAATACGTCTAAAGAGGCCATAGCGTTATCTAGCAAGAAAAGAATTGGTAATATTAACACTAGTTGATTATGCGTAGCAAAGTTTCGTAATGAAATTGGCAGTTAAGTTTGAATAAAACAAATAAAAATATGTGAATGAATAGCCGCGTGACCTTGATGAATATCACGACAACCGGCCAGCTACAACGGTCAATGACCGCTCAGCTGTTACAATTATATGCGCACACACCAATCATGCACCCTAATAACGGTAAATAGCCTGGCGATATAGCAGTGCACAAGCGTAAGCCGTGCATAAGAGTGAAAGAGACAATAATAATGTTAACACGTATTGACTCAAATATGAACGTGAAAACGGGAAATAACAGAACAAAAACACTTATTTGTCTGAAAAGGTTATAGAAGGAAAAAATTGGAACGAACTCACCCAATACCGAACCTTTATCCACAAGAAACCTGTTCAAAAATCCTTCCAAGCGATAACTCGGCGTAAATCGTATAATCCAGTCGATGTTATAAGCGCCGGCGTCGTTATCAAGACTTGGAGGAATGTAGTATAGTTCAGTTCTTGATCTTCTTGTGTTCAATCAACTTCAGTAGAAAACCGTTGCTCCGGTGACGCAGCGAATTCAGTTTGTTAGGAGTCCAAAGTTCACCAACGTCGAGTAGTAATGCCAGTAGCCGACGAAATTATTTTACCAAAACGCGACTTTAAGGAGGCTCGAAGGACCATTTGTTAGGGACCTAGTTAAGGACTGAACTTAAAAGCAGTGGACTGTAATTAAATTGAATATACGTATTGTAAAAAAGGTTATAATAATCTTGACGATGTTGGCAAACGTGTGAAGTGCGCGCATGTGCCGTCGTCGGAGATCGGTAGCGAAGTGGTCGATGGCCTGCATCCCGCACGCCGCGCCTCTCGCCGCTGCCCGCGCCGCCGCACGGTGGATCGAAAATCGGCTGTAGAAGACATAGGATCTCGATGTCTTAAATGTTATTTTTTTTGCTGGAAATGACTTCTGCCGCTCATTACTGTTCTATAAAATGTCATATGAAGTAATTGTGTGCACAAATGGAAGAGTTATAATTTTTATAAGAAAAAAATGTATGGAGCTGACATGAAAAATGAGGATATCTCTGGAATCGCTAGGATAGCCATTATATCCTTGCACACTGTTATAGTACTATTTATTTGTGAATTTTTGACATACTTAATGTTGCGGCATCTCTTGTGATTTTTTTTTTTTAAATCGTCAAAATTAAATAATAAAAAATGTTTATGATATGTACATTTTAATGCTTAAATATGGCTATACCAAGTGTAACTTACAATATTTTTTATGCTTAGACCAAAACATTCTAAAAAATCACAAAGTCGTATTACCTACTTATTTGAAATGACATGGTAATTATGAATTACATAATATGTAATCTTGTCTAACGCCTCAAGTCCACATTAGCTAATGATTAATAAAACTTAATACCTATATACCTGTTAAAAGGATATGTACCATAATGAGGGTAATTAGATAAACGGTGATCATTAGTCAATAACAATAAATGGTAAACTATTGTATGATTAAAAATAAAAGCAAATTATTAAAAAAAAAATAACTTAACCTAACCTAACATAAACAATAAAAGTTAACTTATTTTATACTTCGTCACCATCAGAATCAGGCTCTACAATAGATATAACTTCTAAGAACTCTGTCGGAGCTTCCTGATCCTGAAGTTTCAGTAGTTCTACTGTTTCCTTAAAGTATGTCTGCCTCTTGTGGGCATTTAATTTTGGTCTTGTGGAAGAAATTAGAGGATCAGAAGAGACGATAAGCATATTGAGGATATCCTCGTTTGATGCTTGTCTACTCTTTTTCCTAGAATGTTGTTCTCTAAACCACCTCCTAAAGTCTTTGTTTCGGGCCTCTGAAGCTTCTTCCGAAAGACTTCCAATTGGTACAATAGCATTTTCTGCAATTATGTCCCCTCCGTGAATCAACAATTTGTGGACGGTTGATGACATGTAGTACCAATCGTACAGTTCCACGTATTTTTCAGCGGTTGTTCTAGCGTATTCTTTAAATTTCGGCACGTCTACAATCTCTCCAGATGTGATAGCTTGCAGAATCACAGCAAATCTGCGTATTAGGTCATCTAATTCAGTGATCGCTGCAGTTTTATCAGGAAATTCAAAAAACCGCCTTGCTGTGTTCCCGTCGTTAGTTGTGCCTGATCCTTGCTTAACGATGTCAATCAAAAGGTTGAGATCATCTTTGAATCGATCTTGAATGAGTTTTTTTTCGTGAATGCAATAACTCTTGATGACCCTCTCCTCTTGCAGACCACTTTTTGAAGTCGAGACGATACGCTATGTGTAGAAGACATTCCATCTCATTAATGCGGGCATGAAGTGATGATAATCCGAACTCATACACACCAGAAGAAATGGTTTTTGACGCAATGACATCTAACTTATTCATTTCTGTAGGCTTAGCCAAACACAGGTAGCAGGCCGCATTTGACTTAGCTTCAGACAGATATGTACAAATTTTGCCGTCAATCATCGTCATCATTAATTTGTGACTAATTTCATGTCCTTGACATTTTGAGGGAACGAGAGCTTCAATTTCGTTATTCATTGCAGTTTTTTCATTTATGACAACGTCTTTGGTTTCTTTCACAAAACTAAACTGGACTGGACGGCAATACCTAGGTGAGCAGGGTTTTGGATTCACCCATACGGTATCACCGTCAGCTGTCAACTTTAATGGAACCAAAGAGGTCATAAATATGCTGGAATCATCTTGACCACTCTCTATGTTTTGCTTATATCTACTTTGGTTAGATGCACCGTCAAATCCCCACTTTGATATTAATATCAATTGTTTATCTTGTATCGCATCAGGACTACGAATAGTTTCAAAAATTCTGTTCACTGTTAAATCTAGTAACGCTTGTAGTGCAATCTTAGCAGATGAATCCGTTACAGTCACAAATGTCTTCGGAGGGTAGCACTGTTGCACTTTATAGTAAGACGGATATATCTCCTTTGAACCTTCTCGAATAGTCGTTTCCCTTAATGAGATATATTGCCATTTCGATAGTTTTAATGAAAGTAGCAAACCCAGTGCTTTTTCTGGTGAAAATATTGTTGAAGGAGCTGGTTTGTTCAACATTTCCTTGATTTTTTCTGCTGCTTCTGGATTTTGGAGCATATGTTCAATAACAGATGCAATATCCTCACGACCATCTCCTTTCAAAAGTGCTGCAGCTGAATAAGCTACTTCATTAGGGTCATCGCCTATATGTTCATCAGATCGTCTCTTCTTCTGCTTGTTACTTAGATCTTCAAACGGCTTTCGAGATCTTTTTGTCATCGTTGAAGTTGATTTCATTGTTGAAGTTGATGGTACAGGTTCAGGTACAGGTTCAGTAGAAATATTTTCACTTGTTGATTCTTGAATGAGCAAATTGGTTTGCACGCAGTTTGGCCAGTCAATATTTGCCTCAAGCCAATTACTGTAATCACGTCTAAAAACTTAACTTTTCCTGTGGGATCGTAACCATCTCTTTTGAACTGCCCGTCTAAATCTTCGACAAAATTCTTTCACGGTAACACTGTCTTCATCTGAAAGGCTAGAGCCCAGTCGAATAACAAGTGTGTTGAACAATAGTTCATGATCGAAAGATGAAGCATCCTGATTGCTCAGAATAACAAACAAATCCAAAAGTGATGGTCCAAAAATGTATGGACCAAAAACCCAGAGTCGATTTAGACAAATCTGGTATCAATAGCTTTATTAAAATGCACAATTTACCCCACCGAAAAAAAATTGCCCATATCCATGGGGTATATGAGTTATAGACGAACAAAGTATATATGGAAAATCGTGAATAACTTGTTATTTTTACCAGTTTTTTCCACAGCATTATATTAATAATGAATAAGTTGTTATTTTTATCAGTTTTTTCAACAGCAATATATTAATAATAATAATCATAGGACAATAATAAATATAAGTAGCGATTATATGAACCTATCAAGTTGAAATCTTATATTTCACAGCTTGTAAATCATATGTCAAGATACTTTTGTCGTGAAATCTTTTTACAGTTGAATGTGCCTATTTTGTCTCAGATTATTTATTTTTAAGTCGTTTATTAAAAAAAAAAAAAAAAAAAAACAAATACTGTGGGAAAAATATGTATTTCAATTATTTTCAATGTCTATTAATATATCATCTAAGAACCCAGCAGGTTGCATAAGGTCGTCTTGGTACCTGGCCCAGGCCAGATAATATACACGGTGGAGCATACGGTGGAGGTCTGCCCGGCTTGGGCGGAGCACCGCCGTGTCCTCACGGAGGCGATCGGCGGCGACGATCTCTCGCGTCCGGCCCTGGTTCAGGCCATGGTTCGGAGCGAGAGTGCATGGGAGGCCGTCACCTCCTTCTGCGAAGCAGTTATGCTCGCGAAGGAGGAGGCGGAGCGCGCGAGGGAGATGCAAGCTGCACGCCCTCGCGGCCCTAGTCGCCGCAGGAGACGCCCCGGGCGTCGGGAGTCCAGAGCCGACTTCCGGCCACCGTAGGCGCGGGCTTGCGGACGGTGAGCAATGGGCAGCTCGCCGTCCGATAAGGACCAGGCCCGTGTCGACGGCGCGTTGTGTTCCACGCGCGCCTCAAAGAGATGTCAGCACCAACCGACGGGGTCGAAAGACCAATGCCTGCTGGGGTTGCGGGTTTGTCCGAAAGGGATAACGCGGCCCCGGCACACAGGCAATGGAAGGAACACGGGTGGGTTTTAGTCAGTAAAAGTCTGACACACCCTCTCGCTCTGCCCAGAGCGGGAGAAGTCATTTGATGATTTCCCATCCAAAAAAAAAAAAAAAAAAAAAAAAAAAAAAGGCCAGATAATATATAATGCTTATTATGTGGGCACAACTGCCCAATGTGCGGCGACCATGAATACAGCTGCAACAGTATTCCGAAATCCTATTCGTGTTATATAAAACATAACAGTAATATGTTCTTGTCCCGACGTGCCTGGAATGGATTCGACACCTAATTAATGTACTTTCTTCGTTATTAATATTTATCCTTTCGGGGTGTCTAAAAACTTCAATTGAAAAAACCCCAGTTCCTCTAATATGTTCGCAACAGTAGGACCTTGCAAGTTTTACGTGGTATGTGCCTATTGCGAACACAATTAATTGGTCATAATCCATTCTTGGAAAATCCGATAGATTGGGGTGTGTTGCATCCATTCGGGTAAACACAATTCTTTGTCGATCCCAATGATGTTCATCGACGTAATCGGCTAATAGGTTCGGCCTGTCCCTATTTCTTTCAATCATCTCTATAAACTCTTCAGTAAATCTGCTGTCTTCATATGTTGGATGAGTTGCATTGGTAAGCGCTGCAGCTATTCTATAATCTGTCATTGCGTTGCCTAGCGCTATATTAAAATATTTGTGTCTAAATATTTTAAAATCTCTTTTTATCGTGCCATTAATGGTTTCCACGACCCATCTAACCATGGTTATCAATCTGGATTTATTTGCCGCTATTGTACTTAATTGTCTTTCATTACGTCCTACAGACGGTGGCATGTAAGCGTTATAACCACATTCCTCTAGATCCGGCAAACAGTCTCGGAAACCCCGATCCAAAACAAATACATCATCTGGGTGTAAAAAGCATCGCATTGGAGCTTCTTCCATGGGACCATCATGGTTATCTAATATTAGTTTTACTATGTCGGAGTCTGAAGTTCTGGCGCCGTAGGGTCCAGTTACTTCTATGATGTAGCCATCAGCACACACAATCATGAAGGGCTTAATCAAGTTGCTATACTTGTGTAAGCTATAGCTTAATCTTTGAAAGAGAAAGTTGGAAGATTTTTGAATAAATAAATAAGTGCCGTCGATAATTAAAATGGCCTTTGTTCGCTCTTCATTACCAAAAATATAATTCGGAAGTGTCCTATTCCTTTCGATCACTTCATGTCGGCTGATGTGGTCAAACCCGAGATGCCGAGGAAGGTATTCATTTTTGAGACATCGTCTAGCCTGCTTTAACATGCGTTGTAAAGACGTTTTCGATGTGTTTATCAAAGATGCCAGTCTTACGTGAGGTTCACCTGATCTAAGTTTACATAGGTATACGCCCAATACAGTATTGCACTTATTAGTTTGTCGTAAAGACGGTGTTTCTTGTAAGATACTCTCAAACTGGTTATGGTTCATTCCAGTCCAAAAATGGAGATCTTCTTCACTTATTTCATGAAGCCTTTCAAAGTCAACATTAACTTTTCTTTCAAGCACTCGTGTATACAACATAACTATCTCGCGTAAGTTCTCGTTTCTGAAATTATCTTGGCGATTACTCACATTTACAGAGAAATCCTCAAATGATGAATTCATTATATGAAATCGACAGACTCGTGCTAGTTCTGGTATGTAAAAAGAATAATAGCTTAATAAGTGCGCTTTTATACTGTCGGGCACTTGTCGAAGTTGCGTTGAAGTACAATTGTCGAAGAGACATCTTCTTGAAGTATTCGCGGCACGTGTAAATCCAGTTAAAGAAAACGATTGCGGTGGTCTAGCTTCAGGTGTTGATGGTTGCCTCAATGCATATTCAATGCGTTGCCAGCAAGGATGACAAATAGATCTTGACCCATCAAAGACGATCTGAAATCAACGAGACATAATATTACACAATGAAACGATTGTCAAACGTTTATTTTATTATCAACCTAATATGACCATTTTTGTAAGTACATAGATAAATAAATATTTGTGGTCAATTGCACACTGCGCCATCTAGTCCCACAGTAAGCTTAATGCTTGTAGTATGGTAACTAGACAACTGAATAAACATACTTAAATACTTTTTTTTTTAAATACATACACATTATACATATTTAACACCCAAACCAAGACAAACAGATATTTTTGAAACTACAAACAAATGTTTGTCTTCTGCGGGAATTGAACCCGCGAATCGAGATGAATTGAGATGAATCATTACTTTACTCGGTGACCTATATTATCATTATTATTAGTAAAAAAGCTGGTAGGTAGGTACTATGGCCTGGTCCCCCTCTTCATGAGAGGAGGCGATGCCCCTACAGTGGAGCGTATACACATAGGTATATTGGCTGACAGTGCAACAAGTTTATGACTAGCTTAATTGCACCACTTGTAATCATAAAGCCTCTAAGTATTGTTATCATCCTATACATAAACTCACATACGGGTAATGTCAGACACTATGTGTTAAGTTTATACTACCACGAACGGGTAACTAGACTTAACTTAAGACTTACTTCTTGTGGTTGTCCATGATTCAGTAGGTGCTCCACGACGATTCGATGTGACTCCAAAAACTGAAGCGACAATACATGACGTTGTCTCCGTAACACAGAGCGACTACAGTTCACACAACGATTGTTCACCTCCATATTAGCAATGTCCAAAACAAAGAGTAAATCGGTGTCCGGTGTAGAAAAAGCAGGTCAAAAAAGCAGGTCCAATAATGAAAATCGGTGTCCGGTGTAGAAAAAGCAGGCCTTAAAAATCCAATAATGAAACGCACAGATCACAACGGTAGCAAAGCAAACGAAGGACTGCGTGCGTCGGCGCCGTTAGAACCTCGGTTCAAGTTAAAGAACAAAAGAATAGAAAATGGCGACTGGCGTCCGTCGGCGCGCTCGCGCTCCTATAGGTAAGCCTCTCGCTCACTCAATAGAGCGAGAGGTAAGATGAACGCATCATATTCTGAAGTATTTGTGTGTATTTGTTTAGCGAAAACAAAATAATGAATAACAAAGATAGGTAAATATGCTAGAGAACTTAAAAAAATAGACGTAATCTCATTAATAAAGGACTTTGAACTTGATAGTTGCATATGATCGCTAGTTATATTTATTATTGTCTTATGATTATTATTATTAATATAATGCTGTGGAAAAAACTGGTAAAAATAACAAGTTATTCACGATTTTTCCATATATACTTTGTTCGTCTATAACTCATATACCCCATGGATATGGGCAATTTTTTTTCGGTGGGGTAAATTGTGCATTTTAATAAAGCTATTGATACCTAATTTGTCTGAATCGACTCTGGGTTTTTTTTGGACCATCGCTTTTGTAATAATGCTTTCCATTATTCACGATCACTGAGTAAAAAGACACGGTAGGATAGATGTTAGTATTAGAAATGCTCTAAATGAACTGAAGTTGTGAATCCAATGTTTGACTATTTACTGTTATTGACTAATGATGGTATCACATTTATCTAATTACTTTCATTAAGTTAATCCTGCACTAATTGCTAAATTAGCGAGTACCCCAAATTATTTTGGTACGTATCCTTTTAACTAGGTATATAGGTATTAAGTTTTATTAATCATTAGCTAATGTGGACTTGAGGCATTAGACAAGATTACGTATTACGTAATTCATAATTACCATGTCATTTCAAATGAAAATCACAAAGTAGGTAATACGACTTTGTGATTTCTTAGAATGTTTTGGTCTAAGCATAAAAAATATTGTAAATTACACTTGGTATAGCTATATTTAAGCATTAAAATGTACATATCATAAACATTTTTTATTACTTAATTTTGACGATTTAAAAAAAAAAATCACAAGAGATGCCGCAACATTAAGTATGTCAAAAATTCACAAATAAATAGTACTATAACAGTGTGCAAGGATATAATGGCTATCCTAGCGATTCCAGAGATATCCTCATTTTTCATGTCAGCTCCATACATTTTTTTCTTATAAAAATTATAACTCTTCCATTTGTGCACACAATTACTTCATATGACATTTTATAGAACAGTAATGAGCGGCAGAAGTCATTTCCAGCAAAAAAAATAACATTTAAGACATCGAGATCCTATGTCTTCTACAGCCGATTTTCGATCCACCGTGCGCCGTCCGCTATCACGACAGGAGCCGAACATTGCCGAGTGGTCGGAGGCGCCCGAACAGTGCCTTTAAGTTACTATTATAATATATTAGTGCATATTTTACTCCTATTGCCGGACCTTAATAAAATTGGCCAGCTAGATTGTGAAAATTACACACTGTGCGCCGCCGAGCATGAGAGCACGGCCGCTGTTGCCTTGGCCGTGCCCCTTTACCGCTCTTTCTTGAAGGCGCCTGTACACTCCTTCCGCAGGCGCTCAAGCGGCCATTGCGGGTCCTACCTAAAGTCCTGCTCATGCTGGGCGTCGATGATTTCGGCGAAGGGCGGGTCGCCGTCCAGCCTGTTCAGGCACACCAGAGGCCGCCGCATTCTCGAGTCTCCCACCCTGAGCATGGCCGGTATTGCCGCCCGGAGTCTTGTCGTCGCCGCATCCGTCGTCGTCTGGACTATTACCCCCGCGTTGCCGACTTTGCGCACCTTGGTAACTTGGACCCACAGCTTTGCAGGGTCGATCGCCTTTTGTAGCTCAGCCTTTGTGTCGTTTGCAGTTTTAATGGCGCCATTATCCTCCACCGGGTAGAAAGCCATGGTTGGGCCAGACGCGCTGTTGATTAAAACCGGCACCGTTCGCTGCGGTAAGCGCAGCGCAGAGGCATATGTTGCCACAGGTGGCTGCGCTGCCGCTGCCGCAGTTCTCCTCCGCCCCACGTTCCGTCGTACCCGCCCGGGTCTCCGCAGTTGCCAGGCGCAGGGTAAGGTGTGCAATCACATCCGACAGTCGCTCCGTGCGGAGGCCAATGGCTGCGACCTCGTCTTTATTGAGTTTAGAGGTCTTGGAGCGCACTGCCTCCATAGTGCCCCTTGTTGATGGCGTTGCCAGCGCCGCCAGG
This sequence comes from Agrochola lota, assembly GCA_947364205.1. NCBI lineage: Eukaryota > Metazoa > Arthropoda > Insecta > Lepidoptera > Noctuidae > Agrochola > Agrochola lota. The sequence goes on along the minus strand of OX376239.1, from coordinate 11,897,463 downwards.
ATCTCCACTGGAGCCGTAGATAGTGAGTCAACACCGTCGATAATTGTTCCGCCGTCGACCACCTCCTCCGTTTCCTTCTCTTGGGGGGGGGGGGGGGGGGGGTGAGTATGCTGGCCTAGTCAGCAGCCCACCAATGGACGGTACCTCCACTCGTTGCGCCTTCTTCAACCGCGCGCGAGCCGAGCGAGCGGTGCTGCGGGCACAGTTCTGACCTAACCCATTTCATATTCCGTTATCTGTTGTCTGTTCCATTTCACCGTCGTTAGCTCTCGCACTTCGTCGTCGACTCTCGTGGAGTGCCGACGAGTATTTTTCTAACTATTATTCTATTGGTCGGCGCGAATTATCGGTCCCTCTTGCTCTCGCTTGAGCAAAGTTCCGTTTAGGCTCGCGGCCATCTTGGTTTTGGAGCGAGCGCGAGTGACGTGTAGGCGGAGCCTGTATCCACTGACGCCTTGTGTCAGTGTGGTGACAGTGCCAGGTGACTGTGACATTTACTCTTCGCCCCGTGATACCTGGGAGTGCACGACAGTGACGTTTTGCGAAATTTGACGCTTATATATCGGTGACAGTGACGTTTTAGTTTAGCGACAGTGACGTTTTAGTTTAGTGAAAGTGACAGATAACGGAATATGAAATGGGTTAGGTCAGAACTGTGTCAACCGCGCGCGAGCCGAGCGAGCGGTGCTGCGGCAGCGCCCGGCGAGCGCTACTTCCAAGTTACTCGCAGTCAGGCAGGCTATTTAGCGCAAGGTGCATTACGTCGTAAGCGAGTTAGCTACCTGTTCACAATTTGTCGCAATCTATACACGATCAGTCCGTATGCGTAACGGCACTTCAAAAAAATGATGCACATTAAGGAAGGTCTATAAGGTTATTGGTATATAAACTAAAAATAAAATAGATCGATTTATAATATTTAAAAAAAAAAACAACCTACTTCCAAAAAAAACACTACGAAGTGAAAAATAACTTAGGTTTTGAATTTTCGTTTTTGCCACCGACTTCTAAAATAAATTTTCACTTTGCAGTGTTTTTTATTTTTGGAAGTCAGTTGTTTTTTTTTGGGAGTCGGTTATTTTTCACTTTTTAGTTGTGGTTCTTACCCCACACAAATTCGAATACCACTACATTGATAATTTCCCACCCTCAAGAAATAAAAAAAAAACCCTTTCATATAAAAAAAAAGAATTGTCTAAATCGATCTACAATTGACGGAGAAATCTATGGACGAACACAAAAAAAAAAATACGTTAGTAACATAGAACCTCCTCCTTTTTGGAAGTCGGTTAAAAACTCAGAAACAAGATGAATGTGCCTATTACTCAATTCTGTTTAACAAGTCATGGTGTTAAGAAATCGTGCTTCAAAAATTCAGTCATGTAGGAATACATGCTTCTATATTTCTTACTCGTCCTTTAGAAAACTCATGAAGAGATAGGGCTCCGTGTAGTCTTAGGAAGAAAGCTAGAAACTTGAATCTTATCTGTACTATAAGTAACATTCGTCGCAGTCACACTTGGAGATTAATTTTTCGAATAAATACTCATATAGACCCAATCACCCGAGTAATAACTGAACTTCCACGGGAACTGAGATACCGCAATTGGTTTTGATTCAGTACCATTTTCTGCGTAATCTAAAAACAACGGGAATTTTAGTTAGGCGACATTTTCAAATATGAATGTACTAAAATTGCAATGTCAAGTGAAGAAATAATTCCGTAATAATCAATCTGAAGTGTAGTTAGTACAGTAATACTGTAATACTATAATGTGACACCAACATGTTATTCAGAACCAATTTTTCAATGATTTTATAAACAGTATTATCTTAAAAGGTGAATTCTCAAAGGAAGCCCGCGAAATTCAAATTTTCTTACGTTTTTTTGCAATTTGCAGGTCAGTGTCAGGTTGTATCTTGATCAAAATATTATTCTCGACCATAACAAATATGTATTTATAGAATTATAATCATTAAGACATGTCTTTAGATTTGTTCTCAAATATCATGATTTCATGAAAAACGCATTAATGGATTGTGAATTATGAATTTCACCGGGGTCACATCTATATCTTAACATATAATAAAATCGTAGTGGAGTCAAAAGTGAACCTCAAAATAAAAAAAAATAGTTTTTAGAAATTTTATTTATTTATTTATATCTCCCTTACAACTATCATTACAGGTGTTGACCACCCTGATGCGGCAGCCTTAAAAACCGAAATGCTAACCAGATCGGCTTTTGAAGGACTAAAATGTTGACTTATGTGGGGCGGTCAATGATGTTGCTGGGTTATTTCAGGTGGGAGTTTAAAAGGAAAACCACAGGGATGAGCACAAAACTTATATATTCCTCTATTCTTTTACACACACATACACACACAATATACAGAAATAGAAGAATAAAATAATTACGCCTTAAACAGCCTTAAACACTAAGAGACTAATATTTATAGAACAGACTTTAAATCTGACTAAGCTAGAACGCGATGGTGTTCAGAGGTACTAATAACTGAACACGTATTACTTTATGAAAGGTTGAGAGACGACTGAACTGTACTCGTATTGCCTTATGAAAGGATGAGAGACGACTGAACTGACGAATACACAAGTGGGTTTTATTTATAGTAGTGACACACACTATCACACAGTGTGTGTGTCTCTACTTACACAACTTTTTCATCGCCTACTTACGTCAGTGTGTTTGTATTTGAGGGGATTCCACGTTCGCGGGGAATGCGGGGTACTAACATATTTGGGCGTTCCGGGGGAACTGAAACGTATGAAGGGGACTCAACTGCGCAGTAGAAGTTGCACATAACATTGTTTACGTTAGTGAACAAAGGAATTTACTTAATTCTCGACATAGTGACTCGATTTCCTTATGTGAAATAGGTATACAGGTGGGAAATGATCTATCTAGCGTTATAGTCTACTTTAAAATATAGTACTATGTAAGGATAAAATGTTACAGAGCTTTTTAGTTAGTATATAAGGGTATATAAGGCTTTTTTAAATGGAATAGTCATAATTTCAGTTACACTACCCTTTTTAGCAAGAATCATGTCTGTAATCAATACTTTTATCTTACATGCTATGTTGACAATGATTTTATAATTTAAACTCGCACTACTGTGCTTCCCTTACATTCCACCCCCTGTAACAGGGTTCAGCCGCATTACATCCTGGTCTGTGGGAAGCACAATAATCTTCACTACGGGTCGACGCAGGACCCCGTTTATTGTTTTTACATCAACTACACGGATGATTCCATCATTACCGTGGTATACAGTTTTAATTAGACCTTTTGTCCACGCACTTCGTTCTTTATTATTGTCCGCTATTATCACTACATCACCAACACATACATTTGGTACATTGTTTGTCCACTTTTCCCGACGTTGTAACGTTGGGAGATATTCCCGCAGCCAGCGTCGCCAGAACATGTCAGCGAGCGCATTCACGCGCCGCCATTGCCGTCGGGAATCGATGTCCTCGGTGTCACTCGATGCGAACGGCGTACTCCCGGACGCAGTCCCCAGGAGTAGATGATTCGGGGTTAAAACCACAGGCTGGTTGTGGTCATCGTAGACGTAGCTTAACGGCCGGCTATTTATGATTAGCTCGGCTTCGGTGAGAAGGGTGTAGAGGACCTCCTCACGGGGGGCACGCTCCTTGAGCGTGCTTCGAAGTGCGTTCTTGACAGATCTCACCAGGCGCTCCCAGCAGCCACCCATATGTGGGGCTGCCGGGGGATTGAAGTGCCACTCGATGCCTCGGTTGGTGGCCTCGGTCTTGATCTGACCTTGATCAAGGTCTTTCAGGGCCGCTCGTAGCTCGGAGTTGGCACCGATGAAGTTTGTACCTTGATCTGAGTACAGGTGGGCTGGTTGCCCACGGCGCGCAATGAGGCGTCGCAAGGCTAATATGGCGGAGTCGGCGCTCAAGGAGGCGGCCAACTGTAGGTGCACGGCGCGCGTGGTGAGGCAGGTGAATAAAGCACCCCACCTCTTCTCGCGACGCCGCCCAATGGTCACTTCCATTGGGCCGAAGTAGTCGACGCCCACTCTAGTGAAGGCTCTTCTCGAAGTCTCCACCCTGGCGAGTGGTAGGTCGCCCATTTTTGGTGGGGCGGGCCTAGCTCTGCAAATGCGACAGAGCTGGCAACCGGCGACCACCGATTTTACGGAGGTTCTCACCTTTGTGATCCAATACTTCTCTCGTAGATTGTTCACGACGGTCTCGTGATTGGCGTGTAAAGCGATCGCACGGTAATGCGCGATCAGCTTTCTTGTCAGAGGGTGACGTCCCTCCAAGATAATTGGGTGCTTTTCACCGAATGTGAGCACCTCGCAAGCACTTAGACGTCCTCTCACCCGAAGAAACCCATCGTCAGTGACCATGGGATCTAGGGCCTTGATGATGCTATTGTTAGGCACAGGCAGCCCTTTAAGAATGGCGGTCCGCTCGCTGCTGTAGCTATCTTCTTGACACAACTTTATTAGATGATTGTGAGCTTCTTCTAAGTCGAGCCGCTGTAGCTCAGCTGTTGTCCGCCGCTTCCGACATCGGCCCACAAAAATGAGGACGCGTGCCATGACGCGCTGTATGCGCCCCCACGAAGAGTAGCGCTCGTACTGCAGGAGTGGCGCCACCGGCGATGCGGTTGCGTGTACCCGGTGGATGCGCTCGAGGTCCTTCTCCGCAACATCAGTCTCGTGACATGCTGGCCACTGCTCCTGTGGATCACGAAGAAAAGAGGGGCCCGACAGCCACGCTGCGTGGTTATCGGGCCAAGACAATCTGGTCGCCGTGTCAGCAGGGTTGTCCTCCGAGGGTACCCAGCGCCAGTTGCCTCGGTCTGATAATTTATCTATCTCAGCTAATCTATGTGAAATAAACCTTTGAAATTCATGTGCCTCAGAATTTATCCATTTGAGGACTGTTTTGCTATCAGTCCAATAAAACTTTTTGGATATCATTAGCCCTAACGCTTTCTCTGTCGTGTCTGCTAATCGACAGGCTAATAAAGCTGTTTGCAACTCTAACCGGGGAATAGAAATTACCTCGTCGTCTTTATCTTGTAATGGCTCGTCCCACTGGATTCCTGGTTTCCAAATTTTCTGCATTAATATGCGTGATTGAATTACGCATGGATACAGGAAATCCAGTGAGTCATAAATGGACATAATCATACTTAGAAATTGTCTGTTAGTGGGCACTAGACTTCCATTTATAATATGTTCTGGAAGTCGCTTAAACGACAGATCAAAACCTAAGTTATCTTCTCTAGGTGCCCATATTAGGCCTAGTGTTCTCTCCACTGTGCCTATGCCTTTCTCGAGAGCTACCTTTTCAGGCATGTCTGTTTTGAGCTTGTCCCTCAGTTCTGGTGAGTTGGTTACCCACCCCCGTATAATGAGTCCACCGGAGGCGTGTATTCTAGTAACCTCCTCTATCAGTTTGTTAGCTTCATCATCGGAACAGGTACTATCTAGATAATCATCCATATTGTTGTTAGGTAAATGTATCTTATCATGTTTCCACAATAACCCGACTTCCCATTGTGATTCGTCGGGCACACGGTGACTAGTGTTATCTAATACGTCTAACGCTCTTTCAATGTCTTTATGTTTACGAGCGTTCTGTGAAATGCCTATAGCCTCTAGCTCAAACTGAGACTTTACTAGGTCATGCAAATCAGGAAGGGAGACTGTCGTGCAATTTACTGTTTCAATATTGCTTTTAATGTCAAACGGTCCATGTATGACCCATCCTAATTTAGTAAGTGAGGCAACTGGCTTACCGGATTTCCCGTGGCGGATGTCCTGGCCGACGAGTAGCTCCCAGTTGTCCTGCCCGAGCAGCAGCAGCGGCTTGGCACCCCTCATCTCCGCGCAACCCAAGTCGCGGAGGTGAGCGTTGTCGCGAAGCATCGAGGCGGACACTGTTTGTGTCGGCATGTTCATGTTCACCATAGTACGACACTTAATGCTATGGCACTGCCCGTTTGGACCTTTTATTTGAACTTGAACCGCTCGCGACGTTAAGTCCGTGACCCCGTGGCCACCTGCGGTCTTCAACGTTAGGGGTATACGAGGACCCGCTAAGTTGGTAGCGATTTCACTGTCTATTAAAGATACGGTCGCGCCGTCGTCTAATAATGCATAGCTTTGTTTATTGTCACCGTTATTATCACTGATTGTTACAGGGATTATTTTTAACAATGCTGTAGCCCGCCATTCACCAATATTTGTTACGCTTTCAATCTTATCTGTTTCACACGCTTTGTATTCTTTCTTTTGTTTATCGGCGTGTAATAACAGGTGGTGCGCGTAACCGCATTTCTCACACTTATTTGCGCGGCAGAATCTTTTGGGATGTTTACTAACTAAACATTTAAAACACGTATTTTTTTCTTTAATTGTGTCCCAACGCTGTTGTATACTAAGTTTTTTAAAACTTTCGCATTCTTCTATTGTATGTTCCTGCCGGCAGATAACGCATTCTTTAGGTACGGTATGTTCATCGCTTTGTGTGTTTATCCGTTGTGCTGGCGGTGGCTTATTGATAAAGGAACGCGCGGTATTCATTTGTCGTGTTTGACTGATGACTTGCTTCTTCACAGGGGATTTGAATGGACTAGACTCTGTCATACTTGGTTGTACGTAATACGACGTCGAGCGAGTTAAATGAGTTAAAAAGTGTGATAATATTTCTAAGTTAGGTGAGATTCTTAAATCCACCCCCTGTGAGTTATCTATTCCCATAGCAAAGTCACCGTACTGCGCGCGTTGTATCGGTGTAAGTTTATTTAAAAGTTCGCTTACTAGTTGCGGATTATTTATATAACCGTCAGCGCGAATGTTTTTAAGTAGAGACACACAATTCCTTACTGTTGAAGAAATCTTTCTTAGCTCGCGGCCGCTCTCTGTTACTTTAGGTAGGTCCCTAACTTTCTTTATTGCGCATTGTAAAATTAGGGTTGGATGCCCAAACTCTTCTTCAAGCGCACGCATGATATCGGAGGGATCCGTACCTGAGCGTAACAAATCCTCTACTGAGGTCTTTGCCTCTCCATGCAATGATGTCTTAAGCCGTGCTAGATTTTCGTGTGTTCTAAAATTATACAATTCTGATGTATCCCAATACATATTTCTATAAGAAATCCATTCGGCTGGGTCTCCGCTAAAGTGTGGCAATTCATATGCCTGTCTGGGTACCGGTCGCGGTCGTGCCATACTAGTGATTGCCTCCGCCAGTCTATCAATTTTCCTGTCCCTGTCGCCTGATGCCTCTCGCCGTCTTTCTTTTTCATCCACTCCGTGGTATGTCTGCTGCCTTGTATCCGACTCGAGAATCGATACTCGAGGTACATTGGCGGCCGGGGTGGTAAAGACGGGATAGCTACGAGGCAGACTGAACCTTATACTTTCGGTAGAGACTGGCGTATACATCTGCGTCGTAGGTACCGTTAGGTTAGGTAACGGTACTGACGTAGACGCTCTTACATGCGACACATTATTGTTATTAGGCATGATCGGTACACAGTATATATTAGAGTCACGATTGAGACTACTTACGTTTAGTCCCTGTGTGACTTCTGGTTGGTGACGCGCGGCCATATCCACAGGCGCACGTGTCATAGGCGGGGTACACAGCACTGTATCAACTTGAGTTACTTGGGGCGTCGTGTCTATCCACTGTTCCACGCGTTGTGCTGTACCCTCGTCCGACTTTGAGTCGTCGCTCTCGGCAGCCGCTTCTATCTCTGCAATGTCGGCCTCCATTCTTTTCTTGAGGAGGTTTTCCTTGAGTTGTACTAATTCGCGTTCAGCTTCATATTCTATTCGCTTTTTTATGTATTCGACGCTCTTGTGGCTAGTATTGGATGAGGCTCTGTTTCGCGGCGACATATGGCGACCTTGTAATAATATCTGGCCTCCCTGGGGTCCCTCTGACGTACTTCTTTCACTGTAGTCGATTACTCGACCACCCGTCAGTGGGATGTTGAGGGCAGACGTTGATGCCACAGTCGGTGCGACAGACGGCGAACCCGGTGCCTTTTCAGACTGCAACCCGGAGTCCGATACTAACTCACTGCGACGCACACTCATTTCTTCAGCCAATCTTCTTAGTTTGCTGCGTGTAGTAATGGTGCTCCTCTGACTCATGGTTACTTGTTAACCTGATCCGGCTCTCGAAGGACCAAAATGTTGACCACCCTGATGCGGCAGCCTTAAAAACCGAAATGCTAACCAGATCGGCTTTTGAAGGACTAAAATGTTGACTTATGTGGGGCGGTCAATGATGTTGCTGGGTTATTTCAGGTGGGAGTTTAAAAGGAAAACCACAGGGATGAGCACAAAACTTATATATTCCTCTATTCTTTTACACACACATACACACACAATATACAGAAATAGAAGAATAAAATAATTACGCCTTAAACAGCCTTAAACACTAAGAGACTAATATTTATAGAACAGACTTTAAATCTGACTAAGCTAGAACGCGATGGTGTTCAGAGGTACTAATAACTGAACACGTATTACTTTATGAAAGGTTGAGAGACGACTGAACTGTACTCGTATTGCCTTATGAAAGGATGAGAGACGACTGAACTGACGAATACACAAGTGGGTTTTATTTATAGTAGTGACACACACTATCACACAGTGTGTGTGTCTCTACTTACACAACTTTTTCATCGCCTACTTACGTCAGTGTGTTTGTATTTGAGGGGATTCCACGTTCGCGGGGAATGCGGGGTACTAACATATTTGGGCGTTCCGGGGGAACTGAAACGTATGAAGGGGACTCAACTGCGCAGTAGAAGTTGCACATAACATTGTTTACGTTAGTGAACAAAGGAATTTACTTAATTCTCGACATAGTGACTCGATTTCCTTATGTGAAATAGGTATACAGGTGGGAAATGATCTATCTAGCGTTATAGTCTACTTTAAAATATAGTACTATGTAAGGATAAAATGTTACAGAGCTTTTTAGTTAGTATATAAGGGTATATAAGGCTTTTTTAAATGGAATAGTCATAATTTCAGTTACACTACCCTTTTTAGCAAGAATCATGTCTGTAATCAATACTTTTATCTTACATGCTATGTTGACAATGATTTTATAATTTAAACTCGCACTACTGTGCTTCCCTTACAACAGGTGTATACCTAATGCGATAACGCGGTCTTAAAATTAACTAAATTACAATTTAAAACTATGAAAAATTCAAAAACAAACAAACATATTGTCTGTATGTTTACTGAATGATGGCCCAGCATCACGCAAATACTACCGTATAGATTTTGATCAAATTCTGCATAGTTATTCCCTATCAATCTGTTCAGTCAGTCTGTTCGGCATATAAATTATCACTATGTAATTAAGGAGCTTTTTCCTAATATTCTGCAAGCGAAACTACCTATTGGTAGGGGTAGCTAGAATCAATTATATTTTCTTATACAGTTCGCGCAAAAACTTTATGAGCCCTCTGAAGTTAGGCCCGAGTACGTAACCGCGCATGGTGCAGTTGAGCGCACAATCATATAGACCCAACAGGTAGGTATTTATTTAAGTAAATTAAAAACTTTAACATAAAACTTGTGCATTTATTTATTTATAACGGAGCTACACCTTCCATAAACATTTCTTCCCGGCTAGTAGAAAGGAGATCTTCATCTGAAGAAGCGTTGTCATAGCTCTCATCAAAATCGGAATCTTCAGTCCCTGTCTCTGAACTGTCAGATTCATTTTCACTGACGTGAATCACAACTTTTTCGGTCATCTGGTCGATGATTACGTCACTTTTTTATATTCTTCTTCTATACCTCTAACTTTAAAACATAGTGCGCTCCATTCCGGCTCACCCATCGCGGACACCTTTTCTTCAACTAATTTCATTATATTATTAATGTTCCACGTAACATTTTTCTGTGCCACGTATCCTTTATTTGCCGCCCAAGCCATCTCGATCGGGTTCAGGTCAGAGTGATAGGGTGGTAGCCGTAATACAGTATGATTGTGGGCGCGTAATATGTTGTCAACAACATACTTTTTGTGGTTTTCTTTATTTACACAAATTAATTTATATAGCTCAGGTTTCAGCATTGAGGTGCTAAAAGTTATATTCTTATCTCGTAGCCAAGCCTCCATTTCTGACTTCCGAGAACTGGATGTCGGTGCTGCGTCATCGAGTTTATTATGGTAGGACGCATTGTCGAGCCACAACTGACTTTTCCGGGAGATTGGGTATCAATTTAGTATCAACCCATTTTAAATAATTTTCGAAATTCATATTATGATAATCACCAGTTTTATTGCCTGCTTTAAATAATAAAAGAGCATTTGGCACAAAACCGGTTTCTGAACTGGCGTGCACAATAACGATGCGTTGGACTTTTGATATATGTATTTCTTTTCAGACCCTCTGTGGTACCGTCACTCCAGGCTTTTGGTTTTGTGTGTGAAGAATCTACATATGATTCATCAGTGTAGATGATAAGTCGCCCTTCTTCACGATATGTTGAAAGTTTTCTCAAATATTCAATTCTTTTTAATCTTATGTTTGTATGCTCTATCAAAAGTTTTCCGTTATTTTCGGTCCTTTTCCATTTAAAACCAAGTCATTTTAAAATACTTCTTAAACTTGAGGCGGAGCCTTTGAAATTTATATCCTGTCTTAGTTTATTTAAAAGTATTTTTACTGTTAGCAATTCTTTCTCAGTTTTATGAGAGTTGTGTACGCACGTTTTTATAACACTGAGGTCAAAGCTATCGATCCCGGTGATTTTTCTTGCCTGGCGTACGAAAAACTGGTGCCATACTGACACTTGGCATGTTTGGGTCTCTTGCAGCCGCTAAAATTCTCTTTATTGTACTTATTTTAGCTCAGAAGTATGCCTACGTCCATCAGTGAAAACTACTGTAAATCATTACGGATTAACGCAATGATTCCCATGTTCCTGTTGTGGCAGGACTCCCAATAATCGTCTACTGCCACCATACTACTAAGATTACGCCGCACAGTGGATCGGCCCCATACAAGAGGTCGGACATAGAATTAAAAATTGAAAAAGTATTTAATTGAAAAAAATGAAATATACAGTTGCATTACTCTATTATGGAACTACAAAAAATGTTACTACAATTTTTTTATTTGACCAGTACTTTATGAGCAATTCGATGAAAACTGTTATTTTTCTATGGAAATGGTCACAAAAATGTCTGTATCTCATGATTCCCTCCTTGTTTGGATTTGCGGTTTTCACTACTGTTATTTACCCATTTTATGCCACATTTTCTTCAAGGACACATGGTGCCCCCAGCGACCCCCTTCCGAGATATTTTGCTTTTAGTAACTATAGTTTTTATTGTATAACTGATGAAATGGAGGTACATTAAGTATATTCATTACTGAGAATAACTCATCCCTAAGTAGTTCCTTAAATAACAGGTGCATTTGCGATTACTTTAATGACTTATGAACGCTTCTGTTGCCATACAACAAAAGCGTTAATGAGTCCTTAAGTAAAGATTACCAGTACTTGCTTAATCTAATTAGTTATTGTAATTACTATGTTAACAGCCCTTAATCTCTGCATTGTGATTGGATAATGTCATCATTAGCTTAGTAATGACTGAGTCGAATTTACAATAACACATCGAAAAGAAATAGAGTTTTATGATCAATAAGAAAATATGTAGGTATAAAAATATTTTTTATTTAAATAATATAACACTGTAAAAATAATTTAAAAATAAAACAACTATGTACCCTAAAACAAACTAAAAAATTAAACAACTACTAAGAACTAAATTATAATAGGAAATTAATTAATTAACACGACCATTTAGTTACTAACAACAATAGAAAAGAAAGAAAAAAAAAGCATTTCTTGGCCGATGGGTGGCATAACACAAAACAAAAAAAGAACAGAATAAAAAAAAAATACACAAAAACAAGAAATTAACAAAGAAACTGCTTGTTAATAATAATATTAGGTACTATAAGACTTAAACTATATTTTCTTCATCTTCATCAATAACGACATCATGATCATTATTATCGTCATCATCTTCTTCAACGTCACTACATGCAGCAAGTGTATCAGTTGAAACGTCAATGAACTCCAATTCACTCTGATCAACTATGAGTAAATCGTCTAGTTCACTAAATGAAGACTTTTTGGCTTTATTTGTCATCTTCGGTCGTAAGCTGGTGAGAAGAGGATCGGAAGATAATAGCAGATTATGAAGAATGTCTTCATTAGTGGCGATGCTACTATGCTTTCGTGTATGATATTCTCTAAATTTACGAAAATCCTTGTTTCTTGCTTAAGATGCTTCTTCAGACAAAAAACCTATAGGTACTACTGATAAGTGGTCCACTATCTGTGATCCATGAATCAGCAATTTGCGTAAACTTGCTGGCATGTTATACCATGGATATAATTCCACGAATAAATTTGCTGTTTCATCACAATATAATTTAAATTTTTGGACTTGAATTTTTTCGCCTGAGGAAATGCATTGCAAAATAACGGCGAGTCTTCTAATTAAATTAACGTCTAATTTAGTAATTTCCGCAGTCGTTTCAGAGTTTGCAAAAAACCTTCTTGCAGCATTTACAGTGTTTGTATTGCCACTACCCTGCTTAACAACGTCTAGAAGTAAGCCTGTGCTTCTTCGGAAAGCTTCTTGAATGGCTTCTTTCTTATCTTTAAATTTTTTTTTTTTCGTCACCTTTTGCTTGTCATGATTTTATGTCCATTCTGTAAACAATGTGTAATAAACACTCCATAGACCGAATCCAAGCATGCAATGAACTAAATCCATGCTTGTATAAATCTGTATTCACGGGTTTAGCTCTCACTTCTTCCAAGTTATTAATTTCGCTTGGGCGAGCTTTGCACAAATCACACACTGCTGCCGATGTACCAGATATGATTGAATGTACCTTACCATCAATCATGGTTAGCCATAGATTGTGAGTAACAGTAGCATTGCCGCAATCAGTCAGGTTCAGTTCACGAATCTCGGTCTCAAATATTTCCATTTCAGCCTTAACATTCGCTTCCGTTTCTTTCATAAATGTAAATGAAATCGGGCGACAATATGTGGTTGACGATGGCCGATCATTCTGCCACACTATACTTCCACTAGAAGTCACTAAACTTAAGCGGTACAAGACTTGCCATAAATACACTGGATAAGTCTTGTTCACTTGTTGTTGTCGTTTGATGGTAAATGCTTTGACTTGAAGCTCCATCAAAACCCCATTTACTGTGAAGCACAAGTGGTTCACCAGCATCAAAATTTGATTCAAGTGAATCGATCAGCCTCCTAACTGTGAGATCAAGGAGGGCTTGGATCCGTATCTTTGCGGAAGTTTCAGTCACAGTTATGTCTTCTTTTGCCGGGTAGCATTTAAGCTTTTCTTTAACTAACAAGTAGTAGCTTGGGTATTTCGCATGACCTTCTTTTAAACTAAAGTCCCGAAGTGTGATGTAACGCCACTTGAATAACTGCAAGTAAACGTAAAGAGCAAGTGCTTTGTGAGTAGGAACTTCACGAAGCGAAGGATTCTGCTTAGTTTCCAGGACATTTAAAACTGTTGAGACGTGTTCAGGATTTTCCAGCAAATTTTTCATTATTCTGGCCATATCATTTTTTCCGGCAGACTTAAGTATACTTTCAACAGTATGCAAAAGCTCATTCGGACGACGACTGCAACTAGCAACATTTTCATTAACACGTCTTCTTTTGTGTCTAGTCGATAAATCTTCAAAGCTTTTGCGAGGAGATGTATATGTTGAAGTTGATGCATCTGATTTTGATGGACTGCCTACCTCTTCTGCCTCATTTTCATTTGCTTCTTCAGTGTCAACAACATTTTCTTTAAAGCAATCTGGCCAAACGATATCGGAATTTAACCACTCTCCGTTCTTGTTAATGAACCTGTCGACTGTCCTTCTTGATTGCACCCATTTGGTGTAAACCCTATAGCAAAATCGTCGACACCAGTTCTTGAGATCCGTCACATCACTTTCACTTAACTGGACGTTAGTACTCGACTTCAATGTGTTAAATAAATTGTCATAGTCACGAAGATCTTTATGATTACGAAGAGCAACGTAAAGATCTAGATAAGTAGAAAACCCACGGAAAGCCATAATGACAACACTTGATAGAAGTTATAATTACAACTGAATTACATTTGCTAAACACACTCAAATATATAGGGCAGCAAGTAGGCAACTAGCAATGAATTTGATAAGCTAATGATGACATTAGACAATCACAATGCAGAGATTAAGGGCTGTTAACATAGTAATTACAATAACTAATTAGATTAAGCAAGTACTGGTAATCTTTACTTAAGGACTCATTAACGCTTTTGTTGTATGGCAACAGAAGCGTTCATAAGTCATTAAAGTAATCGCAAATGCACCTGTTATTTAAGGAACTACTTAGGGATGACTTATTCTCAGTAATGAATATACTTAATGTACCTCCATTTCATCAGTTATACAATAAAAACTATAGTTACTAAAAGCAAAATATCTCGGAAGGGGGTCGCTGGGGGCACCATGTGTCCTTGAAGAAAATGTGGCATAAAATGGGTAAATAACAGTAGTGAAAACCGCAAATCCAAACAAAGAGGGAATCATGAGATACAGACATTTTTGTAACCATTTCCATAGAAAAATAACAGTTTTCATCGAATTGCTCATAAAGTACTGGTCAAATAAAAAAATTGTAGTAACATTTTTTGTAGTTCCATAATAGAGTAATGCAACTGTATATTTCATTTTTTTCAATTAAATACTTTTTTAATTTTTAATTCTATGTCCGACCTCTTGTATGGGGACGATCCACTGTGCGCCGGAGGGATGTTGGGCGAGGTCATTTGGGGGAGATTTGACCCCTGGGCCCGGCGGTCCGCAGTTCGCTTTTGCACCATTTTCAGGTCATACTGTAGACCGTCATCAGCTTCCTTTTTCATGAAGTTGAAAACATCAAACACCATTTTACGTGTTTGGCGACGTAGCACATTAAAGCGTCCGCGAGGCATATTTAATTAAACCAAAAAGTTCGATAACAGTAAGAAACCACAGTAATAGAACAAACAAATAACAAATACAATATAACGGTGACAAAACTTAACAACAACAATAACAGAAACAAATAAAAATAACAAATAACAGTAACAAAAATTTACAATAGCAATGAAAATTTATTGTTGCACTCTACTGTACTTTCGTTTGCAACGCGCGCAAGTATTGTGTACGAACATAGGGCCAGGCCACAACAGTGCGTTGCGGCGTCGCATCGCAAAAACAACATTGCACAGCTATGCGATGCGATGTTGCAACGCAAAAATTTCATCGGATACGACATCGTACGACAAGACGCTAACCGTCAGTTCAGTTTCTAGTGAGACATGGACCGCACTGCGCGTGTTCTACTTCTGCTTGCGTTAAGGCGTATTAAGAAAAAGAAACAGAAAAGAAAGTACTGGGTGCACCCATTACTGACAATTATGAATAAAGATGGAAACCACTTCAAAAGGAAATATGAGGCGCTAAAAGTGGACGAGGTTAAATTTTTCGATTACTTTAGGATGAGTGTAGTAAGTTTTGAAGAACTTCTTAGTTTGATAAAGCCTCATTTACAAAAGAAATACATATTTAGAAAACCCATCGAACCTCTGGAGATGCTGGGATTAACTGTAAGGTAAGAAAAAAATAAACTATTTTTACTATAATCATACTGCTTAATCATTTTCATAATTTAGTGTTATTCAAAACTCGTATTCCGATTGTGTGTCATTCGTCAAATTTGTTAGTTCCTCATCGAAATGAATTTGTTCTGGCTCATTTACATCATCATTCCTTGGCGTTTGTGGAGACGATTGCATAGGTGCCGGTGATGTTTCGCATCCGCTTTGGAAGGCACTGCGTTGAATGGATGTTTGATAGCCACTCTGCATAGGCATTTGAGCTGATTGGTAGCCACTCTGCATAGACATTTGAGCTGTTTGATAGCCAGTCTGAACAGTTGTTTGAGATGTTTGATAGTTTGCTTGGACGGATGTTTGTGAAGTTTGATAGTGGCTGGGATAGTATGATGGTTGGTGTAAATCACTTAATATCTGTAGGACACGACTTTGGAAAATTATTGTTTGATTATCATTCAATTTTTCCAATGATGGCAAAATTCCTTTAAAAAAAGATAAATGTCTACTTTCAGGTGTTTTTAAAGCAGCTATAATATTCTTCTCAAATTCGTCTTCGTCAATTTTTCTTTTACGCGATGCAGGCTGGTAACGTGGCATGACAGGTTGCTGGCTTTGTTGGGTTGAGGTGCTTGGTCTTATTTCTTCATCGTCAAGACTTGATGTTGTTTTATTTTGAGAATTCTTTTTCAGAAATAGGAGCTGGTCGTATAGATGATATTGTTTAATTTTTTTGGCCCCAGCTCCGGATTTACATTGCTCGTTTAATTTTTTTTCGTATTTTGTAAAATTATCCTTGATTCCTCTCCATTTCTTTATGACATCGTTACCTAAAAAAATATGACGAATAATGATTTATTTTGTTTTCTTTCAGGTACCTGGCGACGGGAAATACTTTTAAAGATATGCATTTCACATATTATCGTGGAAAATCTACAATAACAGGAATAATAAAATTTGTTTGTCGTATTGTATGGAACATTCTTAAAAGGTTGGAATTACCAAAAATTACAACAGAGCTGATGGAACAAATTGCTCAAGAGTATGAAAAAAAGACCAACTTTCCTAATTGTATAGGAGCGCTAGATGGAAAACACATTCGTATATTGAGCCCGGATCACAGTGGATCCCTATTTTTCAATTATAAAAATTATAATTCCATTATTCTATTAGCACTTGTTGATACGAATTACAAATTTATATATGTCGATATAGGTGCATATGGTAAGGAATGTGACTCCACTGTTTTTCAGAACTCAAATCTATACGACTTATTAAAAAAACGTCAATTATCTATACCTCCGCCAAAACCGTTACCTGGCTTTCAAAAAGAAATTCCTTTTGTCTTCGTGGCGGATGAAGGATTACCACTGACAAATAATATAATGCGCCCATATTCTGGGAAGTTTTTATCGATAGAAAAACGAGTTTTTAATTATCGTTTGAGCCGAGCCAGACGATATGTTGAGAGCGCTTTTGGCATACTCGCAAATAAATGGCGCATATTTCATCGACCCATTAATGTTTCTTACGATTTCACAATAGACATTATAAAAGCATGCTGTGTATTACACAACTTTGTATTGAATCGAGATGGCGCACAAACGTTTGAAGAAATGATTATTGACGATTCTTTGCAAATTTTACACGAAACAACACATGAAAGTAGAACAGGAGCTAACATAATCAGAAACGAATTTTGTAATTATTTTAATAGTAACATTGGAGGTCTTAGTTGGCAGTTAACAAAAATATAAATGTTTATAAGTACTTACCGAGTTTTGTTTTTTCAACACTATTTAACTCCTCAAAATTTGAATATAAACTTGTACACACTTCCCTCCATGCTTCTGTTTTTAAAAATTTGTCTTTGAATTGTGATATAGTTTTGTCCCAAAGGACGGGACGTTCGTAAATTAAAGATATCAGGTGGTCGACATCGTACTGCGCCATATCGCTTAAAAAACACGTGCAGGTCGTTCAAAGTATGGACACCGACTAAACGGCAAAGCGTTTTCGCATCGCAGATTTGTACGTTGCGGCAGCGCATCGGAAATTTCCACGATGCGTTGTGCGGCGTCGTTGATTTTTGCGATGCGACGCCGCAACGCACTGTTGTGGCCTGGCCCATAGCATTCACACTAAGGCACGGCGCAATGGGACGCGAGCGGTGGTACGGTACGGGGCGCGGGGGCCGGTGCCCTCCCCGACACCATGTCCCGTCCCTCGGATACCTATAATATGCGTACTGCGCAGCCACTAGCGTGCGTGTTCCGAGAGTTCATAAAGTTTTGCGCGAATTGTACTTGAAATACATTATTTAACTTTGACAGTAAGAGGTGTATCTTCCCATACCTAGAACAGCCACATTTCGCCAGTTATGTACCAGGTGCATGTAATAGGAATATGTAATAGGAAGTGAACCAGTACAGGCTCTGCGGGCCGCCACTGAGTTTCAGGCTCTGCGGGATGCCACTGAGTTACATATGATAAAACACTCTCCCTACCTGGAATCAATCCCAGGACCTCCCGTTCTGCAGAACAAGATAGTCTTCTGTATCGCGTTACGTTTTCAAATACCAATATCACAAATAGGTCTAGCCTCTAATATTTGGTACATTTATTTTATCAATGCATCGGAAACATAGAAACGATACTTACAATCATTGAAACGATTATAAATGGTGACGTCTGCAGCCAAACGGATAGTCCGTAGAGAAAATAATAAAACAAAGGTAATTGTTGATTGCATTTTAAATTAAAATAAACAATTAATTAATTTTAAAGTAATATTTTGCAATTGTGTGACACCGACACAAATGACACTTAATTAATATGATTACTTATACGTGCAACTATTAATACAAAACGGTTACGTATTTATCGGGAGCGGGAGTAGCTACGGTAGGCACGTGTAAGCAAAGTCGATCCGATGCGCGCACGTCCCGATACACGCGCGCGTGTTGTACGCGCAGTAGGTACAATATACAACATTCCCTTCCCACATACTTTCTCTTCTTTCTTTCTTTCATCTACGATTCTGTTGGTCAGGTTCTAAAAAATTCTCACTGGCTTCTTCTGTGAGATGCGGTACAGGCCGGTCGGAACTCATTATCCTTGAATGACCGGGCGTCGAGAGTGAATGCGTGGCTAGTGGCTCAATACTCGTCCCTTCCTCCACTCCAAGATGAACCTCTTCGGCGGGTGTTAGAATTTCAGTGCGTATCGAATCGCCATTCTCGTTTCGTCTGCGGATTCAGACTGCGGCGACCAGCTACTGTCGTCGGCTTCTATATCCAAATCTATGTCTGCGTCCCTGAAACGCCTTCGACTTGAAACGTCGAATCTGGTCTATAGCGCCCTCCACACGTACAGTTCGGACCGCCCACGGACTACGGATCAAACTGTTGTGCTAATTACGATTAAAAATGCATTCACGGTTTAGATTGCCGAATAATCTAGACAACTGTGCGTGTAAATTGATTTTTCAAGACTTTGGACTGCAGTTTGGACTGGCGCGTGGATATAACTTTTCAAAGTTTTTGCGCAGTAGTAAGAAAAATGGACGATCGTTTGATCATCGCGTTAGCTGGATTTGTAGTTAGTTTAAACAGCCGAAAAAAACGACGAGTGTGGGTAAAGGAATACAGACAAAGATATGGACATTTACCGATGTTAAGAGAATTACGACCGTGTCATCCGGAAGATTTTAAAAATTACCTAAGAATGGACAGTGACGATTTTGATTGTTTATTAGCACAGATACGTCCCAAAATAACCAAACAAGATACAGTTATGATAAAATTTATAACAGCAGAGGAACGATTGCTTGCCACGTTAAGGTTTTTAGCGACCGGATGGTCCTATGAAGATCTTAAATTTAGTACAGGCGTATCTACATCGGCGTTGAGTAAATTAATACCGGAAACGTGTAGAGTAATTTATGAAACTCTTCGGGAAGATTATATGAGGGTAAGTAAAACATTTTGTAAATCAGTTATACATATACTTATATATTTTTTATCAGTCACAACAATCACAGTACAATCGGTTTAAATTAATAACTAGTTATTATAATTAGTTAAAATTCTTATAGTAATCTCTTAATAAACACTGAGACTCATCTAGAAGAGTTACATCAGCGTTTTGGGTTTCCAATGTAGGTTGAAGAGACGAATGGTGAGCAGCATCCGTGTGTACCGAAGTAGATGATGGTGAAGAAGAAGAAGAAAAGAAGATAAAATGATAGTTTTATTGCTCTGCTTATTACACATATCTGTTGAATCAGTTAATTGATTTAGTTATACCCCTGAGTAAAAATTTATGTATAATTGTTTCAGTATTAAGGCTTGAATACTATTCATTTTCTCCAATTTTTTGGAGATGGTTATGGCTAAAGCATCATATTCTGTCACTTCTTTTTTTTAATGCTTCTGTACATACCGTCATGAATTTAATCTGAGTATCTATCAAACTTGGTTTCGTTTTCCTCTTCATACCTTTTGAGACTGATCCTAAAGATACAGATTATTCCTGAAACAATACAATTTATAATAAAAGTTGACGAAACATAATGTTATTGTTTTTTTTTTTCAGTTTCCTACGAGTAAAGAAGAATGGTTGGAAATGGCTAAAGGCTTTCAAAATCAGTGGAATTTCATTAATAATGCCCAATGAGCTCTTCCTTAATTTTATTTTTATTTTTTATTTCCTCTGTACGTATACTTGTACATAATTTATATATTTTAGTGTTAGATGTATATTATATTTAAGATAGTATACTATCGTACTTATATAATATTGTATTATCTATTTTAAATTAAACAAAAATTATCCTGTTACATCATCTATACTATATATATAATATTATAAAGCTGAAGAGTTTGTTTGTTTGTTTGAACGCGCTAATCTCAGGAACCGCTGGTCCGATTTGAAAAATTCTTTCAGTTTTGGATAGTGCATTTATCGAGGAAGGCTATAGGCTATATATTATTTTCTAACAAAATAAGGGATCCTTACTAAAAGTCCAATAATGTAACCTAAAGTGTAAAAAAATGACCCGAAAAAATCCTTACACCGCGTGCGCTGTCAAAACTACTGATTATAGAACAAAACAATTTACTACCACTTTGCAGAACATATAATTGTCTACAAAAAATATCGCGTCACCATATGTCTAACTATTGTAGTTATCTCACAATAAGTGTTTTCTTTTATTTCTTTAAATAATGAAAATGCCGTCGCTTCAAAAACTCTTTATTTTGTACCTTGGTATTAATCCTTATCAAAATAAATGACTTCATATTCAATACCTTTCTAGAACTTTTTGAATTATTCAATTCGGACGTTTCATTCAAAAGATATCGCGATATTGGTTGTAGTCAAATAAGTATTAAGTATTGCGCGCGCATAGGAGACGGGAAGGTACCTTATGTCGATAACAAAATTGAAATTGACCTTGATTTTAGGTGAGAAAGTAACTAACATTGAAGACCTAATCTCCACTCCAAAGTGTAACCGGATGTAGTCCATATAGAAAACTAAGACCACCAGTGAATGTGTCAAAGGGCAATATTGGCAGTTAGAAATAGTAGCGTTGACGACATCAATAACATGATACTGGGTAAATTTCCAGGAGATAGCGTGAACTACATGTCCATTGATAAAGTAATGGATTAAGAAGATGCGGTACATTATCCACAAGAATTTTTAAATTCTTTAAATCCGAGCGGTCTTCCCTCACATTCACTCAAATTAAAAACTGGCTGTCCAATTGTGCTGCTAAGGAATCTTAAACCACCAAATTTATGCAACTGAACCAGACTCCAAGTTAAATTCCTTCGCGATAACGTGATTGGTGCTACAGTACTGACTGGTCCAGTAGTAGGGCCAACAGTGCTGATACCTCGCATACCTATGATACCAACGGATTTGCCTTTTAACTTTATGCGAATTTAATTTCCGGTGAAGATATCGTTTGCGGTAACAATTAATAAGGCCCAGGGACAAACATACGTAGGAATAGATTTACGCCAAGAATGTTTTTCGCACGGGCAACTATATGTTGCTCTGTCGAGATCTGGTGCGGGTGAAAATCAATTTCTCCTTCTGCCGGAAGACAAAACTAAAAATATAGTTTACGCAGAAGTACTTTAATATATCATTGGCTATGAGTTTTTGAGAATAACCTAAAACTGTGCATATACCATATCTCAGCATCACACAAAGGTTGACTGGCAGAGAATGCCTAAGGCAAAAAGCCTTTGTACATTTTATTATTGTACATAAGTTTTAAAATAAATTAATAAATCCTGAAAGTCACTATACCCCCCAAAGTCACTATTCCACGCGGACGAAGTCGCGGGCACTGCTAGTATAATTATATTTGAAGACGATGCACCTAAAAAAAAACTAATATTTCATAATAGGAAACAAGAATTTAAAATGAAGCAACCACAGAAAAATGAATTACTTATGTGATAGACACACGGTTCGTTCTCACATATTTACAAACATTGTTAAAGTAGACGATTTTCCTAAAATTTTACAATTAATAAGTCAGTGTGTGAGGCAAAAATCACAGAATGTAAAATCAATGTCATATAATAAAAAATAAAAAAAAATATACAACTTAAATTAGAAATCAGTGATATGATTGTTGTAGTTGACCTAAGTGATTGCTACATACAACTGTACTTGTGTAAAATTTCTTTTAAGTTACCATAATTAGTATAAATATGTACCTATCTGTGATTTGGTATGTAACTGATAAAACTAGGAGTACTTGATTAAAAATATTACAATACCTACATATTTTTTATTGTAGTACATATTTATATTTTATTGGGTAAAATAATTTTGTACTATGGATGTCCTGACAGCAAAATTTTGGGTATTTGGCACTTAAGGTAATGGTTCATCACTTTCTTCTTGTACATGTTCATCATAATCCACGATGTAGTCATCAAGACGAAGAGTCATATTATGAAGAACAACACGCCATAATCACCTGATACTTTTGGAAGTTTTAGTTGCATTCCTGAATGTAGGCATGGAAATCTTCTTTTAAGAACACCAAAAAACCTTTCAATTGTGTTTCGGGATGCTTTCTGGGCTCTGTTATAGGCTTCTTGGGATGGAGAGGCAGGGTTCAAAAAAGGTGTCATGAGATACCCAAGGCAAGGGTAACCGCTATCCTCGAGAATATGGCATGACCCAAATCTGCCAGCTTCAAATTGAGCTGCAAGTGGTGAGTCATTCCAAATAGTAGTGTCGTGCACGGAGCCTGGCCAACGTGCAATGACACTAGCTGTTTGTAAATTGGCATCACAGATGGCTTGAACATTTATAGAAAAAAAAACCTTTTCTTTTCCTATACAGCTCAGCTCTGCTCCCTCCTGGGGAATTTATTTTTACACGTGTGCAGTCTACAGCACCTATGACTCTAGGGAATCCAGCTATGTCAAAAAATCGTGCCGCCACTGATGATCTCTCCTGTGCAGTGGGCATACGAACATATTGCCGTCTGAGTAATGCTATCGCACTAGTCACCCTCTCTACCACGCGGCACACAGTCGCCTTGCTCACATTCACGGTGTCCCCCACAACAGCTTGAAAGCTACCAGTCGCATAAAACCTAAGAGCTATTAGTTATTATGGGAGAAATGCAGTCCCGCCGTTGAATACGACAGGTCAGTTAAGGCTTTATTTTGTTAAAAATAAACCTAATCGACTCCTTCGTAAAGCGAAAACGACTCTTAAATTGTTCGTCGGTTAACGTGATGAACAAGTTAGGCAGTTGTCCTGTTATTCTTCTGCGTGGTTGTCTGCGTTGAGGCATCTCCAAAGACGACAGGGAAGTATCGTCGTCACTCATTATGATCAAAATCACTTACAAAATCACTAGTTAATTTATCTGATTACAGTTTGAGTAGCTGAGATTGGTGTGTCAACTTTCAACTGCGTAACTTGACGTTGAATTTACTTTGAGTATTGTCAAACATGTTTTTTTTTAATTCAGATACGCAACTGACAATCTTAAGCATGAGTTAAGTATGCTTTCTGTCAAATTTGAGTAAAATGATGTTATATTACTCAAATCTTGATTAGAGTTTAAAAAAACTTAATTCAGAAACGACAAAATGTTCAAGTTATACTTAAGTACAGATTAGGACGTTCTCAAATTCAAATACTCAATTCAGAAACCGGGTGATAGTGTCCACAGAGAAGTTTGTCCACGGAAGGGTAAATAAGTTCTAAAAAGCTATGCAAAATACAGCATGTTTGGGTTAGTAAACAACTCGTAGAATTTTTATCAATGGCCGCCGATAACTCACTACAAAAATTGCAACAAGTATTTTTCATGATAATACTTACCGAAATATCAACGTAACCGAAAAGTTGTAACGATCTTTGACATAAATTATAATCAATCACTTATTTAAACAAGTTTATTTTATTTTATTCATAGAGCAAACGCACCATTTTAAACTATAAGTTTCAACTGACAGCTAAACAGTGTTGCCAACAAAAATAAATAAGTCATGTCGCGTTTCGATTATTTATTATTTATTATTATTTATTTATTTACATTATCGAATGCATATTTTAGTTAAACCACGAAAGGGGTCGCAGAAACTGATAACAACATGTTTATGTATAATAATTCGTATAATTAAGATGATTATTTTTCACAATATTGTGCATTAATAACTATATATAGGATAACGCCCTATGCACAAAGAGAACTTGATCATGACAGAAGGATTTATAATTATAGACTCGCGCGCTCGCAAAGTTGTCGAAAATGCATTCGGTATAATAGCCTCTAGATTCCAGATATTACGTACACCCATGAAACCCGAAAACATATGTTACATAGTACTAGCAATATGTAGCATCCACAACTTTCTAAGAAAGAGAAGTAATATGTACCTGTCGGCAACGACAGTAGACAGAGAAAGTATTGAATCTGGACGCGTTAGTGAAGGAGACTGGCGAAGAGACAACTTCGACCTAACTAGATTGGACAGACCTTCAGTCAGGAATGTCTCAACTTTGGCTAAACAGAGCAGAGATGAATACTAAATATATTTTAATTCAATAAGTCGTGTGCCTTCGCATGAAATTATGATTAACGCTGGTAGAGTCTAACTTTATTCAGTGTACCTATAGGTTTATGGACGTAAGTTGAGCGCTGATTAAAGAGGCAGAAACAATTGCGCGCAGTGACCAATAAAGTTGCTGCTACCTATACATCATATTTTTTAACTGTACAGTAAAAAATTGACAATATATTGTGTTTTTATTTACCACTTACCTCTACAAATATGTGGTCAGAGTTTGGCAGTGACGTTATATTCGTAGGCTGCTGATATGTTGGTATGTCGTGGTTGATATAATGTTGTGACGATTGTGTGTGGTTTGCAAAACCGTCTAAAGTTTCAGCTGTAGACTCGTCCGTCGGCATGTTAGACACGCTTGGTTGATAGTTCTTGGTCTTTTGTGAATAAAAGTAGGCCAAAGTATAGAGTCGGTTTACAAACATCTTCTTGGTAGCTTCCACTTTTGTTGCGTCTCTCCGTTACTTTCTTCAATTCTTTGCGAAATGCACCTCTTAAATTCTGTATTTTTTTGCTGACGAAATCGCGATCAGCTGAAAAAAAACCTACTGACTTGCAAAAATCAACGAGCTCGTCATATTTTTTGTTTCTCATATTCCTGTTACTATACTCCTTACTTTTTATCTTCCAGAGACACGGATGTTCAGGGAACAAACGAATGAACTCTGATAGCATCGACGCTCCAAACCGCGATTTTTAGGGTTCCGTAGTAAACAAGGAACCCTTATAGTTTCGCCATGTTTGTCTGTCTGTCTGTCTGTCCGCGGCTTAGCTCAGAGACGATTAGTACTAGAAAGCTGTAATTTGTCATATGTATACATATTAATCATGCCGTAAAAGTGGTAAAATAAATCAAGAAAAACATTTTTTTTAGGGTACCTACACGTAAAGTGGGGATGTTTTTTTTTTTCCTCATCTACCCCATGTTGTGGGGTATCGCTAGAAAGTTCTTTCAAAAATATTGGGAGTTTGTCCAATCCATTTTTGGATTCAGGGATCCGTTTGCGAAATATTAAGCTTTTAACTGAATTTTTTTGTTAGAGTCAAGTGTGCCCCCCCCTTTAGCTAAATGGTTGTACTTGGACTTGTGAAAAAATTCACAGCAGTAGTATATACAGGGTGTGCAGGCACATCATTAGCAAGAGGATAGACTGGAGAATTAATGAGAGAGTTGGAAGATCCCGGTCGCTTTTTTTTTGTAGCCATATAAACAGCTATAACATGTACAGCTTTAATTTAAGTTTTACCTTTGTGAGTGAATTAAAAAAAAAACTAGGTGACTAATGTCACTAATTTTGTATTTAAAAGTACTCTTAAACAATACACATCGAAATAAAATTAAAATTCAGAGTCTACGCCTTATATATTTTTTTAAATTTGTATTTGAATGTAAAATTTGGGTCTTTTTTTAGTAAAACAATAAAAAGTCGATAAAAAATATCTACAGGGCATGAGGGGTGTTAAGAGGTCTGAAAGGCTAGCAGGTGACCCCTTCAGTCGACCATTTCAATTTAGCACACGATGCACCAAACAGCCTGTATAACGAAATTAAAAGGAAAACTATGAGAGCTAAGTAGGCTGTAAACGAGGAACAGAAGGCTCTAAAAAGTGTTTTTTTAACCTCCGTAGACCACACGCTTAAACCTGCGGGCAGTCATATTCGCTTTGACCGATGGCTCCCTCCGCTCTCTCTCAATATCGTCATCATCCTTAAGGCTAGTGGTCAAAACATGTCCATCGTACTTGAATGAGTGCACTAATTATATGCACTATAAGCAAATGGTCCTAAAAACAAAAGAACGAAACTTGTACAGTCATACCACGCATAAATATGAGATTTTTAAGGAATAATATTATGTGTCGTCTTCTTGAGACAACAAAGTTTGAAATGAAATGAATTTTAAAAACTAAAACTACCACGTTGTGTCCTGTCACAAAAATAATAAAGCGTCCAATTTCGTACAGTTCACACTAAAGCATATCTGACAGGCATTAGCCTCGTGCGGCCGGCGCACAGTGATAAATTATTAAAAGTTAGCGTCCCATAATTATTTTTGGTCGATATGTCGGTAGTTCGAAAAATCATTTTATTAAGACTTGAAAATAAGTTGTTTACATTATACTATAACATTAACATTACGCAGTCAGTAGTTTAATGGATATGCCACTTCAAAGTTATCTCGAAAGCAAAACTATTATAACAAGACTGATTTATCATTGTTTTGCGCTCCTATTCAAGTTAAGTTGGATAAAATTTATCAGTGCAAACGGTGAATTAAAAAAAATTATGCACATTAAGGAAGGTTTGTACTATTTAGTGGTATACAATAGTAAAATAGATCAATATATATTATATTTTTTTAAACAACCGACTTCCAAAAAAAAATCTTGTGGCGGCATCTACATCGGCACATGCGAACTACGCATCAAAGACCTGACGTCACACAAATCCTGCATCGCGCAATTAGAGTTTACCGCGTGATGGACATACGAGTATATACAATCTCCCAAGACTCCCAACTTCAGGTTGAAATTGGGAGATTGTATACATTTAATGCCCGCCAGACACGACACCCGTCTGGTCGGCGGATCCTCCCTTTTCTGTGGTGGATGAGTGAACTTTACACCCTGTTCCTCATACCCCTAAACCTCCTTCTATATTTCTTACTCGTCTGTTAGAAAATTCATGAAGAGATAAGGCTCCGTCTAGTTTTAGGAAGAAAGTTAGAAACTTGAAGCTTACCTGTATTATACGAGTATGTAACATTCGTCGCAGTCACACTCGGAGAATTATTTTTCCAATAAATACTCATATAGACCCAATCATCCGAGTGATAACTGAACTTCCACGGGAACTGAGATACTTCAATTGGTTTTGATTCAGTACCATTTTCTGCGTAATCTAAAAACAACGGGAATTGTAGTTTGGCGACATTTTTAAATATGAATGTACTAAATTTGCATTGTGAAGTGAAGAAACAATTTTGTAATAATCACTCTGAAGTGTAGTTAGTACAGTCACACCGTAATACTATAATGTCACATCAACATGTTATTAAGAACCAATTTTTCTATGATTTTATAAACAGTCAATCCGCAAAGGAAGCCCGTGAAATTCAAATTTTCTTACGTTTTTTGCAATTTTCAGGTCTGACGTGTAAATCCAACACACTGTATCTCAGAAATACATGTTTCGTGAAAACTTTTAAAAGGCTTTTAAAACTTTTTTTGGTTTTTGGAATGTTTTGGTAACATTTTTTTAACATAGTACATAGTGCTAGGTACCAAATGATAGGTATTTTTACGTTTTATCTAGCCATGTAAATTTTACAACCATACTATCCATACAATTAAAATTAACTAAGTAAACGTGTATTGTCTCTATAAAACTTAAAGAAATGTTCACAATTGTTTGAGCAAAACACTGTATGTTTAGTAACAGTGTATTGGTTTAATGAGAACAGAGCTAATGGATCATACAAGAATACTGTATTTTCAAATACAGTGTATTACCTTAGAAAAAATAGGTGTTTATGAGGGTTTCCGAAAGAATTTACGCTAACAATTAAATAACAACGACAGTTTGCTATAACAAAGGCTGTATTTTGCGTGTTAAATTTTGTTTAGGTACCTAACTACTTATGTCAAAGACAATAAAACTAAATTTATATTAAAAATATATATTTACTCAAATAAAAACAAAAATAATTAATTAATAAAAGTTCAAGTAAGAAATGAATTCTCTCCAAATCAGTAATTATC
This sequence comes from Agrochola lota, assembly GCA_947364205.1. Classification (NCBI taxonomy): domain Eukaryota; kingdom Metazoa; phylum Arthropoda; class Insecta; order Lepidoptera; family Noctuidae; genus Agrochola; species Agrochola lota. The sequence goes on along the minus strand of OX376239.1, from coordinate 11,868,822 downwards.
TCTTCAAATTAAATCTTACCTTAGAAAAAATAGGTGTTTATGAGGGTTTCCGAAAGAATTTACGCTAACAATTAAACAACAACGACAGTTTGCTATAACAAAGGCTGTATTTTGCGTGTTAAATTTTGTTTAGGTACCTAACTACTTATGTCAAAGACAATAAAACTAAATTTATATTAAAAATATATATTTACTCAAATAAAAACAAAAATAATTAATTAATAAAAGTTCAAGTAAGAAATGAATTCTCTCCAAATCAGTAATTATCTCTTCAAATTAAATCTTACAATGAATCAATAAAATTAAAAATATCAAACAAGTCTAAAATATAAATCAAATATTTAGTCAAATAGGAACAAAAATACAACATTAACAAAAACTCAACTCAGGAATGAATTCTCTTCAAATCCATCATCAGCTCTACGAATCAAATCTTAGTTAAAACAACCGAAGCACAAAAAGAAACATAAAATTGATCAAGTCATTATAAAACTAACCATGCAAAATCAAATAAGGAACGATTTAATAATGAGATCAACGTTTTTTTAATACTCAGTCTATGAATTACTTTGAGGTCTTAGGTTTATATTAAATCAGTATCAATGTGTTCGTCAAGGTCGAGTGATTCCGAAACAACAAGATTTTCATAAAAAAATGTTCTAGTTTGAGGCATTGCCTTACACAGTTCTAATAACTCTTTTTTTTTCGTCTCGCTAATACCTCTAGGTTCAGTCTCTTTAGGTATCTCTTCCAAAAGATCAGTTACACCCTCTGTAATTTTCTTCCGCAATTCAACTTCTATTTTCTTTTTCAAAAAATTAATCTCCTTAAATCCATCCTGCATTATAATCATTCTTGACAAATACTGTTAGTTCATTTCTCCTGAATTCTATTATTTGGAATGCTACTTTGGAATCATTACTGAATATGATCATATGGTTGTGATCTAATAAGTCGACTTGCATGTTTTTTTGTTAACTTTTGATATTGAATATAAAATCATCTATATCGTAGACTTGGCCCGTAGATTTCAATTTCTTTGTAATTGCAGCATGTACGGCATCTGCGGCCATAAAAGTATGTCCTGGCTCAAAGTATTCCAGAGTAATTTTGTCTATATTTGTCATTTTGTCATTAATTACTCTTATCAAATCAGACAAAAGTATCTTGTTTTTGTTTTTCGCATTACAGTTATCTAGGAAAAATGTTTTAGAATTTAAGTCTCTGCAATATTTTCTAAGAAAATAGGTGTATGTATAAGCAACATTGTTGGCGACGACAAGAAGAACGACTGATTAGTAATTAAGAGTTTTGATTGAACAAATAAAAGCCATTTTAATTAGACCTAGATATAAGTAATGCACTAAGTTGTATTCTAATGAGCATAGGGATAGTTTTGATCTCCCATAATTTTAAGCCCGATTGATACCTATGCCTCTTATTGACTCAATGATAATAATTAAAGAACGTAGTTAGCACCCTAACACATACCGAAGGTAAGGTAAGGCAGGTAAAGGTAAACTACTTGCAAATCACATGCATAAACATGAGCGATAATGGATGGTATTGCCCACCAAGCAGGTCCTAACTTGGCAAGAACACACAGGTAAATCACTAAACGACTTAGGTGACTACTCATCCGCAAAATATTTCATCCGCGGATGAAACGTTACCCTTTTAAAATTGTAAGGCGACGAATCATCCGCAAGTTCGGATGAGTCGTCGCATAGTTAATATTGATGTGGTCATATCGGCCAAATAGACGAACAAACATATTTTGTGTATAGGAACATTGTCTGCTCTTTAGTTTCATCGGTTTCGCTAGCTGCTATGTGTAATAATATCGTGGTTAAATCGAACAAAAATACTTCTATGCATAAGAATCGTTTTTATTAAGAATATAATTTTTTATACTGGTAAATCGGAATAATAAGCAATTTCCCTAAACAAATGACAGGTAGTTACTGTTTTACTGCGAAAACTGAGTTAATGTTATAAAAATTAGTAAATCTAAATAGATTGTTATTAAGAATTATAAATTTTTACATATGTTAGAAAATATTAATTAATAACGAAAAATCTGAATAATTTAAACCTTCTTAGTATTTAGGTGCAAAAAAAAAGATTTATAATCAAAAAATCAACCACCACGAAATTTTGTAAACGATCTGTATCACTAATATGATAATTTCTCTATACAATGTCCGAGAATAATTTCATTATCAATAAACTCTCGCAAACTGTTATTAATTTTTTTTTCTTCACCATACTTCCTTCCGTTCTCTTTGAAATAAATCCTTGATTTTTCCACAGATTAGAATGATATTTGGCATCTTTTTTAAGAGTATTTAATAAAACGGCTATGTTAGATTTGCTCTTTATTGTCCTATTCAGTCTCGAGTTCCACCATTCTATAGCGTTATTCGTTTTGTGCCGGATATTATAAAAACACCATTTATCAGACAAGATAGATTTCTTCTCTAGCCAGGTATTTTGAAAATAATGGTTAAATTGCGCTGTTTTATCATCCTTTTGTATACATTCACCCAATACATAAAGCCAACCATCTGAAACTTCAATATTTGGGAGATATGCCAACGCCATACAACGCCTCACGTGAGCCCTTGACATGTTTGATTTTTTTGTAATTCCAATCAGTTTAGCTTTTTTTGGACAGCTTTTTTAAAATGAAATATACACCCTCGAGTAGTTACTTTATCAAATACAGCTTTAGCTGCTGTCATGGCACTGGTTTCAAAATCAGTAGTGATGGACTCAGGATCAAATTCGGGAATTTGGCTTTTTAAGAGATGGAAGAATATTTCATAACTTGATTGCTTTTTATTTGGCAATAAGGCATAAACTGCTGGTATAATATTCGTATGTGTATTAGTACTGCCCATGTCAACATGTAACGTATACAACTGCTTAAAGGGAGGTACAACGGCTTTAAATGTTCCATCGCAAAAAAACATGTTTAGCTTTCTTGAGAATTTCTTTGGATTCTTCAGTGGCAAACAGTAATATCCTATCACTTTTTTCGCTATAATCAGCAAGTAAAAAGTCTTTGTGAACACCAGGAACTGTTACATCTTTCAATTTAAAAAATCGCACCTTTTTAGTTTGCAAGTTCTTTATTGCGTAGTTTATACATTCTTTTCTTGAAATTGTTGTATTTTGGTAATTTTATGACTAAGTCTAATCCTGTAGACTCTAATTTTTCTACCGCCTCCTTATAAATTGTAGGCATAGGAGTACTTTCAGTTTTTGCTCTTTCTAAACATTCGTCAATTTTCTCCAATAATTGGTTATCTAAACTACTAGACTGACAACTATGAAGTTTTTCTTTCAGTATAAGGTTACAATCATAGTTAGTAACCAAATTAGATTTACAATTTTGTGAAGCACAGTGCCAAACTATATGTCCGTTTTTATTTTCACGTTTTTTATAATAACGATAGTTTCCTTCCATTAAAAGTTTTCCTCCTCGTTGCGATGAAATCATTTTAAGTCGCGTATTTTCCTTGTCCATAACTGTGATTCTAAAATAGAAACTAAACAATGTTACAATGTTTTGAGTTTAATTTTTCTTGGATAAGTAATAATAAAATATCTGACCTCAAGGCAGCTCAATCACCCGCAATGGAATATGAAAACTCAGTTTATTCCCACGCACCGGAACATAAAAACTTTATGCAATTCTATTATATATTAATTTACTATATGTGGTAATTAACTAGATGAACGTACACTCTGTCAACTTAACGTACACTGGCTAACAAAATATATTCATGACAAAACAACTTAGCTTGTCTCGATTATTTTCTAAATACCCTCAAACCTTTCGTTTTTTAAACCGCTGATACAAGTTGCACAAAACGTCGGTAGTCGTAAATATTTGGTTATTTAAGTATTATCAAACTATTGAAATGTAAATGTACTCATATTTATAACATTAACTCAGTTTTCGCAGTAAAACAGTAACTACCTGTCATTTGTTTAGGGAAATTGCTTATTATTCTGATTTACCAGTATAAAAAATTATATTCTTAATAAAAACGATTCTTATGCATAGAAGTATTTTTGTTCGATTTAACCACGATATTATTACACATAGCAGCTAGCGAAACCGATGAAACTAAAGAACAGACAATGTTCCTATACACAAAATATGTTTGTTCGTCTATTTGGCCGATATGACCACATCAATATTAACTATGCGACAACTCATCCGAACTTGCGGATGATTCGTCGCCTTACAATTTTAAAAGGGTAACGTTTCATCCGCGGATGAAATATTTTGCGGATGAGTAGTCACCTAAGTCACCTAAACGCACATAAACAGAATATTAGCATCACTCACGAACAAGTTGCAACTTGTCGAAAATAATCTACGCAAAAAGGTATCATTCAGGGAGCAGGTTACAACCTGTCGAGAATCGAGTTCATGCTTGACTAAAATATACAGGCCTCACCTACCTATCATTGGTTAAGAATTGTAAATCATTTATTTTTAATAGTAAAACCACCCGTTACTTGTACCATAGTAGAATACTACTTAAGCTCAAACCAAAATGTAAAACCCTAGTTTTTGTGTGCGCGACTCAATATACCTCAACAATATTTATCAAAGTGGTGTTTCAATGCAAATCCCCTACAAACATTGTAAGCTTTTCTACCACTTTCTCCCTCATGCCAAACTGCCCAGACAGCTTGTTTGTTTCTTCCCGGGGGCACAGAGGATTCGTTGAAAAGTACGAGTTTTCTTGAGAAAAAGTATTCTTTTGTAGTCAACAGTGGCATACAAATAGCTTTTTGCATATCTACAGTATATAGCATGTCTCGTCCTTCAGAATTTTCACATTTTTCTTCTATTGATTTCAAATCTCTTCTTGAATCTCTTTTGTTTTCTAGATGTTTGCCTAAGTCTATATAACTCGTGGTTTCTACATTTTGTGCAAATATCTTGGGCTGGCTCTGCTGTAGAAAGATTAAGCTGTTTGATTATTTGGTAAAAATGTGCCCAACTACAAACTTTCAGATGTTTTTCTAAACAGTTTAGTTGAAATTCTTTGTATATGCCTGAAAAATTCACGCCTACTGGAAGATATTTTCTGTTTGGCGCATGTTTTTATATTATAGTGTGATGGCGTAGGGTTATATTTTAATATAAAAAATTTCATTTCAAGTTCGTACTCCGCAGTAAAATCATTATAAGGTGAGGATGACCTCTAGGATAAGGTTCAGCACTAATTTTCGGTTTTTTTTTGAGTCAAGTGGTTTTGCTTTAGAACAGCCTGGACTGCTTCATTATTACTAAAACCCAAGGTGTTTAAAAAAAATGTTTTGCATATATTGAACTCATTAAGACTCCATGTTAAAGTATTGTGTCTCGTTGAGTTCGGACCATCAGTTTTGCTTGCTGTGGGCATTTACTGCACCTGCCTTGACAAGAAATCCCGTCGTCTCTGTCTGTCCATACTCCAAAACTGATTGTGAACGATCTCTCTGTCCATTTCGGAGATGTTAACAGAACAGTTTTTTTGCAGTTTTGGCAGGGAGGTCTCATGGGATGTTTTTTTGTTTGATTTGCCAAAATAACTTTAGGATCTAGACTTCTTTTGACTGGTGGAGAATAAGATTCTTCTGGTGTTACAGACGGGAATGCAGCAATTGAGGTATCGAAATACTCTGCGTTAGAGTTAGAAGAGGAAACCATGTCTACATTAATTATCGGTCCAGTATCAGAATTTTTCTTTTGCAATGATGGACTCTCTGGGCAGGGTTGGCTACTTAAATCCTTAGATAATTCTTGAATGGTACTAGAAGCAGCAGGTACTGGTAATAAATCAGCGTAGTTGACATCGTCACCAAGATTTTCAGCAATACATTCATTTAATTGAGATTCACTAAGGGGTATCAAGGGGCTGATATTACGTGAATCGAATACATACGTGGAGCAATCAAATTCAATGCTATCACAATCGTATGATGTATTGATACCGGGACGCTCCTTATTACTGCCGGTGATATTCTCTTTTTCATTTAACACACTGTTTAGGTCTGAAGCAATTGTGGTACATGATGAGGTGTTGTGATTTTGTATATTGCTTTGTGACAATTTCACTAATAGTCTATTACGGTTATATCCACTCATTGTTATTGCACATAAACTTACCGTTGAGCTCTTGCCTCCCCTGCCCCCGCGAGTCATGCTCGTACGTACTACGCGCAGTGGCAGGGACCGTGTCGCCGCGCGCGACGTGTCCAGATTGTTTGGTTATCCAAAACCATATCTCAGAGTTTGAACTAAAATCTCGCGTAAACTTTTTAGCCAATACACTGTAACTTTAATCACAGTGTTATGCCATACCAAACCATAAATGTAACTAAAATACAGTGTTTTTTGTGTGCTCATATCTCCTACATACTATAGAATGAAAAGTAACAATACAGGGATATGTAACTGCCTCGAAAAAACCAAATGAGCGTTATTAAGGAAAAACACTGTAACTCGAGTTACAGTGTATTGGATATACACGTCAGAGGTCAGTATCAGGTTGTAAAACCTCCTTAATCTGAAATAATTATGAATTTCTCCGGGGTGACATCTATATCTATACATATAATTAAATCGTAGTGGAGTCAAAACTGAACACTGAGTATATAAAAAAAAATACGAAGTCTGGGAGCAAAACGATAGTTTTTCGATTTTTTGTCTGTTTTCTGAATGTATGGCCCAGCATCACGCAAATACTATCGGATAGATATTGATCAAATTTTGCATAGTTATTCCCTATCAATCTGGTCAGTCTGTAGTCAGTTATAAAAATACATTATTTAACTGTGACTTTAAAGGTAAACGGTGTATCTTCCCATACCTAGAACAGCGACATTTCGCACGTTATGTACAAGATGCATGTAATTATATGTAATAGGAAGTGAACCTATTGCCGTCAACCGGACACAAGTACAGTCTCTGCGAGCTGCCACTGAGTTTCATATGAAAGAACTAAATAACACTTTCCCAAACTGGAATCAATCCCAGGACCTCCCGTTCTGCAGCCGCGCTGTGACAGCGAGACCAACAAGGTAGTCCTCTGTACCGCGGTGCGTTTTCAAATACCAATACCACAAACATGTCTAGCCTCTAATATTTGGTACATTTATTTTGTCAATGCATAGGAAACTTAGAAACGTTACTTACACGATCGAAACGATTATAAATGGTGACGTCTGCAGCCAAACTGATAGTCCGTAGAGAAAATAATAAAACAAAGGCAATTGTTGATTACATTTTAAAATCAAATTAAATAATTAATTAATTTTAAAGTAATATTTTGCAATCGTATGACACCGATACAAATGACACTTAATTAAAATGATTACTTATACGTGCAACTACTTAGCTTGGGCAAAACGGCTCCATACTGGACAGGCATATTCACCAGCGGAGAAACAAAGCGCCATTCTGGAATGGTGCTTTGTTACACGATCGAAACGATTATAAATGGTGACGTCTGCAGCCAAACTGATAGTCCGTAGAGAAAATAATAAAACAAAGGCAATTGTTGAATACATTTTAAATTAAATTAAATAATTAATTAATTTTAAAGTAATATTTTGCAATCGTATGACACCGATACAAATGACACTTAATTAAAATGATTACTTATACGTGCAACTACTTAGCTTGGGCAAAACGGCTCCATACTGGACAGGCATATTCACCAGCGGAGAAACAAAGCGCCATTCTGGAATGGCGCTTTGTTACACGATCGAAACGATTATAAATGGTGTCGTCTGCAGCCAAACTGATAGTCCGTAGAGAAAATAATAAAACAAAGGCAATTGTTGAATACATTTTAAATTAAATTAAATAATTAATTAATTTTAAAGTAATATTTTGCAATCGTATGACACCGATACAAATGACACTTAATTAAAATGATTACTTATACGTGCAACTACTTAGCTTGGGCAAAACGGCTCCATACTGGACAGGCATATTCACTAGCGGAGAAACAATGCGCCATTCCAGGTGTTCGCAGGACTTGACGAGATGCCCCCTATTTGGTAGATGTTAGGTGACGGAGTAAGTTATTGATCTGTACCTACTAGCAGCTTCTCATGAAGGAATTCTTAATTGTATTTTTGTGTGTTCTTAATTGTGTTTTTGTGCAGGCAAAAATTTTATGAACTAGCGCATTTTGCTGGAGTGTTTAGATGTATCCACTGTAAACCACATTAAAACGAGAAGCCCTGAAGGAATAACTACAGAAGTTTATAGAAATAGAAAAGGGTATTTTTCTTTTGTCTTTTGTCTTTCTTTCATGTTGTTGATGTAGCACAAATTAATGAAAACTACAACAGCAATGGTTTTACAGTGCGACAAGGTTTGGTTGAAAGGTTGTTTTCTGAAATATAATTTCCTTGATCAATAAAAATCCATAAATTAATCAAATATTATTACTTTTGTTTGAAACGAATGCTTTTTGGTGAAACGGGTGTTTCACCAAAAAGCAACAAGTCAGTTAGGAGGAATTGTTTTACAATTTATCTATTCAGTTCCTCTAATTCTATTTTAGATTTTTCTAGCAATGTTTCGCTTTTTTCTTCCTCTGATAATGCAGTTTTTTTTTATTTGCTCATCTTCCAACTGTAAAGAAAAATGTATAAGTACTTATATGATGTGCAATAATTAACATAATAATAAATCATTAGATAGGTCGGTGGAATTCATAGTAGGGGAGAGCGGGGCTGAAAGTGCCGATTTTGACAAATTCTTATATGATTCGGATAAAACAAGTACTATGTCTGAAAGTAGTGTTCATCCTAAGCCAAATTTAGTCTATAATACGAATTTAACTACAGATTTTGCACATTTTTAACAGTTTTTAAGAAGAAGTGATTTTTTTATACAGCGTCGGCAAGGCACTACGTACCCCACTTTGGAGCAAGTTGTGCCGTAGCTGAGGTCAGTTTTGCCGTTGATAATGCTAGGTGTTTTACATGAATGAAAATTACTTTGGAATTTAAAAGACATAAATTTTATAATAATATATTTATACCTTATACTTGTTACTATGAATCAACAGTTTTTATAATTTAGTTGCTTGTAATACTAAGTATTATAATAAGAGAAACAAATTATTTATTTATTTATTTAACAGTTTATGTACACACATTATAAATAGACACCATAGAATTACCTTTACTTATGTAATTATTTCAAACATAAAAACATATTTTTAATCAATAGTTTGTACTTATTTTTATGCGAAAGAATGAGATCAGTTATTAAAAAAATATCCAAAAATAGCCTCTAAGGACAATATTACAAAAAATAATAAAGTTTCTCTTAAATTATAAAGAAACAGAGTTATTATCTTATTGAGCAGTCTCTTGAGTCTTTTTAAGAAATCAAAAAAAAATATCAAAACTAGTTATTCTCTAGATGACTGATAAGAATAGGGCAGGATAGGATTAGGACATACAAATGCTAGGCTTTCTTCATCTTCAATACATTGCAAATGGGCCCAATTCTTACACTGCATTCAATCCATTTTTCTCCAGGGCAGAGTTAGAATAGGCATCACAACATATGATACAGTACCATTCTTGTTCATCATCAGAACTGTCGTTATCTTGCAAAACTCTTCTCTTAGCGGGGTTCTTAGTCAGTTTTTTTGTTTGTTTACCTTTTCCCATGCCTTTTCCCTTCCCTTTTCCCTTAACCTTCTTTCTAGTTTCACTTTTTTCTTCTTCTTTTTATTAGCCTGTTCTTCGGCCAAAGCCTTTTTCCCTGGAGTGTCCGTAAGAACAGCTGTCTTTCTTTTACGTCCTTTATTATGTCCAATTAATCGGGGTTAATGTGCTTTAGGCAGTGGTCTTATTAGCTCTGGTGAGAAAATTACTGTGTTTTTATCTCCTGTGTTGTTATCAGCTGATTGAGGAAGCTGGAAGCTGCAGCAAGGGCTCCTGATAGGCTCCTGAGAGCACTGACGTGTCTTTTGTTCTTGATTACCTGATGGTTCACTTGTACAGTCAACGCTGCAGTCGCTTGGCCCAGAAACATGCTGAGTATGTAGTATGATGGACTAGTCTCAATGTCAACATTGCTGCCCATATAATTTGACTCACCAAGATATTCAGGAGTCCGTTCTCGATTGTTTGGAGGGACAGGCAAGTTGTCTGTACCCTGTGAGGGTCGATTTTCTGGCATCGGGCGATCAGTAACAAAAGACGGTGCATAATCTTCGTCTGTAAATACGTTTGAATTATAGGGCCAAATGCCAGTCTTTTTAAAAGCGTTGCATATATTGACAGGTGTTGCTGCCAACGGTAAAGCGTATTTTACTATACCTGGTATTTCATAAATGCTCATAGTCTTCCCGGGATTAGTTCTCAGCCAGTTATTTTGAGCTTTAGAGTAGTATGTTTTAAAAGGGCCATTGACACCAACATCCAAGGGTTGCAGATGGTGGGTGCAGCAGTGTGGTGGGAACGATAAGAATATAACAGAATTTATCTTTGCCTTTTCAATCACATCAATATCAATGTGAGATGAATGATTGTCTAGGAGTAACAGCACTGGCTCTTCAGGACTAGGCTTAGTATGTTTTAAGAAATGATCCATTAACACTAGGAACTCTGTGCTTGTCATCCAACCGGATTGATTACCACCCCCAATACACTCAGGATGACCGTCTCGGATAAACAAGTCTTTATATAAACGTGGAAATATAAACATCGGTGGAATTGAGTTTCCCAAAGCACTTACCGCTAGCTCAACAGTGACTAAAGTTCCACGTTCTATTAAAACAATTGCTCCTACTCTCTTTTTTCCTTTTTCAGCCAAAACTTTCTTCTGTTTCAGCACAGTTTGGACACCAGTCTCGTCCAAATTCCAGATACGTGAAGGAGTAAGATTATGCTTTGTAATCAAATCGGCAAGTTTCTAGAAAATTTCATTCACGTTATGTCGGTTGAATGAACTCGCGCGTCCTGCACTGGTAGCTTCGTTGTTCCTATAAAAAGTGTAGAGTTCCTCTTCAGAAAGTTTGTCAACCAATCCTTGCCAGCCTCACCATTTGTATGCCATGATGGTGGAATGTTTTGTACATTAAACTTCACGGCACACTGGTATGCAAGTTTTCGTACTTCTTCCGGAAGAAGACCGAAGTAAATGCGCTTTTTAAGATGTACTTGGACAGTAATGCCTCTTGTTCCTCATTAAACACTAGTCTTGGTTTGTATCCAACCGCAGGAGTAACTCCACTTTTTATTTTTTTTCACATAGCGTTGTAGTGTTGTGTGACAAATTTCTAATTCACGTGCAACAGTTTTTAATTTAAGTCCATCCTTGATGACTGCATCAGCAGCCCTTTGTTAAAGATCCTGAGATGTAGTTCCCCTTTGGGTTTTTCGCTTGTATGTCCTCATTCTGTCAAAGATACGCTGGAGGACCTTCACATGCACCGCCACTCGGTCCGCGTCGCTGACGAAACTAAAATGGCAGCCGCGTGTGCCCCGACTGTTAGGCATCACGCGACACAATACAATCGTATATCTATCTCTTTCTGTTTTCGAGATATTCGCGTCGGCACAATTTACCCCCGGCACTTTTAGCCCCGCTCTCCCCTACCTGTGTTTTCAATATTTGCATTTCCACCTTTTTCTTATTAAAAAAAATATATTCGAGGCATAGATTCACGACGAATGTAGTCTGTAGGTTTACGTACTTGATTTCTGGTCAATGGTGTGGGATGGCAACCCAAAATATAAATAAACTAGCTTTTGCCGAGCAAGCATAGCTTTGTGACGGAACTCTCAGGGCGCTAGTCCTACTCACACTTGTCCGGTAAAAAAAAAACAGGTTTAGATGATTCTAAATGCCTTACTTATAAAACTAAATAACCATTTTACCATTATTATCACCATTAATTTGTAATACCTAGTCTAGTGCCACCATTCAACACATAATACCTACCTACATGTTAGAAAGGTTAGCTTATGACTTTAAAATTGTAATAACTTTTGACAGAGTGGGCTGAATGTTAATTCAAGAAACGGACTAAGACTATATTTCCAATACCTTGCACTTGAAAAGAAGACATAAATTAAATCAATATTACATGTGAATTTTTTAATCATCCCCATATTTACCCCTTTGGGGGATAATTTTACAAAAACACTGAAATGTGTAATTCTTTATTAATGACTAAAAGCATAAATTTGAATTTTTATATCTAACTTAAGAAATGCTAGATTTCCCATACAAACTTTCATCCCCTATATTACCACCCCTAAGATTATTTACATACATTTTGGTCTAGTAAGTATTGAACTTTTGTATGAAACAGCTGTTATTTTTTTTTTTGTAAAAAATTACCTCTTTCTATAGCCCGTGACTTATGTACGTGTGAATGCTTTCATATTTTCCCATGCCTTTCTTAAAGTTGCAGTCTCACGCTGAAATAAACAGTATGAAAAATATTATTAGCGAATCATTCATAACACTGAATATATTTTATCAATAACAGTGGACTGGCCTACCTTGTGTACATTGGCGTTGCAGTTAAACTCTTGTTAATTAAATCCCATGTTGCTTGTTTCTTGGTGATCCACTTGCCATCTATTATTTTGGATTCCACGATTGGTCTATTTTTAATAAATTGTGCCAATAACGCCTTTTCATCGGCGTTGAAATTGGCCACTCTTTTGCGTGTTGTTTTGTTTGTAGATCTTTCTAAATTGAAACAGAAATATGAATGGAAGTTCTTCGATTACACAAGGTGTGTCGTATAATTAATATCACATGTTCACTGAAATTATTTATATACTTACTATATTGGAAATTAACCCTAGAAAGATAATCGTATTGTACATGTAGTACGGAAAAGATACTCATGCGTAAAATTAACGCATGTGTTTTAATTAGCTGTAGGTTCAGGTTTATTAATTTATTTCAATAAAATCGTATGTTATATATATTTATACATATATTAGAATAATTAAGACTGCAGATAATTTATTTATAATTATTTATTTATTAAATAATACAAAAACTTTAATGTTCTGCTAGAAATCAACAAAAAAAATTACACTTACTTTTTCCATTAAAAATGTTTTTTACTATAATAATCAGCCTTTTTTTTGCACAAAATAAACAATTGTTGGAGGTGTTGCCAATGACGTCACACGAATGAAGAAAACACGTGGATGCTTTTCAGGCGTTTATTTCAGCAGATGAAGTTTACAGGTTGTGGCGATAAAGTTTATGGATATTTTATAGTATAGCGCAGTCCCGTACAGCCAAGTCAGCTAAGACGAAGGCGGGGGACGTAGTCCTCTGATACAAAAATTAAATTAATATATTCCCTCAGGATCGTACTAGCTTCCAACTATCAGGGGTGTTCTGTGTGACCTTTCCAATTAGGACGAGGATCCATGGATGCACATTACTGCTAGTTGGGATTTAGCTTAATTAATTTACAATATTCATCGAGGGTCATTAAACACTGGAGACTCTTGACACCGCGATTCAGAAACGTGACGTAAATGCACAACGCCATCTAATTGTGGTCCGCGGAACTTTTACAAAGATTTTTGCATGATTGTTGAACCACTGCTTCTAATGAATCTATTACATGTCAGGATGCGTAAATAGTAAATAATAATAGGTGTAACATTTGTTACAATCTCCCCCTCAGTCCTCAAAGACGTCTCGGCGTGAAGGACTGGATAATGGGTGGTTATTGTTTCCTCGGACGTCCACGTCCTCGTTTGGTTCCAGGCAAAGCCTTGCTGGCAACAATCTCCTTTCTAGGGCGTCCTCTTCCTCGAAGTGGTCGCACGGGTTCTGGAACTTTTTCATGGCTTCCACCTTTATATGGAGTCAAAGCGGAAACATGATAAAGTCCAATTGAGTTAGTAGGATCATTTGGAGAAGCTACTGTAAAAGAGGCAGGACCATGTTTATTGAAGATGACATATGGTCCATCTCTACGAGGTGCAAATTTTGCGGTTACGCCTTGAGCTCCCTTACTAATGGGATGTAGGTTGACAAGTACCAAGTCACCGGGTTGATACTGTGAATGTTCACGCCTATGCCTGTCAACATATGCTTTGCGTGCCTCCTCCTTCATTTCTTGCACTTCTCTTGCCTTGATTAAGGTTTCCGCTAGCTGCACAAGTTTCGGAGTTATCTCTGGTATTAAATATTACTATATTTCGGAAATCAACTTCATTCTCTCGTGGAGACCTTAGTTCTGTTCCGAACGTCAAATACGCTGGGGTTTTGCCTTTTGTAGAACCGTTAGTACTGTTCATAGCAAAACGAATCACCGGCAGAAGTTCTGACCATTTATTATGTTTTCCTCCTTGTACCATTATTTATTTATTTATTTATTATTAGGCTCTTCAACAATGAGTACACTATTACTTTATAATTAGTACATTTCAAACTTAAATCTAATTATAGCCAACTGTGTCTTTAAATCTCGATTCTTACGTTCGAAAGGGTTAGCTTCAGGGTGATACAACGGGGTATACTGGTGTTTTATGTTTAGACTGTACATGACTTGTTGCATTACAGCACTCACGAATTGAGTACCATTATCGCTTATTAGTCGCCGTGGCACCCCATAGCTTAGAAAAACCTCGTTGATCAGGGTCATTGCACAGTTTTCAGCGGTGGCGGTAGCTAAGGCGAAAAGTTCCACCCGTCGGGTAGCTATATCCTATAATAATAATAATAATAATAAAGTTTATTTACCAAAATAGTTACAGAAATGTACACAAGTAGATATAACTAGTGGGTAGACTTATTCTAGGCATTACAGTGTGTTGCAAAAATTTCTGTACATAATTTTATGTAACCCTGCCTCTTAAACTAGGCTAACCTGTATTTTAAGAGACAGTGTCTAGCTTATGAATTCACCATTTTTATACAACAGCGGACAGTGTCGATCTACCGTTTAAACTTGACAGCAATAATAGTGGTGCGTGTACGAGTAACATGTGGAGGGGATGTGTAGTGCTGTGATGTGTTATGTGCTTGTTGTGGGTTTGTATGTGTGAATGAATATAGGGTGACCATGTGTGGATGTATGTGTGAATATGTTTGTGAGTGTGCGTTTTTTTTTCATTAAGGCGATGTAAGTGATTAAAGACTCCGTATATGTGTAGTCTTTCTGTAGTAGCCACTCTGTTAAAGTTTTTTTTAATGTGTGTTTGTGTAAATTTAAATCTATAATTTTTATATGTTTATGAACTTTTTTGTAAATATGCCCACTTAGGGTATAAAACTGGGAAGGGTATAAAACTGGCGTTTAGCGAAAGAAGTTTTGTGCTGAGTACCCGGGATAACAACTGTTCGTTTGTTTGGGTCGGACTTAGGAAGACTGGGAGTGTTTTCTAAGAGTTGATGAACCGAAAGGACTTTGCAATCAGAGTAGAGTTCAGTGGTTGGGTATTTATAGGGTTTTTTGTCATGACTTTTAGAATCGCTCTCTGTGCTCTCTCAACTCTCAGAAGGATAGATAGTCTTTGCTGCACCGCCCCGAACAGCGATACAATAGCCAATGACCGATTGACATAGAGCGTAGTACACGATTTTCAAAGTGTCAGCATTAGCCGACTGTCTGAGAGACTTGAAAATGTGTATCCTCAACGATTAATATCCAAGTCTTTCCATCTTCAGTTTGCGGTAAAGGTCCAAACACAGCAAAAGAAACTACTTCAAATCGTTGGCTCATAGTTGTGGTTTGAAGTAAGCCAGCCGGTTTCTGATTAGAGGGTTTATAATGTTGGCACTCCAAACAATTCTTCCCATAGCTTGCAACACAGCTACGCATTCCACTCCAATATTATCTATTGCCTATCTTCTTATAAGTTTTCTCAGCACCATAGTGTCCTGCTAAAGGATCATCATGGTAAGCAATCAGAACGTTTGCCAATTTATGACTGGGTACCACGAGTTGAGCATCATCAGCTTCGGAATCAGGATGTAATCGGTATCGCATACCATTATTCATTAAGTTACCTTTGTTACTCCAGTATGCAGCATCCTCTGTTCCGTTAGTCTCCTCGACGACTCCTATTATTTTCTGAATTTTGGTATCCATCATTTGTTCCTCTCTGATTTCCTTGACACTCCTCGTAGGCATATCTATGATTATAGAACATATCTCAAAGGTAGAGTTATCTTCACAACATGGTGGTCTTGACAACGCATCAGCCACGGTATTCAATTTATCAGGCTGATAATCAATATTCGTGATGTTGAATGATTGCAGTTGTAATGCCATCTAGCCAAACGTCCCGTTGGCGATTTTAAATTCATTAACCATTTTAGAGCTTGGTGGTCGGTTACCACAGTCACAGGTTGACCTTCGACATATGCTCTAAATTTATTTAATGACCATATTATAGCTAACGCTTCTCTTTCAGTGGTGGAGTAATTTCTCTCAGCTGACGTGAGCAATCTACTCGCATATTCAACGGGATGTTCATCCTCCTTCTCCCCCTGGACCAGAACTGCTCCAAGCGCGTTGCCACTGGCATCGGTCTTGAGGGTATAGGGCTTTGTTTCGTCTGCCTGCCGCAGCACAGGAGCGGTAGTTAACCTGGTTTTAAGCGTATTGTAGGCGTCTTCCTGTTGAGTGTTCCATACCCAACGAGCTTCTTTCTTGGTTAATTTTGTAAGGGGTTGCGCTATAGCGGCGAAATTCTCAATAAAACGGCGGTACCAAAAGCACATTTGTTGAAAATATACAATGTGGATCTGGACTTACGACATTAAATTAAAACGAGCACAGTACTAGTCCATCGAAACATTTTAAAACACGAAGATTAGTAGTTAATGGAAAATTTAAGAATTGCAATTTTCAAACAAAATTAATAGCAAAATCAACTGCATAAAATGTAAACACGCTTTATCTACGAAAAGTCACTGACCTGTTGCGCGGTGTGGTGCGGGATACAGCGGGCGGGGGTGCGGGACGTAGGTAGGTACTTTAGTCGGAGAACAACAAATCCGCGGCATAAACTCACTAAGTTGCGCGTTGTTAATTAATAAAAGATCACTAATTGAATAATTAATCACATATTATCACATCACAATCAGAATTTAAATCATCAATAAGTAGTCAAATTTTTAAATTTTCAAAGTGCCCACCGTTGTTCATTATGCACAAGCGACATCGTCTTATTAAATTTTCACGGACTCGTCTTAACAAGTCCCCATCTGTTCTTTTAAGTCTGTCGAAGGCATTCATTATTCTAATTTTTAAATCATCCACAGTGTTCACTTCTCGTGCATACACCTCGTTTTTTACGGCCCCCCACAAAAAGAAATCCAGCGGTGTCAGGTCCGGTGACCGTGCTGGCCATCGAATAGGTCCAAAACGGCCAATCCACTGACTTTCAAACATATCCGTTAGTCGCTGTCTAACAGGCACTACGGAATGGGCGGGCGCACCGTCCAATTGATACCACAGTCGTCCATATACGTCCAAAGGTAAATCGTCCGTATAGTCTGACACTGGGCCACTAAGAAGTTCTAAGAATTTCTCTGCGTTTAACGTCCCATCAATAAACACTGGACCTATTATTTTGTTCCTATGAATTCCAGCCCAGACATTTAGTGAAAACCGGTACTGGAATGAAGACTCTCGAATTAGGCGCGGGTTTTCATGACTCCAATATCTCAGGTTTTGTCTATTCCAAACTCCATTTCTTGTAAACGTGCTCTCATCTGTCCACATAATATTAAATATGAAGTCAGGGTCGTCTGATATTTTGTCGAGAAGCCATTGGCAAAATAACACTCTGACTGGCATATCTCTGGATAACAGTTGTTGTACTTTTCTGTACTTGTAAGGTCGCCGTGCATGCCGTTTCAAATATCTATGGACAGTTCTGTGACTCACTTGAAACCGCCGCGCTGCGTTCCGGAGGCTAGAAGTCGGGTTATTTTCAAAATGTTGTAATATCCGCTCCTCGATATTTGAATTTGAAGACACGCCTTCTCCTTGAGGAACCAAAGGCCGATTCTCTCGTAACCTCTGAACGGGCAGGGTAAAAACACGGCTGTTGGTAGGGCACCTTCGTGTGTCACCATATCTCTCCCGATATGTACGCAATGCTAAAGCCGCATTTTGGTGACATTCTCCGTACATAAGTAACCATGTCAGTGTACTCGGCAGCTGTGTACCTTATTTGAGGCATAATATTACCTAAACTAAAAAACTTACAAACCTAACCTAAATCCAAACTAATAAATGCCTAATTAACTAACTATTATTACACTAACACTTAACAATATGTCACAATAACCTGTGCACTCATCTAACTATCATAAATCGTCTTTAACACAATAACAACTAAAACTTTTTAATAAAATCACAACAATGCGCGCGCGGCTCGTCTTGTGATAACAAAAGTAAGCGTGTGCTCTCATCAAAGGGCTCCGCAATGCACTGACTGACATAGTTACGATTCAATAAATGTCTTTTTGCCGAAAAAAATCCGCTCACATACACACTCGCAATTTTCTATGCACCACTAATGCATTATTTGCGTAAGTAATATTTCTTTTTCTTTCTAATTGTAGTATTTTGTGGGAGTGGGCGGGGCGCGTAAGAGTGGAATGGTATGACACCTTTCTCTGTCTTTCAAGCATATTGAGACGTAGAGAATAGAATCGTTGGTTTTTTGCACAGGTTCCTGACTTTACAATGTTTACCTATTATTACGGACTCAGATCTACATCATGTTGAAAAATAAGAAAATAAAAAATAATTTCCTGTGGCTAAAGTATTCATTGGATTTGATTGATTTTTTGTATACGGGTAAAGAACATGACACTCTTTACGTGATTTAAAGGAATGTCAATCGTCCTGCTCCACTTTGTATAAGGTGCTGAAGATTCTTTGGTTTTGGCCTCTCTAGGATAGCTTTTGTTTTGCCTGAATCTGGTTTTAGTCCTTCAGGCGTTATGATGTGGCCTAAATATTTTATCGACGAGCAGAAAAATCTACATTTCTTTGTTTACATTGATGTTATATTTTCGCATTCTTTGTAGTCCCTCCTTCAGGTCGGAAAGGTGGCTTTCAAATGTGCTGGAGAATATAAGCAAGTCATCGAGATAAGCCAGCATGTTAACATGTTCCAGGGTAACACTGAATCTATCGACAAGTCGCTGGAAGGTAGCCGGTGCATTGCGTAAACCAAATGGCATTCTTTTGAATTGGTAAAGACCGAAAGGTGTGATGAACGCAGTTTTCTCTTCATCGTCTTTCTTGATTCTTATTTGCCAGTAACCAGATTTTAGGTCGAGTGACGTCATGAAAGGCGTTGGCTTCGCGGCGTGCAGCAAGTCATCTATTCGTGGAATAGGGTAAGTGTCGGGCACAGTGATCGCATTTAAGCGTCGGTAATCGACACAGACTCTAACCTTTCCATTAGGCTTCGGTACCATAACCACTGGCGAAGCCCAAGGCGAAGAGCAAGGCTCAATAATAGCCTTATTCAACATTTCGTGTAATTCGGTTTTAAGGATATCCTTCTTTGTTTGGGATAATATGTAGGGAGGCACAGATATTGGAATATCGTTCTTTGTTACGATACAGTGTTCTCCAAGCGAGGATGGTTTATTGTTATCAATAAAAACATCTTGGTACTCTACTAGCATTTTATTTAAAATATCCTTTTGTCCGTCATCTATATTGACACTACAGAAATGATAAGCACTATCGGAGCCTGTAGTATCGTTTGCCCCAGGAAAGAGTTGACATGAATGCGGTGATAAGTAGACTTCCGCTTCTCGCACATTCCTCTCAGCATCCTGCATCATAAATTCCGCGAAAGCAGGTTGGTAACCATCAAAGACCCTTTTTGTTTTCTTAGCAGGTG
This sequence comes from Agrochola lota, assembly GCA_947364205.1. Classification (NCBI taxonomy): domain Eukaryota; kingdom Metazoa; phylum Arthropoda; class Insecta; order Lepidoptera; family Noctuidae; genus Agrochola; species Agrochola lota. The sequence continues at coordinate 11,848,902 of OX376239.1, read as the reverse complement.
ACAGTTCGAGTGGTATAGCTTGAGGGACTCTGGGGAAGACCGGCAGCATTTGAGGATGCAGTAGCCGTTGAAGGCACCCCGGGAAGAATGGCAGCACTTATTTATTTATTTATTTAACACTTTAAGCATACAAATGTACAGAGGCGGACTTAATATCATAGGCACTTGAGGTTGCAGTAGTCATTGAAGGCACCTCCGCTGTGGCATCGAACCCATAACTGGCATGTTCGAAGGTTACGAAGTCTTCCTCATACAACTCGTAGGTCACCTGGGCATCGATGAATTCCCAGGTAAATTGACGAAGATATAGGATAATTTTTGCATCTTGCATAAACCCCATGCCCAATAGTGTTCGACTGTCCCTTGAGTTAGGCAGTACAATGAAGCTTGTCGATATGATGCGGTCTTCCAACTTGACAGGAACTGTTATCTTCTCTACCCGTTGGATTTTCCCTATGCCGTCTGCCAAAGTGACTCTTACTGTTTCTTCATAAAACTTGTGTCCTTTGCTCATCAACTGTTGATATAGTTGGTACGATGCGATGCTGGTTTTTGCACAAGTATCGACGTATGCTGTCCCTTTAATGCCATCTATCTCAATGAACACGATGGGTGTGTTTCTTACGTCTGATTGGACATTAACCGGGCAAAAGCTTAAGCTTGCCGATATGGTAGTGAGCGTTGTTTATTTGCGCAGCATGTTGGGCAGCTGCTGCGGACTACGCCAGGTGTACCACAGCCGTAACATGACACTCTAGGTGTGGGTGGAGATGGAGCCTGCAACGTTTTGGTAGGAGCTACAGTTTGGAACTTCATTAATTGATCCAGTTGCCTCTAATTCCTGCTGCTTCTTTTTCAGCTTCCTACACTGTTCGGTAGCATGGCCTAGGAAATGACAGAACCCGCACTTTAGCTTCAGCTTCGAGTTCGGTTTTTGCTTAGGATCCCCGCGCTCGTCCCCGTCGTTCGACTTATCAAGCCACATTAGTTCGACGCCCCGAGCAGCCTCTAATAGCTCATCATAACTCTTTACGGAATTGCGTGGAACCTTATCACGTATTCGGAGTTTCAGTTCTCCATATATCATGTGAATTTGATGGGATTCCAGTATTTCAGGTTCGGGAAGTTGAGCAAACAGCATTCGCTTATGTGCCACGAAACTTTCCGTGGTCGTGCGAAAGTCTTGCTTCTCCATCACTATCTCTTGGTATATGACATAGGCTGGTTTCTTAGGAGCAAAAGCATGACGTAGACGTTGTTTAAACTCTGCCCAGGTGGAGACCTGTTTCTTTACTCCCTGCCACCACACTGCAGCTTCACCCTTGAGGAGCAGTGGTAATCCAGTGAGCGCTTCTGCGTCACAAACGTTTTCCAAGTCCTTGAAAACTGTCACTGCCGCCAAAAATGCTTCGGTCACTTTGGAGTCCTTGGTCCCGTCGAATTCAGCTTTGCAGGAGGTGAACGAGCCGTGTCTTCCTGGTGAAAGTTTGGACAGCAGTGCCTCGAACTGAGCGTCTGACATGTTCACCGACATCTCTGCTTTCCTCGTTTTGGTAGCTGCTGTTGTGATTCGTCCGGTACGTGTGACGTACTTTGGTTTGTCTTCGTGCCCACTGTTGGTCGCCAGATTGTAGGAGGTGTTGCCAATGACGTCACACGAATGAAGAAAACACGTGGATGCTTTTCAGGCGTTTGTTTCAGCAGATGAAGTTTACAGGTTGTGGCGATAAAGTTTATGGATATTTATATAGTATAGGCGCAGTCCCGTACAGCCAAGTCAGCTGACGAAGGTGGGGGACGTAGTCCTCTAATCCAAAAATTATATTAATATATTCCCTCAGGATCGGGCTAGATACCAACTATCAGGGGTGTTCTGTGTGACCTTTCCAATTAGGACGAGGATCCACGGATGCACCTTATTGCTAGTTGGGATTTAGCTTAATTAATTTACAATATTCATCGAAGGTCATTAAACATTGGAGACTTGACATCGCGATTCTGAAACGTGACGTAAATGCACAACGGCATCTAGTTGTGGTCCGCGGAACTTTTACAAAGAACTTTTGCATGATTGTTGAACCACTGCTTCTAATGAATCTATTACATGTCAGGATGCGTAAATAGTAGTAATGTCAATTAATGCGATTTCGCATAAATTTCATTAGCATGTGAATTCATGAGTCGCAGCATGCTAATTGCTATTGCTATGCTAATTGCTAATAATGAAGTATGTGAATTTTGTTAATATGCAAATTAAATTATTATTAACAATCTCGCATTCATTCAATATACAACACTAAGTACGCGCAAATCAAAGAAAATAAGATAACAATTGCTTAACCCATTCTTCGCAAGTTCGCAGCACTGCTAATAAATTTCACTCGCGTACGAGGTCATGGTTACGTGAAACCGATAGATTTAGTATTCCCGACTTCCCATGGCTACGACAGAGAGCGCACGCTACCGCTGCGTGCGTCGACGCTCTGACGTATGATAGTATAAAAAAGTACGAAGCGATAAATTCACTTAGCACTTCACAGAATTTCGCAACTACATTTCATTTGCTAAATGAGCATTCGCATGCTAACAATGAATGCGAATGCTAATTAATCCATCACTAGTAAATAGTAAATAATAATAGGTGTAACGTTTGTTACAGTATTAGAATATCTTATACAGAGTTGCGATTAGGTTATCACATTAAATGGTACAGCGTTTATTACAAGTTGTTATCAGTCTGTTAAAATCAGAAAATTTAAAAAAAAACCTAAAAATAGAAAACTGAATTTTCAAACAAACTAAATAGCGTAAAATTTGGCAAGAAATAAATCACCCTTAATACTAGTACTGCCGTCATAACTAAGAATGCAGCAATCGCAAAATGGCGGCTCGTAACCGCCATTTTTTAAACGCAAAACACATATTTCATATCATCTTAGCAAGATCTTCGTATTTTATTATATATATATATATATCTAAAAATTCGGAAAAAAATCAAGCTTTTACAAGATAATTTTCCTTTATTTAATTTACTAATATATGCAATTATAATACGTATTACTGCGTTTCGGTTTAGTATCAGGTCGTTTCCGAGTCACAGGATACTAAAACTAAATGCAGCACTTGCGTGTATTACTGCATTATGTCCTAGCACAAGTCGATAACTGCATTATTTTTTAGTAATTATTGCCATTATTATATGCTCGGAACTAAGTTGGAGTGTACTGTGTCTTCTCAAGGACTTATATATACGTAGGTGCATTTTAAGGTTAAGGTTTCTTAGCTACGACCTAAGTTTTTACATCGTGGAATGCAAATAAAGTATTGAGTAAACTATACGCGTGTTAAAAACCTACTTCATGTTCTTATAATATGCAGCATTAGGGTGAAATAAAAAAAAATGTTTTTCCAAATTCAGTTTTACTAAGAAAATAATTAATGACGACATTATATAACTAAAAATAACAAAATTCAGCCAGACTGTTAATTAACATTAATTAAGTAGGTACAATATTGGCATCATCTACGAACCATTTAGCGCTTTCTTAATTTCTAAATTAAATCAGACTCTTTCAATGTAATTCTAATATTCAACAGATCCTGAGCGGCGGCGCAGTGGTTGATATTCGCCTGGAGGAGGCGTAATGGGGCCATTAATGGCAATCCATTTCAGCCTCCTCCCCGGCCCCCTGTGATGGCCCTGCCGCGGTGCTAGCGGCGACGACGGCGCCAGTAGAGGCGACGACGGCGCCAGTAGAGGCGGCAACGGCAGCGGCAGCGGCAACGGTGGCGGCTGCGCCGGTGACGGCGGTGGCGGAAGGCTTGCCCCTGCCCCTGGATTTGGCAGGTGGAGTGCAGGCCTTGTTCCCAGCCCGGTGATCGGCCGGCTTGCCAGCCGCCGCACACGCATAACAGTGCGGCGTGGCATTGCACGAGCCGGCCTTGTGACCGGGCCGACCACAGCGGAAGCATTCCTCGCTGCGGTCCACCTCCGAGGTGCACTGCGCTCTTACGTGGTGCCCCACCCGGCAGCGGAAGCACCTCAGTGGTCTGGGTTCCAGCAGTTTCACCTGCGCGGATACCCAGCCCACCCGGAGCCTTTGGCCCTCCCCGGCTATCTTTTGGGCCGCCGACACGGAGCAGCTCACCGTTATGGTTTGCATGCCCGTGGTGTCAGGACGGATAGTGCCTGCCCTCACCTGCTCGGCAGAGCACCCTCCAGTCCTAGCCACGGCGGCCACAACATCTTCCGCCGTCACGCAGTCGTCCAGGCCCAGGATGCGCATGTCAGCGCACTTGGTGGGCCTGGAGACTCGGGCCTCCTCCGCTTTGAAGGATGCCCTGAGCCTTTCGGCCAGGGCGTCAGCGGTCGGGCCGCTGGCCGCACCGGGGATCTCCAGCATCCGAGCCCCCGTCGCAGTGACCTTCATGCGGAAGCCATCGGCGACACCGATATCCTCCAGGTTCACTGCCGCCCACGCCTTAGCGAGCACCTGACGGTAGGTCACGCCCTTCTTCGCTTCCGGCTGTAGTGTGATTACTACAGCTGCGGACTTCGGGGCGCGAAGCCTAGCCGCGGCGCTTCGCTTTTTGCGCTGTTGCTGCCTCTCCTTCCGATCGGCCGCCCTTTTGGCCTTTCCCGCCTGCCTTTTCTCCCCGGCTACTTGCCATTCGGCGTCGGCCAGAGAGGAATTAAGAGGCGGGGCCGGAGGCGTCCGTCCTGCCGCCACAGCTGGGGTCCCCTTTTGCGCAGCCGTCCCGCCCTTTTTGGGCTTGGACGGGGCAACTTTCGCCGGAGGCGTTGGCTTGGCCGCGGACTTGGCCGCTGGCTTAGCCGCGGGCTTGGCCGCTGGCTAGGCCGCAGACTTGGCCGCAAGCTTGGCCGCGGGCGTGGCCGGAGTAGACACGGTGGCGGCAAAAGTTGCCGGCCTGCTCGCCGCTAGCGGAGGGCGCAGGACAATGCCCTCCAGCACGGAAAACCGGTTGCTGAGCGCAGCCAGCTCCTGCCGCACCAGGGTCAAAACCCGGTCCTCCGCCTGCGACTGCACCGCTTCCCCCTGGGGCACCTCCCGGGGGCCAGCTCCTCGAAGCCGGGCCAGGTCCGCTCGGAGCTCCTCGTTCTCCTTTCGAAGAAGCTCCATAGCAGCCGTCAAGCGGCCAACCTCCGCCCGCATCTCGGACAGTACGTCCGACGGAGGCCCAACCTGAAGGGCCTTCGCTGCCGCCATTATGGAGGCCGTGGCAGCGGGCATGGCCTTGTCTTTTGAGGACTGAATCCTCTTCAAGCCCACAGCCCGGATTGCTGTTGCCACGACCTCCTCGGAGCTGCCGGCCGCTTCCTTCAGCTCGGAGCTGCCAGCGGCGTCCGGCACACCGCCCGAGGACTCAGAGCCTCTGTTCGGCTCGCTGTCCTCCGGGGTAGTGAGCCTTCTGGCCACACCCCGTTCCCGAGGCCCGCCCCGCTTTATAAGTTTTTTACGAGCCGCGTTCAGCTCGCCATCGTTGCATCGTTGCTGTTGTGAGGTCTCATATTTTTCAAAAATATCCTTCAGCAAATGCTCCTTGTGTAGTATATCATTATATAGGAGCTGGATATCGGTGTCATATTTCTCCCTACATTTATCTAACAACACGTTCCTTTCTAAGTGAAAGATTTAATTTTAAGAGATTTTGTTTTTTGATTGCTCTCTGTGACCGTTTAATTAATTTCTTGATTTTAATGTATTTTTTTAATTTATTGTGACTCACAACAATAGGACATAATGGTATGGTGTCATCGCCAGTCAAATCTATCGTTACAGCTGGCTCACACACTGATTTTTACTTACTACCTACCAACTCACTAAATAGATTACTGGTCCTAGCAACCTGTTTGCTTATCTTAATACACTCTCAGAAAGATAGTGCATTTTGGGCTTCACACAATTTTTGTTCAAGTTCTGTAATTCTATTCAAAGCCAGTTCGTGGGTGTCACTGCACTCTTGAAATGTTGACACTATATGTTGAAGTTGACTGTGCTGGTCGGTTAAGTCTATGTGTTGTAGGTGTAACTGAGACAGTTCATTTTTAAGGGAGGTGTTTTTTAAATTAATGTTTTCCACTTCCACTTCACTGTCTTCCCTTTCCTGGAGCAGCTGTTGGCATGTAGCGTTAGAAGCCTCGAGCTCCGTCAAGGTAGCTCTTAGTTTTGCTTCCAGATCCCTGATTGTAGCACTCCGGGTCATCATTTTCTTTGTAATATCAGTCCTGACCTGCAATGTGTAAAGTTATGCAGCTAAATAACAAAGTAAGAAAAGATGTTCTAATATTTAGATTAGTAGGAGGTAGAAGAGAAAAAATTAAAATAAAATTAGAAGTATAAAAAATTTGGGAATGAACTGTTAACAAATAGATATTACAATATTAGATGAAGTTAATAAGGAATTAGATGGGAATGTTAGACAAAAGTGAAGTAACAAGAAATACACTGCTTTTATTCTAAGACACAAAAACAAAAAAAACTTGATTGACAATTCGAAAGTTTATGACACATTACAGGATTAATAGTCTGAATAAATAGTATTCAATAAGACCTAATGACCTTATTTTTGTGTAGTAAATTATGTAGGGTTTCTTGTCTGAGTGAATGTTTTCGTCGTCGATTTTGCTTCCACTATTTGTCAAGCAAAAAGAGACATTAACCGTGCTAGTGTGTGATGGACGTTGCTCAGAAACTTGAGCAGTATTTTATGATGTTCTGCAGTCTTAAATATTATGTAGAATAACATAAATAAAACAAAATACTCCCCGGGATTGATGATAATTTGAAATCCGTCACCGTTGGGTTGGTTGAGTTGTCAGCCGGTTTAATATCCTTTTTCTGCGAAGTTCACGCAACAAAAAACACTATATTCACTGAATAAACTACTTAATAACTAGGTACAACTATATTACTCTAATTAAACATAAATAAACACTTTTTTATTAGTTTTCTAAATATTTAACCTACAGATCGTTTTTTTTTTTTGCCGACCGGCTACCTGTCTGTATGAATATGGAAGTACGAACTTTAATTATAAAAAAGAAAACAGCATAGTATTCAATGGCTCTTGTTGACCATGATTACTGTTTTACGTATATCAATGTGGGCGCAAATGGAAGCGCTTCGGATGGTGGTATTTTGAAAAACTGTTCCATTTTTACTGAATTAGAAAATGGCAGTTTTATTCCAGAAGATGGAGTGATTGTGGCTGATGCAGCATTTCCACTAAAAAAATAATGAAACCATATCCTGGGGCTAATTTAACTTTTGAACAAAAAATATATAATTACAGGCTGTCCCGTGCTAGACGCATTGTAGAAAACGCTTTTGGAATATTAGTAAGTCGATTCAGAATTTTCGAAAAAGCTATTTCTACTAAGTTACATACTGTGGATCACATTGTGTATGCAGCTTGCTCTCTACACCATTGGTTGAGAAAAAAGTCAAGCAATTATATAACTACTACTTGTGTAGACCGTGAAGATCAGAACGACCATCATTTGATTAATGGAACGTGGAGATCCGAAATAACCTCTTTAGATAGTATCATACAGCAGGGCAGTAACAACTCAGCATCACATGCCAGGGAAAAAAGAACTCAATTTATCAAATCAAATCAAATCATTTATTATTGCAAACATGGGTAAATTGGTACATAGATGTTTTCTTAAAAAAAGTAGTCCTCCATATTCTACCGTCTCATGGGCATGCAAATAATATTCAATTCCAAAATTAAACAGAAATTCAATTGATACCGAATAAATATAAATGTCAAATCATTAGAATTACAAAAAACAAAAAACAGACTAATATCAGTAAGTAGTGACATTTTTACAGTAATGTCAAAAAATAATATAAGTATGTCAAAGTGTCAATCAGAATAAAAAGTGTTAGAATAGGAACATGTATGTCAATCATAATATTAGGTAACAATCAGTGCAGAGATTTATCAGTAAGGAAGTCGTCAATTGTGTAATAGCTTTTCTCAATTGATATTTGGATTAATGCCCTTTTAAATTTTATTACAGTCATATTTTTTATCACATCGGGTACTTTATTATAAATACGTGGGGTACTACCAAAAAAACTTTTCTGCATAAGTGCGGTTTTACATTTCACTTGGCATAGTTTGTTTACATATTGAGTCCGTATCGGATTTTTTCGAACTGCTGACAGTTTTTCAAATAATTGTGGATTATTTTTTTACAAATAGAGCTGTTTCTAAAATGTATAAAGAAGGAAACGTTAAAATTTTTAAAGACTGAAAATAGGAAAGACAGCTATCTGTTGTTTTAAGACCGCACATTGATCTTATACATCGCTTTTGCATTCTAAATACCTGTTCCTTATCGGTAGACTGTCCCCAGAAAATAATGCCATAGCGCAAAACCGAGGCAACCAGTCCATGGTACGCTGATAAAAGAGCCTGACGGTTGACTTTCTTAGAAAGTTGATGGAGAGCATACGCGGATTTACTCAATTTTTTGTACACAACTTCAACATGAGGTTTCCAAGTGAGTTTGCTGTCAATCACTATACCTAAAAACTTTACCTGACTCTCTTCCTCAATATTACAGCCTTGATAAGCAATACTAACATTTGGGTTTTCAGTGCGTTGATGAAATTGCATTATTTTCGTCTTACTTAGGTTTATTACTAAGTTAGTTTACTAATTATTTTGTGAACGAAGGAAAAGTACCATGGCAAAATCATATCGATACCGGAAATTTCAATTGTCGTAAAGGACAAAACACGAGTTTTCAGTAGAGACAAAAAACAAAAAAAAAAATTGTTTTTGTGTAATATCTTTTTCAAACAAAGTACTATATTCATGGTGTCAGAAGAAACCCTCACTATTTTTTCTTGTTCTACCCATATAAATTAACTAAATAAACCAAACTTAATTATTGACGAAAATGGAAGTCCTTTACAGCCCAAAAAAAATTAACTGAAGTACTTTACAGCCACGAAAAATTGGTTATGATAAAGTCAGATGTGTCGTAAAGGATTAATCTTGATCATTAATGGGTAATACAAGTCAATTAAATCAGAGACTAAGGGGGTAAAAGGAACAAAAAAACTAAAGTTCTAAATAGAAATACCTACAATAGGTAGTAAAACTAAGTGAAATAAAATGTTTTTTATTATTTTTATTTATTATTCAAAATATTTAGTAAAGAAAAGTAACAAAAATGTTATTCTAATAGGAACTAAAAAAAATATTTCCAAATAAAAAGCTTATTTTGTAGAACTCGTTCATTAATAAAACTGAAAAGTCTCAAATATAGCAAATTATTATAAAAACACAACACCCGACTGCTAAAAAAAGAATTAAATATAAAGTAACTTCAGTCTTTTTAAATTATTAGTAATGAAACTTAAACGGTCTTAGGCCCGTATTAATAAACGTTACTCAGCCCAAGAGCTCGCACTTGATACCAATCTTGAGGTCTCGACCGTATTAATAAACATAAGAATTGATGTACTCAAGTTACGGCTTGGGTTTACGTTATCAGCCGAGTGATGGACTGATTAATAAACGAAACTCGACACTTAAGTATACAATAGGTGAGTGTACTCAACATGCTAAAACCTGAGTGTAGGCAGTACGTGACTTGAGGTCGTGATTAGTAGCGCGAAACATGGATTTTGAAAATATTTTGGGTGAAATTAATTATTACGATCAAATAGAGTACTATGACGTTATTTTATGGCCATTGCGATATCGTTTAGCAAAAATATACATAAGGGCGACCTCAAATCCTTTTGAGTTAAAAAGTGTTTTTTTTTTAAACGATTCAGATTTTATCAAGAGTCAGTTTTGTATACAGTAACATTAATTAAAAGACTCATTCGTGAAATACAGTAATAGAGATCTTTCAATTTCTCCAGTTATAGTCGTCCTATTATCTTTAAGGGTATATGCAACAGCATCATTTCAGGTAGGTAACTACCTATATAAATATTGTAAGTACATTTATATGTATAAGTATCATTTATTTAATTACTATTTATATATAGATGTAACACATAAAGACATTAAATCCGCCTATGTTGTCCACCACTTATTTAGTTGCATAAAGTTTAATAAATAAAGTTTAAAAGTAGGTAAGTACCTTCTAAATCCAATAAATCTAATATTATTAGAAACAAACCCAATATATTCATATGAAAAAGTAATCTACTAAATTTATATTTCATCCTTTTTTTGAGACTCGTCCTTGACTCTCCAGACGCTTTATTGCGTTATGTTATTTGTACCTGCTAAGTTGAGTAGTAAGCATTTCTGTCATATTGAGAAATAATTATACAACATTTTTAACAATTTAAGGTTTTCTTGGGTAGACAACAACTTTATAACGTGATACAACGCTATTCATAATTTTTTTAACAAAATAAAAGTGTTTCAATAAATCTTACGACATAACAATAACGAAACGTGATGAATGTTATTGTAAACTTCGGTCAATGTGTGTGTAATCGTTCACGAGATCGGCATCAAGTACAGCGCATTGAGGAGCTGATCTTGGTAACTGAGATACTGTACTCATGTGTTTATTAATTAGCAATCATCTTGAGATGCTGATATCGTAATAATGGCGTATCAAATGATAGCGCACTTAAGTACGTTGTTGAGGGACGTTTATTAATACGGGCCTTAGAGATCAAGGTTTTACTGTTTATTTTTAAAATAATCAGCTAATAAACTAATCGACTAAGTAGTTTTTTTTTACTATTATTAATGAAACTCAAACATTAGAACAGTCTTAAACTTAATAATAAAGTTAAAATAACCAAAATAATAACAAATTTTGCTCACCAGAGCTCAAAACTCAAATAACTCAAAGAGAGACATTCTAAAGTATTAATTAAATGACAATTAACTTCAGTCTTTTAAAATTATTAGTATAAAAACTTAGGCCCAGTTTTTTATCCGTAGTTAACTCAACCAATGGTTTCAGTAAAACACAATTTTTCTTCATTTGTTAGCCTCACAAATGTTCAAATAAGTTGGAGAGTTAATTATTTGACCATTTGTAAGACTAACAATTGAGGAATAAACCCTTTTACCGAAATTTGAAATCATTGGTTAGCATATTTAACCATTGGTTAAGTTATCAAAAAACTGGGCCTTAAACAGTAAAATCTTAGAGATCATTTGTGTCGATATCGTCTTCCTCGTCAGTTTCAGGAAGACTGTCTTTAACAGTACCTAAAGACGGTAGATCTATATACTCCTTATGAAATCGCTTTGGTATAGTTCCGTTGGTACATAAACGCTTTAAATCGTTATACTTGGCGACTGGTATAGGGTTAGGTTTGTCATAAAGCCTTGGTAAACCAATACTAGAAGTACCATCTTCTACTTTGTTGGCACCTGTTAGATCTTGGTTTTGTTTTTTTGTTTTTTTTTCCTTTGCCTTTTCCTTTTGATCCTCTTCCTTTATATTCATCATATAATGTTACTACTTGAGCGTCTTCATTTTCTTTCATTGAATATTTTACTTCCATACTTTTTGCGTTTTTTTTCTTGAAAGTGACAATGCGCATTGCTTTTAGCTGTATTTGCCTTTGAGAAGTATTGGTAAATTTTTCAGATACCAAGCTGTCCCAGTTGAGAAAATCGGAGTACTCCAAAACATTAATTATATATGGTTCAGGACGTTTTCTTGCAGATTCCATGTACGTCGGCCATTGACTCGGACTCCAAACAATTATTCGCCTAACCTCGCGTTCAATGACTGCATGCATTGAATCGACGGGCATATAAGTATGCCCAGGTAATAAGTAATTTATTTGTACCACTTCAACGTTTTTGGAATTCTGTAAAAAGTAGTGTAGGGCTGTGAGAACTATCTTATTTTTGTTCTGTCCAGGGCAAGAGTCGCAATAAAGTAAAACATTTTTTACAGGACGTTTATCAATTTCTAGTAGGAATTTATAAATACAAGTAGCAATTTCATTGCCACCCCTTTTTCCATCGCTTTCTCCCCATATATAGCAGTGTCCTTTGTTGGTTTGGCTTTCATAGAATGTACAATTATAAACGGCGTATTTTCTAGAGTAATATAACAACATACTGTCTCCATGAGGAGTATTCAGCACTTTTTGCAGGTCGAAGCTAATGGTGAGCGTATCGTTGGAAGTTAATTTCTGATGGATTTTAAATCTTTGGTAGCTAGCCTTTTTTTCCTCAAGATGAACAGCCATGTCCTTGATTTCTTTTTCTGATAATAATTCAGTATTTTCAGCTTTTGTACATGTGACACATTTGTCTTTTTTGGGAGTATGAAATCGAATATTGTAATCATCATTAAATATTTTGGTAAAAACTTTTTCACTTAGGTGTAATTTAGAATTATTTTGGCAGTGTTTGAGATAAATCCTAAATAAATTTGTAGCACTTTTAAATTCCTGAGGTAAATATAGACATGAACTCTTTTTACGACAATAATGCGACGGAACGGCTGGAAGGCTTTCGATAAAAGCTTTTGCCAATGCTTTATCTTCATCACTATACTTATCTGCATGACATGTTCTCTTTTCTACGCTCGCCATATTTTCCGTTTATTCCCGTTGTCCCCGTACACCGTGTCCCCGTCCTACGGGGACAGCGGTACTTCAATTAAATATTAAAAAATACTTCCCGTTGTCCCCGTACACATTCCCCGTCCTACGGGGACAGCGGTACTTCAATTAAATATTTAAAAATACTTCCCGTTGTCCCCGTACACTGTCTCCGTTAATATAGTTGAATAAAATAAGTAAAAATTATTGCCCACAGTCCCCGTTTTTTCATTTTTCTGTAGTATTATGAATGTGTGCGTTGGCATCTTTTACCCAACAAACAAAGTGTATGGAAATATTGGTAGATTGGTCTTGGTACGCGGTAGATTAATATTGGGGATTTAGACCTTGTTTTCAAGTAGTATTTTTTATAAATTTAATCGATTTTATTACATGTTTATTGTTTGAAATGTATCGTACATTCCAAATTAAGTTTTCTAGTAACTATGATAAACGGAGCGACCTTGAAAAGGATGCGCCGGCGGCGGCGTCGCGCGCGCCCTTGCAGCTGCGGAACAAAAGCGCAGATAACATTGTTTTTGTCGAGCTCTCATTGGCTCATGCAAAATCCCACTCCAGAATTCGACAAAGGGATCTACTTAGTTATTGTAGTTACTTGTGAACTTCATATTGAGAACTGGTGATGTTAGTGATAGTGTAAATGGGAGCACATGTAAGTAGTTTATTTTTAATATCTAACTAAAACAATAATATTTTATGTACAGCATTTATAGGATATTTAGAATGTTAAAAAATAATTAAGTATGTACTTGCAGAAAAACTAATAACCATTAGGGTAGAGAGAAAAAAATGTTTGGAAGTCATCAATTTAATGTTTCGTTTTTTCCAATAGTGATCAACAATGTCCGGAAACTCTCAGCCAGGTCCTTCAGGAAGTAGTGATTTAAAACAAATACACAGAAAGGGAGGCACAATACTTCTACATGCTGGACACCAATTTACAAAAAAGTCTACGTGTACAAGTGGAGCAGAAGTGTGGGAATGTCACTTGAGAAAGAAAAATAAGTGCCCTGGAACCATAAAGATTAAAGTAAGTAATTTCAAAAAGTACTTCAGAATATCGACTTAACTTCTAAGTTACAATCAGGAGGTACTTAATCAATAGCAACCACTTAGATCAAATCAGAAATGAAATTATCTGTCCTAAAAAACAAAACTCGTTCCTATTGATTGCGAGCAACCCCGAAGTATCGTATCTAGAATTCGATTTTATTTGTCGCATTAATCCCGCTTTATTTTATTTTTTCCGATATTCGCAAAAATATTATATATCTTTATACAAATACTATACATTTTTTTAATTCTTTGCTAGCATTATCATTTTCGATGTTCGATGGTTAAAATTATGTTTTTTTTTATAGGATAGTCAGGTTTTAAGGGAGACTTCCCACGCTTGCACTCCAAATTTTAATAAAAACCTACTTGATTGTTATATGGAAGACTGCAAGAAAAAAATCATCTCAGCTGATGTACCTGCCATACCCACAGCTTTCAGTGAAACAATATCAGAAATTAAAGACTTAGGACTAGACAAGGTAATTTCAATTCCTACATTTGAAAGTAAGAAAAGTTCTTTGTATCGTCACAGAAATTCAGCTTTTAGCGTTGATAAAACTGTTTTTGACGAGGTGAAAAATGTTAAAATACCTCCAAAATTTGAAAAATTTGTGCTGGCGGACTATTGTGAGGGTAATAGACGAATTATCCTATTTTGTTCCGAAGAGGCAAGAAATAAAATGACAGCTTTTAAGGATTATTTTGGTGATGGAACCTTCAAAAGTTGTCCAAATTTATTTAGCCAGATTTTTACAATCCATGCCGATTTAGGAAGCAATATTAACAGCACTGCACTAACTCCCTTAGTGTATGCCTTAATGACAGACAGAAAAAAAGAGAGCTATGAAATTCTTTACTGTCTAATTAAGTCTCAAATTCCCGACTGGAATCCATCTTCTTTCACTTGTGATTTTGAAGAAGCAACCATGTCTGCAATAATGGAAGTTTTTCCAGAGGTAGATCTCCATGGTTGTTATTACCACTTTAATAAAGCTGTATGGAGGAAGGGACGTGATTTAGGCCTTACTAAATCTAAAATCCTGCGCCGTCAGGTCGCCCTTAGTGCAGTACTTCCGTTACTGCCCGAGAACAAAATAATTGAAGGGTGGTTTTATATTGGTGATCAAAGTCCTGATGACAGTAAAAGTGCTCAATTTAAGAAATACATGCTGTCACAATGGCTTCGACCGAAGTTTATTAAAGTATGGTGCAGTTTTGGCAAACGTCACCGAACTAACAACTTCGCAGAAGGTTGGCACCATAAATTAAATAGCGCAGTAGGCAGAAAAAACCCCACCATATTGAAACTCCTTACAGTTTTACATCAAGATGCCAATTTATTCAGCGTTAAAGCTGACCAGCCATCAAAACGCCGCACCCAAAATTCGATTGAGATCGACGATTTTATTAGGGAGTGCCAAATGAAACTAACTAACGGCGATATTACTGTAGGACATTTTCTTGAAACAATGCGCTAATAAATTCTTCAATTATTTGTTTAAAAGTACCATGTTGATTATATTGGAGTATAAGTAAATTATTGTAACGTATTTTGGAGGTATGAAACTATTTACTGTGTTGATTATTTTTTAGACGATGTGATTGTGATATTTTTTGTAGTAAGATGTATGTAGCTACTTACCATGTTGATTTTTTTTAGGGAAAGGCTAAAAAGCTATTTACTATGATTTTTATTTTTAGGCATATGATTGTGATATTTTTTGTAATTACATATGTAGCTATTTACTATGATTTTAATTTTTAGGCATATGATTGTGATATTTTTGTTGATTTTATACTACTACTACTATATTTATAATGCTCAAGTTGTGTTATTTGTGTAAATTTAATAATTGATTTTTTTTTACCTCAAATTAAAATTCGAATACAAATAAATAAATTTTGTTTTATTCCCCTTTTCTTTTTCCCATGCTAAAAAACTAAGCTTAAACAATGCAGATTTAAGAGGACAACGACTCGTGAAAAGTTTACTTCCCGTTGTCCCCGTTAGCCGAATGTACGTTACGGGGACAACGGGAAATAAATTTAATCACGTCCCGCTGTCCCCGTGACGGGGATATGGCATACGGGGACAACGGGAATAAACGATATTTTCGTTTATTCCCGTTGTCCCCGTACACCGTGTCCCCGTCCTACGGGGACAGCGGTACTTCAATTAAATATTAAAAATACTTCCCGTTGTCCCCGTACACATTCCCCGTCCTACGGGGACAGCGGTACTTCAATTAAATATTTAAAAATACTTCCCGTTGTCCCCGTACACTGTCTCCGTTAATATAGTTGAATAAAATAAGTAAAAATTATTGCCCACAGTCCCCGTTTTTTCATTTTTCTGTAGTATTCTCAATATGAAGTTCACAAGTAACTACAATAACTAAGTAGATCCCTTTGTCGAATTCTGGAGTGGGATTTTGCATGAGCCAATGAGAGCTCGACAAAAACAATGTTATCTGCGCTTTTGTTCCGCAGCTGCAAGGGCGCGCGCGACGCCGCCGCCGGCGCATCCTTTTCAAGGTCGCTCCGTTTATCATAGTTACTAGAAAACTTAATTTGGAATGTACGATACATTTCAAACAATAAACATGTAATAAAATCGATTAAATTTATAAAAAATACTACTTGAAAACAAGGTCTAAATCCCTAATATTAATCTACCGCGTACCAAGACCAATCTACCAATATTTCCATACACTTTGTTTGTTGGGTAAAAGATGCCAACGCACACATTCATAATACTACAGAAAAATGAAAAAACGGGGACTGTGGGCAATAATTTTTACTTATTTTATTCAACTATATTAACGGAGACAGTGTACGGGGACAACGGGAAGTATTTTTAAATATTTAATTGAAGTACCGCTGTCCCCGTAGGACGGGGAATGTGTACGGGGACAACGGGAAGTATTTTTTAATATTTAATTGAAGTACCGCTGTCCCCGTAGGACGGGGACACGGTGTACGGGGACAACGGGAATAAACGGAAAATATGGCGAGCGTAGAAAAGAGAACATGTCATGCAGATAAGTATAGTGATGAAGATAAAGCATTGGCAAAAGCTTTTATCGAAAGCCTTCCAGCCGTTCCGTCGCATTATTGTCGTAAAAAGAGTTTATGTCTATATTTACCTCAGGAATTTAAAAGTGCTACAAATTTATTTAGGATTTATCTCAAACACTGCCAAAATAATTCTAAATTACACCTAAGTGAAAAAGTTTTTACCAAAATATTTAATCATGATTACAATATTCGATTTCATACTCCCAAAAAAGACAAATGTGTCACATGTACAAAAGCTGAAAATACTGAATTATTATCAGAAAAAGAAATCAAGGACATGGCTGTTCATCTTGAGGAAAAAAAGGCTAGCTACCAAAGATTTAAAATCCATCAGAAATTAACTTCCAACGATACGCTCACCATTAGCTTCGACCTGCAAAAAGTGCTGAATACTCCTCATGGAGACAGTATGTTGTTATATTACTCTAGAAAATACGCCGTTTATAATTGTACATTCTATGAAAGCCAAACCAACAAAGGACACTGCTATATATGGGGAGAAAGCGATGGAAAAAGGGGTGGCAATGAAATTGCTACTTGTATTTATAAATTCCTACTAGAAATTGATAAACGTCCTGTAAAAAATGTTTTACTTTATTGCGACTCTTGCCCTGGACAGAACAAAAATAAGATAGTTCTCACAGCCCTACACTACTTTTTACAGAATTCCAAAAACGTTGAAGTGGTACAAATAAATTACTTATTACCTGGGCATACTTATATGCCCGTCGATTCAATGCATGCAGTCATTGAACGCGAGGTTAGGCGAATAATTGTTTGGAGTCCGAGTCAATGGCCGACGTACATGGAATCTGCAAGAAAACGTCCTGAACCATATATAATTAATGTTTTGGAGTACTCCGATTTTCTCAACTGGGACAGCTTGGTATCTGAAAAATTTACCAATACTTCTCAAAGGCAAATACAGCTAAAAGCAATGCGCATTGTCACTTTCAAGAAAAAAAACGCAAAAAGTATGGAAGTAAAATATTCAATGAAAGAAAATGAAGACGCTCAAGTAGTAACATTATATGATGAATATAAAGGAAGAGGATCAAAAGGAAAAGGCAAAGGAAAAAAAAACAAAAAAACAAAACCAAGATCTAACAGGTGCCAACAAAGTAGAAGATGGTACTTCTAGTATTGGTTTACCAAGGCTTTATGACAAACCTAACCCTATACCAGTCGCCAAGTATAACGATTTAAAGCGTTTATGTACCAACGGAACTATACCAAAGCGATTTCATAAGGAGTATATAGATCTACCGTCTTTAGGTACTGTTAAAGACAGTCTTCCTGAAACTGACGAGGAAGACGATATCGACACAAATGATCTCTAAGATTTTACTGTTTAAGGCCCAGTTTTTTGATAACTTAACCAATATTAACAAACTATTACAAAATAAAAACATAAATCAAATTGTAGGTACATTTGACAATTTGTTCTTTAAATGCAAGACCCTTAATAACTTTAAAACAGATTGCTCTATTTACATAACTTCTTTTGCCCTATCGTTTTTATATCTAAACCAATCAAATAACACTTAAACCAACACAATGTATATGTCGGCGCATCAGCGTCGTCGTTGCCAGAGTCACACATATTGGTTTGCACCAATATATCACACAAATACACAGCAATAGGAAATAGCAGGAAAATATTTAAGAGAGTACAAAGAAAATACCTTACTTCAACTTAGGGTGTTTATTCCATGAGCAGCTCACAAAGAATGTCTTTCCATTCATATTACAACAGTATTTATACACAAAATTACCGCCAAACTTTGCCGCCAAATTTTAGCGCGAAACTTTACCGCCAGAAACAATTTACATAAATCAAGCGGATATATGAGTCAAATTATGTCCTTTAATAATATAAACTCTAAAGGAAATTACATTTTAAATAATTCAAGCGGATATCAAGATAAATCCATAATAATATTAACTCTATACAATGTTAAATAATTCAAGCGGATGTCAAGATAAATCCAATACCAACATAGAAACTTAAAATAAAGTCAACCGGAAACACAATATTTTAAATAAATCAAAAGGAAGTAGGTAACATAATATAAACTTATAAATTCGACCGGAAACCACAATATTTTAAATAAATCAAAAGGAAGTAGGTAACATAATAAACTTTTATCAATTCGACCGGAAATACAAGTATTAATTCAATAAATATCATGGCAGTCAGATCAAGTGCAAAATAATCAAAACAAGCTTAACATTAATATCAAATAATGGTTTGGCGCCCATACGGCCATTCTGATCCAGCGCGCTCTCTGCGCTGTAAAACGTTATAGATCACGGCAACGGCATCCACCTCGGGCTTAGCCAAAAATACACGGCATCATCCGCCTTGGATCTAGCCATATCACATGACATCACCCGCCTGGGATATAGCCCCCTAGCACGGCATCACCCGCCTTGGATCTAGCCATATTACATGGCATCACCCGCCTAGGATATAGCCCCCTAACACGGCATCACCCACCTTGGATCTAGCCATATTTCATGGCATCACCCGCCTAGGATATAGCCCCCTAACACGGCATCACCCGCCTTGGATCTAGCCATATTTCATGGCATCACCCGCCTGGGATATAGCCCTAAGACCAGGAAAAAGGATACACATGGTGGCCAGCCAGTGTAATAGGGAGGAAGGTGGAGTAGCTAAGATATAATTTACAAATCATCCGCCCATACGGTTGGTTCATTATCATTGTCATCCATAAATGGATCATTTTGAGCCAGAGGTGCTGGTCTCAAAAAATCATGACTAGCGATCTTTTCGGAACATCCCCTTAAATTGACATGCTTTACTTTGTAGCGATTATTAGGCAATACTTCTAAAACTTCCATAGGACCTTCATGTTTAGGACCAAGTTTAGTCGTATGTCTTTCATGCTTATGCATTAAGACAAAATCTCCCTTTTCAAAAGGCTTGATTTGAGCTTTACCTTTGTCAAATCTTAACTTGTCCCGAAATGATCGCTCGTCCATCCTTAATTTACATAATGATCTAACGTATTAAGATCTTCAATTGGTTCATCATTATCGATTTGTAAGAGCTTAATACCCGGTGGCGAACATTTTTTCCCAAATAACAACTCAATGGGAGATCTTCCCGTACTTTTAGAAACGGTAGAATTAATAGCCAACTGTAAATCTCGAATAGCAGTATGCCACTGTTTATTAAGCTCCATAACTGACATATTATCTTTGATGATTTTCATAATACGTTCTACCTGACCGTTTGCCCGACTAGCAACCTTTAGCTACTACGTGGTGTTGAATACCGAAACGATTACAAAAATTCTTGAAATCAGATGATGTCATACTTTTGTCCTGATCTGTTATGAGCCTATTTGGAGTGCCGAAAATAGAAATTACTTCTTGCAAACAAGATATGGCTGTATCAGAGGTTCGATCATTGGTATAAATTAAATGAGTATATTTTGTAAAGGCATCAATAAATACAAAGGCATATTCAGCGTTATTACGTTTACCGTTCATACGTCCAGTTATGTCGGCATGTACGGTGTGAAAGGGAACTGCAATTTTATCTATAGGATGTAGGGCAACTTGTTTAGCACCCGACATACCTTTGCGAATTCTACAACTAACACAATTTTCAGTAAACCTTCGAACTAATTTTGACATATTGGGAAACCAATATTGCTCTCTTAATTTAGCTAGAACCTTTTCCCAACTGAAGTGTTGAAAATTATCATGATAGTAAGAAATCAGATTCCATCTATAATTACATGGCACAATAATAAGTTTACGAGTTTTATTTTCTATTTGAACTTTACGTCTAAGCAATTTATCTTGCGATATGACATAAGTATCCGCAATGTCTTTTGGGATAGTATCGGAATTAAGTTGTTCAATTAGGTTTTTAAGAACTGTATCACGTTTTTGTTCTATTAGGAGCCAGTTATGATCAAGCGTAGAAGCATTTACTGAAAATTGCAACGAAATATAATCTTTTGGAATTTTATAGAGGCTTGCTACGGGATTTCGACTAAAAAAATCGGCATGAGAAAGCCTGTCACCTTTCCTATACTCAATATCAAATTGAAAAGTTTGCATTTAACTCCCGAAAGTCAACGCATAATCGATCAGTTCCATCTTTTTTTTTTTTTTTTAACTAATAAAATGGGACTACTAAAAGGGGATGAGCTGTCTCGGATTATACCGTTTTGTTTAAGATCGTTTAAAATGTCTTTGACTTTTTCGCGTTCCATTGGCGACAATCTACGGGTCTACGTTGAACAATTTTATCTTAATTCTTTAGACTAATAGTCAATTGACCAGTTTTTACCTCAGAAACTTTATTAACAGAAGTGAAATTGTCTTTAAATTTGTTTAAAATTAAATGTAATTTTTCTAATATGGTAGGGTCAGCAAGGTCAGTATTGAGTTTTATTTCCGACTCTGCTAAAGAACATTCATTAATAATAATATTTCTCGAGACAGTCATATTTTTATCTATTAATGTGATAGTAAGACCCGGAATTTGCACTAAATCATAGCCAATTAAAATATTAAACTGGGTTTGGTGATCTTCGACAACAAATAGTTCTAATTCTACACTAACTTGATCGATCTCGACAATAGCCGAGATACTCTGGGTACGCATGACATTCACGCCGCCTATTCCCTTGAAAACTGTATTGACAGTCTTCCTTTTACCCGGAATCGAACCAGAAATGCTTTTACGTACTAACGAACAATCTGCGCCGGAATCAAATAGGCAAGGATACGAATTAGCTCCAATTTTGACGGTAGTCGTGCAACGATTTATAGGACCACAAAAATTTACTTAGATTTATTTGGATTTTAGATCGGTTGACTTCGATCTTTCGTCATTTTGCTTACGGAAACAAGTTCTCTAAATGACCCTTTTTATGGCAATAGTTACATTCAATGAACTTACGGTTTTCTGGCGTAACCTGAGAGGCTGATTTTGTGTTGTTTTTTCCTTACAGTCACGAGCTCGGTGACCAGGTTTTATACATTTGAAACACATTGGCGACTGACTTAATAACGACTCATGGGTTTCCAAAAGCCGGGGTTTTTTGTTGAGATGATTTTTGTCAGTACTGTCATTTTTCGGTCGGTCACGCTTACGAAAAGTTTTCAGAACGGAAACTAATTTGGGCAAAGAGTCAGGCGTATTACGTAACAATTCACATTTCACAAAATCAGGGTAGATACCAGTGATAAGAGCATCAATTACCTCGGTGTCCGCAGCTTCGGGCCGCACTCTCTTGAACAGCGTCCATCCCGTGGTTGCGTAGTCCGCGTAGCTGCTCGCCTGCTCCGACGTGTCGCGCCGACCGGAACTCTTCGCCGAACGTCTGGATCAGGTCTTGCTTAACTTGCTCCCACGTGGTGGATTGAAGGGACCACGTATCAGCCCAAGTCTTCGCTCTTCCTTTCAGCTGCAGTATTGCCTTCATGCGAGCTTCATGCGGTGATATGCCAATAGTTGTAATGGTTTGGTCAACATTGGCACACCAGTCCCTGATGTCATGTGAGCGCACATCGGGATCGAATGGCGGTAGGTAGAAATTGCCGCGATCCCGTGAAGGCGCTGGAGTAGCGGACAGCGCTGCGGCCGCGGCGCTTGATGTGGCTTGCTTCGTGATTGATGTCACCAGGCTCATCACTTGCTCCATCGAGAAAGTTGGGGCTGGCTGGGCGGTCGGCACTGGTTTGCGGACCCGGAATCCAGAAGACCTCAGTAGGGGCGAGGTGGATCCCACCGCTGCTGTCGGCGCATCAGCGTCGTCGTTGCCAGAGTCACACATATTGGTTTGCACCAATATATCACACAAATACACAGCAATAGGAAATAGCAGGAAAATATTTAAGAGAGTACAAAGAAAATACCTTACTTCAACTTAGGGTGTTTATTCCATGAGCAGCTCACAAAGAATGTCTTTCCATTCATATTACAACAGTATTTATACACAAAATTACCGCCAAACTTTGCCGCCAAATTTTAGCGCGAAACTTTACCGCCAGAAACAATTTACATAAATCAAGCGGATAGATGAGTCAAATTATGTCCTTTAATAATATAAACTCTAAATAAAATTACATTTTAAATAATTCAAGCGGATATCAAGATAAATCCATAATAATATTAACTCTATACAATGTTAAATAATTCAAGCGGATGTCAAGATAAATCCTTAATACCAACATAGAAACTTAAAATAAAGTCAACCGGAAACACAATATTTTAAATAAATCAAAAGGAAGTAGGTAACATAATATAAACTTATAAATTCGACCGGAAACCACAATATTTTAAATAAATCAAAAGGAAGTAGGTAACATAATAAACTTTTATCAATTCGACCGGAAATACAAGTATTAATTCAATAAATATCATGGCAGTCAGATCAAGTGCAAAATAATCAAAACAAGCTTAACATTAATATCAAATAATGGTTTGGCGCCCATATATACGTAAACAAAAAATCATGTTTTCAGCGTACGTAATATTTGGCGGCGCAAAAGAACTAATAGTAGCTTAAAGAAGTCGGTTTAAAACGATAATTCACAACCGTCCACTAAATACCTAGTTAGAATTTGGTTTATGTGGCTCAATTTTTGCATTACAAAGTTCAGATAAATAAATATCTTGGGACAAGTTAGATAGTACCTACGAGTATTAGATTGACTTCTGTATCTACCTATAACTACTTTCCTGGTATTAATATCAAACTAATGTGAATGTCATTAAATTGCTGTAAACTACTCGATCGAAATTAGAGTAGACTATCATAATTAGGTATACTCACCCAAACTTCGTTGCGTCAAAAAAACAACAAGAGGCGCACCGGAGTCCCGCTCGTGGCACACGTATTACTCCACCGAATGACGTCGCCGAACTGATTTACTAAGACAAAACGCGGCAATGGATCGCACTGCTACGACTTCGCAAGCCTTTACTACACTTAAATGCAGTAATATGGAGTACTGCGTTTTAATTTAGCAATTTGTCTACTGAATTTAAAACAAAATAATAAAGTAGTGGATATTACTGCATTCTGTTTTATGGCGCATTTACATTAGGTCGGTCACCGAAGGCGGCGGCCGCATTCGGTTTAACTGAAACGCTTACTTAAATTGAGTTGTTTACATTGGTCGGTTAACCGAATTCGGCGACTTGATTGATGCGGCGATTGTATATTGAACAGTCGGGTTGCAAGCATCGTCATGAACAGTCTTGTGTTAGAAGGATTTTTAACTGTGTGAAGTTTTGAGGAAAAAATTGAGAAATAGGACTACAAAGAGAAAGAGAGTGTGGATAACACCTCTATTAAGTCAACGGTCTTTGTTAGGAGCTTCAGTGTTGTTGTGTACTGAATTCAAAACTGACGATGATTTTTTATTATTTTTTAGAATAGATAAAAACCAATTAGAATGGTTACTGAATGAAATATCTCTGATTATAGAAAAACAAAGACACTACATTCAGAGAGTGTTTAAACGCTAAAATAAAACTACAAATAACTTTACGTTTTTTAGCAACAGGCGATTCTTACAAAAGTCTTGAGTTCTTTTTTAGAGTTTCTGACAGTGCTATAAGTTTATTTATTCCAGAAGTATGCGATGCCATTTCTGAGACGTTAAAGTCATTTATCGAGGTAAGTGGTTTATGTAGTAATTAGTTTAATGTAGTTAATGTAAGTAAAACAATAAAAAAATTACAATCAATATAATTTCAAAATTACGAAACATAGGTATTATGAATGTTGGATCGTTTCCAGACATGATCTTAAAGCTAATTGATCATGCATTTTGAGAATCTTCTAGGTTCGAAAGAACACCAATCACATTTGAGATAGAATCGTTGCTTGTATTTAGCTCTATGTTTTCAACTGCTATGTTACTTTGGCTACTAGTACTCATAGTAGTACTCGTAGTATAATTGGGTGTGAAATATTCATGTACTGGATAATTACTTGTAGTATGTGATGTTGTACATTCCTCAGATAAAATCCTCAACTCAAATTCTGTAATAGTTTGTTGGATTATTGATTTTGCTGAAATAAAGTGTTTTTTCGGCATTTATCGCAACGAAGACTCAATGTATTTGCCAAATATATGATATTCATCTTCCTTCATAGTTCCAACTTCTTTTCTTAAGTTGTCCAATTTCTCCAATGCAATCACGTCTTCAGAGTTCTCGTTATCTTTATTTCCCACCACATGGTTTCTTTTGCGTTTAGGTTTTTGAGGTAAGTTTCGAGAATCATCAGAAAAATCAGTTGTATGTTGCGATGTACTTAAAAAGGTATCTTCCGTTAATGTGGGAGTTTGCGTGACATCACTGCCTGTATCGCTGATTGTTGAAGCACAATCAAAATTTTCTCTCGGAGGATTGTCGAAAACGCCTTTGGCATATTGGCTTCGCGATTTCAAATATTTGGAAAACATATCAATTTAAATATTAAAAATACGGAGAAAGTCGTGAAAACATGCTGCTGTCTTCATAATTGGCTGCGTAAAACATCCCCTGCACATGCACACTTTGCATATTCAAATACCTTGAGATCTAATTTTCTATCATTTGTTGAAGAAAACAATATGGACTGTAGTGAAGCAAGACAAAAACGAAATGCTTTACGTGATTATTTTAACAGTGATACTGGCACTGTTTCTTGGCAAACAAATTGTCTTCAATAATTAATAAATAATATGTAATTACTGTGTTAATTTAAGTTAATAAACTTGCTTACCATATTTGTATTTGTATGTCTTTTACTTGTAAATGTCTTCAAAAATCCATCAGCTATTTCAAACCACGGCATTTTTGGTTTATAAACAGATTGTGTACTGGCACCGGATCGGAAGCTAGCGTCAATTTTTTTCTTTCTTTTATGTAGGTAGACCGCAATTTTTTTTATTTTCTTGCTTATGTCTTGCAATGAAAGTGATGGCGTATTCAACGAGTCTCTGATTCTTGCATAGGCGTTATCTCTTGCTCCTCGATTTCTGTACGACTTATGTGTAACTTTCCATAGAACTTCGTTTTCCCGATACAGTTCTACCAAGTGCGTCATTTCCGAGTCGCCGCGGCGTCGCGGGCGACAGCGACAGTGGGACTAGTGAGAGGTAGGTATTTGCACATGTAGGCACTAAACACGCGCGGGGCGTTGGTAATAGTAGGTAACAACAATTCAACAGAAAATTTATGGTATTGTTATCAAGTATTCACAAATGAAGTTTAAAATCCTCCACTTAAATGTTCAATTAAAGCATATTAAATTTTAAAATTAGGACATACACGTGTGGTATTATACCTCTCTCGGTATGTTCGTAACGCCAGCGCTGCGTTTTGATAGCATTCTCCATAAATCAAAATCATATCGGTGTACTCCGATGACGTGAAATTGATACTAGGCATCTTGAGAACACAACACTAAAAGAAACAATAAAAGTGTCTGAATTCGCATGAATTGTCACACCACTTTCAACAGGTTACCTACAAAAAAAAATACTGTTGTAATAACGTGTCCTATCACAAATCAAAAAATGTTAAAACAGTAAAAGCGTCCAATCTCGCATGAACTGCCACAACACTTAACTAATAATAACGTATCCTATTCCCCTAACAAACAAAACAAGAAACTTAACAAAACAATAACAACAATAAAAAAATACGTAGAGCGCGTGTGCGAAATAGCGAATAGGCAACTAACTCGTAGTCGTAAACTATCCTCAAGGACGGGGGGACTAAGTGGGCATATTTTTTTAAACTGCTACCTATCTTTGAAAATAGCTTACTGATATTGTTTTGGATATTTTAACTAATTCTTGGTTTAGTCGAATGATAAATTTTACAAATTTTGCTAGGTATGTATTTTTTTTATTGTATGGCGCTTATTTCAAATAATATATGTAAATGAATAGTAACTTAGATACGTTTTGGTCATGACTGTTACCAAATAATAAACGGCTCAGGCGCAAAACGTCTCTTTCGCAAAATGTCCCCTGGTCGTAAAACGTCTCTTTCGCAGAATGTCTCTTTCGTAAAATGTCTCTTTCGCAAAATGTCGTGCCAGGGACTTAAGAATAAAATTTTGATTTTCAAAACAAAAAATCATTTATTAAAATTATAGTGCAATTATGATGTTAAAATTTTGGTACTTAAATTTACTTAAGTATGTATTCAAAATAAAAACAATATCAATAGGTATCAAACATTTTACACACATTCAAAATTTAGATCAAAAGAATCAATACTGTTAGTAAACATATCCACAGATAGTATAATAGGAGCTATTACTAATAGTAAATTACGAAGGCTGCGGCCGGGATACTAAAAAAAACCAATTTAGATTCTAAAACTGATTTAATAAAAGCAAAAGAACTTACAATAAATGAAAACTATATCTAGCTAAATCTAAAGTTATGCCTTCCTTCGAAACCGGAATAGAAGTGGCCGACCTCATGTAGCGGTGGCGCGATGGTGCCGCGGTATTTTGTGCATTCAGCGCATTTGCCTCGTGTCGCTAATTGCGCATTTTACTTGTTTGTTATAATTAATTGAGGCCGTCCTTAGTCAGCGCTTTGGATATACTACGCTTGCGTAACACCTCCGCCTGTAGTTCAGCAACTATTTTAAAACGCTCAGTGAAAATGTTGCTGGTAGGTTTTCTCGTTGCGTATGCGTTTCAGATGTTACAGGAACTGCGTTTTCATGATTTCCTGGACCTGTGGGTACAGCGTCGTTTTGGTTCGGTTTTCTGGAAAGGTTTCTTCCAGGAAAATATCTTCTGGTTAACATCGCAATTGTAAGTATGGCTGCGATACACAGTATAACATAAAACGGTATAGTAGTATGATATAGCGTTTCAGTTGTTTCAAACGATGAAATCGGCGACTGAAGAGTTATTCTGTCCTGAATAGTGTGTAGTCTATCCAAGTTAATAGATGTTAAATTTGCATGTAGTAAGCTTATCTCCTGTGTTTCAGTAGTGTAGGGAATGTTCAATACTTTTACAGGTTGGCCTTTTATCTCGTCCTTAGTGTTTATTAAGGTTATTTCGTTTGTGTGTATCGAGCAGTGCAATGGAATAGTGGCAAGGTAGCTTCCCCTCAGTGTGTCATAATCGTCGCTTCCACATTTCATCTGAACTCTGGTAGATTGAGGGAATGATATAACGTAATGTCTACTATCTAATTCTTCTACAGCCGGTTTTGATAGATGTACGGTCGTTAGTTTACAGGATTTTTGTAATGTCTTGCTTGAAATGAAGGTTTGCACGCAGTCAGCTTGAGTTTGGATATAGTGATTTGTTTTTTGTTCGCAGAGGTACCGATTATTATTTAGCTTCGGGCATTCTGCCTCCATGTACATGAACGTATTCCCATTGGTTGCTATGAAAGGATAAGGAGGTATGAGGACTTGGTTGTTCTTGTTCGGGACTATGGAGAGTTTATAAAGTGTATAGGTATCTTCTGAGACTATGGGAAACCTAAATGCTATTACTATTTTCTTGTCGTCGTAATAATACCCAGCTTTAATGATGTCATAGTACTGACGTAATTCTAACTCTATTACGTGGTGATTACCATAAATTTCCTTAAGCCTGTCTACTACGTTACCCAAGATGTCTATTCCTAACATGCTATGATGAATAGTCATCGCGCGGTTGAACGATAAAATATTCTCTATCCTATATAATTCCGATAACACGTCCTCTATGTTTTCGCTGACGATAGTCAACAGCTGATTGAACTTAGCGACTTGGATCATATTTATGCTACTTTCTGCCTGTTTTATTTATAGACTTAGTGTGGTGTTGATTTTACTCTGGTTTTCGACAATTTTTTTTATGATATTAGTGTGAGTTAGCATCCACTCTTTACTGATGCTGATATGCTCGTTAAATTCATCTATAGTCTTCTTTTGGTTATTTCTCAACGTCTCTATGGCATTATTATATCGAACAGCATCCGAGTAATCGAGGTTACCTGTAACGCTTTTTATGACAGATCCTAGGCCGTCTATAAGACCTCTTTTTGAACGTCTAGGCTCTAGGGTACGTAGCTGATCAGTGACTTTACTTAATTTATCCGAAAGGTAGTCTATTTGATACTCGTAGAGAGAATATGTGTTATTCATCATGTGTAATTTAATGTAACGGAATTGAGTTTGAAGGGTGGAAAGAGTATTTTCAATGTCGTCCAGGTTGACATATTGGAGGAAAGTATGATAATGGGTTATTAGTCTGAGCGGTCCAAGTTTAAAGGGTAGTAATCCAATTCCAGAGTCTAAACTTTCAAGTTTTATCTCCTGGCTCCGTATTGCGTATACCGTCGGTAGCAGCGTCATCCTGCAACAATTTAGCAGTCTTAGGTACGCGTTTAAGTCGTGATTTTGCTATGGGGCCGCGTTTCTTTGATGTATAAATGTGGATAGGTAAATCTGCTAAGACTACATCCTGTGTGTATCTGGGGGCTAATTTTTGCCGCGGGGCTGATGGGTTTTTTATGAAGACCTGTTGTTTAGGTTGATACTCCTCCTCCTGCTCGCGGGTCTTATTTCGGTTTTCGATTAAAGAGGTGCGATTACTAAGAGAGGTTTCATTTATGATTTGGTATACTGTTTTCATTTGATCTCTATGGTTTAATATGTATTGTTGCAATAGGTGGCTACTTAGATCAATGTCCCACGGGTCTCGGCTATCAAAGTGCCCGGTTATTATGTCAAATGGTCTGCATTTAGTGAAACTATGGATTGAGCTGTTATATCCGAGTAAGGCATATGGTATTAGATTGTTTGCGGGTTCTTTTTTATGTTGAATACGTAGGATTCTTATGTGTTCAAGTAACGTGGAGTGGAACCTTTCTATGTTGCCGTTATCGTTAGGACTGTGAGCTAGTGTTTTATGGTGATTAATTTTGTGGAGTCTAGTGAATTCGGCGAACAGCTGATTAGCATACTCGGTACCGTTGTCCGTTATTATAGTTACAGGAAAACCATGGTGAGTGCAAAACTGTAATAGGCCCTGTAAGATACTAATTGCGGTACCATCTCTCATAAGGTATGCTTGTCCGTATTTTGAAAATACATCAATGAATGTTAGGTATTTCTCATTTTCGACCGTGAAGAGGTCCATATGAATTATTTCAAACGGTTTAGTGGCTGGTGGCACTATGTTAAACTTTTGTTTGATGAGACTTCGGTCATATTTGGCCTGACCGCAAGTAGTGCATTCATTAATATACTTGGTAATGTGGTCTCTCATTTTCGGCCAGTAATACTTATGCGAGAGGGCTAGGTGACATTCGTTTATGCCGCGATGGTTAGTTTTTCCGTCATGATAATGCCTAATTATGTCTTGCTGCCCAAGGTACTCTTTTACATTTTCGAGTTCGGATTTACATAACACGAGGTTCATTGCAGAGCTTTTAAAGTTATCTTGTATTATAGGAATGATGTCATACATGCTCAAAGGGGGGTTAATAATAATACCCGTCTTCACCTTCGGGTTTACGTACTCTTTTATAGCGGCTATGACGTCATCTATTAGGTTAGTTTGTGAAACTTGTATAGAGGTGCGAGTATGTGTGTCAAACGGTTTGGTCGCGGTCGGTTTTTTTTTTATGTCTCCTACTACTGTCATTATTATTTGTCGGTGAAATTTATTTATAGGTTCGTCGGTGATTGGTACTTCGAGTATGGGGTTCTCGTTACTTGTGTGGGCTGTTTCCGTACTGGAGTCTGCTATTGACGGGGGTTTTTCGGAAGGATTCACTGTAATCGAGCTTATCTCGTCATTATGTATTTCAACTCGCGAGAGGGCGTCAGCGTTGGTGTTGTTCTTGCCCTTTTTATACACTACAGTGAAGTCGTACTCACTGAGTTTCAATCTCCATCTAGTTAAACGCGAGTTAGGTTCTTTCAAGCTCATAATCCATTGTAGTGGCTTATGATCCGTGACTATCTTAAACTTACGTCCAAAGAGGTAGGGTCGAAAGTACTTAGTGGCCCACACGATGGCGAGAAGCTCTTTCTCAATGGTACTGTAGTTTATCTCGCTTTCGTTTAGTGTTCGTGATGCGTATGAAATCGGTCTGTCTGATCCTATTGGCCCTTGTGATAATATGGCTCCTATCGCAAAGTTAGAGGCGTCTGTTGTCAATATAAATTCCTTATTGAAGTCGGGGTACTGTAAGATCGGGTCGTTTGTTAAGAGGTTTTTACATCGTTCGTAGCAGTCAACGTAATCTTTATTAAGTGTGACGATCCTACCTTTCTTTAAGCACTGAGTAAATGGTTTCGTGATTCTAGCGAAATCGGGTATGAATTTTCTGTAGTATCCTATAAGTCCGAGAAACTGTTTTATCTGTTTTGAGGTTTTGGGTATGGGGTATTTTTGTATAGCTGTAATTTTGTCCGGGTTTGGTTTGATTCCTTCATTGCTTATTATATGACCTAGGAAAGCGGTTTCTAACTTCAAGAATTCGGACTTGTCCATCTGAATCTTAAAGTTAGATTCTCGGAGTCGTTGGAATACTTTCTCTAGGTTATTTAGATGCTCCTGAAGCGAGGTACTATAGACTATGATGTCATCCATGTAGACGAGGCAGATCACGTTTTGTAGGCCTCTCAGCACATTGTCCATTACCCGTTGGAATGTTGACGGGGAGTTCTTCAAACCCATGGGCATTCTTAGGAACTCAAAATGCCCATGTTCTACATTGAATGCTGTCTTGTGGATGTCGTCAGGGTCTGTCTCAACTTGGTAAAAACCACTGGCAAGGTCAAGGGTACTAAAATACTGGCACTTCCCTAACTTGTCTAGGACGTCTGTTATGTTCGGTATGGGGTATTTATCGTCTATGGTTTTTTCATTTAGTTTTCGGAAGTCTACTACGAGCTTCCATTTTTGTTTCCCGGAAGCGTCTGCTTTTTTAGGGACTACCCAAATGGGAGAGCTCCAGGCTGAGTCAGAGGGTCTAATGATATTTTGTTCCAGCATTTTTGAAATTTGCTCCCTAACTTCTTGGCGATGAACGAAAGGATATCTGTAAGTCTTGGTATAAATAGGTGCGTCGTCTACAGTCCGTATACGGTGTTTCACCTTATTGGTGACAGATAAGGGTTCGCCTTCTATGTAAAATACATCTGCATACTTCGAGCAAATATTAACTAAGTTAATTTTCTCCTCCTCATTAAGATGATCTGTTCGCAATTTAGATATTACTTTATTAATGCGAGATGTGTCAGGTATTTGTTCCAGGTTCATGCATTCGATGTTACTTATAGTTACAGCTTCTACCGGGTGGTCTAGGGATAGAATAGTATCGTTGTTTGATGGGTTTAAAATTTCTATAATGCCGCGGTTATTACAAACGGTTGTAATGCATTCGCTTACAATGCAATTGCACAGGTATTGTTGTGTGATATGTACGTCACCGTCTTTAGCGTTTATAGGTAATCTGATAAGCTTAGTTGTGTTGGCTGGTATAACAGCCTCATAAAGGTTTACATTTCGGGAATTAAACATTACGATAGGGTTCCTAGCGGTAGCCGTAATCAGTAGGTTGTCCTTTAAGTCAATCTTCGTCTTCCATCTGGTCAATAAATCTAGTCCGATAAGTCCATCAAAAAATTGGTGAAAGTCATGTATGAATAATTTAATCTCGTTAGGGTCATTGAGTTCACGGAAGGCTGGTATAGTTATTGAATAATCGTTTCTAGTTGTAGCGTGGACGTTAGTTACCTCGAAGGGATCATAGTTAAGAGGGTATTCCGAGTAATACCGTTGTACAGCTGTAGGACTAATAAATGACTGGTTTGCTCCGGTATCAATGAGTAGGTTTAGTGGGGGGTCAGATATTTTTATGTAGGGCAACTGTCGTTGCGTTTGCAAGTTAACTTCTATTTTGAGGGTTTTAATGGGGATTTTATCTGAAAATCCTGGTTTGCGTTACTAGTCGAGGGTTGGGGGTCCTCGCATGCTGTAGAGGGTTGAATCGGTTTTTGCTCGGGCACCATGGCTGGTCCGAAGTCCTGTACGTAATAGTGGTTACCGTCGTCATAGTAAACGTTATAGTCAGCATGGTCGTAGTCATAAGAGTAGGGTTCCTCCACGAGGTAATAATCGTAGTTATTTTCGCTGCAATCGTTGAAATTCATCTCGCGGGTTTTAAAATAATTTGTCGGAGCCGGATTGCCAAACTTGCCCCAGTCATGAGGTCTACTTGGCATAGGCTTAGCAACAAAATGGCTGACCCCGCTCATTGGCTGAGGTCCCGGGGCTAGGGCACGTGGCTGAACTCTAAATACGTTGCTCTGAGCGTTATAGTTAGGCGGTGCCGCGCGGAACATTTGCTGTGTACGTGTTTGGTTATTAGGTGCGTTGGGCGCACGTGGCGCGCCATGTGGTTGGAACATAGGTTGTCTCCAACTGCTTTGCGGAGCCGGTGGCCGTTGCCAGTTTGAAAACGGTTGGTGACCAAAGGGTTTCGGCATCGACATGGGTAGAAAACCTGTGGGCTGTGTTAGTAATTTGGGCATGGGAGCGGTTGGAAGTGGCCTTTTTACACTCGCACTATCATTACGATTTTGCAAGTACATCACATTTAGTTCCTCTTGGACGAACTCCAGCGCCCTCTCTATGCTTTCAGGACGCATACAACGTATTCGGGAACCTAGAGGTTCCTTAAGGCCACGTACAAACGCTTGCATTGTTAATTTCTTGTATAGTGTACGTTTCGCTTCTATGGTGGTAGTCACTGTTTCATGCAACGATATATAAGTCATAATGGTACTGAATAACGATTGACATTGGTCGTAGTACTCTTGTGGAGTACTATTACCCTGAGCTGATACTAGGAGGTCATTATAGAGGGCTGTTTCGTCCCTCTGGTCGGCAAAGCTATTAATTAGGGTATTTCGTATTCCTGCCCAACTATCTGGGATGCCATTCGAATTAATTCTAGTTGCCGCAACGCCTGTTATTTTATTTAATATCCCGTTCAAAAGGCATAGGTTACCTAACTCACTACCCGGTGCATTACTTAAATAAGTACTAACTATCTGGTCGCATAATTTAATAAATCGCGTGAGTACGTTAGGGTTCCCATCGAACTCGGGAACTGGGCGCAGAGCCTTAAAAATTGTGTCCGGATCACTCGACATTTCGCGGTCCTCTAATAGGCTATTAAAACCTAAATCTATGTTTCTACTCGAATCTAGCACTAATTGCCTACTATTCGGTCTACCTGATGTAGACTCGCGAGGTCCTAAATTACGTGGGTGGAAAATTTTGAAGGATTAAGTGACTTGGATACACAGGAAGCAACACAGGGAATAATTCAAGTGTACTCACATAACCTTCATATCGGTCTCTGGGGTCGATGTCTGGATCCCGTTCTCTCCCGGCAGCAATCCTTGAGTTCGGATACTCGATGAAGCTTGACAGCAGGTTAGCCGCGATCGCTCACGCGCGGTAGCGATAATATCGTTATAAGATAGACCTAGCTAACCTCGAGTATCCTACCGACTGCGCCAATTACGAAGGCTGCGGCCGGGATACTAAAAAAAACCAATTTAGATTCTAAAACTGATTTAATAAAAGCAAAAGAACTTACAATAAATGAAAACTATATCTAGCTAAATCTAAAGTTATGCCTTCCTTCGAAACCGGAATAGAAGTGGCCGACCTCATGTAGCGGTGGCGCGATGGTGCCGCGGTATTTTGTGCATTCAGCGCATTTGCCTCGTGTCGCTAATTGCGCATTTTACTTGTTTGTTATAATTAATTGAGGCCGTCCTTAGTCAGCGCTTTGGATATACTACGCTTGCGTAACAAGTAACTAAACATTAACTAAGTATTGCAAATGAAAATATTTTTTTTACCATTTTTAAAATGATTAAAAAATATATATTTAATATTAAAATGTCAAATAAATAAATTTTGGCATTATAATTTACTTGAGTTATTATCAAGTACTACATAAAAAAAAAACATTTTCATAAATGATTAACATAACATTATTGATAAAAAGAAAATATAAATATATGACATATCAAATGAAATTATATCTTAATTGTGGCACTGAAATTAACTTTTGTTATCATTTTCATAAATGATAAAAAAAAAAATCTTCGCACTAAAATAAACCTTGGTTATTAATTAAAATTTGCTACATAAATTATTATTTTCGTAAATGATTATGAAAATAAATCTTTCATTAAGAAGAAAAAAGCATAAATGTACTTATTTTCATTCTGGAATGTACATTACTTGCTAATGAAGTATTGTAAATCAAAATAAACATTGATACCTACTCAGCAAAAAACCAAAATTTAGCTATTTGAAAATTTGTAAAAAAAAAATCTTTTTAAAGAATTGTGGAAGCGTCAGTTCCTTACGCTCAAATTGTTTCAACAGTTTTTTGTATTTAATGTCAAAGTCCATATATTTCTTCTGTCTGTTTTTTGTTTCTGTAAATAAATTATCAGTTATTTTTCTGTTCCAATATTTACTTTCTTTTCGCAATTTATCTATGAATATGTATAAAAGATTATACATATTCATAGATAAATTGCGGCTTTTTTGGTATGCGGCCTGCATTTATACGCCGATGCCACCCTTCTAACGCGTTAGTTGTGCGGTGTCGTTGGTAGGCTCAACTTAGTAAGGATGGTGGCATTTTTGGGTACCATTGTTTTTCGTAATAACGTCTAAAATTCATCATGTATTGAGTATCTGGAGCTATACTTAAAATGTACCCCCAAGCTGCAGGGATTTGTTCAGCCGGTACCAGTGCTATTATTGCAGCCATTCTTGCAATATTTCGCCCTTCCCGTGTACGCAGTAATCCTTTTTTCTTTGCGTGTTTCCATATTGCTGCGTTGTAATGTCTATAACATCCTGTTATTTTTGCTTCAGGAAATACTGATTTCACAGCGTTTATTTGCGCCATTTCATAATCACTCTTAAATGTTTTAATAATTATACCCAATTTTTCTTTTAATATGTTATATAGCCGCGTATATGTCTCTTGGGATTTATTGGGTAGCAATGTATAAATTACTGGGATTATATTTGTACACTTTTTTGTAGATCCAATGTCCAAATATAAAATATAAAACTGATAAAAAGGTGGCGGAGCTGACATAAACGTGCCATCTGCAAAATAGGATCCGGGTTTCTTCACAATTTTCTTTCCCAAACGTGTTGCAAATACCAATTTTTTTTCACTTTGTCCATCTTCACAAATAAGGAAATTTTTACCTAAAACTTCTGGTACAATTGCAGTTTCGGTACTGGTATGTTGTAGTCGATCTACGTTCAAATAAGACTTTCGTGCCCTATATAAAGTGTCTTTAATTGATTTAAACGTAGGAATTCGATAGTGTTCACTATTGGGTATTTTATTACGAATTTTTTTATCATTTTCTTCGTAAATTTGCTGTCTGGGGCGAAAATCTTTGTTTTAATAATGTTATGTGTTCTTTAATTATATTTTTAAATTCCATTGACTCACATGTATGCACTGATTTCAGTTTAATGATAATTTTTCCTGTTTTGTCTAATGTTAGTGACGCGTTACAGTCTCGCCTATTTATGCACCGCCAGAAAGTAGTTCCACTTTTATTTGTTTTGCTCTTATGATATCTGTACTCACAATGTATAAGTGTTCTTTGTCCTTTTTGGTTACGAATGTATCCGATTTCTTGATCCATATTAAAACTCAAATTCACTACTGTTTTTCAATAAAAAGTAACAGACAAAACACAGCTCGGCAATTAATGAATGACACATACATTTATAAGTTTTTTTCTAACTACCACTATTATTATCTCTCACATATTATTATAAATGTTGCCATCACTGAACTTTATTGTACCAAAATATTATTTTTAACTGTATCAAAGTATATTTTTTTATTTGGAATACATTCTTATGTAAATTTAAGTACCAAAATTTTTACATCATAATTGCACTATAATTTTAATAAATAATTTTTTGTTTTGAAAATCAAAATTTTATTCTTAAGTCCCTGGCGCGACATTTTGCGAAAGAGACATTCTGCGAAAGAGACATTCTGCGAAAGAGACATTTTACGAAAGAGACATTCTACGAAAGAGACGTTTTACGACCAGGGGACATTTTGCGAAAGAGACGTTTTGCGCCTGAGCCTAATAAACTGCTCCTGAAATGAAACTGTTAGTTCAGTTTTATTTTTTTGGGTTAATTTGTTGTTCTGTATAGCAATCTAACACAAAAACTCAGTTGTGTGGGGAATATTGCCATAGTATTATGTAAAAAATGGTCATGATCGTTCCTTGTTACGAAAATGCAAATATATCAATTAAACATATCAATAGAATAGCATTACCATACCAACCTTAACTTGAATGCCTTTGCGTTAAAAAGTATAAAAAAATATATTCAACTATTTTAAGAAATAATAGAAAAACTATTTAAAACTATTAAAATATTTCGAAGGACAGTCACGTATACCTGACCAACCAGTAACGGTCCTGACGTAGTAAAGTTGTCGATACACCGATTTAGTAAATAATAAAACACATGTTTTATAATATTAAAGTTATCTTTATAATTTTTAAATGCTCCGACTTATACTGGTAAGGCACAACATGACATCATAAAATCAACAATTGAGAATTCAGTCAATACTAATTAATAGTATTTTATAAACTGGCTTAATTAGCAACAATAATGCACGTTTTTGAACGTAAAAAGGAACTAGGTAATTGAAAAAGGATATAAGTAATTAAACCGATAACAAAGTTTTAGTTTCTGTAAAAATAATAACATTCTTATTACTTACTTGTAAAGAAATAGCAAAAGTTTAAAAATTACTAATTTAAATCTAATAAGGTACTTCGAAATGTCACAATAATTGTTTGTTCTTAAAAACTATAACACAACAGTCTTCTAAGTCTTTACAATAATTCAGTGCTTGGGTTGACTACTAAAATATAAAAGTAACGAGATCTCAAAAAATCAGCTTATATGCAAAAAAACTTGACATAAACTCTTATATAACAAAATGTCGTCAAAATAACGAGTACCACAACAACTAAGCAGCTCTAACGAAATTTCACCCGTCACGCAAACAATATTTACATTCATCTTTTTCATAATGATCGTCCTCTCATCTGTCGCGCCGTTCTGCCGCTATGCGCCGCATATGTCGCGCTACTTCTGGGTGGTGTCGCGCGATACCGGCGCGTCTGATTAAAACGACGATATCTCCTAAAATATGCATGTGAGCTGTTTAGAAATTACGTCGTTGGAATCCCTATGAAATTACCTAACAGATTATATATAGATTAGTCCAGTTTTGCCGTGTAATTTACTAGTAATTCTAACTTGTAATCTTGGTAAGGGGATTTTTCCCAGTTTCATGTGTAAAGGTCATTATAATTAAAAAAATAAACCAATATTTCAAGAAGTTTTTGTTTTATTTACATAAATACACATTAATTCACAGTAATCAATCAAAAGAACGCACTTTCCCAAACATTTTTTTCATCACACAAGCAAAACAAAAGCACGACGTAGTCAAATATGAACGGCAGTGATTTAGTTTTTAAAATAAACTTTAATTACAATATTTAAAGTAATTAGAAGGTGTGCTCGGTTAGAGCGATACAGACGGAATCGCTTACAAACTATTGGTACATATTTTATACAAAAAGGTTAATCTAAAAAAACAATATTTCTGGAATGGTCCACCAGGCCACTTCACATGAACAATAACTTAAGTGTTAGAAAAAGGTGTCGTGTCGAAAGAGATGTGTAATAAATATCTGCAATCGGTGACATGGCTATTAACTAAATAATTAAACAAGTGGTTAGAAACATCATATGGTGTCGAGTGATTCGCTGCTATGGGAACTGATGTCTGGTATGCATAACTCCTCCCTCCCTAAGTTCAAAATCATCATTTGCATTCTGAGAATGATGGTTTTGATGTATATTACAAATAGATAATATTTTAGAATTAAAACTAACAAGAAATACAATGAAAAAGAGAAATAAAATTAATATGTAAATGAAGAGTTCCGATATTATGAATATTCAAAAAGTTCGAACGGTTTGCTTTTATCACTTAAGAGCGCTATTACAAATTCCAAGTGCTCAGCTTTAGGTAAATTTGACGGCGCGCGGCAGCGGATGCGCACGTGTGCGTCTCGCTATGTACGCTACGCGCACATGCAAACCGCTATGCGTTGGATACCAGGATCAAACCAACATGAGCCTTTGCCACTTTACTTTTGAAATTACTATTATTTTAGTTCGTGAAATATTTTTCCTCTTTATAATATTAGTGTAGATGTAGATTAGTGTAGATATGCATTTGAACGCGCCGGTGCATTATTATAATAAAGGTGTATTATAATAAATTATATCAAATATGCACATTTAAAGACTTCATCGCTATTTATAGTAATGCAATTCTTAAATGTGTATCGTTCGAGATAACTTATTATTTTATGGATTGGTACAACAGGTAAATAAAAAACAGACAAAAAAAAAGAAAGTTTAATCGTAAAAATAAATTAAAATAATGTTTGGCGAAGGGGCATAGAGCGTGCTTTCCTCGAATCTATGATTTCGGGAAGAACGCACTCCTCATAAAACTTTATTAATTTTGGCAACATTTTTTGATTCCAGAAATCAACATCTTTGTAAACTTTTACAGCTTTTAGTGGGTATTCAGTACCAGTCCACACTGCAAATAAACAAACATTTTTATTTGCAATGTGGAGTTGGCCTTGTATTTGGTAATACTAATCGTGATTTTTATTAAAAATTAATTCGCCGTTTTGATTTATTTTGAAGCATTTAATTTTTTTTTCTAGGATAGCTGTATTAGGATCCATCTCAAAAGCAGATATGGGGCACTTAATTTCAACAACACCGTCTTCAAACACTCCATCAGGTGTTGCTCCTAGGAAGAAATGTTCTGAACTTATAAATATGCCACACTTCTCTATATGTATATCCATTTGGCAGGAGAGTTGAGCTAAAGCTTTTGACTCGTTCACTTTTCCATGTTTGATCGAAGGCACATGATCTAAATTGTAAGAGTACAGTAAGGTTTTGACCAAAGGCGCAGAGTTCGTATTAGGGCGTCTCTTGCATATTTTGCTAAACATTGATGCAGTGAGTATGGATCTGCGCAGTTCCAGCCATAAAGCGCTTTCGGCTTGCAGGACAGTATTGCGCTCAATTTCTTGGCGATTCAATGTTTGCTGTTGCAAATTGGACAAAAACAGTGTCTTAGCGTTTTTGTCATCATCGCAGGTCATGTCGGGACGTTGGCATTGACTGCCATATTGGTTATCTGCGCTACCAAATTGCAGTTGCCTGCGACGACGCTTAGAGCTTGTCTCAGTTCTTTTGCTGTTGGCTAAATGTCGCTTATGTTCCAAAGTTTTTAATGATTTCCCGGGAGACTTGGTTAAAATGGATTTATAAAGATTATATTGAGGGAGGCCAGTATTAAAAATCACAACAGCTGCGTAACACCGTGCTGCATAGGAGTCTTTTAAAGAAAAATTTATTCGTTTTCCTCCTACTACTTTCGCCACGACGCTGTTAAATTGTTCTGCTCTATTATTGGTATAGCAAAACATGAGACTTCTCGAGTGAAATGCTAGTTGGGAAGCATTTTTTTGTAATTTAAGCATCAGGGTCGCAATTAACGGAACTAAATTATTTTCTTTTTTTCTTTCATCCGTACAATAATAACTATCACACGAGGTGTGGTCTCCAAAAATATGTCGTGGACTGTTTAAAATATCTTTTTGTAAATTCACTATCTGAGTTGATATTGAAGTACTTTGTGCTTTCCTAAATTTAATTGCTGAGCGAATAGCCGTGCGTAATCTTGTTAAGCGATCCCCGGTCAAAAATTTACACTCGCTAAGAGGAACCGCTGTATCCTTTTGCAAAGCCAAATTTTTACCATTGTAATTGCGTAACAAATGGTTCGTACATTCGATTTTTTGTATAGAAACGTCGGGATAAGGCCTACTTTCTAAAATATTTTTGTAAGTGCTGGAGTCACCGTCCGCAATCAGTGTGCTATATATTAAATTTCTTTCTGCTATCGACACCTTGAAACCTTCAACTAATATAGATTGCTCCATGCTAGTTGATGATCCTGAGTGATTTTTGTGGCAGTCGGGAACTCGTGGCGCTAATCCTTTATTATTTGCACGAGCACATATAACGCAATATTTATTTCTAACCCCGATATGAAGTACTTTTCCAGTATGCTCCCCAATTATAGCAGCCACACCTGATAAAGCCGAATAATTTGTTTTGTATGACCGTTTACTCCAGCATGCATCTGCTTCTACTGGTATCATTGCAATACCCCCATCGTTGACGTCACCCCGTGATACTGCAGCTTCTCTTTCTTTTTTGGCAGCTTCTTCCATAGTCTTTTCTGCAGTAATACGCCACATTTCAGCCACATCTGCATGGATTGAGCTATACAAGCGGACTGGCATGGATGGCAACTCCATAGATGCAGTGAGTTCATTTATATTGGAAAGACCAATTCCTACCATTAATGCTCCTGACACTACGCCTGTATTGACATTTAAATTTAAATTATCTTCGTTGCATGTTTCCAATTTAAAAAGCGAACCACACATACAACATTTTAAATCGAATTTTGAAATGAGTCCCTTTTGTATTTCCTTTACAATTTTTAAACTATTCAATCGGCAACCAAATTTTTCCCCATGTTTGTCAATTGAAAATAATTGATTCATAAAAAAATTAAAATCTATAATTCGTCTTCCATCTATATTTTGATTTTCCTAAAACAATGAAAACCAGGAATGCAAATACATGTAGTATATAAAAGTCAAATATGTAACTAATCTGCGCTCGCAATTCATTTGCAAAACATGTAAACAAACACGAGTTTTAGGAAAAACAACTGTAATGCCTACACATGAGGGGTATAATAGCAAAAACGCCTCTGTCCACGTTATTTGGTATGGAGAAAAACGCACTTTAACATCTAGGTATTATGGATGCCTTATTTTTTCTAAAACTTAGTTTGAAAACGTTCATTGATTCTTTGCAGTGAAAAAGAAAGAAAGAATTGGTAAATAAATGCTGAAATCACCTTTATATTTATCAAAGTTTGACGGACAATGGCGCATTTGCTTCTCATGGATGGATTGTGTCGTATTTGCAACTCAACGGCAAGGACTATGTCAAGTTTGCAGCTCACGAGTCAGCCATTTTGTTGGATTGACAGTAGGGTGTACCTAATAATTATGGACAATCAAAATAAATAGTATTTTATGACATTTATTAAAAAATAAAATGAACAACGTTATCTATAGGTACACTTATTGATATCGACGGGATGGTAAAAAAAGTAAGAAAAACATTTCGGAACAAAAATAACCAACGGAGCGTTTTATTTTAAAGGTGGCCCTAAAAATCATAACATTAGTATAATTTTATACACATAATCCTATTTCGGGTGGATTTGGCTCACAAATTTCTTCATTATCTTCTGCATCACCTTCTTGAGACCCTGAGCCAGCTAGTACTTCTTTAAAATATTGCAGTTCATTTCTTGTTTGCCATTCTGAGCCGAAATGTTTTTTTAACAACGTTTCAACGTCAGCAAGTTTAGCACTCTGTATTTTTATTTTGTTTTTCGTGATAGGAGCAGGTACGACATTTTTGAATGATTGCCCCCTTTTCAAAACTGATTTGTAGATTTGTGATTCAGACCGATAGTGTAATTCACCTTTAATCGTTATTTTGTTATTGTGACTCCTTTTTATAAAGAATCGCTTGCTTGCCGCGAATGGGAAGTGCCAGTTTCCGGGGGGCTTTATGACAGAATTTAATGCAGACTTCCAATCCAGGTTCATGTCAAAATTTATCGCCCTTCCGTAACGGTCAAATATCTCCACATACTCAGAGGGGCTTATAATGACTTCTCTTTTTTTCAGCTCTCGCTCAATATTCCCAAAAACCCTGTCAGCGGGAAGAAATGAATGTCCTGACACTGGGAAAACTAATTCGATAGAATTAACGTGTGCTGGAGCATTGGACAGCCATGTTGAACACATCCCCATCATTATAGAGTTTTTATTTTGTGCCCCACACCCATCCGCTACAAGACGTATTGTATCTATTTCAGTTAAATCCAAACTATTAAGTCTATGGTAGACAGCAGAACATATTTCGTTGGCTCCTTTTTTGAATTGATTTTCTGTCCAATAATACAAGGAAACTGTGTCTCTGTTTAGTTTTTTGTTTGGTACAGATTTGACAACAGCAAAATTGTAAATATAGAGTTGTCTACTGTAGTAGGCTATTTGGTCAGGTACTTTTGGCAGAACCTGATTTTTTTGGCAGTCAAACGATAATGTTATCATGCCCTGTCTTTCTTCTCGTAGTAATTGATAAAATGCTTTTGCTTTGAGCATGTGCACTCGTTTCTCTATTATTAATGTATTCTTCAAATTAGCATCTTTTTCGCATTTAATTTTTTCTAGTAACTCTGTACACCTTGAACATACGTCTGTACGTGGACTGCCAAATCCAATATTATAGTGTCTATTGAAAACGTCACGAAAATAGCTTTCTTTTACGTGCAAATCATCAGCTGGTCCATATTTGTCACAGTACATTTTCCACATTTTTCTTATGTTTAAGTTAGAGTCTAAATATTTTCGTTGCACTGATGACCTGCAATAATGAGATTCCAGGCATTTGA
Organism: Agrochola lota; assembly: GCA_947364205.1. Classification (NCBI taxonomy): domain Eukaryota; kingdom Metazoa; phylum Arthropoda; class Insecta; order Lepidoptera; family Noctuidae; genus Agrochola; species Agrochola lota. Next base: position 11,805,355 of record OX376239.1, on the reverse strand, counting down.
AAGATTCTATAAAAAGATTTACCGCCGACCTCTTCAATGAATATTTGTGTGAAGTATGGTCACCTCCTCTCATATCTTTCACCAAACTTCCTGTTGTTTTAAAAACCTTTGCGACACGGCGTACACGATGCACGGAGATTTGTAAAATTTTTAAAAAACTTTTCTGACATACAGGTATAAGTTTTAATGTATGATTCTGTTTTACGTATAGCTTCGTATTGTATTTATTTGGGGTTCGAAGACCAACCCGTGCTCGTCGGCGTACTGTATCAGTAACCTTACAGTATTTTAAGAGGAAGGCATCCTGATGTTGTTTACTTTTAATTGCATAAAATGATTGAAAAAAAAATCGAATGTCTGTCATCGTTAGTTTACGACATTGGTATGCTCCTTTCTCATGGTTACATGTTGGATATTGAGGTAGTCTTTTAGCTGAGTACCTAAAAAAAAAGATAAATATGTTAGTAAATAAAATTGTCGTCCCGAACACCAAAATCGTAATCAGTTGATCAGTTTAGGCACAACAAGTCAATTTACCAGTGGTCTCATTTCCGTTATGGGTTCTTAACTGGTGTGGTTACCCTAAAACGACGTGTAGGTAGTAGTATTGAATGACTTACCGCATTGCCTTTTCTTTTGCTCGCTTCCACTTTTCTGGATTACGACTACGTTTCCTAGTGATCCCGGAAGTCACTGGTTGCACATTCTCTTCCATTATATCACTAAAACTAGCTACAAACACTTAAAATGTTGAACTAATTGGGGAACACTGTTGCTTTATAAACACAGAAAACGCCATCTTGAAATCCCACAAATGCTGTGCTGTGATTGGTCTAAATGGATAATGTCATGTTTGCTTCTAAATGTTTATGGAGAATGGCGTGTTTGCATCGCAACATGTTTTTTTGATGCGATTTACTAGGCAATGGTACGCTTTTGCATCTAAATTAAGATAGGGGTGTCTAACTTTTAACGTCGGGCAAAATATGACATCCATAGATTAAAAAAACCAAAATTTGGACAGAGGCGTTTTTGCTTCTATACCCCTCACATAAGGTGCAGTTTGCGCTACAACTTCATATTTTTTATGACTTTTTCAATAGTACTAGTCGGTCTAATATCAACTTTATTTACACTACCATAGAGTTGATGTTTATCTAAGTGAAAAAATCGTGTTTGTTTACATGTTTGGCAAATAATTTGCGAACGCAGATTAGGTATGTTACGTTATGTACCTGTTACGAGTAACAACAAAATACTCACCATGTTATTTGTACTTGTACCAGATTGAGCCTGATAATCTATTGTTAAATTAAAGCTTTCATTATCCTGTAAGAAATAAAGAAGTCCATTAATTATGCGTTGGCTCATAGATCATTTAAATATGCAGAAAATAATATAGCTATTAAAAATAATTAAAACATTAAGTACATGATATTATAATTAATAATTTTAATAAAATAACTATACGAATTGAATTATTACGAATGATAATAAATAAATTACCATGTTATTTGTATTTTTGTCAGAATCCACTGTAAAAATTGTCGTTGGGTCAAATGTGCTTTTATTCTCCTGTAAAAGTAAAATAATTCGATAAATGTACCTACCTATAAAATATGTGGTAGAGCGCTTGAAATAAATGATGAAGCTAAAGTTGGGCAAAATTTACCTGTGTTAAATCAGAACCAATATTTTCAATTGGCGTATTAACTTGCACTAGCTGTTTTTCAGCTTTTTTTTTCCTGTAAAATAGGAAACATGTTTTTTGGATGGAATACAATAAAAAAACGTACGTACTAATATATACATGCATAAGTACCCAAGAAATATAACAGTCCTTTTTTGAGCAGTCGTGTAAAAATAATGTAGAGTAGGTACATTGGCGTGTGAGCTTTAGTAAAGTAAACATTTCAAATATTAGAAACTAAATTCTTACCGATAAGCTTCTCTTGCGCGTTTCAAGCTATTGGCCAAAACTTTTTTTTTTATTTTGACAGCGCCAAACGTTTTATTTTTTTCTTGTTTGCCCATTGTTAAAAACTGTCTGAAAATAAATAATTTAATTTAAGTTGGAGATTACATTAATAAGCAATTCAGAAAAAGAAGAAAACAAACAACAATATTTACCTGTATGTTTATTTTCTATAATATATTCGCATTAGAATAACATAGGAAAATACTTACCAATAATACTATATTACAATAAAATCATAAAAATTACTCACTTGTATCAAGAAGTATTGGTTGCGCTATATTGTTCGTGTATTGCCGAGATTACGTGGCGCACAAAGTAGCGACAGCGAGCGATACGTCCTCCCTCGGTAAGCGCTTGGCGCAGACTAAGCCAGACACCGCGCGTCCCGAGATTTATATTGATTTATAGCATTGCATACAAAAATTGTTTAAAAATATTATCTTACTTTTAAATAGTCCATTTTTTTTTTCAAGCTAGTTAACACTGTAATCTTAGTTATAAAATACTTTTTGTTTGAATTTGGATTATATATACATAGATAAAAAATATAATATCGGACGAAAAATTATCAATAACTCTCTTTTTTACGGAATTATTTTGGTATATTACTGTATGAAACATAATAAACTAAATTGAGCATTCTAAAGTACAAGATACAGTTGTAACATGGACATTTTTATAAATGATTAAATCATTATATCTTCGATGTAACAAAGCATCAAAAGATACCCAAAAGCAAAATTTTATGAAACATCCTTTGCAGAGACAAGGGTTTTACTGATTTGTGTAAACAAATTGACATATTTATTAAGAACATTCTCAAGAGAAATAATCAAACTTTCTAGGGCATATTTTTTTTAAAAATTTTGTGGCTTTATTTAAACCGTAATCGCCGATCAAAACTCGAGTCAAACGCTTAAATACAAGAAAAAGTGTGATAGCCCTCTTAACGCTACACTTTCACTTTTCAGGGAATGCGCCAATAACTGTAAGTTTTCAAAGTCTATTTCTCTATGGTGTCGAGTGATTCGCTGCTGTGGGAACTGATATCTGGTATGCATAACTACGTCATTTAGGGTGCCGCGTTCCAAACAAAATAATGGGTTTGTTTACACTTCTATTCTGAGAACGCTTTAAACCATGGCTTGGAATTGTAGTTTATAATAATATTTTGTCCCAAATTTCTGGTTCGAGCTGGAAGTCCTGGAATGGTCTACGATTTTTTTTTGCATACGACGGTTCAAATACTTTTCTTAATATACAATTTACAGAATGGGAAGAAGATTATCTGGGTGTTGGGGGTAAAGCAGTCGTAAGATTATGTAAAACTATATCTAACCCCACTCTGTGTACAGTTTACTTCGACAACTGGTTTACTTCGCTGGAGTTGCTTTACTATTTGCGGAATGAATGGCGAATATTATCCTTAGTCACAATAAGAAATGACCGACTGCGAAATTGTTGTCTGAGCAGTGATAAAGTTATGAAGAAGAAGGGCCGAGGAGCATACGAAGTAGTAGTGTGATAATGACAGAAGATTAGCAGTAACTAAATGGGTAGATAACCAGTGCATTCACATTGCCAGCTCATTCTGTGCACAAGATCCGGTCACTACAATAGAGCGATATGATAAAAAAGAGAAGAAGAGAGTTTCTGTGCCTTGTCCAAATGTTATAAAAGTCTACAACACCCACATGGGTGGAGTGGACATCGCCGAAATGTTGACTGCATTATACCAAATTCATATGAAGACTACGCGGTGGTATATGTCAATATTTGTCCAGGTGTTAGTTAGATATTGCCATTAATAATAGCAGGTTATTACACCGCCGTGACTACTTGCAACTTTCAGAGAAAAAAATGCCACTGAAGAAGTTTCGCATACTAACTCTTGCACTAATCAAGGTCAATACAAAATCCCAGCTCTGGTACATAATCGAGTGTCAAAGAGTGACACTCGATTATGTATTTAAATCTTATATTAAACGCACGCTATGCAGCCAGGCATATTATAAGTTGGGAGATTATATCGCTGATAAAAATGCCTGGCTCAACGCTGGTCTTGCTCTACAAGGGCGCATAAACTAACTGATTAGCATTTGAAAATACTGTTGGAGCTGCTGAAGATTTTAAAAACTATCTTTGCATTGTATAAATTCAATCTCATAACATTGTATAATTGCATAGCACATTTGTGAGTACTATGTACCGACTATAAAGCTACCATTTAGGTACTGGGTATGTCTTTCTTTGACTTGAATGTGCCTTGGCGGCTGAGAGTATGTCATGGCGCGTGAGTTGGATCAGTTAGCTCCCATCAAAATGGTTGAGCTGAATGGTGCTAATCCATGCGTCATGTTCGTGAACGGGCGCCGTCAGTGGGAACTGGTCGTCTCTAAAACATGTTTTAAAGTTTTTTAGTTAAATTGGCAATGTTCGTCTTGTGTGACTGGTATCAAACACCCATATTTTATAGATTAATGGGCACTGTCATTTATAAGTGACATGAAAAACCCATCAAAATATTTTTTTTTTAATTTACAAAATTTTCTTCTTTGTGTCCCATTTTTGTGTTTTGTGCTTTAGTACTCTAAACATATTATCATTTAACTCCACATCAAACATTATATTTTCAGCAAGAAGGTTTAATGTTCTGTTACTGGGCAAGTTGAGTATTTTTTGTAATAATCTGTACCCTATTGGGCTTTCCTTCATTAGGGTCAACGCCAAATAATAGTAATAACACACGAGCATAAAACACAAAGTAACTGTGACCATAGCAGATGGCTCACTGATCACTAAGAATAACACAGTGAGACACTCACCATCTCGATGCAGTAGCAGGGCGGATCTCCTCAAAACAATATTCTTGACAAAAATAATTAAGATTTTCTAAACCTCGCGGCAGAGCTTCTATTTAAGGCCAGATGTATAGATATATCAAATATATAGTATGTTGTAATGAAGGCACCCCAAGCAGTCCATTAATTTTGGATATTTTTCAAAATCATTAAAAAACGTTGTTGCTGATAATGTCACATTGTGAGAATACTGACGTTATTGTAAAAAATAATGACGCAATGTTGCCGACAATGAGTTGAATAAGTATTATAAATATGGAGATGAATTAACATGTGACTTAAATACTATTTTGGGTATTATTTTGTTATTGTTAGCGACGACATGTAACTAATTAACTATTTTATTATTCATGTGGTAGCTAGGTAATTATAGGCAGTGATAGGATCGTTATTGTCCCGTATATTATCACGCTAGGCGGCGCCACTTGTACCATAGTTACGTAAGCTTTAGTACTAAGAAACTTTACCGTAACGAGAGCCGTTTTAGAATTTCGTAATTTTAAGGGTTTAAATTAAGGTTTTTTGACACAGTCTTCTGTAATTAGCTAGTATAAGTCGATTCCTATGTTATAAAATTAATTGAGACACTGTAAGGAAAGCCTTTCCACGGATAACAGCCAAAGCAAATTCCCCATATAAAATCACATTAGTGCCGTGTGCAAACTACAAGCGATTTGATTGGACGAGAATAATTTGATTAGTGCCGTGTGCAAATTTGAAGTAACTTGATTGGTCGGACATCTAAAAATCTAGACTATAAAAGAAGGCTGGTTTTCTGTGATCGGGCCTCCAAAACCGTTTCCTTCGAACGGCGACGGGTTCCCCCTGGTACGTTAGGAACGAGATCCTCCATCTCGACCTTAGAATCCCCACAATAGTCCAATTTCTGAAACGCAATGCAACGCGTTATTTTGATAAAGCCGCCAAACATCGCAACCCTCTGGTTGTGAAGGCCGCCAGTTATATTCCCTCCAGAATAAGTAAAGTCCGCCGTCCAAGGCATGTTCTCAACGACCCAGATGACCCCATAACCCTCCTCCAGGAGAGCAATAGGGCCACCAGCACAGTAAAGAAACATACACACCGACACACGTTCCGACCTCGCCGCAGAGGTCCGCGACCGCGTCCCTCCCGAGTAAATGATACTCCCCCCCGACCCTTGCTCGTCGATGCGCCAGCCCGCGTCGAAGCTGAGCCCGTAGTCTTAAATTCCCCGATTAATAATAATAATCTATGTTTGATCCAGCCTGTCCCATCTTGCTGTCCTCCCCCCAGCGACGCCCTAAGCCGAGGTCCGTACCCCACAGGGGGTGCCCTTAGCGAGCGTTCGCCTAATTTTAATTAGTATAGTTTATGCCCCTGGCTGGAGGCTTTAAGTGTAGCAGCTTAGGCAGCCACAGGAAAGTCCGGTTAAGCAGCTACGACCTCCTCAGAGGTCAACTGCGAGATGCCATAAAAAAAAAAAAAAGAAAAAAAAAAAAAATGTGGTCGGGCATTCACACACACTCTACGCTCGACACCGCTCGCGGACGCACGTGCTGCGCTGTGTGTACGAGATTCCTGTTTCCGGCTCAGTGGCTCCCGCTGTGGTTCCCGAGCCGTCTATCGTCGCGCCCTGCGACGAGTCTTCTATAGTCTGTTGACTATCATCGACCTATTAATTGTTTGTCTTTTTCAAGACACAATTAATAAATATTTCTCTTCAGAGTTGTCAATCAAAACGAACCGTCGCGTATTTTTGGCCCCTTCTGGGTAATATCCACAGTTTCGTGGTTCTCGGTGGAAACCATACGGTGCCAACGAAACCGAGAGGGTGTTGCCCCAATTACACCCGCCGAAACCCCTTCAGGGCTAGGCAATCAGTTGGACGGGTCCCAGTGTTCGGCCTTGGGGGATCTCCTAGTCGACATTGGTGACAGTTTTGCCTTCACAGCCACACACCTAGTGTCAGACTTAGAGGCAATCCTCACCTGTTCTTCCGCTTCGTCCCACTCCGAAGACGATGGATTCGTCCCCGTCCAAGGAAAGGGGAAAAAACGGAAGAACAAGAAGCAGTCCTCCACCCAGGCCAACAAGGTCGTACCCTTCGAGGATCGAGACACGTTCTCACTTTCCCCACTACCCCCAGGACCACCCGCTACTTGCACCCCCGTAGCTACCCCCTCCCCCGCCCCCCACACGATCGCGTCAACCTCTTCGCAAATTACCCCCTCCCTCACCCCCCGCCCGACCGCGTCACCCTCCTCGCAGGTTGCCCCCACCCCACCTACTTCTGACCCTAAGAAGGTCTCTCCGCCACCACCCATGTTCATTCAGGACAAGGGAAAGTGGACAGAAATTTCAAAATGGTGTTGCGATCAAAGGATTGCATACACTAGCGCCCGTAATACCCAACAGGGTATAAAAGTCCAGACCCCTACCTCCCACGACTATAGGGAATTAGTGAAATTCCTGAGAGAGCGACGTGTGTCATTCCACACGTACACTCTCTCAGAGGAGCGTCAAATCCGAGTGGTGATCAAACGGATCCCCAAGGAATTAGCCCCCTCAGACATTTTAGCCGACCTTCAGTCGCAAAACGTCCCGGTTGACGAAGTCCACCGTATGCACCGCGCAAAACGCGGGGAAGCATACGACATGATACTCGTCGTATGCTCTCCCGTCGAGGGGCATCACCCCATATTTCAATTGAAGTCCCTATGTTCACTCACGGGCTTTACGATAGAGAAGCCATGGAAAAATGGCGCCATAGGGCAATGTCACAATTGCCAGTTATATGGTCACTCGCAGAGGAACTGTCACGCAAAACCCAGGTGCGTCAAGTGCCTGGGCGAGCATGGCACTTCCGACTGCACCCGTCCCAAGGACCGTAGCCTATGCCCGGACCCACCTAGTTGCGTACTATGCGGGCAAGTAGGTCACCCGGCTAACTACCGCGGCTGCCCGAAAGCCCCCAAGTCCTCTTCTCCCAAACTGGCCAAGCGTTTCGACGCCCGCCAGCAGAGGGAAGCTCCCTCCACCTACACGTTCCCCTCATCCCAAATGCCGCAGAGACTAAGCCCCCAGAGGCCTAGTCCGTGGAATTACCTCCAACACCAGCAGGCTTTCCCAGCCCTGGGTCACTTCCAAAACCTCGTTCAGGAAACCTTTCTTAAGCCCTGTAATCGTGACCCCGGCATTGCCAACTATCGTGTAGTTCGCAATGACAGGGTTCACTGTCACAAGGGTGGTACCTTAATATATTATAAAAAGGATCTGTACTGCATCCCTATGGACCCTCCTCCTCTTTCACGACTAGAAGTCTCAGTCTGCCGCCTAGGCATGACAGGCCATCAGCCGATCATACTAGTATCAGCCTACGCAACTCCCTCTAGAGGTGCGGAGGACTTTCAACCCTTCGCTAACGATCTCACATCCCTACTAGACTTGAGCGACTCCGTTATCATAGCGGGCGACCTCAACGCCAAACATCCCTCCTGGAATAGTTCCAGATCTTCCATAAGAGGGCGACACTTGTTCGACCTCACAAACTCCCTTAACATTGACATCATCGCTCCGATGAATTATACCCACTATCCCCATACAGTAGGCCATGCCCCTGACGTACTAGACTTGGCGATCCTTAAGAACGTCAATCTACGACTAGACTCAATAGAGACGGTGGACGAGCTTCACTCTGATCACCGTCCTGTAATACTAAAACTCGACCCCCGCAAAGGTCTCCCCGACCCCAATCGCCCCCCGACCATCAAAAGGGTAACGGACTGGAGGAAAGTAAGCACCCAGCTGAAATCCAACACGTCCCCCCAATTGGACTCCATCCCCGACCAATTCGACTCTATCGCTGCAACAACGGCCGCGATCGACTCACTCACTGATCACGTACAATCCGTCGTGAGCGACTGCTCAAAGGAAGTCCCAGTGGGGGAAGACCCCCACTGGAAACTACCTGACGATGTGCGTGACCTATTGACTGAGAAGAACGCAGCCATTCGTGCATACAGTAACTTTCCCTGCGCCGCAAACAAAGCCCATATGCGCTATTTACAGAGATCTGTAAAGACACGCATACAGGAGCTGCGTGACACGGGCTGGGACAAGATGCTGAGCGAACTAGAGCCAACCCACCTAGCCTTCTGGGAACTTCAGAGGAAACTCAAGTCCCAGCAAGTCGCGTCCACACCACCCCTAATCCGCCCCGACAAGACCATAGCCTTCGACGACATCGACAAGGCTGAATGCCTAGCCGATAGTCTAGAGGCACAATGCTCACCCAGCACTCTACCAGTAGACCAAGCTCACCTCTTAGAGGTCGACGCTGAAGTCGAACGTAGAAACTCTCTCCCTCCCGTTGAAGACCCTGAAAGTCCTCTGCCCCCCGTCACACCAGACGAAGTGCACGACATTATCAAGGGTCTGAAAATCCGTAAAGCCCCCGGCTCAGATGGAATCACTAATAGGGTGATTCAGCTATTCCCTGCCCACCTAATAATGCTACTGACTACCATCTTCAATGGTGCCTTAAGCAACAATTTCTTTCCACAAGTGTGGAAAGACGCCACCGTCATCGGTATCCCGAAGCCCGGCAAACCCAAAACCGAGCCTTCGAGTTACCGCCCCATCAGTTTGCTCAAAGTCCTCGGCAAGGTCTACGAGAGGCTTATTTATAAGCGTCTCAGAGACTACGCTGAGACAAAGGGCCTCATCCCCAACGAACAGTTTGGGTTCCGCACCCAGCACTCTAGCGTGCATCAGGCCCACCGGAGAATCGAACACATAAGCGCTGGCTTCCAGCGCGGTTTGTATACCGGTGCAGTATTCTTCGATGTAGCGAAAGCGTTTGACAAAGTCTGGCACAACCGGCTTAATATATAAGCTGTACCAACTCGGCGTGCCAGATCGTCTCGTGCTCATCTTACGAGACTTTTTGTTGAACCGCACATTCCGCTATCGCATCGAAGGCGCAATATCCTCTCCCCGTCCCATCCGCGCAGGCGTCCCTCAGGGCTCTGTGCTTGCCCCCGTCATATTCACTCTATTCACCAGCGACATCCCGAAGAGTAAAAAGGCGCAGTTGGCTCTGTTCGCAGACGATACGGCCATTTACTACAAGGGCGCTGGGCCCGATTCGATAGCTCGCATTCTCCAAACCGCAGTCGATAAACTCGGCACCTGGTTTAGGAAATGGAGGATCGAAGTAAACCCCGACAAAAGTCAAGCGGTTTTATTTTCAAAAACGCACGTACGATACAGACCCCCCTTGCCCCGACCCATCACCATGCTCGGCAAGCCGATCCCTTGGGAGAAGCGAGCCAAGTATCTAGGTGTGGTCCTCGACCAAAAACTCACTTTCGCAGACCACATAAAGCAGGCCGCTTTCGCTCTCGGAAGACTCCATTCCATGCTAAATGCACGTAGCAAATTGTCACTTAGGTGCAAATTGCGAATCTACACAACATGCATTCGCCCCATCATGACCTATGCGGGTGTCGTCTTTGCCCAAGCTAAGCCCCGACAAATTCACAGACTGCAGGTGATGCAGAACAGATTCCTTCGTAAGGCCACGGGAGCCCCTTGGTTCTGTAGGAACGAAACCCTCCATCTCGACTTTAAACTCCCCACGATCCACCAGTTTCTCAAACGCAATTCCAAGCGTTTCTTTGATTCCGCCGCCACCCACCGCAACCCTCTGGTTGTCGAGGCCGCCAGTTATGTCCCAAGTCAAATCAGTAAGATCCGCCGCCCGAGGCTAATCCTTTCCGACCCAGACGACCCCATAACCCTCCTCCAGCAGAGCAATAGGGAAACCAGTACAGTGAGAAAACACACACACCGACACACTTTCCGACCTCGCCGCAGAGGTCCGCGATCGCGACCCTCCCGAGTAAATGATACTCCCCCCCGACCCTTGCTCGAAGATGCGCCAGCCCGCGTCGATGCTGAGCCTGTAGCTTTAAATTCCCCGACTAATAATAATGAAATACTCTTGATCCAGCCTGTCCCTCTTGCTGTCCTCCCCCCAGCGAACGCCCTAAGCCGAGGTTCGTACCCCACAGGGGGTGCCCTTAGCGAGCGTTCGCCTAATTTTAATTAGTATAGTTTATGCCCCTGGCTGGAGGCTTTAAGTGTAGCAGCTTAAGGCAGCCACAGGAAAGTCCGGTTAAGCAACTACGACCTCCTCAGAGGTCAACTGCGAGATGCCATTTAAAAAAAAAAAAAAAAAAAAAATGTGGTCGGGCATTCCGTTCCCAGCAGTATCATGAGAAACACACAAGAAAATAAAGAAGACACCTTGAAGAAGTATTTTATTTCACCACACCTACGTCGACGCCCCTGCTCATACCATTCCCGCCAGCAAGCCCGTTCCACATAAGCGCGTCATTATCAGTTGGTCCTTCGAGAGCCGGATCGGGTTCAAGAAATCAAGAAGATGCCTACTACGAGATCAGGATCGTCACAGTCAAAGGCTACGAGTGAAAGTACTACGGATTGGAGCATAAATACGCCGAGTGAATCTACAAGCGCGGCAACCACAAGCGCGTCAACTACGAGTCGACCAACACATACAGAGAAGGCACCGCCGCACCAGTCACCCGCACATCATTCCAAGGACACTGCTGGAAACGAATCAACACTGGGGGAAGCAACTCACACCACCCCATTAACCAGCACCATTGAAGAGGAAACCGAGGTATCTAACCCCGCACGCCAAGAAGAAAATCAACCAACGCCACAGAACTTAGACAGAAGCATTGCAGTGAAAACGCGCCGGAACAATGAAAGTCTACCAACCAAAAAATAGAGTCTGCAGCAACCTCACCCTAAGAAGTCGTCCCGCGATATAGACACGCGGTCTGTTCGCTCGTCGCATAGGAAGAAAGCAGAAGCGCAAGCCAAAATGACATTGGCACTAAGAGAATTGGAGTTGGCAGAAGCACGATCAAGAGTGGCGCAAGCTGAAATGGAACTTCTAGCTGCAGAGTCAGAAGAAGAAGATGGTGCCGGAGAAGAGCTGTACGAACGAACCCAAGAAGTAGAAAAGTGGTTTATCCAAACCGGGGTCAGACATAATAAGGACCAGAGGTCGAGCGAGAAGGAAGAAAAGAAGAGTGACATCCAGGAGTTAGCGTCAGTCATACTCAAATTATCCGAGAAGTCACGTGACATCGTTTCACCAAAGCACCTCGAACTCCCTTACTTCAATGGAACCTGTGAAGAATGGTTGGCTTTTAAGAGAACATATGAAGACATGGCCGAATCTTTCAGCAACACGCAGTACTTAGCGCGCCTCAGAAGAGCAATCCAAGGAAAAGCGAAAGAAGCCGTCCAAAGCCTACTGTTCACTGCTGAAGACCCTCGCGAAGTAATCAAGCAATATTAAAGCAGCGATAAAATTACTGAAGTGGAAGCAAATTCCATGCTTTGCCCATACGTTCGAACGAATCTTGTAGTTCAGTCGGCCCTAGGTGAAATTAAATCTACACAATCCAAAATAAAAGCCATAGTTCAGCATTTTAAACGCAGTCCGCTAGCTACACAACCACTCAAGGATATGCAGAAACAATTAGGAGAAAAAGAATTAAAACTAAAGCAGGATGTGGTAACACGCTGGAATTCCACATTCATCATGTTCCAAAGCGTTATTAACACCAAGAGAAGCCTGATGTCACTTATTGCTACAGAATATCAGGAAATTGATAACATAAATGCTGACGACTTGGACGTAATAACAACTGCAAGTGAGCTACTATCATTCTTCAAGGACGTAACAGAAGAAATGAGTTCAGAAAGAAAAGTGACAGTATCCCAAATTATTTTAATTTCTAATGACTTAAAGAAACAGTGCTCTGAATTTTTATTAAAGGCTTCTCTTCCGCAGCCAGTCAAAAATATGGCCCGGGTTTTACTCGAGGAGCTAACTAACAGATTCCTAGACATCGAGGGCAACAGCATTTTTGCCGAGAGCACTCTTCTAGATCCTCGATTTAAAAGACATGGCTTTGAAAATTAATTTTCATATGCTCGAGCATGCTCATCCTTAAAACGATTAGTTGCTAATGTGAATGTGAGACCAGACCAGGACGAGGCTGAAAATGTTGCAGAAGTGGAAGTAGGTGAGACATTGCTTCAAAAGAAGCGTAGTATTTGGGACGATTTTGATAAAGAAGTGGCGGAAATAATGAAAAATGCTAACCCAACAGCGGCCGGTATAATAGAAGTGGACAAATATTTAAAAGAACCACTTTTACACAGACTGAAAGATCCATTTAAAGGGTGGGAGGGGAAGAAGAGTGCCTATCCGCGGTTATACGAAGTAGCTAAAAAACGAATGTGCATCTCTGCTACGAGTGTTCCTTCAGAAAGAATTTTTTCGAAGTCTGGTCAGGTTATCACCGAGAGACGGAACAGACTCAACGGTAAAAAGATGGCAATGCTGCTATTTTTAAATTACAACATGTAATTTTTGTTAATTAAAACATTTATTTAATTTGTCGTACACTGTTTAATTTGAAACACAATATTTATTTGTCATACTTAGAAGCTAAACTACAATGCGTTTGTTGTAGTCATGCATGTCTCAGTAATATGATATTGTCCCATATTATCCCTCATACCTCATACTTCTAAACTCATCTCAAAGCCTCATATGTGTCAATAGTGAAATGTGGTGGGACAATATGACATTAATGGGACATTGTCCCACCTCATTTGAAGTGGTACAATGTACTACCTCACCAAGCTAAATGAGTTACTCATACAAACTCATCAAAATTGCTTGTCCTACCCAACACTAATCCGGACCACAGTGCGGCGTCATCTTATTTATTTATTTATTTTATTTAACAGTTTATGTACACACATTATAAATAGACAAGAAGAAAGGAACAGAAAAAAACGTACAAAGGTGATGCTTATTTCTAAAGAAATCTCTTCCAGCATACCTGCGATAGGAAAGTAGTTAAAGAGATGTAGACAACGTGTGTAAGATTAGAAGAGAAAATAATATACATAAAATAAAAACACTTAATTATTCGCTAATTTAACTATAAACATACAATATGAGAATAAACTTACATACATACTTCTAAAATAAATAACCCTAAAATATATATACTTAATTATAATGTAGTATAAAATAATAAATGCAAAATATGCAAATATGACGAAGTGGACAGAGAGGAAAATTAGCGGGTTAGAGGTTAATTATTTTTTGAGTCAGGTGAAATTAGCTGTTTAGTGACTTTGATACAATGATGTTCAGCGACATTTGGATTGATGGTGTACAGCGACTTTAGGAATACTAGTGCACAGATACTTTTGAAATAGTCGTGTTTAACGACTTTTGTAAATTTCTGGTGTACAGGCTATTTTGTTTCCTAGTTGCGACTATAACTTATGGCATTTTATTGTGAACAGGTGTTTTGTTATGTTGATTCTGTTCATCGACTTTTGGTGCTGACTGTACATTAACCGCTTTGTGATACATTTGTGTAGTGTCGGTACACTTTATAATTTAATTTCCTATCTTTTTCATTCTACCCATAGCATTTACTTTTCACAACTTTCTCACATAACTTATCTTGCCGGTAGATGTTAATATTTTTATGATGTATTGACGGGCTAGTAGTGGGCGATATAAATCGATATTTCAAAAACTATCGATACATGCTCGCGATATATCGCTTTAATACGATATTATCGAATCATGTAGTATCGAATGTAATATCGATATTTTTCATCCGATACACCAAATATCGGGTCTCATTAATTTATTTTTTATATCTATTTATTTTCTAAGACTTATTCCTTTAAATCTGCAACATTGTTGATTTGATTAAAAATAAAACGAAAATCCCCGGATTATAGAAAACTAGCTTTTGCAATAACGAAACGCAGACATGAGAGATAGATACCCTCCGCAATGGCAGCACTAGTAGTAAAACTTTTATAATCTGTGGTGTCTATGGTCACTCACTTGCTTTCTTTAGACATATTTTTATTGTTTTGTTGGTTTCGCTTTCAATGCAATATAACCTTTAAAATTTATCTGTTTTGTTTATCATAGTTAACGAAATATAAATACCGTTAAGTGTGTATAAATAACGATATAAAACAGCTTTTATTATATAGAAGAAGCAAGCTGTGATAATCATTGTCTGTTTTGTTTATTCTGTTTACGATTCATACAGTAAGTATAACGTGTTTTTTAATAAAAGTACTATCAATTGTTACTATTCGTGTAAAACAATAAATAATGGAATGCCCAAGTATTTATGAGTGTGAATATAGCCGACACTAATTATTTTTTATAATAATAAAAGAATATAGTAAATGAAGTTTTAATTAAATAACCTAAAAAATTCACAGTTCAAAAATAAAAAAAAACATGTCGGTCATATTCATGCTCATTGATATTTGTACTAATTGTTGTCAATGGCCATTTTTTTTGGGTTTTGAAGAGTCTGAGTTAGAGATGGGAAATGATCGATTAAATTAATTTCGATGGATTTGTTTTTATTTCATAAATTTTTAGGACTTAGAATTTTTCTCACGCAGTTATTTTTTTTTTCAGAAATTAGGAAATCTTTCAACATGGCACCCCTTAAAAAAAGTATTGTTTGGAAATATTACGACAAAAATGATGACAAATCTATCAGATGCAAGTTATGTCAAAAAAATGTTAAAACGGCTGGCAATACCTCTAATGCGATGGCACATATCAAAAATATTCATAAGGCTCTCTACTTGGAAGTTTTCAAAAGTAACAATAGTGCTGCTGCTGTTATAAAAGATTATATTTCAGATTTGTCCAACCCCATTCCTAGTACTTCAAAAAAAGATAGTTTCACGATATCGGAATCAACCGTCAACGAACATCAACTATTGCCTTCAACCTCTACGTCATCGCCAATGGATTCTTCGTCGTCGCCAATGGATAGTAGCGAGATAAGTACAAACAATTCTCAACCTGATCAAAAGATAGATTATGATAAAGCATTGCCTTTTAAACGCCAAAAATCAATTGAAAGTGGTTTTGGAGAAATATATGCGTATACCTCTACTGGTGACAAAACTAAAAGAATTAACAATGCCATAATGTTCATGATCTGTAAAGACAATCAACCTTTTTCATTAGTTGAAAATGAAGGTTTCAAGAATCTTCTGAAAGTAACGGCACCTCACTATAAGATTCCTAGCAGAACTTCCGTAACACGCTGGTTAGATGACAAGTACAGTGCATTATCAACAGTTATAAAAAATAAATTATGCTGTGTAGAAGATCTTACCCTTACAAGTGACATTTGGTCAGATCTACAAATGAGAAGTTATCTAGGTGTAACTGCTCATTTTGGCATCGGAATTGAATTTCATTCCATAACTTTAGGTGTATACCACTTAGATGAAAGGCATACTTCCGAATACATTGCACAAATGCTCACTAAAACGTGTGAAGAGTGGGGATTAAATACTAATAAAGTCACAGCAGTAGTAACTGATAATGCTGCAAATATGGTGAAGGCTGTCGAAATTGCATTTGGAAAAAAAAGCATATCCCTTGCTTTGCGCATGCGCTTAATTTAGTAGCTCAAAATATTTTGGGATTTCCAGAATTACAGCAAATATTAACGAAAGTAAAAAATGTTGTTACTTTTTTTAAACAAAGTTGTGTAGCAAGTGACGAATTGCGTAAATCAGTTAAAGCTGACACAAAATTTATTCAAGATGTCCCTACACGTTGGAACAGCACATACTATGTGATTGTACGTTTCCTTGATTTACGAAATGCTGTAAGCGAAATTTTAATTCGTCACAAAACAGCACCGCCGATGTTAACTGGTATGGAATTGACAATATTAACATCGCTTCTTAACATATTGCGCCCACTAGAAGCAGCGACTAAAGAAATATCGGGCGATAAATATTGCTCAAGTAGCAAAGTCATTCCATTAGTGCACTGCATGATATCAAAACTCAAAAACCTAGTAATTGAAGAACCTTTAATTAAGGAGGTACATAAACGCATTTTTATCGAAATTAATAAACGAATATCATCATTAGCTATTGCTACGATATTGGACCCGAGATTTAAAAAACTTCATTTTGAAGATGCTTTGGCGTGCGCGAATGCCGTCAGTAAAATTAAAGAGATGATTAAAAAAAATCAGCAAGATGAATCCACTGTGGCTGTGGAATCTGACTCTGACAATTCAGACAAAATAAGTTTATCATCGGATCTCTGGAGTGATCACCATAAACTGGTACAGCGGAATTGGAAAACAAATAAGACTGATGAAAGTGTTTCAGATGAGTTATCGCTTTATTTGAGGGCTCCAGTCAGTAGATTCAACGAAAACCCATTAGAAGTGTGGGCAGACTATAAAATACAGTTCCCAACGCTATACAACGTGGCATATAAATATTTAACTATGGTGGCTAGCTCAGTTCCATCTGAACGACTTTTCTCAAAAGCCGCACAGGTTCTTACACAACAAAGAAGCAGATTGCAAAGGGTTAATAAAATTTTGTTTTTGCAAGGTTTAGAGAAAAAGTACTGGGATTTATAATGTATATAAATCCCAGTACTTTTTCTCTAAACTTCCCAGTACTTCTTTTCTTTAATGTACGTATGGCCTTGAATTCATTTATAAATAAAGTTTATTCGTTTCTTCTCTTTAAAGTGTTTTTACTCATAATTAACCTGATCCCTATTTAATATTATAGACTAGTTAAATACAAGTAATTTCTTACGATATTTTTAAAATATCGATATATTTGTTCGATATATCACAAAGTATCGATATAACATTACGATATATTATATCGAAAAAATATCGATACTTTTTTTTATGAACATCCCTAGACGGGACGTCTATTAGTGTCATTTTTAGTTTTTTATGTCGTTACGTTTCGTTTCACTCTGCGTTTGTATCCGATTGTTGAGGATATTTTTTTGAATGTCTTGTGTTATTCATTTATTTCCTTCACATTTTTATTTATGTATCTAGTTCTTAAATGGTTTGTTAAAATCTCTACCAACTACAGCGAATAGGTGCCTTTATTAGTTGAGCGTATTTATTTATTATATTTGTTCGTTTTTATGCGCATAAGTAGTTTACTTAGTAGTTAAGTAGTTTTAATATTTTATTTTTCTTACTTTTTTATTAAATTTTTTATATTATATTTTATTCATATATATAGTATTATTTTTGCATACTATGATCGATGCTAACCTTGATGATAATTTTTTCTCGTGTTCTTCCTCTTCTAGCAGTTTTCTGAGTGCGGTGAGTGGTTCTTCCTCTCCTCTCAATCTCGATGATCAGATTTTCTCTTTGCTTTCCCACCTTCCCAACAATCTCAACATAGCCCACATCAATGCCCAGAGTGTTCCATGCCATTACTCTGATCTTCTGGCTTCCATTAACAGTGCACATTTAGATGCTTTGCTAATTTCAGAGTCCTTCCTCAAACCGTCTCTTTCATCTATACACTGTGCCCTTCCTGGCTTTGTTCTTATTCGTAATGATAGAACTGAAAAGGGAGGTGGTGGTGTTGCCATTTACTTGCGTACTGATATTCCTTACAAGATTATCAGCACTTCTCCATCTTCCTACTCAGGGTCTGGGGAGCATCTATTTCTAGAAATTTCCTTGCATCACGTTAAAATGCTTCTTGGAGTGATGTACAGCCCTAACCTTACTATTGATTATTTTGACTCTTTTGATTCTCTCTTAAATTATTTCTGTCCCACTTATGACCACGTAGTCTTGATGGGCGATTTTAATACTTGCCTTCTTAAAAATGACAGTCGTATATATATCAATCATCCTATCTTATCTTCACTTAACCTTAGTATTCTGCCTCTTTCTGCTACTCATCATTTTCCTAACTGCACCCCTTCTCTTTTGGACCTTATGATTGTCTCGAATTCTAATAATGTATCTGTCCACGGACAGCTTACTGCTTGTTTTTCCTACCACGACCTCATCTTTATGTCCTACAGGATTCGCCCTCCCAAGCGTAAGCCTCAATATATTTTCCTTAGGAACTACAAGGGCATAGACCTGGAGGCATTGTTGCGTGATGCTGGTGGCATCGACTGGACGGATGTCTTGGAGAGCTCGTGTATTAACGATACGGTTCACATTTTCAACAGCACGATACTCAGCTTATACGATCGTCATGCCCCTATCCGAAGAGTCAAAGTCAAGTTTGTTCCGGCTCCCTGGCTTACTCCTGCCATTAGGGTCGTAATGGCAAGTAGGGAGCCAAAAGGAGGTTAAAACGCTGTCCTTCCGATCGCAACTTGAATGCGTTTAAGGTGCTGCGGAATCGCTGCAGTCGTATGTGCAGAGATGCCAAGAGACGCTACTTCCATAATTCTCTCGACAACCGTAACTCTTCTGAAGTCTGGAAGTTTCTGAAAACTGTCGGTATTGGTAAGTCTCTAGTTGCTTCTAGTAAAGACACTGACGTGTGTGCTCTTAACAAGCATTTCTCACATCTCCCTGTTACGCTGGATCCGCACGTCAAATCTGCTACTTTAAATAAACTTTCCTGTCTGCCTGTGCTTCAGTGTCCTTCTTTTGAGCTTAGTCCTGTTTGTGAAAGTGAGGTCAAAAAATCTATTTGTGCTATCTCCTCCTCTGCAATTGGTAATGACAATCTTTGCTCAAGAATGGTTTCCCTTATCCTCCCCACATTACTTCCTATCTTGACCCACATTTTTAACTTCTCCTTGTTTTCTAGTTCTGTTCCCGAGGCCTGGAAACAAGCCCATATCATCCCCTTACCCAAAATTCCTAACCCGGTCTCTCTGTCCGATTTCCGACCCATTTCTATCCTCCCATATCTCTCTAAAGTTCTTGAGCACATTGTTCATCGGCAACTCTCTACCTTTCTAACTACAAATGACCTTCTTAGTACTTTTCAATCTGGTTTTCGACCTGGTCATAGCACAGTAACGGCTCTTTTGAAGGTTACTGATGAAATACGCTGGGCTATGAACCACAAATCTCTCACCTTGCTTGTACTGCTGGACTTTAGCTGTGCCTTTAACTCTGTCGATTTCGACACTTCTAGGAATCCTTAAATCTTTCCATTTCTCTTCTTCTACTGTTGATTGGTTCGAGTCCTATCTTAAAGGCCGCTCGCAGCGGGTTCGTCTCGAAGAGTCTTCTTCTGATTGGTGTTCTCTTACCGCGGGTGTGCCTCAGGGTGGCGTTCTCTCTCCTCTTCTCTATTTTTATTAACTCTGTCACCAGAGTCATCTCTTCCCACTTCCATCTCTATGCCGACGATCTGCAGCTTTACACTCACTTTTTAAGGCAAGATGCGGAAGCAGCAGTGTCTGCCATGAACAGTGACCTGGATTTGATTAGCGAGTGGTCACGGTCCTTTGGACTGCAAATCAATCCTAAGAAATCCCAGGCCATCATTATCGGCGGAAGGTATATGCGGAATAGGCTCGATGTTGCGTCGCTGTCTCCACTCTGTCTGTATGGAGTTCAGATTGAATACGCAACTACTGTTAAAAACCTGGGGGTTACCATGGACTCTTACCTATCGTGGACTGCCCATGTTGGGCAAGTCAGTCGTAAAGTACACTACACATTCCATTCGCTGAAATGCCTTCAGTGCTTCTTGCCCTTTAGTACCAAAATCTCCCTTGCTCAAACTCTCATACAGCCCATCATTGACTACGCTGATGCCTGTTATTTGGATGCCACCGAGGAGCTTTTAAATAAACTTGAACGTTTGCAAAACATCTGTATTCGTTTTGTTTTTAACCTTAAAAAGTATGACCACATTTCTAACTTTCGCAAGACACTCAAGTGGCTCCCTATTCGACTTCGCAGGAACTCTCGGATATTGTGTCTGCTATTTAACATCCTTCACAACCCGAAAACGCCATCCTATCTGCGCGAACGCTTTTCCTACGCCCGTCCTTCTGTTGCACCTTGCAGGTCGCATCTTAGAAATCTCCTTAAATCCCCTCCCCACTCAACCGACTTCTACTCCTACTCCTTCAGCGTGCACGCGGTTCGGTTGTGGAATTCACTTCCGCCTGACATTAGGGACTGCCAAACTGTTGCAGTTTTTAAAAGAAGAGTGAAAGAACACTATCTGTCCACTTCGTCATAGTTGCATATTTTGCATTTATTATTTTATACTACATTATAATTAAGTATATATATTTTAGGGTTATTTATTTTAGAAGTATGTATGTAAGTTTATTCTCATATTGTATGTTTATAGTTAAATTAGCGAATAATTAAGTGTTTTTATTTTATGTATATTATTTTCTCTTCTAATCTTACACACGTTGTCTACATCTCTTTCACCTTTGTACGTTTTTTTCTGTTCCTTTCTTCTTGTCTATTTATAATGTGTGTACATAAACTGTTAAAATAAATAAATAAAACCAATTAAAATGTTCAGGGATCGTCGAAGTTCGTACAAAACAAAGTGACGTTTACTATGTTTACGTACTTGTGACGTAATTCACCCTGATTGGTGTTCGACTTATCATGGCGGACCGCTGTATTTTGTAGTTTTATTTTATTAAATAAATGTTCAATCTCGCCATATTTATGAAAATGAATACATTTTTCAAAATCTATTAATCCTATCACATTAGTTCAACACTTTTTTTTGTGAATATTGGCTACTGTCATCATGCCTATTCTATCTCGTCTATTCAATAAATGGCGTAAACGTATGCCGCGACATGTTTTTAAAAATTTTCCAAAGCACGACTCAAAGAGTCACTCACTGTTTGCTATTTACAAATGTAAATAGCAAACAGTTAAAAATGAAAAATAAATGGTAGGTACTTACACCTAGTTCCCGGTAACAATTTTCTATCAACCACTGACAAAAAGCAATTCCGGCCGGCGTGGTGCTTGAAGTCTACGAAAATGATAGGCACAGAGTACTTTATAACATACTGATGATGATAGGGAATAGGGATGCACAATACACACTGCACAGTAGGGTGGGCCGAAAAAAATATTTTTGCATTTTTTTTATTGGCTAGCAATAAAAAGGTGCTACGTATAGTAAAAAATATCGTGTGTTAAATATAATTCGATTCTATAATTATTGACAGCCTCTGGATTCACTTTGAAATATCGGAAAAAAACATATTTTAGAGGTAATTTTTTGTACCAATAATTATTAACTAAGTTCAGATTTTTTCATCTTTTCTACACATTTCATAAGCAAACATGACCTATTAGCGAGGACAAACCAAAAAAAGCACTTAGCGCGTCATTTTACGCGCCAGTCACGCTGCGGCTAATTAAGTGAGAAGTTGTTTTAAACATGGAATGCACTCGAAACGCAACAAAGTGTCCCTTTTTTGGTGAAATATGTGATATTAAAGACAATATATTGCCAACTTATGAAGAAGTTATGAAATATTATGAGTGGAGGAGGCGACAGCTGAAATCTAACAATAATTCGAAGAAAGAACCAACATTTCAAGAAATTGCTGTTATAGTGACACGCAAAATTGAAGAAATATGGACTAAAGCATCTCTACCCATTGTTTCACATAAAAGAGTGAACGATAGGCTAAAAGCCTATCACCTAAAGTGCAAAAATCTACTCAAGTCCAACCCCAAAATACCACAGGAAAATCTTGATAATTTATGTGCAGTAGCAAAGCTCTGTTTGACATTTCGGCGTGCAAATGTAAGGAATTGATAAATTGTACGTGTCCCAAAGATAAAAAAGTACCTAAGAATGAGTGCAGCTTCTTATTGGATCAACGTTCTTTACGAAAAATGTTCATTGGCAATGTCGATGTCAGTGCTACTCAGCAAGTTAGAAAAACTATGAAAAGGAAGCATTCAAGGCAAGAATATGAATTAAAATGTCAAAAAACAAGCCAGATAAATGTAAATGCTCCTATTGCAGTTGGACTCGAAGCTTCGTCTTCCACCGATTCCAAGGAGTCTGATAGTGACGATAAAGAACTTAAGTTACAGAAATCCAAAGTTCCCCAAACGCTCGTCACTAGCATGAATTATTCAATGCTCGCCAAAACCTGCGACAGATATGGTGTATCAGACAGAGCAGGGGCAGCCATTGCCTCTACAGTTTTGCAAGCAACTAGCTCCAGTGTATCAATCTTTGACAAGAACAAACTGCGCAGAGAACGATTGAAAACAAGACAGAATATAACCGCCAAGGACAGACTTTTAAAAATACCCGCTTTATATTTCGATGGTCGGAAAGATAAAACAATTGTCATGGTGAAAAAAGCAGGCAAGAGTTACAGGCAGCTTATTATGGAAGAACATATTTCATTGATTAAAGAACCTGACTCGCAAGTACTTGAGTTATATTGCACCATGTTCTGGCTCTGCGAAAGTGATTACAAAAGCAATCACGCATTTCTTTTTGACAGAAAATGTATCAACGGAACATGCTTGGCTGTTGGATGCGATGGGACAAACGTTAATGTTGGTAAACATGGAGGCATCATACGCTTACTTGAAAAAACTTTGAATAAACCGCTACAATGGATCATTTGCTTACTATACATGAACGAATTGCCATTTCGACATTTGTTCGCACACATTGACGGCGCTACGTCGGGACCTGAAACCTTAAAAGGACCAATTGGAAAACAGCTTGAAAACTGTGAGAACAAACCTGTAGTTCAGTTTCAGCCAATTCCATCAAAGTTACCAGATTTGACAGCACAAGATCTCAGCACCGACCAATCGTATCTATATAGCATTGTTTCAGCAGTAACCACGGGTAAATTCCCTTATGATTTAGCCCACAAATCACCAGGCAAGATGTCGCATGCTAGATGGCTGACCAGAGCTAATCGTGTTCTTCGTCTGTATGTATCAACGAAAGATCCTACTGAAAAACTTCAGATTTTGGCCACGTATATAGTAAAAGTTTACGCTCCAACTTGGTTTGCTATAAAAATACATGCTACTTGTAAGGATGGAGCAAAACACTTGTAGTCACTGATCTCTGCATCCAGATATTTATCAGTCGATCTAAAAGCTAAAACCAATCCCGTCATCAGAAGAAACAGTTATTTTGCTCACCCCGAGAATTTACTACTTGCAATGCTGACTGATCCACAAAATCATGTTCGTGAGTTAGCGGCGCGTCGTATTTTGAAAGCTCGAAGCACTAAGCAGACCTATGTCCGACTATTTCAAGTTCCTAACGTAAACCTGGATGCAACCTCTTATATCGATCTCATCGATTGGTAGCAAACTATTACCGAACCGCCAATTCTTAAAGGTGTAAGTGACGAGGAATTGCAATTGTTTGTTGCACAAAAAGGTATAACTGAATTATCTCTGCTTCGCCTACCATGCTATACACAAGCTGTCAAGACAGTAACCGAAGCATCACGTACCTTGTGCACCAAAACATCAAGAAGAGGCTTTATAAAGGCTCAGATAGAGTCTCGAAAAGATATGCCTAAATTCGAGAGTAAAAAGGATTTTTGTGTAAAATAATAAATATATTTTTGTTTTGATTTCCGTATTTTTAAGCAATATATAACTAAGTCTGTTCTTTATACTTGTGTTTTATTACTACTGTGGATGCCTTACGTCGCCGCAGGTGTGGGGGAATCCAAATAACAAGGCACTGATTTCTTGGGTTCACTTTGTATTATTTCCATGCACAGTTACAGTTCGGCACAAGCAGGCAGTAATTCAATAGAAGGAGAAAGAGTCAAGGCTTATAAGCACGGCAGATCAACAAGCTAGATACTTTGTTACGACAGTACGGAAGTACAGGAAAGCTATGGCGTGAGAGGGTGAAGGACATGCGCTTCGCGTCGGAGACGTGTCTCGACTAGCGACAGGCTGTACAATCTAAGAACATTTTACCATGCAACTAGAGGCAAATGATGATATTAATTGAAAGAGTACTATAATCTACTAATAGGTCCTTCTCACAACGCCTTTTTAATTTTGACGTATTATAAAATCATGCACTTACGGTTTATTAAAACAGATGTCGCTTGCTGACATTAACCGACTAAATTAAAAATAGCTTTCAATACACTAGAGCTTCACGGACCAAGTGACTATTATAATCTTGTATCATTAAACTCCATCAAGTAAATGCCAATGTTACCATTGATAAAATTAATACTCATAGTCGAATTAAATAAACTACCAAACCTTTTAAGGAAATACGAAATATGCATAATCTATTTAATATAGTCATAAAATATGTTTTTAGCAAATAAATCATTACTATTGGCATACATTTAAATGCAAATGATCTTCTCGAACCTGTAATAAACATTAACTACTATCGTATCGTGTTAGTTATTTTGTACTTTTTACTTGCAGCAATGAAGCAAGCTGTCACAGTCAAACAATCAATACAATCAATAGCATTCTGTCTGTCATCAGCGCCGGACGTTTTTGTTGATAAATTCAACAACTTACAACCTTTTGCTTCTCCGAATCTCCGTAATTCACCGAGTTGAGCCCCCGCTCCTCGGGTTTACGTCGAGTGTTTGCATCAACCTAGTGCTTCTCCGTGAATTCGTTGAGTTGAGCCCTGCTCCTCCGATTAGCGTTGAGTGTTTTCACTAGTTCGAGAAAGACTCTTTTAAGACTTTAAAGTGCTTCTGAGAGAATTTACCATGTCTAGTAAACGTTGTTGTGTTCCTCAGTGTGCGGAAATTGAAGGTACGTTACCAGACGGTTACGTACCGGACACCAAAACAGTACCTTTATAGATAGTTAAGACTACTACTACCTGTTGATGTACTGTTTTGGTGTCCGGTGGTAACGAATATTGTCTGTGTATGTCTATTAACGTATAGAAACATAATAGTACATTATTAACATAAAATTATGTTTATTGAAAAAAAGTATAACAATAAATTGATGTAATTCTATGTCATAGGTTACAAGTTTGTCTTCTGTAATGTAACATTTACCTAGGTACCCATAAATAACAAATTTAATTGTATTCGATTTACTCAATAAAAACTGTTTTTTGCAGATTCCCAGCGAATTCTTCATTGGTTTCCAAACCCTGAAAAGGACATTGCTCGTTTTCGAGCATGGGTCCATGCTATTGATGGAGAAATTTTGAGTCTGAGTAATGAAAATATTTTTAAACTTCGTCGAGTATGTCATACTCATTTTGAAGAGAAATATTGTTGCCGCAACAACAGAATTTCTGACATAGCGATACCAACATTACTTATGCCAGGTAGGTGCACTATGTAGCTATATAATTAGTTATACTGTGTTGATTTATCCAGCTACACATAATTTAAGTATAATATATTTATTTGCTGTGAATGTATGTATATAGTATGTTCTATTTATTTTTATTATAACGTGGGTGTTATTATAACACTTTCATAGAGTTTTTCTGCTCTGTTACCACTCTGTTTGGTAGGAAGTATGTATTGATCTTATTAAAGTTCCCTTACCTTTGTTGTTGCAGGACCACTATCCATATCAAAATTCACCCACAGCGGTAGAATAGCATTCAAGGAAGTTGAAAATATACCATCAACATCCAAAGGTTAGTTCATCAAAACTCTTAGGCGGAGATTGATTAATATTACTTAGCCAACTACGCAACTCTTTATTGTGCGTGGTCCGATACGTACTTGGCTGGTTTTTTTCCTATGAGCATGATACCCTTAGCTATTTAAGCAGCATATGGGGCAAATTTCGTTTTCACCCATGCATGTCACCTTCGATGTGTGTAGTAATTATTTGAATATTGTGGTCTTGGTGCAAATGGCCATTTCTTTTATACATATTTACTGCTACATTCTAAGCAACAGCAACACAAATTCACTTATAATAATTCCTCTATTATTCTTGTTACAGGACCAC
Organism: Agrochola lota; assembly: GCA_947364205.1. Lineage (NCBI taxonomy): Eukaryota > Metazoa > Arthropoda > Insecta > Lepidoptera > Noctuidae > Agrochola > Agrochola lota. The sequence goes on along the minus strand of OX376239.1, from coordinate 11,778,647 downwards.
GATCTCTACCAGAATCCCGAAAACCAACCCAACAACCACAAAAGAAAACGAAAAACTATCAGAAGGTTGGTTCATATAATTAAATCTTCCCAACTACCAGATTTCTAATTTCAACATTAAAATTATTTTTCTTGCTTAATAATATTGTCATTCCCGCTGTTTTTCTTTTACTTATATAAGTTCAGTAGCTTTATCACTTATATTCATCTTATGGTCAAAATAAAGGTACCTTTGTAACACCTTCAAATTAACTTAGAATTAAATCTTTTGTATTCCAGCTACCGTTGAACTAGATACCACTGTTGAGAATCTTGGAATGCAAGAATGTACACTTACAGCTATAACTTTACCTGGACCTGCACATGACAGTTGTAAATGTGACCATATTGGTGAGTAGTAATCTGTTACTTGGCATAATTTAAGATCAAAATGTTTTTTATTAAAGCACTTCCGACACAGTGTTTAAATAATCATAATATTCTTAAGCAATTTCATCATGCCTAGCTTAGCTTGTTTTCTAATAGCTTAATTTTATTTGCAGGTTCATACACTACTAAAAAAGTAGTGAAACATATAAAGATGTCAAAAAAGGAGCTTAGGTTATACCAAAAATTGGTTACAACTAGAACTAAATTGTGAACATGTCGGAACAGGGCGCGGAAGCAATCTTTGGAATTAAAAGCAGCCAAAAATTTTATGTAGAGTAGCAACTTTATAGCTACTGTAAACAATTTACCAAGCGCTGCTAAAATTTTAACCATGCTACAGTTCAGAGAACATAAAAAGAAAGCAAAAGGCAGAAGGTTTTCTACTGAAGAAAAAATATTAGCTTTGGCAATGCTGAAACAAAGCCCGAAAGGTTATCGCTTTCTGCGAAGAATGTTAGTTTTGCCTTCTCAGAATATACTGACAATTTTTTTGAACCAGGCCAATATAAAGCCTGGTATTAACAGCAATGTATTTGCTCAGCTCAAACAAAGAGCGAATAAAATGAAGCCAGCAGACAAACTCTGTGTTTTAATGTTTGACGAAATGTCGCTGAAAGCTAACTTAACATATAATGAAAGAAAAGATTTGGTGATAGGTCTTGTGAATAATGGACGTGAGACAAATCGGCTACTTCCCATTTGGTAAACTTCCCATTTCGTAAACCTCAAACTGTACCTACTAAAAAGTTGCGTTTGGTAAACATTTCGTTACTTCATACATTTAATCCCATTTGGTAAACTTTGTTAGTATTGTTATTTTTGTACGGTACAGTCAGTGTCAAATTAGTATTAAATTAGAGATGTATATATTTTTAAATGCTTCAGTCTTGAGATAGTATCTCGACCATCAAAAAGAATGGCTGATCAAGAAGAAGTAAAAAAAACGTATTAAAGTCTGTAAAAATACCACGATGCTACTAAAAATACCACGTGCTTTTCCCGCAAAAGAAGCACCGAGCGGGTTCTCAGGTAGGGATTTATTGTCCTTACCATCGTTTTAAACAAAAGGTGTGAATGAGATAGACATAAGTAAGTATACGTAAATTATATCTATTACCGGGTTTAACTTATCAGTTCACTCGTTTTATGCATAGTGCAAGGTCGTTGCAATGTCGGGTGAGGGATCTTCTAGTGGTGCAGTGAATTTAAAAATTATTAATAGTACACGAGGCGGTGAAATTTTATTACGCGCTGGGCATCAATATTATAAACAGAAAAATAATAAGGACTCAAGTTGGTGGCGCTGTGTTAATAGAAAAGATGGATGTTCAGCAAGTGTAACTTTGAATTCAAATCGAAGCCATGTATTAAGAGAAAATGCTCACTGCAGTTCTTGTATTCCGAATTTTGAAAAAAATGAAGTGAAAGTAGCCATCGAAAAATGTAAACAAACTATATGTGAAGATCTGAAGCCGATTCCAGCTACATACAGGAAATGTACTAAAAAGCTGAAAGATAATGGTTATGAAATTATTAAAGAATTACCAAATTTTGACAAAGTTAAAAGCAGTTTGTATAGACACAGAAATAGACAACTAGGAATCACAAAATCTCAGCACTCTAACTCTACAGAAATCGTGATTCCTGACCGTTTTAAAGACAATTTATTGTTTGATGAGATTGACGGTGAAAATAGAATGATTGTGTTTGGTTCAAAGAGTGCAATTGCACATTTAAATGACGTCCGTCACTACTTTGCGGACGGAACGTTCAAATGTTGTGCAAAGCCGTTTCTTCAACTATACGTTGTACACGGAGACATAGGAAGTACAGAAACTGGGACAAATATTGTACCATTTTTTTATGCAGTGTTGACAAACAAAGAAGAAACTACATATGAAAGACTGTTTTACAAACTAAAATTTCATTTACCAGAGTGGACAGCCGATATTATTACCTTGGATTTCGAAAAAGCTCCAATAAATGCAATTAAAAAGACATTTCCAAACATAATTGTTAAGGGGTGTTTTGTTCACTTTGGCAGAGCGCTATTAAGAAAGGCAAAATCTCTTGGCTTATTACAACATGAAGAATCTCACTATCACGTCAAACTATGTATGGCTCTGGCACATTTACCAAAAGAAGACATAAACGATGGATGGCTATACGTTATGAGTCAAAGGTAAATTAATTTTGCAGTATTGAAATGAACGCGTTTAGTTCTGGATATTTCTTCTACCGCCATTTTCTACAGCCATTTTTATGCGTTAGAAACTAGGTAATATATGGTTTTTCGTATCATAATCTTCAACGAATTAATTCTGTTACAGTTTTGAAGAAAAAGCTATAACTGAATTCAATGATTACTTTGTGGATCAGTGGTTGGAAAATGAAGATATGATGAATATTTGGTGCTGCTACGCACAAAGACACCGCACTACAAACCTCATGGAATCTTGGAATTGGAGTTTCAATAGTGAAATTGGAAAAAGGCCATCAATTCTTTTATTTTTCGAAACGATATCAGGCAATATTAAACATTATGAAAATCTTCTGAAAAGGTACATATTTTTGTTTCAATGACCTGTATTTTTAGGCGACACATATGATAAAAATTATACATTATTACTTTAATTAATCATAACAATTTTTTACAGCTTTTATAATAATGGAGAAAGTATATCAAAACGAAGAAAAAAATCTATCCAAAATGATATACGAATTAACAATATTCTCGGCGATTACAAAAGTGGAAAAATATCATTGGAAAATTGTTTGAACGAATTATCAAGAATTGCTTGTATCACTTTATAATTTATTTATTGATTTTTAACTTTGTAGTGTAGGTAGTAAATTTTTTATGTTAATATTCCAAATCTGTGATTATATTTTATAGTTGATTTTGTGTGTAATTTTTAATGTTAATGTACCAAATCTGTGATTATTATTTGTTTTTATATTTAAAAGTTGATTTTGCATGTATTTTTTATGTTATTGTACCAAATCTGTGATTATTATTGTTTTTATATTTTATAGTTGATTTAGTATGTATTTTTTTACGTTAACGTACCAAATCAGTGACTGTTTATTTTTATATTTTATAAGTAGTTGATTTCGTATGTATTTTTTTATGTTAATGTACATTAACATAAAAAGATAGTACCAAATCTGTGATTATTGTTTTTTTATATAAGTTGATTTCGCATCTAGATTGACTTATGTTATTAAAAAAATAAAACTTGTCATCGAAATAGTCAAATCGAACTGTGATTTTTCTTAAATTTTTTGAAAGTTATTTGTACACCCCACTTTTTATTTCTGTTTTTAAATATCAATATACACATAATCCGACTATTGTACCTGTGATTAAAAATATTTAACAAAATAAATGACAATGTTATCATTAGTTTCGTTTTTCTTTTTTTACTTGACTGTACCCATTTCATCTGAAAGTTTACCAAATGGGATATAACACAAAAAAATATTGAAATGTTTTCGAAATGGGACTAAATGTATGAAATGTATAATGTTTACCAAACGCAACTTTTTAGTAGGTACAGTTTGAGGTTTACGAAATGGGAAGTTTACCAAATGGGAAGTAGCCGACAAATCAGGGGTCTGATAAGAAAGTATAAGCAACCAGTTGCTTATACATTTGCATAGTCTGCTACTAAAGGCCCCGAGCTGGCTGTGCAAATTAAAACGATTGTTGAGAACCTTCAAGAAACTGGCTTCAATGTAGTGGTTACAGTATGTGACCAAGGCACAAATAACAGACATGCCTTAAATCTTCTCTTAAACGAAACCAGGCGACATATGCTGAGAAGTGGACAGGAAGTCAAAGAAGACACTAATATAATAATAATTAATAATCAGAAAATTGTTCCACTTTATGATCCCCCACATTTGTTAAAAGGTATACGTAACAATCTTTTAGAGAAGAATTTAAGGTATACAACTGATAATAAAGAAAAGACAGCTAAGTGGGATCATATCAAACAATTGCACCAAGAAAATCCCGCATACAAAGGAATTAGATTAATGCCCAAACTGTCGGATAGCCATGTCGATCCAACGAGGACGAAAATGAAAGTTAAATTTGCCAGCCAAGTTTTCAGAAGAACTGTTTCATGTATTATGGGATATCTTGCAGGTAAAATCGAGAGATGTTTTTGTGTTAAAGATCAGCTACATTAGGTGGTCCTCAAATTGAATGGTTTACTTATATCATACATGATAATTTTCTGTATGTATTTTTGACTCCATGGAATTTAAATAATTCAATTCTAATTCAAAATTATTCATAATATTAAAACCACCCGGCGTCAGTTACTTGGTAATTTAAAATGTATGTTGGTAAACTATCTATGCAAGCATGTATTTCAAAGCATAGGTACATATACAATTTTATACACATAAAGTGTACATTATGTGCACAAAAGTCTTAAAAAGTAATCTAATATTGAATTATTATTTCACAGATAACAGAATCTTTCCAGCGGAATGCAAGGAGACTGCAGATGTCCTGCTTTTTTTTGACAATCTTTTTGATTTTGTCAATGGCAGCTTCACAAAAAGCAGATTTTCTAAACCTCTCCTGGAACCCGTAACACCTCATTCAAAAACCCACGAATTTTGGACAAAATCAAAAAAAGTTTTAAAATGCATGAAATTTATTACGGATAAAGACAAAATTGCAAGTGTACCTACTCTTAATAATTGGGTATGGACACTGGAAGGCATAGAAACATTAGTTAAAATATTAGAAATTGACCATAATATTACGTCCTTATAGATGCGGCACCTAAACCAAGACCCAATCGAAAATTTATTTGGGGCCATAAGAAGCCATGGGTGCCGCAACACAAATCCAACGCCAGAAAGATTCGAATCAGCGTTAACAACCTTATTGGTCAATAGCCTGTCCAGTGTCCATGCCCCTGGAGCAAATTGTGAAGAAGACCAATGCAATGCACTACATGCCCTCGTCGTTACGAAGAGTAGTGAAGCTGCGACGACTGGTGATATCTTTTTAGATGTTGTAAATGAGATTACCCTTACGCCTTTAGAGGAAAAAAATCAGCCCCAAATAATGGGGCCCCTACAATATGTTTCGGGATACTTTTTAAGAAAAACGAAAAATAAAATATTTAGGTCCTGCAACATTTGTAAGGGTAATCTCTATAGCGAAATTGAAGATGATTTTATTAAAAGAAGAGAATTTGCCAATCGTCGTTGGCTTTCCAGCCCTAGCCCAGATTTTGTAACATGCATATCAAACATGCAAGATATTATAAATACAATATTAAATAATAATTTGGAACGGAAAGCCCTTAGGGAATACACAAAAACAATTATTTTATTATTTCTAGATTTTAATTTTGTAACATGCTCCGTTCACAAAGATAAGTTAATAGAATTTTTAATTAATTTAGTATGTAGATTTTTTATATTTACATATTGTAAAAATTTAAATAAAATATGATCTGGGAAAAAGGAAATCGATAGTGACGAGGACGTAATGCAGTGCAAAGCAAAAAAGTATTTTAAGCGATGCTATAAGATAAAAAATAAATAATATTAACTATTTAAAACATAATGGGTTTTTTTTTAGAAAATTATAGTGCCATAATTTTAATTTTCTAAAAAAAAACAATGTTTTGTGCTAGAAAAGCCATAGTATTTTGTAAATTAATTCGTATATCAAATATTTATTTAAAAAAGTTAAATAAATATTTGATAATAATGAATGTGTATTTTTTTTTGTTGGTTTTTTGATAATAAAATAACCTAGGCTTTTGATCAAGAGCTGGAAGAAGACAAAATTATTACTTTATGCTATCATAAACCTGAGATAATCCAGTTTGTTTTATCAAAAAACCTAGACTGGATTAGTTTTATGATAAAATCAATGTCTGTTGCTATTACTTTAAAAATAAAACAATTAAAAACAATAAACAATGATTTTTTTGTTATATTTAACATTTATCTGGCACATAATCAGTATTGGTTCTCCACTAATTGTGGTTGCATCAAGAAATGTTAAAAATTATTTGTATTTTTTTGTTACAAAGATTTGGCACATAATATTGGTTTTCCACTAATTGTGATTACATCAAGAAATTTAAAAAATAATTAGAAATAAAAGAAAACTGTTAATAATTTTACATACATTTAGCACATAATCAATATTAGTTTTTAACTAATTTAACATATCTTGATGCCACAATCAGTGCAGAACCAATACATATATTATGTAAAATTATAACAAATAAATCATTGTTTAATGTCTCAATTGTATTATTGATTTAAATCATTAAATTTGGTTGAAATAGGTTTTTATGTTTATTATTTCCATTAACTTATATAGATTATTTTCTATTTTCTGTTTGTGAGAATGTTGTAGGCTTAATGGACTGTAGATTTGTTGACGATTTTCTATTTTGTTAAGTACCTTGTACTTGTTGAAAGACCTAGGTAAAAGGTTTCTGACAGCATAAAGTAATAATTTTGTCTTCTTCCAGTGCTTGATCAAAAGCCTAGGTTTTTGATTAAAAGCCTAGGTTTTTGATTAAAAACCTAATTTTGTCATAAACCTGCGACATATACAATGAATGATAGAAAATAACATTTAGAGCGTACCAATCTCGTATTATTTTTATAAGTAATATATTGTTAGCGTGTCCAATTTATGGCTATGTATTAGGAAATATAATTATTCTAGTATGACCTACTAAGACGACTATGGTACCAATACTTATTGCAAAATAAATGATTATAATTACTTAAAATATTATGGGTTTTATTTTATGTTACTTTCTGCAGCCCTAAATAATCCCTTAATTTATTCAAAATATGTTAGCCTATGAATAAATTACGGGGTTATGAAAATAAATTAACTAATGATAAAACAGCCTGAAATCAGGAATGATGGTGGACGTATAGATCTAACTATATACATAGGAGAAAAGTTGTAGGTTTATAGTTAAAGAGGGCGCCACCAATCGCTTTCCTTTTGAACCGGTCGAGTAAAGCCTCTGTACCTATATTAAAAAGTACTCTATGACTAGCGAGCGGCCGCGAGCGGTGCCCGCGCGCAGCTCGGACGCCCGTCCCGCGACCGCGCGCTTTCCCCTCAACATTCCAGCGCCTTCGGCGATAAGGAACCGGTCGCCGTGTGGCGCGCTAGCTAGATCACTAATAGTAATTTATAAAGCTGTGTCTGTTTGTTTGTTGGAATTGTTAACATAAATATAATTGTTACATTGTTACACTATAAATAGATAAATGCTTGCTGCTGCGAATTGGCACTACGATAACTAATATAAGAACTTATAACTAAACCTACATGATAAATATTAATTATTTATACAGTTGACAAATATGTGGAGTCCGCCACACTACCAATAACACTTTAAACTATATTCAGTACTGAACGCGACTAAATGCGCTTACCACGAACGCACCCGGAGCGAGAGAGACGCGCGGGGGCGACGCGGGCGGCGAGCCGGCCGGCGCAGCGGCGCGCGAGAAGAATGCGGCCAGAAACACATATCGATCTTTAATGTAGCGATCGTTCATGTCCACCATTACAAATGTAAAGTGCCGTCTATTTAAACAATATACTAAATTGTAATCAAGAAGTTGAGATTATTATTTAAATCCCAACAAATGGCGACCGTGAACAAAATTAAATAAGAAGAACCATTTTCCAAGAAAAAACACGTGGAAAGGTGGCGTGGCGCGTTTGAGGCCCGTATAATGGCGGCGGTAAATGTTCGTCGGTGAAAAATAACCTCAGCGTGTCTTCGAGTCGAAGGTTCCTGGTGAGCTCCGTGCTACGTCTCCGAGTCGTCCTCTGCCTTCATACGTCGTGTCAGCGTGGATCTCCACCTACTCTGAGCTACGAACAATCTGCGGCGGCGCCGGCGGCGTAGTGTTATATGGAAGTGAGCCCGTTCCTTATATATTCTCCTTTCCCTGTTTCTGTTTGGTGTATGGTTGCCTAGCTCGCTAAGCTGTTTTCTTTAGCATATAACCGACTAGGTACTTGCGTCTATACTGGCGCAACTCATCGCCACATACCTCTTTATAGGTACCTAAAGATTGTACCTTTCTCCGGAATTGAACATCCGTAAGATGTGGCGCCTGTACACCTAGGCTCGCGAGCCCGACCTTCATGTGAAGCAAAGTTTCTTTAGAAAAATCTTCAACACACATTATAATATAGGTTTTGGGTCACCTAGAACTGATGTGTGCTCGACGTGCATTGCAATAGATGAGCGTTTAAAATCTGAGTCTGACACATCTAAAAGAAGTGAGTTGATGATTGAGAAAAGAATTCATCGCCTAAAGTACAAAGCATTTTACAAAGTTTTCCGGGATGACAGCGAACACATTCAAATCATCATTTGACTGTCAAAAAAACCAGGCTTTGCCGAAATTACCTGATCAATCGGCATATTATAGCCGGCAATTCAGCTTTTATCATTTTGCTATAGTATTGGGGAATTCGAAAGCAAAACTTACAAAACAAAACGTTCACTCATACTACTGGGATGAAACAACGCATGCTAAGGGAAGTAATGAAATAATAAGCGCAGTCTATAACTTTTTACAGCAACTGAAAGTAAGTGATGAAGTTAAAATTTTGAGAATAATATCTGATGGGTGTTCAGGTCAGAATAAAAACACTGGGATGGTTGCTATGCTCGGAAAGTGGCTTTATACGGAGGCTCCAAGACATGTAAAAAAAGTGGAATTAATATTCCCTGTCGTCGGCCACTCGTTTATTCCTTGTAGCGTTGTGAGGGATCACAGGTGCAAGTAGTCGAGTGATAAAATATCACAATTAGTAAGTTCCTAGTCACATCACTAAAAGCGGGGAACAACACTGTCCTTCCGGAGACGCTCGGTCATTTTGGTTTCCGCTTGCAAGGCTGATAAGTTGTTCCCTGACCCTCAGAATTCCTTGTGCCCCGACCTAGGGTGAGTTCCACATTAGCTTGGTAATTATACCAGATCCTCTGCGCTGGATAATCTATATTGATTTTATAACCTATAAAGTATCTAATTTCGTGTGTCACTGTTTGACACGCGGCTACGGTCCATCCAGCGCACAGGAGATTGTAATATGTATGTATTGCTACTACATCGAGATGGTGCAGTGCCTCACTGTGTTATTCTTAGTGATTAGTGAGCCATCTGCAATGGTCACGTTTATTTTGTGTTTCGCTCGCGTGTTCACATACTTAGCCTAAGTTAGCATCCGCCATTGTGGCACGCTATGCTCCTACTCTCTTGCCTGTAAACCGCTGCGATGTGCTGAGCTTTCACCTACCCTACTCCCCATACCGCTCCTTGGTCGCTAAATGGGGGTAGAAGCTGGCACATAGCATGCGGCCTGCCGCTATCCGCACCGCATCTAACATGCGCTCTCTAACGCGCCTTCCAGGGTTCTTCGTACGGGCTGAGGGCAGGTGCCGCCTACTATGGATACCGCTGATGGTAGTGGTGCTGCACATTGCTTGCGCATGCTACCAAGGTCTCGAAGGCCTAACAACCTGCGGCCTACCGCCGCAATTACCTGCGCGTGCTTGTGCCTACCGCACACTGCTTGCGCACGCTGCCCAGGTCTCGAAGGCCTGACATCCCGCGGTCTACCCCGCGAGCCTGTGCTGACAGGCCTCCTCGCGCTACCGACAAGACGCTGTCGGTCTCACTAGGGCCGTCCGGCCTACCACTAAGCCTGTGCTGACAGGCCTCCACGTCTGCCACGTGCTACCAAGGACGGTACCCTTCCTATCCTAAATGTGCGAGTGCTCAAGACTCAGTGTGTAGGACCTTACCCGCGACCTAGCTTAAGGGTTTTTACCTACTCATAATAATTATATGTATGTACGGATCCTAGTGTTTCAATTGCGACTACCAATCTACCTACCTATCTGTTAGCGGCCTGCGCAGTCTGCCTGCAAAGCCCAAGCCGTTACATCCTCCTGATCGGGTATTTGCGAAAATTGAGAAAACTCTTAAGACTAAGGAGGTTATTACATCGCCTTTAGATTATGTATCTGTATTGGAAGAAAACGCGACATGCAGAAGTCTGGCATCAATTCCAGTATACGACTGGAAAAAAAGCTACGAAACAATAATAAAACCAACAACCAGTTGGCATTTTCCATTCATGAAAAGCAAACGTTTTTTTATGACCCGGACAAAGACAAATAATATTTTAGTGCAAGGTGAGATACATTATAATAGTGAATTAAACGTAAAAAGAATTATTACGAAGAAGAATAAAAAAATTACCATGATACAACCTGGGCTGATTCAACCCAACACAATTATACCAAAACGGGCAAAACTACAAGATGTTGTCAGGCTTTTGACGACCCACTTTGGCAACAACTGGAAGGACATTGAAATTTTAGAATTTTATAAAGAAATTCAAGAAAGAGCGCAGACTCAGGACATTAACAATTTGTATGACGATGATGGAGATTCTGAAGATGCATGTGATCTGTGTGAGGACGGATTTGAAGAATTAAGTTTGCAAGTGTAAATAGTCTAATGATACGACGTTAAATTCTAGAAGTTAATTGCATTTAGGCATTCTTTTTGAAATAAATTACTTATCTCATCAAAACATTTATTTTTTATTTCATGTACTAAATCATAATTTCAAAGAAACAAAAACAAGATGTAGTTGCATAACACCATCCACACTTCAAAGTTGGTTTCAATAATGTTCATTGCAAAACCCGCAAAAAAGTCACTTGTCAGAATCATAACCCTCTAAAACTACGTGTTGGTTTCAAATCACTCTATAATGATTTTATTCTAGTCTATAACTTTTTATTCAAGATAGTATTGTCCAAAGATATGTTCCATTCTGTTTTCCTATCCTTTAACGATGATTTTAATACCTGATATGAATGCGTTTGTTTAGTCAGAAATGCGTCACAAGTTTTTTTATTGTTTACGGGTTTAAAAAAAAATCGTTTTAGCGGCTTTTGAAATTAGACGCCTCATTTAGCTTCGAACATGTAACGCCTCGTGATGTAGTTAATGTTTTTAACACACTCAAGTCTAAAAACAATGGTAATTACTGGGGCATCTCGATTAAACTTTTAAGTAATATAATAGACATCGTAGCCCCCTATCTAGCTGTTACTTTTAATAAATGTGTTGATTTAGGAACTTTTCCTGACCTCATGAAGAATAGTAAAGTCATACCACTATTTGAATCAGGTAATAAAAACGACGTTGGCAATTTCAGGCATATTTCTATCTTACCAGCATTAATTTAGCAAAATATTTGAAAAGTTAATACTCAAGGAGTTACTTAGACATTTTAATTTAAATAGCCTCCTTCATAATGAACAATATGGCTTTACAAAAGGTCGTTCGACTACAGATGCGGGTGTTGCTCTGCTGAAACACATATTTAACTCATGGGAAAACTCGCAAAATGCTATTGGGGTTTTCTGTGATCTCTCCAAAGCCTTTGATTGCGTGCACCATGGCACGCTTTTGCGTAAACTGCGTCATTACGGTGTTCAAAACGAAGCTCTCAACGTTATAAATTCTTATTTACATAATAGGTCCCAATGTGTAGATGTTAATGGTGTGAAATCTTCCGGTCTACCAGTTCAGTTAGGTGTACCTCAAGGCTCAATACTGGATCCATTCTTGTTCTTAGTGTATATCAATGACTTACCATTCTATTTAACACTCTCCCTGCCATGGGACCCGCTGGCGACCCCCAAAAAATTTTGTTCAGCAGGCCAAAGCACATTTCTTAATACTTTTATTAGTGGCCATTGGGTCCGCCGGCAGCTCCCACTTTTTTCGTGCGGTACGCCGCATCTATGTACCTATACTTTTATTCTGCACGCCAGTCATAATAATAAGCAGTTAGACGCCGGCGGCCCCCACGGCCGGGCGATTGTCGTTTTTCCCGCGCTTTTTCATCGATAACAAATCTAAATCGCGTTTTTCAACATGTCGGACGACTCTGACTTAGATCATAACTTCATACCGGAGTCAGACGGTAGTCACCTGAGTACTGATAGCAATGAATCGTCGAGTGGTAGTGATTCAAGCTCTGACACCGATGTTTTACCGCCGCCGCGCTCGCGCCAGCGACCAAACCGTCCTGCGCAGTCAAGAGGCGCGAAAGATTGGTACCTACCAACCGGCGCCCATCAGAAGCAATTCCCGTTTACTGCCGCTCCTGGATTGAAAAATATTCCCGAATCGTGCCACCGTGAGTTGGATTATTATTTAATGTTTATTGACGAAGAAATTATGAACCTAATGGTAAATATGACCAACTGTTATGCAAATAAAACTACACTAATGACAACTATGCGACGTTCCTATAGACTGAAAGAATGGAAAGATTGTGATGAACGGGATATGAAAAAGTTTATTGGTTTATTTATGTGGATGGGCCTATAAAAACTGCCTAAAATATCAGATTACTGGTCACGAAACCCACTTTATAAAAGTAATTTAGCTGGGTCGACTATGAGCCGAAACCGCTTCGAGTTATTACTTCGTTGTTGGCACTTTGAGGATACCCTTTTTCCAGGTGCATCACGGACAGATAAACTGGTCAAGATAAGACGTTTGGTTCAATTGATCACTACCAAATTTCAAAACTATATGTCTCCTGGCGAATACCTGACAGTCGATGAAACCATTGTTGCCTTCCGCGGTCGTATATCTTTCATGCAGTATATCCCAGGCAAAAGGCATAAATATGGCATCAAGCTCTTCAAAATATGTGGTGATAATGGCTATACGTATGATTTGATAGTTTACGAGGGTAAGAAAAATGAAACACGTGAACAAAATTTGTCAAAAAATGTGCTATTAGAACTGAGCAAGGAATACTTAGACGTAGGAAGAACCATAGTCACCGACAACTATTATACTAGCGTTGACTTGGTCGAGGCTCTATTACAACGTTCTACGCACTTGATTGGCACAGTCCGAAAAAATCGGAAAGGTTTACCCATGAATGTCATAGGAGAAAAGTTGAAGAAGGGGGAGATGGTTGCTATGGAAAATGACAGCGGGGTTTTGGTCTTTAAAGAATTAATTCCAAACGCTATACCATTACAAAATTCAGGGAACAGTTATGCACCCAGTTACTAGGTTTATGTCAGGAACGCTCCAATGGTGCAGAGATATGCGAACCAAGGGAGCATAAGTTCGGGAAAAATCCTGTAGTTGGCCATCGTAATCGAATTGTGCGTCGTAAGTGCATACACTGTTACGAACAACTAAGATTGCAAGGTAAAACAAGTGTTGACGCCAAGAAACAAACTAAAAAAACTAACACCGTCTGCCTTACTTGCCCAACGAATCCCAGCGTTTGCGCCTCGTGTTTTGCGACTATTCATACAAAAAAGTAATTTATAGGACATTATAATTATTTTTTGTTATAAAAACTTCAATAAATACATGAATATTCATATTATGATGTTTTTTTTTTACATCACTGTCAAGTCTCATAGCAACTCAATTATTGGTCCTATTGACTTGCTTCTTTTTTTAATTTTTAGCTAAGCTTTATGTACACGCCCGAGAAGTATCACATTTTCCATAACAGCACGCCAGTAGTTGTAAAAAATATTTGAATTCGGGAGGTCAGGGCGGATCCCACGGCGTCTTGAAAGATTTTTTTTTTTGGACCCGCCGGCGGCCCCCACGGCCTCTTGTAATAATTTTAACTATTGACTCACGGCGTTCACAATCAGCAAATTTGGGACCCGCCGGCGACCTCCATGGCCTCCTGAACTTAAAAAGCTTTATATATTGTCGGCAGGGAGAGTGTTAAAGGGTATCTGTGAAGTTGTACTGCTTGCAGATGATACCTCTCTTATTTTTAAAGTAGACAGGAATAGACAAGATTTTGACGATGTAAACAGTGCACTCTCAATGGTTACGGATTGGTTTACGACAAATAACCTAGTTCTCAATGCCAAGAAAACGAAATGTGCAAAGTTCGCCCTACCAAATGTTAGAAATCTAGGACCCAACATCGTCTTAGATAAAGAGGTGCTTGAGTCTGTAAACTCAGCAGTTTTTCTCGGCATAACAATAGATGCCAAACTTCAGTGGGGCCCACATATATCGAGCCTAGCGGTAAGGCTCAGTTCGGCCGCCTACGCCGTCAGGAATGTAAGACAATACACTGACGTCGATGGGTGGTTTTCAAAAAAAATGTTCGTTGCGTAACGGAATTCCACCCAGAAAGAAAATAACAATATTGAAATTAAACAAGTTATCGGCTAACGAGTAATATCATGTTTAAAAAAATTATAAAATTTAATATGATATGTTGCTAATTTAACGAGAAATACTTATTTTAAGGAGGGATGGTAACTAAAAAGTTCCGTTACGTCACAAAGTTTAGATTGGTATTAGAACTCGGTGTTAAATCAAATAAGATTATTTTTTATTATAATATATTTTAACAAGAACAGTCTTCAAAATCACAAACTTATAATTAGTAATTTAAATAAAATCAACGTTTTTTCTACGAAAACTATTCCTCTACGTTACTTTATGGCACGTTTCATTGCACAATCAAGCCTCTACTTTGGCACTTTTCTATAAAATATGATAAAAAAAAATTGTTTCATAAAACTTTTAAATAATATTATTATAAACAATTTAAGTCAGAGTAGTAATCATATGATAATATTTTTAAATTAAATCTAAATATCACCATGAAAGTAGGACAAGTGACGTTAATAGAACAAATCGTCACGTTTAGGAATTATAAGGCACAGTTTACATTACTTAGAATTAATCAATTTTAAAACGGACGTTGACAATCAAGAAGTCATTTAAAACGAATTCTTAACACATATGTAACGTAACATACGTATTCTTAATAACGTATGTCTTTAAAATCGTAAAAAAAAATATAAAAAAGTCATTATTATTGTAATTTTCTCTTAATATAGTGTAAATTCGTTCGTACAAATAAATAATTACAAATAAATAATTTAATTATTTTACGAACGAATCAGCACGACTCGTTCGTAAATAATTAAATTATTTATTTGTACGAACGAATTTACACTATGAAAATTATAGCATAATGAGAAGTCGTTTATGAGACCCATTTATGAAAAAAATATTATGACATTTACTCATCATCATCATTTAAGCACACTGAACAAATATAATCAAATGATGTAGTACCACTACATGATATGCAAACCCATTTGCTGCATACCATACACTAAGTGTATGGTATGCAGCAAAGTGTATTACACTTTGCCATTTCTTGCAGATTGAAACTTTGGCGAGTTTTACAAACATGACAAGGAAATGTTCTCGATGACGCATTACGTTTCCCTGTTTTTATGTTCTGATTCTCAACTTTTTCTTGTAATATCTTACTTAGGTTTGAGTGAGGTATATTGGCGTATTCTTCAAAGGGTATTTGAAGGGGTTTGAGCACCTTTACTTTTTTAATGGGTGACGTAAGTTGGATGGAATCGCCATCAAAATTTTTGTTAATTCCTTTAACGGTCGGTGGCGGTAGAAGATGAGGTTTAAGTGTGGAATATTTTGGAGAAACAACTAGTGGTACGGCTTCTGTACCTTCCAAAAAGAGACATTCATCAATCAGGAAATCGGTTTGAAGCAGTGATATAGACGGTTCTGGGCTTGAAATTAAGGATGGTCCTGGATCTGCACAATCAAGAAACAAAAGGTTTGATAGCTCATTAATCTTATCATCACTTACAGGTGCTACAGTAATTGATTTCAACTGATCCGTCAATAAATGTGTTTTGGGATTATAACAGCTGCACAAACCTCGCATTTCACCACAGAAACAACTCAATTCACGGTATTGGATCTCATGGGGTTGAACAGACATTATTTGATGCAATTGCATTGTTCCAGGTACGGCGCGCAAACCATCAGGGATTAGTTTTTTAAAATTGTGTATGTCACTGTCCGTTATGTAAAGACACTTTACAGACTTCATAATTTTTTGCAAAACATGACACGCTTCAGTCGCATTGGTAATATCATGACCATACGATATTCTTTTGTCAAGCTGTCTTTTTACAGATCCTCCGATGCCATCTGCCATACTTTTTCCATGTCCTGCTTCAGAGAATGACCAGGTTGAGTAGGCTAGTTTTAATTTGTGTGTGAACAAATTAAGCAAATAGAATTTTTTTTTCTGTCTGTATTGCGTGCTGGGGCCGTCGGAAAAAAAATGAATTATTTGTGCGTTTGGAAACTCCTCTTTGGCCAGTTTTAAAACAGGCATAAGATGTGCCCAAATGGCATGAGGCTCGTGACAGTTATCGTCGGACACCGTGACAAACGACTGCGAATGCTCATTTCCAAAAATCACACCACAATGCAGACTAATTGCATTTTTCGACGCACCAAAGTGCATCGATTGAATTTCTTCGCTATATTTGCATTCGTAATTTTCAGAGAAATCACACAAAGTACCAATTTCTTCCTCTTTCATACTAGTGACACAAGCTCGATACTGACGTTGCTGTTCTATCCAATTAAAGCAATGAGTTTTAAATGCAGGCAATTCTTTTTTAAACTCCGCGATAAGATCTAGTACAGTACCTTTTATTTGTTGTTTAGTAGTCTTTTTTGTCGTCATTTCTTGGCCTGATTTTACATAGGTATGAATTACCCTACCCCATTTGAACCAAGCTACCTCATCGTGCAATTTGTCTTCATTGTATTGAATTTTAGCAATTTTGCATTGATGACATTTATTGTACGTGCAGTCAAAAGATTTAGTGTCACATGCGATTTCGTTTAATAGCTCAGTAAAGCTTTTGTGTGGTATGACTCCTTTGAGTTTCAGAGCATTAAACATGAATTCTATGTTACTGTGCTTGATACACATACATGTGTTTCTGGTTGTTGCACTTGCTGAAAGTACGTAATATGGCTTATACCTGAAAAATGTAGTAAAGCTATGCTTACCGCCTTCATCTTTGTAAATGTTATAAAGATTTTGCATGGTATCGACTAGATATCTGCCGTTCGATTCTGTAAAAATATCACCGTGAAACTTAGGTGAAGTGAGCGTGAAGTGAGCTGTCAATAGTGTTAATCCCTAGCATCCTGCCGGTCGATTCTGTGCCAGTGACAGCTCACTTCACGCTCACTTCACCTAAGCTTCACCTTAATATTTTTTACAGAATCGACCGACTGATCTGCACTTTTCTTTTATTCTTCGTCCTCGTTTCACGTTTACCTGCAGTGCTTCTACTAATATCATCACGATTGTAAAATTTCTCCAAGTCCTCCACAATACTTTTGTTCAGAGGTCTGCTCTTGAAATTAGTTTTCCTTACTTGACCTTTAAGTCCCAACAAGTTTCGTTCCGGTTTTGTGTTCATTTTTTCACCTACTTTTAATGCTATCCTTTTAATAACTCTTTTTTCTGGATTTTTCTTGCAGTCAGTATATGCTTCACGTATTGCCACTTCCATGACTTCTTGCCGCGCCTTAAGCTTATCGTTTTCAGTCTGTAGTAAATGAATTTCCTTTTCGTGTTGTTTTTTCGCTCGGTAGAGCTTCTTCCTTATATTGTTTAGAACTGTTTTATATTTTTGTATATTGTTCAGAGCGATCGTATAACTTTTACTTATTTTTTTCAATTTTATTTTAAACGAACGAGAAGCTGCATTGCCTGTTACAGCTGGCTGTTGTTCCGTTGGAGCCAACTGTTGTCTAGCTGCAGCCTCCCCTTGTCCTAATGACTTCTTCTTGTTTTCTTTTTGATTTCTTTTCTGTTCTCTCCATCGCTTTCGTCTAGCGTCTTTTTCTTCTTCAGTTACTTCGTTTATCTTCTTAAAATGCTTCTTCAGTCTTTTAAGTTCCTTTTTTTTATGAAGTTCGTGCTTTACTGGGTCCTGTTTTATTTTTTCCCTGTATCTTTTAGACCGCTCCGCTGCCGTCAACGCCATAGTCTGGTTAAAAGAAAAATAGTCTAAAGCTGCTTTTACGTTTTAACTATCGAAAATAGTGATTATTACAAAAATCTGTAACTAACCGATCGATTTAATTATTTAAATTAAACCTTAACCGCTTTACTTACTTTGCTTTACTCAATTACTTTCCACTAAAATAATCAATCAATCTCTCAATAACTTAAAAACATTTTTTTTTATTTAAACTGTTTTGATTGTAAAAACTATATGGACATGTGTAAACCATGCTTTAGAATTCCACTACGTCACATTTGGCGTTCCGCTAGTACAATACGTAGCGTAATGGACGTGACGTATGATGGCTTCACAAAAACCAACTCAAGAAATCAACGGTTAAAATGTAATTTAACGAAATGTTCCACTTAATTCCGATTAAAGACACTTTTTTCTAATTAGTTATGAAAAGTTATAAGTCAAACAAACATTACTTACTTAATAAAATCAAGTTCGTAGTGGATAATGCGAACGGGACTTCGTGACGCTCGACCGCTCACTCTCACTGTTTGACAAAACTGCTGTCATTTAACAAATATGGCGGACATTTGCGTTCTAAAATGTTGCCAACACTAAAAAAATACTCTTAGTTCATTCAATTTTCTACTCAAAATCAGTAAACCAGTGTTGCGTATATGGAATTTTCCATTACCGCTATTTTGAAGGACAAGATAAAACGTGTATTTTAAATAATTTTGTACTCTAGTACCTTAAGAATTAAGTTTATTATTCAATTTAGATCATATAATCCTGCCAAATTACATAAAATTACTGAACAAAAGGTCGGATAACAGTGATATTTTGTTCGGAACTTTACAAAACCTGCGTGGGACACGTCAAAAATCATCTTTCATCTTCCTGATAATGATTAATTTAATCAATATTACACAGATTTTCGTAATTCTGACCATGTTAATAATAAATATCGAACGTATTTTGTCATTTCCTGATTAAAACACTAAGTTTGAACTGCATTTGCCTGAAGAATAGAGGCTTAAAGTCGTAGGACACGCAATTTTTTTATGAACATTTTTTTTGAAAAAGACCCCGATACAGCTCGGTTAGTCTATTTTAGTTATTTTCATAGCGTTATTTCCTACGGACTTCTGCTGTGGGGCAAAGCTGCTGATATTCAAAATATATTTGTCCTTCAAAAACGAGCTGTTCGAGCTATTTACCAGCTAGGTGCCAGAGTTACTCTGAGAGATTTTTTACAAATATATTGGTATCCTCACGGTGGCGTCTCAATTTATCATCGCCAACATCTTATACACGATTAATTTGAAATCGTTCTGGAGCCGAAACACAGTGACTCCAGACGATTAATAGGTACTATTAGCATTGTTATTGTTTTTTAAGACATCTAATATAGAAGTTAGAAATTTATCACTTTTATTCTGTCATTCGAGTTAAATCTTAGTAGCGCTTCCACAATTTCATTCGTAAACGCAAGATCGTACGCGATCCGCTCGGTGATGACGTAGCGCGGCACAGCTGTACGTGTGCGAGTCCGGCTGCAAGTAAGTACTGTAAGTACTTAAGTAGGTATTTCATTTCTGGTACGATAGGTTGGTGTGAGTTCATTCACCTCGTTATCTCTAGTTTGTATCGGAAGCACGGCACGGTGTTTACCACTATCACATCTCCTCGTAAACGAGAGAAACTAATTGAAATTTCATTCAACCACTCTCGCATCACGAAATCACTAGAACTCGTACCTTTTCAACTAGGCACGTCGAGTACGCTTGGGAGTTGTATTTAAAGCCTTGAATCGAGTGTCGACCAATCGAGCTAATAGGTACTTAATAAGCATACCTACCTACCATATTTATGATAAATAAAAAGAATACTGCCTAAACCAATTTTTATGCGACAATGCTGGCTTGCGGCCGCGGCGCGGCGGCTTCTATAAAGGCAGGCAATGTAAACAGAAAAAATGAATCGTTTTATCTGCCCAATAGAGTTCATTATAAGATGGTGGTGCCCTTTTCTATGAAAATATTGGACCGAATTAAGAACTTATTTTTATACACTTAACCGCGGAATTCGGTTCTGCATCCTTTTGAAGTCCGATCGGACACTTCTCACAATAATTTTAGTAAACTGCGTACCTACTTACCTTGAACCTAGTTTGGTGAAATTTCTATTTGATACCGTTTACGGTTAAGAAATAAAGTCTGAATTCGCTTTTCGTATTTTTACTTGTATACCTATTTATCTATTGCGTATATGTTTTTATGCTGTCTGATCGATGAATGAATTTTTCAATGGGTACTGTTCGCAAGTGTTGCCGTTATACGTTTTACACACATATGCATTGATCGCAGTTACTTCGACTTCTCATTATTTCACAAAAAAAACAATAAATTAGATTTTTCGTGTTTTTTTTAAATTGTAATTTATTGAAAATAATAGTCCCAATCGTTTCGAGTTCGATGATCGAGTTTATGGCTTTTCGTTCCAGAACGAGCTAAAATTAACCGTGTATATTAGGCAAAATATACACTTATACACTAAAAACAGTGATTTTCACAATGTTAACACTAGAAATAAGGACACACTACGAGCTCCCTTTCACCGGCTTCATAAGGTTCATGACTCATTTGTTGGGCTTGGTATAACCTTTTATAACAAACTACCCTCTTCTTTGCTAGATTTGCCTTTTAATGCCTTTAAAACGAAAGTAAAATCCAAGCTTTGTTCAAAGGCATACTATTCTATAAACGACTACTTAAATGATAAGAATAGTTGGTTGCTGTGATTAACTCAAGACAATGTTTATGTTCTTTCTCCAGATTACCTACTGACAAGTTATATGAGTTTATATAATTGTATTTTTTTATTTGACTTTATCGTCAAACTATTTTTATCTTTATTTCAATTTATTGTTGACATAATCTACTCATTACAATGTTTTTTTTAATGAGTTGTATTGCAATATGTGGTTAGCTAGTGACCTCGACAATTGATCATATTAGTTATTGTTAATTAACTGTTTGTTTTATTTATTTTATCTCGATGGTCCTAGTTTATCATTTATAACTTCCAGTTACAACTATATGTAAGCTGGCACGCCCTTTATGCCTGGAGGCTTTTATTTAGATATTAAGTTCTGTTTACGTTTAGTTTTTATTTCTGCCTGAGTATAGTTCTTGATGATTTTGTGTGGTATACTGGCGTGTGCTAGCTAACTTATGGCTAATAATTTAAATTATGTTTTGTGTTGCGTAAAGTAAATTATTTTGAATACTATTATATAGAATCTTTTTTTTTTGTTCTTCTAACTGGACAGACAGCTGTGCTGCTGGGGAGTTTGTTGAGCCACTTCTTCCCAGCTAATGCACTAGGAAATGGTGAAGGGTGGGCGTTTTGGGGGACTGTCTTATGTAATTTTAACGTTCGGAAAGTGGTGATTCTCAGCCTAGTTTGAATAAATGACTTTTGAATTTAGAATTTTGTAGGATGTACTTACTTATGTTTTTTTTGTTTTTCAGTAGATCAAGAGTCATCTCTATTTTTATGGAATGAGGCATGCATTTTGTTGCTACTCACATTATACAGTGAGCTTAAAGACAATTTTGAAATAATGCGTCATAAGATTGTCTATGAGAACATAGCAAGAAAGATGTGCGACGCAGAATACAATATTACTGGTCCCCAGTGCCAGGCAAAAATCAACAGTTTGAAAAGACACTAAAAAGATAGTGGATCACAACGCCACATCTGGAAACGATAGAGCAACATGGCCTTATTTTGATGTAAGATTTTATTTTACTTCTATTATTTCTTAATTAGCAACAATTTGTAGTGCCTAATCAAAATACAAAATTCAATAAGTTATTTATTGAAACTAGGCTGCGAATCAGCACTTTTCAAACATCAAAATTACATAAGACTGCCTCGTTTGTCTAGAGATCGCAAGCGCTACTGCTGAGCATGAGGTTTTTCCATCTGGAATTTCTCAGTAGGAGCCCGGAGTCTGAATTTGTGCCCGGTTGATGACAATAGGCTCGCCCCCTATTACATGGGACTCGAACATAACTGGTGAAATGTGGGTGTACACCTCTGCCTAACCCTTTGAAGAATACAGGCGTGAAGTTATGTTATTTATGGATGCATATCTAATTTTGTTAAAACAATGAAATGTTAATCAAATGCTTCAGGTGTTTGTAGCGTAATGCTAATAAACAATGCTTAATGTTATAATTTTTTCAGCGAATGAATGAGTTATTTGGCTCAACTGGTTGGCTAATAAGGCGATGGGCTTCAAAGCTAGGACCGGCACCCACATCAAACGAAAATACTAGTCAAAATCAAACGGAAGCTAAAAAAGAAAATTGGATTTTATATTAGAGGACTATAGAAAGGATATGAAGAAGTATAGGGAAGAAAGATCCCAGCAAAAACAACAAGATTCTAATAAATATATGCAAATGAAGGAGCAACAGCACAGAGAAAAAATGCAAATTTTGCAGTCGTGTAACAACAGTAACAATAAATAAATGTAAGTTTCTTTTATAGCTCACAGGAAGTCGAAATTTTGGATTTGTAAGGTACATAAAAGTATCAAGCTCCTAATGCTATTGTATGATATAAAAGAGTAGTATTTAAAAAAGGGGCCCGCTGGCTGGACTCTTGTCTAACTAACGAATATCTTCTAAAGTATAGCTCACAGAAAGTCGAAATTTTGGATTTTTAACCCTTTTGCAGTTAGAGGGAATATTTTTCCCACCAATAAAAACAAAAAAAAAACAACATTTCTTTTTGCAATTTTATTTTTCGACCTGACAACATTAACGTAACATTATGACGTTTGTTTCTGTTTTTATTTGACACTGACAGATTTTTTTTTTTTCTCAAATTTCTTGAAGTTGCAATAGAGTGGGCAAAAAAGGTAAGTTCTTCTAGACGTTGTGCTTTTGAATGTTATTTTATAGATGTAAGACGTATTTTTTATGCATCTGCCACGAATTTTCATTTATGTCGATTTTTGTTGGTGGGAAGAATATTCCCTCTAACCGTGAAGTATCCGCTTTCTACTAATAAGGTTAGAGAAAATATTCCTTTATTATGGTTATGGTAACTGTTTTTATTGCTTTGCGACTAAGGAATAAAGGTTTTGGTGGTCTTATTATTGCTTTTCCTCGGGGCTTGGTGTGGTTTTTGCATGGCTTTTGTTTTTTATTTGCAGATTGATTGAAAATGAAAATACTCGGAGATGACGATATTGAGAAGGAGTTGTACGTTATGTTCGGTTTGTCAGAACCGGAAGAGTCTGAAGATGGCGAAGAATCAGAAAAGGATAATGTTCCGTACACTGTCACGAAATTACAGCGAATTTTAGGGGATTTGGATGAACCAGACCTTCGATCTACTGCAACAATACGAGCATCGTTATCGCCTCAACCATCTACATCATCTGATGCGGAGGTCCCATGCGGTGAGCCTTTACTTGTAATACCTCCACCTACTGTGACAGAACCTGTTGCGTCTTCATCTGCAGTGCCGTTACCTAATGAGCCGCAACCAGCTGTACTACTGCCTGCTGAGCCTGGTATTTCACGTGAGTTACCTGTAAAAGGTAGAGGACGAGGAGCTAGGACGGAACGTGGATCTGGAACGGGACATAGATCTGGAACGAGACGTTGATCTGGAACAGGACGAGGAGCTGGAACTGGAACGGGACGTGGAGCTAGGACGAGGCTGGGAAGTGGGACTGGACATGAAGACGGCGATTCATCCGAAGATAATGCGCCACCAGAATCAGAAGCAGAGTCAGAAGGAAGTGATTCTGACAGAGATGAAGAAGCGTGGAAAAAAACCTCGTGGACTGATATTAGGCCACAGGTTGTCTTTTGATAGTGTTCCAATGACTCCGACACGCGTGTTACCATCCAATGCCAGGCCTATCCGATATTTTGAAAAAAAAAATACCCAAGAAGTTTTTGAATTGATTATTACGGAGACTAACCGATATGCGAGTCAAGATAACGTAATAGGCTGGACCATACTAGACATAAAAGAGTTGAAGGCTTTCCTAGGTGTCTTGATTATTATGGGATACAATATTTTACCTACTTTCGAATTGTATTGGTCATTGGATCCCGAATTTAGAGTTGACGAAATAGCTTCCACCATGACATTCCGAAGATTCAAGAAAATTTTACGTTGTTTGCATCTAAATGATAATTCTAAACAACCTCCCAGATTTAGCCCCGAGTATGATAAGCTATTCAAAATTCGACCATTATTGAAGCTTATCAACACCGCCTTTCAAGAAAATGCGCACAACTCCTCATCCCAGTCAATAGATGAATCAATGATTCTTTTCAAAGGAAGGTCTTCATTGAAGCAGTACATGCCTATGAAGCCGATAAAAAGGGGTTTCAAGGTGTGGTTCCGCTGTGACAGTACAACTGGTTATCTGTACGAGTTTGAGATATATACCGGAAAAGATGGTGACAGAGTAGAAGACAATTTAGGAGGAAAAGTGGTCACGAAGTTAACGGAAAAATTGAAAGGAATGGCGGCAGTGCATGTTACGTGTGACAATTTTTTTTTCAGTTATGATGTCATGAATTATTTACATGTAAATGGTATTTCTGCGAGCGGTACTGTACGCAGGCATAGAGCAGACTTACCGAAACTTGTAAAAAGTAAAAGAAAACTAAAACTAAGAAAAGGGCAGTACAAATGGAGAGTGAAGGAGAACGTGGCCTTTGTAATCTGGCAAGATACAAAAGAAGTTTTATTTATGACAAATGCTTTCCATCCGAAGGACAACGAAACATCCCTATCCAGGAAAGGAAGGGATGGTTCTAAGACAGATGTAGTGTGTC
Source organism: Agrochola lota (assembly GCA_947364205.1). Lineage (NCBI taxonomy): Eukaryota > Metazoa > Arthropoda > Insecta > Lepidoptera > Noctuidae > Agrochola > Agrochola lota. The sequence continues at coordinate 11,753,372 of OX376239.1, read as the reverse complement.
CTGCAGTAGTGAAGGAGTACACAAAAAGAATGGGTGGAGTAGATCACTTTGATCACATCAAAGGGACATACTCTGTTGGGCGAAGAAGCAAACGGTGGTGGCTTCGCATATTTTATTTCATTTTAGATGCCTGCATCACAAATTCATTTTTGCTCCAGGGAAAGAATGCGAATGCTACCAAATTGTCCAACCTGGAGTATCGTATAGCTCTAGCCAGAGGACTTATTGGTTGTTTTTCTTCCCGAAAACGTCGTGCTGATGGCGTCAACTACGTTGTAAGAAAAAAAGTTGCTGTATCTGAAAATTACCAAAAGGCAATTCACATTGTTGCACCGGAAATTCGCTTTTCCAATGTTGGTGATCACATGCCAAATGATATATCGTCGTATCAAAGATGCCGATATTGCAGCACTAAGGCGAAGGATAAGCGATCTAAGATCAAGTGTAGCAAATGTGAAGTGCCTTTATGCATAACACCATGTTTTTCGAATTTTCATAAACAAATGTAATTTTCTTTTATTTTTGTTTCTATTTTCTTATTGGTATTAAATTGTGTGATTTTAATATAGTTATTATGTATGATTTATGTTGTTTTTTTAGTTTCTTGAAAAAACATACCGCTATTTCATTACTCTCAAACAGGTAGAGGGAATATTCTTACCACCAATAAAAAAAAAAGTTAAAAAAATATATAAATATCAATTATTATTTTAGGCATCATAAGTAACACAAATCCGAAAACCAAATCTTTCTATCTCATCTAGATCCTTATAACCGTTAAAGGGTTAAGGTATATAACAGTTTCTAACTCCGAGCACTACTGGGCGATCTGAAAGTATAATAACAATAAAAATAATTATAAGGGGCCCGCTAGCAAGACACTTCAATCAAAACATCAAACGTCATTTAATCAAAACCTGTCGAGGTACAAAATATATCTTATGTTAGCTGCATCTCCAACCTACACCCCTCCGGCCAGCCCGGAACATATGATCGACTCCATATAAGACCGTGCGCACCGTGACCACCGATTCATTCCCAAACCCGGCGGCGCGCATTTTGCTATTCCCTATCGGTTCTTGTTGTAACTTAAATTGTTTGATTAAAAAGTCTTTCTTTGTTAACTTTAAATAAGTGTTTAATTAAATTCCTAAAACTTATTTATTCTCTATAGGTATAAAATAATCCTCCAATACCTGTTGATAAATCTCGTTGGGGCCAGCCAGATAGATCCACACGAGTGGAGTCCATGGCCGTAATATAAAGTTGCTAAAAGGCAATGTAAGAATAAATCATGTTGCATAGCGGAAGCTCTGCCATTATTGTAAAATGGATTGATGATCAGATCACTTCTTGTGAAATATAGACAGACTACAATGTCCATGTAAGTTAATTGATATTATATCTTGATTATTGCTGATGCCGATTTTAATATGCCTAATAGCTAGCTTTGAGAAATGGTCCAAGAGATTAATGTGATAACAATGATTTATGCTAATGTAAAAATGTGTTGATACAATACTTTAAAACAAGCTGCCACGGAATTGTCCTTCTTCTCGGTGATAACCCAGATTTGGAATGGACAACTAGCTTTCTCATTCACATAACATTATCAATAAATGTCTGGTCTTATCTTTTTGTGCTTTTTTTCATAAAATCCTACACACCTTATGCATAGGAAGTCCCTACATACAAAGTAAATAATTATTAGGTACTTAACCATTCTGACACTCAAAACTTGATAGTTAAGTGGATATAAATATCTATAAATGTAGTTTTAATCCAAATTCTAACACGCGCGTTGTCGGCGCCTACGAAAATATTGTACCTAAGTGCAAAGTGACAAAAATGGCGAATAAACGTAACAAAACAAAAAAAAATCTCGACAGAAATTCAAGAAGCTGAAATTATTGAACCTGAATAGATAAGTTTATTAATTTATCATACCAATTCATTTATGCTTTAGGACCACCATAGCCGACGGACTTTTAAGTACGTCAAAACCAAAAATCTGGGAAGATACTTGTTATGGATTTTTGTTCATTATTTTACGCAAAGAAATTGGCTAAATATTTATTTTTGCGCATAAAAAGTTTTTTGTCTGTGGTGGCCATTATGGGTTCTGCAGTTATCTGCTCACGCGGAACAAGCGAGCCTTCAATTTACACCACAAGTTTGATAACTATTACTTATGTTTTATCTTAGATTATATACTTGTCTAGATGACACATGGAAACTGGTCCTCATTAAGAAGCCGGGGCGCCCGGCGGACTCTCCGTCCGCTTACCGGCCCATCGTGCTGCTCGACGAGGTGGGCAAGCTCTTTGAAAGAGTAATTGCAGACCGCCTTGTCGGGCGGCTGGTGCGAGTGGGGCCGGATTTGGCGGACAGCCAGTTTGGTTTCCGCAAGGGGCGCTCTACGGTGGATGCCATCATGCGCGTTCGAGCCCTCACGACGGGGGATGCTGTTGCCCGGGGTGGGGTCGTCTTGGCGGTGTCTCTCGACATCGCCAATGCCTTCAACACCCTGCCCTGGAGTTGCATTAGGGAGGCACTCTGGTATCACCGGATGCCGACCTACCTCTGTCGAGTGGTCGAGGCCTATTTGACGGATAGGGCCGTCATCTACCCCGGTCACCACGGAGAGTGGAACCGGCGAGAGATGTCGTGCGGTGTCCCGCAGGGATCGGTCCTGGGGCCGCATCTGTGGGACATCGGCTACGACTGGGTGCTGCGCGCCGACCTCCCTAGCGGCGTCAGCGTGGTCTGCTACGCTGACGACACGCTGGTCCTGGTGCAGGGGAGGTCGTATGAGGCGGCGGCCGAACTAGCGACACGTTGGGTTGCGACAATCGTCGATAGGATCCGACAACTGGGACTCGAGGTGGCCTTGCACAAGTCCGAGGCCATGTGTTTCTATGGTCCTCGGAACGCGCCACTGTCGGGTTCCCCGATAACGGCGGGAGGGGTTCACATCGGCGTCGAGTCGACGATGAAGTACCTGGGACTCGTCCTCGACAGCCGGTGGAACTTCGTGGGGCACTTCCGACGTTTGGCTCCCAAACTGGATAGGGCTTGGGCTACTTTGAAGCGGCTTCTGCCCAACCTAGGGGGTCCAAACGCCTCCTGCCGGAGGCTTTACGCGGGGGTCGTGCGGTCCATGGCCCTTTACGGGGCACCGGTGTGGGCGCGTTCACTGAGGCTGCGACCGGCCCAGCGGTTGAACGCGTCCCAAAGGGTCATGGCCATCAGGCTGGTCCGGGGATACCGCATGGTCTCCCGAGAGGCGGCGAGCCTCCTTGCCGGACTACCGCCATGGGATCTGGAGGCGAAAGTCCTCGCGCAGATGTGGGAATTGCGCGAGAAGGCGAAACGCCGGGGTGTAACTCCGCTGCCGCGAGAAATCACGGCACAGCGGACAGAGCTCCGGCGGGATCTCATGGCGGCATGGAGTGTGCGATTGTCGCAACCCAGCGCTGGGCACGCCACAATTGCGGCGATAAGTCCCCTCTTTGTGGAGTGGCTTGAGAGGCGCCATGGCGTCCTCACCTTCCGCCTGACGCAGGTCCTCACCGGACACGGTTGTTTCGGGAGGTTCCTGTTCCGAATAAGGCGGGAGGAAACGCCCGGGTGTCACCACTGTGTGGATCGCCCGGAGGACACGGTGGAGCATACGGTGGAGGTCTGCCCGGCTTGGGCGGAGCACCGCCGTGTCCTCACGGAGGCGATCGGCGGCGGCGAACTCTCGCGTCCGGCCCTGGTTCAGGCCATGTTTCGGAGCGAGAGTGCATGGGAGGCCGTCACCTCCTTCTGCGAAGCAGTTATGCTCGCGAAGGAGGAGGCGGGGCGCGCGAGGGAGATGCAAGCTGCACGCCCTCGCGGCCCTAGTCGCCGCAGGAGACGCCCCGGGCGTCGGGAGTCGAGAGCCGACTTCCGGCCACCGTAGGCGCGGGCCTGCGGACGGTGAGCAATGGGCAGCTCGCCGTCCGATAAGGACCAGGCCCGTGTCGACGGCGCGTTGTGTTCCACGCGCGCCTCAAAGAGATGTCAGCACCAACCGACGGGGTCGAAAGACCAATGCCTGCTGGGGTTGCGGGTTTGTCTGAAAGGGATATCGCGGCCCCGGCACACAGGCAACGGAAGGAACACGGGTGGGTTTTAGTCAGTAAAAGTCTGACACACCCTCTCCCCTCTCGCTCTGCCCAGAGCGGGAGAAGTCATTTCACACATTTTGATGGTTTCCCACCCTGAAGAAAAAAAAAAAAAAAAAAAAAAACCGTACCGAACGGCCAAAATAAAGTCTACTATAATTTGGTAGACTCGCATAACTAGATTCTCTCGGCGCGCGCACTTCTCATTCTACGCTCGGCACCTGTTGCGGACGGTCGTGCGCTGCTGTGTGTGTGTCTTTTTCAAGACACAATTAATAAATGTTTCTTATCAGAGTTGTCTATCAAAACGTAATCGTCGCGATTTTGACCCCTTCTGGGAAAATCCACAGTTTCGTGGTCCTCGGTGGATACCATACGGTGCCAGCGAAACCGAGTGGGGTGTTGACCCAACACTCCCGCCGAGCCCCATCAGGGTGAGGCAGTCAATTGGACGTGTCCCAGTGTTCGGCCTTGGGGGATCTCCTAGTCGGCATTGGTGACATTTTTCCTAACGTCCAAATAGTCCAAATAATATGAAAAAACAGCAAAAACATTTTTTTTTTCGGATAAACATTTCTGCCAAGTATAGGGTTAAAAAGTAACTTCTTTTAGTAGCTGCCACAAAAAAAAATGTTTGACGAGTAATTTTTTAAAAATCCACGTTAATATTGTCGGATGTTGTCACAATCGCCAGTTAACAATGACGGATGTCAACTCGCGACATCGTTTGCGGGGCGCGAGGGGCGGCAGTCCGTGCGGTTGTGCCAGTACGGACCATGTTACACGGGCGATCACACATTAAGAATAATGTTTAAAATGTCCGCCCGCTTAAGGTCCGCCCGCTTAATGAAACTAGCCAATGAAAAACCTGAACAAAATTTCATGGAACACGAGAGTATTGATATAAATATTTCGACTGCAGGCGACTTAGAGTATATAACACTGGAGAAGCCTTATGCGCAATATTCCGAACAAAAAAGTCTGTCACTTTTTGCAGGGGAACGGGGTAGCTACTGTCAAAAACAACAATAGCTGCTCGCCCGGATAGAGAAGTCCGTACCATATTTTATATTTTATCGATATCGATATATATTCATTCGGAATTTTGCTTGAATCCATGAAATAAAACAGCTGTTGCGTAAAATAGTTACATTTTAATAAGAAGAAAAAGTAAATAAATTTGTAATAAGTAAGTAATCTCAATAAAAAATTAGGTCAAGTAAAAAAAAATAAAAAATTATATACAACCCCTTCAATGGACATAAACAAATTATAAAACATTGATCAATCAAAAAAAAGTAAACAAAAATAATTACTAAGTATATGTATAATAATTACTAAATATAGTGTTTACTAAGAAATTATCGACATTTCAATTTTGGTTTCAAACATGACCTCAACCCTACGGTAGTCTCGTTAACATTTTTACTAGAGGACATAATCGCATGTCAAGTGCGTGTAAGTTTTGCTGATTTGACGTATATTTTCGCATTTTGCAAAAGAAAAGCATTTTGACCTTTACGAACATAAAAACGAGATGTAGCGAGACTCGGTGACGTCACAGAAGCAAAACGTGAGGAAAATACTCGAATCATGCTACGTTTTATATTGAATCATGGTTGAATCGAATGAAAAATCGAATTGTATTATGAGGTTAGGATTTTAAATTTCAATAAAAACTATGACTAAATCTTAGAAAACAAAAAATTACTTATAGAAGTTATTCAGTTCTATAGGTAAATTTGCCGTATTTGAACGCTTTTTACAGCATTTATCAACACATTTTCACGGAGCTCCGCGCGCCTTTTAAACGATTTACGAAGTGCGTTAGAATCGATTTGAAAGTAGTTTTTATGAACTTACTAGAACATTTGTTATTGTACTTTTACAGAGGGGAAGTGTTCGTAAGGCTTCTCCAGTGTTATATACTCTAAGGCAGGCGAAGATGAAGAAACAGGTAAATATTCATTATTATTTTATTACTAAAATAGCTTTTCGAACATGATACAAATTATTTAAAAATAAACTAATTACAATACCTACCTACTTATATAAGTAAGTATTGTTATTAGTTCGGTTAAAATAGTAGGAAGTGACATAACCGACATTGTTAACTGTCTTTTAAGGAGTAAAATATGTCGGTAGTACACGCCACTATGTAGATCACGGAATACTGTTAAACAAATTAGAAACATATGGTATAAGAGGAAATGTACTTAAACTGTTCGAATCTTATTTGGTGAATCGAAAACAGTTTGTGGAAATCACACAAATATGTACTAATAACGGCTACGAGAATAAATATCGATCCAAACGTAGAACAATAAAATACGGCGTACCTCAAGGCAGTGTACTTGGACCACCCCTCTTTTTAAATATACATTAATGACCTTCCCGGACACATAAACCATCCCATGGTACTATTTGCTGACGACAGCACAGTAGTAGTTGAATGTGACAATAATATGACTTATGAGAATGAAATAAATATGACATTAAATACAATAATATCTTGGTTCAACAATAATAATCTTGTAATTAATTTAGACAAAACTAAAATCATGCATTTCTACCAGAGAATTCCAAGTAAGAACCCTGAAATTCAGTATTTAGGGAGTCCAATAGAGTCAACTACTGTCGCCAAATTCCTCGGCATCGTAATTGATAATAATCTGACATGGAGATCACAGACAGATGAAATTTGTAAAAAAATGAATAGATTTGCATACGTTCTATTTAAACTATCAAAGACTGTCGTCAGCCTAGAATCTGTACTAACGGCTTATCATGGTTATGTTGCATCAACACTTAGGTATGGCATAATGTATTGGGGCAACTCCGTCGATAGAGATTTTGTATTTAGAGCTCAAAAAAAATGTATTAGATCCATGTGCGGCCTAAATAGCACCGATAATTGTCAACCGTTCTTTAAAAGCCTGAACATTCTTACCCTACCATCACTGTATATCTACGAAACAAATATATTTGTCAAAACACACATCTCACAGTACAAATTAGCTTTTAAAAGTCACTATCGCAAACTAAGTGACAAAAATGAGTTAGAGCTTGAAATCACACATGGTAAAACAGCCTTAATGAATAAAAGCACTTTCTGTATGGCCACAAAAATATTTAACAAGCTGCCTGAGACATTGAAATCGTTAAACCTGGACAAATTCAAAAGAGTGCTTATGAAAATATTAATTGATAAATGTTACTACTCGCTAAAGGAATATTTGGACGACAGTTCTATAATGCCTCCTATAGATAATAAGTGTTAGGTCATCTATTTTGACATTACTGTATTTATTTTAACTAATCGACATTGCAATCCATTGTCATTATTCTAATACATTTTATTGACATTTAACATTTATGTGCTACCTTCGATTTAATTGTTGACATTGAAGGAATAGTTTAATAATTGCTTTGACATTTCTGTATTAATTTAAAATTTTATGACTGACATTATTTTCTATTTTTTTTTTTTTACTTTTCTAAATTTTATTGTTGACTATTTGAAAATATTTATGCATCGCTTACACTTTAGCATTCTTGTTTTTCTATAATTTAAATTGATAAAAGTATTTGTTGCACGTAGATAATTAATAATTAAATGTAAAATTGATCATCATATTTGTACGCCAAATGGCAAAACATAGAGCACATATGAGAATGTAGCACCTGTTTGTAACTATCTATGTTAACAAATAAAGAATCTGAATCTGAATCTAGTACCAGATCCGACTTTTTTGGTTGTTTTAATTTATGTTGAATTTGTCGGATGTGTTACTTCCAACTTTGTTAACGGTACTTATTTTGAAACTTTTTGTTGGAAGAGGTACATAATGCGTTGTTCACCGATTAATTATAAGAGAATCAAAAAGTTCTTAGAATTGCATATATATAAAACCTTTTTGGGAGAAGTTCGATATTCAATAAAAAAAAAATCTATTAAAGAGTGTCAATTATGGGTGTCGTGTTAGTTACACTGTTTATAACTCAAGAACGGATGAACCTATTTAGCTGAAAATTGGTGGAGAGGTAGCTTAGAACCAGGAGTCTAACATACTTTTTATTCCGGAAACCACCCTTTAAAGGGGTGAAAGTTTGTATGGGAAATTAAAAACTGGTGACTGGATTTGGATGAAAATTTTCAAATAGATGAACAAAGTTCACCGCGTCAGCTAGTTATGGATAAAAGTGAGTTACGTGCGGTGATAAAATATGTTTGAAAAAAATGTCTACGAAGGAATTTTTTTTCGGACATTCAGCAGACATTAGGGGATGATGCTGTACTCTACTATACGGTTGCGTACTGGGTGGCTGAATTTAATAGAGGTAGATCAAGCTGTAAAGATAACCCGAGTTCTGGGCGGCCTTCAACCTCCGTTACGGGACAAAATGTCAAAAAGGTTGAGAATCTGGTTTTGGAAGACAGAAGAATAACTATAAAAAATATAGCTGAGATCCTAAAGATATCATTTGGCAGCGTTCAATCCATTTCAATTGATTCACTGGGGTTCAAAAAAGTGTCGGCAAGATGGGTGCCACGAATGTTAACCGACGAAAACAAAAAGTGACCTTTGGAAATTTCTAAGCGTAATCTCGAAATGTTCCAGCGTGATTCGGATAATTTTTGCCGTCGCCTTGTCACCATGGATGAACCGTGGGTCCATTTCAATCCTGAAACTAAGAGACAAAGCATGTCTTGGAAACGACCATCCTCTCCCATCCATTAAGAAATTTCGAGTTGCTCCTACCGCTGGCAAAGTTATGGCCTCAGTGTTCTAGGATTGTGAAGAAATCCTTTTTATTGATTACATGCCAAATGGCCAGACGATTACTGGACCCTATTATGCAAATTTAATCCCGAAACTGCGTGAAGCGATTGAAGAAAAACGTCGTGGAAAACTATCGTTGGGCGTGTTTTTTCTTCAAGATAACGCTCCTGCTCATCGATCGGGAGTTGCGCTCAACGCAATCCGCTGTGCTGGCTTCAATCTCCTTGACCACCCACCATATTCTCCGGGCTTAGCCCCAAGTGATTTTCACTTATTCCCAAAATTAAAAGAGGACATTCGTGGAACAAAATTATACGATAATGACGCGGTTATGGCTGCCGTAGAGGAGTTTTTCGAGAGTCAAGAAATCATTTTTTTAGTTTAAGTTAGAAACGCGTTATTCTAAATGCATTGCATTGGAGGGAGATTATGTAGAAAAATAAAATATTTTTGTTTAAATCTTTGCATTTTTTAATATTGATTCCATAAATTTTTTGATTCACCCTCGTATTCTTTGTATGTTGGTTGTGGCATTTTAATTTATTGGTTTTTTTATTGTTGTTATAAAAAATGCATTATGACGCTTTTATTTCATCTACACTGTCAAATAAAATTTTCGCACTACAAGACACACAAAAATGTACCTTTTTTTATTGCTTATCTACCTTTTTTTCAGTTAATAGAGAATCTCCACTACCAAGTGGTTTTCAAGATCAGTTCAATAAGTTGAATGAAATGCTTGGTGACGTTTTCAATGAAGATGAAACTCCGGAAACAGAAAAAAATGAACCCACTGTTTCGATATCTACGTATAGTTATTTTGAAATTCCTACTGAATGTAATGTTGCTGTTGACCATGAAAAAATATCAAAAACCCTAATGCCGTCCCCATCTTCTCATGAAATTAACAATGACGCCTTCAGTGCCACTTATTCTCAAAGTGAGTTCGCAGTTTCAGAAGACATGGCACCACCGCCACCAATCTTGACCAACGACGACTTATATGGAAACTTACCCACACCTTCTGTGACTTCCTTTACAAGTGTTTATACTCCCACTTCTACTAAACAAAGTCGCCAGTCTACTTTTAAAACTGATAAAGGAAAAGACTCATACATAAAGAAAATTGGGTGGTAAATAAGAGAAAGATTTAAAAAAAACAGGGAAAGAGTTTTACAAATCACAGAGGAAAACAAGTACAAGAAAAGCAGTTAAAAGATCCATGTAATGAAAAGTGTCGAATGAAATGTTCCTCGAAATTCAGTGAGAGTCAGCTAAAGACAATTTTCAAAAAAAAATGGAATCTCGGAGACCGTCAAAAGCAATGGTAATTCGTTATTATATATCCGCAAAAAGTACCAAAACGCCGTCAAACAACCGAAGTAACTAAACATGACCGTAAAAATACTTTTAACTATTTTCTTCCTACCGAGGATAAACAAAAAACAAAGGTATGTAGGACCATGTTCTTGAATACAATTTCTACGGGAGAGCGAATCGTGTCTACGTCGTGGAAGAAATATGATGTAGAAATAACGGTATCGGAGGATAAACGAGGAAAATATATACATAGAAATTGTGTATTTATTTATTTATTGTACACCAGATTATACATTACATAAAGAAAAAGTAATACACTACAAAATATACAATTGGCGGCCTTATCGCTTACTGCGATCTCTTCCAGGCAACCTTGGAATGGACAGTGATTCTCTGGACATAAAATGGGGCTGTCTTTGGTGCAAATAAAAGGTATATAAGTACAATATACTATAATGGATACACAGATAAGTGCTATATAATAGATACATAGATACACACATACTAACTATATAAATGACGAATATTATTACAGCTAACGATAAGAACAAAATCATAACAACAAGTAGTGTTCTTTCACGAGTCTTTTAAACACAGGCAACGATTGCGCGCGCTTTATTGGAACTGGTAATGCATGTGTAATAGATGAAGAGATGATCAGAAGCGTATGTTATCACGTAAAATTATTTTCTTTGGTGGAATCCCACAAAACATCTACATCAGGAAAAATTCAAAGAAATTATACTTGGAGGATATGAAAAGTGCATATCGTATGTTTAATTTGTATTGTGAATAATAATAATAATAACTCAGATCTTACTTCCATAATCTCAGATCTTACTTCCATAACTCAGATCTTACTTCCATCACTCAGATCTTACTTCCATAACAAATCAGAACATTCATCACTACACAAACATGTAACAGACGCAGATAAAAAACTTACTCCACTCAACTTACAAAATAGAAACACTCAAATTAATGAAAATCTCATAAGCACACAACAAAAAATTGCCGCATGGTCTGCCAAAGCCCTTCACGGAAGACACCTAGCCTACCTGAGTCAGCCACACGTCGACAAAGCTAAGTCGAACGAATGGCTCAAACGAGGTGAGCTGTTTCCCGAGACTGAAGGGTTCATGCTGGCGATACAGGACCAAGTAATAGCGACTCGCAACTACAGAAAATACATTATAAAAGACCCTCGTCAGCCGACTGACTTATGCAGACATTGCAACACTGCCTCTGAGACCATACAACATATTACAGGAGCCTGCAAATCACTTGCACAGACTGACTATAAGCACCGACATGACCAAGTTGCTGCAATTATACACCAACATTTAGCATACAAATATAAATTCATAAGTGAGATGATACCGTACTATAAATATAAACCCGAAATTATACTAGAAAATAGGAATCAGAAAATCTATTGGGATCGGACGATAATAACAGACAAAACTATACACTTCAACAGACCAGATATAACCGTTCACGACAAAACTAATAAAGAAGTTTACCTTATAGATATAGCTATCCCTAACTCACACAACATTCAAACCACAATATCTGAAAAGCTGAGCAAATATCAAGACCTCGCCATAGAAATAAAAACCCAGTGGAAAGCACAAACCATTCACATCGTCCCTATAGTACTCTCATCCACTGGTATAGTACCAAATTCTCTTACACAAAGCCTTAACACTCTACATATGCCCACTCATACCCTGCACCTGATACAAAAAGCCACAATTCTCAACACCTGTCGGATCACCCGGAAGTTCCTTACTTCTTCCACAATATCATCAACGTTCTCTATTTAAATTCATCCTTACACACTTGGTTCCGACCCGTGTGCAAGGTTTTTGTACTCTCATATAAGAGAAGAAAATGAAAGAACTCGAAATAATAATAATAATAATAAACTTTATTTATCCAAAAAACATACAGAGTTTGAAAAACAGTTTGATATTTGGTTTAGAAATAAATGCATTTAAAGGTAGTTTAAGTTACAAAATCTGTACAAGAATAATACTCTACCTCTTAAGCTAGGGTATACCTGTATTTTAAGAGGTAGTTTACGGTCATTAGTTAACAAAAACTTATCTCAAGTGGACTGTGTCATTCTACTGTATGGTAAAACAAAAGTGGAATTGTATGTTGTGTGTGAGTGGTGTGTGTGCAGGTGTGAGTGTAGGTGTATGAGAGTGGTGTGTGTGTGTAGGCGTGTGTGAGTGTATTATACAAGATAGGTGAGTAAAGACTCCGTATAAGAGTAATCCTTAAGGAGCAGCCACTCTGTTAGTTTAGATTTTAGTGCATGTGAGTTGAGTTTTATAATATTGAGATGTTTGTTAATGTTTTTATAGATATGAGTACTTAATATATAATATTGATGTTTGGCGAAGGAGGTCTTGTGTTGGATATTTGGTGGAAGGTACGTGCGTTTATTTGTTATAGGAGGAGGAAGGCCTGCGTGCTTTCTAAGGGTGGATTTAAGCACATAAAGCTGACGAACCGTAAGTACTTTACAGTCAGAGAACAGTTCAGTTGTTGGATACCGATAGGGCTTTTTCGTCATGACTTTAAGTATAGCTCGCTGTGCTCTTTCCACCCTCAGAAATCTTGTCTTAGCGGCACCGCCCCATGCAACTATGCAATAACCTATCACTGATTGGCATAGTGCAAGGTACACCATCTTCAGAGTTTGTAGGTCGGCGGATACTCTAAGAGACTTAAATATATGTATAAGACGTAAAGTTCTGGTGGTGACGGAATGGTTTGACAGTGACAAATATAGCAGCAAAGCATCAACAAAACGGCAATATCTTGATATTCTTAATACAAATTTCAACATAGGCTTTCATAAGCCTAAGAAAGATCTGTCTGATATCTGTCACGTCTTTTTTAATAAAGAAATATCTACAGAAGAAGAAAAATCGGCATTTTTAAAACATGAATCTGCCAAAAAAACCGCGCGTCGCTTAAAACAGCAAGACAAAAATGAAGCGATATTAAATGAAGAGGTCGTTGCAGCAACTTTCAACTTTGAAAACGTTTTTATTACACCACACGGAGACGTAAGTGTTTTTTACTATAAAAGAAAATTATCTACACTTAACTTCACCTTTTACGAGTTAGCTACAAGTTTTTAAAGTCCACAACGTGCCTTTATTAGCGACTTAAACTATTAAATCGAATAATTGTTCACCGCTGCCACCATGTAATGTAATCAAAGACAAGTTTGGATGAGAACTACTTTAATGTCATAAGCAATAGACAATCCACAACACTTAAGATGTCCGTGTGTGTTCTTAGATATTGTGTTAATAAATAATGAGTGTGAACAAATATGGCCATTTATTGAAACCTTAACAGGTTATGGGCTCAGACACGTCAATTAGTGAACAAAACAAGTTGGGTATAAGGTTTTTATTTAATAAAATAAAAAATTGATGCAATGCCGCCATGTTTGCCGTGTCAGACAAAAGAAGTCTCTGCAACAACAATCCGGGTGAATCCCAATTATCCACACGTGGTTTCTATTGAAAAACTAGAAGGTGCTCGAAATTATTCTGCATGGAATTTTCAAATGAAGCTTTTGCTTATTGATGCAGGGCTTTGGATACATGTGACTGCTGATCACAGTAATGATGACCACAATCAACGAGCTTACGCAAAGATTTGCCTCAATATTAGTCAATTATGTTACCCGCATGTGCGCAATGCAAATACTGCAAAGGAAGCATGGCTTGCTTTACAAAAGGCGTATGAAAATACTGGAATTAGTCGGCGCTTATATCTAAAAAGGAAGCTTGCTAGAATTCATTATTCTACTTTTAACTCTATGGAAATGTATACAATGTCGCCCATGCGCATGTGACCGCCCGTACTATTCTGAATATTCATGAAAAAATGTCGAAAATAAACTTCAAAAGGGGGGGTCTATCTATAACATTTTTCATGTTATTCAATTTTTAATTTTTTAAGTAGAGTTTGTAGATTTGCTTTCTATTTTTTGACACATCTCCGAAGTTTATGGGTCGATTTGGATTCTGTTTATTATTTCCAAAAGCTTATGAGTTATTTTAACAGGTTAATTAACATTTTTACTAAAAATTATCGACTACGAAAAAAAAGACGGAGAAAAGAAAGATCGAAGTAATTTTTTCGGTAAAAAATTGTGTATTTATTTTAAAAAAACTAGTGTAAGTCCATAAATTATCCCCATAGGACGACTTTTTTAATTATTATTTGTAATCTACTACATATCAGCTAAAAATTCACAGAACATTACAAATACCTATCTCTGAAAAAAACCAGCAAACAACTTGTTGAACATTTGCAACTATTCAAATAAAAAGGGTCGCTCAGGTAGAAACCGGTTCCTAGAAACAGCTTTTTAATTATGGTCGACAATAAATAAGTTAATAAAGCAGCTGACGTAGCTGAAGCATTTAATGAGTTTTTTGCCAACATACCTGTAAGTACGACTCGCTCCTAAAATTCATCCCCGTCTAAAGCTGAAAACCTTTTGCTTAGTAGTGTATCTAAAAATAGTCCCTTATTTAGCTTCGAACATGTAACGCCTCGTGATGTAGTTAATGTTTTTAAAACACTCAAGTCTAAAAACACTGGTGATTACTGGGGCATCTCGATTAAACTTTTAAGTAATATAATAGACATCGTAGCCCCCTATCTAGCTGTTACTTTTAATAAATGTGTTGATTTAGGAACTTTTCCTGACCTCATGAAGAATAGTAGTCAATAATGGTATTATTTAAATCAGGTAATAAAAACGATGTTGGCAATTTCAGGCCTACTTCTATCTTACCAGCATTTAGCAAAGTATTTGAAAAGTTAATACTCAAGGAGTTACTTAGACATTTTAATTTAAATAGCCTCCTTCATAATGAACAATATGGCTTTACAAAAGGTCGTTCGACTACAGATGCGGGTGTTGCTCTGCTGAAACACATATTTAACTCATGGGAGAACTCGCAAAATGCTATTGGGGTTTTCTGTGATCTCTCCAAAGCCTTTGATTGCGTGCACCATGACACGCTTTTGCGTAAACTGCGTCATTACGGTGTTCAAAACGAAGCTCTCAACGTTATAAATTCTTATTTACATAATAGGTCCCAATGTGTAGATGTTAATGGTGTGAAATCTTCCGGTCTACCAGTTCAGTTAGGTGTATCTCAAGGCTCAATACTGGGTCCATTCTTGTTCTTAGTGTATATCAATGACTTACCATTCTATTTAAAGGGTATCTGTGAAGTTGTACTATTTGCAGATGATACCTCTCTTATTTTTAAAGTAGACAGGAATAGACAAGATTTTGACGATGTAAACAGTGCACTCTCAATGGTTACGGATTGGTTTACGACAAATAACCTAGTTCTCAATGCCAAGAAAACGAAATGTGTAAAGTTCGCCCTACCAAATGTTAGAAATCTAGGACCCAACATCGTCTTAGATAAAGAGGTCCTTGAGTCTGTAAACTCGGCAGTTTTTCTGGGCATAACAGTAGATGCCAAACTTCAGTGGGGCCCACATATATCGAGCCGAGCGGGAAGGCTCAGTTCGGCCGCCTACGCCGTCAGGAAAGTAAGACAATACACTGACGTCGATACAGCTCGGTTAGTCTATTTTAGTTATTTTCATAGCGTTATGTCCTACGGTCTTCTGCTGTGGGGCAAAGCTGCTGATATTCAAAATATATTTGTCCTTCAAAAACGAGCTGTTCGAGCTATTTACCAGCTAGGTGCCATAGTTTCTCTGAGAGATTTTTTCAAAGATATTGGTATCCTCACGGTGGCGTCTCAATTCATCTTCGCCAACATCTTATATATTAGGCAAAATATACACTTATACACTAAAAACAGTGATTTTCACAATGTTAACACTAGAAATAAGGACAAACTACGAGCTCCCTTTCACCGGCTTCATAAGGTTCATAACTCATTTGTTGGGCTTGGTATAACCTTTTATAACAAGCTACCCTCTTCTTTGCTAGATTTGCCTTTTGATGCGTTTAAAACGAAAGTAAAATCCAAGCTTTGTTCAAAGGCATACTATTCTATAAACGACTACTTAAATGATAAGAATAGTTGGTCGCTGTGATTAACTCAAGACAATGTCTATGTTCTTTCTCCAGATTACCTACTGACAAGTTATATGAGTTTATAGTGTATTTTTTTTATTTTTTTTTATTTTATTTGACTATAAGTCAAGCTATTTTAAATTTTATTTCAATTTATTGTTGACATAATCTACTCATTACAATGTTTTTTCTAATGAGTTGTATTGCAATATGTGGTTAGCTAGTGACCTCGACAATTGATCATATTAGTTATTGTTATTAGTAGTTAACTGTTTGTTTTATTTATTTCGATGGTCCTAGTTTATCATTTATAACTTCCAGTTACAACTATATGTAAGCGGGCACGCCCTTTATGCCTGGAGGCTTTTATTTAGATATTAAGTTCGGTTTACGTTTAGTTTTTATTTCTGCCTGAGTATAGTTCTCGATGATTTTGTGTGGTATATTGGCGTGTGCTAGCTAACATATGGCACATTTTATAGTTTAGTTGCATTGAATAACATCAGAAACGAAGTGCACGGTGAAACTGAGAATCGGTGTAAGTAAATATTATTATGTATTATAACCATGATACACGTTAAATATTCCTGCGCAAATAGTTTTATCGTGAATAGCATATGAATTATCTCAACATTTTTCACGCGCCGCTTAGATAATCAAGTTTAGTGACAGTAAATAAGACAAACATATAGGCTTTTAGAAGTGACAAAAATACTTAGGACAAAACAGCTAGTGCTTATCTTTCCAAAGTCATTAAATAAATTATAAATAGTATTTTTAAATTTAATTCATTATTTAAATGAGGCATTTGATATACGTAATGATTCAATTGTTTACTTAAAAATTAGTTTTAATGGCGATTCCTTATAAGCTGGATAAAAACTCTCCACGCAGCTATTTTACAGCATAACTCTGAATAAAAAGTCACGCCTTTCTAATTATTAAGCTTTTATTTGAGAAATAGTGATTTGGTAGTACAAATAACTGAATAATACTTGAATAAGTTACTAAATATGACTGATTACACAGCTAATTAGGGTTCAAAATAAAATGAGATCGACCCAATTTCTCAGGAAAATGTATACTTACCTATTTATTATAACTTACACCTATAATAACAAAATAATTAGCAGTTCTATAAAGTCCACATTATGTTTTTCAAAGCAAATAATAAAACATTTTCTCTCTTTTGAAGCATATAGGTATGTACGTATTATAATAGGTTGTATGTAAATACATAGTAAAATATTATAGGTACTTAAATAAAATACAAACAACAAATTATAAAAAAAATACCTACCCTATCTTCAACGAAAAACCTACATGTATTGTATGCATTATACGACCGCGAAACCCGCGCCGCCGCCGCGCCGCTGCCCGCACCCCCTCTCTCTCTACTACCGACCGCGCTCGCCGCTCAAAATTATTGGTCAGTCAGTTGCGATTATTCGGACGGCTGCGAGTGCGTGTCGTGTGTTGACTCGCGAGAATATAGTTTTTAAAAGGTATTTTTTATTGTTTTTAAATATCATTAAATAGTACCTGTTTTATTGTGTTCCTAATATAAAGCGAAATGTTTTGCAGGAAAATGCCATTTAAGATAGTGTCCACACGTCTAAGGGGCAGAGCAGAATTATCTACTGTACCATCCCACTGGGAAAACAAAGGAAAACTTCGGTGGCCCAAATATAATGCCGATTCTCTTTGTAAAGACGAAAATGCTCAACCTGGTCCAGATTGGATTTCCATGAATTGTACCTTAAAACGGAAGAATTTTCCAACGTATGAAGATGCAGAAGAAGAGTTAACTAATATGCTGGACAAAACTGATACTGACACTGATAATGACTTCATGAATAATCGATACGGTTCCATGCAAAATTCTACGACGGAGTGTCCCAATCTTAACTCTTTGGCTCAATGTTTGGTATGTATAATACCCAATTATGAAACCTACACTATAAATACAACTAGACAGATCAATTATTTACGATACAAATTACAGACCCGGGCGTGACATCTGATTTCTTAAATATTTCGCGGCAAAGATTAATGAACCGTACCTACACAACGTGCTTGTTTCAAATAGGTTTTTATTTTTATTTAGACAAGTAGGTACTTTTATGTTCTATAATTTGCATTCATATTCATTTTGGTTTCCTTAGGCATTTAGTTACTTCATTTTATGTGTTTGTTTATGTGTTTAGCTCATACAAGCATTTAAACTAAGAATTGAATAGTGATAAATTCGCTGTAGGTAAAAATCTCTTTTTTAACAGATAAGGGCCTAGTGCGAGTTTCATTTTACCATCTCGATCAAAAGCATCGAGCGCGTTCGACGTTCCGATTGGCCCTTCACCGGTGACGGCCGGCCGGCTTCCAATCGGAGCGCCAAACGCGGTCGATGCGTTTGATCGAGATGTTAAAATGAAACTCACACTAAGCCCTCAGTATTTAGATAACTTTATAGTATAGCTTTAGGTGGATTTTTTAAGCAAAGGAAAAACCTCACTTTTCTTTGCTTAAAAAATCTACCTGTATAATAAATAGGTAATTGTTTTTATTTAATTTAGTACCTTGAACTATTAATAATTTTTTAGGGTTCCGTGCCCGAAGGGTGCCAAACGGAACCCTATTACTAAGCCTCCGCTGTCCGTCTGTCTGTCTGTCAGCGAGCTGTATCTCATGAACCGTGGGTAGACAGTTGAAAACTTCACACATTATGCAATTCTATTGCCGCTATGAGAGACAACAAATAATAAAAATTTAATACTTAAAACTAAACATGAAAGGGGCGTCTCTATACAATAAGCTTATGATTTGAAAAAAAAAAACTAACCTTGGCAAGTGGGGTGTCGTTGTCTAGAGCTCGTCGAGTAGAGAACATTTATTTTTACTTTTTTTATCTTCTAAAATGATGTAATAATGTGGTCGTAAAAGTTGTCAGTTTTAGACCATTTTTATTCGAGCTCTATCTCCACAACTAAACAAGTTAGGAATTTAAAACTTTTGTATACCATGTACCATATACTATATATAATTAACAAATATTAAAAACGCCGATTCATAAGGTATTTATTTAAATATGGGTGATTTTCTGCAACTGCAAAAAAAACTTTGTAATTTATAGTATCATTATGAAATACAAAATCTTTGCGATTTTCACTAAGATGAAAAAAATAATATTCTTCGTTTAGTATTATAATTTTTTTGCTAAATAATGTTCGGAGGTACGGAACCCTTCGTGTGCGAGTCCGACTCGCACTTGGCCGGTTTTACTTTATTCCTACTTTATCTACCTAATGTACGCGCGCACACACAGACCCACACACTCATATTTTTGTATCTTTTTAATTTATTTTATATTTTTTTTGTAGATCGATTCTTCAGTTGTAACTGCGAATAATGGAACGTTTGGACAAAATTCGAGTTCTGTAGTTACCGACTCTAATGGTGTAATTTATGAGGTAGTTACCGAAGAAGGTTCAAATCAAGTAATAGGAAATACACTAACACAGCAACCAGCTAGCATCGGGGGCCCATTACTACAGCAAATCGAGAATATTTATGTGGTACAAAAAGTTATCATTGACAACCAAGAAAAAATAATGAAAAAATTATCAGAATTCTCTGTACAGTTGGAAGAATCGCTACGTAATCGAGAGCCATTCGTTACTACGTTGAGTCAATCTCAAGGTATGCAAACAAAACGAATTCTGATAAAAGCTATTGACAATATTCAAGGTCTGCAACAACTAGATTCGGAGCTTTCAACCCCGGAGGGATTTGAAAGCCTCCAAGAAAAGTATTCAATCTTATGTTCAGGATGCCTACCACGAGCTCTTAGCGCGATCCATTTTAGGACCTAAACTGAACTGTTCTTCTAATTCGTACCATGACGTTAGTTTAACGATTCAATTTAGGCCATGCCATGTGACAGCGATTGTCCCAAACTGAGTCGCAAGTTTTGGTTTCATTCATTCTTGTTTGGTACCATGACGTCCTTATAGCAGCTCAGCTGAAATGCTCAACTGTCAAAATAAGCGATTCAATAAAAGTTACTATTTCTCTAACATAAACTGAAACGTTTGGTGAATTATTGACGAAAATAAAGTTTTTTAGTGCTATTTTAGTGGAATTGTACAAAAACCAATCTAAGTGAGCTTTAATCTTTCTTTTAAACGTCTAAAACACCTATTTTATATGCCTTTTTTAACCGCATTCGTTTTTGTCTAACAGATTTCTGATGAACTACTTTTATTTGAGTTTTTTGAGGAAGATTCTGCCTCGCACTATGCCCACTATGCCCCAACTCAACTCGCACAACTTTGTTTACTCTGGTACGTTCGAAACAGAAACACAATTTGTTTTATTACGTCGAAATAAAAATATTTTTTTCGTATACTTAATAAATAGCAAAAGGTAAATAAATATCTACTTTGACTAAGAATTATTTTAACAATAGTTACCGTCTTAATGTGGAATCTTAAAAAAAACTGTTGATTGTCTGTTTTACTTTGAAGTAATGATACTGAGTTAAGAACAAATAAAATGTTACTTGCTTCTGAACGTGTCTGACACTAAATAACGTGCGCGAAACAAACTTATTTGACAATAATAGCGTTGTCTCGTTTTCACCAAAAACGTTCCAAACGCGGCCGCGCGGTTCAGCCACAGATTGCGATCTTTCATTCACTTTTAACGATCCAAATGCCGCTGAGCTTATTGGACGTCATGGTACGACTTTGAAGCGATGCAGTTTAAGAACCTAAACTGAAATGCCTTGCTTTTGAATCGTTTTTAATTAGATCATGGTAGGCATCCTGTACGAGGCAATGGTACTAACTGTGCCTACAGACTACTAGATGCTTTGTTTACGAAGGATTTTTTGTGCAAATGTTCCTGGACTGGAGGGAGTCGTAAAGCTGATGTAAAAATAGGATTTAAGGGGTATAAAAACATAATCAATTTTTTTTTTGTCATGGTTAACTCTTGGGACAATACTTACACGATGGAAAGTAATGAAGATTTCTTTAAAACGGTATTAAGAAATGCGTTAAAGAGAAAAGATTCGAAAAATGTTCGCTTATCAGCACCGAAGAAAAGAGTAAAGAAGAATACGTCTAACAAAAATGTCAACGAAACTGAAAATAATAGTAACGAAGACAAAGAAAATGAATCTAAGAATGACAATGAAAATGACTCTAATAACGACAATAAAATTGACTCTGATAACAACAATGAACATGGTCCTCAAAACTATGTTTTGGGAAATTCAAAACGGCAAAATCAGAGTGGTGAAAACCGTCAGGCTCAGAACGATGAGGAGGAGGATGAAGAATCTCTCTGTTAGATTAATTTTGTTATATTGTTTTGTCAGTTGGTTTGTTGAATCAGCGAAAGAATATAATATGTGTGTCCCTGACTGACGAGCATTCGCCTGTAATGTAACATTAGATTCGATTTTGATTTTTAGTTGATTCCATAATGTCAGACGAAGCGGTCAGGGAGGGAGGACGTTTATGCTAATCAAGGAAAATTTTGGTTAATTATAATGACATTGCTAGTTACCCTCAAAAAGTATTAGCAGATATTAATTTTATTGTAGAGTTAATTTTGAATATTGGTGCATTATACATTGCGTTGCGTTTAGTGGGTATGCGCCATATTTACACATGTTCCTACGCCAAACCCTAGAGCATCGTCCAGCTCACGCTAGTGGGGTCTAGGCCTACATATTGTTGACTTAGAACAGTTATACTTTTCTATTTTTAGTAAGTACTTAGTAGCATTTACTATAGTAGTTTTTTTAATGTTTTTTTTTTTGATTACGCTTACTGTTTTTTAATTTACTAATTGTAATTTTGTACGGAATTTTTGAAAATTTAAGAAATAAAAGAAATTGAGATTATTTTAAACGCTTTTATTTATAATAATTAACTACCAACAACAAGTCACTTTTATGGTGTCAAAGTATGCAACAAAGGAATAAAATAAATTTCGTTATTGTATGGGGTACTCACAAATTTGAGTTTGACATTAGAAAAATTTACATTAATGTAGCGATTACTCTTCTTCAGAGCACTTGTTTTAAACATATTAAAATAAGATGATTTTATAGGTTTATCGAATAATTCAAAGGTATCTTCTATTTTGTGCCCTTTAATATATATTTCAGTAATTTCTATCACTTCTACTATTGCTCCTTCGAAAGTCATAAAATATTTATCACTACTTTTATGTGAAATTCTGAATTTTCCATAATCAAGTATGTTCTGTTGCCTACTTTTAAATAGTTTCGGATATCGAGTTTCGTCTCTAACAATAATTGTTTTTGCAACACATGCAACACTTTCGTTCAGTCTTTTAGCGACTTGAGACAATGGTTTTCTGCCATCTCTAAGCATTTTTTTTATTGAATAGAGCTTGTTTTCAAAAGGGTATGAATTGAACGTGTTGAGTGTACCAAATTTTCGGACTTCTTCTGTAATATGTGCTAAATTATGAATATTGCTTGTCATATAATCACCATAAAATCTTTTGAAGTTATTCACAAAATATATAAATAGTTCTTGCGAAAGATCTAGCAATGACCTGTAATTTTCACATGAACAAATCGTAATTGCACAATAAAGCGTCAGGAAATGTTCATAGGCGTCTAGTGGAAGCACGTGAGGTAAAATAATAACGCTCAAATAATAAAAAAAAGTCCGAAATTCGGTTGCTTTCCAAAAATGCAGTTCCTGTAATCCTCGCACAGAACGATGAATTTCTGAAGGTATTTTACAGGCGTTTAAAAAATCTGAAACTATCTGTATATCTCGAGCTCTCCATTTAGTTACAAGTTTTCCAAAGTTGCCGTCGCGCCAACCTAAGATAAGTCTTTTCATTACCCCTAAGTCTATAAGATGTAAAGAATCAGAAATCGGGAAATCTTCGACCATGTCAATAGGTAATTTTAAAAGAGGTGTGTCTGTCTTGTGATGATTTCCATATCTTTTTGCTCTAAAATCTTGATCAGTTCTTTTAGGACATCCCGTATTCGGAAATATAACTGTGTGAGATCGATGGGAGTATTCTCCTATTGTTGTGCATTTAAGACAACCGTGCTTGGCATTAAAATTGCAAACCCCTGAAAAAAAAATACATTGACTTACATAAATAAAAACCATTTAATAGGAAGCGCTATATTTATGATATTAAATATCTCCAATCGATATTTGAAAAGGTTTTAAAGCAGGCCACTCTGTTTCGAAAAATATCTAAATGTCAGCTAGTTAGAAGGTTGGTTACTACTTATTGAAATTGTTAAAAATAAATTAAACTACAATACCTTTAATAAATGCTCTTGCTGGAGAGTCACAAATGAAGCATCTTATTTTTATACTTATTGTGTGTGTTGTACATTCTTTGGATATTTGAATTCCATTCTTAAGAATATAGTCAATTTCAGTAACAAAATCTTCTAAATATTCATTTAAGTTTTTAGGTTTTCCAGATCCATAATAAATTCCCACAATAAAAGGTTCTATATCCGGTTTTCCATATAAATTACACAGTATTGGCCAAAATTCTTTTTTTGTACTTTTGAATATTGGTAAACCATCGAAATTCAGATTTAAATACACAATATCTGGTACTTCCTCCAAAGCACTAAAAATATTTTTTAATGGTGCAGTGAGACCGTTATGCCAGTACTCTCCACCTTCAATTGTTTTTAAAGTGATATTTCGGGGAGTTTGTAGTAGGGTTCTAGGATCTGTCGGTAAGATTCCGGGAATCCTTTCATTGACAATTGCCATCAATTCTTTCAGTGCGACTTGTGAAATATTTTTACTAAGTGCCCATTCTTTAATTTTACAGCAAAACGTTATATTTTTAAATTCAATGTAATTCACATCTGATTCCTCCTCACTAGATGCGGAACCATTGTCTTCTGAATTCCGTACAAAATCTCTATCGACATTATTTGAAGGTACGGAACTCTCTTCAAAATCTATATCGATATTATTTAAAGGTACGGAACTCTCTTCAACATCTATATCGATATTATTTGAAGGTACGGAACTCTCTTCAACTGGATCTGTTCGGACTTGAATCAACATATGACTAAGCTTCTTCTCAGTACATATTTGATTCGTTTGTGCATTCGTATTTTTTTCTAAAACTGTATTTTTTAACTTCATATACTCTTTCATACATTTACGACGAATTCCTCCAGTTCTTCTCCTAGATTTCCATGATTTATTTTCCATTTTTAACCAGACTGTTCACAACAAACCCGCGGTACAACATTACGCAACAACAATAAAACAATGTTTTAACGTCCCTAATTCAATGTCTACCCAGAAAAACTCTGTATAACTTGTTTGAAAATTGTACTTTTACAAGTAATTGCGGAATAAGAATACATAATTCAGCTTCCATCTGTGTTAGTTTGCTATAAACTATGACTTTATTTCCATTATACCGAAGTATGCTCCTTAAAGAACCCAGAAATCAATTTTATACAGTAGCTGAATAATTGATAAAACTTGGAACCTTATGTGACTTGAAGGCAAAATAAAAGCGGTTATTCAAAATCAAGCTTTTAACTACACCATTATTCAGAAAACAGCTGCTTAGGACACAATTTTACAGCATATAGTGGTTTCATAAGCAATAAGCTGAGTAAATTTTGTATATTAGTATTAGACAACCACGTATATTCAGCTACTTATACTATTATACAGATACATGCTATCACAGGCACTCTTTTTCAAATTAAAGTCATCTGTAATGCATTAGGCTTAATAACATTTGTGTTATATACGGTATAGAAGTTATTACTAAGCTTTAAAAAAAAAAGCCAACTTAATACAACTTTTAGTAAGTTTAAAAAGTTATAAAGGCCGAAAAAGAATATTATTCAGAATTTGACTCTTTCAATAGCCACTTACTCACACGTTATGTAGCTTATAGCTGTAAACATTTGCGAATTGCCATTACTCAAACTTTATTCACCATGACTGTGTTACTTGGGTTGTACCGCTATCCCCACCGCCAGTTGACCTGCGCGCAGTGAGATGATCTAACGTGTGTTTGTTGTGAGCGCCGTGCAAATTTTCTGGATTACGTAATATTTTATCATAAAAGGTTAGTAAATATTATAAATTTCTTTATTACACTTATTTGGAATAAGTATCCGCATATTTTTGAGTAACAAACAATGTCATAAGTAACATGAATTTGATATAATTTTGAAAGAGAAGTTCGTAACGGTTTTTTTGTGCTTTTTTTGCATTTGCTTATTTTGAACAGTGAGAACATGGTAATAATCTTATCATATATGGTGTAAAGGTTTTTATAATAACGTAACATATAGTTACATTGCTATTTGCTTTAGTAAAGGTATAATATTGCTTTGTTATAGATGGATAAGGAAGAAGCACGTATTATGAAACTTTTCGAAGAAGCGTCGTCGACGGGAAGCACGATACCAGACCCATTTAGTGTTAGTGATGATGATCAGTATGGATCTGATGGTGACTATAATCCTTGTAATGATGAAGTTAGTAGTGACAGCAGCAATCCTTCTGTAAACAAAACTAGGTTATATCGTCGTAATCGTTCTTCTAATAGGTCTCAACCCGTAAATACAGCTCCATTGCGTAATCGTACCTCTAGTTCGAGCTCATCGTCATCATCTGATGTGAACCAAACCGAATCGCTACAGACTGACTCTGACGAGTGTCAAGATGTGACACTAACTGAAAATGTTCCACGTAGTCAGGATGATTCTATTACTTCATGTGAATCTGTGCAATCGGAATCAATAATCCAGTCTAATACTACCCAAACGGTCGAAGAGCAACAGGAGGCTGATTATAGTTCGAATATACCTATGCAAGACCCAGAACCAGGCCCAAGCAATGTATCAGAGAGGCATAACAGGCCCGTTACACCACCTACAACTGTAAATTGGGAACACACAACATTAGATATCCCAGAATTCAATTTCGATTCTACATCAACAGGCGTTCAGTTTCATATGGATGAAAATACTTCGGTTCTCGATGTATTCAGACAATTATTTCCATCTCATATTGTTAGGCAAGTTATCGACCATACAAATAAATATGGTGAGGCTCTTTGCAATAAAAATAGACCAATGACGAGACATAGTCGTAGATACTCATTCAGGAAAGTTGAAGAAGATGAATTTCTTAAATTTCTCGGACTGTGTTTATTACAAGGACAAATAAATATCTGTTCCTAAAAAACGAAAACTGTTCACCTATTCAGACATTCTGTATTATCATCCAATATTTCCATATAGTATGTCACAAAGAAGATTCGAACAAATACTAAGATGTCTTTACGCTTCAGACTTAAATGCTAAAGGAAGTGCTAAGATCGATAATTTTATAAATAACATGTGCAAAGTATTTCAAAATTGTTATAAACCTGAAAAAGAGCTTTCGTTAGATGAATCTTTACTGTTGTTTAGAGGAAGAATTAAGTTCAGACAGTACATGAAAGGCAAAAAAGCACGATATGGAATAAAATTTTACGAGCTGACGACTGCAGAAGGATTTGTTCTCAATATAATTATGTATGCTGGGAAGACCGATGTTCCTGCTGATAAAGGAAAGAAAACAGAAAAACTCGTTCTTTGGCTAATGAGGCCCTATATGTTGAAAGGCCACCATCTTTTTATGGACAATTATTATAATTCGGTACCCTTGTCTGAAAAACTATTAGATTTAAAAACACATACCAATGGAACTTTAAGGTCAAATAGGAAAGATAATCCTAAAGTAGTTGTTTCTAAAAAACTTAAAAAAGGACAGTATGTTTGGGCGAGAAAAAATAAAGTATACGTGTCCAAATGGGTCGACAAAAGACCTGTACACATGATTACCACCCTAAACCATCCAAAAATAATTAATGATCATAACAGACACGGTCAACCTAAATCTAAACCGCTGGAAATCTCGATTTATAATAAATATATGTCAGGTATTGACCGTTCCGACCAAATGGTCTCATACTATTCATCTCCCAGTAAGACAGTAAGGTGGTATAAAAAGGTACTTTTCCATATACTAGACCTAGCAGTTTGGAACAGCTTTTATATTTATAAAAAATATCGTAAAGGTAATACTAAGAGTTATGAATTTATAGACTTTCGGGAGGATTTAATAATAAAACTCTTAAAATTAGATCCAGCTCTAAAACCAGACAAACTGATAAAACATCATAGATATGAGATAATCGACAGAAAGTAAGAAACGAATCTGTACCATCCTCGAATGAAGAAACATCTTTTCCGATTGGTCACTGGCCTGAAAAGATACCTAAGAAAATCTCTTGTAATAAGAATACATTTTTGAAATGCAAGATGTGTACTAAAAACAAGACACGGAGAGAAACTAGCTATAGGCGCAAAGGGTGCCCAGAGAAGCCTGCTCTATGCCCTTCATGTTTTGAAGAGTGGCATAATCAAACAGCTACAAACCTATAGTCTACATCTTCATATTTTAATATACCTACGTATCATTAAACATTGTTTGTTAATTATTAAAGAGGTACATACCTATACAATTAAGGCTGATTAAAAAGTAATAAAGATATTTGACTCGGACAATTAAGAATGTTAAAGATTTTTTGATTAAACTTATATTCCTAGCCAGTTGTATCATTTCAATTTCCTAAAGAAGATTGGCGAGTTGGGTACCTCATCAAATTCAAACGTTTCAAAATCGAATTATATGCAAATTATAGGTCTTATATCCGTAGTTACTTTCTAAGCTAAAATGTTATATTAGATGTTGGGGGTAATTAAAAAACCATGATTTTAGGTTGCAGCCCCGATACGGAAACAAAACGCACTACTAATGCAAAACAAAACGCATAAAATAAAGTGTCGGTGTTGCCATAAAATAAACCTATATCGATGATGCTGACTTACGAAGTTTTACTTCACTTGAAGAAAAAAATCGTATAATCAATAAAATAAGTGCAATACAATAAAAATATGTGCAAACATAAATATACTAGATAAAAATAATAAAACTACGTAAATCAGGTTTGACGTAGTACGTCTTGAATGAAATGTATTTCACGGGTGGTGGTGTGAGATTAAAAAAAAGTTAGAGAATGCTAAGTTGAAAGGTAATCAATAATCACATAAAAAATACGAAAAGGGTTATTAAATAGATGGACAAAGCCATTCCACAAGTATTGTGTATGTTTTGGAAAGTATCTTTCGTGCAAACATTGTTCAATGATCAATAAAAAGAAAGTAAATCGATTTGATTCAAGAATAGATGCTCACTTTAATTAAACAACATATTATAATATAAATAGCATTCAATTCAATTCATTTTATTTCAGATAAATTACAATTGCATTGCTTTTACAAATTAATTTCGTATAGATCGATGATTTTAATCGATTTGATTTATTAATCAATATTTGGCAACACAGCTATTAGTTATTTCAAATTAAAAAAAAAATATTTTGTGTCAGACGCTGTGGTCAGACGTGTCATGTCAGTCATGGTATTTTTGTTCTAGTGTTAATTCGTCGTTCTCGTTTGTGATATTTGTAACGTTTTCTGCATTGTGAAGTGTGAACTCTTATTTTGAGCCACCACGTTGCTATAACATTACAATTTGCGTTCAGTTGAGTATACTTACTCCTGCGCAGTGAGATAGGACTCTTCATAATTTACTGTATGATCTGTGAATGTTGTTCGTGCTTTAACAATGTCAGCAGTTGATCTTCGGTGTATAAACTGTGATGTGCGCCTATCACGCCTTCGCCGACATGTCTTGTCTGCCGAGGATGATAACCTTGTAACTACTATTCAACGCTGGACTTATCCAAGAGATGTAAGTATATAAAAAATGAGTCTTACAATCGTACACATGACAAAAAGTAGCGTGTTAGTTTTATACCATGAAAAAGCATGTTGCTGGCACTTACGTTTATGGTCTGTTTGCTAGTGTTTTGCAGCTTAGAAGTTTACAATACTGGATGCGCCACTCAGACAGTGCTAGTTGTGATACAAATATCAAACAATTTAAATTGCTTGTGTTTTACAGAGCACTGAAACTGATTGCATTTGCCATGCATGTTGGGAATTGGCAAATTATCAGTTACTGCATGGAAATGGGCAAGCACATTCTTCCCAACAAGTTGGTCATCATTGTCTATGCATTAACTGTGGTCGATCCATTTTACGGGCCCATAAACGGCAAGTGGTCAGACCAAATGCAAGCGAAGAAGAGCGGATGATAGCTGCTATTATATCTACATGGATACATCCACGTCAGGTATGTTATTTTTTAGCTATTAGATTCAATTATGTGTTTTACAGTAGTGTCTTGTACCTAATGTTACCTAACTTGTTTGTTTCAATCCCCTTAGTTATATTTTTCTTGTCTGTTAAATATTGTCTATGTGTTAAAAAATAGTAATATGTCGTTAGTACATCATGCATTTATGTAGATACATCATAAATAACATTTCTATTTTTTGTTGCAGCTCACTTCTGTAGATCAAGCATGTGTTCCATGCTGGCTACGGGCTCAAAGAGCCTCACGACGTGGCCACCCATCTGGCCTCTCTAACATTAATCAGCCACTCCAATCAGGAGATGCCAATAATTCACCTGGACACCCTTCACCGGTCAATGTTCATCCTGATTCACCGGAATTCCAAGAATCAAATCTGGCAAATGATGATGATAACAATATTGCTTGTATCAATTGTGATATGCAGACTTCTGAAGCAACTGGTCATTGTTTATCTACTGCTAATGTAAATCTAGTTGCAATCATAAAGCTGTGGATATTCCCGAGAGCTGTAAGTATGAATTAAATTAAAATATTCATGATTAAAGACAACTATTGGCCAACATTTTTATGCAAAGCATTTTTTTAGATCAACACTTCTGATTACATATGCAATTCTTGCTGGGTGATAGGAATGCATCAGCTGCAACATACCTGTATTGTTTGTGGTACTTCAATGATTGGTACTGAGAGTCATTTAATCAATCATGCATCAGAGGAGGAAACCCAGATAGTTGCAATAATTAACCAGAGGATACAGCCACGCCAGGTATGTATGTGACATTTTTTTGCTTTGTATGTTTTTTTCTCTATTATTTCCTGGTAGAAAGACACACTCAAAGAAAAAGAGATGTTATGATATGGCGGGTGCTAATTACTGGTGATGAATAACTTCCCCTAGAATCTATATAGACCTGTTTATTTTGGTATTGATGTTTAAGTATTTATGGGATTATTTTGTATTTAAGTATTTATGGGAGACTCCCTTACGTGGAGACCATGACAATTGGTGTGTTTTCTGGCGCATGTATTATAAATTATTTCCTTGAGTGACTTCTTCCATGCAAGCCCAAACATAAATTATGTGAAATAATTTATTAATAATCGATGTACTCATCTATGTGTTCAATTTTAACATAAAATAATGTATATGAAGGCCTAAATATTAACACAACAAAAACGAAAGCAATTACCAACAGCATAATAAAAATAGTTATTCAATAGAGAGAAAATAGTAGATTGTTATCAATGTGTTAAGTAATAAGTTGAACCTTAAACCTTACTGTTACACTTTGTATAATATGTTTGCAAGTTATTACTACTGACTTATATTTACTGGTCCATAAATGAGTATAATGGTGATAGTCGGAAAAGAGTACACTTAATGGGGCTACAATTAGTAGCCCCATTAAGGGTTATACTTAGTAGAATTTATATTAGTAGGCTTATAGTGGAATCTGATTTTAAGGCAATAAAAAGTTCATAATATGCATCAAAATAAAGTATTGATTTGTTTTAACAGGTTACATCAAATGAACCAATTTGCGTAACTTGTTGGGAACAAGTACAACAAGAACTTCTGAGACAACACGAAAATCAACTTCGAGCTCAAACAATCACTCTGCCCAACTTAAGAAGAGTACCAGAAACACCCAGGCACTGCTTATTTAGTGGTTGTCGCAACTCGGAACGTTTTCACATTCCTGACAACATACGTCGACGCGTGTTGATAGACAATAACTTTTTCATACCTAGAGGTTCTCGTGTTTGCGCTTATCATTTGGGACGCAATACATACAATGAACTGTATACTGCTGATTATGCTCTTGATTATTTCAACCCAATCCAAATTGAAGATATGCTTTTTATTTTGATGGAAGAAAATGATTTTCAGTTTGGTGACATCCAAAGACTTCCTGATCATTTGGTACATTACTGGGTTGGAATAAGTAAAGAACAGCACCAACAAATATTAAATGAGACACCAACATTGAGAAGCATGCGTCGAGGAAGTCTTGCACTCACAGCATTATTATGCAAACTCCGCACTGGAGACTCAAATGAGCGACTTTCGGCACTTTTTCAGGTCCCAAGGCGAACCTTAGAGACCTTAATGAATGTAGCAAGGGAGAGCTTGGTGCCTGAATTTGTAGCCCTGCATCTGGGAATGGGACATATTCCACATGAACGAGTCTGTGAAAAAAACTCCTTAATAGCAGAAGGCTTATTTGGTAGTACAGATGGAACTGCTATAGTAATTGCCGATGGCACTTATATATACACTCAAAAGAGTTCCAATTATCTATTTCAAAAAAAAACATATTCACTCCACAAATACCGAAACTTGGTAAAACCATTTCTAGTTGTATGTTGTGATGGATATATTTTAGATGTGTTTGGTCCGTATGCTGCCACCACAAACGATGCCACGATACTAAACAACTTATTAGATGAAGAAACTTTTCTACATTTCTTTAATGACAATGATGTATTCATATTAGACCGTGGCTTCAGGGACTCCATGGATAAATTGCATAATAAAAATTTACTGGGTCATATGCCCGAAACAATGTCGCCTGGTCATTCACAGCTTACAACCTTAGAAGGAAATAGATCGCGTTGCGTGACTATTAATAGATGGGTTGTGGAAGCTGTAAATGGCCAGATAAAGAGAGATTTCAAAATCTTCAGACAAGAGTATTTCAATCGTACGAGTCCTCATCTTATGAAGGATTTAAAAATCGCTTGTGCTCTATTAAATGCATTTGGAACGCGATTTACTAACCCAGAAAACGCTCAAATAATATTAAATATTATAAATGAACGTTTATTTTTAGAGAACGAATTAGCCGCGATTGTAACCATGGAGCGCCTGAATCGTCGCAGTATTATGTTTACGGATATAGATGCCTCAAATATATCATTCCCACGGCTTTCCATGGAAGAATTGGTGTTGTTTGCGTGTGGCACATACCAGATCCGTCAAGCTAGATCATACGTTGGAGAACATTTCCGTTTTCACGGAATTTACACACTGGAAATAGGTCGCGACCAGCTGGATTTGACCAGTTTAGGAGGAGAAAATTCTTTTTTGTTAAGAGCGAAAATAAAATCCCGTCATGTGGGACGGAAAACATATTTTGTTTTCATTGCCATTGAAAGAGAACAGCAAGGTCGGAGCGCCATCATCGGCTACTGCTGTAATTGTATAGTAGGACTCAGAACCGTGGGTTGTTGTTCACATGTCATGAGTGTAGTGTGGTATTTAGCTTACGCTCGACACGAAGGAACAACCCCCCCTGCGGTATTTCTTGACAGTGTATTGTTAACATTAGAATAAAAAGTTAGTACTTATTTATACGATGGTTTTATTTTTTACCTAGTCTATTTTAAATTATTCATTATCTTTTATCCTGTTGACGAACATCTTGTGGATGGACCATGGACCATCTTGAATGCGGATTCGAATCCCGCAAAAAGTAGGTGTATGTTATTATGTACCCTACTATTATAAGTGACGTTATAGCAATCGGACGGCCTAAAATAATTCAAAATCTTATCTATATTTGCCGTTTTCGTACCTATCTCAACTTACTACCCTACCTACCTTAAAATCTTACTAGGTAGTAACACAAAAACCCTTCTATAGTTATTAAAAAGTGCATCTCTCTCATCTATCCACTATATCTGAGTGAAATGTGTGATTTCTATGGGTCTGTCTTGAGTTACGTAAGTAGGTAGGTAGGTACCTATATTACTATTATTTTTTGTGGTCCATTTTGAGGTTATGTATAAATCAATTTACTAACCCCAACTCTAATGTATGTCTTACCATTACATATTTTGTTAAACTCTGTTGTAGCATTTAAATCCATATATTCATTCTATGAAACGGTAAGCCTTTATGTGGTACTGAAAATACATGGGTTTCTGCCAATCTCCTTTAAGTTGACGCCTATGAACGTTGTGTCGTTTAGCATGGAATATCAGACCATCGTGGTGGCGGCAACGCATATAAACGTCAGACGTGAAATAACGTTGCGCCATATAACACAGTTCTAAGACGTACGTATTACGGCGGGACGTCTTTAGACGTTGCTTAACTTTGTATGGGAAAAAGGTGCGCCTCAGTACCAACATTCAGAAATGGGGTTGCTCACGCGAACGTGTTAATTAATGGTTTGTGGTGTTTTTCTGGTAGATGTAAGTACTAACACTAGTTTTTAAGTCGTGTGTATACTAACCAAATGGACTAGTTATGGGTCCGAAATAAAAGATATTATTATTATTATTTTTGCTCTTTGACATTTCTCGGGACCCTGGCGTCCCGGACCTTTGGAAGGCGTACGAGGGGCCGAAGCCAACTCGCAGAGGCCCGTTAGGCGTTTTAATGAAATGAGGCACCAGCCGACGATTATCCCTGTATGCACTATGCAAGTGCACCCAAGGACCACCCCCGGTTGGTGTAGGACTATTGCAGCATATGAAACAAAGATATTGGACTATGGGTTTGGGTGGCTTAAGTTGACTGGAGACCTGGAACTATGGAAGGACTATGGCCCCTGCCTGATCAATGTTTCATATGTAGACGGATAAAATGGCAGGGGGTGACTTGCACACTCAATAATGGGCCCCCGGAAGCGTATTTCCATATCCGTGTACATTAGGAGGCAGTACTGCCTTGAAACACGCACGGGTTTGTCGCGCTAACTGCCTTTACAAAATCGTGTTCAATTCAAGGCGCATTTCCTCCAATCGCGCACGGGTTTGGAACGCCATCTGTTCTTCCAAACACGTGTTCAAGGCGATGCATGGAACTTAGCCATGAAGTTCGCGCGTAAACAACTTCGCTCGCGTCTCGCCACTCCGCCAGTCACATAACATTAGTTTGTTTTTCCACTGTGCAGCGTTTGAAATAAATAACTTATCTTGTGATAGTGATAAATAAATAAAAAGCTAAATGCAAAGCTAAAGTCAAATGGTACTTCTTAGGTTTGTCGAGATATAACTCAAGTTATACCATTAGATCATTTTGAGGTTATGGTAATAAAGTGTGCTTTCGATTAAATATGGAACTATTGAAGAATATACTTAGTGGTATTGTGGACAATTTTGAAGTCGTAAAATATGATGGAGACAATGATAATTACCAATGTAAAATTCGATGCTCTTTATCTTGTGAAGGTGATTACGACAAAAAGTGTGGTTATTTCATTGAAAAATTTTCGGAGGCAACGCAAACTAATTGGATTATGTTGAGACGATATGCTCAGCAGTCACGATATGATTTCAGAAAAGTATTTATTTGTCATCTTTCGGAAAGGAACAAAACCAAAGATAAAAAGAAAGGTGTGACTAGAAACTATAATTGTAAAGCAAATATTGGGATAAAATTTATAAAAGTAACAAAGAGCACGATAAAAAATTCGCAACTAATGAAACGGGGATTGAATGTTCTAATAGAGATAAACTATAATCATTCCCACCGAGTCAATGTCGCCCAAGCATTGAGCCTACTGCGTTGTTCCGAAGACACGATAAAACAATTTGAATCGTATTTTGAAGGTGGGATGACAGCTGCAGCAGCAAAATTGTATCATGAAATAGCTATCATTGAAGGATGTGAGAAGAATGCTTACATTACTTTTTCTAATGCACAAAAAAATCCATGCGACCGCCAAGTTATTCATTTGTATGAACAATGGCGCCGCCGAACCTACGGATCGCGAGACATCGGTGATATAATTGAAATTTTAAAACGAAAGAAGATTGAGTTGTCCAAAATAAATGTAGATATACAGGGTGGCCCAAAAGTCGTGGATCAAACGCAACTAGGGGTTAGATGGGGTCATCAGCTGCAAAAAGTTGTTCTACGGGACATCCTTAAGGTCAACCCTGCAGAGTTATAATTTATTTTGTGTTTTTATGAGAAAATTGACTTTTTTAACTAATTCTTATTAAAATTCGAAAAAATCTACATCCTGTATCTTTTTTATAATTTTCACTAGATTGGTACTGATGAGTCCTTGCGTTAGACATGCTATTTATGGTTGTTTATTGGGTGTGTTGAAGATAATATTAAGTTTTACGTTTATTTTTTTCTCAAATCATAACTTTTTATTTACTTCGGACCACACTGTGAAAAAAAAATACTCTACCGAAAAGTGACCCTGTATTACAAGTTTTGGCGCATTTAATAGGGATTCTGAAAAGGTATTACACATGGCCATGAGTGGCTCTAATATGTTTCTAGGACGGAAAAAACAAAACAACGATTGTGAAATAATTGTTTTATTAAGCAAAACATTTTACAATAAATGCTCAAAATTACTGCCTCTGACCATAATACATAATCTGCACCGTCTAATAAAATTCCTACGTAACCTACGGAATGCACCTCTGTTGTTAGTAACTTGTACCCTAGCAAATTCGAGCTTTTGTCGTAGTTCTTGTTCGCTATTTGACACTTTGTAATTCTGACCTTAAATCATACGGGTAAGGTTGAATTTCTTTTGATGTATTGACCAGCTAGCTTCGGTCGTAAAAATTTATTGCTTTTTTTGCATAACTTTGTGAACATAACTTTAAGTAGTTGTATTTAAGGTTGAAATTACATTAATGCATATTTTTTTCCACTAGGATTAGGTAAATACAATTGGTGCCAGTTTTAAAGTGAACTTTTGCATGGGATTGTGTATCTAGTACTATTATTGATCGAAGAATGAAGAAGAATGAAGTTTCTTTAGAATGTTTAGTGTTCAATTGTTCATTAGTGACTCGCTTCCTGCCTGTGAGTACGCACGTGTTCTTTTTCTCGGTTTTACGACGACTTGTGATCAGTTTCTTTCCTTTGACCTACGCTTTGTTTTTCGGACTTGTGATAGATTGCCTACCTGTGACCAGTGCTGTGTGAATCGGACTAGATTCGGAATCGGACGGATTGGCTACAAAAGTGGACAGATGGCTGCTGCGAGGAGAGAATACTCCCAACGGGAGTATGCAGAAATGCATTACCTGTATGGCTTTTGCGACGGTAATGCCCGGGCTGCTGCCAGGGAATATCGTCAACGCTACCCTAACCGTGATCGTTTTCCGGACTACAGGGTCTTTATGCGCGTACATAATTCGTACATGGAGGGAGTCTTACCCGGTCAGCATGCACCGAGAGCAGGCAGACCAGTGGTGCAATTTGAAAATGAAGATGAAGTGCTGAGAGAATTAAGATTGGATCCTAGTATAAGTCAACGCCAAATATCCCGTAATCTCGGGATTCCAAGATCGACGGTGCAACGTGTCATTAACAGAAACAAATATCACGCCTACCACGTGCAAAGGGTGCAAGCTTTGCTGCCCGGTGACTATGAACCTAGAGTGCAGTTTTGCAGAGAGATGCTAAGATACCACAGAGAGGATCCGCAGTTCTTCAACAAGGTTTTATGGACGGATGAGTCAACTTTTAGAAGAATGGGAGTATTCAATATCCACAATCTACATTTTTGGGTGTTTCCGTTTTCATCCCAAGTTTTCATCCCACGAATATTTTATTCCGTTTTCTACCCAAATCTTAGTCCGTGTTCTACCCACAATCATAATAATAGTTGTTTTTTCCGTATTCTACCTAAAATATATTCCGGTTTCTACCCACTGCAGTTTATAATTGTTTTTTTGTACAGACAGAAAAATAATCTTAAACTATTTAAACTTTGTATACTTATAATTTGATGAATAGGTACTTATTTACGACGTCACTTCCTTGGCACAGACGCGCATACACACACACAGGCACAGACACTATGTCTATTTCATTCAGCCGGAGAGGGAGTGAAAGAGAAAGCAATATTTCTAAAGAATATTGCTAATCTGTTATACCCTTTGTTTCTCTTATCTGTTAGTTAGTCGTAAGTGATCGACAGGAGCATAGTTGCTGTGAAAGTGATATTAAAGCAGTTAAAATGCAAAATCCAGGTCCAAGTACCAGTAAAAACATTGATTCCGAAGTTTATTTTACCCTGTCAAAAAGAAACAAGCCAGTGTTAGTGTGTGGTGGTAGAGAATTCCATAAAAAAGAGTGAATAAGGACAATTCCATAATATGGCGATGTGCGAAAGCGCCTTCTTGCTTTGGCATTATAAAAACAATGGACAGTGAAATTATTAATAGAAGTGGACACAATAGTAATTGCCATGCTAATTATAACAAACTTTTAATTAAAAACTCTATGAAGAAAATAAAAGAACAAGTCAAATCTGCCGATGGTCGCCCTATTCAACAGATCTACGAAGATGAAGTTTTATTAATAAAAGAACAAGGGTTAGATTTAGTAGAAGAAATCCCCAAGTTCTCAAGTGTGAAAACAGCATTTTTCGATGCCCGAAACAGAAGTCAAAATGTTTCTAAATTAGTATTTAAGAACAAAAGTGAAGTAGAAATACCGAACACCTTCAAAGATTTTTTACTGTTTGATTACGAAGATAGCAATAATAGAATAATTGCGTTCGCTACACATGAAGCTAGAGATCGAATGAGTAAACTTGCAATGTTTTTTGGAGACGGAACATTTAAATGTTGCATACGACCATTTATGCAGCTATATGTCATTCATGGTGACATGGGCAGCACAGACACTACAACAGGTATCACACCACTTGTTTACTGTCTTCTTTTAAACAAAAAGAAATCAACATATGTAACACTCTTCCAACTTATCAAATCGCAAATACCAACCTGGAAACCTTTAGAGTTTCTGACAGATTTTGAGCCGGCAGCCATAAACGCTTTAAAAATTGTTTCGCCAGAAACGAAGACAAGAGCTTGTTATTTTCACTTTTGTCAATCAATACACAAAAAAGCCAAAAAGCTTGATCTAACAAAAAAAACTATTTGATTAAACATGTGGGTTTAATACTTACGTTACCTTTAATACCTCAGGAAATGATTGATGATGCCTTCCTATATATTATGGAAGACTGTCCCACCTTAAACAATATTGTTAAATTTAATGACTATGTTGTCCAAACATATATGAATGGTGGTAAATATCCCCCAACATTGTGGTCCGCAAATAATAGAAGACACCGAACTACAAATGCACTAGAAAGCTGGCATGCAACCCTAAACCGCTATGTGGCAAAAAAGAAGACTCTCAATATGCTCCAATTCCTCACAATTATAAATAAAGATGCCAAGTTACAAAACACGCGTTTTACTGGACAAGTTTCATCATCAAGGCCACGTAACAATGATGTTTTGGAGAGAGAGAAAATAATTAATTCAGCATTAAGTGATCTTTCTTGTGGTAAAATTAGCATCGGACACTGTCTGGAGAAATTAGTACCATTTACTTTTTAATTTATTGTAAATTATTTGATAATTTTCATATGTAAATCATAAAGCTATAATTTAAATCTGTGATTTTATATGCACAATTTGGTAATAGTTACGATCTGTGATTTTTAGATGTGTAGCACCACCGAACGTCTACAGCAGCGCGCCACACAACAGTGCTGTGTCGGGACGGCACTCACGCACACAACGTTAGGCCACCTCGCGTATATAAGAAGCCGACGCGGTGTCGAGCAGTCACCCCGACAAGACCATAGCCTTCGACGACATCGACAAGGCTGAATGCCTAGCCGATAGTCTAGAGGCACAATGCTCACCCAGCACTCTACCAGTAGACCAAGCTCACCTCTTAGAGGTCGACGCTGAAGTCGAACGTAGAACCTCCCTCCCTCCCGTTGAAGACCCTGAAAGTCCTCTGCCCCCCGTCACACCAGACGAAGTGCACGACATCATCAAGGGTCTGAAAATCCGTAAAGCCCCCGGCTCAGACGGAATCACTAATAGGGTGATTCAGCTATTCCCTGTCCACCTAATAATGCTACTGACTACCATCTTCAATGGTGCCTTAAGCAACAATTTCTTTCCACAAATGTGGAAAGAAGCCACCGTCATCGGTATCCCGAAGCCCGGCAAACCCAAAACCGAGCCTTCGAGTTACCGCCCCATCAGTTTGCTCAAAGTCCTCGGCAAGGTCTACGAGAGGCTTATTTATAAGCGTCTCAGAGACTACGCTGAGACAAAGGGCCTCATCCCCAACGAACAGTTTGGGTTCCGCACCCAGCACTCTAGCGTGCATCAGGCCCACCGGATAATCGAACACATAAGCGCTGGCTTCCAGCGCGGTTTGTATACCGGTGCAGTATTCTTCGATGTAGCGAAAGCGTTCGACAAAGTCTGGCACAACGGCTTAATATATAAGCTGTACCAACTCGGCGTGCCAGATCGTCTCGTGCTCATCTTACGAGACTTTTTGTCGAACCGCACATTCCGCTATCGCATCGAAGGCGCAATATCCTCTCCCCGTCCCATCCGCGCAGGCGTCCCTCAGGGCTCTGTGCTTGCCCCCCTCATATTCACTCTATTCACCAGCGACATCCCGAAGAGTAAAAAGGCGCAGTTGGCTCTGTTCGCAGACGATACGGCCATTTACTACAAGGGCGCTGGGCCCGATTCGATAGCTCGCATTCTCCAAACCGCAGTCGATAAACTCGGCGCTTGGTTTAGGAAATGGAGGATCGAAGTAAACCCCGACAAAAGTCAAGCGGTCTTATTTTCAAAACTGCACGTAAGATTTAGACCCCCCCTGCCCCGACCCATCACCATGCTCGGCAAGCCGATCCCTTGGGAGAAGCGAGCCAAGTATCTAGGTGTGGTCCTCGACGAAAAACTCACTTTCGCAGACCATATAAAGCAGGCCCGCGCGCGGGCCGCTTTCGCTCTCGGAAGACTCCATTCCATGCTAAATGCACGTAGCAAATTGTCACTTAGGTGCAAATTGCGAATCTACACCACATGCATTCGCCCCATCATGACCTATGCGGGCGTCGTTTTTGCCCAAGCTAAGCCCCGACAAATTCACAGACTGCAGGTGATGCAGAACAGATTCCTTCGTATGGCCACGGGAGCCCCTTGGTTCTGTAGGAACGAAACCCTCCATCTCGATTTTAAACTCCCCACGATCCACCAGTTTCTCAAACGCAATTCCAAGCGTTTCTTTGATTCCGCCGCCACCCACCGCAACCCTCTGGTTGTCGAGGCCGCCAGTTATGTCCCAAGTAAAATCAGTAAGACCCGCCGCCCGAGGCTAATCCTTTCTGACCCAGACGACCCCATAACCCTCCTCCAGGAGAGCAATAGGGAAACCAGTACAGTGAGAAAACACACACACCGACACACTTTCCGACCTCGCCGCAGAGGTCCGCGATCGCGACCCTCCCGAGTAAATGATACTCCCCCCCGACCCTTGCTCGAAGATGCGCCAGCCCGCGTCGATGCTGAGCCTGTAGCTTTAAATTCCCCGACTAATAATAATGAAATACTCTTGATCCAGCCTGTCCCTCCTGCTGTCCTCCCCCCAGCGAACGCCCTAAGCCGAGGTTCGTACCCCACAGGGGGTGCCCTTAGCGAGCGTTCGCCTAGTTTTAATTAGCATAGTTTTGCCCCTGGCTGGAGGCTTTAAGTGTAGAAGCTTAAGGCAACCACAGGATTGACCGGTTAAGTAGTCATGACCTCAGAGGTCAGCTACGAGATGCCCTATATAAAAAAAAAAAAAAAAAAATGTCGAGCAGTCAGTCTCCGCTAGCGCGCCGCTGTTTCCACGCATTGGAAGAGCTCGCCTAGTATAGACGCCCCCCTACCCTCGCGCCCCGCGGTGACGCATCCTACTTGTTTCGCGACGCACCACGTGTCACGAACTGGTTGGGAACGTACCGTGTAGTTTTATTTACCGTCGTACCTACATAAGTACACATTGTGAACGGGAATATACTCATTGTTTATATTGACCTTACGTTTCAATTGTACCCGCTACAATCTGGCGCTCAACGTAAAGGCCCGGAAGCAGGCTAGCCCAGTATCAAGATTACGAAGGAAAATGAAAGAGGAACCGCTAACTACCATGAATTTGACAACTGAGCAATTCGAGAAGTTACTGTCAGCGATCGGTAACCAACAGCGACGAGGCTCTTTCGCCACTTGCAAGTTTACTTTTAATGGTGCCAGAGACACTGAATCGGTAGAATCTTTTCTTGCCACGGCTTCAGTATTCAAGTCCGTAGAACACATCTCCGACGAAGATGCCATCATGAGCGTCCCCTTAATTTTGAGGGAAGAGGCAGCCACCTGGTGGAACGGGATAAAGGACCAGGTAACAACATGGAAAGAGTTTGAGTCGAGAGTACGCCACGCCTTTGCTCCTAAAAGACCTGCCTACCAGCTGTACCAGAATGTTGTGAACATTAA
This sequence comes from Agrochola lota, assembly GCA_947364205.1. NCBI lineage: Eukaryota > Metazoa > Arthropoda > Insecta > Lepidoptera > Noctuidae > Agrochola > Agrochola lota. The sequence continues at coordinate 11,711,362 of OX376239.1, read as the reverse complement.
ACAAGGTGAGAATGAATTAACAGAAGTGTTTGTGGCTAAGAAGAGGGCTCTTATTGCACAAATGCCAGAGCCACACACAGAGACCCAACAAATCGATATGATCTATGGGCAATTGAAGTACAAGATAAGGGTAAAAATGGCACGCGAGACTGTCAATACTTTTGACGCCCTAGTGAAGGCAGCCAGAGGAGTGGAAGAGCTCCTGGTTGAAAAGGAAATGCCAGAAGAAGGGACAGAGAAGGGAAAAGAGACAGAAAAGGTTTCATTTAAAAAGAAGCGTTGCACGTACTGTCGATTGCCTGGACATTCAATTGAGACATGTCGGAAGAAGGAGAAGAAGGACCTCGCTTCTGGTAGTGGTACTTCTGCCGCGAAACCTGCGCCTACAAATGCCGCTATGAGCACCCAAGCGCCATCACCTTCTACACCAAAGTTTGTATGTTATGGATGTGGTGCACCGGGAGTGGTTCGATCAAAATGCACAACCTGTGCCAAGGTTGTGCCAACGCCGGGAAAGGCTGAAGTAAGTTTTTGTTCTATTAATACTCAAGCAGATATACGTCCTAGACCGGTTATTGGTATTGCCATAGGTAAAATAGCTGGTAGCGCCTACGTAGATACTTGTGCAAAAACGAGCGTTGCATCATACACGTTATACAAATGCCTACGAAGACTTGGATTTGCATTCCATACACAACAGTTCGTCGTGAAACTGGCTGATGGCACGAAGACGACAAGAGAGGTTTTGACCGTAGAAGCACCCGTCAGTGTCTGTTACCGTGTTGTACAAACGTGTTTTATCGTATTCCCGGAAGCACGAGAATCTCGCACACTGTTGGGGGTTGGCTTTATCCAGGATGCTAAGATGGTACTTAACGTTCCGCAGAAGACATGGTATTTCGAGGATTCCCCTGAAGACATCTTCGATCTTCAAGACGAAGACGCTGAGGAGATATCAATGGCCAAGGTAGAGGCTACGCCCGTTTATTTTAATCCTCGGTTACGGTCTATGCTAAAAGATGTCGAGCTGCCTGAATTTATTTCTCCTTTTTCGTTAACTCCACGAGATGAAGGTGTACTGGAACCGGCGCTGCCACAATCCAGTGCATGCACTCCAGTAACGTGCAGTCCGTTATCCAGCGGAGAACCAGCACTCCCGGAAACGAGTGCCTGCACCACAAATATGATGCCATACCGCGTAGTGCCAATTGAGCTGTCCCCTATTCCAAGGAAGCGATCCCGACCATTATTCGATGGGTATTCTCCAAGGTTCGTGGACTTTATGGTCCGCGATGCCCAAAAGCAGCTTCATGATGCTCCCTGTGAACTATCTCCACACTCCAAGGCACTCTTCCCCAGCGACCATAGTAATAGCAGCAATGATGTCGAAATTGGATCTTTGGAAGTGGAAGAGGTCTCATCGGACACTCTAGACGCAACTCAAAAGTCACAGTTGATGGAAGTACTATGGGATTACCAAGAAGTTTTTGCTGAAGGTGGAGAACCGACTACCCTCACTGAACACTGCATCGACACGGGTGAGCATAACCCCATATCTGTACCTCCATACCGCCTCTCACCGCCACGCATGGCTGTGTTAAAGAAAGAGGTAAAGAAGATGTTGGACGGTGGAGTAATTGAAGCATGCTCATCACCCTGGTCCGCACCCGTTGTAATGGTACCAAAGAAAGACGGTTCAGTACGAGTTTGCGTTGACTACCGCAGACTTAATGCCATAACGGTCCCGGATAAGTATCCTATCCCACGCGTTGATGATCTGCTTCATGCTGCGAAGCCAACGCCTTTCATGTCGACCCTGGATTTACGCGCTGGTTACTGGCAAGTTAAAGTAAAATTTGAGGATCAGGACAAGACGGCATTCATAACTCCATTCGGTATGTACCGTTTTAAGAGGATGCCATTTGGACTTCGCAATGCACCCTCTACGTTCCAACGTCTGATAGACAGGATTCGAGTTAGCCTGGAGAATGTAAAGATGTTAGCGTACTTAGACGATCTAATAATTTTTTCGGCTACCTATCAAGCACACCTATCAGATTTGGGTAAGGTCCTAATTAGGCTGAAAGAAAGCAACCTTCATGTAAACTTTAGTAAGTGCCGATTTTGTTGCTCAACAATTAAGTATTTAGGGCACATTATTACTCCAGAGGGTCTGAAGGCTGATCCCGAGAAGGTAGCAGCCATATCAGCCTATCCAGCACCCAAGAACCTGAAGCATCTGATGACGTTCCTGCAGACCTGTTCCTGGTATAGGCGATTCATACCAAACTTTGCCGGAATCAGTGAACCACTCTCCCGCTTAACTAGGAAAAACTCGGCATGGACTTGGTCAGCGGAACAGGAGCAGGCTTATCAAGAGCTCAAAATACGTCTTACATCCACCCCAGTGCTACGACAAGCCGACGAGACGAGAAGTTATATCATCAAAAGTGATGCTAGCAACTATGCACTTGGAGCAGTTCTAGTGCAGGGGGAGGGAGAAGATGAGCATCCCGTCGAATACGCCAGCAGGCTTATGACCCCTGCAGAACGCAATTATTCTACAACCGAGAGGGAGGCTCTCGCAGTAGTTTGGGCGATTAAAAAATTCCGTGGATACATTGAAGGCCTCCCAGCAACAGTGGTTACGGACCATCAAGCCCTGAAGTGGTTGATGTCGTTACGGTCTCCAACTGGTCGATTAGCTAGATGGGCTTTGCAGATACAGGCGTATGATATTATCATCAAGTATGCACCTGGTAGGACGAATGTAGTTGCAGACACGCTGTCCAGGCCTATTTGCGATGAAAGCACTGAAAACACCTTTTTTTTTTTTTTTTTTTTTTTTTTTTGAGGGTGGGAAATCATCAAATGACTTCTCCCGCTCTGGGCAGAGCGAGAGGGTGTGTCAGACTTTTACTGACTAAAACCCACCCGTGTTCCTTCCGTTGCCTGTGTGCCGGGGCCGCGTTATCCCTTTCGGACAAACCCGCAACCCCAGCAGGCATTGGTCTTTCGACCCCGTCGGTTGGTGCTGACATCTCTTTGAGGCGCGCGTGGAACACAACACGCCGTCGACACGGGCCTGGTGCTTATCGGACGGCGAGCTGCCCATTGCTCACCGTCCGCAAGCCCGCGCCTACGGTGGCCGGAAGTCGGCTCTGGACTCCCGACGCCCGGGGCGTCTCCTGCGGCGACTAGGGCCGCGAGGGCGTGCAGCTTGCATCTCCCTCGCGCGCTCCGCCTCCTCCTTCGCGAGCATAACTGCTTCGCAGAAGGAGGTGACGGCCTCCCATGCACTCTCGCTCCGAACCATGGCCTGAACCAGGGCCGGACGCGAGAGATCGCCGCCGCCGATCGCCTCCGTGAGGACACGGCGGTGCTCCGCCCAAGCCGGGCAGACCTCCACCGTATGCTCCACCGTGTCCTCCGGGCGATCCACACAGTGGTGACACCCGGGCGTTTCCTCCCGCCTTACGCGGAACAGGAACCTCCCGAAACAACCGTGTCCGGTGAGGACCTGCGTCAGGCGGAAGGTGAGGACGCCATGGCGCCTCTCAAGCCACTCCTCAAAGAGGGGACTTATCGCCGCAATTGTGGCGTGCCCAGCGCTGGGTTGCGACAATCGCACACTCCATGCCGCCATGAGATCCCGCCGGAGCTCTGTCCGCTGTGCCGTGATTTCTCGCGGCAGCGGAGTTACACCCCGGCGTTTCGCCTCCTCGCGCAACTCCCACATGTGCGCGAGGACTTTCGCCTCCAGATCCCATGGCGGTAGTCCGGCAAGGAGGCTCGCCGCCTCACGGGAGACCGTGCGGTATCCCCGGACCAGCCTGATGGCCATGACCCTTTGGGACGCGTTCAACCGCCGGGCCGGTCGCAGCCTCAATGAACGCGCCCACACCGGTGCCCCGTAAAGGGCCATGGACCGCACGACCCCCGCGTAAAGCCTCCGGCAGGAGGCGTTTGGACCCCCCAGGTTGGGCAGGAGCCGCTTCAAAGCAGCCCCAGCCCTATCCAGTTTGGGAGCCAAACGTCGGAAGTGCTCCACGAAGTTCCACCGGCTGTCGAGGTCGAGTCCCAGGTACTTCATCGTCGACTCGACACCGATGTGAACCCCTCCCGCCGTAATCTGGGAACCCGACAGTGGCGCGTTCCGAGGACCATAGAAACACATGGCCTCGGACTTGTGCAAGGCCACCTCGAGTCCCAGTTGCCGGATCCTTTCGACGATTGTCGCAACCCAACGTGTCGCTAATTCGGCCGCCGCCTCATGCGACCTCCCCTGCACCAGGACCAGCGTGTCGTCAGCGTAGCAAACCACGCTGACGCCGCTAGGGAGGTCGGCGCGCAGCACCCAGTCGTAGCACTGAAAACACCTGTGGAGTGTGTAGCGTAGCCGTGGATATGCCGCAGAGACCGTCATCTGAAATTAGGGCAGAACAGCTAAAGGATGAAAATATCGCCAGCATCGTAACAGCCTTAGAAGATGCAGATCGTAAAGATAATGCCGTGTACTGGAGCAACAAAGGGTACGTCATGAACAACGGGTTATTGTACCGATATCACCCGTCGGATGACTCAGATGAGGCTCAACTCGTAGTTCCTCAACATGAATGGGCAAACGTTCTATCAGTATACCACGATGACCCTTTGGCGGGACATTACGGCGCTGATAAGACACATCAACGCATCTCGAAGCGATATCATTGGAAGGGTATGCGAAAATATATTGAAGCATATGTTAAGAACTGTGTTGCATGCCAGAGGTTTAAGCCGTCCAACCTGAAACCAGCTGGTTTGCTCCAAACTACGCCCGTCAACCAACGTTTCGAAACCCTCGCCTTTGACTTGTTTGGACCTTTGCCGTCAACGAACAGCGGTAAGACATGGATACTGATAGCTGAAGATATTGCTACTGGTTGGATAGAATTATTTGCTTTGGAAACTGCCAGCGCTGAAAATTGTGCGACAGTTTTGATGAACGAGATTTTCCTGCGATACGGTGTGCCCAGACGCCTGATAAGCGATAATGGACCACAATTTGTGAGTGCTGTGATGCAACAATTAACCTATTGTCTGCGAATTAAGCACACGTTCACACCAGTGTATCATCCAGCAGCAAATCCAGTGGAAAGGAAGAACAGAGACTTAAAGACACAACTGGCCATTTTAGTAGGAGATGAACATGGGAATTGGAGTGATAAGTTACCCAGCATACGGTTTGCGATGAATACCGCCACTTGCCTGACTACAGGACATACGCCAGCCTATTTAACATTTGCACGAGAACTGCGTACTCCGGATGACAATACTCACGATTTTCGTCAGATTTTACTGTCTGAAAACTTTGTGCCTGAAATTACGCCGAAGTTACTACTTCTCGCCAATACGCTGAATAAGGCTAGAGATGTCAGAGAGAATCTAGAAGAACGCAGGAAGAAGATGGTAGACCAAGGACGTAGAGAAGATCCCGGTTACACTCCCGGTGACTTGGTATTAGCAACTACCCATCCAATCAGTAATGCTGCTCGAGGAATAAGTGCTAAATTCTGTCCTCGCAGGGATGGTCCTTACCTAATCCTAGCACGCCATGGTGCTTCATCTTATCTGATTTCAGATCCCACTGCTCCAGATAAACCCCTTGGAGTGTATCATACATCCGCCTTGACTCCGTTCCAAGGCCATGCAGCAAGTCCACTTCCTCCGCCGGTGCGTCCACTGAAGAAACGCGGGCGTCCGCCTAAACCTAGGCCTAACCCTGAAGGCGCCTCACCGCCCTCCCGTGGACGAGGACGACCACGGCGACAAGCGTCTCGCCTAGCTGTGCCGGTGGAACAGTCATCTTGACTGGCTACTCGTCGGGGCGACTTCGCATCCAGAGGGGGAGCCTGTAGCACCACCGAACGTCTACAGCAGCGCGCCACACAACAGTGCTGTGTCGGGACGGCACTCACGCACACAACGTTAGGCCACCTCGCGTATATAAGAAGCCGACGCGGTGTCGAGCAGTCTCATTCATCCACTCTACGCTCGACACCGCTCGCGGACGCACGTGCTGCGCTGTGTGTACGAGATTCCTGCTCCCGGCTCCGTGGCTCCCGCTGTGGTTCCCGAGCCCTCTATCGTCGCGCCCTGCGACGAGTCTTCTATAGTCAGTGGACTATCATCGACCTATTAATTGTTTGTCTTTTTCAAGACACAATTAATAAATATTTCTCTTCAGAGTTGTCAGTCAAAAACAAACCGTCGCGTACTTTGGCCCCTTCTGGGTAAAATCCACAGTTTCGTGGTTCTCGGTGGAAACCATACGGTGCCAACGAAACCGAGAGGGTGTTGCCCCAATTACACCCGCCGAAACCCCTTCAGGGCTAGGCAATCAGTTGGACGGGTCCCAGTGTTCGGCCTTGGGGGATCTCCTAGTCGACATTGGTGACAGTTTTGCCTTCACAGCCACACACCTAGTGTCGGTCGGGTGTGTCTACCCCGACGCACTAGACTGGTTAGGACCCCGTTGCACAAATAAGATAGGCAACGGGCAAAAGCAAGCTTAGGGCTCACTATAAGTACACAACCTCCCTGTCTATACCCGACAGGGAGGGTTTACACACCCCCGGCCAATCCGCCCGGGGAGTTAGTGTTAGGATTGTTAGGAGAAATAGGTACCACTAGAAATGATTAAAATGGAGTCCTTATTAAAGTCTCTTCAAGACGACATAAGGTCACTCAAAAGCGACAACGCAAATTTAGTTAATATCCTGAAAAGGATATTGTCCGACTCCCCCGGACTCAGAGATGTGTATGGCCCGGAAATAACTCAACTACGACGGCCTACTCCCACTCCCACTCCTACTCCCACTCCCACTCCCCAACTAGGACCTTCAGTCGCCAGCGTCACTGAATTCAGTGACGCACTGGAGTGCTCGCTCCCAGCAGTCGAGCTAGTCAGTCCGCCCAGTCCGCCTGAGCAAATGGACACTAGCGCACCGCTAGCCGCTTCTTCAAAGCGCCCCCAATCCCCCTATACCACGTCAGATTTAGAGCCAATCCACACCGGCTCTTCCGCTTCGTCCCACTCCGAAGACGATGGATTCGTCCCCGTCCAAGGAAAGGGGAAAAAACGGAAGAACAGGAAGCAATCCTCCACCCAGGCCAACAAGGTCGTAGCCTTCGAGGACCGAGACACGTTCTCACAATCCCCTCTACCCGCTACTTGCACCCCCGTCGTTACCCCCTCCCCCGCCCCCCACCCGATCGCGTCAACCTCTTCGCAGGTTACCCCCTCCCTCACCCCCCGCCCGACCGCGTCACCCTCCTCGCAGGTTGCCCCCACCCCACCTACTTCTGACCCTAAGAAGGTCTCTCCGCCACCACCCATGTTCATTCAGGACAAGGGAAAGTGGACGGAAATATCAAAATGGTGTTGCGATCAAAGGATTGCATACACCAGCGCCCGAAATACCCAACAGGGTATAAAAGTCCAAACCCCTACCTCCCACGACTATAGGGAATTAGTTAAACTCCTGAGAGAGCGACGTGTGTCATTCCACACGTACACTCTCTCAGAGGAGCGTCAAATCCGAGTGGTGATCAAACGGATCCCCAAAGAAATTGCCCCCTCAGACATCTTAGCCGACCTTCAGTCGCAAAACGTCCCGGTTGACGAAGTCCACCGTATGCACCGCGCAAAACGCGGGGAAGCATACGACATGATACTCGTCGTATGCTCTCCCGTCGAGGGGCATCACCCCATTTTTCAGTTGAAGTCCCTGTGTTCACTCACGGGCTTCCAAATAGAGAAGCCATGGAAAAATGGCGCTATAGGGCAATGTCACAATTGCCAATTATACGGTCACTCGCAGAGGAACTGTCACGCAAAACCCAGGTGCGTCAAGTGCCTGGGCGAGCATGGCACTTCCGACTGCACCCGTCCCAAGGACCGTAGTCTATGCCCTGACCCACCTAGTTGCGTACTATGCGGGCAAGTAGGTCACCCGGCTAACTACCGCGGCTGCCCGAAAGCCCCCAAGTCCTCTTCTCCCAAACTGGCCAAGCGTTTCGACGCCCGCCAGCAGAGGGAAGCTCCCTCCACCTACACTCTCCCTTCATCCCAAATGCCACAGAGACTGAGCCCCCAGAGGCCCAGTCCGTGGAATTACCTCCAACACCAGCAGGCTTTCCCAGCCCTGGGTCACTTCCAACCCCCACCCCCTCCCCCACCCACCACCACCCCCCGCCAAACGGACCCCCGTACTCGCGGCCCCGCGCCCCTTATGGGCACCCCCATGCCCCTTATGGGCACCCCCGTGCCCCTTATGGCCCCCCCCGCGCCCCTTATGGGAGCCCCCGCGTCCCTTACTCGCGCCCCCGCGCCCCCAGTCAGGTCCGCACCTGCTCCCGTAGCACCGCGTTCCCAACCCAAACCCACAAACACTCCCGTGGCCCTCCCCAACACGCCCTACAACATGATCCAATCCGGAATCATGATGTTCCTGTCCCCTCGCGCTTACCAAATGGGTCGCGAACTCATTGCCGCCCAAAATGCCCTCGACATAGTTAGGATCCAGGCTATATACAATGCGTACCCCGACATTACGCAAGCCCTGATATCGTCCGCCACTCAAGGAACCCCCAATGTCTAACACCGTCATAGCTAGGTTCAAACCCCGATCCCTCACGTTAGGTTTTTTCAATGCCGATGGCATCCAAAATCAACGCGATGAGATCGCGGTTTTCCTCCGCGCTCATCAAATTGACATCCTTCTCATTCAGGAAACCTTCCTTAAACCCTGTAATCGTGACCCCGGCATTGCCAACTATCGTGTAGTTCGCAATGACAGGGTTCACTGTCACAAGGGAGGCACTTTAATATATTATAAAAAGGATCTGTACTGCATCCCTATGGACCCTCCTCCTCTTTCACGACTAGAAGTCTCAGTCTGCCGCCTAGGCATGACAGGCCATCAGCCGATCATATTAGTATCAGCCTACGCAACTCCCTCTAGAGGTGCGGAGGACTTTCAACCCTTCGCTAACGATCTCACATCCCTACTAGCCTTGAGCGACTCCGTTATCATAGCGGGCGACCTCAACGCCAAACATCCCTCCTGGAATAGTTCCAGATCCTCCATAAGAGGGCGACACTTGTTCGACCTCTCAAACTCCCTTAATATCGACATCATCGCTCCGATGAATTATACCCACTATCCCCATACAGTAGGCCATATCCCTGACGTACTAGACTTGGCGATCCTTAAGAACGTCAATCTAAGACTAGACTCAATAGAGACGGTGGACGAGCTTCACTCTGATCACCGTCCTGTAATACTAAAACTCGACCCCCGCATAGGTCTCCCTGACCCCAATCGCCCCCCGACCACCAAAAGGGTAACGGACTGGAGGAAAGTAAGCACCCAGCTGAAATCCAACACGTCCCCCCAATTGGACTCCATCCCCGACCAATTCCACTCTATCGCAGCAACAACGGCCGCGATCGACTCACTCACTGATCACGTACAATCCGTCGTGAGCGACTGCTCAAAGGAAGTCCCAGTGGGGGAAGACCCCCGCTGGAAACTACCTGACGATGTGCGTGACCTATTGACTGAGAAGAACGCAGCCATTCGTGCATACAGTAACTTTCCCTGCGCCGCAAACAAAGCCCATATGCGCTATTTACAGAGATCTGTAAAGACACGCATACAGGAGCTGCGTGACACGGGCTGGGACAAGATGCTGAGCGAACTAGAGCCAACCCACCTAGCCTTCTGGGAACTTCAGAGGAAACTCAAGTCCCAGCAAGTCGCGTCCACACCACCCCTAATCCGCCCCGACAAGACCATAGCCTTCGACGACATCGACAAGGCTGAATGCCTAGCCGATAGTCTAGAGGCACAATGCTCACCCAGCACTCTACCAGTAGACCAAGCTCACCTCTTAGAGGTCGACGCTGAAGTCGAACGTAGAACCTCCCTCCCTCCCGTTGAAGACCCTGAAAGTCCTCTGCCCCCCGTCACACCAGACGAAGTGCACGACATCATCAAGGGTCTGAAAATCCGTAAAGCTCCCGGCTCAGATGGAATCACTAATAGGGTGATTCAGCTATTCCCTGCCCACCTAATAATGCTACTGACTACCATCTTCAATGGTGCCTTAAGCAACAATTTCTTTCCACAAATGTGGAAAGAAGCCACCGTCATCGGTATCCCGAAGCCCGGCAAACCCAAAACCGAGCCTTCGAGTTACCGCCCCATCAGTTTGCTCAAAGTCCTCGGCAAGGTCTACGAGAGGCTTATTTATAAGCGTCTCAGAGACTACGCTGAGACAAAGGGCCTCATCCCCAACGAACAGTTTGGGTTCCGCACCCAGCACTCTAGCGTGCATCAGGCCCACCGGATAATCGAACACATAAGCGCTGGCTTCCAGCGCGGTTTGTATACCGGTGCAGTATTCTTCGATGTAGCGAAAGCGTTCGACAAAGTCTGGCACAACGGCTTAATATATAAGCTGTACCAACTCGGCGTGCCAGATCGTCTCGTGCTCATCTTACGAGACTTTTTGTCGAACCGCACATTCCGCTATCGCATCGAAGGCGCAATATCCTCTCCCCGTCCCATCCGCGCAGGCGTCCCTCAGGGCTCTGTGCTTGCCCCCCTCATATTCACTCTATTCACCAGCGACATCCCGAAGAGTAAAAAGGCGCAGTTGGCTCTGTTCGCAGACGATACGGCCATTTACTACAAGGGCGCTGGGCCCGATTCGATAGCTCGCATTCTCCAAACCGCAGTCGATAAACTCGGCGCTTGGTTTAGGAAATGGAGGATCGAAGTAAATCCCGACAAAAGTCAAGCGGTTTTATTTTCAAAAACGCACGTAAGATTTAGACCCCCCTTGCCCCGACCCATCACCATGCTCGGCAAGCCGATCCCTTGGGAGAAGCGAGCCAAGTATCTAGGTGTGGTCCTCGACGAAAAACTCACTTTCGCAGACCATATAAAGCAGGCCCGCGCGCGGGCCGCTTTCGCTCTCGGAAGACTCCATTCCATGCTAAATGCACGTAGCAAATTGTCACTTAGGTGCAAATTGCGAATCTACACCACATGCATTCGCCCCATCATGACCTATGCGGGCGTCGTTTTTGCCCAAGCTAAGCCCCGACAAATTCACAGACTGCAGGTGATGCAGAACAGATTCCTTCGTATGGCCACGGGAGCCCCTTGGTTCTGTAGGAACGAAACCCTCCATCTCGATTTTAAACTCCCCACGATCCACCAGTTTCTCAAACGCAATTCCAAGCGTTTCTTTGATTCCGCCGCCACCCACCGCAACCCTCTGGTTGTCGAGGCCGCTAGTTATGTCCCAAGTAAAATCAGTAAGATCCGCCGCCCGAGGCCAATCCTTTCCGACCCAGACGACCCCATAACCCTCCTCCAGGAGAGCAATAGGGAAACCAGTACAGTGAGAAAACACACACACCGACACACTTTCCGACCTCGCCGCAGAGGTCCGCGATCGCGACCCTCCCGAGTAAATGATACTCCCCCCCGACCCTTGCTCGAAGATGCGCCAGCCCGCGTCGATGCTGAGCCTGTAGCTTTAAATTCCCCGACTAATAATAATGAAATACTCTTGATCCAGCCTGTCCCTCTTGCTGTCCTCCCCCCAGCGAACGCCCTAAGCCGAGGTTCGTACCCCACAGGGGGTGCCCTTAGCGAGCGTTCGCCTAGTTTTAATTAGCATAGTTTTGCCCCTGGCTGGAGGCTTTAAGTGTAGAAGCTTAAGGCAACCACAGGATTGACCGGTTAAGTAGTCATGACCTCAGAGGTCAGCTACGAGATGCCCTATATAAAAAAAAAAAAAAAAAATGTCGAGCAGTCAGTCTCCGCTAGCGCGCCGCTGTTTCCACGCATTGGAAGAGCTCGCCTAGTATAGACGCCCCCCTACCCTCGCGCCCCGCGGTGACGCATCCTACTTGTTTCGCGACGCACCACGTGTCACGAACTGGTTGGGAACGTACCGTGTAGTTTTATTTACCGTCGTACCTACATAAGTACACATTGTGAACGGGAATATACTCATTGTTTATATTGACCTTACGTTTCAATTGTACCCGCTACAGATGTATAATTTGTAATAGTTACGATCTGTGAATTTTAGATGTATAATTTGTAATAGTTACGATCTGTGAATTTTAGATGTATAATTTGTAATAGTTACGGTCTGTGATTTTTAAATACATAAGTAATTGGTAATAGTTACGATCAGTGATTTTTAGATGTATATGTAATTGGTAATAGTTACAATCTGTTATTTTTTTAGAAGTAGAATTTATTGATAATAGTTTGTGATTTTTTAGATGTAGGGTTAATAATACTTACGATCTGTGATTTTTTTAGACGTAGAATTGATAATAATTACCATTTGTGATTTTTTAGATGTAGGGTTAATAATACTTACGATCTGTGATTTTTTTAGACGTAGAATTGATAATAATTACCATTTGTGATTTTTTAGATGTAGGATGAATAATACTTACAATCTGTGATTTTTTTAGACGTAGAATTGATAATAATTACCATTTGTGATTTTTTAGATGTAGGATGAATAATACTTACAATCTGTGATTTTTTTAGACGTAGAATTGATAATAATTACCATTTGTGATTTTTTAGATGTAGGATGAATAATACTTACAATCTGTGATTTTTTTTAAATGTAGAATTGATAATAGTACGAATCTGTGATTTTCTAGATATCAATATTCTAAAGACTTAGTTGTGTTAATTATGAATAAAGATTTTTCTAACAAAGTTTGTTTGTCTGCTAACGTTACTTACATAAGTTACTAAACAGTTATGTACTATGCCGTGGGTTGAAAACGGAGTCCATTTTTGTTGCGGGTTGAAAGCGGAATAATTATTATTATTTTTAACTCCTGGGATGAAAACGGAAACACCCACATTTTTACTCCAGAGTGAACCCCCATATCATAAGAAATGATCGATTCCAGCATCTGTTTGGTATTAACATGTGGGCTGGTATAATTGGCCAGCAGTTGGTGCTGCATGAAATGCCAGCAAGGCTGAATGGTGCTCAGTATTTACATTTTTTGCAAAATAATTTAAACCATATTCTTCACGAAGCTGAAGTTCCAGAAGAAAGAATAGCAGAAATGTGGCTGCAACATGATGGCGCCCCGCCTCACTACGCTCGAGTAGTTAGAGATCATTTGAACGAGCGCTTCCGCAACCGGTGGATTGGTCGAGGCGGACATATTGCGTGGCCACCCCGGTCGCCCGATTTAAATCCATTAGATTTTTTTCTTTTGGGCTATTTTAAAGAAATAGTTTACCAAGGAGAGAACAATAGCGAACAAGAACTACGACAAAAGCTCGAATTTGCTAGGGTACAAGTTACTAACAACAGAGGTGCATTCCGTAGGTTACGTAGGAATTTTATTAGACGGTGCAGATTATGTATTATGGTCAGAGGCAGTAATTTTGAGCATTTATTGTAAAATGTTTTCAGGTGATGCAGAACAGATTCCTTCGTATGGCCACGGGAGCCCCTTGGTTCTGTAGGAACGAAACCCTCCATCTCGATTTTAAACTCCCCACGATCCACCAGTTTCTCAAACGCAATTCCAAGCGTTTCTTTGATTCCGCCGCCACCCACCGCAACCCTCTGGTTGTCGAGGCCGCCAGTTATGTCCCAAGTAAAATCAGTAAGACCCGCCGCCCGAGGCTAATCCTTTCTGACCCAGACGACCCCATAACCCTCCTCCAGGAGAGCAATAGGGAAACCAGTACAGTGAGAAAACACACACACCGACACACTTTCCGACCTCGCCGCAGAGGTCCGCGATCGCGACCCTCCCGAGTAAATGATACTCCCCCCCGACCCTTGCTCGAAGATGCGCCAGCCCGCGTCGATGCTGAGCCTGTAGCTTTAAATTCCCCGACTAATAATAATGAAATACTCTTGATCCAGCCTGTCCCTCCTGCTGTCCTCCCCCCAGCGAACGCCCTAAGCCGAGGTTCGTACCCCACAGGGGGTGCCCTTAGCGAGCGTTCGCCTAGTTTTAATTAGCATAGTTTTGCCCCTGGCTGGAGGCTTTAAGTGTAGAAGCTTAAGGCAACCACAGGATTGACCGGTTAAGTAGTCATGACCTCAGAGGTCAGCTACGAGATGCCCTATATAAAAAAAAAAAAAAAAAAATGTCGAGCAGTCAGTCTCCGCTAGCGCGCCGCTGTTTCCACGCATTGGAAGAGCTCGCCTAGTATAGACGCCCCCCTACCCTCGCGCCCCGCGGTGACGCATCCTACTTGTTTCGCGACGCACCACGTGTCACGAACTGGTTGGGAACGTACCGTGTAGTTTTATTTACCGTCGTACCTACATAAGTACACATTGTGAACGGGAATATACTCATTGTTTATATTGACCTTACGTTTCAATTGTACCCGCTACAATCTGGCGCTCAACGTAAAGGCCCGGAAGCAGGCTAGCCCAGTATCAAGATTACGAAGGAAAATGAAAGAGGAACCGCTAACTACCATGAATTTGACAACTGAGCAATTCGAGAAGTTACTGTCAGCGATCGGTAACCAACAGCGACGAGGCTCTTTCGCCACTTGCAAGTTTACTTTTAATGGTGCCAGAGACACTGAATCGGTAGAATCTTTTCTTGCCACGGCTTCAGTATTCAAGTCCGTAGAACACATCTCCGACGAAGATGCCATCATGAGCGTCCCCTTAATTTTGAGGGAAGAGGCAGCCACCTGGTGGAACGGGATAAAGGACCAGGTAACAACATGGAAAGAGTTTGAGTCGAGAGTACGCCACGCCTTTGCTCCTAAAAGACCTGCCTACCAGCTGTACCAGAATGTTGTGAACATTAAACAAGGTGAGAATGAATTAACAGAAGTGTTTGTGGCTAAGAAGAGGGCTCTTATTGCACAAATGCCAGAGCCACACACAGAGACCCAACAAATCGATATGATCTATGGGCAATTGAAGTACAAGATAAGGGTAAAAATGGCACGCGAGACTGTCAATACTTTTGACGCCCTAGTGAAGGCAGCCAGAGGAGTGGAAGAGCTCCTGGTTGAAAAGGAAATGCCAGAAGAAGGGACAGAGAAGGGAAAAGAGACAGAAAAGGTTTCATTTAAAAAGAAGCGTTGCACGTACTGTCGATTGCCTGGACATTCAATTGAGACATGTCGGAAGAAGGAGAAGAAGGACCTCGCTTCTGGTAGTGGTACTTCTGCCGCGAAACCTGCGCCTACAAATGCCGCTATGAGCACCCAAGCGCCATCACCTTCTACACCAAAGTTTGTATGTTATGGATGTGGTGCACCGGGAGTGGTTCGATCAAAATGCACAACCTGTGCCAAGGTTGTGCCAACGCCGGGAAAGGCTGAAGTAAGTTTTTGTTCTATTAATACTCAAGCAGATATACGTCCTAGACCGGTTATTGGTATTGCCATAGGTAAAATAGCTGGTAGCGCCTACGTAGATACTTGTGCAAAAACGAGCGTTGCATCATACACGTTATACAAATGCCTACGAAGACTTGGATTTGCATTCCATACACAACAGTTCGTCGTGAAACTGGCTGATGGCACGAAGACGACAAGAGAGGTTTTGACCGTAGAAGCACCCGTCAGTGTCTGTTACCGTGTTGTACAAACGTGTTTTATCGTATTCCCGGAAGCACGAGAATCTCGCACACTGTTGGGGGTTGGCTTTATCCAGGATGCTAAGATGGTACTTAACGTTCCGCAGAAGACATGGTATTTCGAGGATTCCCCTGAAGACATCTTCGATCTTCAAGACGAAGACGCTGAGGAGATATCAATGGCCAAGGTAGAGGCTACGCCCGTTTATTTTAATCCTCGGTTACGGTCTATGCTAAAAGATGTCGAGCTGCCTGAATTTATTTCTCCTTTTTCGTTAACTCCACGAGATGAAGGTGTACTGGAACCGGCGCTGCCACAATCCAGTGCATGCACTCCAGTAACGTGCAGTCCGTTATCCAGCGGAGAACCAGCACTCCCGGAAACGAGTGCCTGCACCACAAATATGATGCCATACCGCGTAGTGCCAATTGAGCTGTCCCCTATTCCAAGGAAGCGATCCCGACCATTATTCGATGGGTATTCTCCAAGGTTCGTGGACTTTATGGTCCGCGATGCCCAAAAGCAGCTTCATGATGCTCCCTGTGAACTATCTCCACACTCCAAGGCACTCTTCCCCAGCGACCATAGTAATAGCAGCAATGATGTCGAAATTGGATCTTTGGAAGTGGAAGAGGTCTCATCGGACACTCTAGACGCAACTCAAAAGTCACAGTTGATGGAAGTACTATGGGATTACCAAGAAGTTTTTGCTGAAGGTGGAGAACCGACTACCCTCACTGAACACTGCATCGACACGGGTGAGCATAACCCCATATCTGTACCTCCATACCGCCTCTCACCGCCACGCATGGCTGTGTTAAAGAAAGAGGTAAAGAAGATGTTGGACGGTGGAGTAATTGAAGCATGCTCATCACCCTGGTCCGCACCCGTTGTAATGGTACCAAAGAAAGACGGTTCAGTACGAGTTTGCGTTGACTACCGCAGACTTAATGCCATAACGGTCCCGGATAAGTATCCTATCCCACGCGTTGATGATCTGCTTCATGCTGCGAAGCCAACGCCTTTCATGTCGACCCTGGATTTACGCGCTGGTTACTGGCAAGTTAAAGTAAAATTTGAGGATCAGGACAAGACGGCATTCATAACTCCATTCGGTATGTACCGTTTTAAGAGGATGCCATTTGGACTTCGCAATGCACCCTCTACGTTCCAACGTCTGATAGACAGGATTCGAGTTAGCCTGGAGAATGTAAAGATGTTAGCGTACTTAGACGATCTAATAATTTTTTCGGCTACCTATCAAGCACACCTATCAGATTTGGGTAAGGTCCTAATTAGGCTGAAAGAAAGCAACCTTCATGTAAACTTTAGTAAGTGCCGATTTTGTTGCTCAACAATTAAGTATTTAGGGCACATTATTACTCCAGAGGGTCTGAAGGCTGATCCCGAGAAGGTAGCAGCCATATCAGCCTATCCAGCACCCAAGAACCTGAAGCATCTGATGACGTTCCTGCAGACCTGTTCCTGGTATAGGCGATTCATACCAAACTTTGCCGGAATCAGTGAACCACTCTCCCGCTTAACTAGGAAAAACTCGGCATGGACTTGGTCAGCGGAACAGGAGCAGGCTTATCAAGAGCTCAAAATACGTCTTACATCCACCCCAGTGCTACGACAAGCCGACGAGACGAGAAGTTATATCATCAAAAGTGATGCTAGCAACTATGCACTTGGAGCAGTTCTAGTGCAGGGGGAGGGAGAAGATGAGCATCCCGTCGAATACGCCAGCAGGCTTATGACCCCTGCAGAACGCAATTATTCTACAACCGAGAGGGAGGCTCTCGCAGTAGTTTGGGCGATTAAAAAATTCCGTGGATACATTGAAGGCCTCCCAGCAACAGTGGTTACGGACCATCAAGCCCTGAAGTGGTTGATGTCGTTACGGTCTCCAACTGGTCGATTAGCTAGATGGGCTTTGCAGATACAGGCGTATGATATTATCATCAAGTATGCACCTGGTAGGACGAATGTAGTTGCAGACACGCTGTCCAGGCCTATTTGCGATGAAAGCACTGAAAACACCTTTTTTTTTTTTTTTTTTTTTTTTTTTTGAGGGTGGGAAATCATCAAATGACTTCTCCCGCTCTGGGCAGAGCGAGAGGGTGTGTCAGACTTTTACTGACTAAAACCCACCCGTGTTCCTTCCGTTGCCTGTGTGCCGGGGCCGCGTTATCCCTTTCGGACAAACCCGCAACCCCAGCAGGCATTGGTCTTTCGACCCCGTCGGTTGGTGCTGACATCTCTTTGAGGCGCGCGTGGAACACAACACGCCGTCGACACGGGCCTGGTGCTTATCGGACGGCGAGCTGCCCATTGCTCACCGTCCGCAAGCCCGCGCCTACGGTGGCCGGAAGTCGGCTCTGGACTCCCGACGCCCGGGGCGTCTCCTGCGGCGACTAGGGCCGCGAGGGCGTGCAGCTTGCATCTCCCTCGCGCGCTCCGCCTCCTCCTTCGCGAGCATAACTGCTTCGCAGAAGGAGGTGACGGCCTCCCATGCACTCTCGCTCCGAACCATGGCCTGAACCAGGGCCGGACGCGAGAGATCGCCGCCGCCGATCGCCTCCGTGAGGACACGGCGGTGCTCCGCCCAAGCCGGGCAGACCTCCACCGTATGCTCCACCGTGTCCTCCGGGCGATCCACACAGTGGTGACACCCGGGCGTTTCCTCCCGCCTTACGCGGAACAGGAACCTCCCGAAACAACCGTGTCCGGTGAGGACCTGCGTCAGGCGGAAGGTGAGGACGCCATGGCGCCTCTCAAGCCACTCCTCAAAGAGGGGACTTATCGCCGCAATTGTGGCGTGCCCAGCGCTGGGTTGCGACAATCGCACACTCCATGCCGCCATGAGATCCCGCCGGAGCTCTGTCCGCTGTGCCGTGATTTCTCGCGGCAGCGGAGTTACACCCCGGCGTTTCGCCTCCTCGCGCAACTCCCACATGTGCGCGAGGACTTTCGCCTCCAGATCCCATGGCGGTAGTCCGGCAAGGAGGCTCGCCGCCTCACGGGAGACCGTGCGGTATCCCCGGACCAGCCTGATGGCCATGACCCTTTGGGACGCGTTCAACCGCCGGGCCGGTCGCAGCCTCAATGAACGCGCCCACACCGGTGCCCCGTAAAGGGCCATGGACCGCACGACCCCCGCGTAAAGCCTCCGGCAGGAGGCGTTTGGACCCCCCAGGTTGGGCAGGAGCCGCTTCAAAGCAGCCCCAGCCCTATCCAGTTTGGGAGCCAAACGTCGGAAGTGCTCCACGAAGTTCCACCGGCTGTCGAGGACGAGTCCCAGGTACTTCATCGTCGACTCGACACCGATGTGAACCCCTCCCGCCGTAATCTGGGAACCCGACAGTGGCGCGTTCCGAGGACCATAGAAACACATGGCCTCGGACTTGTGCAAGGCCACCTCGAGTCCCAGTTGCCGGATCCTTTCGACGATTGTCGCAACCCAACGTGTCGCTAATTCGGCCGCCGCCTCATGCGACCTCCCCTGCACCAGGACCAGCGTGTCGTCAGCGTAGCAAACCACGCTGACGCCGCTAGGGAGGTCGGCGCGCAGCACCCAGTCGTAGCACTGAAAACACCTGTGGAGTGTGTAGCGTAGCCGTGGATATGCCGCAGAGACCGTCATCTGAAATTAGGGCAGAACAGCTAAAGGATGAAAATATCGCCAGCATCGTAACAGCCTTAGAAGATGCAGATCGTAAAGATAATGCCGTGTACTGGAGCAACAAAGGGTACGTCATGAACAACGGGTTATTGTACCGATATCACCCGTCGGATGACTCAGATGAGGCTCAACTCGTAGTTCCTCAACATGAATGGGCAAACGTTCTATCAGTATACCACGATGACCCTTTGGCGGGACATTACGGCGCTGATAAGACACATCAACGCATCTCGAAGCGATATCATTGGAAGGGTATGCGAAAATATATTGAAGCATATGTTAAGAACTGTGTTGCATGCCAGAGGTTTAAGCCGTCCAACCTGAAACCAGCTGGTTTGCTCCAAACTACGCCCGTCAACCAACGTTTCGAAACCCTCGCCTTTGACTTGTTTGGACCTTTGCCGTCAACGAACAGCGGTAAGACATGGATACTGATAGCTGAAGATATTGCTACTGGTTGGATAGAATTATTTGCTTTGGAAACTGCCAGCGCTGAAAATTGTGCGACAGTTTTGATGAACGAGATTTTCCTGCGATACGGTGTGCCCAGACGCCTGATAAGCGATAATGGACCACAATTTGTGAGTGCTGTGATGCAACAATTAACCTATTGTCTGCGAATTAAGCACACGTTCACACCAGTGTATCATCCAGCAGCAAATCCAGTGGAAAGGAAGAACAGAGACTTAAAGACACAACTGGCCATTTTAGTAGGAGATGAACATGGGAATTGGAGTGATAAGTTACCCAGCATACGGTTTGCGATGAATACCGCCACTTGCCTGACTACAGGACATACGCCAGCCTATTTAACATTTGCACGAGAACTGCGTACTCCGGATGACAATACTCACGATTTTCGTCAGATTTTACTGTCTGAAAACTTTGTGCCTGAAATTACGCCGAAGTTACTACTTCTCGCCAATACGCTGAATAAGGCTAGAGATGTCAGAGAGAATCTAGAAGAACGCAGGAAGAAGATGGTAGACCAAGGACGTAGAGAAGATCCCGGTTACACTCCCGGTGACTTGGTATTAGCAACTACCCATCCAATCAGTAATGCTGCTCGAGGAATAAGTGCTAAATTCTGTCCTCGCAGGGATGGTCCTTACCTAATCCTAGCACGCCATGGTGCTTCATCTTATCTGATTTCAGATCCCACTGCTCCAGATAAACCCCTTGGAGTGTATCATACATCCGCCTTGACTCCGTTCCAAGGCCATGCAGCAAGTCCACTTCCTCCGCCGGTGCGTCCACTGAAGAAACGCGGGCGTCCGCCTAAACCTAGGCCTAACCCTGAAGGCGCCTCACCGCCCTCCCGTGGACGAGGACGACCACGGCGACAAGCGTCTCGCCTAGCTGTGCCGGTGGAACAGTCATCTTGACTGGCTACTCGTCGGGGCGACTTCGCATCCAGAGGGGGAGCCTGTAGCACCACCGAACGTCTACAGCAGCGCGCCACACAACAGTGCTGTGTCGGGACGGCACTCACGCACACAACGTTAGGCCACCTCGCGTATATAAGAAGCCGACGCGGTGTCGAGCAGTCTCATTCATCCACTCTACGCTCGACACCGCTCGCGGACGCACGTGCTGCGCTGTGTGTACGAGATTCCTGCTCCCGGCTCCGTGGCTCCCGCTGTGGTTCCCGAGCCCTCTATCGTCGCGCCCTGCGACGAGTCTTCTATAGTCAGTGGACTATCATCGACCTATTAATTGTTTGTCTTTTTCAAGACACAATTAATAAATATTTCTCTTCAGAGTTGTCAGTCAAAAACAAACCGTCGCGTACTTTGGCCCCTTCTGGGTAAAATCCACAGTTTCGTGGTTCTCGGTGGAAACCATACGGTGCCAACGAAACCGAGAGGGTGTTGCCCCAATTACACCCGCCGAAACCCCTTCAGGGCTAGGCAATCAGTTGGACGGGTCCCAGTGTTCGGCCTTGGGGGATCTCCTAGTCGACATTGGTGACAGTTTTGCCTTCACAGCCACACACCTAGTGTCGGTCGGGTGTGTCTACCCCGACGCACTAGACTGGTTAGGACCCCGTTGCACAAATAAGATAGGCAACGGGCAAAAGCAAGCTTAGGGCTCACTATAAGTACACAACCTCCCTGTCTATACCCGACAGGGAGGGTTTACACACCCCCGGCCAATCCGCCCGGGGAGTTAGTGTTAGGATTGTTAGGAGAAATAGGTACCACTAGAAATGATTAAAATGGAGTCCTTATTAAAGTCTCTTCAAGACGACATAAGGTCACTCAAAAGCGACAACGCAAATTTAGTTAATATCCTGAAAAGGATATTGTCCGACTCCCCCGGACTCAGAGATGTGTATGGCCCGGAAATAACTCAACTACGACGGCCTACTCCCACTCCCACTCCTACTCCCACTCCCACTCCCCAACTAGGACCTTCAGTCGCCAGCGTCACTGAATTCAGTGACGCACTGGAGTGCTCGCTCCCAGCAGTCGAGCTAGTCAGTCCGCCCAGTCCGCCTGAGCAAATGGACACTAGCGCACCGCTAGCCGCTTCTTCAAAGCGCCCCCAATCCCCCTATACCACGTCAGATTTAGAGCCAATCCACACCGGCTCTTCCGCTTCGTCCCACTCCGAAGACGATGGATTCGTCCCCGTCCAAGGAAAGGGGAAAAAACGGAAGAACAGGAAGCAATCCTCCACCCAGGCCAACAAGGTCGTAGCCTTCGAGGACCGAGACACGTTCTCACAATCCCCTCTACCCGCTACTTGCACCCCCGTCGTTACCCCCTCCCCCGCCCCCCACCCGATCGCGTCAACCTCTTCGCAGGTTACCCCCTCCCTCACCCCCCGCCCGACCGCGTCACCCTCCTCGCAGGTTGCCCCCACCCCACCTACTTCTGACCCTAAGAAGGTCTCTCCGCCACCACCCATGTTCATTCAGGACAAGGGAAAGTGGACGGAAATATCAAAATGGTGTTGCGATCAAAGGATTGCATACACCAGCGCCCGAAATACCCAACAGGGTATAAAAGTCCAAACCCCTACCTCCCACGACTATAGGGAATTAGTTAAACTCCTGAGAGAGCGACGTGTGTCATTCCACACGTACACTCTCTCAGAGGAGCGTCAAATCCGAGTGGTGATCAAACGGATCCCCAAAGAAATTGCCCCCTCAGACATCTTAGCCGACCTTCAGTCGCAAAACGTCCCGGTTGACGAAGTCCACCGTATGCACCGCGCAAAACGCGGGGAAGCATACGACATGATACTCGTCGTATGCTCTCCCGTCGAGGGGCATCACCCCATTTTTCAGTTGAAGTCCCTGTGTTCACTCACGGGCTTCCAAATAGAGAAGCCATGGAAAAATGGCGCTATAGGGCAATGTCACAATTGCCAATTATACGGTCACTCGCAGAGGAACTGTCACGCAAAACCCAGGTGCGTCAAGTGCCTGGGCGAGCATGGCACTTCCGACTGCACCCGTCCCAAGGACCGTAGTCTATGCCCTGACCCACCTAGTTGCGTACTATGCGGGCAAGTAGGTCACCCGGCTAACTACCGCGGCTGCCCGAAAGCCCCCAAGTCCTCTTCTCCCAAACTGGCCAAGCGTTTCGACGCCCGCCAGCAGAGGGAAGCTCCCTCCACCTACACTCTCCCTTCATCCCAAATGCCACAGAGACTGAGCCCCCAGAGGCCCAGTCCGTGGAATTACCTCCAACACCAGCAGGCTTTCCCAGCCCTGGGTCACTTCCAACCCCCACCCCCTCCCCCACCCACCACCACCCCCCGCCAAACGGACCCCCGTACTCGCGGCCCCGCGCCCCTTATGGGCACCCCCATGCCCCTTATGGGCACCCCCGTGCCCCTTATGGCCCCCCCCGCGCCCCTTATGGGAGCCCCCGCGTCCCTTACTCGCGCCCCCGCGCCCCCAGTCAGGTCCGCACCTGCTCCCGTAGCACCGCGTTCCCAACCCAAACCCACAAACACTCCCGTGGCCCTCCCCAACACGCCCTACAACATGATCCAATCCGGAATCATGATGTTCCTGTCCCCTCGCGCTTACCAAATGGGTCGCGAACTCATTGCCGCCCAAAATGCCCTCGACATAGTTAGGATCCAGGCTATATACAATGCGTACCCCGACATTACGCAAGCCCTGATATCGTCCGCCACTCAAGGAACCCCCAATGTCTAACACCGTCATAGCTAGGTTCAAACCCCGATCCCTCACGTTAGGTTTTTTCAATGCCGATGGCATCCAAAATCAACGCGATGAGATCGCGGTTTTCCTCCGCGCTCATCAAATTGACATCCTTCTCATTCAGGAAACCTTCCTTAAACCCTGTAATCGTGACCCCGGCATTGCCAACTATCGTGTAGTTCGCAATGACAGGGTTCACTGTCACAAGGGAGGCACTTTAATATATTATAAAAAGGATCTGTACTGCATCCCTATGGACCCTCCTCCTCTTTCACGACTAGAAGTCTCAGTCTGCCGCCTAGGCATGACAGGCCATCAGCCGATCATATTAGTATCAGCCTACGCAACTCCCTCTAGAGGTGCGGAGGACTTTCAACCCTTCGCTAACGATCTCACATCCCTACTAGCCTTGAGCGACTCCGTTATCATAGCGGGCGACCTCAACGCCAAACATCCCTCCTGGAATAGTTCCAGATCCTCCATAAGAGGGCGACACTTGTTCGACCTCTCAAACTCCCTTAATATCGACATCATCGCTCCGATGAATTATACCCACTATCCCCATACAGTAGGCCATATCCCTGACGTACTAGACTTGGCGATCCTTAAGAACGTCAATCTAAGACTAGACTCAATAGAGACGGTGGACGAGCTTCACTCTGATCACCGTCCTGTAATACTAAAACTCGACCCCCGCATAGGTCTCCCTGACCCCAATCGCCCCCCGACCACCAAAAGGGTAACGGACTGGAGGAAAGTAAGCACCCAGCTGAAATCCAACACGTCCCCCCAATTGGACTCCATCCCCGACCAATTCCACTCTATCGCAGCAACAACGGCCGCGATCGACTCACTCACTGATCACGTACAATCCGTCGTGAGCGACTGCTCAAAGGAAGTCCCAGTGGGGGAAGACCCCCGCTGGAAACTACCTGACGATGTGCGTGACCTATTGACTGAGAAGAACGCAGCCATTCGTGCATACAGTAACTTTCCCTGCGCCGCAAACAAAGCCCATATGCGCTATTTACAGAGATCTGTAAAGACACGCATACAGGAGCTGCGTGACACGGGCTGGGACAAGATGCTGAGCGAACTAGAGCCAACCCACCTAGCCTTCTGGGAACTTCAGAGGAAACTCAAGTCCCAGCAAGTCGCGTCCACACCACCCCTAATCCGCCCCGACAAGACCATAGCCTTCGACGACATCGACAAGGCTGAATGCCTAGCCGATAGTCTAGAGGCACAATGCTCACCCAGCACTCTACCAGTAGACCAAGCTCACCTCTTAGAGGTCGACGCTGAAGTCGAACGTAGAACCTCCCTCCCTCCCGTTGAAGACCCTGAAAGTCCTCTGCCCCCCGTCACACCAGACGAAGTGCACGACATCATCAAGGGTCTGAAAATCCGTAAAGCTCCCGGCTCAGATGGAATCACTAATAGGGTGATTCAGCTATTCCCTGCCCACCTAATAATGCTACTGACTACCATCTTCAATGGTGCCTTAAGCAACAATTTCTTTCCACAAATGTGGAAAGAAGCCACCGTCATCGGTATCCCGAAGCCCGGCAAACCCAAAACCGAGCCTTCGAGTTACCGCCCCATCAGTTTGCTCAAAGTCCTCGGCAAGGTCTACGAGAGGCTTATTTATAAGCGTCTCAGAGACTACGCTGAGACAAAGGGCCTCATCCCCAACGAACAGTTTGGGTTCCGCACCCAGCACTCTAGCGTGCATCAGGCCCACCGGATAATCGAACACATAAGCGCTGGCTTCCAGCGCGGTTTGTATACCGGTGCAGTATTCTTCGATGTAGCGAAAGCGTTCGACAAAGTCTGGCACAACGGCTTAATATATAAGCTGTACCAACTCGGCGTGCCAGATCGTCTCGTGCTCATCTTACGAGACTTTTTGTCGAACCGCACATTCCGCTATCGCATCGAAGGCGCAATATCCTCTCCCCGTCCCATCCGCGCAGGCGTCCCTCAGGGCTCTGTGCTTGCCCCCCTCATATTCACTCTATTCACCAGCGACATCCCGAAGAGTAAAAAGGCGCAGTTGGCTCTGTTCGCAGACGATACGGCCATTTACTACAAGGGCGCTGGGCCCGATTCGATAGCTCGCATTCTCCAAACCGCAGTCGATAAACTCGGCGCTTGGTTTAGGAAATGGAGGATCGAAGTAAATCCCGACAAAAGTCAAGCGGTTTTATTTTCAAAAACGCACGTAAGATTTAGACCCCCCTTGCCCCGACCCATCACCATGCTCGGCAAGCCGATCCCTTGGGAGAAGCGAGCCAAGTATCTAGGTGTGGTCCTCGACGAAAAACTCACTTTCGCAGACCATATAAAGCAGGCCCGCGCGCGGGCCGCTTTCGCTCTCGGAAGACTCCATTCCATGCTAAATGCACGTAGCAAATTGTCACTTAGGTGCAAATTGCGAATCTACACCACATGCATTCGCCCCATCATGACCTATGCGGGCGTCGTTTTTGCCCAAGCTAAGCCCCGACAAATTCACAGACTGCAGGTGATGCAGAACAGATTCCTTCGTATGGCCACGGGAGCCCCTTGGTTCTGTAGGAACGAAACCCTCCATCTCGATTTTAAACTCCCCACGATCCACCAGTTTCTCAAACGCAATTCCAAGCGTTTCTTTGATTCCGCCGCCACCCACCGCAACCCTCTGGTTGTCGAGGCCGCTAGTTATGTCCCAAGTAAAATCAGTAAGATCCGCCGCCCGAGGCCAATCCTTTCCGACCCAGACGACCCCATAACCCTCCTCCAGGAGAGCAATAGGGAAACCAGTACAGTGAGAAAACACACACACCGACACACTTTCCGACCTCGCCGCAGAGGTCCGCGATCGCGACCCTCCCGAGTAAATGATACTCCCCCCCGACCCTTGCTCGAAGATGCGCCAGCCCGCGTCGATGCTGAGCCTGTAGCTTTAAATTCCCCGACTAATAATAATGAAATACTCTTGATCCAGCCTGTCCCTCTTGCTGTCCTCCCCCCAGCGAACGCCCTAAGCCGAGGTTCGTACCCCACAGGGGGTGCCCTTAGCGAGCGTTCGCCTAGTTTTAATTAGCATAGTTTTGCCCCTGGCTGGAGGCTTTAAGTGTAGAAGCTTAAGGCAACCACAGGATTGACCGGTTAAGTAGTCATGACCTCAGAGGTCAGCTACGAGATGCCCTATATAAAAAAAAAAAAAAAAAATGTCGAGCAGTCAGTCTCCGCTAGCGCGCCGCTGTTTCCACGCATTGGAAGAGCTCGCCTAGTATAGACGCCCCCCTACCCTCGCGCCCCGCGGTGACGCATCCTACTTGTTTCGCGACGCACCACGTGTCACGAACTGGTTGGGAACGTACCGTGTAGTTTTATTTACCGTCGTACCTACATAAGTACACATTGTGAACGGGAATATACTCATTGTTTATATTGACCTTACGTTTCAATTGTACCCGCTACAGATGTATAATTTGTAATAGTTACGATCTGTGAATTTTAGATGTATAATTTGTAATAGTTACGATCTGTGAATTTTAGATGTATAATTTGTAATAGTTACGGTCTGTGATTTTTAAATACATAAGTAATTGGTAATAGTTACGATCAGTGATTTTTAGATGTATATGTAATTGGTAATAGTTACAATCTGTTATTTTTTTAGAAGTAGAATTTATTGATAATAGTTTGTGATTTTTTAGATGTAGGGTTAATAATACTTACGATCTGTGATTTTTTTAGACGTAGAATTGATAATAATTACCATTTGTGATTTTTTAGATGTAGGGTTAATAATACTTACGATCTGTGATTTTTTTAGACGTAGAATTGATAATAATTACCATTTGTGATTTTTTAGATGTAGGATGAATAATACTTACAATCTGTGATTTTTTTAGACGTAGAATTGATAATAATTACCATTTGTGATTTTTTAGATGTAGGATGAATAATACTTACAATCTGTGATTTTTTTAGACGTAGAATTGATAATAATTACCATTTGTGATTTTTTAGATGTAGGATGAATAATACTTACAATCTGTGATTTTTTTTAAATGTAGAATTGATAATAGTACGAATCTGTGATTTTCTAGATATCAATATTCTAAAGACTTAGTTGTGTTAATTATGAATAAAGATTTTTCTAACAAAGTTTGTTTGTCTGCTAACGTTACTTACATAAGTTACTAAACAGTTATGTACTATGCCGTGGGTTGAAAACGGAGTCCATTTTTGTTGCGGGTTGAAAGCGGAATAATTATTATTATTTTTAACTCCTGGGATGAAAACGGAAACACCCACATTTTTACTCCAGAGTGAACCCCCATATCATAAGAAATGATCGATTCCAGCATCTGTTTGGTATTAACATGTGGGCTGGTATAATTGGCCAGCAGTTGGTGCTGCATGAAATGCCAGCAAGGCTGAATGGTGCTCAGTATTTACATTTTTTGCAAAATAATTTAAACCATATTCTTCACGAAGCTGAAGTTCCAGAAGAAAGAATAGCAGAAATGTGGCTGCAACATGATGGCGCCCCGCCTCACTACGCTCGAGTAGTTAGAGATCATTTGAACGAGCGCTTCCGCAACCGGTGGATTGGTCGAGGCGGACATATTGCGTGGCCACCCCGGTCGCCCGATTTAAATCCATTAGATTTTTTTCTTTTGGGCTATTTTAAAGAAATAGTTTACCAAGGAGAGAACAATAGCGAACAAGAACTACGACAAAAGCTCGAATTTGCTAGGGTACAAGTTACTAACAACAGAGGTGCATTCCGTAGGTTACGTAGGAATTTTATTAGACGGTGCAGATTATGTATTATGGTCAGAGGCAGTAATTTTGAGCATTTATTGTAAAATGTTTTGCTTAATAAAACAATTATTTCACAATCGTTGTTTTGTTTTTTCCGTCCTAGAAACATATTAGAGCCACTCATGGCCATGTGTAATACCTTTTCAGAATCCCTATTAAATGCGCCAAAACTTGTAATACAGGGTCACTTTTCGGTAGAGTATTTTTTTTTCACAGTGTGGTCCGAAGTAAATAAAAAGTTATGATTTGAGAAAAAAATAAACGTAAAACTTAATATTATCTTCAACACACCCAATAAACAACCATAAATAGCATATCTAACGCAAGGACTCATCAGTACCAATCTAGTGAAAATTATAAAAAAGATACAGGATGAAGATTTTTTCGAATTTTAATAAGAATTTGTTAGAAAAAGTCAATATTCTCATAAAAACACAAAATAAATTATAACTCTGCAGGGTTGGCCTTAAGAACCTCCCGTAGAACAACTTTTTACAGCTGGTGACCCCATCTAACCCCTAGTTGCGTTTGATCCACGACTTTTGGGCCACCCTGTATATAAAGGAAGAACCAACTGTGTGTGTTGTAATAACGCCTATTATGCAAAGAGTGTTCATGGCTGGTTTGGCTGATGAAATGGTGTTTATGGACACAAGTGGATCTTGTGATCAAACAAATACCTGTGTTACATTTATCTTTGCTGCAACGAAAATTGGTGCTTTACCTATTGTTGTCATTTTGCACACGAGACAATCTCAGGAAAATTATACACATTCTTTTCAATCTGCTAAAGATTATTTAGAGGACACTTGCCAGAAGGTTTTTCAACCAAAAATCGTAATGACTGATGACAGCAGCGCAGAAAGGAATACCTTACGCACAGTATTTCCCTACAGCAGATTACTTCTTTGCATATTTCATGTAAATCAAGCTCTTTGGCGTTGGCTGTGGCAAAGCGAACATGAAGTTATTAAAGAAGATCGGCAATCAGTTATGAAGAAATTTCGTACTGTAATGTATGCCAATACAATGCAAGAGGCCGAAATTAGAATGTCTGATTTATCAAATGAGGAGAAAGTTAAGAAAAAAAAAAAGCTTGAAAAACATTTAACAAGTTTATGGAGTCGGCGTGAAGAATGGTGTTTAGCTTATCGCTCTGGTATTCTAACACGAGGGAATAACACAAACAATTACTGTGAATCCTCAATAAGAATTTTTAAAGACGTAGTATTGCAGTGCTGTAAAGCGTTCAATATGTGCGCGTTAGTCGACTTTATCGCGAATACCTTTGAATCATACCACAAGAAACGGTTGATTCAGTTTGCCAATGGGCGGGCAAGAAATCTTACGTTGGCGTATGAAAAATTTTGCCAAGCAAGTAGCAGTATTAACCTTTTGAACGCCACGGTCGGGTATAGACGACAAATGAAAACGTGCCCAACACGCCACCGTCGTCTACAGCCGACAAGAAAACGACATTTTTTAAGTATAAAATAAATATACAAAATTAAGTGTTCTGTGTTTTTTTTAATTATTATTTAAAACTACATTAATGATATATTGTAAACTGGCACAAAGATATATCCATTAGTTACATTTCACTAGAAAAAACAATCATCAAAAATTGCGTATCGAAATCCGTAAAAAAGTGTTCTTCCTCACGCCACAGTCGGCAAGACACGACAGCTAGTGATGGGTAAAGAAGGTAAATTATATTTTAAATCTATGAAATATTTTATTAAAAGTAGCTTACTATTACTTCGACAATTATTTTTAATGACAACTATTTGTGTCAGAATATTCCTAATGCATAATATTTATAAAATTTTGGAAAAATATCATAATTGATATCAATCGGTCGATAGTTTTCTGTCCACTCTCGCGCATCCCTACGCAGCAGTGTATAAACAGTAACCTGTACGCCACAGTCGGGAAGACACGTCAAGCGGTGACGTCATTAGCGCTACGAGAGACTGCTAGTGATTTCCTTCATTATTATGACCGGTGCATCGGTGGTAATATTAGGAACGGCATTATTATTGTGCGAGTGTATGAAATTGATAAAAAAAATGGCTAGCAGTCAAATGACTACTGAAGAACTCCTTCGTGTGTTAGGAAGTGTAGAAGAAGATGAAGAATTCTCTGAAGCAACATCTATATACGAGGATGATTTAGAGGTGAGTTTTATTTTTTATAAAACCTTTCATATAGATAGGTATATAGTTTTTGTTTAATATCACGTAAAATGATGCGTTAGGGAAACAAAAGCGATAATTTAAAATATTAAAAAGGTAAATGGTCACATTACTTGTTTAGATTATTACACAAATTACTACTTACTTACATTTATTTTGAATCTTTTTTCTTCTAATTCCATTTCGAATTTAGTTGAAGTAGGTAGGTATAGACCAAGTAAGTATTGTAGGAACACTAATAGATATGAAAAAATTGTGAAAGCACGAGATAAATGTGAACAGAAGTTATACGCCTTTGATTTTAAATAGTCACCTTTTAAGTATTTATCTAAATATCGCACCGCGCACCCGTTATTATTAAACTAAACGCTATGCATTGAATGATTATTATCTTTGAATAAATGAATGCATTGGGACCGTTCAAGTATTACGTAAGCACTATAGGGGGGCAGGGGGGTCTATGCTTTGCTTATTTTTGATGACATGGGGGGAGGGAGAGTCTAGATGGTGATTGCGTCAGTAGTAATTATTTAATCTTTTACACATATGGCAACCATAGATATCCGTGATGGCAACCCACGCATTGTCTATGCTTGAAAACGAAACGCATATTCGGGGATTCCCACAAATAATGAATACGTTTAGGTACTCGCTTAGAACCGAGTAGGGGAATTACCGCGTGCTATTCACCTTGTCTAAATTTCTTCCGTCAATCTATTGTTTCGTTTTGGTACGATTGACTATGCGTTGAAGTCCTCTATCCTAAGCTTATTTGCTTATTTCTAGAACTATAACTGCTCTCATGAATCAATAAAAAAAAACAGAATACTTACATTAAATGAAAAATGCATATACCAATGTTTACGTAAGCATAGGAGAAGGTAAGAGTTTAGCTTACTTTTGCTGACAAGGGGAAGGGGGTAAATAATTGTAATAAATCTGCTTACGTAATACTTGAACGGCCCCATTGGAGTAATTATTACTAGTGTCGGTGTCAGCAAATACCTATTAGTTAAAATCGGGCGCGTGACCGCGACAGGCACTTTACATCGTCACGACACGTGTCTCGGTCAGTGGCGGTGGCGCGCAACCGAGCCCCGGCACCATAAGGGCCTGCGCACAGTGGCTACACGGCACGGCCAGGACATAATAAACCATAACTTTATAATGTTAAAGTTAAAATTTCAAACACGTACGGACACGACATCGCATAGCACTTGCTTTTGTAGCTACGATGATTATTATTGATATTTCTAATAAAATTTCTTAAAGTTAAGGTATGTTATGCTTTGTCACATAAGAATCCCTTACCTATGCCTGACACGATGTTTTATTATTTTTATTTTAATCATCATGTTACACAAGTTATTAACTGAGTTGGACCGGAGAGCTTGTAATGAGCGATGAATTTAGCCAAAATATTATATTATGTGCTTCCATCGTCGTAAATAGTAATTAGCGTTTCGCTTTTGTTTACAGTCTATCACGAATCGTCAAGAACAAGAAAATGACCCACCTGTCTTGCCCTCAACATCTCACACCGGTCAAGAAATACCAGACAACAATTGGGCCTCGACATCTGCATCATCAACAACATCCCGCCGCGACCGCCGTCGAAGACAAACCGAGCCTTCCTACCAGTGGACTTCGGTACAATACGTGCCTGCATTGAGTAGCTTTGATGAGTTTACGTCAGGCCTCAATTTGGAAGTAACAGAATATATCACTGAATTCGATATATTTCAAAATTATTTAGATTTGGACTTTATGTCGTTCATTGTACAAATGACAAATGAGTTTCACTCACACTTTGTACTGAACATAGACCTTCGTATGCATTCTCGCCTACATCGGTGGCGCGATGTATCCATTCCAGAATTGTACATATTTTTTGCTGTATTAATGTTAATGACTCGAAATCGACATTTGACTATAGAAGAGCACTGGAGTACAGATGTGTTGTTATCATCGCCGATTTTTTCTCAACTTATGCCTAGAAATCGCTTTTGCACAATTCTAGGTATGTTACATTTTTCTCGGCGAAGTGAAGAGACTAACATATTATCTAAAGTCGACACTTGTATTAATCATGCTAGGGAAAAGTATAAAAAAATTATGACACCCTATAAAAATCTATGCATAGACGAGAGCATCGTTCCCTTCAAGGGGCGATTATCAATAAGGCAATATTTGCCAAAGAAAAGGAATCGGTTTGGAAGAAAGTTATTTGTAATGTGTGATGTAGAAACAGGCATCATCATTGATTTTATTGTTTACTGCGGCGCAGCTACTCAAATAATAGATCCTTGTAATTTAGGTGTTGGAGGCACTATTGTTTCAACTTTAATTAGGGATTTTTTTGGTACATATCGTCATCTAGTGTTGGAGGCACTATTGTTTCAACTTTAATTAGGGATTTTTTTGGTACATATCGTCATCTATATGTTGACAACTGGTATACTAGCCCGGCATTGTTGAAATACCTCCACGAGAATAATATATACGCATGTGGTACTGTAAAAAAAAACAGAATCGGTATGCCACGCTTTAATACTATTAAGCCTGGAGAAGTCCAAGCTCAATATTCTCCTCCAATGACAGCTCTAAAATGGCGAGACAAAAAAGATATATTTATTTTGTCAACGATTCATAGTGATATCATGGCGCCATCGTTGAAAGAGAACAGAGCGACGGGGCTACCAGTTATGAAGCCACAAGCAGTTTTGGATTATTCCAAAAATATGGGAAGCGTTGATACAGCTGACATGCTACTGTCTTCAATACAGTGCATAAGAAAAACCATAAAATGGTACAAAAAGTTGTTTTTTCACATTATTGATATGCACGTATTAAATTCTTTTTTCTGTTTTAGGCAAATAAATAACGTGCCAAATTTTCAATTTTCAAAATTTCATCTCTGTCTTATTCGCCAAATTATAGAAAAATTTCATAGTCACAATACTTTACCTCGATCTATAAGCAGTAGCCACAACCCACTTCGCATACTACCAAAAAACTACAAAGATCACATGCCGACCCTTATGGGCAAATACCAACGCTGTAGACAATGCGCAATTATAAAACAGAGAAAAGAAACACGGTACACTTGTAAAATATGCAAGGTGTATTTGTGTGCTGCTCCATGTTTCGAAAAATATCACTCATAATTACTTAAATTTACTACAAACATTGCTAATTTAAATATTGATGATGATTTTCATATTATAAGTACAACACAGAATTGTAAAAAATATTATTTATATCAATGTTACATTCTATTTTTAATTTTTTACCAATGTTTTTTTGATTTGCTGTAATATTTTAAGACTAATTACGTAGGTACATATTATAAAAACTGTTATTCTAATTATATTGAAGCTTTGTTTATTTGGTGTGATATTTTACGACTAATTACGTAGGTACATATTATAAAAACTTTTATTCTAATTATATTGAAGCTTTGTTGATTTGGTGTGATATTTTACGACTAATTACGTAGGTACATATTATAAAAACTGTTATTCTAATTATTATAATATTGAAGCATTGTTGATTTTGCTGTGATATTTTGAGACTGATCATGTATGTATACGTACCTACTCAATTGTAAAGACCGTCGTTTTATAATTTACAATTTTACAGTATAATATTAAGTTTTGATTTTCTGTGATATTTTAAGGCTGATTAGGTAAATTACATTACATTATAGTGAAATTAATGTGAACTCATCTGCAGTTCTATTGTCTAAGTCGTCGTCGTCGTCCTTGTCGTCAAAACTACAATTTGTCTTTAATAGATTTTCAACTATAAGCTCTTCGAGTCTATAGCATAAAGTTGAAAATCTATTACAGACAAACTGTAGTTTCGACGCTGGGGCGCTGGCACAAGGCTGTATCCTTATTAGAGAATAGTACTGCTGATAATTGTCGTGAACAGACGCTTTGTTGATTTTTACGTTTAAAAAAAATAATATTTAGTACTTGCGAGAATAACAGAATTAAAAGACTGATTTTACTGTATAACTGTTTTTTTTTTCGTTTTCTTACAAGTTTAATTGAATACCTATTTTATTTTAATTTAAGATGCAACGAAAATCTTTATTTCTTATTTCATTCATTCAATATATTTTTTCGTTTTGGTTGGCAACACTGAAAAAAAATGAACATCTAGAAAGGTTTCTTACAATTTTCGTTACACATATTTAGAATTATAGTGATAATTATGTCTTCTCCTGAGGATATAGCCGGACCTTCCTCACCAAGTTTATTGAGCGATGTAAGTCGTAAAAGGAAAATAAAGGTATCGTCTAAAGATCAAGCAAAGAAAACGTACGCAACTTCTTTCGTTGCGTACGTTTTCTTTGCTTGATCTGTGCTTATGGGACGCGAATCAATTGAAGTGTGATGTTTCAAATTTACCTCCGTTAAATTTTGAGCAACCAGGACCTAGCGACCCACGAAATGCGAATTTCGGAAGACTCGTCGCTTTTGAATTAGATCGGGTGCCAGAAGAGAAGCGTTCAGTAACGTACGTCAATTTACTGAACCTGATAAGAAAAGTGCGACAGCAGGACTTAGATGACATAAGTTTGCCGAGTTACGAAGAGTCAGACTAATTAAAAGTGAATTGATTAAATTGTTGTTAAATACTATGATTATTATTTATTATGTCCCACAATGTCACATCCCTACTCGCATGCGAGGAAGTTGTCAAAGGTCATGCCAGCCACGCCAGAGTCTGGACTTACCGACAGCGGATGACGTCACGAACGAGATTAGTGATGTACCTTATTATTATTTATTTTATTCGTTTGTAGTTCTAATGTCTGCTCTTACGTTGTTTAGAACTTTGTAACTTCCGTTTAATTATATTATGATACGAAATAGGGTCAAATTAAATAAAAGAATGATGTAACAAGTAATATTTATTTAAAAAATATGGGATTAAAAGCAATGACTAACTGGTTATCGATAATATGTTGGAATCCCTATTTTTTTTGTAGGTATTTGCATTGAATTTATAGCTTGGCGTGGAAGGGGCGCCGATGCGTTTACGCTCTGGCGTTCAAAAGGTTAAGGATATTGTACATATGGATGACAATACCTACTTCGTGAAAGAGAAGACTGATCTGTATGTTGTTGACTGTGAGATGGCAACATGTGACTGTCCGTATGGTGCTGGGGGCCGATTTTGTAAACATCTCTGCGCTGTAGAAAGAAAAGATGGGACTGCACTTACCACATCTCTATATTTGAATGACTGTGATCGTCAACAATTTGCAAAATTCGCTCTGGGTGACCAGTTTTCACCGTCATTCTTTGTAAATATTACGGGTGAATCAAGCACAAATAATGAAGACAGTCAAACTGTCTCTATTACACCTGATGATGTTGTACCAGACACTTTTGAACTTCCAATAAATCGAACGGAAAACAGTGTAACTATCAACAATGAAAACTTTGACAATGCTGTTCGTAATGTTAAAGCTCAGTGGCAAAGAATCACTGAAATCTTGGAAAAGGATTCCAATGCTGCATACACGAACATTCTTGAAAAGTTTGGATCTGATTCGTCGAAGCTACAAACTCCATCGAGTATTATATCATTTATAGTTGAAAAAAATGGCCGCCGAAAAACTCGAAAAATTCGTGTACAACCAACATCGATCAGTCGCCGCAAAGAAAGAGGTCTTCCATGCAATGGAAGGATTCAATCAGGACGACCAGCCAAGTCAGAAACTGTTAAAAGAAAACGTGTTCATAATATTGCATCTAATATTGATGAAAATGAACCTCCTGCCAAAAAACATTGATTATGTTAGGTATAACATTACCTACTACATTATATTTGTTTATGTAGGTACCTAGGTATTTTGGTTTTAATAAAAAGTAAAAAACTGTTCGAGTTTTCTTGCCAATTCACATTACCATTCACACAAAAATACCCTCGAATACACACGGATTTGTGGCGCTTAATCAAGGCGCATACTCATTGCAAACCCGTGCGCGATTGGAGGACGCGTACTCTTAATTGAACACGTCTTTGGAACGTCATCTGTTCTTCCAAACCCGTGCGCGATTGGAGGACATGTGCCTTGAATTGAACACGATTTTGTAAAGGCAGTTAGCGCGACAAACCCGTGCGTGTTTCAAGGCAGTACTGCCTCCTAATGTACACGGATATGGAAATACGCCCCCCGGAAGCTGTCGCTAGCACATAGTGACGTAGCGACAAGGGGGCAACATGTCCTGAGGTGCTTGAGGAGTGGAGCGGTATTCCAAGGCTTTCAGAACAATCCCAGAGCCCGGAAGATAGTCAAGATCCCTACGAGCACTTACTGGAATACTTCCTTCCTCCGAGCACGTTTGCTGTTGCGAATCTCCACTCAAGCCGGCCAATTAAGGCAAGAATGAGGTGGGAGCTCTGTTCTTCATCAGTATTCACTCCAGCCGGCTAATAAAGGCAAGCCAGAGATGAGGAACAAGATTTCTCCCGGGTGATAGGGTCCGTGGGGTCGCTACTGCCCAACGGCTCGCCACATGCTGCTTATTATTATTATTATTATGTACTTTTGACGTTCGAAAAGTGCTGATTCTCAGCCCAGTTTGAATAAATGACTTTTGAATTTTGAATTTATAACATAAATGAAGGTGCTATGTCCTTACACGCATTTTGTTCTTTCAAACTTTGTTGAAATATGTCTAAAAATGAAGATAACCGGTGTATGAAAGTGTTATGTGCAGAAGGTCGGTAGTCGCAAAAATGTATGAAAGTGTTAAGGGTACTTAACCACTGACCCGTACTTATATAAATTCATTTAATTGCGCAATGAATGAAAAGGTCAAGTGCGCACATAACTCTTTCTTTCGTGAAGGTGTAAGCGAGAGAGAGAATTTTGGCGGCACGCGTTTCAATGAACGCGCTATGTCACATACATAGCTCCTTCATCCACGTTAGAACGCATTTAGTTTTGACAGCGTCGGTTCATAACGTGTTTCGTTCCTTTGTTTTATTAGAATTAAAATAGTTTAAACACCGCAGATGAATCCTAATTTATATAAAATGTCAAGGCCGAAGAGATTAGTGGAAGCAGCGATAAATTGCATTGAAACATACGAATTTAAAGAGTGCAATGAAAATAACCTTGAAATCGAGAACGCAAGTAAGTAATATTAAATTTTGTTGTTTTTTTGTTTATAGGTAACAATATCAAAAATATTTCGATAACTAGTAGGTACCTATAAATCATAGAAATCTGTGCTATAATGTAATACTTTGTTAATTTTGTAGGTTTAGGTTAAAATGTATCCGGTTTGACAGCGTACCAAAGACGACTACCTAGGTATAGTAAATACCGACTTGTGATAATATATATTATCACCCTAATTAACATTAAACAGTATTGCACATTACCTTTTTTTGCATTATTTGCTAACAAACAGCTTTGAGTTGAATGTGAAAACATGCATTGAATACCTAAATTAATTAGGAATATGAATTTAATAAAATAATGTTTTTTTAGACTTTTTGCTGGACGTTGGTTTGGATGTTTTGATTTGAATTTTTAACCACTTGTCTTGTTGACTTTAATGTTATGTCTAACTAACCTTAATATACTTAAACTGTTACTTACTATGCTCAATGTTTATATGTAAAAAAACTGCTCTTCTTAACACCTCTCTAAGTAAACACCGTGAATTTTACTAACATTTAAAAGTACAGTTTGTGCATATTTGGGTTTGCAGGAAAACTTGAAAGAATGTGGCTTTATTTTCTTTTGCACATTATCACCTAGCTTGAAAGGCCTATTAATATGATGTTGCTTGCTGACTTACCATGCTATTAGTATCGAGACAGTAAAAATCTTAAAGGAACTCGATCGAAAAAAATCATCGAGATTTATTATTTATTAAACGTGTCTACAATATTGGTTATTTTTATTACAGGTTGTACACAATCTTCGATTCGACACAATAGCGAGAGAAAGAGGACTAGAATATAGGTCTTACAAAAACAGTTTGGTGCCAAAAAAAGTTGTGAAAGAAGGAGTTTTACGTCATGAGAAATGCAGGCTAGCTTGCTCTAACAAATTTAGCATTGAAGAAAGAGAGGCGATTTTCAAAGATTTTTACTCTCTTGATACTAATTACGTAGTAAAAATGCTCTACTTTTTAGAATCATAGTAAGTCAGCAAGTAGCTAGACAACGTAAGAATGCTCTAAAACATAAATCGGCAACATATAAATATTTTATCACAAATAAAGGCGTTACTACTGAAATTTGCAAGTTGGGTTTGTGTGGGTTGTATGCTATTGGGAGGAAAAAGATTGATATTATAAAAGACCGAATTAAAACAGGCGTTGCAGCTCCACCTCCAGATCGGCGAGGCCATCACACTAACAGACCTCACAAGCTAGGTGATGATGTGAAAGAGAAAATTAAGCAACATGTTTCAAGCTTTCCGGCCGACCAATCCCACTATTCGCGTAACAAAGATATGCACAAACTATACTTGTCACCCCTATTAAATGTAACTAAAATGCAAGGTCTTTACTTAGATATGTGTCAAGAAGAGCAGTTGCCTCCGCGTTTTAAAATAACAAGAGCTACAAATATTTGTGACGGAATTCAATTTGTCATTTGGCTACCCCAGAAGCGATACATGTTCAACATGTGATGCTGGGGGCTCAACAGATGAGCACCTATCAAATTACCATGCCGCTGTTGAAGCAATGATTGCTGACAGAAAACGACCTGCTGAAAACAATAGTTTACTTTACATAACCGTAGATTTGCAACAGACAATGACTCTACCAAAGATACCTACTAGTAAAGCGTTTTACCTAAGACAGATTTGGTTCTATATCTTAGGAATCCATGTTGTTGATGGGATTAAAGAGAAGGCATTTTACAGCACTTGGTGAGAGAACTTAGCTGATTGTGGGAGTTGTGAGGTAGCTAGTTCCTTATTAAGATTTATAGAGGTTGATAATGCATGTCAAAATAAATATCATTTACTAATTATGGTCGGATTCATGCGCTGGCCAGAACAAAAATTTTAACATGATTGCTTTGTATTTGATAAGAAAACACTATTTTAAAGTAATAGATCACAAGTTTCCTGAGGTAGGCCATTCGCATCTGGATTCAGATAGAGATTTTGGGAGAATTTAGAAAGTTTTAAGAAAACACGGAAGCTGTTTATGCACCTGATCAATACAGGGAAATTATTTGTAAAGCGTCGCGGAACAATGTTGTTGTTGATACGACAGACCACTTTCGAAAGATTGATGATTTGCAAAATAAGCTTCATCTAATAAATCGAAAAAAAAGATGTTAATAAAGAGAAGGCTTCTTTTAGAGATGGGTTACGATGGATACGTGTAGAGGAATATGGGTCTTATCTATTTAAAGAGAGCTATGACGAATATACTCCTTTCAAAAAGGTCGACATTGAAAAAAAACGTTGCAGGCGAGAATTTTGACATTGAACGCATCGGAAGAAAATATGGGACGGTTTCGACCGAAAAAAAAAGCTAATATAAAGGATCAACTTCCATTCATTAACCCTGAATACCGCTATTATTATGAAACAATACTTGCGCAATGCGATTAAACTTTGTATTATTTTTTACCAACTACATAAAAATACACAACATTATTTAGTATATAGTCCAGTATTACTAACTAAAAGTTACTCATATAAACAAATATCCACAAAATAATAATGACAACTTTGCAACTTGTTCCTGATAAATTATGAACCAGTGACATATCACCTTCATCAAC
Source organism: Agrochola lota (assembly GCA_947364205.1). Taxonomy (NCBI): domain Eukaryota; kingdom Metazoa; phylum Arthropoda; class Insecta; order Lepidoptera; family Noctuidae; genus Agrochola; species Agrochola lota. Next base: position 11,671,006 of record OX376239.1, on the reverse strand, counting down.
TCAAGTCTTCATTTTTTAATATTTTATATTGTTAAGTAATTCAAATTTTCTTTATGAATAATTTACTAGGTCATTGATTTGTTATAGGTACATATTTATATATCTGACTGCCATGGCAACATTAGAGACTGATTATGCTAAGTTATGTTCGATGTTTTGAAATATTATTGGTTACATGTTGCTTTTTCTAAATAACTAAAAAAAATTAAGACTTATTTTGCTATGTGATAAATAGTTAACTAATTTTTATTATGTAAAATGGTTCAAGTTAAGAAACTAATTAGAAGTTAAATATGATGGTAGGCAGTTACCGTCTACTTAACAACCTATATTAATGAATACCTAGACACAACGAATAATAGTGCGTGTTGATCTCACTAAAATTGATTGTTTTTTACTTCTATTAAATTTCTCCTACTATGAAATATTTTTATTTGACAACCCTAACCCTAACTTCTTCTTACTATGAAATATTTTGGAAAGGTTGGTGAATTTGCCACCTTCTTAGAGAGTAAAATTATCAGTGGTAAATAATATAAAGTTTTCACTTTTATTTTACGGGATATAGGAAGAGTTCAAATTATATTACTTTTTGACCTCATAAACTCCAAAAATTGCATTTTCATATGGCAAATTTACCAGAAGTGACAGCTGACATTGCTATAAGTATTTGTTTTTATGCTTTTAATATTTTAATTTACAATAATAAAAAATTTCATGAAATTTACTATGTCTAGGAGTAGGTTACTCATTATTTTTTCATATAATTATATTTTTTTAAAGCGAATCAAACTTTTTGACACATGAAAAAATGGCAAAGTAAGCAGGTTTCACGGTACCCGAAACTCCTTTAAGAGCTAAGGCAAAATATTTACCACATACTACTGCAAAAAGGCAATGGTCACATAATTACCACCATGATTTCACTTGATTCTTTTTTTTTCCAAAATATTGTATGGGGTCCTAACAAATGAATACATAATACAAAACAATCTGACTCTTCAATATTTTTTACCCATGTCCTAACAAACCGTCTAGTTTCTGAAAACCCACCATCCACAACCTGAGATTTACTCATTTGAGACTTGCAACCAAATACATACAAATATTTATTAATTTTTTTTTGGAATGACCTACAATATTTATTTATAATCACAATTTTAACACCATTACAGTCATCCAAGGCGATGTTGTAATTCACATGTCTACACAAAATTAGATAAAATAAAATGATAAGCAAAATTACAAACGTAAATTATAAACATGACTAAGTTTAGAATATCAGACCTCTTTCAATTTATTATTTGATAAACAAAAACCACTTATGAAGTAAAAGTACCTACGAAATGGTGGAAGCATTAGAATCTCTATTTCAAATACGAGAAGAACTGTAATAACAACTTATGTGGAACCAAAATTTCTCAACTTATGAATCCTGTGACAAAACTAAGAACACCAAACTTAGGTGCTAAAGGAATCGATCTAGCAAGAGACCACTGAAGCTGACGCAATCAAATTGATGTCATAATTTAATTATTTTACCCCGCACAGCGCCGGTCTGCATGATTTTGTTTTGTATTTATGTATTATTACATGATAGCAGAAAAAGGACAGAATACTATATTTTATCGGGACCGGTGTTGACCGGACCAAGCACAGACTAGTTAGCACAGACCACAGACTAAGTAGTACTAGTTAGCTAGTTAGCTAATTAGTTTGGACACTGGACCAAGAGGGACCAATAAAGTTACATGCTCTGTGGGGACCAAGCTAACCACAGAGCATGTAACTAAGCTAACTAGTCCACAGAATATAAATACTCTACTGCTGACCACAGAGTACTTTATTTAGACTGCATTCAGAGTTACGCTGTAATCGATTTGAGCGTGCCAGCTAACGCCCGTACCGAATAAGCCTGTGCGCGATAACGATGTATTGTGAATCGTCATAAATGACGTCATGACATGCTATTATCACCGTGAGCACTGTCAAACATGACAGTTGTGCTGTTTTGTTTTGAGTCGCATCATAACTTTAGACAAACGTGGCATTTTCGAAATTGTGCTTCTGGCTACCGTGGCCACCTAACCAACGAAGAAGAAGAAATGTGTAGTTTAAACACAAAGAAATATGACATGCAAGTTTTAACGTTGTGCGATCACCGTGAGAGCGTTCACGAGCGTTCTGAATTGTTGACAGCCCTCAGCTGTCATAATCGTGATATCTAACTCGGAACGCCAATTCATGATGTCAGCGCTGTGAGCGATTACGTTCTATTTCGGAAAGCGGCCTTTTATTCATAATAAAACTGAATAAGTATGGGCGTTATTTCACGTCACTAGTTACAATAACGGGCTACGGGGCATGTAGCCGAATAGCTAGTTTCGAGTCAAACTGTAAACACGTTATTTTATAAGTAGTTACAATTTCGATACTGCATCGAAAATGTAACAACTTATAAAATAACCGTCCTATGCCTGAATAAAGTATGAAGGAAAGTTTATTTGTGTTAGTATTAATAGGTACGTTAATAATGTAACTGGATAATGTAGCTACAAAAACGTATTTGTTCAAAAAATGCTAGTGCTAGGTAAAGTATTACGAAGGTCAGGACTGGCCAGACAAAGGCCAGCGGGCCGCATGCGGCCCGCAGGTTGTTTTCCTGCGGCCCGCGAGGCATGTTTAGAAGTATAAATTAATCAGAAAATAGTTTTGGACATAAATAGTTTGGATAATAGAATTCTATGTCAAAACATACACTTAATCAATATTTGGTATAATTTATTTATCTTTATTCCTGTAACATTCCATTCGCATGACATCATTTAAAAGTGAAGCTATCTTTTACTATTATTGGGGGAATTCCCGGAAAGTATTTTGATGATGATGGGCAGCACTTATTTATGTGAAAGTGCGCATTCAACTTTATAAAATCTAAGTATAGATATTCACTGTCAGATAAGTCACTTCTTCATGCAATGCGTCTGGCAACAACGAATGTTGACGGTGATATCGATATGATTGTTAAAGATAAATTAACGGACAACCAATAAACGTATAAAGAAATGATTACCCTGCATTTTTTTTACTTGAAAACTGATAATATTTGTTTCTGCGGCCCTCCAGCTTTTGTAGTAAATTGAATTAGCCCGCGAAGGTATGTAGTTTGGACATCCCTGATGTAGGTAATCATCTATATTTTTGTTTCACAAATAACTGTAACACTTCGATAGAATCACCTGCTGAATCACCGAATAGAATTTTAAAAATAACTAGCTACTAAAATCACTAGTTTTCAAAATACTTAGGTGACGCCTTCGAAGTCACTAGTTACGTTACGTTTCGAGAAAATCATTACCAGGAATGAAAGACCCACAGACTCTACAGATTACTCTGACTGTGCGTTTGTACTGGCGAAACATCGCAACAAAACATGTTGAAATCTCCAGGTCCTGTCAAAAATTGTATGGAACATTGACAGAAAATAGAGATTCCAACATGTTTTGCCGTGAATGTTTCGCCAGTGCAAACGCACAGTCAGACAGTGTACTTTTGAAATGACAATACCACAGATTCGAATGAGAGCGTTTTCACATTGGTCTGATTACGATATCGGTGCAGGATGCCGAGACCCGATATCCGAGATCATGTAGTATCTTCACATATTCCCGGTCCGATTCGGCCATTTCCTCAATAGCTTTATGTGGGCAGGTGGTACCTACTTATGGCGAACTTAGAAACTTTATTTGCTGTATTTATTATATTTTGAAACGCAAAAAAAGATCAGCTCGCAGAAATTATTGGATACATTCCTTTGTGCAAGCTAGATATACAGAGGGAGCGTTTTAGACTCTTTTTAGCAAGCTAGAAAATGCGCCTCGGATTTTTTTAAATTACTTTCGTAAGACTGAATCTATATTGCACAGACAGACATGGAGAGGGAGCGCAGAGCATTGGCAGTCAGGGGGAATATGGTTACACACAGGTTCGCTCGCTGCTCGAAGGCTGTGAAAATTACTCTTTTCAAGGCGTACTGCCAATCGTTATACTCGAGAAGTCTGTGGGTAATCTTTATTCACCGGGCTCCTAGTGTTCTTCATGTCTAATAGAACAACTTCTTCAGGATGCTAATGCGGCTGCCTCACTATTGTAGTGCGGCCGGAATGTTTACGGAGCCGCGAACGGACGGCTTTCATGCGGTTATACGCAAGAAAGTAGCCTTCTTGTTGCAGCGCGTGCGAGGCAGTAGCGAGTGTAGCAACAGTATCCTGCAGATGGTTACATCTCATACGGATTGCCCTAACCAGAACAAATGGATGCCTATTGTGATGGGTGTTGACTAACATAGTGCATAAGGGCCACAGGCAGACTAGCTACTTTAAGTATCGGCGATCGGCGATTTTGAGACTGTATCGATACTGCGTCGCATTTTAACGACTCTCTGCGTTCCATCGCAGTATTTAAATCGCGTTAGAGATTCTATCGATGCTGCATTGCGATTTCGCGACTTCCTGCGTTCAGATGTGGTATCGAAATCGCACGTCTAAGCGACTGCTCCGATGCTGGAGAGGTGAAGGGAGGGGGAGTGCGGGTAGAGTCGCTTTGTTAAAATCTAGTGCAGTCGTGTTCCGTAGATGCAAAATCGATGAGACCGGCATCCGAATCTGTGCGGAGTGTAGCGTTGTGTCGAGCTTCCGAAAAGCGACTCAATCGCCATGTTTGGCGTTTTAAGTGTGCGGTGTAGAATGTTTGGTCGCCGCATTTAGCTTCTAAAAACCGGCTAAATCGCCGATCGCCGATGCTAAATGTAGCTAGTCTGCTGTGGCTCTAAGATTTTACTAACACAATAGGTACCTACCATAATTGTAATAATTTATTTTTCTGTATTTTATTCATTTATTAAATAAATTTAAGATAAATTATAAAGATAAATTTTATCTGAAATAACCAGATTAATTGATTATTAATTAGTATTCGATTATTTGCTGATTTTTCACATAACCAACAGTATCAATAAACAAGATATACATTTTCGAATGGCGAATGAATGTGTGCTGTAAAGAAATGCTGGCTGTGACATTTAAGTGGGTGATCGACGTGCGAACTTAAAGTGCGCGGTTTTTAAGTTTGCCAACTTACTCGGCTCGCCGTCGCGTCGGTGACACAGTTGAAGCTTGCTCACACTGTATCGCGATGTTGTTGAATTTTCTGAACCAAACTAAACAAATATTACACAAATGTCGAAACAAAATGGCGGTTCGCGACTCGCGGCGATGACAGACGGACGAAACTATGACCCATGGCGATCTACGAGCAAATTTCCAAACCAGTTGGATTGCCGACGAACTTACTCAGCGGTTTTTAAGTACGCGTACTTATCATGACACACGGGTGAGCAAGGTCGAGCTATAAGTACGCGTACTTGCTCGTGTGTCTATCACCCCTCTAAGGTGTAAATATAAACGATGACGACGTCATGTTTACAAAAAAAAACTGTCAAATGTGCAAAAAGTGGCAGCCACGCTACCCCCCACCGGCTTAGTCACGCACACACAGAAAATGTAGGTACACGTATAGCACACATACAAACATTATTGTATAACAGCCCATGGACATCCGATGGTGCCACTAATATGTCGATACCGGATCCAATATCCGATATCGCATCGGACAATGTGAAAGCGCTCTGAGAATGCCGAATGAGAATGAGAATGCTGAATCTGCTGTACATACAGCAAGCATAAACACGACCCAGCACGCACGGTGCACGACCTTCGCGGTTGTGAGGGTGCTTGCCGGATGCAAAATTGGGTCGCGCAAATCCAGCAAGCAATTAATAAGAATAATTGACGTACGAGATTTGAGATCGAGATTATAGTCCGCACCACCACTCAAGTCCGATAGACGCGGCAATAATGTCTATTTCATTGCATCGATTTTTTTTTTGTTCCACATTTTTCCACCGGACTTCAGTGGTGGCGCGTACTCTACAACTTTTAGGCTGGCCGCATACATATGGTTTCCTGATCAGGATTCCTGATTCGGAATTCCGTGAGACTAACACAGAGACAGACGTTCGATTTTTTGTATTAGGAATTTACACTGCCAGTTGGTAGAGTGACACTTTCATGAAAGCACGTATAAACATGGACGACTAGGAATTGATTGAATTGATGATGGCAGCGGCATGGCGGATGCAGCAGCAAAGATTTAGGAGCGTTTTGAAAATGGGCAACGCACGTCGGAAATAGGTGTCAAATATTTCGCTGTTTTGATTAATTTGGCAATATTATTATAGGGAAATAAGAAGTATGGGTAACTAGTGAACTAAACTATTGATTATGAAATGCAATAATTTAAACATTTTGGGGGGTGGTTTTTGCTTTACTGTGCGTTTGCATTGGCGAAACATTCATAATAAAATATGTTGAAATCTCTATGTCCTGTGAAACATTGAGGACGTTACGTGAGCGCGGTCACTGCTCTTCTAGGAAACCGTAGCAGAAACAATAGAACTGCCAACAACACCTGCTACGCTACTTACATACTCTTTTTGCTTCGTTTACGTTCATACATCTGGTTATACACGCACGACGCCGCCGCCGCCGCGCCACCTTCCGGTTGCGAGTACAACGCACCTGCTGACCGGGTGAATCCGGTATGTTTGTGATAGAAATAAAAAATGATCGTCTATGATCCCCCTAATGTCTGTGGCAGGCAATCGTCCTTTCACTTTTTTTTTTTGGCATTGTGTATATTTTGTCTTTACTCTTTTGCTTGCTGTCATTGGTTGTCATTGTCATTGTCATTTTCATCATTGCTCTGGGTGGCCGTTGAAAATTATTCCTGTTCGTCACATTTTCTTCAAAAACCCCATCTTTAGGATTTTAAAAAGATTCCATTTCGTAAAAGTGAATTACAAATATGGAGGTTACGGATGAAAACTTGGCTACACTAGCGAATTACCTTCAACAGACGCTAAACCCAGACACCAACATAAGGCGACCGGGTATGTAAAATTTTCTTTGTTTTTTTATCCTAACAATAACCGTTACATGTAACAAATTTAGTTGTGATTGTATTATAACAACATTTATTGATCAAACTGACTTCAGGAATAATTAATGTTCCCGTTAATTTGATACTAAACCTCATGATAACCTTAAAGCGAATCGTCCACCGCCAGCTAAACTAAGTTAGTTTGCATAGTTGAGCCAGTTCGCTTTCTGAATATTACTCACGATTTCATAATAATATTAAAGTACATAAAGTCATTATTGTCATTCAAAGAATTATACGTAGTTACATATATTTTTATTATAGATACATATACAGTGTAAACTCCATGTAACGTCACTCTATTTAACGACAAACTCCCTTAAGCGTCGAAATCAATTGGCTTTGGTTGGTTTAGCTTGTCTTTCATACAATGTTTCACTCTACATAGCATTACACCCACTCTCAATAACGACAACAATTGAGTAATAAAAAGTACCTTTTAAGTTGCTAAAATTAGTAAAAACTGCGCAGCTGTGTACGATCTATTGTCGCTTTATTATCCTAGCCCGCAATAAACTCGACTGTCGGCATCATGCATACGAACTTTCTAAGAAATTCGTTCTTTTGTTTACAATTTGGGATTGCTTGTACGTGTAGACTGTTGTTACTGCTGTTGCCTCAATATTGCTAGATATGAATAAAATAAGTAAAAAAATACAACAAAATTACTGGTGCAGCAAAAGACGTCAGACAAAAATAACAGACTATACGCAATAGCGTTCATATAACATTCTTTTTTATGCACATAACTACTAACAATAGTCGGAAATAAACTTTTTCTTTTTCTAATTCTGATGTTTCTTCTCTCCATTTAACGACAACTCTCTATAACGCCATAAAATGCACAGTCCCTTCAGTGTCGCTATATAGAGTTTACACTGTAGTTGTTAAGTACCTCAAAATTAGTAAATTCTTAGTTCAATAGCTTTAATTGTATTATGGCTTTATTATTCATTCGCAAGTGGCAAATACACTTACTCCTTAGTCTAATCAAAATAAGGCACCTTTAAAGTGCCAGCATGAGCCTGAACTGTAATTTAAAATAGAGATGCTTTTCTTTTTTTTTAGGGTTGTTTTACGAAAAGTTTGATAAATAAGAAACTAAAAGAGATATCAAAATAAATCGAAAAACCCTTCTAGAGAAATTACGCAAGTTTTTATATCAAAATCGGAGGTTAGGATGAGATTTAGTACCTTTTTGAATGAGAGTCATGCGTCAACTTAGGTTACGCGGTGGCACACGGACCACTCGCTGGCAGTGTCACGCTAAATGCTGATGCCTGAATATCGTATCCATGACAAAGCGTTAACTTTTGTTTAGAGTTTTTAAGCTGTTTGTGTTTCAGAGAAATAATAAAAAATATATAAATGTAATGGGTTTTTTATTTTCTTGAGTTCATTTTCAATGTACCTCGTGGGTCGTGTAATTCACAAGGTCTGTAAATTTTTTACTCATTGATGGTATTAATTTCCTTCGCAGCTGAAAAGTTTTTGGAGAGCGTAGAAGTAAATCAGAACTATGCTATCTTGCTGTTGCACCTCATAGACAAGGAGACAGTGGACCTCACTATCAGGGTGGCTGCGGCAATTGCCTTCAAAAACCTGATCAAAAGAAACTGGCCTGTTGTAAGTATAAGCCACTGTGATATTACAATGGAAGCCAATTCCCATATTAAAAAACATTCAAAATGTAGTCACAAACTCATCTCACTGACAATGTCAAAAACTTGTAAAAAAAATACATCAATTAGAGGTATTTTTACACGACTGCCAAGAAAAGGAGTGTAATGTTTTCAGGGTTCATGTATGTATGTGAGTTTCTTTATTCCACCGTAACTCTTAAATGCCTGAACAGATTTGTATGTATGGGTTATAGTTAAAATCCTTACATCATCCCAAGTGACACTAGCTATGTTTTTTTTTTGTTTAAAAGTTCAATATGGCAGTATTGCTCCATTTCCAAATGTGAAAACAAAAAAAAAAAGAATGTGTCGCCTTAACAGGAAGAAGATGGAGTGGACCGCATCCATGCATCAGACAGAGCCACCATCAAAACCCTGATTGTGTCGCTGATGCTGAAGTCTCCTGAAGCCATTCAGAGGCAGTTTAGTGATGCCGTCTCCATCATCGGCAAGTGCGACTTCCCTGAGAAGTGGCCAAGCCTAATTCCAGAGATGGTTGAGAAGTTCGGTACTGGTAAGTATCTTTTATAAGGGCGTCAAAAACCTGGCGAAGTGCGCTGCGCGGTTTTCACTGGCAAGTAAATATCTTTGCGTTATAAAGTAAACCAAAACAAATAACATGAGATGAGTTTATGTATTTTGAGCTTTATTTACACAGGGGTATGCCTACAAGGTTATTTATTTTCAAATTTATTTTAAGAGTCACAATGTTTTTTGGGTAAAATCAAGTCTGTTTTTTAAGCTAGTTTGAGAATCAGCACTTTTTGAACGTCAAACTTACATAAGACAGCCCGCCCTTCACCACTTCCTAGTGCTCTATCTGGGAAGAAGTAACGCAACAAACTCCCCAGCAGCATAAAGTTAGAGAACTTGATTCTATACAATAATATGTAAAGTAAATATCATTACGATTAATTTTATTTTACCACTTTGTCGGCATGATTAATATGTATACCCATGCCAAATTACAGCTTTCTAGGTCTAACCGTCTCTGAGCTAAGCCGCGGACAAACAGACCGACAGACAGACAGACATGGCGAAACTATAAGGGTTCCTTGTTTACTACGGAACCCTAAAAAAAGGAAGGAGAAAGATTGAAAGACTCACCGGGCATCAAAAAACATCGCTGTCAACTGGAAATGAGCCCGAAAAGCTGAAAGCATTGCCACGTTATCTGGCTATGCTGATTCTTTGGCCAAAAATAGGCCAGCCCTCTGATCACGTCAAGAGTCGACCGTATAACTCCTTTGAATTTTGCAGCTCAGCTCATAAAATTGATTGTTACAGGTGATTTCCACATCATCAATGGAGTGTTACGAACGGCCCATTCTTTGTTCAAACGGTACCGTTATGAGTTTAAATCACAGAAGCTTTGGGAAGAAATCAAGCATGTCCTTGAGAACTTCGCTAAACCACTTACGGATTTGTTTGTTGTAAGTACACTTTTTGCTGTGTAACATTTTTCCTCTCACTTTTCTTGCAATCTGTGGCAGTGATTTCGTGGAATGGGACGGAAGTGTGTAACGGGAATCCGAGGAAGCGCGCGCTATTTTATTTGAATAATGAGCGCGTGCGGTGCTAGAGTTGGCCAAAAGAAATGACCTTGACGAAGGCCCGGCCCTTTAATGTTGCTAATTACCAATGTCAGATGTTACACATCATAAGCGACTACTGTAAGGCTCGTTTTGTTTAACGTAAACTTTTTAAGTTATTGTTTGATAAAAAGTGCCTACTAAGCTATGGTTTTCTAGAATAGCGTTGACTGTCATGGTAATGATGGCACTGGGGTTTGACGTTAAGCTGTCAAAAAACGCTCTCTAAGAAAACACACTAACTTACTTTCATAAATAATGTTTCTATGACATCATTCGTCGCTAAATTGGGGACACTATGTGGAGTCTAGATTTGTGCCCGGTTGATGGCAATAGGCTCGTCTGGCTCGCTCCCTATTACATGGGACTTAAACACAACTGCCGAAATGTGGGTGTGTTATAGGTACACCTCTGCCTAACTACATGCGTAATGTTTTGTATTTTTATGTTATAGGCTACAATAGATTTGACGTCGAAACACGCCGACAACCCACAAGCGTTGCGCGTGATCTATGGATCCCTAGTACTAATATGCAAAGTGTTCTACTCTCTCAACTATCAAGACTTGCCAGAATTCTTTGAGGATAACATGCCTATCTGGATGCCAAACCTACTGAATCTATTACAAGTCAAAGTACCTTGCTTGGAGACTGATGTGAGTTCATAATATATTACAGTGTTGGTGAATTTCAGTTTTTTTTTAATAGTAGATTATTCACTAAAGTAGTGTCTAATGTCACGGACGCTAGTTTGATTGAAACTCGCCCAAAACGAAGACACCTTTACCCCCGAGGAGAATACACTACTTTTCATACGTGCGAGGTAATAAAAAGCAATTCGATTTTCGAATAAGTATTAATTTTGATCGTAAAAGTTTTCACATGAATTTTTCAGCTAATGTTCTAGATTAAAATCACTTTATTGACCAGCTGCTGGCTAGACCCTGTTATTATTATGACTTTAAGTAAGGGCCGTCGCCGCCACTGCGGTGCTGCTGTAATAGTCACCCTTGAATTTGTATGGACCCTTACACATGGGGCCGACGCAGTGCCGGCGAGTCTTGAATAGTCTTGATACCGCAGCGGCTTAAAACGCTGCCGCTGCGACGCAATGTGTAAACGCCCATAGGTTTGCATAACATATCATTTGACATTAGCGAGCAGGTGGTGTGAAAAGTACATTCTCTTTTCAGGATGACGACGAAAAGCCGGGCGTTTTGGAGCAACTGCGGACGGAAGTGTGCGAATGTGCGGCGTTGTATGCTCTGAAGTATGAGGAGGAGTTTGGGCCGCACGCGCCCGCCTTCGTAACATGCGTGTGGACCGTGCTCCTGGCTACCGGGCCGCAGCCAAAGTACGATGCGGTCAGTACACCAACCTTGTTCACGTAGAAAAAAAACAAAAGTATTTATTTCAATTTGCACAGGGAGTTGCTTGCTCTTGCTGGCCCAGTGATTCGAACCCTACCCAGACAGGCGCTTTACTTTGTGTAAATTATTTCATCACCACTGCTCTCGAAACGGTGAAGGAAAACATCGTGTGGAAACCGGCATGTCCTAGGAGCAAAAATTCGAAGACATGTGACATCTACCAACCAGCACTGGGCCCGCGTGGTGGATTACGGCCCACTTCCTCTCACAGAGAGGAGGCCTGTGTGTATCCCAACAGTGGGAACATTATAGGCTAATGATGCTGTTGCACAGGAAGATTACACAAATTAATATGAGGTCGGCGCAACATTTGCCAAACATGTAAACAAACACGAGTTTTAGGAAAAACCAACTGTAATGCCTACACATAAGGTTCAGTTTGCGCTACAACTTCATATTTTTTTTATGACTTTCAACAGTACTAGTTTGTCTAAAATCAACTTTATTTACATGTGAATAAAGTTGATGTTTGTCTAAAAACGTGTGTGGAAAACTCTTGTTTATTTACATGTTTGGCAAATACATTGCGAACGCAGATTAGTATGTAGTTCCTATTACTCGTCATCTCGGTATAGTCAGTCACCTCCTTTTCTAGCCATATCATATTTTACACTTTTCATCCATCGTTTCTTTGGACTTCCTTAGGAAAATTACACATACTTAATAATATAAATAATACCAGCCTGTTACTATAAATTATACCAGTTTTATTTAAACATTAAAACAAAATGACATGATTACTTTGTAAAGTATAATATTATTTTAATTACCTATTGTGAATGTGAGGACTATGTGGATATTTTTTTAATTTAATTTTTTTTTTCTCATTACTCCTTTTTTATCCTCTCTCAGTTAGTTTTAATGATGGTCTGGCAGTTTGAGTAGTTTATGCGGCCTACCCAAATGTCCTTTCTTTGGTATTGTTCGTCGAGTTGAGCTCCTTTTGTTCTGAGTTGAGCTCCACGATTACTGACAAATGCTTGCACTGACTGGACAGGTCCACTCAAATCTGTGTGGTTCTTTTCTCAAAAGACCATTTCAGACATGAATCTACATGGTCCTCATATGGCTTGACCAAGATTATGTCTGGACTTTAAAAGAGACTGTGACCTCTGAGTTTGTTTCGGCCTTTCTTCTCAGAGTAGTCGGATAGGAAACGCCGAACTCATCTAGCAAAATTTAATATATTTTTAATATGACGTGTAAAAGTGATTCCTATATCCTATTTACAGAATAAACAATTTCATTTCATTTCATTTCATTTCACTGCCCCACTGCAGGGCAAAGGCCTCTTCTCATACAGAGAAGGCACGAGCATTGATCACCACGCTTGTTCAAGACGGGTTGGGGATTTCAGTAGTTATAAGTCCAGGGTTCCTCACAATGACACAATATAAATACATGCAAAGAAGTTCATAACTGACCACCGTAGGGACTATTCTTGCTTGCAGCGTTTGGCGGCTGTAGAACCGGACCGGTAACACTTGTGGTCATCGTGTTCACGGGATTTTGTTTTCAAACTGGTTAGATATGAACTTCTTTGATGGTTCATAAAAAAGATGTAGCGCGAGACGGTCAACAACCGAAGTCCAACACTGTCTTTTACATAATTATCATCAAAATCGACTTGCTTGTTGTTCTATTCGCAAGCGATACTGCTGAGCATCAGGCCCCGGGTTGCATTCCCAGGTCGAAACATTTAATTAAAACAGACACTCTTGAACTGTCAAAGAGTCGGTCAATTAGTCAGAAAGTTGAAGCTAGTTGCCCATTCCAAAACGTAGATCTCTATGGACAAGAAAGGGCAAGAAAGAACAAGGACACGCCTTTAAATCAAGATATTACAAAATCATGGAAACATTATTAACATTATTCTTCTTTAAGCGAAAACAATGTAAAAAAACCGGCCAAGTGCGTATCGGACCACGCACAATGAAGGGTTCCGTAGTTGGGGATGAATTTATCCCAAGAACAAACTTAACATTGCAGTTGAAAAACGTGTTCTCCCATACGGAATGTATGGGAGATCATGTTGTCAAACCGCAAATTTAAGTTGGTCGATCATTACTCGTTAACCTGTAGAGCCTACTTAGCTCTGATAGTTTTCATTTTAATTTCGTTATAAATACTACTGCTGTGAATTTTTTCACAAGTCCAAGTACAACCATTTAGGTAGAAGGGGGGGGGGGGGACACTTGACTCCAACAAAAAATTTCAGTTAAAAGCTTAATATTTCGCAAACGGATCCCTGAATCTAAAAATGGTTTTCACAGACTCACAATATTTTTGAACGACCTTTCTATCGATACCCCACAACATGCGGTAGACGAGAAAAAAAAACATCCCCCCTTTACGTGTAGGCGAGGTACCCTAAAAAAAATATTTTTAATAATTTTATTTTACCACTTTGTCGGCATGATTAATATGTATACATATGCCAAATTACAGCTTTCTAGTACAAACCGTCTCTGAGCTAACCCGCGGACAGACAGATGGACATGGCGAAACTATAAGGGTTCCTTGTTTACTACGGAACCCTAAAAACCGGTGTCTGTTCAAAGACTTCTAGCCTAACGAAATGACAATTACAATCTGTCATTTCGTCTATTCTTCCGTCGACAAAACCCGTTTCCATTGTGGTCATGCTACGCATGTAGGTTAGCCAAACCATCATCATCTAGGCGGGACATTTTCAGCAGCTGGGAAGAATGGGTTGGGTAGGGAAGCACCGCCTCACCATAGCTTTAGTCTGTAAATGTTATGTAATGTTCCCATATATTTTTCAGTTAGTATCGAACGCGCTGACTTTCCTGGCGAAAATAGCGGAGAAGAATAACTACAAGAGTTTGTTCGAGGACCCCGCAACACTCAGCAGCATATGCGAGAAAGTTGTCATACCCAACATGGAGTTTAGAGGTAATTTATTGTTTACTAGCAACGAGCCCTTGCTTTGCACGCTTTTTAGGACTTAATTTCATACTAACAGCCATTGGTCCTGCGCCTGATCTCTCTCCTGTCTCGTCGGATTGCCGTCCCATCGGACTAATGCCTCATTTACATTCAGCCCCTGCCACTGCTCCTCGCGCTGCCGGCAATAATTCGCTAAATACTGCCGTACAGTTCGCGTCAAATAAATTTGCCGCTCTGAAGTTAGGTTGCGGCACATGCTTCCCACTGTTTTAAAAGGAAGATTGGCTACTGCGCAGTTATTTGGAGCCTACTTCAGAGCGGAAAAGTTATTTGACGCGAACTGCAGCAGGATCTAGAGAAGTATCGTGTTTACATTCTCGTCCTGCCCACTTCCATGCTCACTGCCGTGGAAGTGAGCTGAGTGTAAATGATGTATAAGAGAGTGATGGAAGGGAGAGTGCACCTGTGTCTGCGCACATACGTGTGCGCTATAACGTCTCCCACGCCGAAGGCTAGTCCCCGCTGAGATTGGTCGCCATGGCCGAAATTTATTTTTTATTTATTTAATACTTCAAGCACACAAATGTACAGAGGCCGACTTATTGCCATAGGCATTTTCTACCAGTCAACCTTTGGGTGATCCAGAGACAAACCGAAACTAAATTCGATCTGGAGGACTTATTAAAAACATCTGAGTTTCTTTTAGTATATGTAAGTTTATTATCAATGTATTAGACACGTAAACCTTTCGGAATAAATTCTTCAAAATCCGTTGCGGTGTTTCGACAGACACTAAAAGTGACTTTAATTTATATATATATTTTATTTTATTTTAGAATCGGACATGGAGTTATTTGAGGACAACCCGGAGGAGTATGTGCGTCGTGACATCGAAGGTTCGGACGTGGACACGCGACGCCGCGCCGCCTGCGACCTGGTGCGCACCCTCGCGGTGCACTACGAGGACAAGATGATGAACATCTTCGGGCAGTACGTGCAGGTACGAGATACGTCTGTCTCTCTCCCTCACACCTCTTCTTAGCTTATCGATGGCAATCTGTCTGGCTTTTTTGATTCGGCTCAGAACGTAACTTTGCGCGATACAAACAGCGTGCAGTCGAAAAAACCTATATCGAAGGCCCGATTACACAAAAATTCGCTAAATACGTTTACCTCTAAACGTATTTAAAACATCGCTCCGTTTCTGTCAATCGTTTAAGGATAATAGAGACAGAATTAGTTTTTTTTGCGCTAAACGCATTTAGCGAGTTGTGGTGCACGCGGGCCTAGAAGTGCGACTGGACCTTTTCTCGATCAGGGTGGATTTTTAAGATGGGGTAATAAGGGCAGGTGCCTTGTCTGCTGTTACGTTTGCTGTGACTTCCTGTATATCAACTATCAAAAATACATCGGATGTCGTCGGTCGATCGCAGTATGGTTGCACCCTAAAGGACATCGCTATTTTAACAGCACCGCTCCGACACGGCAAATAACTTAATGGACGGCTCGCCAGCCGCTCATTGCCCGTGAGCCGTCACACGTAAAGTAGACTTTAATGCTTTTGATTTAAAATCCTAACTTGAATGATAAGTTATTTGCCGTGTCGGAGTGGTGCTGTTATAAAGAGCGATGTCCTTAAGGGTCAGTTCACACAGGGCATGACGCGACGCGACGCTACGCGCCCTTTTTAGCTAAATCTTCTAATCCTGTTTAGATATATCGATACCCATCACATCTGTGGAGTTACGCTAACTAATTTAGTTTGACACTATACTAGCTTTCATTATGTTACTAGCTCACAATTTTCCTGAACTTTGTTTTTAGCTGATGCTAGCAAAGTACGGGGAGATCGGCGCTTCGGCTTGGCGCGGCAAGGACGCGGCGATGTACCTCGTGACGTCACTGGCGTCGCGCGGGAGCACGCAGGCGGCCGGCGTCACGCGCGCCTCTCCGCTCGTGGACCTGGCGCAGTTCGCAATGGCACATGTACTTCCCGAGCTGCAGAGACCAGACGGTAAGCATATGACTGCTGGGGAGTTTGTTGCGCCACTTCTTCCCAGCTAAAGCACTAGGGAGTGGTAAAGGATGGGCGTTTTGGGGGACTGCCTCATGTAATTTTGACGTTCAAAAACTACTGATTCTCAGCCTGATGAAGGTTTTCTGAAATGACGTTTGGTAGGTGGACGTCAGGTCCGGGCACCTGTCAAGTATCAAAGCGCCTGTTTTCTTTAGTTATGACTGAATGAATGAAACAAATGATGAATGTCATCATATATTTTATATTCATTGTCGAAATGGAAGACATTTGTCAAAGTGGCGGCTACTGGTGGCGTGAATTTTCATGAAAACCCTCCATTCTATAAATAACTTTTGATTTTCATTGAGTGTGATGTTCCTGTGACGTCACTGGGTCGCGCGGTAGCACACATGTGGAACATACCATACTAGTGTACCAGTTTAACTACTTAAGGACCTCGAGCCGCACAGACCAACTGGTCGCACGACCAGCCATCCGACCGGTTACGGCCCAACTTGGTGCACTTTAGTATTTATGATTCATGCATCTTAGTCGGAGCTTCTGCGACCAAGGTTACGACCAATTCCAGTATTGGCCGTTTAGTGCGCGAGGTCCCTAACAGGTTTAACGCCCATACATTTGATAGATCCAAAGAAATGCCTAAATTAAAAAACGCGAAATTTTGTGAGGATGTTTGTTTGTTCTCTTTTACGCAAAAACTACTGAACGGATTTGGATGAAATTTGGCACACAGATAGTTTATAACCTGGATTAACACATAGGATACTTTTTATCCCGATATTCCCACGGGATCGGGACTTTGCGGGTGAAACCGCGGGGCGCAGCTATTACAATATATGCTCCGCCAACTTGACCATTGTTTTCTTCACCGTTTTGAGACCAGTGGTAATGACATAAGTTGCAGAATCCTATATAATGTCTTGTATAACTATCCAAATCCGGCCGATCCTATACGGCTCGAAGGACCAAAAAAAAAAAATTACGACGATAGTCTATACAATTTGTTCAAGCGTTCGCTGATTGTTCTGTACACTTGTGATGATGGAAACCCGGGGATAAAGAATTAAACCGCCCGTGTTGAGTGTGGTAAAATCACTGATTTATTTTACTTAGCCAGTTCACTAAATGATCGCGCGTATGCAAACGCTGATGTAGCTTTACCTACTTAATATCACGAAATGTGCGGGTTCACCTTACATAAAATATTAACTTGCTCCTATTATTTCAGTGAATGAGTTGCCTGTACTGAAGGCAGACGCCATCAAGTACGTGATGACATTCCGGTCACTGCTACCCAAGGATCTAATCACCGCCGCCGTACCTCTGCTGGTGAGTGCTGTTTTATGGCCGATTCCTGTAAATGACGGACACTTATGAGTTACAATTGAATCTCTTGCATCTTTATCAATAATGAAGATAGTGGCAGTGGTAGCCTAGCGGAGTGGCCGTCAGACTGCCAAGTCATAGTTAGAGTTCGAACCCAAGGCACGCACCACTTAGTTTTTAGATTCATGTGCGTATTGTATAATTATCACTTGCTTCAAAAACGGTGAAGGAAAACATCGTGAGAAAACCAGCATGCTTGAGAGATATTTCTCGACGGCATGTGAAGCCAAGTTAGAGGGCGGCGTTAAAACGACAAAAGGTTAGTCACTAACCACACGAAAAGAAGAAGATTAATAGTGAAGCAAAGACCTCATAGATTTGCATAGTAGACCCTCCCATATGGAAGTAGCTATCACAGGTAAAATTAGTTACGAATCTATTTAAATGCGCAGTTTGGCAATAAAAAATGTTACCATTGGTATGCAAAAGGTTTTTTTTTTATAGGAACGGAGCAATAACCGACTTCAATAAAAATAAGGAGGTTATTCCGCAGTTTTTTTTCATGTAAAGTACAACGATTTTCCTGTGTTAAC
Organism: Agrochola lota; assembly: GCA_947364205.1. Classification (NCBI taxonomy): domain Eukaryota; kingdom Metazoa; phylum Arthropoda; class Insecta; order Lepidoptera; family Noctuidae; genus Agrochola; species Agrochola lota. The sequence goes on along the minus strand of OX376239.1, from coordinate 11,652,377 downwards.
TGGGCTGATTTTAGTGCTTATTGTTTCATTTGGTAAAGGAGGCTCGCGCGACGGACCCATGTAGATTATACTAACTTTGCTTGGGTAGTTTTTGAGTCAGCTTCAATGATACGTATTTACTCCTCTCCTGGTGTATGTTGATGATGTTATAAAATTTCCTGTCGCTGTTGTTTAAATAGCAAGTAGTGGAATGCGAATTTGTGCTAGCAACTAAAAACGAGTTGGCGAGTGCACGACGGCAATAAGGAAATACTCGCTGGTATAAGTATGTACCAAGCGGGAGTCCCTCAGTGAGTGTTCTACCCGCCAAGCGAGCGTGGTTGAGCGAGTACTCTCTTTGATAGTTCTTTTCGCTGCGACAAACGAGTACAGCCGAGGCCGCGACAGTGAGCGATCAACTACTTAAATATATGTATCTTTTTTACTAACACGGGACTTACGAGTATGTACAGTATTTTGTACGTTTCTTGAGCGAGAAAATCGTTCGCTTCATCGTCGGCGGTGGGACAGTGCCTAACAGACCTTCGAAGCCTGAAAATAAAGTTATTTTTTTTTTGAAGTCAAACTTATTAGACGGCGTTTTGAAAATTGTACGAGAATTGAGTGACATTTCCAGGACGTGTCAAGTTCAGGCACATTTCGTTACATGAGAGAGAAGACAAATATATCTCTATCTCTCTTTTTCTATATCACTTTCTTTCTTTCTCTCTCTATCTTTCTGTTTCTCTCTCTTTTTCTGTATCTCTTTCGTTCTCTTTCTGTTTCTCTCTTTTTCTTTCTCTATCTCTCTTTCTCTGTCTCTTTCGTTCTCTTTCTCTGTGTCTCTTTCGTTCTGTTTATCTATCTCTCTGTCTTTCCCTCTCTCTCTTCCCTCTCTTTCTCTCCTTCCCTCTCTCTCTTTCTCTCTCTCTAGACTCTCACACTAAATCTCTTTTATTCTTTATTTTTTTAAGAAGTTTCACTTCTATCACGTGTACGGTGCTGCACGCGCAATTCTTATTTGGCTTGTCTCTCCCGAACAGATCGCCCACATCGGCGGGCGCGGCGTGGTACGTACGTACGGCGCGTGCGCCATAGAGAAGCTGATTGCAGGTGGCATGCTGGGCCGCGCCGCGCTACAGCCGCACGCGGCCGCGCTACTGGCCGCGCTGTTCAACGCGCTCGGCGAGCAGAACTCGCCCCTGGACCACAACGAGTATGTCATGAAAGGTACGTGGAAAATAACCATTCACAGAATTGTATAATTATAATCATCAATAGAACTCCTCAAGTTAGAATTGGCCCCAAATGTCATGATTTCATAAAATAGTCATTCAAAGTCAAAGTCAAACAATTTATTTCAATTATGCACATAAAAGGCACTTATGAACGTCAAGTTTACAAAAAATAGAATTGATTCTAATCGCCCCTTCCAAAAGGTAGTTTTCGTATGGAGAAGAATGGGCAACAAACTACACCGTTACTCTTTTAAAATGTTTTTACAATATTTTGCATACATTAATTATATAATTATATGTGAAGACGATGCATCTAGAATAAGATTACTATACCGCGATAGGTAAAAAAGAATGAAAAATAAAGCAATTACAGATAAATTAAATATGTGATAGATACGTGGTGCTCACATATTTACAAACATTGTAAAATTATACGATATTCCTAACATTTTAACAAGTAATACTAATAAGTCAATTCATACAACTCTGAAGTGATGGAGTCATTTGAACTAGAGAGAGTTATATTGATGACTTTAGTGATTATAATTCTATAAATAAAGATTTATTACAGTCGCGAATCATATTTTTAACACCATACAATCATTAATACATCTCTCTAAGTTAGATTTGTTCCATAAAAAAATATATTTAAGAGATTTGATCTTATGGTTCGTTCTAATGATTATAATTTTGTAAATACATATTTGTTACGATCGCGAATCATATTTGGTCAAGATTCAACCTGACACTGACCTGCAAATTTAATTAAAACGTAAGAAAATTTGAACTTCGCGACCCTTCACTGCGGATCCTCCTTAATATATTATACTTCATAAATTATGTTTCTTTTGTATTTTGAAAGCGAAATAATGATATATTATTATAATTCGTGTGACAGCGGTGCTCCGCACGCTGTCGTGTCTGCAAGACGGCTCGCTGGCCTACCTGGGCGACGCGCTGCCGAAGCTGGCTCAGATGCTGGCCGTGGTCGCCAAGAACCCTTGCAAGCCGCACTTCAACCACTACCTGTTCGAGACGCTGTCGCTGGCTGTGTCGTGAGTTACTTCTCAATTATTGTGCCCCGCATGACTGCCTGCCTTCACCGTTTTCACAGAACTAGTTACAGTGTTAGTTAAATGCGGAGTAAGTGAACTTAAACTGCAGTGCAAGTGCTGTTTAAGTTCACTCAGTTCGGCACTGGCGAGCTTCGCAAGATACACGATTCAGCCGCATCTACATGGGAACTACGTATCATACTGACGTCACGCAAAATCCTGCATCGCGCAGAGTTTTCCACACGACGAGTAAATATACAACGTCCCGACATCAATCATCGGGCAGTAGCACCAGACAACACCCGCCTGGTCGAAGGATCCTCCTTTTTCTATGGAGGATGAGTGAACCTTACACCCTGTTCCTCATGCCTCTACAATACACTAGTATAAGGAAAGGTAAGTGTAAGGAACATAAAGTGAATAAGAAAGACGTTATTAGACGATTTCTCAATTGTATAGTTACTTAGCAGTTATATTTAATTTACGTATATGTTAAAAGGCTAGATTGTAATTGTGAATAAAGTATGAGCTGTGATACTTAACAAAAGAAAAAAAAAACTACTCGAAACGGTGAAGGAAAACATCGTGAGGAAACCGGCATGTCCTAGAACTAAAAATTCAAAGATATGTGACATCCGCCAACCCGCACTAGGCCCGCGTGGTGTATTACGGCCCACTCCCTCTCACCGAGAGGAGGCCTGTGTCCCAGTAGTGGGAACATTGGCTGATTATGCTTATGCTATGCATAATCGCTTTGTGGTCGCAATCGCTACTGGTGAACATGAGGTCCTGTTCGATTCTGCTCGGGCAAAGTGTTTTTGGGCTTTTCCATCAGAAATTTGTCAGTAGCAGCCCAGAGTCTAGATTTGTGCACGATTGATGCTTTTAGGCTTGCCGCCTATTACATGGGATTTTAATATAACTGGTGAAATGTGAGTGTACTATAGGTATACCTCTGCACAAACTTTTTTTTCCGGTTGGAAATTATCAAATAACCTTTCCCGGTCTGGCCGGAGTGGGAGGGCGTGTCAGACTCTTACTGACTAAAACCCACCCGTGTTCCTTCTGTTGCCTGTACGTTACCAGGGGCACGGGGGCCAGGGGTATCCTTTTTGGACTTTCCTGCGACCCCGGAACTCTGCCCAACCCTTCGAGGGTTACAGGCGAATAAAAATGATATTAATTTTTGTAAATTGGTTAAAAAAACACTTACATGACAACAATAAATTATGTTTTACAACTAGATGAGTTCAGTGTTTCCTATCTGACTACTCTGAGAAGAAAGACCGAAACAAACTCGGAGGTCACAGTCTCTTTTAAATCCAGACATAATCTTTTTCATGCCATATGGGGATCATGCAGTTTAGTTCCTGAGATGGTCTTGAGGAAAGAACCAGACAGATTTGAGTGGACCTGTCCAGTCAGTGCACGCATTTGTCAGTAATCGTGTAGCTCAACACAGAACTTAAGGTGCTCAACCAATCGACGAACAATACCAAAGAAAATACATTTGTAGGCCCCATGAAGTACTCGAACTGTCAGACAATCGTTAGAAAATTACTTTAAAAAAATTGCCCACATATGAATACGGAACAAGCATGTTGCCGGCAAAACACTGCAACATTCCATGTGGCTAGCAACATTGTTGCCCGCAACACATAAACATGTTGTGTTGCTAAAACAATGTCTGACTTTCCACTTCTTCTTTTCGTGTGGTTAGTGACTAACCTGGTGTCAGAATTTTAAAATCGCCGATGGGCCTCTGATTTGGCTTCACATGCCATCGAGAAATATCTCTCAGGCATGCCGGTTTCCTCACGATGTTTTCCTTCACCGTTTTAGAAGCAAGTGATAATTATACAATACGCACATGATTCCGGAAAGTCAGAGGTGCGTGCCTTGGTTTCGAGACCTATGACTTGGCAGTCCGACGGTAACACCACTAGGCTATTACTGTAAATGAGGCTTTGCTCATCAATATTTTTTTTTAACATACATAACCTTCGTCCTTCCCATGGGGAAAGGCAGAAACGACTTCTACTACATTTTCTTTATTTTGCATTTTTTTTTTGCTTCTGTATTTACGTATTCTTTTTTCGCAGGTTGGTGACGAAATCCAATCCGAATGCCATATCGGCTTTCGAAGACGCGCTTTTCCCGATATTCCAAGACATTCTACAGAACGATGTGCAAGGTAAGAATTTTATTTAATTCTACTCGCCGCTTCTTCGCACTGTTTTTATGACTTGACAAAACACCGAAATTTATTTATTACTAGCTTTTGCTAGCAGCTCCGCCCGCGTGCGTGTCGGAAATTATCCACGGAAAAGTACTACCAGAATAAAAAGTATCCTATGTCCTATTCCAGGTCATGGTCTACACGTGTGCCAAAATTCATCCAAATCCGTTCAGCCGTTTTAGCGTGAAAGCGTAACAAACAAACTCACTTTCGCATTTGTAATATTATATTTATAAATAATAATAATACCAGCCTGTTACTGTATCACTGCAGGGCAAAGGCCTCTTCTCATACAGAGAAGGCACGAGCATTGATCACCACGCTTGCTCAAGACGGGTTGGCGATTTCAGACTTATATTAGCTATAAGTCCAGGTTTCCACACGATGTTTTCCTTCACCTGTGTCAGTAATGTCCAAGATAAACTCAGAAAGAACATATGAATTGAAAAAATCGCATTGGTAGTTGCCCGGATTTGAACCCAAAACCTCGTGCACGAGAAGCGAGGCCTTATAACCACTGGGCCGTCACAACATTATAATATTATTTATTATTATATATTAGTTTAATATACACATAAATCTTCCGGAATAAATTCTCTAAATGATAATAAAAACTGCATTAAAATCCGTTACGTAGTTTAGTTCAAAGAACAACGTGGTTTCACAGACAAACACGAAAAGGGACTTACGATCGAAGTCGTGCATATCATGTCTTGACAGTCAACGTACCGTTGGGCATTTCATATATCTATTCAGTAGCATGCCGCAGCGCTACCGCTCATGTGCCGCGCCGCAGCTACAACGCATCGAGTCATCGAGCAAATATCCTGCAGATCTGGTAGCGTCGTGTGACGGGTCTTTGAGCTCTCTAAAATAGGGTTGAGCTACACGATGACTGTATGCGTGCCTTTTGTCGGTACAGGTCAACAAAGGAATTCAATGTTAGATGCCTGTACTGGAATAAACCTGTATTATAGGCGACAGGATCTCAAACGAACGAAATAAACATCATTTCATTTCAGTAATTTTACATGTCGTATTTTTGTTTTTTGCCGTAGAATTCATGCCGTACGTGTTCCAAATGCTGTCCCTGCTGCTGGAGCTGCGCGGCCCCAGCGCCGGGGCCGGCGGCGACGCGTACGGGCCCCTGCTGCCGTGCGTGGTGGCGCCGGCGCTGTGGGAGCGCGCGGCCAACGTGCGGCCCCTGGTGCGGCTCCTGTGCGCCTTCGTGGCGCATCGCGACCAGCTCGTGCTACAGTCCGGACGACTTGTGAGTGTTGCTGGATGATCTTCTACTTCTAGTTCATACAAACATACATAAATTCACACGTTCTCCCTACAACTACAGAATTCCAATTGCTTGCTATCCTTATACACTCATTTTTCTACGTTTACGTTAATGCATCTGGTCATACACGCACGCCGGTTGCGAGTACTACTCACATGCCATTTCTGAAGGCAGTGATAGCCTAGTGGTGTGACCGTCAGACTGCCAAGTCTTGGGTCTCGAGTTCAAATTCAAGTCACGTACCTTTTCGGATTCATTATCGTATTCACTTGCTTAAAAAACGGTGAAGGAAAACATCTTGAGGAAACCGGCATGCCTGAGAGATATTTCAAAAAAGTATACAGTAAAATGTACCCATTCCAAAGTGTAGTGGGTACTTATGGAGAAGAATTTATCTAGTTATGTTCTCCTAGAAGTTGCCTCTCTTTCTATCGCGTATCTCTTAGATCTTCTGACTACTTGGCCCGACAAATGAGCCCGCCGCGTACTTGTAGCTTCATACCTAAAATGCGTAGTGCGTTTTCTGTGCCTCTTCTAGTAAACCTTTAGATCTGAGAAAATGATTAAGATAATCCCGTAACTTCGAGAGTGGGTCTAGTATTGCTCATTTGTTTTGCCAATGTAACAAAGCTGAAAAGAATTTAATACCAACTATATTTGTTCCCAGAACGCAATGCTGGGAGTGTTCCAGAAATTGATCGCGTCCAAAACTAATGATCATGAAGGATTTTACCTCATACAGACTATGCTGTTCAAGTTCGGAGGGTAAGTCATTATGTGCATTTATATTTGTACTGGACATAGCTTCTGTCTGCGACTTCATCCGCGTGCAATTTCTTGTTTTAAAGTACAATACAGGGTATCAGGGACATCGACGCGAAAACTGTTACCATGGATTCAGTACATGATTCCGAACGCCCATGTGCTGAATTTTTTCGTCCGTTATAAAAAAAAAAAAACTTTGGTGTTTCAAAACCTACGCGGTGAAAATGTTTGGAACAGCAGATATTTTTTTTGAGGTTTCAGTTATTTTAATTAAACCTTCTATGGTCTGTTCCAAAAGTAACTGATGAAAATGTAAATAAATAGATCAGAAAATGTACCTGTGGATGGGATGCCAATTACGTAGTGCTACTGGACAAATTTAGTGATTTTATTATTTAAATAGGTACTTACCGAAATTTTGTATTTAAATCACTTTAAAGATGTTTTTCATCTAACAATAAATTATATTTAAAATTCGCAGCGAGGTGATGTCCCAGTACACGAAGCAGATAATAACGCTGCTGTTCCAGCGGCTGTCCTCGTCGAAGACCACTAAGTACGTGCGCGGCCTGATCGCCTTCCTCGGCTTCTACGCCGCGCACTTCGGGGCCGACCCGCTGATCGACCTCGTGGACTCCGTGCAGGCTGGGTGAGGAAAATTATTTTACTATGGTTTTTTTGCACATTGCTCGCAAAAAAGATGGGCGATGGGGCCGAAATGTTCTGGAGTGGCGACCGCGTACTGGAAGAAGTAGCGTTGGAAGGCCTCCCACAAGATGGACCGATGACTTGGTGGCCGTAGGAATCCGCTGGATGCGAGAAGCACAGAACCGGTGGAAGTGGTGGTCCTTGGGGAGGCCTATGTCCTACAGTAGACGTCGTTCGACTGCAATGATGATGATTACTGCGAATCGAATAAAAACCCAGAAACCGATAAGGCCGCCCATTGCAAGTTTTGCAGTGTTCAATTTATTTTTTTGTTAAATGTATTTTCTGGTGAACAATAAAGTATAAAGAAATAGCTACATATTTTTTAAATAATGCAGTGTAAATAATATTACTTAATATATCTTACTGTTTATCCACAGAATGTTCGGCATGTACGTAGAACGCGTCCTGATCGCAGACCTGCAAAAAGTATCGGGAACGCTAGAACGCAAGGCGGCGGCCGTGGGCTGCGTCAAGCTGTTGACGGACAGTCAGCACTTCCTGCACGGCTCGCTCGCGCCGCTGTGGCCGCGACTGCTGCAGGTACATATAGAGGCATGACGAACAGGGTGTAAACTTCACTCATCATCCTAGAAAAAGGAGGATCCTCCTCTCGGGTGTTATGTCTGGTGGGCAACTGCCCGACGATTGATGTCGGGACGTTATATATATTCTCATCGCGCAGTTAACTCTGCTTGCGAGATGTCTATGATGCGTAGTTAGCATGTGGCGATGTAGATAAAAGAAAAATGCGTTTTTAAGCATTAGGACAGAAACACCTTAAAAATATGAAAACGGAAAGAAACAATGCTTATAATGCCAAAAGGGCTGCAGCTCGGCATAATATCAGATGACAACACACACCTGATGCTGATTTTCAACTGCAGCCCACGAGTTCCATACGCTCGACACACATACTTCAGTCCGTTGGCAGTTATTTCAACCTTATTGAAATGAGAATAAAGATCGCTGTGATGTTGACAGACTCGTCAGTTGCAGGAACTCAACTGCAACTGACGAGTATACTACTAAGTACTATTATAACGAGAATAGAGATCAAAATCAGAGGTAAAATAACTGTGAAAGGGCTGTACATATAAGTATAACATACAAGGTGTAAATGAAATAAAAAATTTACCGTAATCGCTGAAATAAAGTCCGTTAACGTTCTGTCGTGATCTTCAACATGTTCCAATTACGAAAAACCATACATAGTTTATTGTTTGGGTTCCTGCGGAGAGATATTAGGGAAAGGACGATGACCGCTATTGTTACTATATCCGGCTTCTTCAAAAAGGCTTTCACTCAGCATGATGCTGAGTGGAAGCCTTTATGTCACAGTTGCGACGTGCAGCAGCAGCTGCCGACTATCTCTGTTGTGTGCTTGTGATTATAGTTTTCTTTTGTTAAAATACAATAGACGTAGATATATTTAGTAACCTATTCCGCAAAATTATTCCTAAAGAGTCATAAAAAACTGTAAGAAATCGACACGTTGATCACCTCTCAACGAGGCATCCTCAGGATGACGATTGACTTGCCGCGAACCCGAGGTCATCCTGAGGATGCCTCGTTGAGAGGTGAAACACGTGTCGATACAGGGTTTTTTTATGACTCTTTAGGAATAGTTAAGCGGAACAAGTTACTAAATATGATTACGGAAAATGTAATAATCACACAGTTTTTAAAATGTTCAACAGGCGTGACCTTGGAATATGATTTCCGCAAGGTCACGCCTGCATCAATTAACTATCTCTTTTTTTTATTTAAATTATTTTGCTTATCTTTTTCATATACACGTGTTTCTGTGACGAATAACCCAATTTTTCTTTCACAGGCCCTCATATCTCTATTCGAGCTACCTACAGACGACACCGCGCTACCAGACGACCACTTCATCGAGGTAGATGACACGCCGGGTTACCAGGCGCAGTACGCTCAGCTCACCTGCGCTAAGGGAGCCGCTGGCGACCCGCTCGCTGGTACGTAACACGTCATAATATTCATTATGTAACGTCTAAAAAGAATAACGTAAACGTCTAAAATAAAAAGTATCTCATGTAATAAATCTAAACCGAACCGAGAATTCACCATCTGCCTAGCCTTTAACCAACTATGTTGGGTTCAGCTTTAAATACTGTATTTAGTTGCATCTGGGTAGACTACCCAGATGCAACTAAATACAGTATTTACAGAATTCTAATCATCAATAAAACTCAAGTACATATTTGTAACGGTCGCGAATCATATTTTGATCAACATGTTGTATGTTGATCAAAATATAATACTTGTAGAAAGTAGTGCTCGGCGCTATGGTGACCAAACATCTTTCTCGTATTGATAGGATATGGTATATATGGTAAAAGTCAAAGTCTCGAGTTATAAGGGAAATAGTAATATTGAATCACTGTAACACTTTAACAAGTAATTGGTAAAATGTATTGTAAAATGGTAATGGTAAAAGTTTGGAGTATGTGGTGTCTCTTATGAGATATGAAAGAGAACTGGCCAACATTTAGGTGAATGAGCGAATCTGCATGCAATTATACATTTTCGCTGAGTGTTCGATTAACTCGATACTGACCTGCAAATTGCAATAAAACGTAACACTTCCCCCTTCAGGCTGCGGGCACGAAGACAGCGGCGAGGAGCGATGACCGAGCGGGGCGACGGAAATGGTAAAAAATTGTTCCGTCGCCACCGCTCCGTTTGGCTATCGCTCCTTGCCGCTGGTTTCATGTCTGCTAGCCTTAAAGTTAGAATAGCTACCATAGCGATAAAATCACAAAACTCACCCTCTGTTTTCCTCCCAGGTATCGAGTCACCAGTCAACTACCTAGCCGTATCACTGGGCACCCTCTCAGCTCGCTCGCCCGGCGTACTCCCGCCGCGCCTCGCCGCACTCGACGAGCCACATCGTCAAGCCTTGCAGCATTACCTGAACACATACAGCGTACAACTCTGCTGATCCCACGTGCGGAAGATAAGGGTCATGAGGATGAACAACCATCTGTACCGGAATCAATGAAACACTGAACTTTGGAACGAAGGAATAAAATACAAAATGAAAGATGAAGTAAATTCTGAGCTAATAGAGATGTATGGAAGATACGGACGTGCTGCGATGAAAACTTTTTTGTTGTCAGTCAAGACGGAAGAGGCACAACCCGCCATAGAGTGTCATATACATGGAAATTAACAAAATTATTATTGGTAATAGACTCCTACGTACATGGTACTTATACATAACTAGCGAAACTAGAGTGCACTCTACACTACTGCCTTGCCCCTCAAGGAACATAGGCGTGACGACATGTTATGTTACTCCGTCAAATAGTGAAGTGGTAATAATTCCGATATGGATAGATTTTGAAGTGAACTTTGAATTTTCGAAATGTGAAAGTGAATAAATCAAGAAAGAATATGAACAATTGTGCAACTTAAAGACTGGAGATTAAGTATGTAAGTAAGGAATTTCTGATGATTGTCTGATGATAATTGCTGGCCGACCAAGATGATTGGACAACTGTCAGTAGTGAGGAGATCCGCAAATATTAAACTGATTTGAATGGTGTCGATCTGCCTACCCATTTCCCATTTTAACTACATTGGGGTCAGCTTCCAGTGTAACCAGATGCAGCTGAATACCACTATTTTACATGGAGCGTCAATGGTATACGGCCAATGTAACATGGCCTGTCCTAACTTTATGCAATAACATTTGTTAGAAAACAAATGGTCACATGAGGTTAGTGTGAGTGAGAGAACATAAGCGATAGGTTGGAGAGCCTGTGTTCAGACCGGTCGTGAATCATCGGCCGTATTTTACGCAAACGAAAGTGGTCACTGCACCAACACACTTGTGAACATAAGTAAAATCAGCCATTAATGTTCCCACTGCTGGAACCCAGGCGTCTTCTCTGTGAGAGGGAGTGGGACGTTATTCACCCAAACGCCCCAGTTCTTCGCACACCAGCCAGCTGTCAAATTACCTTGTTTAACTAATATGACGGTGTTATGAGCTGTATTCATATTGAATAAGAATACTGGTGTGAGTGTAACAGTGATATTAATATTGGTGACCAAATCGCCAAATAATTGTGAAAATGGTGATAAATAAATATGAATGTAATTGAGCTGGTTTCTTATAATTGCGTTAACATATTCCATACAATGTCAAATAAATGTATTTACGGTGCATTTCAATGTAACTTTAGCTATGTATACTAATATTAATAAAAAAATAATTAGTCTTCCCCAAAAAGAACGCGTACTTAGCGCGCCTTAGTGCGCAAAGTACAGCGTAGCACGCAACGCTTGTGTCGCGGCGTTGCTAGCGCCGCCGCTCTGTTTTACAGTAAACATACGTCTAAGGCCCGTATTACAGAACCTCACTCAAAACTCAAGCATTACTTATAACTCGTGTAAAGCCATTTGATTAGTTGAAACTAGTTTGAAGTAATGCTTGAGTCTTGAGTGAGGTTCTGTAATACGGGCCTTAGTGTAACACTATTCGGCGCTATATTGCGGCGTAAGACTAGCGCTAAATATACGTTCTATTTGGCAAAGCCATTATTGTAATCATTCATAATCATCAAACTAATGCCAGTTTTAACGTTCTGGGACCTCGGAAACATAAAAAATATATGTCCGTTGAGGTAATCGCAATAATGTTATTGTAAAATGCAGTATCTTTTATTTGTACTAAGTCTGAATGTATAGACGTATGATTGTATCTTAATGTTAGTAGAAACCGGCGCTAAGCGTCGGCATTTTGAATGTTTCTCAATACAGTGATATCTCAGGCCCGCTTGTAACACTAATCACTAAATTTGTTTAGCGCTTAACGTATTTCAAACATCATTCTGTCTCTGACAACTTCCAACAGTTGGCAGAAATGGAAACATATTTTAAATACGTTGCATATACCACTTTATTTACAAACGTTGCTTAAAATTAAGAGACGTTTAAACGTCAAAAATGTATGATTAAACAGACGCTAATGATTACTTAACTTTTAGCAACATTTATGAATAACCTGGTTAATGAATTGTGGCTCAAGTGGACTTTAACCTTAATGTATATTTTTTACTGGTTAAGTAACTCTGTAATTTTTGTATAATAAACGCTTCTTGCAATATTTGTTTTTTTATTGTAAAGGAGCGAAGTGCGGTCGAAAATTATATTATTGCATCATCTTGGATAGGTTTGGGTTTCTTTAGGGCAGGGTTTCTCAAACTTATGGCTTGTACCCCCACTAAAGTTTCGAGATGACAGCGAACCCCCAACCACAAGATAAAAAAAGAATAAAATAGTATGTTGAACAAAGTAAGGCTTTTTATTTCAATGAAAGGCAACAAAATCTTTCTTTTCGCAACATGAATACATTTTTGGAATAGTTTTGGACAATTTTAGCCTTAATTCTTTTTTTTTTTTTTTGCGTTGCCTCACACTAAGAATTTCTTCTTGTATCGTGGGTGCGTTTACAAACATAGAAACTCACATACACTAACACCCAGACCCGGAACAACTACTTGCAGATCATACAAATATTTGGTCCGTGCGGGGATCGAACCCGCGACACGTTGCGCAGCAGTCGATCGCTCAGCCACTGCGCCAACCGAGTCGTCAATTCAATTCTGACTCGGCATCAAGTCGATTTCTGTATTTCGTTTTTATTATGAAAACCCACTCTTCAAAAGTATGTTCTAGCAAAGGGTAAAAGTAAATTCACCGCTTTGCGACACTGCTTTACGTTTTCGTTCTGATATCTCTTAAAATCATACCTGCCGCCTGGCCTGCCCCTAGCTACTGTACCCAAAGTTAATTAAAAGAAGCGACACTTAAACCCTCGACCAATTTATTGTCCCGTGCAACGCAGCAGTAAGCCTGGCACTGGCAGCCTATATATAATGTACTCTGTGACTGGCAGTAGTGGCGTCCGGTCCGTGCCACGATTGCCTTAGCTCAACCCAGACAATAGATACATGTAAACTTCGTTCGCAATTTATTTGCTAATCATGGAAACAAGGTTATAAATAGACCTTAGGAAGGTACGGACTGGCAGGTGCACCTGTAGTAACATAAGTTATCATCATGCCTGTATTCCCGAAGGTTCGGTTCGTTACACACACATTTCGTCATGTTCCATGTTGTGTAATTTACCTAGCTTCGAAGGTAACAAACACATAACCATCTTTTTTTAGCTTCCCCGCAGTCGGGTAAAAAGGAGCACGTAAGGATCGTAATAGGTGGTATTCTGTAGTTTCTGTCAGGGTCCATGGGAAGGTATGAATTTTATTTGTAGGCAAAATAAGATTTTTGGCCAAACATAAGCTGATGTGTTCTTTGAGGCAAGCCTACACACGCAGCGAATTTAGTCGCCGGCGACTCACTGGCGATTTCAAAATCAGATTTTGACAGCAATTTGTCGCTAGTGATTTCAAAATCTGTGTATTAAATGTCGATTTGTCATCATGGGTTAATTGCCTGATATTAAATTTCGTTTATTTATTACGATCTTGACCTTGTGAAGGCTGCAGGAATCCGCTGGATGCGAGAAGCACAGAACCGGTCGAAGGGGTGTTGAGGGGGGCCTATGTCCAGCAGTGGACGTCTTTCGACTGAAATGACGATTTCCATTTACGATCTAATTTAAACAAATCAATTTGCTTAGACTTTTCCTAACTGTAATGGGGTCGGCTTCCAGTCTAACCGGATGAAGCTGAATACCAGTATTTTACATGGAGCTACTGCCTATCTGATCTCCGCAACCCAGTAACTGGGTAATACAATACTCCTTGGTAAAACTGGTTGTCAGACTTTCGGGCTTCTGATGACCCGTAACGACTGTCAAAAATCCACGAATGACAGCCAGGACCAACGGCTTAACGTGTTTTCCGAGCCACGGAGGAGTCTCGGTATGCAAAGATGATCACCCATCCACGGACCAACTCTGGCAAGCATAGCTTAACCTGATGGATCGACCCGTGCGGCTGTTATTTCTTAGCCACGAGCTCCTACGATTTAATCTAAACAAAAGGAGAAATAAAAACACCGTATCACATTCCACAAATGTTTATTAAAAAGTAAGATTGCCACAAATATTTTTGCGAAACCATCCTATGAGATGAACATTAGCTTTGAAAAATTCATTAAACCACATTACACATGTCCCTAACTGAGACATTGAAATACATTTATAGTGAATACATTACGTCTAAAATATGCAAACGAGAACACCGTGAATTTTATATACATTTAGGCAGTTTTTTGCGCAAATGAAATCAATGTTAGTAAGCGAAAAACAATATGGCTTGGAAGCCAAGTGATCAAACTAATGTTTTGACCAAAATTTAGTTCTTTGGCCTAAATGTTAATTGGGTCACTTGGCTTCTAAACTATCCATATAATGAGGATTAACAAATTCGCGTAAAGAGCGACACGACATTAATTTTAGAATTACATAAATATTTATTTCTTAACGATCACATCGCTACACAAAACGTCTAAATACCGTAATAATCTATACAAAATAAAATTTTATATTATATTATAAATGACCCACAATTTTGAATTTGATGAGAGATTAAAATAGTTACTGAAATGCAAAGTTTTCCTACGTTTACTATAACTCCTGCAAGAGATAAAACGCTATCACACACATAGAGCAAAATTTTATATAGATACAGTGCCATCCAAGCCAGAGGTTCCATCAATACCTGAGGGGTATACCATACTGTATGTAGGTAAAGAATTATAAACCATATCATAAAGACATAGGATTCATATTTGATTAGTACATTTGCAAATTTTTAAGCACATGTTACTCGGCCGTGACAAATCGATAGAGCCTCTGATTCGAGTTGTACTGCAATATTGTAATGAGGCCGTGTATATTGAGCTTATGTATTACATAACAAACCATGCATTTTAACACAAATAATGTTTAAAAAAATCTTTTCATTTCCTAACATTATTTGCTACCTGATAAATGGGTGTGTAGGTGTGAGACCGACCAGATGTGTACTCCATACAAATAACCAAATAATGTCAAAAAGATTTAAAAAATACTTTAAATCTGTGACACATCTACGGAAATTACGTAAAAATTTAGTAAAAATGCCTTTAAAGAGGAAGTTTCACGCGTAATTTTTACATTAAAAACGTCAAGTTATTGCTGACGTATCGTACCGTGATGCAGCCAGTCAAACGAATCTGTTCAGGAGTTCATTGTACCATAACGAGTTTTGATTGGATAGCACTTTGCAGAAGGCGTCACGACACGACACGACACGACAAAGCACAGTAATTTGAATCCGGTTTTCGGACCCACTGTCGCCGTCTCATTACCGGTTTTTGTACTTTATTATTTAGTTGTTACTAATTACCTCAAATTTATGTTTTTATGAAATATCAGTAATCTTCAAGTTAACATAATTAGTCAGTAATTATGTTGCTAAAACGTGTTTCAAGATCCGGAAAAACCTTTTGAAGTTTTATTCTTAATTTCTTTAATTAATAAATAAGAATAACTTCGGTAGATGTGTCACTGCTTCCCAACATTATTTGCTACCTGACGCGAGCGAGTGTGTGTGTGTGCGAGCTAGCAGTGTGTGTGCGTGCGCGAGTGCGTCGCGCGTGTCACTTGAGCGCGCACTCCACGAACACGGCGCGCGAGGGGGGGGGCGAGCGCGGCGCGGGCGGCGGCGACGCCGTGCGGCCCGCCGCGAACTGGGACGCGCTCAGGGGGCGCAGCTCCTTCAGTACGCATCTGGAATGGAGAGTTCATGATTTGTTAGGTTTCTTTTCTACATAAAATCTATTTGTAAAGTCAAAATTTATAGTTAAGTAACAAAAGCAGTGCAGTGTGATGCAACAACATAATTTTTTAGAAACGCTCATGTGCCTTATTGGTTTAAGGGTTGCAAGCACTACTGCTGAGCATGAGGTCCTGGGTTCGGTTTCCGGGCAGTGTTATTGGGTATTATTTCTTGCCCATTTAAAAACTACCTTTTGGAAGGGACGACTAGAATCAATATTTTTTTTGGAAATTTTGAAGTTCAAAGTGCCTTACAAGGGCCTATTTGAAATAAATGATTTGACTTTGACTTTGGGTTTTCCATCTGAAATTTCTCAATACCATCCCGGATTCTGGATTTATTTGTGCCCGGTTGATGGCAATAGATTCGCCCTCTATTACATGGAACTTAATATAACTGGCGAAACTTGGGTGTACTATAGGTATAACTCTGCCTAACCCTTCGGGAATTACAGGTGTGATGTGGTGTTATACTCACGCAAGTCTCGCATCGACGACGGGCCGCACCGTGGGCACCGGGAAGCCGTTGAAAGGCGAGGCCACGGGCAGCGTGTAGGCGCCCATGTCGCGGAACACGAGCCAGTCGCCCACGGCCAGCGCGGGCAGGCGCGCGCGCGGCAGCACACAGTCCAGCCCGTCGCACGTGGGGCCCCACACCGAGCAGTCCGCGGGCGCAGAGCCGTTGTCCTAAGGATTAAAGGGAATATTTAAAATTAAGAGCGTTATTCTGAAAGTTGGCAACGTCGCAAATAGCTGTCAAATAACTGCTTTGATTAATTTGTAAATATTATTAAATGGAAATATGAAATTCCATATGAAACTCGCTCTTTAGTGTTCTAAAATATTGATGTTATGCAATAATTAATATCGTAACACTGAATATTTAGTTCCAGATGTTAAAAAAACATCTCTTTTTGGAAGGTTTATGTGTATACGACCACAGATAGTGCAAACCGCATCGAAATCTGTTAGCGTGGAGTCAGAAGATATAAAGAGTTACGCGAAAGAAAGCGAGGCAACTTCTAGGTGAATATAACTGTAGGTAATTAGCGCTGTGCGACCTGAATTGCACTTTATTATGTCGTAGCAAGAGTCGCTTTTTATTATATATAAATGATTTTGCGGAACCATCATTCATCTGTGATAAACATAAATAATAAAGGAATCTCGAGGTTTTATCAAGTCCTAAAAACCTTACGAAGGACTACTCCCTAAGCGAAATCCCTAGTTACGGGCGCTTCGTCCTCCGTTTCACTTACAGATTTACCTCGAGCGAGACGGAGAGGGAAGTGCCAGTAACTTCGGGAGTGGACCCCAGGGTCGGGTCGCTAGTAACATATTAGTAGGCACTTACGTTGAGCGGCTCGGCGACCACATGCTGGTGGTCGTACAGCACGCAGTTGAAGGAGCCGTACACGCCGTCATTCATGAAGTACATCGTGTGCGTCTCGGCGTTCTCGTCGCACTCCTTAGACGCCACCTGATGAGAAACGAAAATATGTTAAGTTCATACATACATAGTCAGCATGTTGTAGTAGCATGGTCACTGCTGGGATTGAAGCTTTCTCTCACAGAAAAGTGCCATACCCATTTTCGGGCCAATAAGATTATTAACTTCATTAATTTACTGACAGACAACGTACAGCCTAAACTGCGGTCTAGAAGCATGAAATTTTGCACAAGAGTTTCTTATACAGGGTGTCAGGGCATCGACACGAAACTGTTACCATGGATTCAGTACATGATTCTGAACCCCGCTGGGTTGAAATTTTTCGTCGGATATTAAAAAAAAAATCCGCTATTCCAAACATTTTTACCGCGTAGGTATTGCAATTTTCTATGAAATAGTTGATATTATTTAGAAATTTTAAGAGGTGCTTTGTTAGACCATCGAACTGAAAAACTTTTACTATGTGATCAATGGTTCGGCTTAACTCAAGTTGTGCCGAGCCGCCCCGAACCTGTTTAAGGGGAGGTGGGAGATGCCGAACGAATTAAGCCGATGGGTACGAGCTGAATATGGGTGGTAATTGCTTTGGGTCTGCTCTCGTTCTTTAGCAACTACTGTCGAATCGAATGTGCCAACTCGAACATGTATGAAGCACCCCTGATATAGATTAGTATAGTGTAATACCTCTCGCTTGGCGTGCACCATGGTGGCGAGCGTGTAGGCGGCGGCGGCGAAGTACCGGCCCGGCTCCGCGATGACGCGCACCGAGCGCTCCGGGAAGTGCTCCTCCAGGGCCGAGTTGATCACATCGGCTACCTGGTGGGAGAAACATATTGATTTAACTAAATGTTCACAAAGTTGCTCGATAAGTTGCAAATTAGTTAAGAATTGTTTGTTGCACTTTATAAAAGTTGGAAACTTGCAAGCTGTCAAACATTTACCTGTTTTTAATAATTTGTTAGTATTACTATATGTCTTTTTTTATTGCCGAATGAGCCCGCTCTTGACCTCGATCTCACCTAATGGATAAGGTCTATGATGGATCGAGAGTGCCCAGAAGATGCATGTTCACTCTTGCTTTGAAGGCAAATTTTTGATGTTCAAAAATATATGTCTGGATCTCAGCCTAGTCTGAATGATTTTGATCTTGGTCTGGTAATTTTTGGGCAACGACAGTGGCTAATTTGTAACATTATCAAAGAGTTTCAAATTCCTATTTCATTCATTTTCAGTTTTCATAACTCTTCCATTATTATTTTTGTGGACACAAAATACTAAAGAAATAGTCTCACCTCGCAGATAGAAGAGTGCGATCCCCCCGGGAAGCCCCCCCCTACGTCCAACAGCCGCATGTTCTTGTGTCCCACGTTGTGCGCCACGTGGAACAGCGCTCGGGACAGCGCGATGGCGCGCGCGTACACTTCGGTCTCCGAAGCGCCGCTACCGACGTGGAACGATACGCCGACCATCTGAACAATATTTCATACATGCATATAACGCAACTAGGATAGTAACTGCTGGTAAATTTGACGTACTTAGAGTATGTAACTAAAGTACCCGTCACGAGAAGCTTATACATTTTGTAAACAAAAAATTTCTACTAAGTTACGTAGCGAAACAAATAATCCCAAATTCAATCAGCAACATACGTGTAATACGAAACTAACAAGCAATTTCACTTGATCGGGTTATATTTTAGCGATATAAAGCGCTGTCGTCTTATGTTTGGTGGTACTGGAACTTAGACGTGTTCAGTACCATAAAACATTAGACGACAGCGCCATAGATCGCTAAAATATAACCCGACCAAGTGAAATTGCTCGTGAGTTTCGTATTACACGTATGTTGCTTTGAGTTGATTGAATTTGGGATTATTTGTTGTTGATTGAATATATACATAAACCTTTGTATACCTTTGAATATGTATTTATACCTTTTGGAATGCCATCACCACATTTACCATGACCACAATAGAAACGGGTTTTGTCGACGGAAGGAAAAGCCGTTTCTATGGTTTTCATGCCACGCTTGATGGAATCAATTCTATTTTCTAGTAAATTTTAACTTTCTAAAGTGCCTTTTAATGGCCTGCTTGAAATAAATGATTTTACTTTGACTTAGCCAGAAATATACATTTATATAAATATATGTATGTATCAAGCAGTACTTACGTCCAGGCCGAGCACGGCAGCCAGCTTGATCAGTCGCGGCGCCTCGGTGACGGGGTCGCAGCCGAACTTGATGCCCAGCGGACACTGCGCCGACGCCGCGTCGCAGCGGATGCGGATCACAAGCCTGTGCACACACAAGCTCTATTAGTATTATAGGAATATCTACATTATACAAATATGTTAATCTAACCGCTGAGTAACCGGTGAAATGTGGGTGTATTATAGGTACAGCTCTGCCTGTCCCTTTGAGGATACAGGTGTGATATTATGTATGTATGATTAAAACAGAATATATTTTTATTGCATTTCTAGTCGTTCTAAAACTAAAATCTCCAGATTTTACTAAATGATATACTACCCCTGAATTAATATTCAGAGCAATTTTTTCGTATGTTTAGCCAGTAAGGATTAAAACCAGAAGTATGTAATATTTTTTAACTATATTTAGCGATAATTTAAGATACTTCTCTTTACTGGCTGACGTGGGGCATTTTTGAGCCTTCTCCTTTTCACAAGAGTTCCTTTTATAAAGAAAGTGAACAGTAAGGAAGGAATTTTGAAAATGTACTCCCTAAAAGTAGAGTGGCAAAGTCGCTTCGTGTCTGTATGTGTGCCCGCTTAGTTCTTTTAAACCGGAAAATGAAATTAATGTGTATAATAAATTAATATTTAGAATAGAATATATTTATTGTAAAACATGAGTATACATCAAATAATATGTGCGAGGTCTTAAAATAACAGGCAGATCTGCATGTTTTGCCATAAATGTCGTACAAAACAACATATTTTAGGTGTAGAATGAATCATTAAAAAAAATTAACATAGAATCAGCACAGAAACTTCGATGGTTTGAAGTGTGGTAACTTGTGTGAAGCTAGTTAAAATAATAAAAAGTTTGGACCTTAAAAGCGACCATGACCTCTGAGTTTGTTGCGGCATTTCTTCTCAGGGATCTGTCAGCTAGGAAATTTTGAAATATTGACCGATTTTTTTTTGTGTAAAAGTGCTTAAAAGATCTCCATATACAACTAACGTTTATTTCACTTTTGCTGTGGGTTTGTAAATATTTTTTTAGGTGGTTTACGGTACTCACTGTGCGTGCGGCATGTATTGTTTGATCTTCATGAGCTCGGTCTCGGAGTCGAACGTCATGACGTCGACGCCGACGGCCGACGCGTAGCGGATGTGCGACGCCATCTTAGCTGGGTTCGCGAAAATTATGCGCCTGAAACAAAAGTCATCAGTTAGTATAATTGTGGTTGGGAGGTTATCTTGGAGTGGCAGCACTTAAGGTGGTAGTTGCACTTCCCTATACATTCTCTAGGATAACAAAAACGATTTTTGCGGAATGAAAGCATGTATATGTCTTTATGATTTATTATTGACGCTTATCATCAAAAAAACAGGATTTGTAGGATATCCAGAGCTGACAAAAAACAAAAATCTTTGCTTGTGTGAGTGCCTGGCGCATCGCCCCCTACCAGATTTATAAAGAACCATCAACACAGAAAACTGAGTTATAGCAGCCGTCATCTTGAATTTTCATTTTGACCTCACTATCGGCTTTAGCACCCTCGAAAACTATGAAAACGACACCCATGACGAAAGTTTTTTAAATTTTCGCAGCCGGCATCTCGGATTATCATTTTGACCAAAATCACACTTTTTCATTCTCTCACCATCGAATTAGAAGAAGACAGTCGCAAGTATGAACTTCGTTCCAAAAATAGTTTGGTATACCTTCTTACGTTCTTTGCAATTAACTGGTCAGTGACAGGTTGTATATTCGGATTACCTTAGCACATCACCCTTAGTACTTTTTATTTTTCTCCACCTTCCCCTCCTTTCTACCTCTGTAAATTCTTGAGCTTGACATATATTAAAAAGAGTTTGTTTATAAACCTTGCTTAAAGTTAAGAGACGTTTTAACGTCAAAAATGTATGGTTAAACAGTCGTTAACCATTACTTAACTTTAAGGGGAACACGCTAAGGTAGCCCGCGAAAATTTGCAATTTGCAGGTCAGTGTCAGGTTGTATTTTGATTAAAATATGATTCGCGACCGTAACAACTATGGGTATACAGAATTATGATCATTAGAATCAGCCTCCTTATGTTAGAATAATCCTAAAATATCATGATTTCAAATAGTCATTCGATAGGATTATATGAACTTAAAGAATTGTACTAATGATTATTAATTATGATTACAATTCTATAAATAAATATTTGATACGGCCGCAAATATTATAATATTTAGATCAACATACAACCTGATACTACAAAGTCCAACGTACAAGTCCAAGTACTACTTTGTTTTGTTACCTACTCGAGTTTTTATTATTTTTTTATGCACGTGTTTCTGTGACGAATAAAATTATTTTTCTTTCTTTCTTTCTTTCTATACTGACCTATAAATTGCAAAAAAAGTTAAAACAATAATAATTTCGCGGGCTACCTCAGGGTAGCCCGCTTTCGCCTTAAGCAACGTTTATAAATAGAGGGGCAATAAATAAGTAAATGAGGGGGGTACTTACTCGGGAGCTACTCCGATGGAGGTGACGAGTTCGATCTCAACCTTGGATGCGCAGTCGAAGCCGGTGCCCAGCGCCGCCAGCGTGCTGACCAGGAGCTTGTCGTCATTGCATTTCACCGCTGACGAACAAATATTAATGTTATATGGCCTGTTCCAAATGTATCTGATTAAAATGTAAATAAATGGATCAGAAAGTGTACCTGTGGGTGCCAATTTGTAGTGCCATTTACAAATTGAGTGCTTTAATTTGAATATTTGAATACTCTAAACCCGAAATTCGAATTTTAAATCACCTTAAATATGTTTTACATTAGACGAAGATGAATAAATTGAAGTTATAAAATTGACCACCGTGGTCAATTTTATAACCTCAATAATTGTAGGAATAAATTGTGAGATTAAAGTTGAACCCTTCTAAATACAGATAAATGTGTTACTAATTCCCTTTAGTGGAGTGATTGTGTAAGAATTTAACCTGAACTGGGTTTGTTTACACTTTTATCAGATACTTTTGGAACACACAGTACTTTTGAGCATACTTGAGAAGGGTATAAGAATAGGGGTAAGCTAAAGATCTGCTTAGCCTTTTCCCAACTATGTTGGAGTCGACTTCAGTCTGACCTCCACAACCCAGTAACTGGAGAACTAACGCGATACCGTTGGTAAGACTGGTTGTCAGCTTTTCGGGCTTTTGACTACTCGTAACGACCGTTCAAGAAAGCTAAATATAATAGTTACAGTTTTGTTGAAAAATTATTTGTTTAGCGGGTATCGAATACTGTGTTTTTTTCCTAATTTATTGTTGCTGATAAGGATAAAATTATAATAGCTGTGTGTGAAATAATTTCCCGATATTCGTAGTGCGCAACTGAATAGTAATAACATTACTAGCCTACATTATTGTACCACTGCAGAGGTAAAGCGAGATTTATATTACCGTGATGTGTTGTGTCGTGTCGCCTTCTGACGCAGTGTTAGCCACTCAAAACTCGTTGTGGTTTCACATAGTCCTCAACAGATTCGTTTGATTGGTGTCTCCCGCGTCACGACACAACACGACACAGTAATATCGGTGGCTTAAGGCCTCCTTTCATATAGAGAAAGCAAACACTCATCACCACGCTTGCTCAAGGCAGATTGGCGACCAGGTTTCCTCAGCTGAAAACTTGACATAAAAAATACAAAAGCATATCTCACCATAGAACGGCTCCACGCGCGGCATGAGCTCCTTCCAGCGATGGTATCTGGCGACCACCTCGCCGAGATCCATCACGTAGAACGGGTCCTCTTGGGTACCCGACTCCACGATCTCGCGGATCAGGCCAGTGGGCGACCATGGCCCATCCATCACAGTTATAAGCTGTTCTTCTTCTACGACCTTCATTTTGGCTGGAATTTTGAGCCTTATGCGGTTACGTTAAGGATGACTTTGGAGCCGACTTAGCCCCGGCAGTGCCGGAGCGTGGGGTCGGCTATGCTGTGCTTGCCTGTCCGGGCCGGGAGGGTCGGTGTCAGGTGTTCGAGCCGGGTTGTGGTGGCCCACGAGCGCTAGTCCACAAGTGTCAGCTGGAACAATTGGTGTCTGTTAGTTTTAGGCTCCAACTATCGGATTGCTCTGACAAAAAAAAAAACTATTTTTATCTTCATCTAAATGAAGACAATTTTTTTTTTTTTTTTGTCGAATATTTATGTAACCTTAGGCGGAGCAGCTACAAAAAATTGTGTACTCGCCCGTAAATATGATAGAGGGGAAAGGTAACAAGCCTATCAGGGGGTCAGACTTTTAAGAGTCACCAAACAACAAAACTGGGATCTGTGTACCAGGTGCTCATAAAACACGAAGTGTCTCACGGAATGTCTCGCTGGCGTTAGCGAGCCGAAACTTTTGGGCAGCCTGATCCCAATACACAGGTACCAGGCGCTCATAAAACATGAAGAGACTCACGGAATGTCTGTCTGGCGTCAGCGGGCCCGGGCTCGCAGCCAGGGCGGGTCTACGTTGAGCGCGCGGCGCCAACAGAGCGGCGCGAGGCGCGGGCGCGCGGCCTGCTGCGGCCTGCTCAGCCGCACACGCCCGGCACTTGTAGACGCGCCGGACTCGCCCGGTGCTCCCTGTAACAAATAGAAAGAACGTCAGAATAAAAAAGGAGACCATAAGTTTTTAGTTGGTAGGAGTCAGACAAAACCTGGATCTTTCCAAGAAAACAAGAAAATCGGTGAGATTCTCGTGAAAACGTTTGAACTTCGGTTTTCTGCCGTCCGTCACATGACGATTTTTTATAGAAAGCCTTGTAATCAATACGAAGTCAAAAAACCCGAGCTATCCAGTTTCATGACAACCGTCATTACGGCCGTTATGTGGTGGTCAATGGTAAGCTTTTAACTTACGTTCTTACGTCACTTACGTACGTCTTATTACATCGTTCTCACATAATAATTATAAATTCAACATTAATGACGTAAGAAACTAAGATTTTGTAACAATATAATTTAAAAGAGTTTTTATGGAGTTTCTTGCCCGTTCTTCTCCATAGGAACTTACTACGCTTTGGAATAGGCAACTAGCTTCATATTTCTGACTGACTGACCCATTGACAATTCAAAAGTGCCTGTAAATGGTCTAATTGAAACCTATCATGATTTACAGTAGATTTAGAGAGATCAGACGATCAGCATTAAGGCAGATCTAGTCATGATCTAGTATTAAATACCTTTAGGGCGGGTCTATTCTATGTATAGAATTAAAATAATGCGCAATTCTAGCGATCTATTCTGTTCTGACGGATTTGAGATCTATCTTTGTTCTTGTAATGCGCCTAAAATAACCTGTCCCACAATGACAGCACAGTTTGACAATCATAAGATGTTATCATAGTTATTCTACAACCATTTTGGCGGCAATATGACGTTGAACACACAGAGAAATCTATTTCATTACCTTACACAAAGCGTTTCGAACACCGGTTACGTAAACTACACGATAAAACATTTACAATCAGCGCTAAATATGAAAATTAACACCTTTTTTTTAACGAAACACTTCTTTTTATCACACGCTGTTGTATCGGAGATGAGCCTTGAACTAAGTCACTCGATAACTTCTTCAATACTGATATAAAGAGATAAGAGGCGGCTGACGACAGTTATCGAGCGAGTTAAATTGCGTGCGATGACATAATCAGAATGAAAATAAATCGTAAATGAATTTACGATGATATATTTACGGTCTGTTCCAAAAGTATCTGACGAAAGTCTAAACAAATCCTGTTCAAGTTAAATTATTACGCAATCACTATAAAAGGAATTTGTAACACATTCATCTGTAGGTATTTAGAAGGTCGCAACTTTACATCACCACTTTTTCCAATAATTATTGTTTGAATGACATTATTAAATTGTAATTCAAAAATCATTGTCAAAAATTTAGATGATAAAATTAATCTCAATTGTCAAATGTAAATCGCTTTTAAGGTGATTTAAAATTAGAATTTTGGGTTTAGGTATTCAAACAATGAAATCGAAGCACTCAAGTTGTAAGTGGCACTACAAATTGGCATCCACAGGTACGTTTTCTGATCCATTTGTTTACATTTTCTTCACATATTTTTTGAACAGACTACATATATCTATGTGTAGGCTATATGGGATGTGGTGTTTGCGGAAACAGAACGAAATAATTACGTACCTATTGCCGTTTAAATAACAAAATTAATGTCGCCAAATCAGGCAGAACCAAAACTCCCAAAATGGTTTCAAGTTTTTGATTGTGGGATGTGTATTGTATGACGAAACTAGGTTTTGATTCGCCAAATAAGCTTGGACCGAAACCACAATACCAGAACACTGTCGGAGCTCAGAATATGCTTGACAGGTTACCAACTCTGAACAGCTCCGTTTTCCTTAGTTAATTGTTTAGTAAGAAAAGGAATCCTACTAGTATAATAATTTTATTTTTATATATTATTTATTATAAATGTGAGAGTTTGTATGTTTGGATATTTGTTACTCAATAACGCAAAAACGGCTGAACGGATTTGGATGAAGTTTGGCACACAGATCGTTTATAACCTGGATTTACACATAGGATACGTTATATTTCCCTATGGACCCAATTTGTATGTCCACGCAGACGAAGTCACGGGCAGAAACTAGTATTTAGATAAAACTCGGCCCACAGATCTCTGAGAAATCGGTATTCAAACATTTATTTTCGAATACAAAACCACCCTCTTTTTTGAAGTTCAAAAATAACATAGCTTATATTGAAAAACCAAAATAGAGACACAGTAGCCACGTAACCGAAAGAGAAGTCATTTGTTTTTTAAGTTTTGGGAAAGTATAGAAAAACGTTTTATATAAACTTGAAGTGTTTCATAAGCTTTCATTGTCAAAGGTAAGTTTTCAGAATATGTATAAATTAATATAAAATACGGCGTAGTAGGTACGTACCATGTTATTAAGGAGGGTACTGTAGTTAGGGCTGTCAACCAACACTTTTATATAACAAACAATTTTTGTTTCAAACTTATTTCAATTTGATCATTTACAGACACTTTTGAACTGTCAAGGAGTCTGACAGTCATAAATATGAAACTAGTTGCCCATTCCAAAGCGTAGTAGGTACTTATGGAGAAGAATGGCCAAGAAACTTCATGGACACTCTTCAATTATTTTTTTTTATTGCGTTTTTGACAAAACATAATGTTTTTGTAACGAAAACAAATAGGCAATAATTTATTACCATGGATAAAGAAAGTTGCATAACTATTCAGCATCATCAACTTGTTATAATACTTTTCATGTATTTGGCAATCTCCAGCTGATAAAGCTCAAACATTTAGAAGTCTTATTCTCAGAGCTAGGCAAGAGTAATAGCGACCATGAATCATACGATGTATTCCATGAAAAATCACACCATGACAACTAAGATGACGTGAGCTGTCACTAATGTCAATCCCTTGGCATCAGGTGGAATCACGCTTAGGTCGGTCAACCAGTGTTACCAAGAGGTATCGTGTTACCCAGTAACTGGGT
The DNA here is from genome assembly GCA_947364205.1 of Agrochola lota. Taxonomy (NCBI): domain Eukaryota; kingdom Metazoa; phylum Arthropoda; class Insecta; order Lepidoptera; family Noctuidae; genus Agrochola; species Agrochola lota. The sequence continues at coordinate 11,625,094 of OX376239.1, read as the reverse complement.
TGTGTAGGTCAGATAGGCAGTCGCTCCATGTTAAATACTGGTATTCAGCCGCATCCAATTAGGCTGGAAGCCGACCCCAACATAGTTGCGAAAAGGCTAGGCAGATATATGAATCTGAACGTTTTATTGATCAGTAAATGTTTCAAAATCGAAACAGTTGGCAACCCTATCTTAACTGAATCATATTTAATGCATAAAGGTGTATCGTTTGAAACATGTAATTTCATCATGATTACAGTGTGTCACACAATAATGTGCAGCAACGGAACCTTCATGTATAGGATATGAGTATCCATGGACTTTCTTGCCCGTTCTTCTACATATGCTACCGCTTTGGTACGGGCCACTCAGCTTAATTTTTCTGACTGATCGCCCCTTTGACAATTCAAACGTGCCTGTAATTAGTTCAATTGAATAAATGCTTTGACTGCGTTTTGCTTTAATAAATAGCGGGCCCTATCAGAATACAAGCGTCGCGGTTTTTTTTTAAATTTCGCATTATGCTGAGATAGGAGCCTTTTAGCCTCGCAAAGGTCGTTATTCTTTTTTTGTTTTCGTTTATTTGAAAAATGTGTTCATTTTGTTAGTTTTAAATGCTCCTTTATATTTTTTATCACTGTTTGTATTTCCTGGACGTGTCCCAAATTAAAATATTTTTCTGTTTTTTAATAATTAAAATTTTCACTTAAACTAGTTATAATTGAGTAAAATTTTGTATTAATCCAAAGCAATTTTTTTCTGTGAGGCTTTAGATTTAAGTATTACCTAGGACTGTTGCAGGCAACAATAAATTATAATTATGCCTTAGGCCTTATACATTATTCTTTTTTTTTTAAACCCGTTATATTTCAATTTTTGATTGGCTATGAGATGGCTTTTAAAACATTTAAGCCTTAAAAGCTGTGTCAAAAAGTGTCATAACACTACTTTACAATAGGAATTCTACTTTGATTGAGAAAAGTTTAATTATGAGATGTTTTTCCAAATTCAAAATCTGTCTAGCCTTTTCCCAAATTATGTTTCTTTAATTCAGAGTAGTGTAATTCCTAAGCCTTTTAGCCTATATTATAAAAATTATAATGACTAGGCAAGTATTTGTGCGCATAACCCTTCCGGGATACCACACGCCATACTATGATAAGTATGTGACGCCAATTGATAATTAGGGCACTCCTTCCAATCAAGTCATGATCTAACGCGTTATTACAATTACTACTATCACGGAATGATTCATAGTAGAATAATCGTAACATTATCAATCGATTATTAATCTTATCGTTGACTTAGCAACAGACTTACGAGAAGATTTAGTGCTTGAGTTCTATTTCCGACATAATTTTTTATATACTTAATCATTTTAGATTGTGTTAAACCCAGACGGCGGTATGATGAAGTAGAATATTTTAATCTTTTAATGAAATCAATGATAGATAATAATTGATTATTGTTATTATCTATCTCATAAAATAATCAGGTGTGTCATAGTAATTATTACATCACATTATCGCACCATTTATGAAATGTGTTATTGTGTGCGCTGAATTGATTTTCATGAACCTGGTAAGTATAGAATATCGGTCGAACCTACAAGTATACGTATAGTGTAATTACAAAACAACCCCTATAGAGGTGAAATTTGTGTGTAACTTTCCTCAAAAGGCCATTCCGGATGCCATCCTGCCATTTTATGTTATGTTGAAGTTTATATTTTAAAAAAAAAACAATATCTATGCGGGATGAAGTCAGGGGCAAAGAACATGTATTAAATACCAGGAAAAAGATACAAAATGTGCTTAATAAAAAATAAAAAGAACAAGAAAAAAGATAAATTATTTAAAAAAATATAATATATATTAAAAAAATTAATATAAAAAAAACTGTAAAAAAAATCTACATACAAATATGTTTTTTATACTTTCAGAAGTATTCAATTAAGCCCAAATTCCTCTTCACATTGTTTTCGTTCCTGCATTGATTGAACATCAAAGTCCATTGATAAATTACGTTCTAATTTACTGGACCCCTTGCATGTATTTGTAACGTGCCTATTCCCGATTCCGTACTGTAAGGTCAACAAAACAAGTTTTTCAATGTTTTAGATATTAAATATAGTAAAAATATTTTTGATTAAAGTTTGGTAATGAGAGACATTTTTAATTTACTTTGGTGTATACTAAAGTGGACTTATGTAATTAATTTAGATATCAATGCATTAGATGTTTTTGTTTATGCTGTGTCAAATGGGTATTTTTGACAATATTTTATGCTGTGTAAATTAATTTATATATTGACTTTTTAAATAATTTTATGTTCAGTAATTATCTCCTATTCTAGGTATACTTATGTAATTAATGTAATTAGTGTAATTGTTTATTTAAATTTGAACCGTAAGTACTTAGATATTAATACTTGCATGGCAAAATATGGCGAAATGTGTCATATCGCACAAGAATATTATCTACCACCTTTTGTATATATATTTATATTTTCAATCATAATTTTGTCATCTCTTATTATTACTTCCTACAGGCAAGTTCTAGTTAAAAGCATTAAAAAAAGAAAAACACTTTTATTACAGTTACACTTAACACTTTTATGCTAACAGTACTATTGATTGTTTTGCACTAGAGCTAACTGCTAACGATACAAAATACTCGTGCCTAAATTAAATTTACATCCAAAATCGTACATGGTAACAACAATAAGTGGTTTCAATTGAATCTGTTTGGCGATAAACTACCATTTAACTTCTGCATGAGCGTACGCTACACTGCCAGCTAAGGAGAAATACAGCAAATATCAGAATGGTGTGATGATATTTAAGGGTGTGGTACAGACCGTCAAACTGAACTACCTTCCCCATAATCGCGAAAAAATAATCGACTGTCCCATATAAATGTATTTTAACTGTCCAGAACGCTACCTTCGTTATGCTACGTTCCTTAAATACTCCTTTTGTTATGTTATTTAAAAGAGTGTCCGTAGAGTTTCTTGCCCGTTCTTCTCCATAGGTACCTACCACGCTTTGGAATGGGCAACTAGCTTCATGTTTCAGACTGCTGACCGATTCCTTGACAATTCAAAAGTGCCTGTAAATGGTTTAATTGAAACCTATCATGATTTACAGTAGATTTACAGATCAGACGATCAGATTTAGGCTTTCAGTAGCCAGATATCAGTCTCAAAAAGTGCTTGTAAATGGTTTAATTGAAATAAATGCTTTGAGTTTGAGTTTCGTTTACGTTTATACATCTGGTCATACACGCATGCCAGTTGCAAGTACTACGCAAATGACCTTTCTGAAAAACGGCGTTTCCACCCAAATGTCCTATACAACTATAGGACATTTGAATTTTTTTCGCGATTCGTGAATACGTTCTTCAGAAAGGTCAGGTGCGTAGTACTTGCAACAGGCGTGCGTGTATGACCAGATGTATGATCTTTAACGAAGTAAAAGGAGTATGTAAGGATCGTACCAGGTAGTGTTCTGTAGTTTCTACCTTTCGTATAAAACGAGATACGAGTACCCAACTATAAAAATACTGTTTTAAATCAAGGAAGTTTATAGATACCAATCAACATACAACTAATGAATCAGTGAACAAATAGTCATCGGACGGAGTTTTCACGAGAATCGCTTCGTGACAGACACATCAGTCGCGTCGTGTCGTCACGCGGTGCCATGTTGAATCAGCGCGTGCGCAAGGTCAATGTTATGTGGTTATAGATAATTCCATTACGCTTGTATGTGTGGTGAATAAATTTTCCCCGACATTTTTGTGGTGACAATTTTGGTTTAGGAATATTTGAATTTGTATTTTGTGATGACTTACTCGTATTACTTATTAATTATAGGTCTCATTCTCTTGCCCATATATCCCAATGTATTTAAGGTCGGCGCAAAATATCTTCTTTTTTCATACGTCTCTATTACTAATTTATTAGATGACTTATTAAAGTGATTATATTGATAGATTACGTGCATGCGATTATGTGCGTTACATATGTCTGTTTTAATTATTAAAGTAACTTGAGTTTATTCTATATATTAGATATATTATGTAATTATTAATTATTCTGTGTATTTTCTAAAATATGATTCGCGATCGTAAGAAATATGGGGTTTACAGAATTATAATCATTAGAATCAGCAATACATCTCCTTATGTTAGAATAGTCCTAAAATGACATGAACATTTTTTTTTTTTTTCGCGGGCTTCCTTGACGTTTTCGCCTTAATAAGAAAGCATGTCTGTAATAAAATCTTACTCGTTTCTTCTTTAAAAATCAATGCGTGAATATTTTTCTAGAATACGCGACTTAAATCTTCCGCCAGACTGTCATCTAACAGAACCAGATGGAAAGAAATCGTGAGGCGAGCTACGATTGCACCTGCGATTGGACACAATTCAATTCATCGTGAACACGACCGGTCTGTCAAGAGCGAAGCGAAGAAAACAAAATATTACGTTTTAAAAAGAATAGTAAAGTAGGAATTATGAACACATTAACAAAACAGCTAATCTTGAAACACTATGCTTCTTTAAAATGAAATAATGTCTAACAGAAAAAATAATTAAGGAAATAACTGCTGGTATCACCTATTTCGGTTGGCAACTGCCTTTTCGATTCTAAAGTATTAATCGCAAATATTTTAGGTGAAATTAAGTAAATACACTAACATTACAATATTTCAATAAGTAGAAAATCACTGAGCGTTTCAGTTAGGAAAATATTATGGTAAAATTAAATAAAATCGTATTTTTTTTAATGATTAGGTATAACAAAATAACGCCAAAACTCACCTTTAATAGCGTAATTCTCAAAGCTTTCTTTCCACTTTAAAGCAACAACCTGAGGTTGTTGCTAAAACAACGAAACAACAAGACGAAAAAGAACAAACACGTTGCAAGGGCAACCGTTGACGAAACTTTGATTTCCGAACGAAAATGCGAACTGTCACAGAGGCACGATGGCGGCAAACTGATCAAAAATGGCCGGCGCTCCTGTATTTATGCGGTGCGTTATCAGGAGTCGTGGGATGGCCCAGTTATCACGAGCGATAGTACTATAATGATGTAATTGTAAAACCTCGTCTACACTGCTGTAAACCGCTTTGGTGACGTTGATTACATGAGCACAAATTGTGCCGTGTGCGTTTCCTACCGGTACGTCTTAGTAAACTGTTTATTTTGGGCTAATCACGTCGCATTAAGTTGATTAGACGTTAAGGAAAAGATGTTAATGTCGTAATAATTGTAAAAAGTGTTATAAAACGAGTTCAATGTTTTTTTATCAAGAATTTATTGCGTCTCGAGATGTGGCCTTCAAATATCTTAGTTACCTGTGACTCCAAAAGGATTTTTCAAAAGAACTATTGCATCTAAAGAAACCTAAACAATAAATCAATTTGTTTGATAAAATTTACACTAATATTACAAGAAGTAGTTTGGATGTTATCTCTGAAACTACTCATCTGATTACAATAATTCTTTCACTTATAGAAAGCTACGCTATTGCCGAGTACCATAGGATGTTTTAAGTTAAAACATGCGGTCGAAGCCGCGGGCAGAAGCTATGAGTTCAAATAAACGCTGTAACAGACCGTTTTCGATTGCCCTTGAACCTAATAGGTCAAACTAGCGGCTATGAACAAATTGTTGGAATCAATTTGTTCATAGCCGCTAGTTTGACCTATCATGACATCTCTCGAGCGTTTGGTAAACAAAAATCCATAGTGGACATTGAAGTACGTGAGTACTATTGTTAGGTTACTTCAATTAGGGCGTCAACTCTGGATTATGGATATATGGCGTCATTGACGGTCGATTACGACTGTTGTCAACGCAAAAATCGATAAATAATTATTGGTTTTATGGCAAAATGGAAATACCTTATATGAACGTAATTTGTATGTAAATGGGTGAAAAACTGTTGTTTGTTCTCTAATATTTGGATGACAGACAACTGAAGGATCTAAAACGGTACAAGGATCTTTGCACGTGGCAAAAATCGGAACTAACGCAACCATCTTGTTGTTTAATCCAACAAAACAATTGCACTAATGTTTACTAACAACGGCCCCCCCTATTAATGTCATTCAGGAGCCAACAGATCCTAGTAGCACACTAACATTGCGGGGATGTGCCGATGTGAAGAGGGGCCAGCAATACAACGTTAGTATGACCTTAACCTCATCGATCTGCGCGGTATCCCGCTAGCGAGAAGTCCTTCAATACGGAGAGATTTATAAACAACCGAGTGAATATGCTCTATCATGTATCATGTTGTGGGATGCCTGTTGCGAGCAACTCTTTCACATTGAAACATGCAATAACTGACATTTTGACAGTCCAAAAGTTAACGGCGCCATTGTTTTTAATAAACTGTTTTTCTGGAAAATGGTAAAACGTTCAGAGTTTTGTTATTCCCTCGGAATTAAATCTATTGCATTTATGTGTATAACGCCGTCAGGCTGCTGCGCTTATGTCAGTCAACTCATGAACATCGGCTCTCCTTTCGAAATTACGCTACAGCATTCGAATTTCAGCTTTCTACAAAGTGTACCCTAACAGGTTCTCGTCATCAGTTCATATGGAAATTCCCACAAATAGATCGCTGCAAACAAAGTCTAAATATCGAGAATTGCAATTCCTGGCTCGATAGCCTTTGGCCTTATACTCTACGATTGTCTGAAGGGGGTGCGGTCGCGCGTGACCAATAGAAAATGATACAGCTCAGCTATTCCGACATCTATTTACTTTGAGACTGTATTTACAAACATTTTGCGGTAACTGTGATGCTGTTGCTTTAGATTTTCGGACGAGATTTCGCGTTTTTTAAAGGTCTTAACTAGTTTTTCGGATATTTGGAGTTTTTGAGCTAGGATTTAATTTCGTTCCTATCATTATTGTTCTGAAGTACGTAAAGAGGCTTTCATGAAAGCATTTTTTGGTAAATTAACGGCTTCAATCTTTTAAAGGCCTGTATTTATCTCCAAGAGTTAGTAAAAAAGTGGAGGAACTTAGATTTATGTTTTTTCTTTGAAAGTCATAATCCTATTTTAAGTGAAGCCGACGAAAATATTCTCTAATTTCCTTATTTTATCCTTGGTTTAGTAGTATCTACCCACTATCTACATAACATGTACCTAAATACCTACATTACAATTTCAGCAAATACGCAGTTTCTTAGAACTCAATTTTATGACAACCACGTGGCACGTGACAATTGTTACGGATGTTTATATCAGTGACCTTGAGTTTTTGTTTTGTTTCTCTCTTTGACAAGATTTTCAATAAACACGCACTTTTTTACCGAGCTGCCAATACCACAACAAAAAAAAACACTAGGTAGGTACCTACTTACTTTTTGCGTCGCGCAAAATAATTTACTCACCGTTATCATTTATTGCGATCAATTTTTTTTGCCAGTTGGGCGCCACTTATTAATCTTTTATTTAGACTCAACAAAACTGGCGCCCAACTAGCAGGCTCAAATGAGAACCAAGCAAAAAGACATTCGATGGACTTTAAGGTTATGGGCAAGATCCACAGACCGCACTTTGACTTTACTTTAGTAAATAAAATAAGCGATTCATACGAATATGAATCTTATTTTTATGCTCATCTTGAACTGCAGTTCAGTGCTAAAAGGCAATAAGATGTCACGGTTAAGACCCAGAATTCAAAATCATGTTACTCTAACCTTCCCCGACCTGACTGACTCATTTTTGGAGCGCCCCTCACCCACAATCTAGGTTAATTAAACGAATTTCAGGAGTCCTCGTGTTAACTTTCAGAAACTTCAAATGATATTCGCGTTGCCGACCATTTGATTATCTCGCGGTCTATGGTGATGGTGGATGGTTCAAAGAGCGTAGTTTTAAATTCGCTTCTAAACAAAATCAACCGTACTGTTATTGCTATCGTATACTTTATCAGTAATTCAGTATTGAAATAGTCGTTAGTCATCGGAATCAGTTCTTTCTTTCGTATCCGTAACGAACTCTGTGATAACGTTAGGCCTTGTAGCCGCACAGATGGTTCGATTTGTTGGCCATTTTCTATGTTGTTAAGTACTTGGTTACGATACTTACAGTATCTTGTTGACAGGCCTACACTGTCCTCCCATACCTATTTACACTGTAATTTGGAAATATAGTAAAAGCCAATTATTTGTAAAAGAGTAACCGTGGAGCTTCTTGCCGGCTCTTCTCCATAAGAAACTACCAATTAGAACTGTGCACCTAGCTTTTGAAGTTTTATAGGTGCCCATGTAGGTTTATGTGAGACAAAATGTTTTGATTTGACTATTAGAGAAGCTGCTTATGTGGTAAAAATATTCGTCAGACAGGAAGATAGTTTGCACCGGACGTTAATTTCGAAAGATATTTCTTGTCTACATCATAAAAGGAACTACTGGGTAAAAATTTCAGCTTATTAGATCCACCAAGGGTTTCGGCTGGGCGTTGATGAGTCAGTCAGTGAGTGAGTCAGGAATATTCTTCATATGGATTGATCACCACTCCTTGAGCCTTAAGGTTATTTTAATGCACCGTAATCATAATCATCAGCTGCAACATTCATCGTTAGTTAAACAGTGCATTCACAGAATCACAGTCCTGTTATTAGTTTCCGATTCATAAGTTAATCATGTTAGTTGACATATTGCCAGATAGGTAGGCAGTCATTCTAATGCCAACACGGGTATGAAAGTGCCATTTGTCTGGAGAAACGATGCCAAGGTTTCCAGAGAGTTTTTAAACAAATTGCAGTTTACCAGAAAGTCTCCACATTAGAGATTTTTACACAATAAATCGACTGAAGTCGGTCTTCAAGCACAAAAAATCTAACCACCCAAATTTCGGAAATGGTTCAAAATATTTTGGCAAGTGTTTAAATAAAATGCAATAAAAGCGTTTGTTATAAATATTGCACATAACTTTAGTCGTCGCCAAAATGTATGTACATTTTCATCGTTCCCAAAAGTTTATACTTTTAAATTGTCTCGCTCGTTGCTGGGACGCGTGAGAGCCTAAAGATTAGTTTTATTCAGTGATAAATATTCCAGAAAATTGTAAAAGTCACGTTGTAAAACAAGACTATATGCTTTGAGCAAATGGTAATTTAAATAGTATATAGGCATGTAGTATAACTGATGCTTTGTCTTAGATTGCACTGTATCATCTTGGTAGATATCAAATCACGTTCTTAAAGCGATAGGGGTGGTGATGATTAAATTGTGTGTTAACTGCTCAGTAATAAAAGATTATATTCTTATCTTTATATACAAAAGTGTGTTCGTTATCTGCTGTAAGTTGACCAGACATTATCATGTGTATTATGTAATATGTCATATTTGAAAATCCCAAGTAGTGCGAGTGAAGTTCAAAAAGAAACCGAAACCTCACATTAACCAAAAAAATATTAATGGGTTCTTTCTGCATGGTTAGCGCCATCGTGGTAGTCCCAAACGGAGTTGGCAGGATGAGCCGGTCGCTGGAATTCATATTAAAGGTTGGACCTTAGTACTCCCAGACAGAGACACGTGAAAAGAGAGTCGGGAGGCCTATACCCAGCAGTGGGATAATACTAATAAAAATATTAATACAAGCACTTACGAGTCTAGCTTAAGACCAAGATAATGTCAGGAAGATGACGAAGTTACAAGGCAAAGTTGAATTCTTCTACGAACAAATGCCTTTGTTTGGATGCTGATTTCGTAGTACAGGCTGGTTTCCAACAGAACGGAAACGAAACTGTCAGTTTGTACGGAAGGCGCGTTTACGTCAACGTCAACAGCCGCCGTCTTACGGAAACCAAGTGTAAGCAGAGGACACTAGACACTTCGATAGTTTATTGATGAACGAAATTACTCTTTAATTTGATGGAAGATGGACCGAGTTGAGGTTTGTTTGATATATGATTATTGACGGGGAACGCAAGGAACTGCTTATTTTTTGGTTTTCAGTCATATTGACAGACTTTTCGAGTTGAGAAATAGGCCGGCCTGAATAACTCGAACTAGGCAGCTATACAGGGACAAATTAAAGTGAAACTCCGCAGAGGTGATGATTAAAATGATTTTTTTCCCTAATATTTCAAGTTACTACATTACGTTATCGTTGACTCTTGTCCATTTTTACAAGGAGTAACTTTGTCGACTTAAGCACAAAAACCGTAACAAATAAGAGAATGTAGGGTTCAAGAGCGAGCGAAGCGATTTCGATAATTTTTCCATTTCGCCTCGAATGGGATAGGTTTTATTTTATCCATTCATAAAGAAAGAGGACTTACTGTGTCGACTTATACAAAGAAGCTTAAGAATTAAGAGAGAGTAGGATGCGTTAGCGAGCGAAGTAGGCTCGATAATATTAGCACCCCGCCTAGAGCCGATTCGATTTTCAGAAATAGGAGTTCGTTACTTTCTCGACTAATGCACAGAAGCTTTAGAATTCAGAGATTGCGAAAATTTTATAAGTTCTCTATTATTGTGTTAGGTATTATTATTGCGTTTTCAGATATTTCTTCAGTTCTATATGTTTACACCAATGTTTTATTTTGAAGCCAGGGAGGTACAAGTGCACCCTCTTGCACCCCCCTCCCGGTCCCGGCGCCCATGTTGTCTACGGAGTTTCGCTAACTAATTCAATTTGCCCCTGTATAGGAAAATAAGCCACTCCTTTGGCGCCCACGATACCTATGTTAAAACAATAGTGTCAGATAAGATACAGACTAGTTGTTTATTTATACAATTCCATGTAAACTCATTAGAAAATCATGTTTACCAGCCCTCTATCTAAAACCAATGTTTATTTCACGAGAACACGTGCCAAGCTCATGTATGTATAAGTACAATTGTATATCATAAAGCACAATCCCAGTTTGATAAGGCCGAGTTTCTGAGCAATGACATAATGTAATGATTTCTTAAGTAAATACAGAAATAATTAAACTTTGTTTCATATAAGCCTCTTATCTCTTCTCTTAGACTTTGTGGCATCTGCAGTGCAGTTTCATAAAGCTATATATCCGCTCATTATGTCATATAAAACGTACTTGGATTAATATTGGCGGCAAGCCAACCTGTGTAAAGTATTTTGCGAGTGCATTCTTCAGTTAAATATAAGCCATTACCGAGTAATAGAACCTCCACATAAAGCTAATCTCTAGAATTAGGTACACACCGCGAGGGTAGTTTGAAGAGAAAGTACTGTCTGTGTTTTAATTTGCAGAATATATTGTAGATATGCTTTTTAGTCTGTGCTAAATAAATGTATTTTCTTTCTTTATTTTCTTTAAAGACGGTGATCTGCAAAGATGGCCGCTTTATGAGCCAGATAACCTAAGACGGACTGTTTAACAACAATGTCTATATAACAAGATGAGACACTTACTTCGTAGAGCATTCATGTGAGGTCTAATACGAGTATCGCCATCAAAAATATCGTATGTCGCAGTTTGACACGCGTGGGGCGTGGGACTCGTGCATGACCTTGGGGCGACCCGTTTTACACACGCCAGGTTTATTTATAAAACATAGGTTTATTTATGAGGTGAATCCCATTTTGCTAGTTTACTATGCAAGGCTATGTAGGGGGTCAGACAGGCAGCCTGGTATTCAGCTGCATCCGGTTAGACTGGAAGCCGACCCCAACATACCTGGGCAAAGGCTAGTCAGATGATGACTGAATGCAGGGCTATTTATTAACAAACTCAAAAGAGTGAGCACAGTGAGCTTCGTGCAGCCGTATCGTCTCTTTTTTTCTGGTACGCTTTAGGCCCAGACTCCACCAAAGTGGAGATGTTCGAAGCAGAGACGAGAAGAGATGTTTTTCACATAGGGTATATCAATCGAAACTGTGCGGAGATGCGTGTTGGCTAGACCGGAGCGGAGATGTGTGCTGGCTAGAGCGGAACTGAGCTGCGTACGCGCTCACTGCACGCCGCTCACGAACCGAACCGCGCCGTCGCCAGCTTGCGAGGCACAGCTCACATCTCCATTTTGTAGCGCCACCCAGCTCAATCACGGCGAGGCAAAGCTCACATATCCGCAAGTCAGTAACGAAATTCTATTGTTTGTTTAAAACACATCTCTCCTCTCGTCTAATATCCTCTTTGGTGGAGTCTGGGCCTTACATATGCCTGGCGAAATGCGGAGTACCTAGGTATTTCAGAGTTCGCTTAGCTAGATATGGCTGCGTATCTATATCCCACCCGGAGCAACCACCTGACCTTAACCTGTTCGACCAGATATTATGTATTTTATCAAAAAATACTTTGTAAATTTAGTTCTGAAATCACGAAAGACAGTAGTGATCATTTTTATCCCGAATTTTATCAAAAGGTCAATGTTTGTACCGTATAAATATTATCTTAGTTAGGTGTCTGTGGTCTAAATGTCAACTGTCAAATTGGTAATTGGCGCCAATATTTAATAATTATCTTTTGAAGGCGCCATTTTTTTTTGTCTCGACACTCAAACTAATCTTTTGCGATTATAGGGTCGTCTTTAGAGTCAGGGGTTTGGCCTGTTATCAAATAGGTCTTTTTAACTTTTTGTCCATGCGTCAATTGAATGGCAAAAGTAAACAATTCTATTGTGTACCTACAAAATAAATAACTATTGATATTTTCGTCAAAGAATCCTAAAAATCGACAGCTCTAATCGCGTTGCAAAATGGCGTTTTATCCATTTGCCTATCTGAATTCTGAACAAGGCCATCACAGTTTTGACACGAGCAATCCGTACTATCAGTAGGAAACTACAAATCCCTACAATTTAGATGATTATTTGTATTTGTTTATCTTATTTGAAGGTACCTATTGTTTATTAAAGACGCAATGTCTAGACCAGTGATTCTCAACCTTGTACTCTGCGGGCCGCAATTTCCTTGCACGGAGACATGTTGCGACATCTATATTTATTAAGTGCAACTCTCACGAACCCATTTTTTTTTTGGGGTTGGTAAATCATCAAATGACTTCTCCCGCTCTGGGCGGAGCGGGAGGGTGCCAGTGAATAAAACCCACCCGTGTTCCTTCCGTTGCCCGTGTGCTGGGGCCGCGATATCCCTTTCGGACAAACCCGCAACCCCAGCAGGCATCGGTCCTTACGGACCCCGCCAGTTGGTGCTGACATCTCTTTGAGGCGCGCGTGGAACACAATGCGCCGTCGACCCAAGCCTAGTCCTTAGCGGACGGCGAGCTACCCATTGCTTACCGTCCGCAAGCCCGCGCCTACGGTGACCGGAAGTCGGCTCGCGACTCCCGACGCCCGGGGCGTCTCCTGCGGCGACTAGGGGCGCGAGGGCGCGCATCTTGCATCTCCCTTGCGCGCTCCGCCGCCTTCGCGAGCATAACTGCTTCGCAGAAGGAGGTGACGGCCTCCCATGCACTCTCGCTCCGAACCATGGCCTGAACCAGGGCCGGACGCGAGAGATCGTCGCCGCCGATCGCCTCCGTGAGGACACGGCGGTGCTCCGCCCAAGCCGGGCAGATCTCCACCGTATGCTCCACCGTGTCCTCTGGGCAACTCTCACGAACCCTAGACCCTAAATCACGATAGCAGTTTTCATGATGAGACAGATACTGAGACCCTAAATCACGATAGCAGTTTGCATGATGAGACAGATACTGGATATCTGTATTGGGCGCCAATACTGCAAAATGACTACAACTTTTTAATTGAGAACACTTAGGATCTAGGAACTGTTAGGATCTTAGAACCTTTTTAGTTGGTTCCTTTGAATATTGACCTAAATATAGAATCAGAGATGATGGAATAGTGGTATGCGTGGGACTCATACCCGTTTTCGCCGACAACTAAGTGACACTTACATGAATCCCTAAATAAAAGTGCACTGTTAGATTTTCAACTCTCAGCGCTGAGCCTAGCGTTGAAAATTCAACAGTGCACTTTTTATTTAGGGATTCATTTAAGTGTCACTTAGTTGTCGGTGAAAACGGGCATCAGACCACCAGTTGAGCATCGCTTTTCTTACTGGTATCTTTTAAATCTACGCACACAGTAACAACTTATCAAATACAACGTTTGCAGATAAGTAAAGTTTATTGCGATGAAAAAAGTGTGAAACATTCCACGCCAATCTGGGAATTCAGCGGCGGTATAGGTACTTCAACATCACGCCTCTATTCGCCTGTTATTGTTTTGTTTATTAGTGTTCTACTATCTATCTATTCCCCGAAAGGATAGACAGAGGTGTAATACTCTCGTCACTTTTGTTTAAGTCCATAGTTAGAGGGGGCGACCTATCAACCAGGCATAAATGAAGACTGCGGGCTGTTTCAGAGCAGCTTAATATCTTATGAGAGTGCACCTGTGACTGCGCTCACACTTGTGCACTATAAAATCTCGCGAATCGATGGCTAGTCTCAGCTGAGATTGGCGGCCATGGCCGAAGTCAGGAAGACTTTTATTATTATTATTAAATCCTAAAAGTTATTGCAAAACCGCGGCAAAGTTGACCCTCATTACTTCTGTTCATTGAAAGCTGCTACTTTACCCTAGGGTGAAGGATAGTAGGATCCAACCTTCAGCTCAGGTAGAGGTCAAGGCTGGCTGTTCAGTCTCCTACTAGGAACCAGAACGGAAATGAAGCCACAGGTCACGTCAGGACGTAAGTTATCCAACGAGACCCTGAATCCACCACTGGAAGAGCAGTACTTTCAGTTTGGTTTGAAACTTTTAATTGGTTTGGGATTGGGTGGCGTCTTCACATAAATGTACCTATATTTTGTACATGGATTATGTAACCAATATTTTGATATAAAAGAGTGTATATGGAGTTTCTTGCCCGTTCACTCACTTCGGTATAGGAACTTAGTGCGCCTTTGAATGGTAGCAGTCGACCCCTTAATAATTCAAAGTGTCTGTAAATAGTTTAATGGAAATAACATGCTTTGAGTTTGGGTGGACTATGTCTCCAGAAAACGCGAGAATGGAAAAAGTGAAGTATTCGTGAGTGAAGGGTACGGCGTGCTCAGGTTAAGTGGAGCAAAGATCTTGACAGTTTGACGGTAGCAGCTAGACGAGAGTAGGTAGTCGAAGATAGAGTTAAAAAGCATGCTATTGAAGAGGCCTACATAGTAACGACATAGAGGTGATGTCGATTAACTAAAAAACCCTTTAGCAGCCGAAGCTGTCAGCTAGGAATTAACCTTTACAAAACAAGTAAAAATTACTAAATAAATAAATAAAGCTAATACTCACAGAAATCACAATTTTATTTCGATCAAACAGTAAAAACAGCGTTCCGAATTATAACAAACAGGCCTTGATAGTGAAACAAACAAGAGAAACGCACGATATAAACTAAAGAGTTCACGGCTTCGGAAACACGGCGAAGCACATCACTCATATCCGATGAGCTAATTAAAAAAGAACAAAAGGACATATTACCAGAGTAAATTACCATTGTAATCGTAAAATCCTAGACATTACTTCGTAAATGGGTTATATTCACGTGTTCATATTTGCAAAGAGAATGGTCATATTAAAATAACGATCCAAATAAGAGGTGGAGACAATAATTAGAATCTGCGAAGTTAGCTCAAAAATGAGTTCCTAATTGCTGTAATACCAGCCTGTTATTGTCCCACTGCAGGGCAAAGGCCTCTTCTCATACAGAGAAGGCACGAGCGTTGATCACCACGCTTGCTCAAGACGGGCTCTTAATTGCTGTAGACATATCAAAAAAGAAAACCGCCCAAGTGCGTGTCAGACCACGCACAATGAAGGGTTATGTAGTTGGGATGAATTTATCCCAAGAACAAAACTTAACTTTGTAGTTGAAAAACATGATCTCCCATACGGAATGTATGGGAGAACATGTTTTTGCAACTGCAAATGTAAGGTGGTCGATTATTACTCTTTAACTTGTAAAGCCTACTTAGCTGTGATAGTTTTCCTTTTAATTTCATTATATATATTACTGCTACATGAATGGTTTTCATAAAATCCCAATATTTTTGAACGAACTTTCCAACGACACCCCCACCAACTTTACGCGTAGGGGAGGTACCCTAAAATTTTATTTTCCTGATTTTATTTTACCATATTGTTGGTGTGATTAATATACGTATATACCCATGCCAAATTACAGCTTTCTAGTACTAAGAGTCTCTGAGCTAAGCCGCGCACAGACAGACGGACATGGCGGAACTATAAGGATTCCTTGTTTACTACGGAACCCTAAAAACACATTTTTGAATGAGCAGCATTGTATGAATTCATATTGATTTAATAATAATATTATGCCGTCAAGTTACAGTACTTAAAACCATAAAAGTGAATCCAAATTAAGTAAATTTTACTAGAAATGTATGAATGCTAACAAAATATCCACTGGCTATAAGAGTAGAGCAAGTCTAAAAAAAATACCCCTATTTATTACTCTGGATTTTTTCTAAAAGGAGTTCCAATCTCCCTGTCATCACTGGCTGGCCCTTCTTCGTCTTCTTACTCAATTTCTTGAACCGTTCATTCTTCTTCTTTTTATATTCGTCCAGCTTTTGTTGCTTCTGCTCTTTAACTCTTTGTATCTCCTGCTGCTTCTCCAATTTCTCTTGTTTCACTTTATTAAAGTGCTCTTTCGCTTTGCGATACGGGTCTCTTTTGCCCGTTGTAGAAGATACAGCGTCTTCTTTTTCAAAAAGGTTTTTTTTCTCTAGTAAATCGGGATGTCGGACATATTTACCAGCTTCTTGAGTTCCATCAGTAGCGTCTTCGTCGAAAGTCTTAGCTTTATAAGTGCCTATAGAAGGATCGTTTTTGATGTCCTTATGGTATTCACGTAACAACCTCTTTTTACGTTGTTCCTCCCATTGGTCTAGCTTGTACTTGTTACTGTATTTCTTTAGACGGTATGCCTTCTTGTCAAACGGCTTTTTCTCTTTGTTTTGTGTGGCTAAGTCTAGACCTTCGCGATTCTTATTGAACTCCTTTTGTCTTTTGTTCTTAGGTTCCCCTTCTTCCTCATGATTCTTCTTGAACGGTTTGTCATTGTCCCTTTTCTTTTTCATGAAAAAAGAGTCTCGCCTCTTTTCCATATTTATTCAGACCTATAAAGAAATGAAAGAGCGTGTTTGTCAAAGGGAAATAAAACAAAATAGACTGCCATACTGACTGCCTTTAAATAATGGGTGTTGCAAACATACACACAAGACAGATTTTAAATGTAAAATATTATCAATGAGATCAATTCAAAGTTGCAGAGTGTGATCCCACATCGGTTCAATTATTAATATCCATTTGGCAATACCATAAAGTCCACATTTTATCTAAAACAATTAAATCCCTCAATCTGCCTAGCCTTTTTCCAACTATGTGGGGGTCGGCTTCCAGTCTATCCGGATGCAGCTGTATACCAGTATTTTACATGGAGCGACTGTCTATCTGACCTCCACGATCCAGTTACTGGGTAACATACGGACTTCTGACTACCCAAACCAATTAAATATACTATAATCTCCATACAAGTGAGAATATACTTAGGAGAAATTGTTTACCACATATAAATCCCACTACCAAAAGGTAATTTTTTTAAGGTACATAATTATTATAAATAAAATAAGGATAATTAAATTGCAGTACAGATATAAATATGGCAGTCATTAGGCAATAATGTCATGCAGAAAAAAGAATAAAAACACGCCTTTTCATTTCTCCTAACTAAATAAAAAAGATAGTATTTTTTATTTATTAAAAGTAGTCATGTACTTATTAAATAGCCAATTGATTTTTTTACAGTAATATGGAAAGAATTATAGAAATATTATATGTTTATATAGTAGACTTTTTAAATTATATTACACTTGATAATAAATCAATATGCTTAATGTTATATATTGCTGTAAATAAAATAAAAAACCATCTCGAGTACCCCACTTTAGTATTATTTAGTAGTGAGTATGGATAAAAAATAAAGTTACTAAATAAAGTGTTAATAGCTGGAACAGCAACAATTAGTTAACTTAGACACCACTTATCCATTCAAGATCAAATGCAGTGCTAATTAATTATCTGCAATAAATTAAAGCAGTATTAAAACTCTAGCAATAAATACTGAATTTTTACTGCTTAGTTTTTAATTGTATGATGCATGCATACAAAAGGCAATTTCATTTGTTGAAGTAACCTTAAGGGTAAAAAATTTCATCAAATAATTTGGACCAGCACCTTTAAATATTTTTTACCTAACTGCCCCCAAAGACGGGCGTGGTATTTCACAGATAGTTGACTTGACTGTCAGTAGATTTTTATTACAAGTGAGGATACCCTACAGCATAGTTTTGAGTAACCGACAAATACCTGAACAAGACATTAGACGGAATGCCAAGTAAGTACATAATAAAGGGTAATGATTTTCTTGTGCAATTTGTCTTACATAGGTAATCAACATTAGCCTAATCACCATGTCACAGTCTAAACAAGTAACAGTATTGTCTTCATAGAAAACAGACGAAAAGACGCGCTTCGAAATCTGTGTACATACAATACGGCCGTTTTAACTTGGCAGTTCCAAAGTTCGCGCAGAAGGCTGCACATAACATTTTTTAGGAACCAACTGTGACATGAGGCGAGTGTGACTGAGAGAACCTCAGACCTGCCAGGTTATATCGGACGTATTGTACCAGTACGCAACAGTCACGAGTGCGCGGCATGCATTTATGCACGGACGCGGAAGGTCCGACCGAGTGGTCCGTAGGTAATTATTTCTAGGTTACTGCCGAGACATAATACTGTTACTTTATTATACTGTGACCGTGTCTTCTAAACTGCTTATGTTTAACAGGTTATCCCATTAATTTGCTAATCAGTTAATCTTTTTACTCGCATTTTAATTAGGTGTTAATTATTAATGTCACTGTACATCGACCCAAGCACGTGGAACGCACTATGGTCTATAAGTCTATATCATGATTGGTTAGAGGAATTTAAATTGACCTCAATTGCAATAGGCTTGTCCTATTACGCAAGCCATGACGTTGCTGTACAAATTGTTTTTTACAGGCTTTCGTCATGTAAGTACAAATTATTACATTAATTAATATGGCCTTTTGTTTCTGAAGGGCATCTCGCAGGTCAACCCAGGAGGTTGTCGGCTGCTTTATCGGGCTATAAGGCATTCAGCCAGGGCAAAAAACGTATAAACTAAGCGCTACATGCTTAGCGCACCCCCTAGGGCGGACCTCAACTTAGGCCGTCGCTGAAAGAGGCCGGTAGGGCAGCAAGGGACAGGCTGGTTCAGTAAAATGACCCCATCAGTAACAATATTTAAATGTACGTCCGGCTTAGGCTCATCCTGAATATACAGCCTCGCTAGTAACCTGCTGATTGGCTAATATTTTTTTCTCAAACATGCTTGGAAATTAGAGCATTATTTTGACAACCTTCTTTGAGATAAATCGAAAATGCTGTATTGGTCAAATACATGTGAGCCCGGCCGGCAATGTTTGTGTGAAAATCCATATCTGTCATGTTTAGCGGCTGAATAAACTTCTTTTTTTTTTACTTCGACTTACGACAACAAAGGAGGTAACTTAACATAGATATTATTTAAATTTCGATTTGGCTTGCAAATAGAGCTATTTAAAGTAAAAAAGAAACAAATGAACATAATGGCGCGTGAAAAATTATCGTTGTTCGTCATTGATCCTGGAATTTATAATTCATTTACTTACTTTGTATTTCCGCGCCTTATTTGAGAAAAGTACTATTACAAGCCTGGCCGGTAGCTGGCTGGTAGGTGTTGATGGACTCACGTATGTGTGCCTAGGCTTCGCCTCGGCCTACATTTTATTTATTTATTTATTTATTTATATATACTTTATTGTACACCACAAAAATACATAACAAAAAAATACTTAATCAAACACTACAAAATATACAATGGGCGGCCTTATCGCTTTCCGCGATCTCTTCCAGGCAACCTTAGAATGGACAGTGATTTACATTTTTGTGATCGTCCATCAATGCGCCTGTTACAAGCCACGACAGTAATGTACTATTGCGTGAGTTTTTCTGTTAAAGTTCATATTGCTATGAGACAACAATAGGGATGATGCATGGGTAAAAAAAAAAAAAAAACTAATTAGTCCGTCAGTCAGATAATAAAAAAATATTAGACACATATTTTTTGCTTTATCATATTAACAAAAAATTAATTAGATAAAACGCATTTTAAGTTGGGGAGTGGGGGTCGCCACGTCACTAGTATGTATAAAATCTACATACTCGTGACGTCATAGCACATTTTACCTCAATGTATCGCCATAATTTTTAGACTACGTACAAAAAGAAAAAATAATTATCCAATATTTTTTTATAATCTTTCAAAGACAGACTAAAAAATTTTTTCCTCATAATCCCTATTCATATACAAATGTCATGGAGCGATATCTATGACAGTAGCAGGCAAATTAATGGTGTAGGTCTTTTGGCATAGTTATACAGATTGTATCAAATTTTTTATGAGGCTGCTCCCCACTCTAGGGAGCTAAACTAGCTCCATGGAAGATAGTTTGGCCAGAACTGGTTAAATCTATGGGTAACTGCTTATAGCACCACTTGCATATTTAAGTGGAATTTAATGGCCATGATAGTGATGTTCTTCAGACAGATCAGGTGCGTAGTAAACGTGACCGGCAAGCGTGTATGACCAGATGTATGAACATAAACAAGAAAAAGGAGGTATTTAAGGATTGTAGCAGTTGGCATTCTGTGGTTCCCCGACCGCCACAGGAAGAAGACATTAGTTTTATGTATGTATAAATATGCCATGATATTGTAAAATGTACTGTTATATTTTTCAGTAAGAATACAATCTTCTGTACCATATACATTTTATATTGAAATAATTATGTTGAGACAATTAGTACCTATTATATAGTATATAATTAAGTGTAAATAAATAACATTAAACATTGTCTAGTTATCTAGTTGCTAAAGACTTTAGTATCAGTTAACGCTGTCATTACAATGAAGTAAGTTGGTTTGCTAAGATTTGTCAATTTGTGGTGATTAAAAAAAATGTGTTTTAATTTAAATTGTGACATGTACCTAATTTTGTGTCAGAAAATCAACGTTAATAGCAAAAACCTGAAATAGGTGTGACAAACTAGTCATTACTAAATTAAGGAGAGAATGGATGAGAGTAGATTGAAATTATATTTTAATTTCATTTTATTATATTCTCACCATTATTATACTTTTGCATATTATTTTGTGGTAAGTAAGTCTAAGTTCAATTGTTTAAATTCAAATTATTTAGCCCTTGTGAACTTATAGGCATATGCAATATTAGAAAATATTAGCTTCAACAATTACATTAAATTAGTAAATACATAATTTTCAATAATGTCTTATGTTTATACATATAATGTAATCTGTTTACTTATGATTTTTTTTAAATCATGTCTTTAATAATAAGCCTAACTGGATAATGTTTTAAAATGACGAAGCCCCTTTTGGTTTAAATAAGATTTTTTATTAGCTTATAAACATGCAGTGCAGGGGTTATAAAAGGTCTGCCATCCCTGGCCTTATGACATCAATCAATTTGCCAAGCCTTTTCCAAACTATGTTGGGGTCGTCTTCAAGTCTACCTGGATGCAGCTGAATACCAGTATTTTACATGGAGCAACTGTCATCTGACCTCCACAACCCAGTTACTGGGTAACATGATACCCCTTGGTAAAACTGGTTGTCAGACTTTTTGGCTTCCCAACCCGTAATGACTGTCAAAGATGTACAAAACACTGCTGGGACCAATGGCTTAACATGCTTTAATGATGTTGATAATAGCTGTTCTATGTACCTTATCATAACCATGTCTGAATAGAGGCTTATTAATACTTACAAAAATATAAGTAGGTACAATTCTACATGTACCCTATGCAAACACTAATAATAGGCGTAATGCATACTTTCTTAGAGCCAGTCGTAGTTTAAACGAAATTTGTTGTGAACAAGGCATTCATCTTTTCTGCACCAATGCAAGCACACTAAGGAAGCTCTTAGCAAAGACATTTTTTGTACAGGAAGCACCTGCATGCACTTGAACCGTTTGTTGTCCGTTTAAAATTTGAACAGATTGGCTTAAGATTGAACAAAATTATTGTTTGAATAGAATAGAATAGAAATGAGATGTAACTGAGACTATGAGACTCCCTCATGGTCTAGGTTAAGTCTTATCTGTCATTCTGTATTTATCTGTGGGGGCTTGTAATTTGCAATTTAGTTAAATATTATTGTTACTATAATTAAAAAAAAATAGTCTGTAAGCCTTCCGAAAACAAATAAAATAATTATATTTTTGTCAATATTGATAAACTGCCCTTGAGACGACTCGCTGTCCCAATGTTTGTATTTATTTTTGGGGTAATGAGAACAATAACATTTTATAATTGGGGTTGTTTTTTTTTTAATGATTAAGGCTGGTGACGCATTGTATGCCTTATTCTATTGAAAAGAATTAATAAAGGCTTGTAGATCTAACCATCTTTGATAGCTTTAATTTGGCATGAGTGTTTGTAACATTTTGTTCTGATGATTTTATTTGTGTAGGTGTGTAATTATGAATACAGTTTAAATAGTCAAAAACCTGAGTTATCAAGTACTTGAACAATACAGTATGACGTAAATTTCGTCACGGTATACCGAGGTGAATCACATATTTCGTATTCCTAAATGCAAATACTATTGGCCGATACCAGCACCTTTCTGACCGACATTTCAAGGCAAAGCCACGCGATATAACGCTTTTTCAGACACCAAATACGGTCATTATGAGAACTATGAAATCCTCATTTGATGAACACGTAACAACGATTTTAGCAAACTTATGACTACGCCATGCAAAAGTATATTAAATAAACATAGAAACAAATCAATAATCTACTAAAATATGCTGAAATATGCTGCAAACTTACCAAAATAAGCCACCCACTGGGTAGGCTTTGAATTATCGGCGGAATCTTGATTGTTTAATTGCACTTGGCACAAAAAAACTTAACCACGGTTATATATTTTATGTCACGGTGTTTCGTGTGAAAAACTTTACCGAGCATGCCCTAATGTGATTTATTTGAAGAATTTTCATAGGAAACGAAATCGACGTTTCGCAAAAATGTCACGGAAGGAGCGAGAAAGGAGAGGAAACGTGCTGCTACGCCATCTACTTCTGCTGTCACATTGCATTCGTATCGATTGGACTACGTAAAACGGAGCATGCGCGCTGATGTTTATAGAAGTGCATGACGCTATCTTGTTTTTATTTTTATAAGTATTTTACAGTTCTGTACGTAAGCTTTTACTTAATTTGAAAATCACTTTATTATTTATGAGTATATAATCTATATAAGAAAATACACTGGTAGGTTGTTACTTATGTGATACTGATATCGCAACAATTTTATGTATTTCGGAACGTAAAAGCGGATTAGCGACATCTATGGCGAATCACAAAATTATGAACAAAGTTGTCATTTCCTGTTGATTTTTTAAATTGCGATTACAAATGTGGCCACTAGATGTCGTTGTAATTCTGATAGCAAGATAAGCGGTTAAAAATAAATCAATTCCCTGGATTTCCCTACAATCGAATTTTCCGCACTTTCGAACTTTGTACTTTGTTGTTCATAAATCATAATGATAAACTGTCCTTCCTTAGTCAAGTGTATTCTCCTGTCACCTATATTCTGGGAGGGGTAATCAGAAATGTTGAGATGTCTCATGAATATGAACAGGCGTGATGTTATGTTTTATATGTAGTGGCGGACTAAGCCTGTCGGGGGCCCGGGGCGGCAAAACTAAATTAAAAACGTTCATTCCTGGGCGGGGGACCTTTAGCACACTGCGTCGAAAAGGTTGGGTTTTCTGTTGACCATTGATACATAAATAGAGGATACTTTGTCGACAACCGAAAAGCTAGAGGATCAGAAAAATAAAGGATGGTCGAGCGAGCGAAGCGAGGTCGAAAATTTTGACACGCTACATTGTAAAAAAAAATCTTTTAAACATCTATACAAAAACAGGAATTACTTTGTTGACCTATACAGAATATTTTGAAAATGTAAATGATTTACGCAGAGAATTCTAATAAAAAAAGTATGTTAGGTTGCAAGAGGGAGCGAAGCGAGCTCGAAATTTTAACACCCTACGTTTATATTAAGCGTAGGGGGCCTCCAACTACAAACTGCCTTTTTACAGAATATGTTTTGGTCTTGTTTGGAGTTTGATTAAAAAGTTGTCGCGAGCAACGCTCGGTGCCCCCTAAGACACTGCGGTCGGACCACGCACAATGAAGGGATCCGTAGTTGGGATGAATTTATCCCAAGAAAAAACTTAATATTGTAGTTGAAAAACATGTTCTCCCTTACGGAATGTATAGGAGGATATGTTTTTCAAACTACAAATTTAAGTTGGTCGATTATTACTCGTTAACCTGTAAAGCCTACTTAGCTGTGATAGTTTTCCTTTTAGTTTCGTTATATATACTACTGCTGTGAATTTTTTCATAAATCCAAGTACAGCCATTCAGCTGGCAGAGGAGGGAGACACTATACTCTAACAAAAATTAGCACTTTAAAGCTTAATATTTCGCAAACGGATCCCTAAATTGAAAAATGGCTTTCACACACCAACAATATTTATGAACGACCTTTCCAACGACACCCCACACCATAGGATAGACGAAAAAAAAAAAACATCCTCAGTTAACGTGTGAAAAAAAATAAAAAATTTGGGTAAGTACCTATCTCCCTTAGGTACCCTTTTTTTTTTTCTTGTCTCTTAGACAAACCGCGGACAGACAGACAGACGGCGAAACTATACAGGTTCCTTGTTTACTACGGAACCCCAAAAACGATATAATAATTATTAAATTAATTTAGGCAGGTAATTAGCTGTAAAGATTACGTAAGTTCCTATAAAATTTTGATTGATCTTGATTAATTTCGAAGATAGTAGGTAAATACCTAAGGTTTTTAACTAAGAGAGAGCTGATAAAAAGTGAAGCAAAATAAATAGAATGTGTTAGTGGCTACCATAGATATTTATATTTCTATGGTGACTACCATGTCAACGTTCGCAAGACCGCGTTAGCTACGCGTATTGAATTACGGCAGTGTCCGTATTGAAGGTACAGGCGAGCACAGAAGCAATATCAATGGATAATTTTGGTTATATGTACATTATTACTGTTGATCCTATTCTGTATTTTAATTTCACTGATAAATTGGTAGCGTGTACCAGGTCCACAAACCGAGCCTGATTTCCTTTGGGTTATGTGCCCGATTAATGACAAAATGTTCTTGGTATTTTCGGTATTCTGTTTGTTCTTGATTAATTAATTTGTGTATTTCAACCCGGAGTCTGGATTTGTGCCCGGTTGATGGCAGCAAGCTCCCACTATTACATGGGACTTAATAAATAAATAAAAGGTTATTTTATTTTTATTTATGTATTTACATAACATTCGAACCTTTTTTCCCCGAAGGGTTGGGCAGAGATGTACCTGTAGCAGGTAGGTACTTATTTATTTATATGTAGTTAAGATGCTGAAAATGAGGAGATTGCTGCTGACAGCTTGGCATGCTAACAGCTGGAGAAATGTAATATAAGAACAGTTTACCGCCTGAAAGTGTGAACCCCGACTCCGAGTGACATCACCGATTTGAGAATATTGCAGAACTGATCTGCAAGTTCAATTATATATTTTTCTATTTCCGACGTAATTTATTCAGTTACCTTGACCTTCACGGAGTTCTCCATTCATGTTAGATTTTATTTATTTTAAATCATTTTAACTATGCAGAGTTGCATTTTTGGCAAAACGTATAATGTAGGTATTTAAAGTGCATATAATCTTCTTCATAGCGTGTCGATGGCAATCTAAATGGATTCGGCCCAGAAATCGGCTACCTACAGTTTTTGGCGCCATCAGTAGCGTCCATCAATTCCTGTAACCACTGGCGGGCTAAAGGGAGTGGGGGAAGCGAAAGGTGCGGTCCGTCCCGGGCCCCCGGTCCTGGGGGGCCCCCAAATCTTTAGAAATACTTTTTAATCAAATCACGTATATCAAACAAGGCCGAAATATGTTCAGTAAGTAAAAGGCAGTCTCTGTTGGGGTCTCTACGTATGCTAAGATAAATGTAGAGTACTAAAATTTTCGAGCTCGTTTCTCTCGCTCTAGCATCCAACATTCTCTTTTACCCAGACTTTTCTCTGCAAGTCGACAAAGTAACCAAAAGAAAACCTTACCTATCCGGGGTGGGATCCTAAAATTTTCGAGCCCTTTTCGCGCTCGCTCTTGCATCCTGCCTTCTCAAACTGTTCTGAATTGGTAACCAAAGTAGTGCAGAAATGTTCAAGTTCGCTTCGCTCGCTCTAGCATCGTGTATTCGATTAATGCTCAAATATTTCCGTATAAGTCGACAAAGTATCTCCTATCTTTGTATGAAATGGTCAAAAGAAAACCTAACGGGTTCGAGGTAGTGCTCGCTTTGCTCCCTATTCTAAGTTCTTCTAGTTCTCACAGTTTTCTGCATACTTGGGCCCCTCATTTAATTTGCCGCCCCGGGCCCCCGATACGCTTAGTCCGGCACTGCATGTAATGTGCAGACGACAGGACACGCAGATGGAACAGCACCGTATTTACACCCGAAGGCGGAGTCATCTATGAATCTCCACCTGAACAGGGTTTCCTTGCTTCGGCAAACCTGCATGTAATATATAGAGGTTATCCTCATACGTATGATGTCCGCGAATTTTATAATGACCCAGAAGGCAGAAATCTGGAATACCTATACAAACTTCCATACCCATATTTACTTATATTATAATGCGAAGTAACTCTGTCTGTCAGTCTACCTAACCACCCCTTTTCCGCGCCTTCTAACGGCTGATTGGATTTCGATGTTGGCACACATGTAGAAAATTATCTAGGTTTAGCTTTGTACCTACATTAAATACTTTTATCCCGGTAGCATATTCACATGGAATAATTTCCGACGAAACCGCGGGCAAATGCTAGAATTTAAATAAATCAGGCGCCAATGGTAATTATTTTTAATAACGGAAAACCTATTTTTATAAAATTTTGTTTGTTTGATTTGAATAATTTATACTTACATAAACAGGTTTTTTTTGCATTATTTTCATACCAATGCATTTTAATATCGCCTCTGACAGCTTCCTGATTCGTTGGTCATCCACGACGCTCGACTTGACGAGAGACAACGTGTTTGATGAGGGTTTTTTTTCTTCACTAACCATCATCAACTGAACAAACAAAAATACTTAGGCTTCATTTAGAGTAGGTTTCCTTCCTACTTGTTTCCCAGAAATGTTCTCACTCAATCAATCTGCCGTGCCAACTACGTTGGGGTTGGCTTCCAGTCTAACCGGATCCAGAACCAGCTAAATACCAGCATTTTAAATGGAACGACTGCCTACCTAACCTCCACAATCCAGTTAATGGGTAACACAATACTCCATCCCTTCGTAAAACTGGTTTTCAGACTTTTCGGCTTCTGACTACCAGACTAAACCTTTTTTTTTTTTAAGAATGGTAAATCATCAAATGACTTCTCCCGCTCTGGGCGGAGCGAGAGGGCGTGTCAGACTTTTACTGACTAAAACCCACCCGTGTTCCTTCCGTTGCCCGTGTGCCGGGGCCGCGATATCCCTTTCGGACAAACCCGCAACCCCAGCAGACCAGACTACCCCTAACGATTGTCAAAGACACGTGCATACGCATAGTGATTGTGATTATCAACAAGCGCAGCGACTTTCTGAAGGTCATCCGAACTTTTGCTCGAAGTGAATAGAATTTGAAATTAGATTTCATTTGTTAAAAACGCACCATGTTGAGTGCTTGTGCGATGAAGAAACGATTAAGTTCCTAATCGTTTTTTAGATCGTAAGACAATTTTTTTTTTTTACTTGAATAATATGAGTGCGGACCATTGCAAGCGAAAAATGGAATAAAGTGCATCCTAAAGAAGGTATTGCAAATATCTAAGTGTTGTGGACTCTTTTGTTGGTTGTGGCCTAACTTTTCAGTTTTGTGGTGAGTACATTATGTAGAAATAGAAAATATAATTAGAAATTCATATATAAAGGCGGAACGAGGGTCTACTAAAGTACACCTCTGCCTAACTTTTCGGGTAAATCAGGCGGGAAGTTATATTACGCTCTTATACGTATACATGTTATGTTAATTAGAATTATTAACAATAAGTACGAAAAAGTTCAATGCATAATGGAAATTAAATAATGTTTTACAATAATGGGAAAACTGTTTTGTTCCCGACTGTCCTAAGCCTGTACTTGCCCAATTGAACCGGCCAGTCTTATTGACTGTCCGCAGTGTTGGACACTGTCCACCCAGTGTTCGAAATATGAATTTAGAAAACAATTTTGTCTGTGATATTAAAAAGTAATTAAGTAATAAAAACAAATGAGTTAACGTTAAAATCGTATTTAGTGAAATTAGATTAGTAATCAATTTAGTACCTACCTAAGCTGTGTGGAAAGAATCCTTAAAAGTGTAGCAGTGGTGGTGTTTTGTATGTTTATTTAGATTTTAGTGATTTAAATTATTTATTTAAAAGGCTGAATGTGCTAATTACTGTGCGGCTGTGACTGTCGTGACTGATTACTTGATTAGGAACCTACCTACCTACAAAGATTTTTACATAGTAAGTAATATTAAAACAGACGATCGATTCCCACTGTAAAAACCTCATCGTGAAAACTTACGTGAATTGAGCTGTCAATAGAGAACATTCGCATTATCTCAGTCTCAATCTGTCAAAAAATTCTATTTTTGTAAAGTTTTTGACATTGATTGTCGTTGAGATGAGACTGCGACTAACTTTTGAAGGAATTGGCCTTCGTGGAAATACAGCACTTCACCTAAATTGTCATATTTTTACAGAATAGACATTTTCACAGGAGTGACAATGCTATTGGTGTTTCTGCAGGATTTTAAAAGGTCTTGGAAGACCTTTTAGGATTTTTTACTTTTGTGGAACGTTTCAAGGTTTCTTTTATTCAGAGATTACATAACATCACGGCTGTATTTCGCCAAAGGGTTAGGCAGAGGTGTACCTCTAGTACACCCACATTTCACCAGTTATGTTTAAGTCCCATGTACTAGGAGACGAGTCTATTGCCATCACCATTAACTGTAGAACCTTTCCAAATTATCTACTCAAATTTTATACAAGGTGGCAGGGACATCAACGCGGAAACTGATACCATGAATTCAGTTACGTGATTCTGAAACCTGTGCGTTGAAATTTTTCGTCGGTTATTTTTTAAAATCTGCTGTTCCATACATTTTGACCGCCTAAGTACTTATTACACATTTCTATGAAACAGCAGTTTTTTTTTTTAGTAACGACGAAATATCAACGCAGGGGGTTTCAGAATCACGCACTGAATTCATGGTTTCAGAATCATGTAGGTACTGAATCCATGGTAAAAGTTTACGCGTCTATGTCCCTGCCAACCTGTATATTGGCTTTGTTGCTACGGAGAGTCACTGACTCCTAAGTCACAGGAACCTGGAACCTACACCTAGTTTAGGAGTCAGAGTATTTAAATATTTACCTTTGAGTGAAGGGGTTCTTGGTGAAAAAAAAATCGGACCCTTATTCAGAAATTACTATATCCGCAAATTAACATAGGTACACGTTTGTAAACATTAATTGAACTTTAGAATATTGGCCACCTTTGGAGTTTCTTGGCAGATAGGTTTCACTGATAATAGAAAAATTGAAACAGTACCTTTCCAGTACCTACCCTAATTGCGTAGGTAATGTACTAGTGAGAGCCAAGTGGTGTGACCGTCAGACTGCCAAGTCATAGGTTTCGAGTTCGTACCCAAGGCTCTGACTTTTCGGATTCACGTGCGTATTGTATAAATTATCACTTGCTTTAAAAACGGTGAAGGAAAACATCGTGAGGAAACTGGCATGTCTGAGAGATATTTCAAGTCAGAGGCCCATGAGCGGCTTTAAAACTCTCGATACCAGGTAAGCTCGTGTAGACTAGCGCAACACCGGTAATTGTTCTATCCTGAAGTTTTCTTAGAATTTTTTGTCCCGCTGTCGCGTCGCGCCGTCTCTGCACGCGTAGCATGACAACCATAGAAACGGGTTTTCTACGGGTTTTGTCGACGAAAGAATAGACAAAGTGTGATTGTTTATCTGTCATTTTGTTTATTTTTCCGCTGACAAAACCCGTTTCTATTGTGGTCATGCCAAGCGTGCTGCACGACGCTTTAGTCACTAACCCCACGAAAAGAAGAAGAAAAAGATTGTGTAATACACGATCAATCAGAATATGAATCGGTTTGCAACAGACTACTAATCCAAAAACAAAATAACGCAATATGGATTATGCCTGGGTAAAAAAAACGAATTTCTAATTAGTCCGTCAGTCAGATAATAAAAAAAATATTAGACACGTATTTTTTGCTTTATCGTATTAATAAAAAATTACTTAGATAAAACGAATTTTAAGTTGGGGAGTGGGGGTCGATACGTCACTAGTACGTATCAAATTTACATACTCGTGACGTCATGGCATATTTTACCTCAATGTGTCGCCGTAATCTTTAGATTACGTAAAAAAATAAAAAATACGTGTCCAATAATTTTTTATAATCTCAAAGACGGACTAAAAAAAATTTTTAGTCATCATCCCTATTAATGTTGTTGAACTATCAAAATGACACCGATTAGTCGTAATCGTTTCCGAAAATTGTTACGTAATTAGATAGCTGCTATCTAATTACGTAACATCTTATCACGCAGTTGATTTTTCCCGAAGGCATACACGTGGATAGACAATAGACATGGTACCGGTCAACGTACCTAATATTACAGTTTGGTGGTCCGAAACTCACTCTGCGAGTTGTAGGTTACCTACTACTTTTTATTAGTTGTTAATTGGAATTTAATTGACCTTCACTAAACCTGTGACTAAACATTAGAGTAAAAAAAACCTTATCATATTAATATATCAAGTACCTGCTTAACTACCTTAATATTTTCGTAAAGTTAATTATAGATTTTAGAATGAAAGTACCACCACCACCACCTCTAGCTACTTAGAAGTTCTTCTTAAGGGGCACGCGCTAAGGTAGCCCGCGAAATTAAAATTTTCTTTAGTTTTTTACATTTTGCAGGTCAGTGTGAGGTTTTATGTTGATTAAAATATGATTTGCGATCGTAACAAATATGGCTTTACATAATTATAATCATTACAATCAGCAATACAACTCCATAAGTAAGCACAATCGTCAAATGTCATGATTTCATGAAATAGTCATTCATATGAACTTAGAGAGTTGTATTGATCAATTTTATGATTATAACTCCATAAATAAACACTTGATACGGCCGCAAATCATATTTAGATCAACATAAAACATGATACTGACCTGCAAATTGCAAAAAACGTAAGAAAATTTGAATTTTGCGGGCTACCTTAACGCTTTCGCCTTAACAATAAAAAACAATAAAACGAATTCAACTTTTTTCACCCCAGCCGAAAGTCGAACCCGGGACCCCACTGTCTGCAGCAACGTATGAACTAGCCTTTTGCCACTGGCTAGACCAACGATACAGTTGCTCAAAACTTTATGACCTCTCGGAAGTTGCACGCAAGTGGCCAAATAACTTAACGATAAATAACATTTTTATAGAACCTAGTCAGATACAGCATTGATTTGTTTATCACAAAAATAATTAGGCATTATACAATATGTAAAAAATCCGTCTGATCCGAAAGGTACTGTAATAACATTACTTACTTAAAAATAATAAAAAATCTTATTATTATTGAAAATAAAAAAAGTTAATATTACAATTTAAAAATCACATTTTTAGTACGAAAAATACCCCAAATCCATTAAAAATTATAAAATTTTCAACAGGGGTCATACATTTATGACTTGTTTAAAGACACCCGCTAAACGACAGCCGCTCGCACCCCATGGTACTAAACCGTACCCTAATTACGTAATACACAATCAATCACAATCTGAATCGTTTTGAAACAGATTTCTAATCCATTGCTTAATAAGTACGAAAAAAAAAATCTGCTCAAATCTCAATGTTCTGCGTAAATAACGCAATGAATGTTATTGAACTGTAAAAATTAAACAGATTATTCGTAGTAGTTTACGAAAATATGTTACAGACCTGCGTAATAGGGATGATGATTTTTTTTTTTTTTAATAATAATATAATTATATAAAAATATTGGACATGTATTTTTTCTTTTTTAGGGTTCCGTAGTAAACAAGGAACCCTTATAGTTTCACCATGTCCGTCTGGCTGTTTGTCTGTCCGTCTGTCTGTTTATCTGTCCGTCTGTCTGTCTGTCTGTCCGTCTGTCTGTCCACGGCTTAGCTCAGAGACGGTTAGTACTAGAAAGCTGTAATTTGGCATATGTATACATATTAATCATGCCGACGTCAGCCTTATAGCTACACACATACATACATTATGCATGTCGGTGACGCGAACCCATAAGATTTTCCCTACCAAAAATCTCTCAACGCGCCTAAAGAAGTTTTGACTTGAAAAATTTTGTGAAAAATCCATCAAATAGTTAGCAAACTGCACGAGTTCTGAATTTACCTTTGTCTAGTAGGTTTCTGGCTCGTCCCGTATTACATGGGACCATGGGACTTACCCATAGGTAACATATGACAGGTAAACGCCCTACGTTTTCGGGCGATAAAGGAGCCGCAGGCGTAATAGGGATGATGACTAAAAAATGTTTTTTGTCCGTCGTGTAGATCATGAAAAAATAACGTACCCGTATTTTTCTTTTTTACGTAATCAAAAGATTACGGCGATACATTGAGTTAAAATGTGGTATGACGTCACTTGTATGTAGATTTTATACTTACTTGTGACGTAGCGACCCCCACTCTCCAACTTGAATGCGTTTTATCTAAGTATTTTTTTATTAATATGATAGAGCAAATAATACGACTCTAATATTTTTTTATTATCTGACTGACGGATTAAATAGAAATTCTTTTTTTTGACAAAGGCATCATCCCTATTCAATACCTAAGTTTACTCATCTGTTTCCTAATCCCAGGATACTACATCATGAAGCTCCCTCGCTTCTTCGGGCTCAGCTACAGCAAGCCAACGACGGTGGTGTCCCAACACGAAGACTACACGGTCGGTCAGACGACCGGCGGCCTCAGTGTGCTATTCACTATACTATGCATCGTCGACCTTTTTGGAGTATTCCCGGTTATTACTCTGCCGAAGAGTGTAATTTCTTGTGGTGAGTGCATAATTTAGCAATACGATTGTAAGTGTGTTAATCACAATCCGAGGGTTTTGACGGATGTAACTAATCCATGATTGGCGACAACTTAAATAAGGCAAGGCTAAGCGTATGCTGAGACGCAGGGCACAATACAGATTTTGCAGGGTAGGGCGGGCGACGCAGACAGGCCGCGAGCGCATGCTGCGACGCAGCTACACAGGCTCATTCGCTTCCTAACTAGTACAAGCAATAGACGTGTGGTAAAAAACAAGTGATAACCTGCACGCATCGCGCTGAAATCTGTGCCGGCAGCCAGCACTACAACGAGACGCAGAGCAGGACTGACATATCTGCGTGGCACGTGTCTTAGTACGTTCATGCATTACAAAATCTGATCTGCCCTGCGCTGCGTGGACCTGCGTCAACTGCGTCTCAGCATACGCTTAGCCTGACCGTGGGTGAACTATCAAAATGAAACCCATTGCGATCAATTGTCATTTATGTATGTTACCCAATTACCCCGCTGGTCTCCATTCTCCATTAGTTAACATTGTTTATCACAATATTTAAATACATTTTTCGCTCAGGTGTATATGGATTACCACTAGTACTGGGAGTATTCGGCCTGCAGCTGTACACAGCAGTATTATTGGGAAGAAGTTGGCTTCTAGCGCAGATGATTACTCCCGACATCAAGGAGAAGAACCGGTGAGTGATTAGTAAGCAAACCAGCTACCTATCTTGCTGACTCGGTCATATTTTATTATAGTTGTAGAAGCAGCTAAAAAAGTATTCACGTATGGCTCTTGCTTGTTGGCAAAGAAGATGAGAAGAAAGAACGGACGGGGCCAGTGTACCTCTGGGTCATTAGCTCCTTCCGGAGGAGTTTCTGCCCCCGTAGAAACCGAGCTTGAGTGGTTAGCTTGCGTGTACTGAGCTTATGCAACGTCGTACGTCCAGCCAGTAATAGGACTCGCCCATCAAGGAGCGGTGTCCCAAATTAGACGCATTATTAATTTATTATACATAAAAAAAGTTATTTTAATAAAACACATATAATATACTAAAAGATCAATAAGAAATTATCTTTAAAATGGTGAACGAATCAGAAAAATACGCTTGCGTGATTCTCAGTTTTTTATCCGCGGTAGCCATAACTTTACAAATTAATTTAATTATGTAATATAAACATAGTCTAAAATATTCCTATATTAAGTTATTGAAAAAATGCTCTTATTTAACATATATTTTTTCCAAATCATTAACACTACTCGTTTAGACGTGATCTTCAGTATAAAATAATTAAAAGTCGGTTATCGTCGCCTGTCGGAGCAACAATATGCAAAATTCACCACTCAGTGGATCCCAAATAACAGGAAACGACTACGCGGCAGGCCCAGAAAGAGATGGCGGGATGAGCTGGACTCCTTCTCAAAGGATTGGCCCACAATCGCAGTAGACCGGGAAAAGTGGAAAGAGGGAAGGGAGGCCTTTGCCCTGCAGTGGGGCGACACAGGCTTATAATAAATATCGTCGCCTTAAACGTACGGGTGGTTGTTTGAGGTCATCTGTTTGTTTAGACAACCCCTACGAGCTTGGTGCTAGGTACAAGTTCTGTAGCTGTTTTTTTTTTGTTCTATGTACCCAGGTTTCCTTACGCGGCGGTAGCTGAACTGACGTTTGGTCCGTCAGCGAAGAGGTTGGTGACATTCCTCATTGATGCAGCGGCCTTCGGCTCAGGAATACCTAATTTTATAATTGGTGAGTTATTTTTATTCTAGGACCTTTTGGTTCATCCGATAGGAAGTGGTGACAAACCACTCACCAAATACAAGACGTTCGCTGATGGAAGTTCCCCATCAAGAGATTATTTACTACAAAAAATTCAAATATGGAAGAATTTTGGTGAAATATAACTTTGTCAAATAAATTTTTAGGATGTAAGCCGCTGAAAACATAATCTGGCAAAATGGGGTCACGTTATTGATTGTGAATGCGGTGACCATGTCCCAGCTGCTAGTCTCCCAAATGTCCTTGATGATCAACTTCTCTGACGCCGCAAAAAACATGACCATCTATAACTGGACTGAAATTGAATTCATGCGAAACCTTCGCGAAATCGCAAAAAAAAACAGGTGTTCCCTACATTTTGACGAACATAAATGTAGGGAACAGTTGTTATTTTTTTCGCGATTTCAGGGTTGGTCCCATACTAAAAGTTGTTAATAATGATGAGTACAATGACCCTTTATGAGGCGTCGCATGAATTCAATGTCACATTCAATGTGTGAATTCAATGATACGACAAGAAGAAGCGATTGAGACTTTATCTGAGCATCTGCAAACCGGGCATTATATACAGGGTGGCAGGGACATCGACGCGAACAGATTTGTTTTTCCTTCAGAATCATGTACACTGTACACTCCTGTATACTACCGAATGTACCACCCTCTATACTCACGCCTTCTTCCCATGGGGTAGTTAGAAACTACAGAACGCCACCATATTCCTTTTGCTTCGTTTACGTCCATGATCGTCATACACGCCCACCTTTACCTGAAGAACTTCACCAACAAGGTCACTATAGTATGCCCTTCTTAATTCTTGCCAATCGAAAGTACCTAACTACAGTACACATGGCTACACATCAAGCTATACATTCCAGTATAAGCTGACTTCGCATTGTATGGAAATCCTATACAATGCGAGATCAGCATAAACTGGAAATGTATAGCTTGATGTGTAGCCGTGTTTACACGGCAAAATTCGTGTTTCGTCAGTCGTCAGGTTTCTATCAGTTATAGTTGACGGCAACGCGGGCGCGGCGGTAGGAGTCAATATGTAGGTAAGTACAAGCATTACGTGCAAAGGGCAACTGATAGAAATCCGACGAAACACGAAGTTTTCCGAGGGACATTAAGAAAATAGTTGTACTGTACAGTATTTACCCTTGGCTCCTCAAGTTAACTCCTTATTTTTCCATGTCCAGCCTCGCAGACGCTCCAAATATTCTGGTGGAAGATTTCCGGCGGAGAGGTTGGGATCACGTACTGTGTGTGGATGGTGATACTGGCGCTGCTTCTGTGTCCTGTCATGTGGCTTGGATCGCCCAAGGAAATGAAGTAAGTGCGAACTGCACGCGTAGCATGACGCTTTCTATTACTACGAAGAATAGACACAGCTCTTTGTATACAAAGTGACATTTCGTTTCTCCATTTTTGACATCGCACCGTAGAAATCTTTCTACAATCTGTCATTTTGTCTTTCGTTTTTATCGATCTTTGTCTAGGTCCTTGTATAAGTAGACTATTGCAGAAGAAAGTTTTCTATCCCAACTGTCAAAATCACACTGACAACCTGACAGTTGTCTAAGGTAGTGAAGACAATTTTGATTTTGTAATCGCCATGCTAAAGACAGTAGAAAACTTTCTACTTGACGGCCACAAAGTATAAACGGTTATCTACAAAATCATAATTTTACAGGAGAGCGTTTTGAACGCAGAACTATGTTAGTTAATAGAAGAACAAAGCTATCATCTTCTATTTTACATCATTTAGTTAATAGGGCATTACCAAGGAAATGGTTAAGGCCACTATCACTGTAACATTTTTTTGTTCCAAAATTATGGTACTTCGACACTTTGAGAAACATTGTTGTAGTTGTCTTTATATACGTGACTTAATATCAGTAAAAATTTTCAATCAAACAGAAAAAAAATCTAATGAATTCTGAGTCGATTTATGTAAAAGAGTGAATTTCGTAAAAAGTGCAGTTGAGTCTTTCTACTTTGGTGCCGTCGTACTAATAATAATAATAATAATAAAAATCGTTTATTTATAAAAAGGGGCACATTTACAATAAGTAACTTAATCATTAAAATAGAGCACAGTTGCTTATTTGCCTGAACTAGGTTGAACCTGTGTTTCAGGCTACGAAGAGCATAAATACTTAATGTGATAAATTAACAATGAGTATAAAGGATAAACTAAATTAAAATTAGGTAAATAAAAGTAAAATATCATGTTAGCGGATCTATTTGCAGACAACAAGTAGATCTTCTGTCTGCGCATAATCTATGGTTAGTAAATATTCAACTATAATTTTTTTACAGCTAAAGTAATTTAAGTTATACATACTTAGTTTTCTATTTAATCTGTTGTACAAAAATGGGCCTAAGAATGTAAAAAATCTCTCTACAAAGACATGTTTTGAGGTTGCATTTGATGTGCATATTATATCATTCCGTCTCTTGTTATTATTGTCAGCAGTGTAGGAAAGCATGGTGTGCTGTTTTAATACTAAGTGCATAATGAAAGTTTGGCGAACAGTCAGCACGTTGCAGGATTTATATAGCAGATTTGTGGGAAAGAAAAAGGGATGGAAGTTTGCTACCTTTAAAATTGCTCTCTGAGCTCTTTCAAGAGGAAGTAGATAGGTTTTCGGTGCGCCACCCCATGAAGAGATGCAGTATTGAATAATAGATTGACATAGGGCCAAATAAACTTGAGTGATTAATTTTGAATCTGCAAACGTTCGCAATTTTTTAAAAACATATATTAATTTGCGCACTCTTTTAACTAGACTTTCAATATGTTTTTTGAAAGACAGTGTGTCGTCCATTATTACCCCGAGGTATTTTATGCTGCTCGTTTTGAGGATAAAAGGGCAATTACACATGTTGACTGAACGGTTTCCACATTTATGGGCATATAG
Source organism: Agrochola lota (assembly GCA_947364205.1). Classification (NCBI taxonomy): domain Eukaryota; kingdom Metazoa; phylum Arthropoda; class Insecta; order Lepidoptera; family Noctuidae; genus Agrochola; species Agrochola lota. The sequence continues at coordinate 11,587,043 of OX376239.1, read as the reverse complement.
ATGAGCGTTAGTAATGTTAAGGTGAGGCTTGCGCATGGAGAAGTGAATATATTTTGTCTTGTCAGCATTTAAGGTTAGTAAATTGCTTTGAAGCCAATTAGTCACAGTATTAAAACCTAGTTGAGCAATTTCGTACACTTCGCTGCTGGTTTTTGCGGTAAATATTAATGCCGTGTCGTCAGCGTAAGATATAATTTTGCCGTTTTTAAGATTCAGATTACACAAATCGTTAATATAAATCAGGAATAACGTAGGGCCCAGAATACTTCCCTGGGGAACACCAAAACCAGTACTTTTCTGCTCATCGCTCGTGATATTATCTATTCTAACACATTGGTATCGGTCATCTAAGTAGTCCGCAAATAGTTTCAGCGGTGTTCCCCTTATTCCTATGGCCTCTAATTTGTTTAGAAGAACAGAAACAGACCGTGTCGAAGGCCTTGGCTAAATCAAGGAAGATTCCTAAGGTCTGGTTACCTTTGCCGAGTTCTTCTGAAATATAATCGGTCAGGCTATGCACCGCATCGGCTGTGGATAATTTGGCTCTAAATCCAAATTGCGCAGGGGATAAGAAATTATTTTTTTCTACATAGTTAATTAATCTACTATTTATAATTTTCTCTAATATTTTTGATAATGAGGGGAGTATCGATATTGGCCTATAATTGTTTACTAAGTCTTTACAACCAGATTTAAAGACGGGTATTACAACTGCCTTTTTAAGACAGCTAGGGAAAATTCCTTTGGATAGACAGATTCGGTATATATGCGTTAAGGGAGGTACCAAAATATGCTTAAAGTGTTTAAGGATCTTATTGCTTATATTATCCCATCCAACTGCACAATCATCTTTTAGTCCAGAAATTATTCGGGCTATTTCGACTTCGTCAGTGTCCAGCATAGCAAAAGATTTCAGGTTACAGCTATTGCTAGATTTTTGGAAAGATGGTTGGTCACAATAATAATGTTTCGGAGTCTGTTCAGCAAGAGTTTTCCCAATATTGACAAAGAAGTTATTTACGTTGTTAGCTGACAAGTGTCGTGAAGGATTAGTAAGCAGTAAACTCGAATTTGATTCACGCTGTTTAGACATATTGGTGACGTTTTTAATATGTTTCCAAAGTTGCTTGCTATTGTTGCCTGCTCTATTTAATTCATTTTTATCGTAATTATTTTTTAAATTCTTTAGGAGATTGTTGCAGAAGTTCCTGTATCTTTTATAAGTGGTTTGAATTATTTGATTATCAGGGTATCTCTTAGTTCTCTGATGAAGTTTATCTCTGTGTCTTATACACCGAATTAGTCCAGGTGTAATCCAAGGTTTAATATTATAGAGTTTCTTATTCACTGTAGAAACTATCGTGTTACGTAAAATTGCTTGCTGGACATGTTTTATAAAGTACGATAAAGCCAAATTAGCGTCAGCAGTATTGTAAACTAGGCTAAGATCAAGATTGCGTAAATCATATTCGAGTTTATTTGTGTTTAATTTGCTTTTGGTCTGGGGACGATTTTGCTTAAGTAGCGTTAAATTTAATTTAAGTAGGACAGCATGATGGTCAGTAATTGTTGCGTTAGTAACAAGCGTAATATATGATAGGCTGGATTTAATCATCATATGATCGAGACAGGAACCGCTCTGATGAGTAGGTAATATGTGAGCGGGTTGAAAACCATGGTATGAGCAGATATTAAGATAATCTTGGGTCCCTGCATCGCAGTTTTCGGAGCCAATATTTATGTTTAAATCACCTGTTAGTATAACATTCTTAAACGAGCTTAGCCCTTGTAAAATTTGGTTTAAGGAATTGTGAAAAGAATCCAAGTTTCTAACGGAAGGGGACCTATACATAGCGATTATCGCTGTGGTTGTACCAATTTTGATAACTAAGCAATTAATCATACAGTCTTGTGGCGTAGGTTCCTGGACTGTTACCTTTAACGATTCCTTAGCAAAGACTACCACCCCATCATTTTGATTGTGGTTTCTTGTGGTATGCAATAAGTTGTAACCAGGTATAACTGGGAGGTTATCGATGCGGTTAGCTAGCCAGCACTCGGTTAGTACCATTATATCACAATCAAAATTAAGTCTATGAAGGAAAATTTTAAAGCTATCTATGTTCTTATAAATACTACGAATATTTTGGGTCAATACGGTTAGTGACTTTTTACAATCGGAAAGATATTGTCTGCAATCCTCAACGTCACATGTCTTTGACACAGTTAAAAATGAATTATCTATGTCGGTAAATAAATTATTATCCATACTAAACTATGAAAATAACAATAACAAATTACGTCTAAAATATACACAAGTATGTGGCGCTCTTAGGCGCCTTCATAGTCGATCGAGTTAATGTACCTGTATTCGGCAGCTTTTTTAGCCGGGCAATCCGCGTCTCCCGTCTTGTGGTTGGCTTGCTTTTTAAAGCGCAAACATGTAGCACATTTTGGCGCTCCGGCTTTCTTTGCGCAGTCTTGAATAGTGTGACCTTCTTCACCGCAATGTCCACATGTAGGGGCAGCAATTTTGCATGTTTTGGCTGCATGACCGTACTGCTGACATTTGTAACATCTTGTTACTAGAGTGAAGTCTCGCACCGGGCAGGACGACCAATTTATGAATAGCCTGTCTTGTGTGATGAGGGCTTTACGTATGACGGCTGGAACTTCTATAATAAAGTTGCAATTCTCGGCATCTTTTCTACCAGATTTGTGGCTTAGTTTTATAGAGGTCAAAAATGTATCTAGGGATATAGGAGGCAATTTGTCGGCCAAGTTTTGTTCATAAATACATTTATAAACCTCATTCTCAGTCATTGATGTAGGGACTCCTATTACTATAATGCGAGGTTTGCGCTTTTTAGGTTCGTCGACAGTAAGCCCTGACGAAGCGAGTTGGACTGTTTGCTTGAGCCTGTCTAGGTCATCTTTAGTCTCAGTGCTGATTATGAGTCCTCCTTTTCCAATTTTGCGTACGCCTCGTACTTTCAGCTTCATTTCTCCAGGGCATATAATTTTTTGGACCATGTTCTTGGTTTCGTCACTGGTCTTTGAGTTGTCACTGGGATAAATGGCCACGGAGCTAAGAGTATTAGGACGAACAAAGGTTTTGGACCCATTCTTCACCATAGCTGCAAAAGATGTAGAAGTTGTTTCCTGCTTCGTGCAGGACTCCTGAATCGTCCGGTTCATCTCCATTAGACAGTCTGATAGGTCTCGAGCTTCGGTCATGGTTTTAAGGGAGGTATGGGTTTGTATGGCTTTTTGTTTAAGTGACTGGTATTGAACAGCCATTTGCGAAACTCCATGTCCAACTTTCCGGCAAAGATTGTTTATTTTTAGCTTCTGATCAGCATTTAGCTTTCCCTCAGAAGTAATAGCGCAAACCTCATTCAGACACTGCTCAATAGACCCCATCCAGTTCTGAATCTCCGGAGTGGACACAACTTCAACTTTCTCATCTTGGTCCTGTCTTGGTTGTCGGGGCGATGTAGGTGCTGGTGTCGGTACCGGGGTCGGTGTCGGAGGAGGGCTGCGTCGCATCATCGAGCTCCGATTAAAGGGGCTGCCATCCATGTTTTAGTTTATAAAAATAATTATTCAGTTCATTATTTTAACTTATCACTATAATGTTTATTTGTATAACAAGCTAATACACTGAAACTAGGTCACTATTTTTATGCAAGCGTTAATTTATTTAATTGATATTATGCATTGATGAGCACGTCTATATGCGTTGAATGCAAAAATAGAATCTGTATATACTGTCTACACGGAACGTCACTTTTTCTACTCTTCCGTCGATAAAACGGTGCTCATGCTACGCGTGCTGGAAGGACGGGAATGGGAGCTACAATAACATCCACGAAAGGAAATATTTATTTATTTATTTATTTATTTAACACTTTACACACAAATGTACATAGGCGGACTTAATGCCATAGGCATTTTCTACCAGTCAACCTTTGGGTGATGCAGAGATAAACAGTGGTAGGTGCAATAACGAAAATTGTGGAATAAATATTTATTTTAATATACATATACCTATTAACCTATATATATAATACAATATAAATAAATACAAGAACAGATAAATACACATAAATACACGAATATACTAACACAAATAAGACAAACAATGGGAAAACATTACCGTTGTGATGATACAGCCAGCTTCTTACGAATGTGCTCGCGAACTTTAACTTTAAAGGATAATCGGTTGGTTGCCATCCTGATTTCCTGGGGGAGCGCATTCCACAAGGATATAGATTGAACGAAGAAGGAAGAGTGAATGAAGTCAGTGCGATGAGTGGGATATTGAAGAAGACGATCGAATATTTCAATGTCAACAGTATGGTCTAGTTTTAGAGCAGCCAATACATACAGTAGTGCTGCTGGGGAGTTTGTTGCGCCACTTTTTCTTCCCAGCTAAAGCACTAGGAAGTGGTGAAGGGTGGGCGTTTTGGGGGACTGTAATTTTGACGTTCGAAAAGTGCTGATTCTCAGCCTAGTTTGAACAAATGACTTTTGAATTCTGTAAAAATCTTACCGTGAAACCCTAGGTGAAGTGTTCTGTCAATAGTGTCAATCCCTAGCATATGGAATCATGGGCGTACCCAGCTTTTGACTAAGGGGAGGGGGGCAAATCAGTTTTCTTTTAAGCGGGGGTTCCTGCACATGTTTAAGCTTTCACTACACGAAACATGAGGCAGGTGTATGTAGTTTCCTGCTGGGGTTGCGGGTTTGTCCGAAAGGGATATCGCGGCCCCGGCACACGGGCAACGGAAGGAACATGGGTGGGTTTTAGTCAGTAAAAGTCTGACACGCCCTCTCGCTCCGTCCAGAGCGGGAGAAGTCATTTGATGATTTCCCATCCTCAAAAAAAAAAAGGTGTGTGTAGTTTGTACAGGGAAAACAAATAAACTTTGTGACCGACCGCGCAGCGCGCTTTTTTCAAAAATTTATGCATAATATATTGTAATTGTCTAACGGGTACGCCCATGTGTGGAATGACAGCTCACTTCACATAAGTTTTCACAGTGAGTTTTTTACATAATAGACTTACTGTCATTCGCTTTGCCGGTACAGTATACATGGTTATGGGTACATGTCGGCAAGTCATTAAGGGGATGTAGGCCATTTAAAACCAAATGACCCCATATAACCCCTATGCAAATGTCAAAAATTTTCGAGTGATTTGACATTTTATATTTCATTCATTTTAAAATATAAAATGTCCAATTACTCGAAAATGGTTGACATTTGCATGGGGTCATTTGATGATATTGCCAATAAACCTATATTCTGTAATCTCAGCGTGAAAACTGAGGTAAAATGAACTATCATTCGAGTGGGATGATAGTTCGGTTCAAGCTTATTTCACTAAAACGTAAAAAAATATTAATCTTACGATATATATTGAAGGAATCACTTTAATACGTTCAGTGCCTGGAGCGTTCACTCAAGTCGCATATGGGATGCCGGGAGCCCTCGCGGATGGTTCATTTTAAATGTAGGTTTTTCTTAGCAAATTCGTCCAAAAAAACTGTGAAAAAAAATCTGTTGTATATTTTAACAAGATTTAAAACCTAATGCCGGCGACACTCCTCGCGGGTTAACTTTAGCGCAAACATAATGCCGGTGACCCTCCAGGAGTCAACTTGCTATATGTATGGTGGCATGGATTATGAGCTCTATGAAAAGTGGGTGAAGTTGAAGTGTTAAGTAATGCGATAACCTATTCTTCATCTCCTTGCAGGCCCATAGCAATAACGTCAGTGATAATAGTGAGCACAGTGGCCATCACCACATGGACATGCATCTTGCGTGACGACACATCGCCGGCGCCTGTCGGCAACGTGGCGGCGCTGCAACCGCAGCTGCAGGACTTCCTTATCGCTTATGGGATACTGGCTTTTCAGGTTATTATAATATAACATAACATCACGTTTGTAATCCAGGAAAATACTGGTATTCAGCTGCATCCGGTTAGACTGGAAGCCGACCCCAACATAGTTGCCGGCCGTCGCTGAAAACCAACGCTGTGGCTCTGTCTGGCATAGGGTCGCAGCATTATGCTGAGCGATGGCCGTTTTGCGTGGATGTGACGCATACTTTCCCCCAAATTGTTATTTTCGTATTTTTGTTCTTTCATTGCGTCATGTTTACAACAAATAAACGTATTTTCTTTCTTTTCTTTTCTTAATTGGGAAAAGGTTAGGCAGATTGATTGAGGCTTGTAATCCAGGAAGGGTTAGGCAGAGGTGTACCATCAAAGAAGTTCAAAACAAAATCCCGTGAACACGATGAGCACATCTGATACCGGCCCGGTTCTATAGCCACTGAGCGCTGCAAGCAAGAATAGTCCTTACGGTGGTGAGATATGAACATCTTCGATGGTAGCTACCTAGAGTACACACATATTAGGGGGCGAGCCCATTGTGCCATCAACCGGTCACAAATCCAGACTCCGGGAAGCTACTGAGCAATTCCGGGTTAGGTTTATAAACGTGCTGCCTCGCTAGAAAGAATGTGAGGCTATTTGGGGGTTCTAGAGGGTGTCTTGGACCCTCCCCAATACTTTTTTTTTGCCCGAGTCGCATTTTTTTTATACATAGTTTTTTTTTTTAAGTTTAAAAAATTCTACTCATTTACGAGCCTAGCGAGCTTGGGTTACCCCAGCTCGGACAGGTTAGATTCGAAGGGGATGTCGTTATTGTGTGACCTTTCACCGGTTTCTTGGGTAACCATAAGCTTTACATATTCTAATACCTTATTTCCAGTTCGACATCCACCCAATGCTGTTGACCCTACAAGTGGACATGAAGGACAGTAAGAAGATCAACTCGGCCGTGCTCGGGGGGTTCGGGATCACGGGGTTCATGTTCGCAGTCACCACCGTGCTGGCTGCCGTCAGATATGGCACTGATCTTGATAATAACATACTGCAAAGTGAGTTCTTGATTCTTTTGTCGCAATTACTTAGAATGATTTAATTTCGTGCTACCAGTAAATATACCCTTATTGCGTAATACACGATCAATCAGAATCTGAATCGTTTTGAAACAGATTGCTAATATATTGCTTCATAAGTTCGAAAAAAAATCAGCTCAACAACGTAAATAACGCAATGAATGTTGTTGAACTGTCAACATGAAACAAATTAGTCGTAATCGTTTACGAAAATGTGTTGCGTAATTAGATAGCATAGTTGCATATGTGTAACATCTGACATTTCACCTTGGTAATAAACAACATTACAGGGGCCCTCGTCAAGGTAATTTCTGAAGGCAAACTCCAGTACCGTGTGCGCTCATTAGTCAAATCAAATAGCGCGCCTCCCCCCCGGCTTCCTGTTACACATTTCCGTCCCTTTTCACGAAATCCCTCCTACAGACTGTAGGAAGGCGAGAGGAAAGATGTTACACATCATAAAACTGCTGATGGCATTTACTTGAAGTTATATTTTTTTTTTAATGATTTTGTGTTTATTTATCGATACCCATTACGTCTATTAAGTTTAGCCAATTACCTAATAAGTACTTAACTAATTACCTACCTTGAACCTACCTTGGTACCTTGAATACTTAACTAATTTAAACAAAAATTTGTTTCGTTCGCGAATTAGGTACCTACTCCGAAAATACACCGATTTGAATGATTCCAGTATAATTTGAAAGATTGAGTTATTTCCTACCTTATGGAAAAAGATATTTTGCGATTTCTGACCTTTCTAGTACTCAAACCTGAGTTCGTCAAATTGAGTTTTTTGATCCTTATAACAAACAGAATCGATTGGCATCAAATTTTTTTTTTGTGAAAACTACCCATTTTCTTACGGACTGTATTTTTTTTTCAAAATCTGTGAATGCAGATAAAAATGTCTCAAAAGTTAAGGCACAGATAATATAATACTACGGTTAAGGACAGTCTCCTAAAACCGTTTTCTTGTAGCTACAACAGTTAAGGTAGCTGTCCTTACTGCCCCAATTCAAAAATCCACCCTGTATGTCAGGGACATCGACGCGAATACTTTTACCATGGATTCTGTACATGATTCTTTTACCATGGATTCTGTACATGATTCTGACGTTGAATTTCAATCTAAATCCCTGCGTTGAATTTTTTCGTCGGTTATTTTAAAAAAATCTGCTGTTCTCTACATTTTGACCGCGTTGGTTGAACTTTTCTATGAAACAGTGTTTTTTTTTGCGTCGATGTCCCTGCCACCGTGTATATTCTCTCTTTTTTAATGTCTCCCCATTGATTGGTTCAGGTATACCGTCTTCCATACCGCTGTACCTGATGTCATTGTTGGTGACTATTCAGCTGTGCTTGTCCAGTGCCGTCGGCCACTCGGCGCTGTTCCAACATGTTGAAGACATACTCAAGATTCCTAGAAGTAAGTACCTACAAGTAAAGGTTGGTTTAGACCACAGAGCACGGAATCGCCACATCGGGTGTCTAGAGACGGCAGTACCTAGGAACTAACACAGATGAATACAGATTGGTCACTCTGCATTTTATTTTATTTTTTTGGACTAGGGCATCTCGCAGTTGACCACTAAGGTCCTGGCTGCTTAACCGGGCTTTCCTGTGGCTGCCTTAAGCTTCTACACTCAAAGCCAGGGCATATTATTCTAATTAAAAACTAGGCGAACGTTCGCAAAGGGCACCCCCTGTGGGGTACGAACCTTGGCTTAGGGCGTTCGCTGAGGGGAGGACAGCAAGAGTGACAGGCTGGATCAAAATTATATCATGATTATTGATCGGGAATTTAAAGCTACAGGCTCAGCAGCGACGCGGGCTGGCGCATCGTCGAGCAAGGGTCGGGGGGGACTCTGCATTTTAGGTATGAAGCTACAAGTAGGTACGCGGCGGGCTCGACTTGTCGAATTTAGTGGGCGTAATGTAGTCAGAAGATATAAGAGTTACGCGATAGAAAGAGAGGCAAGTAATTGCCTCTCTTTAGGTGATTTTAACTGTAGGTAATTAGCACTGTGCGACCTCAATTGTACATTATCATGTGTGGCAAGAGTCGCATTTTATTTAAATGATTTTGCGTCTATAATAATCTGTGGTAGGTACTAATAAAATTCGTGGCACGGCGCGCCGCCGTCGACAGTGCGTTGAGCGCACAGCTTTTATCACGGACCGCTTAAAGTTCACCGTCAATTCCTCTATGTCATTTGTATCGTAATGCGAGTAAATAGTGACACGCTTGTTTTGTTTGGAAAGTTTTGACAAAGCCGAGCCAAGCAGCGGCCGCCGAGGCGTCTCCATGTTCTGTGCACGCTTTGCATGACAATCATAGAAATGGGTTTTGTCGACGGAAGAATAGACAAAATGACGGATAAACAATCACACTATGTCATTTTGTATATTCTTCCTTCGACAAAACCCGTAGCAAACTCATTTCTTTAGTTGTCACGCTACGCGTGCTGGGCTGGGTTAGACCAAGAGAGTGAATGCACTTCTATCCCTCTATCTCCACCACCCTGCTAAATTCTGCTTTATATATTAATATATATAATATATTAATTGTTTATTTGTTCGTTGGTCTGTATCTGTAGACTGTACATACATAAATGTCAAGAATATAAAGAAAAGAATGAAAGAAAGAATGATTCCTGTTCGTCGGGGATTTTTTTTAACCAATTAAGTATTGTTTTTCTCAAATACGTTAGCTCAATAATTAGATCAACGTAGTGATGTTTGATAAAGTATTATGCAATAGTAAAGTTATATTGTGATTGCAAGTGTGTTGCACATTATGTTATATAAATGCTGATTATTTCTGGTTTTTAATAGGTACCAATATAACTAATTAACGACTGCGAGCAAGCGAGTTTCGCCTTAGCCAGAGCAAAAGGATTACTTATTTTTTTCAATAGCCTTTCACAGATATGTTACCTCTGACAGCAGCAACCTAATGGGTGTTTATTCTGAAAGTTGGTAACGTCGCAATCAGCTGTCAAATATTTAGCTATTTTGATTAATTTGGCAATATTATTGTATGGAAATATGAAATGTGGCTAACTAGTGAACTAAAATATTGATTATAAAATGCAATAATTAATATTTGTTTTTAGATATAAGTAAAAAAAGTATTTGGAAACTGCAAAAGCCTGTTTTACACCTAAAACGGTTACAACATCAAATTCAGTGTTATAATTGCTATACATTATTAATATTCTAGTTCGCTAGTTAGCCACATTTCGTATTTCCATACAGTAATATTGCCAAATTAATCCAATCTGCGAAATATTTGTCATCTATTTACGACGATGCCCACTTTCAGAATAAACTCTCATAGCGCAACGAGTTTTTAGATCATTGTGATCACTTATAAGTGAGAGCAACCCAAATGCAACCTTAATAGCTATACCTACTTTAATACCTCGCCTTCTCTCGTAGGTCTATTGTTTGCAAGCGCTACTGCTGAGCATGAGATTCTGGGTTCGATTCCCAGGTCGGGCAAAGTGTTATTGGGTTTTTCCATCTGGAATTCCTCAGTAGCAGCCCGTAGTCTGGATTTGTGCTCGGTTAATGGCAATAGGTTCGCCTCCTATTACATGGGACTTAAACATAACTGGCGAAATATAGGTATTACTTACTATAGGTACATCTCTGCCTAAGCCTTCGGGCATTACAGGCGTCATCTTGTGTTTAATAACACAGGGTTATTGGTTATGTTGCGAGTTTGTCCGAAAGAGATCTTTCGGACAAACAAAGAGATGTCAGCACCAACCGACGGGGTCGAAAGACCAATGCCTGCTGGGGTTGCGGGTTTGTCCGAAAGGGATATCGCGGCCCCGGCACACAGGCAACGGAAGGAACAGGGGTGGTTTTACTCAGTAAAAGTCTGACACGCCCTCCCGCTCCGTCCAGAGCGGGAGAAGTTATTTGATAATTTACCACCCAAAAAATAAAAAGGTTTATTGGTTATATTATTATGTCGGCAATCCAATATGGGGATGCAAGAGAGGTCATTTACAACCAAATTACCCTTTTTGACTCCATAGCAAATGTCAAAAAAATTCGAGTCATTTGACATTTTATTTATTTTATTATTTAAGTACACACAGTAAAATACTTTTAGAGACGAGATAGTTATAGTTTTGAGTACAAAGGTATAGGTATATATATTTATCTATATAGGTAGGATATTTCTTAAATTTATAATGTCAACAATTGATTTTTTTTGACATTGGCATATTAGGCGTCATGCGGGGTCATTTGGTTGCAAATGACCTCTCCTACATCTCCTTGGTATTGCCGACATAACCAATAACCCCAAAAAGGAAAAAAATAACTGTGAAAGGACTGTAGTGTAGAGCAGGGTAAGAATTCGTTTTAATTTATATGTTTCGTGAAAATCATTCATCATCTGCGAAAACCAACAAAATTTTGTAACTTTTGTGTTTTTTGTTCCAGATTTCTGCTTCCAGCGCTGCCTGATAAGATCAAGCGTGGTAGCCGTAGGAGTAGTTCTAGCGGAATCAGTTCCTCGATTCGACTTAGTCATGGGTCTGGTGGGCTCCACCCTCACAGGACCTTTAATGTTTATATGTCCCCCTGTATTCTTCCTAAAACTAACCTACATGAAATCCAAAATGGGTTCCAAAGATTCGTTGTATCGACTGGCAGAGAATCGAAACGGAATTCAAAATGGCGGTCCCCAAAATGGCGCTTCCCAAAATGGCGGCGTTCAAAATGGCGCTTCCCAAAATGGCGGCGTTCAAAATGGCGTTTTTCAAAATGGTGATTTGTCAAAAAGCCCGCTAATAACTGACACCTTACAAACCAAATATAAAACTTTTACTGATTATGCAATATACATGAGGGAAGAAGATGAATACGCGATCGAATGGTACGATGTTGTTCTAGCATTGATTGTGATGACTATAGGAATATTAGCAACTGTGGTTGCGACCTACTCGAGTTGGTCGAATTCTATAGCGTATGCGACGTTCAGTCCACCGTGTTTGATGAACGCTACTGAGGCGGCTAGAAGTTTTCTGGAACTGCATATGCCGATTTAGAAATAAAGATAGATAATTAATTAGAATACTTTTTTTCGACGGGCCACACGTCCAGTTTTGGTTAGCAACGTCTTAAGGTGTGTTAACACCGCTAGCGTTTATTTCGTGTAGACTTTTCTAGGAGCACCCGTCGAAAATTTCCGTCCGTATTGTACAAAAACTAATGATTAGCTCGCAATGGTACGTAGGTATTTCAAAACCATGTGAATGCTCGCGGTGGAGATACACCTTATGTAAGTTTTTATTGGTGGAACAAAAGGCACTGATTTTTACATAAAATCTCAATCAGAACCTCATTAAAAAAGTCAATAGTCTCAACCAAACTATGTAACATTGTTTTCTTCGACTTTCGTTGCTGACTGTACGTAATGAACATTTCTATACTGTCTTTTCACAGATATTTTACCTCTTACTTTACCTTTAGAGGTACAAATGTCATGTTTAGGGTACAAATAGTACATTTATGTAGTACAAACACTTTAATGTGATACATTTTAGATTGGGATCTGTCGGTCGATTCTGTAAAAATATTAACGTGAAACTTAGGTGAAGTGAGGGTGAAGTGAGCTGTCACTGTCACAGAATCGACCGGCAGGATGATAGGGATTAACACTATTGACAGCTCACTTCACGCTCACTTCACCTAAGTTTCACGGTGATATTTTTACAGAATCGAACGGCTGATCCCGTCATCTTGAAGCTCGCTCTGATTTTGCATCACAGTGACCTTTATTCTCGTTAGCATAAGGTTTTTGTCACAGGTAAAATACATTGCTGTGAAAGGACTGTGAGTCCCGCACCCCAATTGCGTAACACACGATCAAACATAATCTGAATAATTTTGATAATGCTAATCCACTGCTTCATATGTTCGAAAAATGTGTTACGTAAATAACGCAACGAATGTTGTTGAACTGTCAAAATGAAACAGATTGTGATTGATCGTGTGTTACGCAATTGCGGTGCTGGCTATACTTAATAGTAAAATTTCCTGTCATCAATTACTAGATGGTTAATAAAGCGGCCGAGAGCTGCAAGCAGGAATAGTCCTTACGGTGTTCAGATATACGTGTCTGATACGAGTCCCTTAATACAGATGATATGGCTAGAAAGGGAGTGACTACCGATACGACGACTGAAAGTCATCGCTCATTATAACACCACCGCTCCGACATAGCAAATAACTTGTCATCCAAGTTAGGATTTTAAATCAAATGCATTAAAGTCTATTTTACGTGTGACGGCTCGAGAGCCGTCCACTATTCTGTATAGCCATCGTAAAATAGACTTTAACGCACTTATTTTAAAATCCTAACTTGAGTGACAAATGGAATTGGAGAACAATGATGATAATTATGTACCTTAATGACAATCATGAACTAAATAGAACTTAAATGACTATTAAATTAAACTCGTTTATCAATATTATTTGGAATTGTCTTTTATTCAACGTTACAATCATTACATTAATATTATATTATAACATTACATCAGTCACACGAACAAGCCCGATACATTATATAGGAACAACAAATTATTAATAAAACTTTATTTCTCACTTTGTTCTTGAAATGTTTACAGATCTGCTTGATTTTAACTACAATTCACAAACAGGCCATCTCATATACCACATGGATTTTTTTTACCGTCTCGAAAAAAATAGGGTGTAATAGGCGAACGGAGAGAAGCCTATGGCACAGCTTTTGTTTTTTTTTTTAAACTATAAAAAATATCGACATTTAAATCATACGCACCCTACTAAATGAGCGGAATTTATCAATGAATTCGTAGCTTTCCTTAGCGGCCGATAGGTAGTCGCCGCACTTGCCGTCGGCCTCTTTGATATCCTTTCGCAGGTGCACAAGCCACTCGCGCATCCCCGCCCGCCCGCGTGGTCAATGCTACTAAGCAAATATTCCCGGGTATGACTTCTGTTCCACTTACACAACACACCATGTTATTCTCGAGACGGTAAAAAAATTCAGCCGGTATAGTCGAACTCGTAATTTATTTACCACCCTATGGTTGAATGTCACTTGCACGTCATTAAGAACCAATTGATCTATTCTGTGAATATCTCAGCGTGAAAACTTAGGTGAAGAGAGCTGTCAATAGTGTCAATCCCTAGTATCAGTGGACTGGCAGCTCAATTCACCTTGAGCTATCAATTGTGTCAATCCCTAGCGTCAGTGGACTGGCAGCTCACTTCACCTTGAGATATCAACTGTGTCAATCCCTAGCATCAGTGGACTGACAGCTCACTTCACCTAAGTTTTCACGGTGAAATTTGTACATTAAAGACCAGCTGGTATATTTGTTATAACCGCGCACTAGTCGGCCACGACTCCGGCGAATCATGGCCGTCTACTGGTATTGTCTGCGGATAGTTGGGCGTTGCAACCAAGTGCGCGATTCGTATCAGTTTCTATAGTTTACTTGGCCGCTGCGACCACTGGTTATGGTCGTGGCCGTGGCTTTAGATAGCTTCAACCTTAGTGTAGTATTAATTTACGATTTCTTTCTTTCTTCTTTCTTTCTTTCTTATCAGGAGATTGAGATTGTTTAACAGGTCATAAATCTTACTAAAATTGACAGTATCAATTAATCGTTAAAAAAAAAACAAATCTGCAAGCATTTTTTATTTTTTATATACAGTTAGAAAACCATTTCAAATATGCCCTTCCTTTTTCTAACATTATATTTAATGGCTTAAATACAGTACAAAAATAACTTATCCTTCAATCGAATCTTACATACCTATCTTAAACAGCGTTTTGCATTTTAAACATGATTCTTAAAATTGGTTAGTAATTTGGATGTTGACAAAAAAACATTTTTTGTTCTTCAGATAGATTATTACGACACGTATTTTTTCTTTTTTTATGTAATCAAAAGATTACGGCAATATATTGAGTTAAAGTGCATAATGTCACTCTCCGGTAGATTTTATACCGAATTGTGACGTAGCGAGCCCTCACTAACGAACCCTTTAATGCGTTTTATCAAAATATTTTTGTATTAATATGATAAGGCAAAAAATACGTGTCTAATATTTTTTTATTATCTGACTGACGGACTAAATAGTATTTTTTTTCCTCAGTCAACATCCCTATTAGAGAATTTGTGACATTATTTTTGTTATGGAGTTACACTTCTAAGAACTTCAGTACGATAACTCGATCGATTATTTTTATCTACATCCTCTCGAAAACTTTTGTGGGCAACACTGCGTGTAAACCTCTGGTTGCATTGCCAACCTAAGATACAAAGATCACCTATCGAATGTCCTATAACCAGACGTCGGTCCAATAGGCTACGCGCCAGTTCCGATTGTTTATTAAATTCATTTACTGTAATCGGTTGCCGCAATTTGGACACATGCTCTAGTACCTACCAACATCGGCCGTTGGTCCCGGTTGTCATTCGTATATCTTCGACAGTCGTTACGGGTAGTCAGAAGCCCGAAAGTCTGACAACCAATCTTACCAAGGAGTACCGTGTTACCCAGTAACTGGGTTGTGTACGTCTGGTAGGCAGTCACTCCATCTAAAATATATACGTGGTATTGAGCTGCATCTGGTGAGACTGGAACTCGGCCCTAACATAGTTGACTGGGCTGATGGTGATGGTCTATAGTTTGACCAAGACCACTGTACCGCGCTTTAAAAATGAGCGGCGAGGCGGCGGGCAGCGTTGACGAATGAGCGGCCTGCACTTCCCCCCGTGAGCCGCGCATTTTTACCTATGGCGCGATAGAGCGGTATCGGTCAAACTATAGTACCAACATTATAACGTAATTTTTTTACAGATTCTAAAACACCCAACCAAAAAAATAAACAAAAGAGAAACGTGCAATCGATGGGCAAATGTAGACAGGCATGCAATGAGTTTCACATTATTTGGCACAGGAACTCAACAACATCAAAACGAAATAATTAACATTAAGTAAACAATATTATGGCCATTTATAAAACTAAACAATTAAATTATGTTATTAATGTTAGTCTCTAGATATTATAAAGAAGCAAAATTTGTGACTTTGTATGTAGGTGGTAATCTTCGGAACTACTGATTCGATTCCGAAAATTCTTTCAGAAATGTGGAGCTATTACCATCGAAGAAGTTCATATCTAACCACCGTAAGGACTATTCTTGCTTGCAGCGCTCAGCGGCTATAGAACCGGGCCGGTAACAGATGTGATCATCGTGTTTACGGGATTTTGTTTTGAAACTGGTTTGATATGAACTCCTTTGATGGTATCTACACTTTGCCGTTCTGAAGTTAGGTTGCGCATGCGTGCTAGAATGCGCGCAAATGTTTTTTAAGGGCTCAGTCTGACTACTGCGCAGTCGTTTGTAACCTAATTTAGAGCGGCAGTTATTTGACGCGTACTGTATATTTTTAAAATATACGAGTACAGTACGTGTTTATATATTTTAACAAGAAATTTCCCGCGAACGAAGTCGCGGGCTTAAGCTAGTAATTTTATAAGATTGTTTCGGTTTAGAAAGCGAGTGATAAAATAATCTAAGCAACAAATTCTTACGGCATTCATAAAACTGTCTTCATTAGAACAAAAAAGGCCTATTTAGATATAAGCGATATTGCTGTCGCGCTCGGTAGCGGTACCAAACGTTACGCGATATCGCTGTTGCGGTCGGTAGCGGTACCAAATGTTACGCGATATCGCTGTCGCGCTCAGTAGCGGTACCAAACGTTACGCGATATCGCTGTCGCGCTCGGTAGCGGTACCAAACGTTACGCGATATCGCTGTCGCGCTCGGTAGCGGTACCAAACGTTACGCGATATCGCTGTCGCGCTCGGTAGCGGTACCAAACGTTACCCGATATCGCTGTCGCGCTCGGTAGCGGTACCAAACGTTACGCGATATCGCTGTCGCGCTCGGTAGCGGTACCAAACGTTACTCGATATCGCTGTTGCGCTCGGTAGAGATACTGGTCTAAAGTGACTAACCAAAAGGCGGACCGGTATCACCTCTAACTTTCAAACAAATAACACTCTGATCAATTTACGAATACTGCATAACTATTCACAACCATTCGACAGGCTATCGTGTCGAAAACGCACATTTCTATAACTTGATCTGCCTTGCCCCCGACAGGAGACACCAGTCGGAAGAATAGCGGTCGTGTATTTGATTTAAACTGACAAATTTTTCGGGTTTTGGTTTTGTGAACAGCGTTAAGAGGAATTCTTCGATAACATTAACTGATGTTCGATTAGGTACGGAAGCATAACGAATGGTTTTGAATAGTTATGTAGATTTGATACAATTAAATGCTTATATGAGAGCTGTGGTGTAACAACACAGAGAGGAAGTATTTGAGTATTTTTCTGTAATGCCATACCACCATTATAATATTATTATTATTATGGATTTACATATAGTATAGGTTTATTTACAATACTGCCGATGAAACATGGCCGGTCCGAACTTCGCGCAGAAGGCTGCGCAATAACGTTTTTTAGGAACCAAATGGTGACATGAGGCGAGTGTGAGTGAGAGAACATGCGCGAAAATTCGGATAGCCTGTGTTCAGACCGGCCGTGATTCATCGGCCGTATTGTAGGTACTAGTTTCGTTTTGGTAAACAAATATGGGGTCGTCCATTTATCACGTCATGTTTTAAGCAACTTATTAAACCCCCCCCTCCCACCGGTGATACGTTGTGAGGTTTTAGACTAACCCCTCCCATCATACTCAGTCACGTGTATTTTTTTGGTGCAAAGTATCTTAAAAATATACAAACTATTTTATCTTTAAATATAAAGAAAGAAAGAAAAATAGTTTATTAGGGGACCGCTTTTCGGTTTAGAAATGCGCGTTAAACGATAATGAAAATAAAATCCACGTGATATCTCACTACACGCCCCCTTGTAATTTTTCCGAACCCCCCCTTTCTAGCCTCAAGGGATTTATGGTCGACCCCTATGGCGTACATAACGACACAACTTAGATGTAACATCGGCAAAATTCGTAAAACCGATCACCATCCGAAGTTCCGAACTGAGTGCGCCTTTAAAATCACGAAACTTTATTACTGCTTTAGGTGAAAATGATCTTTACGCAAACGCAATAAGTTGTAAAGTCATATAACAACATTCGTAAAATTTTAATCAATGAATAAGAATTTTCAAATGTATTCTACATCTAAGTTGTGTCGTACTGTACTAAGGTTTAGTTTTTGTGGGTATTTAAATAGGTAACAATGATCGAAAGACAGTTCTTTATACAAAACTGACAACTCAATCCGGTACTTTTTATAACGGGAGGAGCGCTAACGAAGCCCGCGAACTTCATTCTTACGTTTTATTTTTCCAATTCGTGAGTTAGAGTCAAGTTGTAAGTTGATCAAAATAGGATTTTCGACCATAACGTATATGTATTAACAGAACAAAAATATTTAATACAACTCTCTAAGTTATAAAATCGTAAGAAAAATTTAATTTCGCGGGCTTTCCTGGCGCTTCAACTTAGGCTCAATTTACATTGCCGCGGAACGGAATTGAAGCGATTTTTTTTTTTTGTACAAATCATGTTGAACTTTATGTCAATAGTGTAACGTACAAACTAGATACGAGCCAAACAGGTCGCGCGTTTTCTGGGAATTCTCGCGCATTTTCGGTAATTTCCGCAGTTACAAGCTCGTGTCTAGTTTGTAAGTTACACAATTGACGTAAAGTTCATTTTGCTATGTACAAAAAAAAATCGCTTCCATTCCACGGCATTGTCCTAACAAAAACTCCCTTTCATTCCGTTCCGTGGCAAAGTAAATTGAGCCTTAAGAACTTTACCTTAGTCGGAATAAAGTTCGAAATACAAAAACTGGCTCGAAGGTTCGAACTCGGGACTCAGTCAAGTACGACAGTCAGTTCAATAAAAGACATTTTACAATACAGTTACAACTCCAAAACGAAATCAATTCCTCTTAGTCAACTCAAGTTGCTTCCCGAATAACTTACGAATTTCTTTCTTATCTAACTTTCCCATCGCGTTCCTCGGCATTTGATCAATCAGCAACATCGTTTTTGGAAGCTGGTACGGCGCTAGTTTTTTCCCAGCTGATTCTTTTAACTCCCTTAGCGTAAGCTTGGCATTATCTTTAAGAACTACGACAGCTGCAATAATTTCTCCGTAACTGTCATCTTCTATACCCAAGATGGCGGCGTCGACTATGCTTGGGTGATCTAAGATGGCGGATTCGACTTGTAAAGCGCTTACTTTGTACCCTCCAGTTTTGATGATGTCGACGGAGGTTCGTCCGAGGATCCTGAACTTGCCGTCCTCGAATGAAGCCGTATCGCCGGTACGGAACCAGCCATCGTCGGTAAAGTCTGGGGAATCCAATTTTGGGGCTCTGTTCCAGTACCTGTAAGATTTTTAATGATTAGTAAGTAGATAATTTCGTAGTAAAATTTTCACAGTTTTACATAAAATACAGTGCTTTAGACTGACTTGCGAGATGACTCGCTGAATACATAAATATAGCATTACGCTTGAATTGCCCGGGGTATGCAGAGATGTACGGTATCTCCATTCGACAGTGATATACATAAGTCTAATGTAATAATGGCCGAGGCCCATTTTTTTTTTTCCTTTTCCCAACTATATTGGGCTTCGAGTCTAACCGGATGCAGCTGCATACCAGTATTTTACATGGAGCGACTGCCTATCTGACCTCCACAACCCAGTAACTGGGTAATACGAAACCCCTTGATATGACTGGTTGTCAGACTTTAGGGCTTCTGAATACACGTAACGACTGAAAAAGACCTACGAATGACAGTCGGGACCAACGGCTTAATGTGCTTTCAACGGCACGAATCTAATGATCGATTCTAATGCCAAAAATATAGTTTTTAGAATTTTTGCCTGTTTGTTTTTGTTTGTCTATGTTCCAGCATCACGCAAATACTACCGGATACGATTCTGTTAACGTTTTGCATAGATATTCCCTATAAGTCAAGTCAAACTGCAGGGTATAAACTATTACGCTATAAGCTAATAAATAAATCCAGGTCTTCCTATTGCATGGAGAGTTCGATTGTCGCAACCCAGCGCTGGGCACGCCACAATTGTGGCGATAAGTCCCCTCTTTGAGGAGTGGCTAGAGAGGCGCCACGCCGTCCTCACCTTCCGCCTGACGCAGGTCCTCACCGGACACGGCTGTTTCGGGAGGTTCCTGTTCCGTATAAGGCGGGAGGAAACGCCCGGTTGTCACCACTGTGTGGATCGCCCGGAGGACACGGTGGAGCATACGGTGGAGGTCTGCCCGGCTTGGGCGGAGCACCGCCGCGTCCTCACGGAGGCGATCGGCGGCGGCGATCTCTCGCGTCCGGCCCTGGTTCAGGCCATGGTCCGGAGCGAGAGTGCATGGGAGGCCGTCACTTCCTTCTGCGAAGCAGTTATGCTCGCGAAGGAGGAGGCGGAGCGCGCGAGAGAGATGCAAGATGCGCGGCCTCGCGCCCCTAATCGCCGCAGGAGACGCCCCGGGCGTCGGGAGTCGCGAGCCGACTTCCGGCCACCGTAGGCACGGGCTTGCGGACGGTGAGCAATGGGTAGCTCGCCGTCCGATTAGGACCAGGCCCGGGTCGACGGTGTGTTGTGTACCACGCGCGCCTCAAAGAGATGCCAGCACCAACTGACGGGGTCCGTAAGAGCCAATGCCTGCCAGGGTTGCGAGTTTGTCCGAAAGGAATATCGCAGCCCCGGCACACAGGCAACGGAAGGAACACGAGTGGGTTATAGTCAGTAAGAGTCTGACACGCCCTCCAGCTCCGCCCAGAGCGGGAGAAGTTATTTGATAATTACCCACCCTCAAAAAAAAAAGGTCTTCCTATTGCAGTCAGGCATAATATATTCAACCTTGTGACGTAATGCGTCATTATGACGTAACTGACCGCCAATATTTTTCTTAAACCAAGGTCTTAGCATTTTTAATGGTTATGGATAATTATTTTTCATCTATTTGCGTCATTACTGGAAGCTAAGAATTTTTGGCGTTACGCATCACGGATAGTGTAAAAATTCTAATTTATGCACTCGATAAAAATAGCATCGTTTAACTTTGAAATTAAGCGTAGTATTGAGTCAAACAAATATAAAATAGTGACGAACCTCGAAATAAATAATTATTTATACAGTGACGTAAGTACCTACTTATTAAGGCCTCTTTCTTAATTAGAATATAATCGCTGACATCAATAATTTGCGTACCGATTTAGATATCACGATAATGACAGGTGAGGGCTGTCAACTATTCGGAGCGCTCGTGAACGCGCTCACAGTGCTCGCTCAACATCAAAACTTGCATACCATATGCAAGAAGCACAATTTCGAAAATGCAATTTTTGTTTATAGATATGATGCGACTCAAAACAAAACAGCACTACTGTAATTTTTAACAACGCTCCCGGTGATATTAGTAAAAGGCATGGTCGGCGTTATCGCAAGATGACACATGTCATGACATCATCTATGACGATTCACGGCACATCGTTATCGCGCTCACGCTAATACGGTACGGGTGTTAGCACGCTCAAATCGATTACAGCGTAACTCGGAACGCAGTCTAAGGTGAATCCGTAGGGATTCACCTTAGACTGCGTTCCGAGTTACGCTAAAAACGCAAAAAAAAAACCGTAAGAAAATTTTAATTAAAATTAAAATAGCCCGCGAAATTAAAATTTTCTTACGGGTTTTTTGCAATTTGCAGGTCATTATCCGGTTGTATGTTGATTTCGTTGTTGGTAGCTGCGCCACAGTTTAAACTAATGCAGCTGTCATTGTTTAACATTTTTGTCTTTGTATGTATGTTTTTGTTTTTTATTCCCAATAAACGATCTAATAATAATTTAATAAATATGATTCACGGCCGTATTAAATGTTTATTTATAGAATTATAATCATCAAACCTACTAACTACTCTTTAAGTTCATATTATATAATATTTCACGATATTGAATGACTATTTCATGAAATCAAGATATCTGAGGCCAATTATAACTTAAAGAGTTGTACTGCGTAAAGCCATATTTGGTACGTTCGCGAATCAAACTCAAACTCAAAGCATTTATTTCAATTAAACCTTTTACAGGGTCTTTTGAATTGTCAAGGAATCGGTCAGTCGGAAATATGAAGCTAGTTGCCCATTCCAAAGCGTAGTAGGTACCTATGGAGAAGAACGGGCAAGAAACTCCATGGACACTCTTTTAAATATATAAAAAATTGTTAGAAAATATTGGTTACATCATTCATGTTGAAATGATATATATTAATATTAAACAACATACAACCTGACACTGACCTGTAAATAACAAAAAAAAACCTAAGAAAAATTGAATTTCGCAGGCTACCTTAGCGCATACCCCTTAAAGGGCAGGGTCCTGGTACTGTCAAACGCATATCAGCAATAGTAGGTAACAATTTGAAATAGATAGCGTCTTTATGTCGTAGCAGTAAAGGTGATTTTCTTAATGCAAGTGTGCCCACTGATGTGCGGTTGACTGTACAATCAACGACAAAAAACGAGATATTTTCCGGAATTTTGAATATAATTAACTACAACAGAACCTATTTTGTTGAAAATATTATGAAAGCTCTACTCTGTAACGATTAGTTAAAAACAACATGATTCCATTCATCCTATATTAGTAAATGAGCAATATTTGTAATCACGTTCTCGAAAACAGCTCTAACGATTTCGATGAAAGTTGTAATAGAAGAGTTTATGGGAGA
This sequence comes from Agrochola lota, assembly GCA_947364205.1. Taxonomy (NCBI): domain Eukaryota; kingdom Metazoa; phylum Arthropoda; class Insecta; order Lepidoptera; family Noctuidae; genus Agrochola; species Agrochola lota. The sequence goes on along the minus strand of OX376239.1, from coordinate 11,564,232 downwards.
AAAGTAGATCTAAGGTCTATTCAAATCCTTGTTTCCAATTGATGTTACTTCCATTTAACAAACAGCAACTTTATGTCAGTGTGAATAAAGTTGATTTTAGTACTGTTGAAAAAGTCATAATCAATATGTAGGTGTAGCGCAAACTGAACCTTATCTGTAGGGATTACAGTTGTTTTTCCTAAAACTTGTGTTTGTTTACATGTTTGGCAAATAAATTGCGAACGCAGATTACCTAGGTCTCATTTCTGGGAAAAATCGTTTTCTCTATTTTCACCCGAGCAGACCTCGGTAGACTAGAACGCTTAGCATGACCACAATAGACACGGGTCTTATCGACGGAAGAATAGACAAACTGACAGATAAACAATCACAATCTGTCATTTTGTCTATTCTTCCGTCGACAAAACACGTAGAAAACCCGTTTCTATGATTGTCATGCTACGCGTGCAGGTACTATTAAATAAATCGTCAAAAATATTCAAATTGGTATCAAGGTCGATCTCCTATTAGATAAGAAGTCAATCACACTCAAATAATAATAAACGCTGCCACGTGCCACTGTCGTCTCAAATTAACATAAAAATGAGGATAAAATCGAATGCGGCGAACATAACAATTAATTCCTCAGAATAATAATGAATAATATAATTGTTTTATTTATGACAACGCAAATATCAATCTGCCTAGCTTTTATTCCCAATTTGTTGGGATCGGCTTCCAGTCTAACCGGATGCAGCTGATTACCAGTATATTACATGGAGCGACAACCTATCTGACCTCTACAACCCATTTACCGGGTAACACGATAAACCTTGGTAAGACTGGTTGTCAGACTTTTGGGCTTCTCACTACCCGTAACGACTGCCGAAGATCTAGGAATGACAGCCGAGACCAATTGGTTAACGTGCTTTTCGAGGCACGGAGGAGGCTTTAATATGTAATGGATGGATACCCATCCGCGAATCGACCGCGGCAAGCGTAACTGGACCTTCGATCCACTCGTGCGGCTATTATTAATAGCCACGCGGCCCTATGTCGGTTATTTGAATAAATTCAAGTTTATTATTGTAAATCTTTTCACATATTCAGGAAATTCCATACGAGTTTTAAACAGACTCGAGCTCGATGTTTGGTCAACTCGCAGAAACCGTGCGAAGCAGGGGCGAGTTATATTATAGAACGGCGTTTGCGCACTTATCGTGGAGTTCGTGGCTAAGTAATTCCTGCCGCACGGATCGATCCATCAGGTTAAGCTACGTTCCGAGAATCCTCCGAAAAGTACGTTAAGCCGTTGGTCCCGGCTGTCATTCGTATATCTTTGACAGTCGTTACGGACAGAAGCTCGAAAATCTGACAACCAGTCTTACCAAGAGGTATCGTATTACCCAGTTACTGGGTTGTGGAGGTCAGATACGCAGTCGCTCCATGTAAAATACTGGTATTCAGCTGTATCCGGTTAGACTGGAAGCTGACCCCAATATAGTTGGGAAAGGCTAGGCAGATTGATTGTTTGCGCACTTATCACTCACTTATCCGGTTCGTGTTCGTTTCTGATCCGGTTTTGCCATCCTAGTAATTTTAATGGATGTTTGTGCACTCATACGTAGACTCTTAGTATTCGGTCCGTGTTCGATTTCTAAATTCTCACTTCGAGTCGTTTTTTGACGGATCAAAATCGAGTATATAAAACAAAAGGAATCAAATACGGGTAAGTGCGCAGACGCAAGGATGTGAATTTCCCGTCCGTATTTTTAACTTATCGAACACGAATCGAATACAAACCGGATACGGATAAGTGGGCAAGCGCCCAACTACTAAATCTTACCTGGTAAACACAGCAGGTCCCTTGACAAGCAACTCTCCCTGGAACACGTTGTCGGCGACCTCCTTGTGTTTGGTCTCCTTAGAGGGCAGCCAGTCGTACCCTTCCGATTCCACGAAGAAGTCCTTTGAAGACAGACCGAGACGGTCTAGGCATATCTGTTGGGGATATTACATTAATTTAAACCGTTTTCCAAAAAGGAGGAGGTTCTAGGTTCGTTTTTTTTTAAATGTATGTCCATGGATTTCTCCGTCAATTAAGGACCTATTTTGAACAAACTTTTTTTTTTAAATTTTATTAGCTTTGCTTGGATAGTTTTTGATTAAGCTTCAATAATACGTATTTTTCCCACTTCGTTTAAGTACGTGATAACTTCCTGTCACTGTTATTTACATAGCAGGTAGTGGTATTCGAATTTCTGTGGGGTAGGTAAGGTACCACAACTAAAAACTTTTTACAAAAAAAAAAACCGACTTAAAAAAAAAATCACTACAAAGTGAAGAATAACTTTAATTTCGGAAGTCGGTGGCCAAAAACGAAAATTCAAACCCAAAGACACCGACTTCTGAAAATTAAAGTAATTTTTCAATTTGTAGTGTTTGTTTTATGAAGTCCTTTGTTTTAATTTGTTTTATTAATGTATGTAAGACCCACTTGCACCACCTATCAAGAAATGCGTTTAGCGCTAAACAACTTTAAAACATCGACATCGCCTCATGCGAACTGCGCTTCGCACTGACGTCACGCAAAAATCCTGCATCGCGCAAACAGAGTTTACCGCGCGACTAGCATATACAACGTCCCGACATCAATCGTCAGGAAGTAGTCCACCGGACACAACACCCGTCTTGTCAGAGGATCCTCCCTTTTCTATGGAGGGTGACTGAACTTTACATTACACCCTGTTCCTCATACCTCTACACATCGTTCTATTTCTGACGATCGTTTGAAGATGACAGAGACATAATGATGCGTTAAATCCGTTTAGCGAATTGTGGCGCAAACTTGCTTAAGTGATCTCACGCACCAGACGGCTACAACCACGATTTGGTCCCACCGACCAGGTAAACTATAGAAAACGATACGAATCGCGCACTTGGTCGCAACGGCCAACTAGCTGGTTTCTATAGTTTATCCTGGTCGGTGGGACCAAAAGTCGTGATCGTGGCCGCCTAGTGCGCGAGAACTGTAAATGTACAAAAGGACGCATGGGTCGACGGGATGCCTGCATTGTTATTAGGAGTCCAATTATTGAAGGCCTTTGTAAGGTCTATTTAAATCCTTGTTTCCAATTGATGTTATTTCTACTTAAACAAACATCAACTTTATGCAAGTGTAAAAAAAGTTTATTTTAGACTGTTAAAAAGTCATAAAAAATATGAAGTTGTAGCGCGTAGTCGTAACTGAACCTTATGTGTTGGCACTACAGTTGTTTTTCCTAAAACTCGTGTTTGTTTATATGTTTGGCAAATAAATTGCGAACGTAGATTACAAACATTGTGCGTATCGAAAAGTGACTTTTATTGTAAAACGTCAACTAATTTTTTTCGGTCTTTCTTCTCAGAGTAGTCGAAACACCGAACTCATCATTTACGCCGAAAGACGTCCACTGCTTGCTGGACATAGACCTCCCCCAAACACCGCCACTTCGACCGATTTTGTGCTTCTCACATCCAGCGGATTCTTGCGGCCTTCACCAAGTCATTGATCCACCTTGGGGCCTTCCAACGCTACGTGTACCGTATGCGGTCGCCACCGAACACATACCAATTGTAAACATAATTTATTTTTCCCATGTAAAAGTGGTTTTTTATCCAATTTACAGAAATAAATATCTTCATCATACCATCATTTATAATAAAACCCACCTGTGTCTCAGGCACCGGCGTCTCCACAGTGACCAAGGGCTCCAGCTCCCCCGTATCCTCCCTCACGGACACGATCCTGGCTTCCACCCCAGGCAGGGGCAGCCCCACGCAGCCCACAGTCCTGGCCTCCACAGGACGGTAGGGGTTGCTCAACGCCATCCCCACTTCCGACATGCCGAAACGTTCTAGAAGACGCATGCCGGATATCTGGGGAAGAATGAAGAAGTTAGTGAAGAACAATGAAGAACGATGGGGTAAAGGGTATTTTAAACTCATCTCTAATCCATTTACAGCAGCGACCGAAACCGGTATGATCAATACCTATTTGGGTATTTTTTCGGTTACAACATTTATATTTTTTACGGGGTTTTTAAAGGTTACCTTAAATTTAATACAACCAGTTTTACCGGTTACCGAAATAAAAATCACCTCTATCTTACACGAGCCGTTGGCATTAGTCAAAGGGCGCGCATCGCCTGGATGTGACCGGTATTAAAACGGTAACTCTTCTTCTTGGTTACCCAGATACCGGTACCCTTAGTCGTAGAAGTAACCAAAATTCTTCGATACCCACACCGTAATTTATAAAAGTTTCGGTCCCCGATTTACAGGCAGTTTAGAATTGCCAAGGAGTCGGTCAGTCACAAAGATGAAACTTTTTTTTTTATGCACGTGTTTCTGTGACAAATAAAATTATTTTTCTTTCTTTCTTTGGAGAGCATCCTATGGAGAAGAACGGGCAAGAAACTCCAGACTATTTAAATTAAAAAAAATTGGTTACATAATTTATGTTGAAATTATATATGTGGGAACGATGTAGAAAGACATGCACGTTAAAAGCGTCCAGCGGAAACACAAAAAAAAAAATGTTTAGAGGTAGTTTATGAAAAAGCTACGCATACGCCTCTGTATGCAAAAATACTATACAAGGTTATCTCTGGAAATAACGAACCGATTACAAAACCTTTTTAACAGAAAAAAACTACACTATTTTTAAATGACAGGATATTTTTTATCCCAATTATAACTTGCTTCAAAAACAGTGTAGCATCTACATCGCTACATGCGAACTACGCATCAAAGACCTGACGTCACACAACATCCTGACGTCACACAAATCCTGCATCGCGCAATTAGAGTTTACCGCGCGATAAACATATATACAAGCTTCCCGACTTCAATCTCTGGGCAGTTGCCCGCCAGACATCACACCCGTCTGGTTGGAGGATCCTCCCTTTTCTATGGGGGTTGAGTGAACTTTACACCCTGTTCCTCATACCCCTAAATTGGTGACCCCGAACATGAACGTCAACGCAGCCTTCGTGCAACTACTTCAGCGTGACGTCATCAACATCATCACTCCCGCAAGCTTTCGTGAGGCGAGTCACACAGCCAGTCAGCACCCACGGCTTCAACGGGTATCCTGACCACCAGCATGCAGCGAACGCGCATTCCTGGTCATCACCCTCAGCCACAGCCCGGCGCTGTACCACATCCGACCCACTGGATCAAGACGCAGCGCCACCCCGACTCACTGGGGAATCACCGCAGACAGTTCCGACTCACCGCGAACTATACGGCACCCGGTTCCGACTCACTGGAACCACAGCTGGCACTGTGAAGCATCGCAATATTCAAGACTCAGCCCACTATCGACCTCCGGTCTCCGGAGGGGAGTGATGTAGCGGCATCTACATCGCTACATGCGAACTACGCATCAAAGACCTGACGTCACACAACATCCTGACGTCACACAAATCCTGCATCGCGCAATTAGAGTTTACCGCGCGATAAACATATATACAAGCTTCCCGACTTCAATCTCTGGGCAGTTGCCCGCCAGACATCACACCCGTCTGGTTGGAGGATCCTCCCTTTTCTATGGGGGATGAGTGAACTTTACACCCTGTTCCTCATACCCCTAAAACAGTAAAGGAAAACATCGTGTGGAAACCGGCATGCCTGAGAGATATATCTCAACGGCATATAAAGCCAAGTCAGAGGCCCATGGGCGGCATAAAGACTCTGACACCAGGTTAGTCACTAACCACACGAAAAGAAGATCATATAAAACCGCAGGGTTTCGGAAATTTCTATTCAAAATATATTATAACTCACCTCCTCCCATTTCATGAACAGCTGAGCCGGCAGTGGCGCGGACCCCGCCACCATCAGCCTCATCCTGCTGCCTAAGGTAGTTCTGACGTACTCCGCGGTCTTGGGGTCGGAGAACATTCGCTCGTGGTCGGCTACTAGGCGCGCATACATCGCGGGCACTCCGTGGAAGACGGTCACTTTGGTCTCGTCTCGCTCACCCATGCCCAGGAGGCGGGACCATACGTTGTGGGAGACGAAGGAGGGTAGCATACGGAGTCTGGTGGAGACATAATATCCAATGGTTATATCAATCTGCCTAGCCTTTTCCCAACTATGTTGGGGTCGGCTTCCAGTGTAATCGGATGTAGCTGAATACCAGTATTTTACATGGAGCGACTGCATAACTGCCTTCCACAACCCAGTAACTGGGTAATACGATACCCCTTGGTAAGACTGGTTGTCAGAGTTTCGAGCTTCTGACGACCCGTAACGACTGTCAAATATCCACGAATGACAGCCGGGACCAACGGCTTAACGTGCTTTCCGAGGCACGGTGGAGTCTCGGTATGTAAAGATGATCACCCATCCACAGACCAACCCAGGCAAGCGTAGCTTAACCTGTTGGATCGACTTGTGCCGCTGTTATTACTTATCCGTGTATTATTAACGTGTAATGTGTAATACTTTTAAAACTATACCAGTAAACGTTAAAGAGGTCCCTCGTGCAGAGGCGATCCTAGCTGCAGCATCAGATCGTTTAGAGATCATTTATTCATTACCACCAACTAAATTCACTTATTTAAAAAAAATTACGATGTTTCTAAATTATTTTTTTATTTAAGTCAATAGTTTGTGAGATTTATGATGTTTTCCGTTACAACCACATAGATAACATACGGAAATAATTTTGTATTTTAGTTTCTGTGAGAATTATTATGAAATACAAACTTATTTTTGCTGTCGATAAAATCAATAAATATTCATTCGAACTACGGAACCCTTTACTGTGCGTGTGCCGGTTTTTGATGTGTAACATTTTTCCTCTCGCTTTCCTGCAATCTGTGGGGCTGATTTCGAGAAAAGGGACGGAAGTGTGTAACAGGAAGCCGAGGAAGCGCGCGCTATTTGATTTGACCAATGAGCGCGCGCGTTGCTAGAGCTGGCCGTCAGATGGTACGAATCCATTTTCCGAGAGGTTGGTTGGTACTGTCAGCCAAGATGTCAGATGTCAGACACATCATATGCGACTACTGTAAGGAACGCCCGTTTTTTTTTTGTTGCAAAAACCGTACCTTGCTCCTGCAGCAAGCGACGCGAGCATAGAGTTGAGCTGCCCGTGTATGTGATGTAGCGGCAACGTGTGCAGAACTACGTCGTGCGCGGAGTACTGCCAAGCTGAGTGCAGGCACGATATCTGAGTCTGTAGCATGCTGTGGGTCCATATTACGCCTTTGGGTTTGCTTGTTGTACCTAGAAATAAGAGTGACATTTATTTAACTTTTACTTTACTAGTCTGCTGAGACTATTTTGACGCTGTGTAGCATTCATTCCTGCGATTAATGACGTACTGCGAACCCGTTTTCAAAATGGTGAATAAAATTAACATTTGTAACAATTTTAGAACTCTTTGATGAGGTCTAAACTCAACAGTGAACGGTTACACGGCTCTCTTACTGTTATGATTTTGGGTGAAATGAACGAAAAATGTATGTGACAAATTGTCAAGCGCATGCCAGACGTGCCTGAGAGATATTTCTCAACGGCATGTGAAGCCAAGTCAGACGCCCATGGGCGGCTTTAAAACTCTGACACCAGAAGGGCAATCCTGTATTTTTTAAGATGCGAATGCGAACGGCATTCGCATCTCATTCACAATCTGTCAAAAATACAATTTTACCAACATTTTTGACAAGTTTGACGGATTGCGACTAGAATGTGAATGTGAACGTTATTTTAGTACGAGAATTGGCCTTCAGGTTAGCCACTAACCTCAGGAAAAGTAGAAGAAGAAGCGCGCGTAAAATGCTACGATTGGCTGTTGATAAATCATACAACGAATCATAGCAGTTGAAAAAAAAATCGCCTCTTTTTTTTTTCAATGGGGAATTTTTCCGGGTTATTTACATGGGCCGCGGGCGGCCGTCGTTTAGCGGTTGTCTACGAGTTATAACTTATGACCCCCGTTGAAAATTTTCTCGGGTTAATTTTGGTACTAAAAATGTGAATTTTAAATAGTAATAACTTTTTTATTTTAAATAAAAAAATACTTTTTGGTAATGTTACTGCAGTACCTATGTGCCCTTTTCGGATCGGACAGGTTTTTTTTAGATATTGTATATAAAACATTGTTCAAGCAGGGGCAAAAGTACTTCCATCATTCTAGGCAACCAGTCCACTTTAGCCACCCAAACCCATTCTCTAAAATCTTTGTTTCCATATCTTGCAATAGTCCTACACCAACCGAGGCTTGTAGTTGGTTGCACTATAGGTATAATGGTCGGTTGGTGCCTCATTTCATTAAAAACGGGCCTCTGTGACTTGGCGTCACCCCCTCGTATGAGGCTCCAAAGATCCGGGACCTCAGGGTCTTGAAATATATCAAATATTATAAGTAAAAAAACTCACCACTAGTATAAATAATGAGCGCCTCATTCTGCCCATACCAAGCATTGCTCCTCCCGGCATCAGTCAAATTATCCTCAGCTTTAGGCTTCAAGAACGCAGTATTGGGCTGGTACAGCTGTGCCGTTATCACGTTGTCCTTGCCAGTTATAAGAAGAGGTTTCGCCATCTCTACTGTTAGTGGTCGAATAACTTTCTCAAATTCTTGGGTACAAACGACCAGGCTGGCAGAACTATCAGTGAGGTAGTATTTGAGCATCTCTGCTGGGTGCAGCGGGGTTAAGGGGACCGCTGTAACAGAAAATTTAAAATTGTAGACGAGTTTATTTATGTATTTAATAAAAAAACATCACGTATTGTAAGCCAATGTTGAATGTATTGCTAGTACTCCGAGCAAATTTCAAATTCAAATTTATTTATTTAAAAAAGTGTGGTACAGTCTGTTACAATAAATATAATTTTTCAATGTAATCAGAATAAGAGTAACAATAAACAGAATTGAATCTAGCGTCCTAGCTAGGTTACATGGTAACCTATATTAAGGATCGCCAGCCCAGGTTCCCACAGAAGGAGCACAAATAATTTTTAATAGAGACTGCTTAGGACTACATGGTGCAAACGAATGTTAATTTATAATTACTTACTAAGAAAAAGGAGTAACAGGTGGTGTGCTGTAGTTTCTACCTACTGCCATGAGAATAAGGCATGAGAACGTTATAGTCCTAGTAGACTAGATTTGTTGACTATTTTCTATTTTGTTAAGTACCCGGTACTTGTTGAAAGGTCTACACTGTCCTCCCATACGTTTGACACTGTTATTTGAAAATATTGTAAAAGCCAATAATTTTTAAAAGAGTAACCGTGGAGTTTCTTGCCGGCTCTTCTCCATAGGAAACGACCAACTGTGACCGTGCATCTAGCTTCTGACGTTTCATAAGTGCCCCGTGTAGGTTTATGTGAAATTAAATGTTACTAGTTAGCCGTGAGTTTTGTAAAAGTTTGTTGAAAGTTTGTTTGACAGGTCACTTCACGCTCACTTCATCTAAGTTTCACGGTGATATTTTTACAGAATCGAACGGCTGGTAGCTCTGATTAATTTACTGACCAAAAAATATCCCCCCCCCCCCCATTACATGGGATATAAACATAACTGACGAAATATGGGTGTACCAACTATACACCTCTGTACAACCCATCGAGGAATACTGATTGGCGGATTTGCAATCTTGGCCGCCCTAGGCCCCAAGCCATTTTGCGTGGATGTGACGCATATTTTCCCCCAAATTGTTTATTTTCGTGTTTCGTTCTTACCTCGTATGTACCGAAAATAAACGTATTTTGTTTCTTTCTTTCAGCACCCAACATATAGACTACATAATGAATTTACTTTATTACCAAGCTTTTATGGGCCTTCTGGGTCTTAGGGGAAATTCGCCCCTGGGTTTGATGATAAATATGTTGGCCATGTGTTTTGTGCGCTTTATTTCGTGGTAGCTTTCATTAATTTATTGACCAAAAAATAACAAAGAGTTATCACTGACATTTGGTTTAGGTATGTAGTCACTAAAGGCTGCCGCTAACAGGCGAGATGCGACTCCGGTAAGTTTCCGTGAAGTTTTCATAGAAATGGTTCCACCAGAGTCGCGCCGCGCCTGTCTTATTCCATCTTAATCCGCCTTAATCCGTCTGACTAGTGGTGAATATTAAAAATTATTCATTGAGGCCCATATTATGTTGCAGTTGTATGTAACGGGCGTATACATATTATGATGTCTGCTATGTACTCGTATGTATAGAATGCATGAATTCTAATTAACATGAACTCAGTGAAAATAACATATTGTCGTTAATTTGTTGTGCACGAAAATGGTTATTAACACTTCATTGTTAAGAGATTTTCCATCACATTTGGCCACGAATTTGCCAAACCCTAAATTATGTTTTAAATAAATTCAGACAAAATGTATTGTAAATATAAAACAAGTGTATTTAAACTTTTTAATTAGACATTTCTACTGAATGTAAAGAAGTGCTAATTTGATGCAGCTGAAGCCAAATACTTGCCACCGTAGGCGCGGGCTTGCGGACGGTAAGCAATGGGCAGCTCGCCGTCCGATAAGGACCAGGCCCGTGTCGACGGCGCGTTGTGTTCCACGCGCGCCTCAAAGAGATGTCAGCACCAACTGACGGGGTCGAAAGACCAATGCCTGCTGGGGTTGCGGGTTTGTCCGAAAGGGATATCGCGGCCCCGGCACACGGGCAACGGAAGGAACACGGATGGGTTTTAGTCAGTAAAAGTCTGACACACCCTCTCGCTCTGCCCAGAGCGGGAGAAGTCATTTGACGATTTCCCATCTTCAAAAAAAAAAAAAAAAAAACAAATACTTTTTAATAAACGCTCCTGTAGCGTAAGGTGCAAATCACGTTTGTTACTAGAGATCGTTTACTTTTAAATTGCACCCCTCTCCACTGCTTGTTGCATACTCATTTCAAACGTTTGTATGGAAATTTTAATGGAGTAGCGTGCAGTTTTAAATTAACCTATTGACCGCTTGGTTTTATATCAATTGCCGTTCCAGCGCCGAGCTCATAAATCGACTAATAAATACCTAACGAATACGATCGTGCAATGAAATAAAAAACAAAAACCGAACGCGAAAGGCGGCACGGGCACGAAATCATTTGACGTATTACTGGAGACTTGGATGACACTTTCACAATATTACTATTACTTATCATCTAGAATTCGAACATGTATTCGATTACGGAATGTTTGCCGAGACTCGGTAGAAGTAGCGCCTTGGCAGACCATTAGCCAGGTGGTTGAACGACCTACAGAAGATTTCAGGGAAAACATGGATGAGACTCGCACAGACCAGGGAAGCATGGCACAAAAGGGGGGGAGTGGGTGTAACAAGACTGCCGATGATGAAGAGGATTAGATTACCGACAAAAATGCTTTTAGAAAATGCGTTAATGTCACATCTATTTTGTTCTTTTTGGTGTACAATAAAGCATATTCTATCTAGCATAATCAACCTTCAATGTTTCGTCGACTACTGGTACACAGACAGGCTTCCTCTTTTCGAGAGGGAGTGGGCTATAATCTACCACGCGGGCCCAATGCGGGTTGGTAGATGTCACATGTCTCCGATTTTTTGGTTCTAGACCATACCGGTTTCTCTCTGGTATATTCTATCTATCAATATATTATTGTGTTCTGAAATCTGAAGTATTTAAAAGGACTTTTGTTGTTGTTGGCGACTGTGTTCGCAACCGGCGCGCGTTTTATCGAAGCACAATGACTTAATATAGTTTCTGGCCGTAAAGACAGAAGTTAGCAAGAGTGTATCTACCCTAAAGCACCTGTCCTACCATCTACGATTGGCGAGAAGCGAGTACAGCTAGCAACTAGAAAGGCGCTGGCGAGCAAAAAGCAGCGAGTGTATAGTTCGGCTAGTTTTGTGGCTATGGGCGAGTGCCCGAATGCAACGATTAGAATGACTAACCCATTCAGTCGCTCGCGTATGTACCAAGCGAGTCTCTCAGCGAGTGTTCCGCCAGCCAAACGAGCGACGCTATGCGACTATTTTCTTTAATAGCTCTTGCCGCTGCCAAGAGCTATTACACACACAAGCTAGTGCGAGAGTACTCGCTGGCAGTGTGAACAGTCAGCGATCAACTTTTAGAGGTATGAGGAACAGGGTGTAAAGTACACTCATCCTCTATAGAAAAGGGAGGATCCTCCGACCAAACGAGAGTCGTGTCTGGCTGGCAACTGCCCGACGATTGATGTTGGGGAAGTTATACATATGCTGTTCGCGCGGTAAATTCTAATTGCGCGATGCAGGATTTTGTGTGACGTCAGGATTTTGTGTGGCGTCAGGTCATTGATGCGTAGTTCGCATGTGGTTATGTAGATGCAGCCACAAACTAATAATATATGCGTCTCTTTTACCTACATTTTTAGTACATTTCTTGAGAGAGAAAATAGTCGATAGGTAGTCGCTTCCTCGTCGGCGGGCGGTGGGACAGGTGCCTCATGCAGACGGCGTGTGTTTATGTGCGTATGTATGTGTTGACTTACCAATATTGCCTGACATCCATATTGCCCACTGTACTATAATATGTGACGCGTCATTACTGCACATGTAGGCTATCGTCCTCTCCGACTCGCCGACTGAAATGTACAGTAATTGATGATTATTAAATGGTAAACAACACTATTAGACTTTTACTAGATATGGCGTCTTATACGGAGACTATCAAAATTAAAATAGTATAATAATTAAGAAAGATTTTTTTTTAAAGCGGTTCCTGTGAAATTTGCAAGAAATTAAAAAAATAATTATCTTATACTCGAAAACTATCAAAAATCGCGGAACATAAATGGGGTATTTTCGGGTACCCCTCGGTTGGAGGAATCAATTTTTTTTTATGACGTCACTATTTTGACTATCCTGTATATTGGTAGTTTCCATACCCAACTGTGCAGATATCTCCTGCGAGAGCACGGAGGCTGCTTGGTACAGGCCAGCGTATGTGTAGATGCCAAACTCATCTTGTAACGCCACCCGCGTCGGGAACAACAGAGCTCTGCGGAATACTGGAACCACTCCACCTGAGAAGGAAACATGCTTATTTATTTGAATTATCTTTGAAAACGTATTTGTTTATTTAAACACCATTAATCTATTATTACAGGTTGCCCTAATAGGATAGGCTCACATATTATTTAATTTATCATAAAATCTACAGCCTTTTTCACAAACATGTTGGGGTAACAGGTTGTGGAGGTCAGATAGCCAGTCGCTCCATGTAAAATACTGGTACTCAGCTGCATCCGGTTAGACTGGAAGCCGACCCAGACATAGTTGGGGAAAGGCTAGGCATTGATTGATTTTTATGGTGAACTCAAAAGGTATGGTTATTTATTATAATGGATAGTATATTGGCCAGAAGTCTTTACATAACTGGCGAAATGTGGGTGCACTACAGGGTCAAATTAACCAGCGAAACTTGACAGACGTGTTAGATTTCTATAAACAAAATAATCTTTGGTGATTTTTTTTTTTGGGGGCTCTGGCCGTTAGTTACTTGAAGTATGAGTTGACAAAATCAGTTATCGATACCAATCAAGTCTGTGAAGTTTACACAACAAGACTGATTTGTCTAGTGATATTTCAAGTAACTACACTAAAACGTTCAATGACCCCAAAAAAACATTATTAATTTTTTTTGTATGTCGATACCCATAACGTCTGCGGAGTTTCGCAAAATAATTTAATTTGGCCTTGTATAATGTGCACCTCTGCCTAACCTTTCGGGGATTACAGGTGTGATGTTATGTTATGTGTAGATAGGTAGCTTATAAAGATACGACTGCCAATATTATAGATTAATACAGATGGTTAACTCAGCATTTTAGGTATGACGCTACAAGTAGGTACGCGGCGGGCTCGACTTGTCGAATTCAGTGGGCGTCACGTAGTCAGAAGATATAAGGGTTACGCGATAGAGAGGCAACTTCCAGGTGAATATAACTGTAGGTAATTAGCGCTGCGCGACCTGAATTGCACTTTATTGTGTCAAAAGTCGCTTTTTATTTAAATTATTTTGCGGAGTGTCCCATCTGTACAGATCTGTACCAATTTTAAAAATATGAAAGTCAATGATTGCATAGTCTTGTTAAATAACTTACTATTGCTAGTGAATATTATCTATGAAAACTTTTTATCATATTTTGTGCCAATGTTTATATGTATCCGATATTATTACAAAAACATTTATTTTAAAGCACCTACTGATAAAAAAGTATAGATAACAATTTTAAAATTTACATAATGCATAAATAACAAAGAAAACCGGCAAATTGGTAAATATTGTTTAGATAAGTTTTTTTTGACCTTTTGATCCAGAAGAGTTTAATATGATGTAGAATCTTTTTTTTATTTTGTTCTTCCAACTGAACAGTCAGCTGTGCTGCTGGGGAGGTTGTTGCGCCACTTCTTCTTCCCAGCTAATGCACTAGGAAGTGGTGAAGGGTGGGCGTTTTGGGGGACTGTTTTATGTAATTTCGACGTTCGAAAAGTGCTGATTCTCAGCCTAGTTTGAATAAATGACTTTTAGAATTTTGAATTGAAGACGAAGTCAAATGACTAGTCAAAAAATGAACTACAAAGTCAAAACCAATTTGTATTAGTTCATCTGTATATACAAAGCGAAAGGTCACTCATTTACTCCCTGTTTAAGAGGGTTTATCCTAAAAGTTGGCAACGTCGCAAATAACTGTCAAATATTTACCTTTTTTGATTAATATAGCAATCTTACTGTATGGAAATAAGAAATGTGGCTAACTAGCGAACTAGAATATTAATAATGAATTGCAATTATAACATTGAATTTGATGTTGTACCCGTTTTAGGTGTAAAAAAGGCATTTGGAAAGTTTCCAAATACTTTTTTTACATCTAAAACTAAATATTTGGTGCTACGATATTAATTATTGCATTTCATTAGCCAAATTAATGAAAACAGCGAAATATTTGACATCTATTTGCGACGTTGCCCACTTTCAGAATAAACGCTCTTAAACAGATAAATAAAATTGTCATGGCAGTTGTGGGATCTTTTAGACAAAAAGTGTTCCACAGAACGGTCCCACGACAGCAATGATAATTTTTAACAGTTTTTGTAATTTCCAGGACGAAGATACAGTAACTTCTACTATACACTGACAAACAATATAAAAAAGTCACTTGCAAAGTGAAAAAAAAATCTAAATAAATCTCCTAAACCATACAAGTTAGCTACCTGAAGTAAAAAAAATCTGGTAAACAGTATAATAGGTGTTTTTTATGCGCTATTAAATACACTTGAATATTGCTTTTTACTTCAAGAAGCTATGTTGCGTGGTTTCGGAAATATTTCATGGTAATTTAGTGGCTTTTTATGGTTCCATAGTAAAGAAGGAACTCTTATAGTTTCGCCATGTCCGTCTGTCTGTCCGCGGCTTAGCTCAGAGACGGTTAGTACTAAAAAGCTGTAATTTGGCATATGTATACATATTAATCATACACAGAGTGGTAAAATTAATTGTAGAAAAAAAATTTTTTAGAGTACCTCTGAGTCCCTACACGTAAAGTGGGGATTTTTTTATCATCTACCCCATGATGTGGGGTATCGTTAGAAAGGTCGTTCAAAAAAATTGAGTTTGTGGAAACCATTTTTGGATTCAGGGATCTGTTTGTGAAATATTAAGCTTTTAACTGATTTTTTTTGTTAGACTCAAGTGTGCCCCCTGCCCTGCCAGCTAAATGGTTGTACTTGAATTTGTGAAAAAAATTAACAGCAGTAGTTTAAACGAGTATAACGAAATTAAAAGGAAAACTATCAAAGGTAAGTAGGCTGTACAGGTTAACGAGTAATAATCAACCAACTTAAATTTACAGTTTAAAAAACATGATCTCCCATACATTCCATACGGGAGAATATGTTTATCAACTACAATGTTACGTTTTTTCTTGGGATAAATTCAACTACGGAATCCTTCATTATGCGTGGTCCGACACGCACTTGGCCGGTTTTTTATATTGCTCGTCAGTGTATTTGAGTAAAGATAAACAGTTGACTATCTGATAACATTGCAGCATTCTTATCAAAATGAAGCAGTGCTACACTATCATCTTACACAAGAGCGGATGCAGGGGGGCACAGCACAGGGTAACGTGCTCTCTCCCACAAATGGTTTAAGTAAAATAAAATCGAATCGTCTGAATGGACTGACTTAAATGCATATCTATCAAGACGTTGCTTTAATCATGAACGCTGAAGAAGGAAGCTACTATATCTTCATTCAAAAAGAATGAATCCAAAAAACAGCACAGTGCAATACAAGATATGGGAGACACTTCTTATCTGTCTGGCCCCCTCCTATAAATAAATCCTGGATCCGCCCTTGATCATCATTTTAATCATCATGACATCGCAAAAATCATCCTACATATGATAAGATAGAAGGATATCAATCTATATCGATATTATTATGTAAAAATCAATTGGCGTGCTTTAGTCTCGTAAAGAAGAAAATCGAAAATGGGTCGACCAATTTGAATACTTAGATTTTTTTTTATTTAGGAAAAACCCAAAGGAACAGCCAAGAAATCGAAAAAATCGAAATAAAAAAATACAATAGACGACGTATATTTAGTAACCTAATCCGCTTAACTGTTCTTAAAGAGTCATAAAGAACCCTGTAAGAAATCGACACGTGTTGCCACGTCAACGGTCGACCAGACTGCTCTCACCGCTTGACGTGGCAACAAGTCGTGTCCGGGTTCGCAACAAGTCAATCGTCATCCTGAAGATGCCTCGGTGAGAGGTGAAACACGTGTCGATTTCTTAAAGGGTTCCTTATGACTCTTTATGAAAATTTAAGCGGATTAGGTTACTAAATATACGTCACCTATTGTATTTTATCATGGATTTCCGCAAAGTCACGCCTGAGTCAATTAACAATCGAAATTATGTCTCATGTGGTACGAAGTTTATCGGCTATCTAATTGCATAACACATTTTCGTAAATGATTATGACTAAGCCGTTTCATTTTGACTGTTCAACAACTTTCATTGCGTTATTTACGTTGTTGAGCAGATTTTTATTTCGAACTTATGAAGCAATGGATTAGCAATTTGTTTCAAAACGATTCCGATTGTGAATGATTGTGTATTAAGTAATTAGGGTACAGGTCATCTAGTGAAGAATAAAAATTGATATCAATTGAAAAACGGTGTGATTGAAAAAAGCGGCCAACTGCAAGTCGGAAGTACAATAATTAACACTACATACATTTATTAAATATTTTAGTTAAAAAAACACCTTTCTTGTCCCCTCGTCCCCAGACCCCCGTAAATTTTTAACTTTATATTATTTTTAGTATATGCGGCCATAGCAACACACACTGTGAAAATTTCAAGTGTCTGTCTATTACAGTTAAAAAGATACAGCCCTGTGACAGACCGACGGATGAACAGTAGAGCCTTAGTAATACGGTTGGCTTCCTTTGGGATTAGAACCCAAAAAAAAAAACATTGAGAATATTTTCTTAATATAATTTTTGTTGCTTGTTAGGCCAATTGAATAAAACAAAATTAATTAACATCACAGAAATGAATGATGATAAAAGATGCCCTGTTAGATATAAATATTATTCTTATTTCTAAGCCTTCCCTAGGAATTATCATAAGAATCAGTCCTATGCTCATCAACAATACAAAGGCCTACAAATAAATACAAATTCAATTCCCCATTCAAATCCCCTTAGTAAGACATGTCCATTTGTTCTGTATTATTGAAAAGGTGTAAAATTTAATGAATTTTGTCAAAGTAAAGAAATGGGCATAACTGCTAAGCAGGTTCATTTCTTAAGTATCATCTTCCTGATGAGCCCTGCCCGGCAAATTAAAACGAAGTTATTAAAACAGATCATATCTAAACTTTGATTGTTTATTTGCTAGATCGAAATGACATTTATGTCCACATTTTTCTTCTGTTTGTCTGTATGTCCACATTGTTCTTCTAAACCACGCAACAGATTTTGATGAGGTTTTCACCATCGTTTACAGAATTTATTCTGGAAGGTTTATGTGTATAATATGTTAATATTAAAGTTATGTTTACCTAAGGAATATCGATGATTTGTCAAGTCGTAAAAACCGTGCGAAGCAGGCCTTCACATTAGTGAAGGTCCTCCTGCAGAGAATGATTCAAGGGTCCTTGGTGAGAGTAACTCGGTAATGAGATTATTTACTAGGTTATTTTTATGTTGACAGTAAATGTCATTTTTGTCTAGCAAATAAAAAATCAGAGTAGAGAGAGAGATATAATTATATACACTTTTTAAGGGGTGATTACTATGGCTGCCAAAAAGACCTCAAACGCCTAATGATCTCAGAAAACCTATATCCTATAGCACTCGTTTATAAACACACAAGTTAACTAAATGACTGAGATGATAGTAGCCGACCGCCCGTTTTTCATGAAAAACAACTATTTTGACAGCCATTTTTAAGCCTAATGTAATTTGGCTATAATAAGTCGAAATGACTTACCATTTCTTATATCTTGGTTAAATCCGTTCAGCAATTCCGTGTTAATTTCTTCTTTAACTGCACAGCCCGTAACATTCCTATAAGACGTGATTCCAAACGGTTTTCTCATAAGCCGGTTAAAAATTCTTACAGTGCGAAGGCCCAATTCCATGGTGATACACCTACAACTATCGATTATTCTATTTGAAAATGTCAAGCAAGTCGGTCTTTCACGCTTCCACCATAGAAATAATAGTAAGCTATGAGCTAAATTAAAATATATTTTCGTTAAAAGATAAGATCAAGAGACAAAGATAATGGTTATTTTTGTAATGACAAACAGCTGACAATGACATGACAAACATGACAGATTGCAGATTAGAATCAGGAAATGTCAGTGTCACATGATTCTTCAGTGTGCGTGTATCCGATCACAATACTGCCGTCATAATGAAAAAAGGCACAACTAACATTTTATAAATATGGAGAAAATCGACTTTAAAGTTTTTATTGGTTTTTGGCGAAAAATATTGACTTACACATTATTTTTCGAAAATAGATGAATTAAAATAAATTCATTATCACGATTCTTATACAACTAATGAAATGTAAGTTATTATTTTATTACTATTTATTAAATAATCAACATTTTCCCTTTCAAAGTAACAAAAAAAAATAACTAAAGTTATTAATATTACGAATAAAGGGCATAACTAACCAATTGCGACTTTTCATTCTGACATTTTGGGAAAAAATATGAAATATTACAATGAAAAGGCATATTTATTAAAATGTGCCTTTTCATTTTAATAATTATACAAAAAGAAACAGGTAATAAAACAATTAGGAAATAATTATAATTTTTTTATTTTAAAAAGGTAACAAAAATTATCGTCTCACAACTTTAAAAAATTTACATTAGTTAACTGAAATTACCAGTCTTCAAGAAACTTATTTGTTTTTTTTAAATCACAGTCAGGTTATTAAATCAACTTCTAAAAGTCTTATAAGAATGTTTGTTAAATATGGCACTTTTAAGGTTATCACAATTACAATCATTCTGGCCATGCCCTACAAACAACATTAAAATTATCAAAATAGGAATAAACACAAACTAATTAAAAAATTAAAGGAAAAACCTTCATCAAGGAACTTAGGTATTAGTTTCTTTTTTTTATAAAAAAAGGATATTTAATCAGCTACTAGTAGAAGTTTTATAATAATGTTTTAACATTTTTAAGGTTATCACCTTTTTGAACAATTCTAGCCATGTCCTTTGAACAACATTAAAATTAACAAAATAAGAATAAACAAAAAAAAAACTATTTGAAAAATAAAAAACCTTAGGTACATTATTATGTTAAGTAATTAGGTAAGTTATCACAATCATCAAGGCACTTATAACTAGAACTTCAGTCAAAATGAGTAAATTAATAAAACAATCAGTCTTCATAAATATGAGTTAGATCAGCTGAGCGGTCATTTACGGGTAAGCTTTCCCAAAAATGCCTTCGATTAGCAGGCATAAGTGGTCCAAGTTTAGTGAGTATAGCGGATTTCCTTTCACTCGTGATACCCCTCGGAGTAAGTTTTTGGCGTGGTGCTGGAATACCTTGTCTAAGATCTTTTAACCTAAGGAAATCTAATTCAAAATACTCATCAGTGCCATGGCTATTTTTGTAAAATAATAAATGGAATCCCCTGCGAAAATTAGCCTCGGCAATACCATTCAAATAAGCTCGAGGGTTGGAATTTTTCAATTTGAATGTTGAGGAGCAGTCTTCAAAATCAAAAAAATCTTGAATAATCATCTTCTTTACTATTGTGCGAGAGCCAGTATCAGATACAGCTTTGCAGAAATCCTCAAAGTCGTATACACGTTTTTTTGTTTTAAGAGATCGTTCCACTCTGTGGTGGAATTCATCAGCAGCCATGAATGTATGACCAACTTCTAAATACCGCAAAGTAATACTTTCAAAACTAACTTCGGCAGAGTTTATCAGATATATCAAATAAGAATAAAGCGTCCAATTTTTATTTTGTGCTGCACAGTTATCAAGCCACAAAATTACGTGCTTTAGGTCTCGGTTTTCTATAAAAAAAGCCCTGAAGCAACTTACAATGTCCTCTTTTTTTCTGCCAGACGTTCCTTCGTGCCATAAAACGGCAAAAGTGTGACCAACTTCGTGTATTTTTTTGTCTCCTAACGGCACAAAACTCTGGTTGAAAACAATAAGCCGCGGGCAGAACATCACGGTTTTGAATTCATCCATACGGGGTAACATAATAACTTTTTCCAGGTCTACAGCAAAAATAACAGTATCAGCATTATTCTTTTTCTGAGTCTGGTTATCAGCATCTTCTTCATACTTCTTACGAGCTAAAATATACTTTTCGTGATGTTCTTCATAACTTTTACATGCTTGACAACCCCTGTGCCTAATTTCTGAGTTAGGGTTATGAATTGTAAATTTTTCACATTGCTCACACTCTTCGTGGCCTAATTTGGCAAATGAGATATTAAGTTCCTTTACAAGTTTTCTGTAAAAACCGTACGATACTTTCGTTTCAGGCGCATTTTCACAGTAGTGGTCATACATGATTCGAATACTGAGATCAGAAGGCAAATACTTTTTGTTAGGGGCATGTTCTCGCCTGTAATGGGACACAGCAGGACGGAATGACATTATATGCTCAATGATTTTAGTATTATCTATTTTCCTTGGATTTGGGTTGTGTCCGCGGCCATCAATGAGGGATTCTGGGTACGATGTATTATTCTTATTATCAAGAACATTTCTTACAGCCTTACAATTATTTTGGTTATAGCCTAGGGTGGTTAAGAAAAATGTTTTGCATACTGGAATTTTGTCACCATTTTCGTCTGCCAAAAAATATGATATGGTTTTAGATCGTATGTAATGTTTACTATTTTTGTCATTATTTTCTCTGTCCTTTGGCCTATCCGGTTTTCTTTGACTAGTATGACACAAAAAGAAGTATTTTTGTTCCATCCATGACATTTTTCGAAAATTGTTATTCACTACTTTGCGATACTCTTCTGAAAAGCGCGCTGAACATTTTTTTTTGCAGACATCCTCGCGGCAACCTGGTTTTACAAAATATTTGTTTCTTATTTTTTCCTCCGCCTTCAGTCTCTTCCGATACTTTATGCTAACGTTATAAGTTTTGCGCTTTCTAATAGTTCCTTTCTTAGTCAGCTGAACATGGTTGGTTTCTTCATCTGATTCTGCCGATGATTCTAAAATTGTTTTTGCTGGAACTGGCTGCGAGCATGGTATAAAGTCTTCTGAGTCAGACCCATCTGTATCGCTGTTTTTTTCCCGTACTTTTGGTAATTCATAATTTTTATCCAATACTGAGTCATCAGAATCAAAATCAGATTCTGTATCTAACACAGATAGCGGTGCCACAACATGCTCCGAGCTTGATGCTTGCACCGAGTGTTGAACGCCACTGGTTGACGGCTCGGTAGACCATAATGGTCTCCCGAGGTAGGCGAATGATTCGCCTACACCATTATCGTTGCGTAAAGCAGCACTAACTAATCTTGCGCTTCGTGATTGCATATTGCTGAAAAAAGAATTAAGTCTTTGATAAAAATGACCTGGTAGTATAAATCCAGTAACAATTATTGCGCGTATTCTAAATTATTTACGATTAGGTAGATACCTACTAAAAATTTCGTTATATTTTTAAACTAAATTGCAATTAATCACTCAAAAATGTAGCCAATAAATACTAATACATTATTATATTCATATTAATGTGTCACAAAAGAAGTTTAATATAATAAAAACACCCAAATGTAACAAAAACTTAATCTTACCAGCGCAGCACAGACAAGCGTGGACTCGTCGAGACACGTCGGGCACAACTGGCGCGTTTCAATCAAACCCTGCCCTCCTTTCCTCACCCCTAATCGTAAATAATTTAAAGAAAAGGCACAACTGGTTATTTGTGCCTTTTATACATAAATTAATTGAGCCATGCATGGATCATTAATTAAGTAGACAGGGCACATCTGGCATTTGAGCCTTTTCTTTATGTTATGTTGTAAGTGTGCCTTTTCAAAGTAGTTTTTAGTAAAAATCTGTATGAAGTAATAGTCACATCTACGTATTTGTGCCTTTTCAATATAATGGTAAATAAATGTGCCTTTTCATTCTATAAAACATGAATATTAGTCTCATTTGTGCCTTTTGGGCCTACTGTATCTCCGAATTCCTTGAAGATAAAATTCTATAAAAAATTGAGTAGATGTGCCTTTTTTTTCTGATTCTAAATATGTATATAACTCAATTTTGACAAAAATGTTAGTTGTGCCCTTTTTTCTTACGACGGCAGAATACGTCTATGGATCACAGTGTAAACAAAGCAAAGCATATTCACGAAAACTCTGCGGAATCACCACCCACACCACCCCTTTTTCGTAGACCAAAATTATGATTAGCTGCTAATCATAATTTTGGTCACTGAGTCACTGCCGATGCTACTAGCATCGGCAGTGACTCTTACGCAGCTGTAGATGGCGAAGTCTTTCGGAAATGGCATGAGCAGTTCCAACATTTCTTTCCCAAAGGAGAATGAAATCTTCAAACAGGTGGTTGACCCTCCCGAGTTCCCGTGAATCAGGCTAAGCATTGCCCACACAGTACTTTATGCATTGCCATAAAACGTGAAAATGCCGCCAGCATAGAACACTATTATCCTAACGGGCCGCCCCAGTCGTCTGTTTGGGTACTTTACCAGTTGACACTCGCAACGATGCGGAGGAACTTTTCGACGCTATATTTTAGTTTGTTTAATAGTTTTAGGATAATACTACATTTTTAATTAATTAATTAGGTATATGAGTATGAATATAATAACATAAAGACGTGAGAACCGGATTGATCTTTGAGTAATGTAATGCTCCAAATAGTCCGTGGAACTCCAATCCAAAACGTCAAAAAATTGTTAGCAAAAGCAAAACATAATCTGTGCGTGCAGCAAAACGTCATTATTTATTGTTGCTTGTGTTTTGTGTTGTGATTTTAATATTTTTCAAACTGTTATTAAATAAAACAAATATGGTAGTAAACGCTCCAGATTCGCCTGTACAGGCTGAAGTCATATTTGTAATAGAGGCGACGGCTGCTAACGGCGCGTACATAGGAGAATTGAAATCAAACTACATAGTCCCAACTTTAGAGTAAGTATATTCGTTTATTTACCCTAATTCTAGCCCTGTGGTTCCTAACTATAAAGATCACGACTAGTTGAGCTGTTCAAAATGATTATGGAAGGATTTATTCTAAAACTAAGCCCAGATATGCCGAAAATACTAGATATTCTGAGTGCTGGCAATTTAAAGCTCTTAAACCTTTGGGACCTTTATTCAGCTAAGAAATGATAAGGATAACAAACATAAGCTAGGCACAGACTCGAATCAGAAATTATGGATGTAGTATTTCAGTTTGTAGAGCATTTATTTGGGCATTAAGTTAAACATTGTTAGGCATAATCCCTCATGCTTCATTCCCCTCTCTTTCATACGTGATACACCAAACATTATCTAGCTATAATAAGTTCTGAGTTCAGCTATACAATTACTAACAAATGCATGCACTGTCTGGACAGGTCTACTGAAATCTGTGTGGTTCTTTACTCAAAAGACCATCTCAAACACTAATTGCATGTACTCACGAGACCTGACCAAGATTATGACTGGCTTTAAAAGAGACTGTGTAACAGTTTTTATTCAGTGTTTCTCCTCAGAGTAGATAGGAAACACCATCCTCATCTAAGTATTTTTTTATGTGTAAAAGTGTTGTTTAAGTAATTCTAAGTCTCCACATCACCGGGAGTCCTAATGCTATTTGAATTTGTAATGCTACCTTGAACAATAAAGTTTTTATTATTTTATTATAATATACAGAAATAAATATAAAAAACTAGCTGTGCCCCACCCTTCCACCCACATAAGTCTCGATCCCATGGTAATATTGGGATAAAAGTATCCTATCTCCTAACCAAGGTCATGGTCTACCCAAGTGCCAAATTTCATCCAAATTCGTTCAGCCGTTTTAGTGTGAAAGGGTAACAGATAAACATACTCACTTTCGGATATATAATATTAGGATTTATACATTGCCCATCAGAAATAGAAATGTAATCCATGATAATTTTTATGTTTCCAGATACTTCCATGGTGGACCATTAGAAGAAGGAGGTGGTAGTGGCTCGGTGTACAGCATAGTTTCGTACAAAGCTGCTGACTGCCACCCTGGTATTCCTGTTGCTACCTTCGGCCCCTACACATGCCCGCAAACCGTTGTGGAGACGGTAGATAAAATACAGTAAGAGGACTTCTTTTTTGACAGAAAAAATATTGCTTATGAAAAGGCAGTAATGTTGCTTATAGAAAAGTAAAATATGTAATGAAATGAAATTGTTTATTCTGTAAATATAATATCGGAATCAATTTACAAGTCATATTTTAAAGATCTACAAAGGAATCACCTACTACTATTTCCATACTTTGATCAAAATCACTCAGTTGAGGTTGAGGCCTAAACCTGCAGCCTAATTGAATAATTCACTTGCAAGTATTATTTATGTTAATATGAATCCATACAAAAGAAAATAATTATGTTTATTTAACAACACTTTACCAATCTGCTCTAAGCTCTGCTGTAGCGCTTGCAACCACTAGATCAACGAGGCAGTAAAAAAAACAAAGAAAAACAATAAATAAAATGGAGATTAAATCTGCAATATAAACATATCCACTCCATGAATTGATAAGTTGTTTTCAATCAAAGACAACCTTAAGAACATGTTGTACCTTTCCTGATTCTTCAAATATCTGAAAATAGACATAATCATATTAAAAAAAAAAAACAAATCTAATAACAAACAGCTAATATATTACAGAAAAAAGTAATAGACAATATTCAATGTTCATAGACTAGCTGTGGGATACATGACAGTAAAATAAACGCTAGGGTTACAGATTAATTAATAGAAAAATATAAATAAATATTTTCGCGGTTTACAACTGCGGTTTCACCTTAGGACTTTCAACTTATATGGAGCACATGCGAAAATGTCTATAAATGTACGTATGTATAAAAGTCTTGCAGGCATCGACCATCCTGCAAACACATAATAACATTCTTCAAACATATACAGATACATCGGCGGCCACGCAGAAAGCCGAGCATGTGTCACAGAAGCCCTCACAGCGGCGCTCGCTTGTTTCGACGAGCTCGGCCGAACTGACATACCTATACACGTGCTTCTACTATGCTGTTCACCTCCTTACTCTGCGTATGCTGGAGGATTGGTACCGGCTGGTATGTACTTTTTATAACCTGCCGCGAATTTTTAGGGGTAACAAGACACCTGTAGTCCCCAAAGGGTTAGGCAGACGTACGTATAGTACACCCACATTTCGCCAGTTCTGTTTAAGTCCCATGTAATAAGGGGCGAGCCAATAGCCATCAACCCGGCACAAATCCAGACTCCAGGATGGTACTGAGAAATTCCAGATCTAAAAGTCCAATATCACTTTGGCCGACCCGAGAATTGAACCCAAGACCTTATGCTCAGCAGTACAGCTAGACCGACCGACCGAAGCTTCGTTTTCGGCCATTTTCGGGCAAAAAATCATGTTTCGTTTTTTTCATTCGTTTTCATAAACCAGCTATTTTTGGCCATAAACCAGCCGAAGGTGTGGCTAAGCCGAAAATCAGAAGTTCGTGAATTGTCGCAATCAATACAACAAGAAATACACGAAATTTTGTATCCTCTGGAATTATCGTATTTTATATTTCTTTTAAAACCTATACCTACTCTTTCTCCGCTAGGTTTAAAATAAACTAGTACCTATTTAATTGAGTAACGTAATCTGCTAAGTTTAATTTCAATTTAATTAAATACTTACGCAAACCTCGCGACAAGCTTTAATGATCATATAAATTGTGTATAATGAGGTTATAAGTTGATGGTTAAAATTTTAAAAGAACATTTTATTTTCTTCTTTTTAGAGCATTTAAATAAAAGCTTTTTTTTAAAGGTTTTTTTGCTTTTATTTTATTTTTACTTTTTAGTTATTAACCTGCATTTTTATTCTCAGCGAACCCTTTCATTTAATACCCATACTATAGGAAAGCATAAAAAACTTCAAACGTCCGCCATATTGGATTAAGAGTGATGTCAGAATATTTTTTTAATTATTCTCGGCAAGCCCTTTCATTTGATACCCATATTGCAGAAGTGCATAAAAAATAACTATTCCGCCATCTTGGATGTTCCGCCATATTGGATTTAGAATGACGTCACATTATTTTTCGAGTCACTCTCAACAAACCCTTTCATTTGATACCCATATTGTAGAAATGCATTAAAAATAACTATTCCGCCATCTTGGATGGTCCGCCATATTGGATTTAGAATGACGTTACACAGCTTATCGTGTATTGTCATCCAAACTAAACGTGTATACAAAATTTCAGCTCAATCGGATGAAGATATCTGCTTCAAAATTGAGTAGCAAGATTCCACCAGAACAAACATTACATACATACATTGCAAGTTAAATAAAAGCTTTTAATAAAAAACAAACAAGTTTTCAGTGTACAGCGGAAATATTAATATATTTTTTAATGTCTAAATAATTTTCGTTTTCAGTATTGTTTTCGGCCGAAAATAAGATTAAAGCCGAAGTTTCTTCTTCGTTTTCGGCTGAAAATCCATTTTAGGTCAGACGCTATAGTTCCTATTCGTAGATACAAGAGATTCCTTTTCCGATAACTTGTATTGATCTAGGTCAGTGGTCGGCAAGCCGCATGCGGCTCTTTGGACTATAAGAATGCGGCTCTGAACAAATATCGATGAGTGCGAGCGTAGGATATGCGCGGGGGTCGGGGTTTCGGTCATTAAGCAAGATATCATGTTTTATTTAAAATTCAAACTATATTTCCGAATTATTTTCACCAAAAATTTATAGGAAATCGAAAATTAATGATTTACTGTACCTTTCAAAGTTTTCCAAGGTGAACTTGTTAATAAGTAAGATGCCTTCATTATTTTATTATCAGTCGATATGATGATGATGAAGAAGGCATCCTACCATCCTACTTCTTAAGCAAGTTAATTTTTGGAAGCGTTGTGACCATTTTAAAAGATTAATGGTGGAGTTTCTTCTCCATACGAAAACTACCTTTTAAGCGGCGACTAGAATCAATTCAATTTTTTGTAAATTTTGACGTTCAAAAGTACCTTTTATGTGCCTAATTGAAATAAATAATTGACACTGACGTTGGAGTACAAGAGGATGGGAGTTTTAAGGATTAAGAAAAATGTATTGAGACAGTTTAGACACACAGAAACGATTGGCTCCCATAAGAAATCTTAGTCGTCAAAGTATTGATTTATTTGAGTTTGCCGACCACTGATCTAGGTGCCCCAGCGACCTTAGAACAAGCAGCCCGCCTCCTAGCTGACCGCGGCGTGCAAGTGTCGGTCGCGTCAGCACGCCGCGTGCCCGCCTTGCACGCGCTGTACGAGCACGCCGGCGGGGAGCTGCACCAGGCGCAGCAGAGGAACTATGCTAAGGTAACAACTATCTGTAGAACAATCCATCTGCGTGCTGAACGCGGCATGCAAGTGTCAGCTAACTTCAACTGTCAAATTTCGGGTTTAAGTATTCAAATTATCTATTCAAATTCAAAGCACTCAATTTGTAATTGGCACGGTACGTTTTCTGATCCATTTGTTTACATTTTTATCTGATACTTTTGAAACAGATCATACATTGCTTCCTTCTGATCCTAGTCATGGCTCTTTGATTTAAACTTGTTTATTAACAGGAATAATAATTAAAACTGATTTTCTTA
Source organism: Agrochola lota (assembly GCA_947364205.1). Taxonomy (NCBI): domain Eukaryota; kingdom Metazoa; phylum Arthropoda; class Insecta; order Lepidoptera; family Noctuidae; genus Agrochola; species Agrochola lota. The sequence goes on along the minus strand of OX376239.1, from coordinate 11,535,830 downwards.
TATCTTACATTTTTTTAAATTAATTTTCTTTCCACATAAAAAAAATAAATACTTAACTGCATTTTCCAGGATCCCCGTCACCTAGTATTGCTCCGTGGGTACAGTTTAAAGGAGCGACCGCCGAGCCCCGCGCCGCCGCCCGTGCCTGACATACAAGCCGACGTCTATGGGTCAGTCCTGAACTACATAATCTGCGTTCGCAATTCATTTGCCAAACATATAAACAAACAAGAGTTTTAGGAAAAAACAACTGTAATGCCTACAGATAAGGTTCAGTTTGCGCTACAACTTAAATCCAAACGAGTCGTGTTTATGTTTTCGATTTTGGGTTGAAGACCGCTGATAATCTTGACACTAACAAGTATGAGTTGAAAACCGTAGTTTTTTTTTGTTTTATCGTGTTTATATATCGGTATTCATAACGTATGTGAAGTTTACACAAAATAACTAATCTGCGTTCGCAATTTATTTGCCAAACATGAAAACAAACACGAGTTTTAGGAAAAACTACCGTAATGCCTACACATAAGGTTGAGTTTGCACTACAACTTCATATATTTTAATGACTCTTTCAACAGTACTAGTTTGTCTAAAATCAACTTTATTTACACGTGTATAAAGTTGGGGTTCGTCTTAGTGGAAAACTCGTGAATTCGTCGAAATTCGATTACATACACTCACGCCTTCTTCCCATGGAGGCAGGCAGATACTACAGAACGCAATCTGCTACGATCCTTACATACTCCTTATGTTCCTTTACGTTCATACATTGCACGCCAGTTACGAGTACTAGGCACCTGACCGTTCTGCGTTCGCATTTTAAACACAAATAATGATTGATGATACCCTATTGGAAACAAGGATTTGAATGTGGAATAGACAATTTACTGAAGTGTTTGGTCCGAGATTTTCGAATAAAATCATTGAAATAATGATTTTATTTTTATCGGTTAAAAATAAATACAATAGCGAAGTAAAAAGGAGGATTATGATTTTGACCGGTAAGTATGTATGTTCATCTGTTACCTCATAACTTCTAAACTACTCATGATAATTTGACAAATGAGGTATCGTTGGAAGCGTCTTGATCTTCCGCTGGTCTTCTTTTCGTGTGATTAGTGACTAACCTGGTGTCAGAGTTTTAAAGCCGCCCATGGGCCTCTGACTTGGCTTCACATGCCGTTGAGAAATATCTTATCTCTATTTCTCGCAGCCAAGGCCGCGGCACTACAGGCCCAGCCCGGCCAGGGGCCCAGAACTTCCCTCGTCCAGGCGTCGCGGCTAATGCGGGAGTGGGGCCTGTGGGTACAGTACCTGGTGTTCCCGGGGTAGCAGGCGTAGGTAAGTGCGATCACAGTATTTTTATATGCTTGCTTGATAAAACTGGCAACAGACTGACGGCTAGGGTAACGTAATGTGTTTTTCACACTACCTGCTTAATAAAATTTCGACGACACGGTTGGCGCAGTGGCAGAGCGATCGACTGCAGCGCAACGTGTCGCGGGTTCGATCCCCACACGGAACAAATATTTGTATGATCTGCAAGTAGTTGTTTCGGGTCTGGGTGTTTGTGTATGTGAGGTCCTATGTCGGCAACGCTTTAAAAAAAAAAAAAACCATGCAAGCCCAACCTAAATTAAGTTATAATAGGCGTAGGGTCTAGCCGGGAAATAAAATTGTACTGAATTCAATAATAACTCGCTGGTCAATAATGTGATTTGAAATTGGAACTACAACAAAAAAATCGTATGAAAACTTTTACGACAAATAATTTATTCGAAAATCGAATTGCATTTTATTATCTCGCAGAAAATGTGAAAAGTAAAATATTTTCCTCCGGGATAATCTTCGTCTTGGGCGAGTTTAAATCCTTTGCTGCACTGAAAATCTTAGTCTTAACTCTCCTCGCTTCGCTTAAGAGTTAACTCTGAACTTCCTCGCTTTGCTCGGGATTAAATATAGCGCCCGTGTCATAAGACACTGCTTTATCCCCTCGGTGAATAATTTAATTAATATTATTCTTTTTTTAGGAAATGCATCATGCGGGCGCGGCGCCGGCAATTGGCTGGCCCCTCCCCGCGCGCCCCTGTACGCTAACAACTCCGCGCTGCTCACGCAGCTCGCGCAGCCTTCCTACCCGCCGCCGCCGCCGCCGCCCGCGCATGCCGCACAGGTCAGTTACTTATAGAAAAAACCGACGCGCCTCACTCTGCTCCGCTCCGTACTAAAGTACAGCTTACAGTAGCGCGTCTTCGTAGATGGCACTTTAGCGGTATGAGGAACAGGGTGTAAAGTTCACTCATCTACCATAGAATAGGGAGGATCCTCCGACCAGACGGGTGTCGTGTCTGGCGGGCAACTGCCCAGTCGGGAAGCTTGTATATATGTTTATCGCGCGGTAAACTCTAATTGCGTGATGCAGGATTTGTGTGACGTCAGGACGTTGTGTGACGTCAGGTCTTTCATGCGTTCGGAGCGAGAGTGCATGGGAGGCCGTCACTTCCTTCTGCGAAGCAGTTATGTTCGCAAAGGAGGAGGCGGAGCGCGCGAGCGGCCCTAGTCACCGCAGGAAACGCCCCGGGCGTCGGGAGTCGAGAGCCGACTTCCGGCCACCGTAGGCGCGGGCTTGCGGACGGTGAGCAATGGGTAGCTCGCCGTCCGATAAGGACCAGGCCCGTGTCGACGGCGCGTTGTGTTCCACGCGCGCCTCAAAGAGATGTCAGCACCAACCGCCGGGTCGAAAGACCAATGCCTGCTGGGGTTGCGGGTTTGTCCGAAAGGGATATCGCGGCCCCGGCACACAGGCAACGGAAGGAACACGGGTGGGTTTTAGTCAGTAAAAGTCTGACACACCCTCTCGCTCTGCCCAGAGCGGGAGAATTCATTTGATGATTTCGCATCCTCAAAAAAAAAATAAGGGCTTTGATGCGTAGTTTGCATGTAGCGATGTAGATGCCGCTACAGCACTATCTATATTGTGTGATTATGTGTGGGTGTGTATTGGCCAGTAACAGGGATTCCCCTATTCATAAACGACACAGCCCATTGTCACCATTTTTTTTTTACATTCATATCTGTACATAAATTTGAGAATTTGAGTTAGTTACGGACTGCAGTTTCCTAGTTTCATTGTCACTGTGATAACTTGTGGACGTGATTCGTGAGCAGTTTAAAAATAAAGCAAAATATTCAAAAACCACAAAAAAAAAACATTTTGTAAATGGTGCGCGAGTTCGAAAACTACAAACGATAATAACGATTGGAGACGAGTTAGAAAAAGAGCCGCGAACTTGGCTCTTTTTATTAGTTGTCAAAATGCACTTGTATTGCATCAGCATTTAAAAACAGAGCTTTTAATAATCATCTTACGCACGTGTATCATACAAGGTTTTACTATGCATTGTGCGAGGAAAAAAAAAAAAAGACGAACGAGCCTTACGGCAGTCGCCTGTGATGTGTAACATCTAATATACGACGACTTATATAAATGATAAAAACAAAATTAATTCATGACTATGACTTTTGGCTTTGATTTGTACTTCTACTTCGACTTCGACTTTGACTTTGACTTTGGCTTTGGCTTTGACTTTGGCTTTGACTTCGATGATTTTGACCATTGTCATAATCATCGCCATCGTCATCATCATCATTCTGAAATAATAAAATCTCTGAGACGAGACGGGCTGACGACGGCCCCAAAAATTAAAAAAAAACAGAGAAGTAAAAAGCACTAGTGAAAAAAGTGACACTTTCCGCACGAATTGACTGCTTGGAAAACGCTCTGTTAGAGCAAATGCATTGTGAAATCCTTTTTTGTTTACAGGGTGGTCACCCACGCATGCCCACGATGGTGACGCCCGGCCCGTCGGGCGCGCAGCTGCAGCGCTCCTACATCTGGAGTGGCGTCATCGAGTGGATGGAGAAGGGCAAAACACCTGGGGACCAACAGAAAACTACCAAGCATTTACCTTGCCAGGTGAATGTGACCCCTATTGCTATTTCGATTAAGTTCAGAATTTTTTCAGATTTTTTACTACATGAGAACTATTATTTCGTTCAGAATTATTAGACGCCATCCTGATTCTTTTTAATTTATTTAAATTTTAATATCATTTTATTTCTTCTTTTCGTGTGGTTAGTGCCTAACCTGGTGTCAGAGTTTTAAAGCCGCCCATGGGCCTCTGACTTGGCTTGACATGCCGTCGAGAAATATCTCTCAGGCATGCCGGTTTCCTCACGATGTTTTCCTTCACCGCTTTTGAAGCACGCCGGCTGTCGCTGAAAACCAGCGCTGGGGCTCTGTCTCGCATAGGGTCGCAGCTTTATGCTGAGCGATGGCCGTTTTGCGTGGATGTGACGCATGTTTTCCCCCAAACTGTTTATTTTCGTGTTTTCTTCTTACCTTGCGTCATGTGAACCGCAAATAAACGTATTTTCTTTCTTTCTTTCTTAAGCAAGTGATAATTATACAATACGCACATGAATCCGAAAAGTGTACGTGCCTTGGGTACGAACTCGAGATCTATAACTTGGCAGTCCGACGGCCACACCAATAGGCTATCGCTATTTTAGTTTATTTTCAGTTATTTATATCAATTTTATTTTCATATTATAATTTAAAGTCGCTTTTCGCGTTTGTCTGTATGACTGCGTTGCTCTTCTAAGCCACGCAGCAGATTTTGACGAGGTTTTCACCATCGTTTAGAGAACTTATTCCGGAAGATTTATGTGTATAATAAGTTAGTATTAAAGTTACATATAACTAAGAAATTCGATGTTTTGTCAAGTCGTGAAAACCGGTCGAAGCACGAGCGGCTAGTAAATACATAATCTCCTCATGACAAACATAGTTTTAAAATAAGTACCTGGGCAACCGAGCTCTGCTCCGGTGAAAATAGAGAATGCTCTTTTAATAGTACCTATAGGAAAGTTCATACTAATTCCATGCTGCCATGATAGTAGGTACTTACTAATTCCATGCTGTCATGACACTATTCTAAGGTAGCCATCTTGCTTTAAAATTTGGGCGACCGAGCTCTGCTCAGGTGAAACTACGGAGAAAATGAATTTTCCCAGATATGAGACCTAGCTAGATCGATTTTTCGCCCCCGTAACCCCCTATATTGCGACTTTCATCGAAATCGTTAGAGCCGTTTTCGAGAACGTGATTACAAATATGTTCGTTTAATAGTCAATCTCCCTAGCCTTTTCCCAACTATGTTGGGGTCGGCTTCCAATCTAACCGGATGCAGCTGCATACCAATATTTTACATGGAGCGACTGCCTATCTGACCTCTACAACCCAATTACTGGGTAATACGATACCCCTTGGTAAGACCGATATCAGACTTTCGGGCTTCTGACGACTCGTAACGACTGTCAAAGATCCACGAATGACAGCCGGGACCAACGGGTTAACGTGCTTTCCGAGGCACGGAGGAGTCTCAGTATGTAAAGATGGTCACCCATCCACTCACCAACCCCGGCAAGCGTAGCTTAACCTGATGGATCGACCAGTGCGGCTGTTGTTACTTAGCCACGAGCTCCTCGTTTAATAGTATAGGATGTAATTCTAACAAAATATAGACATTTAAATTGTCTAAATTAAACTTTTTTTTATTCAACCTAATTCCCAGGTATCAGCCAGTACAAAAGACATAGAGCCTGAACTGAAGGTGGATACATGGCCCAACAAGCTGTTAATGCAGCTGATGCCCAAACAGCTGATCTCTAACATCGGTGGCCAGTACCTTAAGGACAGCAAGTCAGTGCTGTTTCATTTGCAGCCTAGCGAAGCGCTTGATGCATTGACTAAGGTCATGGTTAACGGGTTTGTAAGTATTAATTTTATCTCGTATCGACACCAACAGCTTTATGATTCTTGTGACCTTGAATACATTGGCATCCTTTCAGGGATCTTTTACTTGGGCCTAAATGACATCGCTCATTTTAACAGCACCTCTCCGATTCGGCAAATAACTTGTCATTTAAGTTAGGATTTAAATCAAATGCATTAAAGTCCATTTTACGTGTGACGGCTCGCGGGCAGTGATCGGCCGGCGAGACGACCACTATTCTGTATAATAATTTAAAAAAAATACCAGCCTGTTACTGTCCCACTGCAGGGCAATGGCATCTTCTCATACAGAGAAGGCACGAGCATTGATCACCACGCTTGCTCAAGACGGGGTGGTGAGTTCAGGCTTATGTTAACTATAAGTCCAGGTTTCCTCACGATGTTTTCCTTCACCGATGTCAGTAATGTCCTAGATAAACTCAGAAAGCCAGCCCAGCAAGCCAGCCAGCCAGCCAGCTCTGTATAGCCTTCGTAAAATAGATTTTAATGCATTTGGTTTAAAATCCTAACTTAAATGACAAGTTATTTGCCGAATCGGAGAGGTGCTGTTAAAATGAGCGCTGACCTTAACACGTCTACCACGTCTCTCTACATTGTTCTCACATGTATAATTTCAACATGAATGATGTAACCAATATTTAGTAGGACGTTTCTAGCCCGTTCTTCTCCATAGGAACCTACTACGCTTTGGAATGGGCAACTAGCTTCATCTTTCTGACTGACCGAGTCCTTGACAATTCAAAAGTGCCTGTAACTGTTTTTATTTGAAATAAATCCTTTGAGTTTAAATCTTAAAAAAACGAAACAAAAAGCGTAATGTAGATAAGCTTAATTTTTCGTAAGAGAGAGAGGAAGAATGTTAGTGTGTTGCTTTTTCTAGTACGAGGCCAGATTCTAATATAATATATAATTTACCTACAATTTTGGGACCAGTCTATTAGCAGTTCTGTCGGTAGTTGGCTGGACTTATCATAGAAAGAAAGAAAGAAAAATAATTGTATTCGTCACAGAAACACGTGCATAAAAAAAAAAAAAAAACTCGAGTAGGTAACAAAACAATAACAATACGTATACAATAACGAGTACAAAACAGAAATAGTAGGCAGCTGCTGGCACGTCATGACTGTGACAAGAAGGCTTCCACTCAGCATGATGCTGTGCTATGGAGACCCACAGAACAGCGCTGATTTTCAGTGGTCACCCGAAAAAAACGTACGGAAACCAAGTCAGGTTTAAAATTCAGAATTATACATAAATATAAAATAAAACAAATAGTACATAGAATATTATATAATGCAACAACCAACAGTATGAATAAAATGACTAAATAACATATATCAATTATCCGCAGGCATCACTACTGTACCCACCTAAAACACCACGATCAATACAGTGTTTTGTCTCATACGCTCCGAACGCATCCAATATCACTACTAGCCTACCGCAATACTGTCGCGAGTGTATAGTACGCCTTTTTGCAATGCGTAAAGTTTGTGTGTCCTTAGAAAGCAGTGCCATCATATAACAGCCGCAAAAATCCGTCTTTTCACCGGTGTCATCATTATAACAACTGCAAAAATCCACCTTTTCACCGGTGTCATCATATAACAACCGTAAAAATCCACTTTTTCACCGGTGTCATCATATAACAACCGCAAATATCCACCTTTTCACCGGTGTCATCATATAACAACCGCAAAAATCCGCCTTTTCACCGGTGTCATCATATAACAACCGCAAAAATCCACCTTTTCACCGGTGTCATCATATAACAACCGCAAAAATCCACCTTTTCACCGGTGTCATCATATAACAACCGCAAAAATCCACCTTTTCACCGGTGTCATCATATAACAACCGCAAAAATCCACCTTTTCACCGGTGTCATCATATAACAACCGCAAAAATCCACCTTTTCACCGGTGTCGTTTAATAACAACCGCAAAAATCCACCTTTTCACCCGTGTCATCATATAACAACCGCAAAAATCCACCTTTTCACCGGTGTCATCATATAACAACCGCAAAAATCCACCTTTTCACCGGTGTCATCATATAACAACCGCAAAAATCCACCTTTTCACCGGTGTCATCATATAACAACCGCAAAAATCCACCTTTTCACCGGTGTCATCATATAACAACCGCAAAAATCCACCTTTTCACCGGTGTCATCATATAACAACCGCAAAAATCCACCTTTTCACCGGTGTCATCATATAACAACCGCAAAAATCCACCTTTTCACCGGTGTCGTTTAATAACAACCGCAAAAATCCACCTTTTCACCCGTGTCATCATATAACAACCGCAAAAATCCACCTTTTCACCGGTGTCATCATATAACAACCGCAAAAATCCACCTTTTCACCGGTGTCATCATATAACAACCGCAAAAATCCACCTTTTCACCGGTGTCATCATATAACAACCGCAAAAATCCACCTTTTCACCGGTGTCATCATATAACAACCGCAAAAATCCACCTTTTCACCGGTGTCGTTTAATAACAACCGCAAAAATCCACCTTTTCACCCGTGTCATCATATAACAACCGCAAAAATCCACCTTTTCACCGGTGTCATCATATAACAACCGCAAAAATCCACCTTTTCACCGGTGTCATCATATAACAACCGCAAAAATCCACCTTTTCACCGGTGTCATCATATAACAACCGCAAAAATCCACCTTTTCACCGGTGTCATCATATAACAACCGCAAAAATCCACCTTTTCACCGGTGTCATCATATAACAACCGCAAAAATCCACCTTTTCACCGGTGTCATCATATAACAACCGCAAAAATCCACCTTTTCACCGGTGTCGTTTAATAACAACCGCAAAAATCCACCTTTTCACCCGTGTCATCATATAACAACCGCAAAAATCCACCTTTTCACCGGTGTCATCATATAACAACCGCAAAAATCCACCTTTTCACCGGTGTCATCATATAACAACCGCAAAAATCCACCTTTTCACCGGTGTCATCATATAACAACCGCAAAAATCCACCTTTTCACCGGTGTCATCATATAACAACCGCAAAAATCCACCTTTTCACCGGTGTCGTTTAATAACAACCGCAAAAATCCACCTTTTCACCCGTGTCATCATATAACAACCGCAAAAATCCACCTTTTCACCGGTGTCATCATATAACAACCGCAAAAATCCACCTTTTCACCGGTGACATCATATAACAACCGCAAAAATCCACCTTTTCACCGGTGACATCATATAACAACCGCAAAAATCCACCTTTTCACCGGTGTCATCATATAACAACCGCAAAAATCCACCTTTTCACCGGTGACATCATATAACAACCGCAAAAATCCACCTTTTCACCGGTGTCATCATATAACAACCGCAAAAATCCACCTTTTCACCGGTGTCATCATATAACAACCGCAAAAATCCACCTTTTCACCGGTGTCATCATATAACAACCGCAAAAATCCGCCTTTTCACCGGTGTTAGACGTACGTACGGCCGTCCGTTATTTGACGGCACTGCTTTCTAGTGAGATCTGTTCTGTACCATCGTCTTCTAACTTACATTAAACATGTATTTTCTAAAGGCGGGCTGCGTCCACTTCTCTCCAATGCCGACGCCGCCGCAGTGCGACATCAAAGTGCTCATCCTACTCTACACGCCAGACAAAAAGGCGTATCTAGGGTTCATTCCTAACAACCAGGCTACTTTCGTCGATCGACTTAGAAAGGTAAGTGGGAATTACCCTAAAACCAATTAATTTAACAGAAAATTGTTTCTGATTGAAGTATCATCGCGGAAAGCCATAACTAACCACAATATGGACTATTCTTGCTTGCAGCGCTTGGCCGCTATAGAACCGGGGGGCGGTAACAGATGCGGTCATCGTGTTCACGGGATTTTGATTTCAAAGTGGTTAGATATGAGTTTTTGTTTGATAGTACATCAAACATTTATTTTCTAGAGCGTGACTTTCCATGAATTATTTCCTAATTTTATTTTTTGTATTTAATTTGTGATTGGTAAACATGCTTTAAAAAATCTGCGTTACCAAAAGAAATAAATGAATGGCAGTCTAAATGCCTTATACATATTTTCATGGACATCGAATGGTTAACTAAACTCATATTCTTTATGGCACCTCTTTAAGTCATGAGTAGAGATCCGATATGCGGATGCATCTTTACCTAAAGTTGAGTTGTTATCTATTATGGAAAGCACTTTTGTATAGAAAAAATCCCAGGATTCCGGGATCGGAATTGAAGGTATATTTACTTACGTTCAGGTGTTGGTTAATATAGACTGCACTTTTGTATCGATCGCAAAAATCTCGCGATTCCGGAATTGATAAATTTTGTACTGTTTGACTATAGAAATGCTAGCTAATGTTGTATATAGGTTGCCAAATTGCCATAGCACATAGCCACCAAATAACTCGGTGCCTTGAGATTAGTATTTTTTTTTTTACAGTAAGTATATATATTTTTATGTTAACAACACAAAAGTAACCATTATATATATTATCTATACCATTACCATTATATATACCATTTGTGAAATTGTCACAGAAATTGTATTGAAAAAACAAGATGGCGGCATTAGTTATACAAATCATGAACACGTGCAAATCATTCCAATTTATACCTTATTACGATGATATGAGAGTCACCTGACGCGCTCTCGTGAATTACAGAATCTGTTCTAAATTACGTCTTACTATGGGCAGGTAATTCAACAACAGAAGATAAGTCAGATTATCAGCAAGCAACAGTTACCGGCCGCCGTCAGTAACGCGGGCGGCATGCAGCAGAACATGCCCAACTCCACCATGGCAGGTAAGATGGACATTAGTCAACTTTAATAATAAATTCGAAGTAAAGTCACACCTTATTTAAATCTCGAATATAGAGTTTAATCAAACTTAATGCATTTATTTCAATTAATTCATTTACAGGCACTTTTGGATTGTCGAGGTTTTAGGTTTGTTGCGGAAGGAGTTTGTTTAGGAATCGAATTTGATACCGATGTAACTTTACTCCGGGTGAATTAAGGATATAAGTTAACACGTTCAGTGCCGGGAACCCTCCTGGAGGGTTCACCTAGTCGCATATGGGATGCCGGTAGGGCTGGCGCGGCAGACATAGGCCGCGAGCGCATGCTGCGACGCAGCTACACAGACACGTTCGCGTCCTAGCTAGTACAAACAATCTGTGCGTTTTGGGGGACTGTCTTATGTAATTTTGACGTTCGAAAAGTGCTGATTCTCAGCCTAGTTTGAATAAATGACTTTTGAATTTAGAATTTTGTCATTGAAACAAAATTATAAATCAGTGGTAAAAAACAAGTGACGACCTGCACGCGTCGCGCAGAAATCTATGCTGGGTCTACAACGAGACGCAGAGCAGGACAGATACATGTCTGCGTGACACGTGCCTGAGCCGCAGCATACGCAGCTGTCACCTGTGAACCGAAATTTACGGGACCGATAGTTTACGCTAATTCCCGAAACAGAAGGAGCGTCAAAGGAAAAAACATAGTTTCAATCTACTAATTGACTATATCAAGCTCAGATTAACTTCGAAATATAAAATATTCGCGCTGATTATTTCCTTGTGCCCTAGGTTCAGGAGCTATGCCCGGTGGCGCGGGCATGTCATCAGGTGGCATGGGCCCGGGCATGGCGGGCAACATGCAGGCTGGCCCAGGCAGTGTGCCGGGCAACGTAGGCAACATGCCCGGACCCGCAGGCACACAGGGCATGGTGCAGTCGCAGATGCAGCAGCATCCGCAGGTGAGCATTTTAATTATGGCGATAAAAAGCAAGAAATAATGAAAATTTGGTTTATTCGTCGTAGAAACACACATAACATAACGTCCCTGGTTCCCCGAAGGGTACCCAACCATATAGTGCACCCATATTTCACCAGTTATGTTTAAGTCCCAAGTAATAGGGGGCGAGCCCATTGCCATCAACCGGACACAAATCCAGACTCCGGGCAGCTACTGAGAATTTCGAGATAGAAAAACCCAATAACCCAGAAACACGTGCATACAAAAAGATAACTCAAATAAAAAATAATATTAAAACATTCAAAACAGATCTATACACACCAGCACAGAACAGAAATAAACCGCAGCTGCATGTTGTGACTGTGATAGCAGGGCAGTACTTTGTGTTTTTTGTGATTTCTTGAAGGGAGAAAAGACCTCTGTCAGTATTGGGGCAAAAATGAAGCAAAGAAAAAACAAGTTTGAAGTGTAGGAGCGAGACAGAGTATACGGTGTCGTTACATTCACCCATGGGCTATAGAATAGAATACTCTTAATATGTACACGATACAAATGAAGAAACATAAATGTGGAAAATATACAGGGTGGCAGGGACATCGACACGAAAACTGATACCATATCAGTTATTTTTAAAAAAAATCTGCTGTTCAATACATTTGACCGCGTAGGTATTGCAGTTTTCTATAAAACAGCTGATTTGCCTTAAAATAACCGACGAATAATGTCAACGCAGGGGCGGCCGTTCAGTATCATGTACTGAATCCATGGTAACAGTTTTCGCGTCGATGTCCCTGACACCCAGTATATTGCCAGATAAACCGAAGTGTATGGCGAGTTTCTTGCCTAAGTATAGTAATTTTTTTGTTCAGAAAAATTAAGAGACCAACACCAGAGAACCTTACAAAAACTCATTAAACAATATTTTCGCTAAACACCGTGCTTATTACACCGCGTTTAAACCTGTATACAAGTTGTTTTCAACTTTGTAAGAGTGTTGTCAAAAACACTTTATAAAACACGTAGAGTCCTACTAGGATCTGTTGGCGTCTTAATGACATGAACAGGGAGAACTTATTGGTAAATATTTGTGTAATTGTTTTGTGAAATGTATTAAAAAAATTGAATGGCGACGTTAGAACAGATTTTGACCACGCGTCATAATAACCGTGAAACGCTATGTCATACATGTATTGACGTTTTATCAGACTTGTTGACTTGTGTTTTTGACTATTTTGTTCACCGTTTTGACAAGTTTTGTACAAAACTAGTCTTTACAACAAGTTTTAGGTGTAAACGATGAACGAATCTAGTAGACACAACCTGTGGAAAACATGTTTGATACCTCGGTGTTAACGCGAGGTAATAATTATTGCATTTTATAGAATCAAGAAGTGTGCCCGATGGGAAACGAAAAAGGCCGTACTTCCGTACCAATGTTCATCCCCTATTGGGGCTCCTTTTAGGCGATGCAGTTTCAGAAATCCTTACTCAGTGCTCACTTTCGTTATAAAAGGAACTCTTGTGCAAACTTTCATGCTCTTAGACCCAGCGGGACAGCAGTGGTCGCCCAGTGGTAACGACCTTGACTTACTTGTCGTGAGGTCGAACCCATAGACAGGCGCTTTACTTTGAGTATATAATTTCACCACCAATGCTCTCAAAACGGTGAAGGAAAACATCGTAAAGAAACTGGCATGTCCTCGAACCAGATTCGAAGATATGTGACATCTACCAACCCGCACTGGGCCCGCGTGGTAGATTATAGCCCATTCCCCTTGAAGAGAAAAACCCTGTGTTTCAGCAGTAACATTATAGACAGATTATGAGACCCAGTGGATTAGGTTATGCGTTGTCTGCCAGGGAATGAATGAGTCTAAGATTTTTATTAAGGCTGCATTCCGAGTTACGCTGTAATCAATTTGAGCGTACTAACGCCCGTACCGAAAAATAATAACGATTTATTGTGAATCGTCATAGATGACGTCATGACATGCGCCATGTTGCGATAACGCCGACCATGCCTTTTACTGATATCACCGTGAGCGCTGTCAAAGATGATAGTTGTGCTGTTTTCTTTTGAGTCGCATCATAACTTTAGACAAACGTGGCATTTTCGAAATTGTGCTTCTGGCTACCGTGGCCACCTAACCTACGAAGAAGAAGAAATGTGTAGTGTAAACACAAAGAAATATGATATGCAAGTTTTGACGTTGAATGAGCACCGTGAGAGTGTTCACGAGCGTTCCGAATTGTTGACAGCCCTCAGCTGTCATAATCGTGCTACCTAACTCGGAACGCCAATTATCAATGTCAGCGCTGTGCGCGATTACGTTCTAATTCAGAAAGCGGCCTAAGTAGATCATTATTATTTCCAGGGCATGATGATAGGCGGCTCAATCGGCCAGCAAGTCCAACAAGTGGGTGGCAAGGGTCCGCGCCCCGTCACCCAACTCGACGGGTTAGAAGCAGCTCGGCAACACAACCTGGAGAAGATCCAGCATCTGCAGCAGACCCTGGAAGCTGCTCATCAACAGGAGGCGCAGTTCAAATCGCAGATGGATATAATGTCGCATTTGCATGCCGCGCAACAACAAGAACAGCATTATAAACAACTTGAGGTAACATTAAGGCACCTGTCCCACCGCCGACTATTTTCTCGCCCAACTTTTTAGTGGTTAACTCTACTCGCTACTCGCTTATCGCCGGCAGTGGGACAGGTACATAAGGCTACAACTGGTAATCATTTAGGTGTAGTTTAGTTACCATAACGCGGGAATGTTGGGGCCAATGTTGGGCAAACTTCACTCGCGTATAGACCATTCAATCAACACTCTGTATCAAGAACAGCTTTATCATCAGCTCAAGATAACCTTAGGTCCAATGTTTGAAAAGCTGTCAATCCTTTGGGTGAAAATTCACCTCTGAAAAACGCACCCTGAATAGTATTTTTGCTGCTCTACATATTCTGTTGCACATTGTAACAACATTCAACACGATGTTTTCAGGAGCAACAGCGCAAGCACCAGCTGCAGCAACAGTTGCAGCAACAGCTGCGCGGCGCGGGCGGCGTGGCGCACGCGCCGCGCGTCATGCGCCCGCTGCTGCCGTCCAACCCGGGCCTGCGCCATCTGTTGCAGCAGGTACGTGCTGCTAGTGTAGGGTAGGCGTCATGCGCCCGCTGCTGCCGTCCAACCCGGGCCTGCGCCATCTGTTGCAGCAGGTACGTGCTGCTAGTGTAGGGTAGGCGTCATGCGCCCGCTGCTGCCGTCCAACCCGGGCCTGCGCCATCTGTTGCAGCAGGTACGTGCTGCTAGTGTAGGGTAGGCGTCATGCGCCCGCTGCTGCCGTCCAACCCGGGCCTGCGCCATCTGTTGCAGCAGGTACGTGCTGCTAGTGTAGGGTAGGCGTCATGCGCCCGCTGCTGCCGTCCAACCCGGGCCTGCGCCATCTGTTGCAGCAGGTACGTGCTGCTAGTGTAGGGTAGGCGTCATGCGCCCGCTGCTGCCGTCCAACCCGGGCCTGCGCCATCTGTTGCAGCAGGTACGTGCTGCTAGTGTAGGGTAGGCGTCATGCGCCCGCTGCTGCCGTCCAACCCGGGCCTGCGCCATCTGTTGCAGCAGGTACGTGCTGCTAGTGTAGGGTAGGCGTCATGCGCCCGCTGCTGCCGTCCAACCCGGGCCTGCGCCATCTGTTGCAGCAGGTACGTGCTGCTAGTGTAGGGTAGGCGTCATGCGCCCGCTGCTGCCGTCCAACCCGGGCCTGCGCCATCTGTTGCAGCAGGTACGTGCTGCTAGTGTAGGGTAGGCGTCATGCGCCCGCTGCTGCCGTCCAACCCGGGCCTGCCCCGTTTAAACTGCATATACTCGAGCATGTATGTGAGACTACTTTAAGAGTCGGTGATATTACAGACAGGACAAACTTAGACGAAAAATATGTTTAGTCATCGACCGGGTATAAAAAAATTCAACTTGGTGGGCCGGGAGGAAACCACCTCGACCCATGCTCGAGCCAGCCCGCGCCGCTGAGCCTGTAGCTTTAAAATCGTCCCTAAATAATCACAATCAGATCCAGTCTGTCCCTTGGTTCCCTCCCCTAGCGACGCCTTAGCGTGTAGTTACTTAGTTTATATTTTTGCATCACCACAGAATATCGTAATTCTCAAAGACAGACCTGATAATTCGCGTGAACCAAGAAGCGATCTGTAGATCCATCAATTTTTTTTTTTTTGGAATGGCTAAAAACAAGGTATTTATCATCTTTTATGGTGCAGTCCTGGCTAAACGCAGAAATCACTGGCAAACAAATATCAACCTTGCAGGACTTGAAATAAAGTTGAAATTAATAAACTTTTATTAGTCTGAGACAGCAACAAAGCGGACAAAGATACGCGGTTAAGGTTATTTATTTTCGACTTTATTTTAAGAAACACATTGGTGATATTTGTTTGGCTGTGAAAACCGCCCTGCACTGCGCTTCGCCAGGTCTGCGTCAGCCTTCATAATGATTCTACTAACAGACCATTATAATTAGACATCGTTATGTATTAAAGCCATAATCACGCGTAGAAAATAGTTTATCTGTATGTTAGTTGGGTACAATGTGAAATATTTTTAACGACATTAGTTTTTTTGTTACGAGCTTCTGCGCACGACTTCGTCTGCGTTTACCGGGTTAAAAAGTATCCTGTGTCACTGGACAACAAGGTTATAAACTATCTGCGAGCCAAATTCCATCCAAATCCGTTCAGCCGTTTTTGTGTGAATGAGTAACAAACATCCAAACATTAGCATTTATAATATTATTAGGATATCATCATATTAATTTGTATGTAGTCATATATCAACACATTTTTTATAAATGGGTAAGTGGCACTTTTCTTGGCATATTTACCCAAACATTCGCGTTATTAGGGCAATACAAAATAGACCCTATTTGAATGTCAAAAAGTTAATTTTATGTTAACAAAATAACGCGGATATTTGAGGTGTCGGCATAATAATTATGTACTAGTAAAGTGAATAGAAATTAGCATAATTTCACTATCACCCATGATTATTTATTTGTTGTACAAAATAATAATAGTTTTAGAGAAAATTCACTAAAACTAGTGGAGTATATAATTTGTATAATAACTTCATGACCTCGGCTTAGAAGTCATAATCAATTGTTTTTTAAGTAAAAACTGCTTTCGTCGAACTTTGCGCTCTTTCTGAACAGCGACCGAAACTGAACTGCCACCTTCGGGTCGGTGACTCTGAGTCGGGTATACTCGGCTCCAGTCGGTCGTTGACGCTACATCGCGTATATTCGGTTCTGAATCGCGTATACTCTGTTCTGAATCGCTGCTTTGCTGTTTTTTTATTACCATAGACGCTCGGATGAGATCAGAAAACAGGAGAAAAAAAAAAATTGAAAATGACTTTTTAAGTTCGATGTTCATGCTTTTTATTTTTGAATTGCACTCAACTTTTAGTTTTAGAGATGGGCTGAATGGGAATGAATACTATTTTGAACTTGATATTTTGTTTGTTTACTTTTTGTACTTTACATATAATTTTAACAGTGTATACGATACAACAGCTTTCATGATCACTTCTGACTTCTTGTCGGTGCTCTGCCTTGAGCGCGTTTTCCTTTCGTCCGACCCAGTATCATAAGCCTTACAAAAGGATGTTGGAGGTAGCATTTACCGAGCGGTCCACACTGCAGAAGACCGTAAAACTTGGCGACGCGTCGTATGTGGTCGCGATCGTCAGCATTGAGGGAACGCTGAAGAAGAATATATGATACATACCAGCTCGCTAGTATCGTATCGCCATAAGCCATAACTTAACTTAAAAGCATTGCCATTGCATTGAACTTGTTATAATATGTATGGAATAATAGCACGATACTTTTTGGCGAATAGTGCCGGTAAACACTTTTCTAAATTGTAACGTTCTTGTTTTTAATTCAGCCCATCTCTTTGTTTTTCATAATAATATAGGTATAATCATTCATAGCGCTCTTTCAGATGTCGTCGAGCAGAAGTAACTAACGCTTTCTCATCATTACAGCTTGTTTTAACATGTCGTGCTCAACTTCTTAGTGCGATTGAGTGAGGTTGAGCGTGACATTGCTCGGCATTCTGTGTTGGCTAGTGACTGTTGAGATTTAAACATTTATGTTGAGCAAAACATGGGGATTTTATAGTTGAGTCTAATAGCTCCTACACACTACACTATCACACTACACTGCCGCCGGCCCTGCCGTCTGGCAAGTCGCGGCGCGCCCGGCCTTGCCGCACAAAGCTGCACACAGGATCGCAAAAGAAAATGAAGGCGCAAAAGCCGTACGTGCAGCGCGGCAAAAGCCGGCGGCAATGCCGCCGGCATAGTGAGCAGGAGCCGTAATATTTGTTTTGCGTTTTTAAATTTAAACTGCATAACACAAAATGGTGATTTGATAACTTAAAATTAAATGTTACTAATGCTCTGCTTAGCTCTAATTTTTTTACGACGATGGTATACCTTTCCGTCATATAATAAAGTCATATTCATAATCTTCAAATGTTTTTCATTGACAAGCAAAATTTCACGTATACAAACGAAAAAAATAATGTCATGCTCAACTCCCAACATAACCACCATGTTCTGCTCAACGCCCACGTCACGCTCGACTGCCACGTGACGCTCAACTCGACTCATCCTCGCTGAGCACCGAATGTTTCTAGCAACAGCAGCAGCCGCGCGGCGCTCGGCCGCACATGTGAGGCCCCCCTCGCCCGCTCACTCCGCCTCACCCCCCGCACGCACTTAACGCACGCACAAGTAATGCTTCACACCTTCTATTACTAATTTGTGTGAGCTATGACATGTACTGACGGTGAGATAGTTATATGGGCAGGCAGAAAACGTTAGTCTGCAAGATAAGCAAGATTGGGATACCTAGTAAATGACATTACTTTGTATGGTTCGCACTTTGTATGCATTATATGCTCAAATGTTAACCATGTTTTCTTGGAGTTTAATTCCGTGAGTACCATAAATGGTTGAGTATAAGATTTAAGCGTGAAGGTTGATACACTAAGGTAGCCCGCGAAATTCAAATTTTTCTTACGTTTTTTTTTGCAATTTACAGTCAGTGTCAGATTATAATTATGTTGATCAAAATATGATTTGCTATCGTACCAAATGCGTTTTTACAGAAACCTAATTATTAAAATTATCAATACAAGTTAGAATTGACGTAATATGTCATGATTTTAATGATTATGATTCTGTAAATACATATTGGTTAAGGTCGCGAATCATAGTTTTGATCAAAATATAACCTGATACTTACCTGCAAGTTGCAAACAACGTAAGCAAATTTGAATTTCCCTGGCGCTTCCCCTTAAAAGTATGCCCAGACGAAAAAAAATAATGAGCATCTCGTTGTGTTCTTGTTTTAAAATATTTTGGGCTGATATTGCTTGAGACATGTCATTAGTTCACTTTTTTATGTTGCATGCTTTTCTATGTTTTCTTACTTAATTAATATTAATACTTTCATAGAACTAATATTTTCATTTACATTAATTAATACCAGCTTTAAAATTAGTTCCATCATTAAATCTCATACTTATTAAATTGTAAATATTATTCTCGTCATGTAATTTTAAGGGTTATATTAATTTTGTAGGAAAATATAGGAAGTCCACATTTACAGAAGAAAACTGGAAGATATTTCTGTGTACATCATAATTTTAGCTCGTTGGTTTTTAATAAATGTTGTAAGTAAATAAAATAGATAAGTGTACAGGTAAAAATATCTAGGAACTAAGGAAGGGTTATCCAAAATTAACAAGACATGTAAGGCTTTGCATTCTGAAACTTGGCAACGTAGCAAATGGCTGCCGAAAATTTCGCTAAGATCGAATTTCACGAATGAAACTGAATGCGTCAGCACATCTAAATCGTGTTCAAGAGCTGTCAGTGTCACTATTGTTGTGGAATATTGACACTGACAGCCTCTAGAATGCGGTTTAAATGTGCTGCTCGCTCAGTTTCATTGGTGAAGTTCGCGCTAAATGAATTTACAAAAAATCGCTCTGTGTTTAAAATAATTGAGTATGAATTGCAATTCTCATACTGGTTTAGATGTTGTAACAGTTTTACGGTGTAAAAAAGTATTGGGAAGGTTTTTTTACATCTAAACCTAAATTGTCATAACATTACATAAACCAGGTCCTAGATTCGACTGCCGGGCCAGGCAAAGTTTTATTGGGATTTTTCATATGGAATTTCTCACTAGCCGCCCGGAGTCTGGATTTGTGCCTGGTTGATGGCAATAGGCTCGCCCCCTATTACATGGGACTTAAACATAACTGGCGAAATGTAAGTGTACTATAGGTACACCTTTGCCTAACCCTTCGGGGAATTCAGGCGTGATGTTAACATTAACTCTTAAAGTGATGGCAAGAATATATTATTATATTGGCAATTTTTTGTTGACCAGCCATCTGTAGTAGAAGACACGAACGCGGCGAAAGTGTCGTGAGTTAAATAAAATAAAAAATATGTTGAAAATCAAACTCAAAGCATTTATTTTCAAATAAACCAATTACAGGCACTTTTGAATAGGGATGATGCCTGGGTAAAAATGAAGAAATTCTAATTAGTCCGTCAGTCAGATAATAAAAAAATATTAGACACGTATTTTTTGCTTTATCATATTAATAAAAAAATACTTCGATAAAACGCATTTTTAGTTGGGGAGTGGGGGTCGTTACGTCACTAGTATGTATAAAATCTACATACTCGTGACGTCATGGCACATAAACCTCAATGAATCGCCGTAATCTTTAGACTACGTGAAAAAAGACAAAATACGTGTCCAAGATTGTTTTTAATCTCAAAGACGGACTGTAATAATTTTTAGTCATCATCGCTATTGTCAAGGGGTTGGTCAGTCAGAAAGATGAAGCTAGTTGCCCAATCCAAAGCGTTGTAGGTTCCTATGGAGAAGAACGGGCAAGACACTCCACGGACACTCTTTTAACTCAAAACATTGTTACAAAATAATTGTAAACCCTAGTTGTCTGTAACCGTCGAAGGATTAAACAGAACCTACACACCCACACCCACATTTCGCCAGTTATGTTTAAGTCCCATGTAATAGGGAGCAAGCCTATTGCCATCAAGCGGGCACGAATCCAGACTCCGGGCTTCTACTGAGGAATTCCAAATGGAAAAAATCCTATAACACTTTGCCCGACCTGGGAATTGAACCCAGGTCGTCATGCTCAGCAGTAGCGCTTGCGACCACAAGACCAACAAGGCAGCCTGTATACTTACCTATTTTACTGACTGCACTTCCACCTCCCATAATTATCTTCTTATTAAAATCGACTTCTGTCCCTAGCAGCCGCAGTACAGGCCCGGGGGCGGCGCTCCCCGGCCGGCGTCGCAGCCGCAACAGTTTGATGACGTCAACAGCTACTCGGACTTCATCTAGGCCTTACCTCCACATGTGTGGGCTCAGTGGGACGATAATGAGGAGATGCATTGAAATCGTGTTATGTTGGCATAATATTCGCGTTACAATTAACTTTAATGTAATAAACTTAGGGTATATTTTGTATTGCCCATGCAAACTATCTCTCCATCTATCTATTTAGCCCATACTGTCTCACTGCTGGGCAAATGCATAAAAATATACCCTATGTCTATTACAATAAAGTTTGTTTTCTGATAGTGAAATAACGCAAACAAGCCAAGTGTAGGAATAGATTTGAATGGCGTATGCTAATATACTACTCGACGTAATCGCTTATTTACTCGTTGAACTACTCGATTCTCCATATTATGAGTCTAGCCAGGCGATTATCGCACTCGTGTAAACAAGCAAGCCAGAAAGAAAAACTAGCCTGTGATGAGATTCGTACTGTTTACACGAGTCGGCTTTTGTATCTACTTTTTAAAATAACCTATTCGAGGCGAGTAATTCCTCGTGTAAATGAGCCTTAACATGGCGTGTAGAGATTACGATGGTACCCACACATGTAAAGAATTATGAACATTGTAATGAAATATTATTAAATGGATAGATCTTCTATTATTGTATATTCTTCCCTTTACTGTATAAGAATGTAATCTTATTTTGTGTTAAGTCATTGCTAGTAAAGTGTGTGTTGTTTTACTTGATATTATGATAAACATACATGGCTGAAATTCGATTTTATGTTGTAATTTATGTTGAAAAGGAAAAGTTTTCGAAATTGACGTGTTCATACCATGTTTGTTTACCCAAATATAACATATAAGGAAACATACACTGTACAACGGTACAAAGATCTTTTGACGCGTGGCAAAAATCGGAACTATCGCCGCCATCTTGTTTTTTCAACCAAATTGCTGCGACAATTTCACAAATGTTCACATTTAGGCGCCAAAAAATCCTTGTAGTTCTCTTACGTCTAATTGTTATCCCTCCTCCAAATGATCATGTTTCTTTTGCCCTAGCCTTCGATATAAACACAGATTGTCGACTGATATAATAATTCGTTTTAGACAAAGTACTGTTGGTGTGTGTTTAGACAAATTTTGTATGATATTATATGTAGTATAGTAATTGACCCTCTGATTTCTGAAAGCCTCATCTACATGTATTAACTTTGCGAAAATTATTTCATCAAAAACTGCTTTAAAAACGGTGGAGGAAAACATCGTGAGGAAACCGACATGTCGTAGAATTCAAAATTATAAAACTGTGTCCCATATAAGAAACACGCCAACAAGGTGACCAAATTTACACAGTTATAGTGTCGACGACTTAAATAGGTATGTTTGGCAAAACGTCCTGATTATCTATGAGAGTTTGGAATAGATAGCTATGTGACGTCACATATTGCAATGTTTCACATGTTGGGAGTTTTGTTGGCGAACATGTTACAAGTGGGGGCGCATCGAAAGGCATGTGTTAACCAACCCGCACTGGGCTCACTGCTGGGTGAATTGCGGCCCACTCCCTCTCACAGACCTCTCTGTGAGGGAGTAGGTCGCAACTCAAGCCTCAGGCCTGAGTCCCAGCGGCGGGAGGTGCATAGCCCGATTGTTTTTACAGAGTAGAGATTTAAAAACGGTCTATAACGGTATGGTAGGCTTTCAGAAAACTGGGTTTGACATCAACATATGCCAAGCCTTTTACCAACTTTGTTGCGGTGGACTCCATATGAATAAGTAATAAATGATGGTTTTTTTATACGAAAGTTTTTAATTTCAATTCCTTTATCGCAAAAATTGTCCAGGTTGTTCTCATAGTGCACCAGTCCCGTATCGGTCGTTATTGTTGTAATGAGAAAAAGAGATGGAGTTATACAAAACGTATAAGGCCATCCCTTTTTTCCGGATTATCCCACTTTTCCCCGTCAGTGGGACAAAGCGGAAAGTTCACAATTTTGACGTCCACGTGTAAATCCAACAGCGCCAATCCTAGTAGAAAAAATTTACTCATAGTTTATGCGAGTGGAATTTGCCCCACCTGAATCAATTAGTGGGACACAGTGGTCGTCAAATTGAGAATTTTCCACTTTGTTCCAATGGTAGGACAGATTGGTGAGGCAAACTAGAATAAGGCCGCGCGCGCTTTAAACACGAATTTGTATCGTACGTAGACGAATTAGGTGCGCACACTGAATACGTTTTTCTCCGTCAAATAGGTAGTTCCGGCGATATCACATAAAAAATAAAATAAAATTCGTATGAAAACGCGTCCAAAGTGCGCACGGCCTAATCCTTTTTCACACTAGAATAGAACAATGGTGAATTAAAAACTTCCGTACATGGCCTCTGAGCCACCTCTGGATTAGGGAAATAAAAGACAGGTCTTGTAAAATATCTTCTTATATATTAAGTATTTGTTTTCGAATTAAGTAGGTATACAAAGAATACAAACACGCTAGCAGTTTAGTTTAGGGTTAACTTTTGGTATAAAACTCTGGCACTAATAGATAAGAACTATTCATTCATAGTTACAAGAAAAAGGATATTTTGTACCATTTAAAACGACGTCATTCTAACATTGAATTGCATCGTGAGGAAACCACCATGTCCTAGAACCAACAATTTTAAGACCTGTGACATCTACCAACCCGCACTGGGCCCGCGTGGTGGATTACGACCCACTCCCTCTCACAGAGAGGAGCCTATGTGCTAGCAGTTGGGAACGTTACAGGCTGATTGCGCTGTTATGCTTTACATGAAGAATATTTTTGAGGATTACAGCAAAACTGGCCCAAACAAATTTTTGTGATAAATAATTTTGAATGTGGTCTAAGGAAAAGTTACCTAAAACGAATTGTACAATGGATTTATGAGGCCAAACCTAGCACAAAATTTTGGTTGAGCCGCTTTGACAATAAAATAAATGCAGTGATTTTAAATAGTTAATATGGGAGCAGATTCACAGTATTGCTTAAAAGCCTCCGTTCCCACGAGCGTAAAAATGTCGCGGCGGGATTTTATCTCGAGCTGGATTATCAATTCTCAGTGTTGACTGCGTTTGATTTTCAATACTCCTCGTATTGAAAATCAAACGCAGTGCGTCAAAATAAAACTGGCATAATCTAAGATATAATTCAATATTAACTTTGCATACAAAAGTACTTATCTACGTAGTATACACAAAAAGAGCATAATTAAATTGAACTTTATTGTAAATATATTAGCTTGAATTTTGTGAAAATGATCAGTATGAATTATTCTATCAAAACATTTGAAGCCAGGTTTACATTGGGGAGATAGACGGGAGCGCATTCCTTGGTCAACTCAAACATACACGCAGTGTATACATAAATATTTGAAAATCCCACATCAAATGCAGATAGGTAAATAATACAATTTATTTTGTCTACGTTCCACGTTAAGAAATATGGAGTGATATGGGGCGGTAATAGAAAAGTCTGTCATTGGTCGATCGTAGCGTCGCGTCATGCAGATTAATCAACAACAGATGCAAAGCTTGTGCAAATATTCCCCGCGCTTTGAATTCTTTCGGGGCATTGACTCTGCTGAACTTAAACATTGCTATCTCTTACTTATTCATCAAGTCAGCAAAAGATGAAAGATTGCAACATGCTGCGTGAAATCCATTGAATTTTTTACAGCTTTAACTGTCATTGTATCTGTCTCGCTCTGCCTGTTAGACAAAGAAAGCAATATGTTTACTGTGTCGGCTTATAGCACTCAATTCTTACTACCGTGGTTATGGAAGAAATTACTTTCAAAGTTAAAATGCGAAATATTATCAACTATTTGAATATAAGTACATATTTATATAGATGAAAATTTTAATCTTATTCGAGTAACAATACAGCCAGCCGCTGCTTACTGATACACATTTATATTAAATTTATATTAATATTATCATCCGGGCATAAAATATAAGGTCAAATTAAAATAGCTAGCGAAGGGATCCACTGTTTTGTATAAGTGTAAGTATGAGTTAAGAGCGTGTATACAGAAAGTCGGCAACGTCGCAAATTGCTATCAAATATTTCGCTGTTTTGATTAATTTAGCTATATTACTGTATGGAAATAAGAAATATGGCTAACTTAGTGGACTAAAATATTGATTATGGAATGCAATAATTATTATCGTAACACCGAATATTTAGTTTTAGATGAAAAAAAAGTATTTGGAAACTTTCCAATTCAAATGCTTTTTTTTACACCTAAAACAGTTACAACATCAAATTCAGTGTTATAATTGCAATTTATTATTAATATTCCAGTTCACTAGTTAGCCATATTTCTTATTTCCATACAGTAATATTGCCAAAATTATCAAAACAGGTAAATATTTGACAGCTATATACAACGTGTCCATCTTTTTGAATGAACACTCTTAAGATTTATTTTTATTTTGTTTAGAATAAATCCAGCCCACCCATCATGTCTGCGGCGTTTTGCTAGTTAATTTAATTCGACCCTGTGTAACACATCGATCATCATTGACACATATTAGCACAGATGGAACACTCCGCAAAATCATTTAAATAAAAAGCTCTTGCTACGACACAATAAAGTGCAATTCAGGTCGCACAGCGCTAATCGCCTGCAGTTATATTCACCTAGAAGGTGCCTCTCTTTCTATCGCATGACTCTCAGATCTTCTGACTACGTTACACTCACTGAATTAGCCCAGCGAGACGGGCCCGCCGCGTACTTGTAGCTTCATACTTAAACAATTTTTCAGACTTCATTCATTCGAAAAACGAACTAGATACACCAAGGTGGACAATGCACTAGACAATCAGACTCCTGACAGTTTAGTTGTCAGTTTTCAAAGGTAAAGTATTACATTACCAATTCAGTGGTAACCCTGTGACCATGAGCTGGCTTAGCGTACTACCATGGTCTAAAAAAACAAGGTCTGGCATTCCAGGAGTGACACATGCGTTTGTCTTATCAAACGAAACAATGCAGTTTAAACATAAACCAACCTAATTGTTAGTTAAAACCTCATTGTTTTATCGGATTCGCACAGGTAATAAAGGTGGTTGGGGAGTTATTATTACAAACTTCTGGTAACACAGATGTGATGACGTAGACATGTGTCACCCACGTGACCACTGTGTCTCGGAATGCTATACCTGGCGAAGTATATTATTATACCATGCGTACTACGAAGTTTTTTTTAAATCTTTTTTAACTACAATGGGAAGCTCTTGACCTGCATCTCACCCGATGGTAAATGATGATCAGGCCGAAGGTGGAAGCGAGCTTTACCCGGAATCCTCAACCACAGAGGAACTGGTTTCAGCAGAATAAGACGCCAGCTTATTATTACAGGGTCAAATTAAATTAACCAGCGAAACTCCGCAGCCGTGATAATCTAAACACAATTAAATCAACAATCAATCTACCTAGGCTTTTCCTAACTATGTTGTGGTCGGCTTCCAGTCTAACCGGATGCAGCTGAATACCAGTATTTTATATGGAGCGACTGCTTATCTGACCTCCACAACCCAGTAACTGGGTAATACGATACATCTTGGTAAGACTGGTTGTCAGACTTTCGGGCTTCTGACTACCCGTAACGACTGTCAAAAATCCACGAATGACAGCCGGGACCAACAGCTTAACGTGCTTTCCCAGGCACGGAGGAGTCTCCATATGTAAAGAGGGTAGCCCATCCACGGACCAACCCCGGCAAGCGTAGCTTAACCTGATAGGTTGACCCGTGCGGCTGTAAATACAAAAGAGTTGTGCTTTTGTTTTCGTTTTTGGGTCGATGACCGCTGATAGTCTTAATACTAACAAGTATGAGTTGAAAACCTTAGTTTTTTTTTGTTTTATCCATAACGTGAAGTTTACACAAAAGAACTAATCTGCGTTCGTTATTTGCTAAACATGTAAACAAATACGAATTTTAGGAAAACCAACTGTAATGCCAACACATAAGGTTCCGTTTGTGTTACAACTTTACTTAGATTTTGTACAACTTTTTAACAGTACTAGTCAGTCTAAAATCAACTTTATTTACACTACCACAAAGTTGATGTTTGTTTAAGTGGAAATAACACCAATTGAAAACAAGAATTTAAATAGACCTTACAGTCGTCACGTCTGCTGAGTTTTGCTAGCTAATTAAATTTGACATTGTATACTGGTTTTGGTACTACTGAGGCGGCCTATCGTATCATTTTCGTGTGTCTCAAGCACGAAGAAATAACTTATAGGTAAATTTACTTCGTGATTTCATGCTATTTTTTTTCCACTTATAAGTTTTCTGGTAAAGATTTCATTTAGTAAAACACTACCCTAATATTGTACCAACAGATTTAAATCGTATAGATTCGTCCTACCACGTCGGAAAATGATCGCGTTTCTGTTTCGTTTTGGCGCCTCTGGCACAATATTGACTTGACTGCCCTGGAAACGCCATATCGCCATATTAGGGATGTGTGACTGTGAGCTCACTCTTTTCAGTATTGACACTTTTCTAGCAACAAATGGACAACGAAAACCTTGAAAAGGTGGCTGGGACAGATTGGAAGCGGAAGGTGGAGTACAGGGTGTTGAGGACTACCTCAACACCCTGTACTCCACCTTCACTGGTTCACTGCTACTAAGCAGTGAACCGAGATATGTTGAGTTGACTGTGTAAAGTACGGTTAAGGTAAATCTAACGATTTAAATCTTTGTACTTAAATTATTATCTTTATTTCATCTATTTGTCTGTTACCCTGATTGTCTAGTCCGCCATATTTATTTTTCTCCCGCCCACTATGTGACTATAAACTAATAAATACATCATTCGTTTATACATATTTTGTTTACTGTATGCTAAAAATGCTTATTTTGTATCTGAGTTTTACATGTTCGAGTTATACAATTTTGTTAATAATTTCTATTAAAAATACATTATTTATATTTTCCTCTCTTTCTATCACCACAATGACAAAAAGAGACAGAGCAAAGAATTGTTTTGACAATTTTAATTTTAAACTATCAAAGAATTTGGGAATCCATTTTCTTATTTATCACATTTAAGTAACTATATGACTGTATGATATGTCAAAATCATTACAAATTCGCGAAATTTTAATTCGATAAAACGCTAAAAAGTATAAAAGCTAAATAAAGGGAATGCATTCATAATTTCCTTTTGATTGGACAAAAATAAAACGTTTACAAATAAATTTTTCGTAGAAAATATTATTTTATTTTAAATTAATATGTAGGTATCGAGAAAATATAGATTTTTCATAACCTCCGTTTTGTAAGCAGTACGCGTAACTTAATTCTAATCCTTAGTGCCTGTAGACAGTGGCTTGTGATGGTAGATAGATTATGCTCATGTTCGGGTCGGCACATTGGATTCGGCAGTATTTGTTGAACTACAAAGCCGATCCGCAGCAATTACTACATTCTTCGGAAGCAATTACTACACTGCTTTTGTTCGGCTCGTGCCAATCAGTAATTTTCGTTCGGCAGCTACTTCGCTTAATCAAGTTCGGGTCGGCTCGGCACAATGTGAGCTAAGCCAAGCGGCTTTTTCTCGAACATTTATTCGATTTGCCGCTCAACTGTGCCGAATCATGCCGACCAAGCATGTTACACACCGAAATAAGGAAAAAACATACAAGCTTTACGACGATCCAAAGCCACTGTGTAAAGGCAAGTACATAGTAACATAATATTGAGTATTAGCACCCTGCTACTCATACAGTAAAGTGCATTCCACTATAATTGTCTTATTTTCTAAACAAATATGGTATACTGACATTTTGATTTTAGGAAAATTAAGTATACTTTGCGGGAGTTTCCAAAGATGTCTTTTGTTTTGTTGTAACATAAAAACTAATTCTATGGCACTTGGAAATAGTGTAGCTTTATATCAGTGAAAATATTTTTTTTTGTAATTGAATCTGTACTATCAGAGATCACCTCTCACAAACAAACAAACAATTTTGCCTCTTTACATTATTAGGGTAGATTCAAAATGTGTGATGCGGAAAACATGATTTTGATACCATGTTTGTTTACCAAATATGACAACAAAGTCGGAATGCACTATAGATGTTTTTTTTTTTTAAATTAATATTAATGCAGGGCTTAACTAACGAACACTGTACATTTAAAAATGGCGGCTTAACTTTAACTAAAATTATTGGAGCGATATATGAAGTTTGTTTTTACCCGACTGCGAAGAAGCGGTAATTTAAAATGCATATTTGCGTATGGTTCTGAACTCATTTGTATGAAAGCAAGATTATGATCCAAAGATAAACTAAAAATGCTTTATTTTTTTTCCCAGATCTTTGTCACGATGGATTTCACGCAGTAATTATTAGCCCACGTTTTGTCTTATTTTCAGTGGTAGTAATTTCAATCTGATACAAATGAGTTTAGTCCCAAAAAATATTTATACATCTGGATTTATCCTACCATCGGACCTAACACTCTAAAATGGCCGAAATATTAAAAAAATAATTAATTAGAAAATTCTAAACAGCCAAATCTCTCTATTAAAACACCTTCCGATCGCCACTTAATAATAATAATTATTAAAATTACAAAATCAGTCACTATATCACTTTTTAGTGTTTACGAAACTTTCGCTTTGTCACTTATTGCACTTTTGTCACTATTTTCACTGGAGGCTGCGCCGGACAAAGTGCCATTTTGGCACTTTCCGTTGGTGACGGGAGGTATGTTTTTACTTCTCTTGGGAATTTCGTGGATTCTCTCCAGCAAAGCTTGCAGGATGCTGCCTGGGATCCTTTGATGTTCTTCTACTAGTTCTTCTATTGCACTTGCGACCTGGAATTAGTTATAAAGATGTTTTTGAATCTGATGAAAACTTGACTTTATGTTAGTGGTTGCTACTTTGTGTTAGTGGTTGCTACTTTGTGTTAGTGGTTGCTATTTTATGTTTGTGGTTGCTATTTTATGTTAGTGGTTGCTATTTTATTTTAGTGGTTGCTATTTTATGTTAGTGGTTGCTACTTTGTGTTAGTGGTTGCTATTTTATTTTAGTGGTTGCTATTTTGTGATAGTGTTTGCTATTTTATGTAAATGGTTGCTACTTTGTGTTAGTGGTTGCTATTTTATGTTAGTGGTTGCTATTTTATGTTAGTGGTTACTATTTTGCTGAGATTTATAACATAACGTTGATCCTTATAAGAAGCAAGATCGATTGGCATTAAAAAAAGTTTTTTATGAAAATGTCCCATTTTCTTGCCGACTGTATTTTTTTTCAAAATCTGAAAACAGTCTTCTAAGACCGTTTTCCCATAGCTACAACGGTTAATGTGCCAGCACTTACTGCCCCATCTCAAAAATCCACCCTGTATATCTTAACTGTGTCCTTGGCCTAATGCTCGCAAGCGCTATTGTGAGCATGAGGTCCTAGGTTCGATTCCCAGGTCGGCCAAAATGTTTTTTAGCTATATCATCGGGATTTTCTAAATAGCAGTCCGGAGTCTGGATTTGTGCCCAGTTGATGACCAATAGGCTCGCCCCCTATTACATGGGACTTAAACATAACTGGCACAAAAGGTGTACTATGTCTATAAGTACACCTCTGCCAAACCCTACGCGGAAAACAATCGTGATGTTATTATATTCTTACCTTCTGCTGTAACTGCTCAGGCGTCAACTCCGGGTCATACGGTATCGGCTTGCCCAGATGAGTGATGAGCTTGACGGGGAAACCTCCGTACACGGGCGCCAGGGGCATGCGGAAGGTCGCGTATATCTTGAGCCAGACGCCGCGCAGCCAACCCACTGTGCGGAACGCCTCGCGCACGTTTTGTGTGAACATCGGGACTATTGGCTGTGGAGGATTTTTTTGTTTTTTTTAAATTTATATTTAATTAGCAAGTAACAAGACTCAATATATTAGTAACAATACCTCTTAACAACTATGTTAGTAAACTTATCCTACATACTTAACGAATCCCTGCTACACGCTCAACACCGATGTGGAAAGCTTGCAGCAGCGATTCATACACAAACAGTCCAGTCTTTTCGCGATACACTGCAGTATGTTGTTGGGGCTGGCCCGCACCCGGCGCACCAGGCATATGTTTCGCATAGTAGCGTAAAAAACAAACAACACGAGCATCAGCTAACATTCCTGATGCGCTACAGAAACGGAACAGCCCCATCAAGGGAGGACCCTCCCTTTTCTATGGAGTATGGGCGAACTATACACCCTGTTCCTCATACCTCTAAATGTTTATTAAAATACCCTACTGCTATTAAAAACCAATTTCTATAGTAGTAGAGTATTTAAGCAAACTAGCTAGCTAGTGGCTTTGTCGCCACGCAGCATTGCTGTGCTTAGCCAAAGACCGTGGGGCGCAACAAGTTCCCATGGTCCAAGTGTGGGAAGGGAACAACGGGGTGGTTGCTAGTCAGTAAGAGTCTGATAGACATCCATGACGATTTTACAAACTGGAAAAATCTATACAGGGTGGCAGAGACATCTACGCGAAAATTGATACCATGGATTTCGAACCCTGCCTTGAAATTGTACGAAGGCCTTGAAATTGTACGTCGGTTATTAAAAAAGAAATCTAGCCCTGTATGTAAAATAGTAAGAACATGAGACAAATCTACTAATAAAAATCTTTCAACAACTGTCCATTATTTAAGCCAATATAAATATATGTAACGTATCTGTCGCAGGCAGATTGTACAGCGTTTAAATTGTCCATCAATTTTGCCTTAGGCATTTTGCAAAACCGCCAGCGTTTGTAAAAGGACGGCGCCGTTTGTAAAATGACGAATTATACAATCTGCCTGCGACATATTCATTACATTTGAGCGTGCAATAATATTTTGAAGAAAGCAAAATGGGAATCATTTGAAGTTCGGTTAAATAGGTACATGCCTTTCGATACAAAAAAAAACTAAATTAGAATTTGCGACTATGGGATGCAAGCAAGCATCCTCGAATTGTGTTCAGGCTGCCTGCCATATACCTAACTGCATATCGTTACGATAACATATCATCGTTTCAGATAAGACTGAACGATTTATCAATATGCAGTTTAATTTTCCAAATAAATTCATTGACTTTTGACCATCAAAATTCACATACCACTTTCGCCTCCTGCGCAACCTTAGCGAACCCGATCCTGTTCCTCCAATTGAGCCTGTAGTAGTGGTCTCCGAACTGCGCCTCGTACACGCCGCCCGGTGAGATGGCCAGTGAGTTGCCACTTCGCAGCACTGACGCACACGTCTGCACTGTGCCTGGGATCACGCACAGCCCCTCTAGAAGGGTTGCCCAGCCTGGAGAGTAATAAATAAATAATAGAAATTCTTTTGAGACCCTGGCTCCAGAGGTAGGTTAGAGTACCTGTATTTCAGGGGACAATGAAAACAGTGGTTCAGTAATGGATAGAACATTAGGAGGAACGTACAATACGCAGAGGTTTATTCCTAGATTTTGAAAGGATCTGTTTCAAATGTAAGTGTGATTTTAATTAAGGTTTTTCTAAAGACAACTGCTATCTAATTACGTAACACATTTTCGTAAACGATTACGACTAATCTGTTTCATTTTGACAGTTCAACAACATTCATTGCGTTATTTACTTAGTTCAGCAGATTTTTTTTTTTGAACTTTTGAGGCAATGGATTAGCAATCTGTTTCCAAACGATTCAGATTCAGATTGATCGTGTATTACGCAATTAGGGTACTGTTTAGGTAGGATATGGCTTAAAGAACTTTTATTGTATGCATCACCTCATGGATCCATATTCAAGCAAATAAATGATTTGATTCGATTTTCTTTCAGGAGGGCTAAGTGGCTAGTAGCTGGGCTTGTGGCTAAGTAATAACAGCCGTACGGATCGATCGATCAGGTAAAGCTACGCTTGCCGTGGTTGGTCCGTGGATGGGTGACCCTCTTAACATACCAAGATCACTCCGTGCCTCGGAAAGCACGTTAAGTCGTTGGTCCCGGCTGTCACTTGTAGATCTTTGGAATTCGTTACGGGTAGTGAGAAGCCCAAAAGTCTGACAACCAGCCTTACCAAGGGGTATCGTGTTACCTAATAACTAGGTTGTGGAGGTCAGATAGACAGTCGCTCCATGTAAAATACTGGTATTCAGCTGCATCCGATTAGACTGGAAGCCGACCCCAAAATATGTAGTTGGGAAAAGGCTAGGGAGACGATGGCTCGATTTAATTTCAGGATATCAAATGCAAAAGAAAATGATCATAAAACAAGATAAACTATAACAGTTATAGTAAACGAATTTAGTTAGGTTTTTTGCTGATAGGTACAAAGTACAAACTGCGACTTGGTGCGTATGAAACTTCGCTACCAATCTTTCAGTTTCGTATGATTGCAATCTTTCCATCACAGTGGCTGAGCTATTTTCATTTAAAAATAAGGAAATTTATCGTCTTCATTTTGAAACAGGTTTTTTGTTCCGACTCATTTAGAAGGATTCTTTCATTTACATATAAACAATGGTCTTTCATGCGTCCGTCTCACTTACCAGCTTTTTTGGTTTTGTTTTGCAATTTTATTCAAAATCACACTATGTAGGTATGTACATATTCATTATAATTTTTATCTGACATAAGTTTATTTTATTTAAGTATGCATACACACGTTGCAATATATAACTAATTTACGTCCGTCAATGCTGCAATATATAACTGCCTTTTTTTTTTTTTTTCAGGATGGGAAATCATCAAATGACTTCTCCCGCTCTGGGCAGAGCGAGAGGGTGTGTCAGACTTTTACTGACTAAAACCCACCCGTGTTCCTTCCGTTGCCTGTGTGCCGGGGCCGCGATATCCCTTTCAGACAAACCCGCAACCCCAGCAGGCATTGGTCTTTCGACCCCGTCAGTTGGTGCTGACATCTCTTTGAGGCGCGCGTGGAACACAACGCGCCGTCGACACGGGCCTGGTCCTTATCGGACGGCGAGCTGCCCATTGCTCACCGTCCGCAGGCCCGCGCCTACGGTGGCCGGAAGTCGGCTCTTGACTCCCGACGCCCGGGGCGTCTCCTGCGGCGACTAGGGCCGCGAGGGCGTGCAGCTTGCATCTCCCTCGCGCGCCCCACATCCTCCTTCGCGAGCATAACTGCTTCGTAGGAGGAGGTGACGGCCTCCCATGCACTCTCGCTCCGAACCATGGCCTGAACCAAGGCCGGACGCGAGAGATCGCCGCCGCCGAATATATAACTGCCTGACGCAGGTTTTCAACTGGACTCGAAGTGTGAAGGAACTTCAAGTCCACTGGAAAACTAGCGCCAGGTAGTTGTCTGGCATTCTTGCTGAACTGAGCCTTTTTGTCGCAGCCGTGAGGAACACTTTCCTGTTATTTTATTTTTTTATCTGCTGTAGGTGGCAAAGGACATCGACGCGAAAAGTGTTACCATGGATTCTGAACCCTGCTGCGTTGAAATTCGTTAACAGTTATTTAAAATAATCGGCTGTTTCATAGAAAAGTGCAATAAATAAATGAATAAAATCTTTATTGCAGACCACATGATCTATAAAAAGCCAAGATTCAAAAAATATATAATAATATCACATACAAATAAAAAATAATACAATACCTATGCGGTCAAAATGTATGGAACAGGTGATTTGTTTTAAAATGACCGACGAAAAACTTTAACGCAGGGCTTTCAGAATCATGTACTCAATCCATGGTAACAGTCGAAAACTGCCACCCTGCATTATTATGTGTGCTAAATAAATGTATTTTATTTCTTTCTTTCATAACTCGCGCCGAGCTATATGGGCTGGCTGAAGTGTGAGTTACGCGTTCCTATTGGCTGAATTCGCAATGTCCCTGTCCTATGACAGACGATATCCGCATTCGCACCCTCAATAAGAAATTTTCCAATATCCGTGTCCTCATCCGCATCCGTCAAGGTGGCCCGCGACTTTCAAATGTTCTTACGTTTTTTGCAATTTGTAGGTCAAGTATCAGGTTGTATGTTGATTTAAATATGATTCGCGGTCGTATCAAATATTTATTTATAGAATTATAATCATTAAAAAAAAACAACTTCCAAAAAAAAACACTACAAAGTGAAAAATTACTTTAATTTCGGAAATCGGTGTCTTTGGTTTTGAATTTTCGTGTTCTACTTCAGAAATTAAATTTATTTTTCACTTTGTAGTGTTTTTTTTGGAAGTCGGTTTTTGTATTTTTTTTGTAAAGAGTTATTATTTTTCACTTTTTAGTTGTGGTACCTGCTCCACACAAATTCGATTATCTCGATATCCTCATCTGCATCCTCATCCGTTATACGACATCCTTAACAACCCTGCAGAAAAGTGTGAATAGGTACTGACCAGGAATCTTAAACATGAACCGGTCAGCGACGGTGTGTATATGCCGCCTCTTGAACAGCAGCATCCTGGCGATGAAGTAGTACATGTCGATGGGCAGCGCGCCGTGGTAGTAGATCACTAAGAATGGGCCGTCCGGGATGTTCTCCAGACCTTGGATGTCGTAGCCTGGGGAATGAAATATTTTTCTAATCTTGATAATGGATACTGGAACATGATTTAAAGTGGATGAGATACTACCTTCCCAGATGAAAAAAAGAAGGTTCTCTTAGCTCAGAAAGTCTTAACATAATCAACCTATAACTGGGACACAGGCCTCCTCTCTGTGAGACAGAGTGAGTCGTAATCCACCACACGGCCCAGTGCGGGTTGGTAGATGTCACGTCTTTGAATTTTTGGTTCTAGGATATGCCGGTTTCCTCACGATGGTTTCCTTCACCGTTTTGAGGGTAGTGTTGATGAAAATAATTTACACAAAGTAAAGCGCCTGTCAAGGTTCGAACCTACGCCCTACAACTCGTAATTCCGGCCGTTACCTCTGAGCCACCACTGAGTCATAATCATTCACAAAAAATTGTTTTCTGCTTCAAATAACAAGCCCTTGAGTAACATAGTCAAGCAGCAGCTTATAAAGGTAGTATTCGGTATACAATGAACAATGCACTTACCATGCCACAGCCACCCATGCGCGTCCCAAAGCGCGCAGACCGCGAGTCGGGCCGCTTGCTTCCAGTCTGGCTGCACGCCATCCACCACCTTCATCCTGCAAGCAGGAACATTACATTAAGGTACGAAAAACTATACAGGGTGGCAGGGACATCGACGCGAAATGCATGTACTGAAACCATGGAATCAGTTTTCACGTCGATATCCCAAGCCACCCAGTATAAGTATGCTTAGATGATTTGGTTATGAGGAGAGGAACAATAAAATGCCTTTAAGGGGACGCCCTAAAAGGACATATAGTGACCTTATTGGTTATGTTCCTCAAAAAGATCAGGTGCGTATTTCACGCAACCGGTGTGCGTGTATGACCAGATGTATATTCTTGCAAAAGGATTATGTAAGGATCGTACCAGGTGGCGTTCTGTAGTTTTTGCCTACCCCCATAGAAAGAAGGCATGACTGTATGTATGTAAAATTCCAGTAAAAAAAAAATAAGCTCGCGTTTGTCCACCATCATCTTGTGGCGACCTCTATATCGCCACATACGAATTACGCATGACATGTGACGTTAACAAATCCTACATCACGCAAGCAAAGTTTACCGCGAAATTAGCTACAGCAAATGAGAAAAATGTCGTGAGGAAAGTTTTATAAATAGAGAAGAACAGAGAAATAAGTATGAATGTGGATGGGTTTACGAGTAGGGGAAACCAAAGAAATGATGGATGGACTGTGTGAAAGATGATATGTCTAGTAAGGGGGTTACTTGACGACTAAAGGTACTATTCCGTACCCGACTGCAGGAGGCAACTGCAGGCAGTGTCGCCGCGACACGACTGGCTCCTATGAATTTCTATGAAGTACCTTCCGTAGCTAGCGACACGTCGTTAGCAGCTACGGGCGAGTGACAGGCGACACATGCAGCCCGACCGCAGATCAGTAGTGCAACCAACGATCTCTAGCGATAACACGTTTTTCTATCTTCTATCTACCGACTGGAATACGGGCTGCTGCCGCCTGCGGTCGGGTTCGGAATCATGACTGCAGCGACATGGTACCTTAATAGAGAAGTATGGAAGAACAAGCCACGTTGCGCCCACCCCAAATAAAGGTTTGGATAAGGGTAAGATAATGATGATGACCCGGCAAGAGCCATCGGGCAGTTGCATACCAGACACAAGACTCATCTGGTCGGAGGATCCTCCTTTTTCATTAGACGAACTGTACACCCTATTCCTCATACCTCTAAAATCTCATCTGCTGTTAAACGAGGATGCGGTCGGGGGCTGGGGAGGAGGACAGCTTATTCATAGCTGTGTTTACTTACTGATTTATTGTGTTATTGATAACATAACAACATCACACCTGTATGCCTCGACGGGTTAGGCACTGGTGTACCCTATGGTACGTACACACACATTTTGCCGGTTATGGATAAATCCCATGTAATGTGCCCGGTTGATGGTATCGCCATCAACCAACCGGGCACACCCCCAGACTCCGAGCTGCTACTGAGAAATTTCTGATAGAAAAACCCAATAACACTTTGCCCCACCCGGGAATCGAACCCAGGACCTCATGTTCAGTAGTCAACAAGGAACCCTTATAGTTTCGCCATGTCCGGCTGTCTGTCTGTCTGTCCGCGGCTTAGCTCAGAGACTGTTTTTACTAGAAAGTTGTAATTTGGCATGGGTATACATTCACGCCGACAAAGTACTAAAATAAAATCATGAAAAAAACTATCACAGCTAAGTAGGCTCTACAAGTTAACGAGTAATAATCAACCAACTTAAATTTGCATTTGAACAAACATGTTCTCCCATATATTCATGGGAAAACCTGTTTTTTCAACTACACTGTTAAGTTTGTTCTTGCGATAAATTCATCCCAACTACAGAACCCTCCATTGTGCGTGGTCCGACATGCACTTGGCCGGTTTTTTATTGTCTTTTTGCTTTACAAATTATTTAATACATCGCGTGCCGGTAATACAGTACAGATAGTCACATAAGATCGCATGCGCATTGTTTAAGCAATTGTTGTTTATAATGATGCCAGTAGACAAACATAGCTTGATAGCAACAATACCATTTGTTGAGCTAAATTGCTTGAACATGTATTTTATTAAATAAATGGCTATTGTGTTGCATCATGCAAAAAAAAACAAGTCGAATAAACCTACACAATATGTTACAAAAACCGGAGGAGCTCGTGGCTAAGTAACAACAGCCGCACTGGTCGATCCATCCGGTTAAGCTACGCTTGCCGGGGTTGGTCAGTGGATGGGTGACCATCTTTACATACCGAGAATCCTCCGTGCCTCGGAAAGCACGTTAAGCCGTTGGTCCCGGCTGTCATTCGTGGATCTTTGACAGTCGTTAGGAGTCGTCAGAAGCCCGAAAGTCTGACACCAGTCTTACCAAGGGGTATTGTATTACCCAGTTACTGGGTTGTGGAGGTCAGATAGGCAGTCGCTCCATGTAAAATACTGGTATTCAGCTGCATCCGGTTAGACTGGAAGCCGACCCCAACATAGTTGGGAAAAGGCTAGGCAGAGAGAATGTGTTACAAAAACCCTGTCCGATCCGAAAAGGGCACATAGGTATTGCAATAAGATTAAAAAAGTAATAAAAAAAAAGTTCTTGCTATTTTAAATTCATGTTTTTAGTACCAAAATGATCCCAATTCCATTAATAATTGGTAAATTTTCAACAGGGGTTGCAGGTTACCCGCTAAACGACGGCCGCCCGTACCCCATATATTAACCCGGTTAAATTCCCCAAAAAAAAAAGCGGTGAATTTTTTGTCTTTTTCCTGAATTTACCAAATAAATAGATTCTCAGTACCTACGATTCTTAACAACACCCTCACGGATCAGACCGGGTTTTTGTTACACGTTAGACTAAAAACTATGCAGTTGGCCGCGATTAGGAAGGCCCAAAAACTTAAGCCCTTTCCGAAAGGGATTTCAAAACACCTATCGCGGGATACATCTAGTATACCAAAATTATTGAGAGGAGCGAGTCAGAGTCAAAGTCAAATCATTTATTTCGAATAGGTACATAAAAGGATTAAAAAGTAAACGTAGTTATTAAAAAAAATAGAAAATGGGCAAGAAACTCCACAGTTACTCTTTTAAAATGTTTTACATTATTTTGTATAAGTACATTAATTATATGTAATTACGATGTACCTAGAATAATAATACCTACTACCTATACCACAATAAGTAAAAATAATTTAAAAAAAAAATTACAAAACAAAATTACCGACCTCCAAAAAAAACACTACAAAGTGAAAAATAACTTTAATTGGTCGTCGTTGGGATCGGTTTTTGCCACCGACTTCCGAAATTAAATTTATAAAAGTTTTCATTTTTAACTTTTTAGTTTTGATACAGCTACCTGCTATGTAAATAACAATGACAGGAACTTATCATATCATCCACATAGTATAAGCGGAAAAAAATACGTATTATTGAAGCTAACTCAAAAAATATCCAAGCAAAGTTAATTAAAAAATCGGTCCACAATTGCTGGAGAAATCGGCGGAAAACATTTAAAAAAAAACATACATGCTCGTCGCACATATAACC
Organism: Agrochola lota; assembly: GCA_947364205.1. Taxonomy (NCBI): domain Eukaryota; kingdom Metazoa; phylum Arthropoda; class Insecta; order Lepidoptera; family Noctuidae; genus Agrochola; species Agrochola lota. Next base: position 11,496,113 of record OX376239.1, on the reverse strand, counting down.
TCCTCCTTTTTGGACGTCGGTTAAAAATGAACCAAAACGAGATTACCACTAAATACGTAGAACTATTTAAATGCCAAAACTAGGACACCCAGTCTGCGGAAAAAAATCGTGTCTAGGTTTCCATTCCACTATCAGATTCCATTAACAAATCTTCCGATCACAACCACAACGCATGACAGACGCCCCAGCAACGAGACGGAGTGGGGCCAAAGTTTAATCATAAGTCTTCCTCCAGATAACTATAAAAAATAATTGGACATCATTATTACCATCTAATTAAACCGTCTGGCCATTGTCTACGATATTTCACATTTATCTAGAAAAGTCAGGAGGTCTTAGAGGTGTCAAAGTTATCGAGAAATTATTTTTTTAATTAGGTAGGTGATAGACCTTTTTAAAATGTTGTTGTACGTAGAAATTTACGCTGTATCCATGTTTGGGATGTTGACAACTGTTTAAATTGTGTGTGAACTACATTTTTGGGACCTTTGAACTGATTGGTTCGTGTTTCAAATTAAGGTCAGCCGCAACCTAACGCATAACCTAAGATTTCGTGATGAGATTTTTAGAGAATAGACTCGTAAACATCTCATCGCGAAATCTTAGATGAAGTGAGTTTTTCACTTCAATAAGGATAACACCTGGGTAAAAAAAAAGAAATTCTAATTAGTCCGTCAGTCAGATAACAAAAAAAATATTAGACACGTATTTTTTGCTTTATCATATTAATAACAAAATACTTAGATAAAACGTATTTTAAATTGGGGAGTGAGGGTCGCTACGTCACAAGTATAAAATCTACGTACTCGTGACGTCATGGCACATTTTAACTCAATGTATCGCCGTAATCTTTAGATTACGTAAAAAAAGAAAAAATACGTGTCCAATATTTTTTAATAACCTCCAAGATGGACTAAAAAAAAATTTTGTCATCATCCCTATTTTGTATCCATAAATGAATGAAAACAGAGAGGAGAGAATAGAGCAGGAGAATTTTGAGTATGAATGTGGATGGCTATAAGAGTAGGGGAAGACCAAAGAAACGATGGATGATGATGTGTGGAAGATGATATGGCTACCGAGATGACGACTAATGGAGAAGTGTGGAAGAAAAAGACTTGTTGCGCCGACCGCGAATAAATTGGGATAAGAGAATGATAATGATGATGATGATGATGATGACGAAATGAATCAAAACAAAAACACAAAATTCGCTTCCATCCATTAATTGAACCACCTAACAAGCCTATAGACCTACCATTTTTTTATCCATCTTTCATGCAGACGGGCCTAATTTTTTGCGGGTAGCAATTTACATGTCATAATTTTATGCACCTCATCAAAATGTGCCTGGGACAATAACCTATACAGGGTCACATTAAATTAGTTAGCGAAACTCTGCAGACGTGATGGGTATACATGTAACCATGATAAATAATAAAAAAGAGCGAGCCTTACAGTAGTCGCATATGATGTGACATCTTGGCTGACGGTACCAACCTCTCGGAAAATGGGTTGGTACCACCTGACGGCCAACACTAGCACCACGCGCGCTCATTGGTCAAATCAAATAGCGTTCTAGGCTTTCTGTTACACACTTCTGTCCCTTTTCACGAAATCACTCCCACAGATTGCAGGAAAGCGAAAAGCGGCGATTGCGGAAAGATGTTACTAATCAAAAATTGATTTGACGATATCGATATCTGAACACGATAAAAAAAAACTGTTTTTCTCAATTCATACTACAAGTAGGTAACTCGAATACCAGAGGACCTTGCCTTGACCCAAAAAGAAATGACATCAATTTTGTTTTTTTTTTGTTTTATCGTGTTTAAATATCGAAATTTTGTTGGTATATTGACGTGTGCTAGCTGACATATAGCAAATAATTTTATTTAATGTTTTGTGTTGCGTTATGTAAATTATTTTGCATACTATTGTATAGAATCAAGTTTTTCTAGCTGAGCTGCTGGGGAGTTTTTTGCGCCACTTCTTTTTCCCAGCTAAAACACTAGGAAGTGGTGAAGGGCGGGCGTTTTTGGGGGACTATCTTATGTAATTTTGACGTTCGAAAATTGCTGATTCTCAGCCTAGTTTGAATAAATGACTTTTGAAATTCGAATTAGAATTTTGAATCATGATACTATTACGTTTGCGGAGTTTTGCTAACTAATTTTATTTTACCCTTCATAAACAGAGAAGCCCTCAATAATAACTTTGTCCTTGAATTTACAACGTAACACTGGCTGCTTCATCATTATCTTGGTCGACTTTTTTTTGGGTCTGAATTTGAAGCTCAAGAACTGGTTTATACAAAAATGACTAAAAATGAGTATGATGCGCATGCGATTAAAATGAATTCTGGCCTTGAAAGCGGTTGACTTCACGTCGTTGTGTTACCAAAATATTTAATGAAAGAAACGTACAGACAAGCTTTTCAGCCAGCTGTCTAATTAAGTAATTATGCAACATATTTTCGTAAAAGATTACGACTAATCCGTTTCATTTTGACAGTTCAACAACATTCATTGCGTTATTTACGTTGTTAAACAGAACCTTTTTCGAACTTATGAAGCAATGGATTAGCAATCTGTTTCAAAACGATTCAGATTCTGATTGATCGTGTGTTACGCAGTTAGGATACTGGTTACTACGCCGTAATTGCGTACCTAACACACATAAAATGGCAATCGATTGCCTTTCATTTGTACAGTTCAGCCACGTATATTGCGTTCTTGATTAAGTTGAGCAGACGAATTTTTCTAACCTATGAAGCAATGGATGTCTAAAGGAAAGGTACTGCGATCGATTTCAATTTTAAGTGTGTTAAGCAATTACCCAGCAATTACCCAGCAGGCTTCTGAGATAAAAAAAGCTTTGTGGTTTTTATGTAGATACTATAATCTCAGACCAAATAAAAAAACCAAGACACAGCGCTGCGAACAATACGGTGAAGCTTGCCAAAACCACACCGCCGCTCTGTGGACCGAAAATAGGCTCTCGAAGACATTGGATCTTAAATTTTAAAGTGTCATTTTTTAGCTTGAAATGGTCTCTAATAGCCAATATTATGCATAAATATATCATAGGATACAATCAGGTAGGCAAATTGGCAACTTATTTTTTATTTATTTTTAATATAAGTTGCCAATTTGTCTACCTGAGGCCATTTCAAGTAAAAAAACGACACTTTAAAATTTAAGATCCAATGTCTTCGAGAGTCTTTTTTCGATCCACAGTGCGCCGCTCTGTGCATACACGCTCACACGCACACAACCTTTTACAATGACACTACAATCAAACTACACCACACAAAGTGCACACATGTTTACGAAACCGGCTTCACTTCACTGTTGACAGCGCTCTGTCTTGGCGCTCTATTTGGTATGAGACTATAAATACTCGTAAATTCAATGCAGCTCTTACTTCACACAACTTTTAATTCTGCGACTGTACATTCAATATTTCACATTATACATAAATAAACACCACGCCTTCTTCTCATGGTGGTAGGTAGAAACAACAGAACGCCACCGGCTACGATTCTTCTTTTTCGTGTGGTTAGTGACTAACCTGGTGTCAGTTTTTATGCCGCCCATGGGCCTCTGACTTGGCTTCACATGCCGTAGAAATATATCCGCATTTTCAATATACATATTCCTTTTGCTTCGTTTACGTATACTGGTCATAAATGCAGGCCGATTGCGAGTACTACCTACCCACCTAACTTTTATGTCCTTCTAGCTAAGCGTAACCTGCCGGCGTTTCCAATTAGTACATCTACTTTGTAAATAAATACTTACCTTATGTTGTCGCCTTTCATTCATCCTCTCGACATGACCCATCTTAGTATACTCTTTTAAATATTTTTGTAAAAACATCTTTTAAACCGCACCATTGCCACTTACTTTTCATATTATTAAGGTGGATTTCACTATCGTTTTTAAATTACATTCGGTACATGCGGTAATGTTGTGATCAGCACAATTTGTTATTTTGTTTCAATATATCCGTTATTACTTTTGAGACCTCTGCTCCGTGATATCTTTAATGATTTTAAGTAGACTAAACTGAGGGAATTTGTGGTGCATGTTACTAACCCACCGGTGACCCGATAATACTTCTAATCAAAAGTTATTTTTGTTACTGACTTTAGCCGTTTTGTGTTAAATCGACTTAATAAAAATCTTAAATTCATTCAGTCACTGAGAGACAAAGCCTTATTATAGAGTTCAATTGTTAATGTTGCAAACATTACGTAATTATTGTAAATTGTCTTTGGCCTCGGGCCCTGACAGCAAGCAATAGACAAAATTTGTCAAACTTTTCTGTGTTAATAATGAATACGAGGCTTTTGGCTAATTTGTAAAGTGGTAATGTTTTTTTTTTTTTTTGGAATATGCGTTTAGTTTGTGCAGAATAAACACTTTTTCTTAGTTTAGTTCCTAATACAATGTGTAACTGAAAAGTAGTTTGTTCAGAATCGTTTACTCAATGGATTTCTGTCATTTTTAATAAAGGTATTTTTTTATCCCAAAAATAATCAAAACTAAGTACGTAAATTAGAGTCACACTTCCGCTTTACAATCAAAACAAACCAAAATGGGCGAAAAACTTACCTACAACGCTAGAGCACAGATGTTCATCTGTGGCTTGTGCGATTGTGTGCATGGGTAGATTTGTAATGTAACCACAATTTTCTTCCACAATCACTATGACTAATTCAAATAAACAATGTTTTATAATTAATGGCGAAAATTCAGTGTAGGTATGTATACGTATTATGATTATAACATAATATTCAAATTGGGGTGTTTGCTGAAGTGTGTTAACTCCGGTACGTGTTGTATAACGAGGGTGAGCAGTGTGAGCACCAAAGACAGATTAAAAAAAAACATCCCCTAAATAAAATAGGGGATGGAAATTCGTAATTTTGCGATGAGAAATCCCAACTGGCACACGGCTTGTAAATCAATCAATTAGATTACTGCAGTACCAAAGAACGTCATTATATCTAACGCTGGCTCCAGACGTTGGTTCCTAATCCCAACATTGGCCCCATTGGCCCGATCCAAGATGTGGATCGGAAATTGGCCTGACTTCACTGACAATATTTCATTACTTGAAAGTACTGATCAAAATAATTGCTTCCTTTCCACCTAAAGGTCTCATGAACGCGACAACAACGGTGCTTGGCGACAGAAATTTCCTTTCCTGGACTGGTTCCTTCACAAAGACCTCTAAGGTCTACTGCATTAGTTCCGAAAGTGTGGGTCGCGAGCGAATATTGGGTGGGACTTGAAAAATTGATTTTCAGCTATGATTAATATTAAAACTAAATACCGAAATAAATTGGACATATCAAACTCATTGCGATTAAAAGTAACTAAAATTGAAGTGACAAAAAATAGGAAAAGAATAAGTACCTACGTATCCTTCTCATTGAAATAGCGTTCCTTGTATTTAATTAAGTATTAAAATTTTCGATTGTAATTACAATCGAAAATCAACAACTTTCAATTTTAATTTCAACTTGGACTGTTCAAATATGAAAAAAAAATTTTTTTCCTATTTGATTTAGTTATATAAGCTCCTTTTTTCACCATAACAGCCAAGAGCGAATTTTGAAGTTTTTGTTAAGGTGGGTCGCGGCCCAGTCAACTTTGGAAACCACTGGTCTACAGTCTATTGCTCACCTGTAAAGCCTATATAAATGGAAGATGATGGCGCTGATGTATATAAGCACTATGATGACGGCCGGCAGGAGGAACGTGACGATGACCGGCATCAGGAACCATGTCAGCCACAAACTGTACTCTGTGTCCACGTATTCCACTGGAAGTAAAGAGAATAATAGGTTAATTTGGTTGATACAGTTTTTTTTTGACGCAAAAACAGTCTTGCTCTTTACTTCAATCTTGCCTGATGGAAAGACAAGGACGAGGTCTACGATGGAACGAGCGTGCCCAGAAGATGCCTGTTCACTCTTGCTTTGAAGGCTGACGTGTGTGGAAGGGACAGTTCCAAGGATTAACTTTTTGGGTAAAGGTGAAAATCTAACTAAATATCGCAGGAGATCGTCTTTGACATAGCGATGACAGCGCGTTCAAATTATTCTTAAGAGGTGGAGGGAGACAGTTGGGTAAGTTTTGCCGCGAAGTTTAGCTGATGAGAACAAAATACAGGGTGAGAGACTACTGCATTATTATTAAATTTGTAAGAGGAAAAAAAGAATGAGCCTCTAAATTTTTTTTTGCCTCTAATGATACTCACTTTTTATAATAACAGAGCCTCTTTTTAATTTTTTTACCTTTTCTCACAGTTGGTCGCAGTAACTAAGCTAGGGTACCCCGACCAAATGGTTCAGGTAAGGTTAGAACTGTGACAAACCGCGCGCGAGCCGTGTCGCGACAACAGCCGGCGAGCTTACATCCAAGTTGGTCGCAGTTACATGACTATTTTTTTTGTATTTTTAGGACCCCAAAATGGACAATCATTATATTAGTTAGTGTTCAATATTTTTAAGAGCGCAGTGGGAATTATTAGAGGTTCGATTTAAATTTTATAAATGATCTCGGTCTGCTTGATTCAGATGGAAACTGATTAATAAAAACAGCTCACTATTTTTTTTACTTAAGATAGTTTTAGTAACTACTAGATTTAGTTAAATTCAAGGAAATCATGAGACAGACCCTGGCTAATTCGATAATCGTAGTAATTCCACAAATAATTCGTTCTCAAGCAATTTGTTTGCTTATTAACTTTACCTATTGTTTTTTCTAACAATAAGCCTTTCATGAAATTAACTTATTTTTGTAAAAAATTGCAAGTACTAACTTTTTTATTTTTTATTTAATATTTTGCGAATTGTACCTACTAGCTACTACACATAGTTAACAGTTTGATAGAGTTAAAAATGTACGGTTCCGTGTGGTGCCGGACGTAAAGAATAGTACCGTCCCATTTCTTGCCGTGGGTGTTGTAGAAGGCGACTAAGGGACTCGACGACGACGATCGCAAACCCGCGCCAAGCGTGGCGATTATGGCAGATCCCCGCATTAGGGGGAGGTTTACCGCGGGACAGTCCAAAAGAACCTGAAGTAACACGGGTGGGCTTTAGTTAGTAAGAGTCTGACACGCCGTCCCGCTCCGCCCTGACGGGTGAAGTTATTTGATAAAAGACCATGGTCCCTGTCTCCACTTAAGTTTTTTTACAATAAAAGGGGGAGGGCTATGTCCAGCAGTGGACAACTTTCGGCTGAAATGATGATGAAAAATGTTAGCCCTAGAGTCGGCAAAAGTGTTTGACTTGCTCTTTCTCCCTATGTACAGGTTATAAACAAAGGCTCCGCTTGAGAGAGACTCTCTTTGAGTCCAAAACCGATCAGGGAACCGAGGATATCAGCATTCTTCTAGCTAGACGTATAAGCATAACCAGCCTATAACGTTCCCACTGTTGGGACCCGGCCTCCTCTCTTTGAGAGTGTGATGTAATCTACCACGCGGGCCGAGTTGGTAGATGTCATGTCACATGTCTTCGAATTTTTGTTTCTGCCGGTTTCCTCACGATGTTTTCCTTCACTAGGCATATTTCTCATTTAATTTAGACCGTAGTAATACCTGAACAAGTCATTTCTCGAAAAGAGGTTTAAGCTACCCGAAAAGTATGGTTAGACCACAGATAAAAAGTCCAGTCTAAAGTCCAAAATAAGTCCCTTTCATTTATCAGCGACAATGAACTCAATATCGTTACACGAATAGAATCGATGGCACCAATATCAACAGGATACAAGCTACAACGATACAGAACGCAACACAAAATAAACGACAATTATTTTTTAAACAATCATGGCGGGACATCCGGGTGTTTTATCAGCGTCTATGGACCGTCTGCTGGTGACCTGTCAGTTATTTTAAAACGAACTCTATTGTGAATTAGATAGTGCTGAAATTGAATGTAGCGAGGGTGTAGTTGCACTATTGGCACGGTGACCTATGAACACGCAGCGCGCATGCGTCTCGCACCGTTTCCCGCCTTTTAATGCTGTTTATTTGTTATCTGTGGTTGTTGGCAATTAGACTGATTTCCTAATTAAATGATTATTCAACTTGTTTATGTAGATGATTAATCGTTTATTTCAAGGGCGTCGAACTTAGCAATCATTGCTTTAGCGATAAAGTATTTATCGAACTGCAGTTGCACATTATACAGGGTAGATGATCTTTTCGTCACGTACTTTGCAAATGGCAGAGCCATTGAACTTCATACTTAATTAAAACAGCAGCCGTAGATACGGTTGCCAACTTTATTTAGAAGAAATAAAGTATTTCTGATTTCAGAGTGGGTAATCATAGAGTACAGACTTATAAGAAACAGTACAACTTTATTTTATTTTAATAACAGCAAATTTTTTTGTACTTTTTGCAAGCAGTAACACCGTTTTTTTTTTTATAAATAATTTTAAATAAATAATTCTTCTTAGTTCAAATTGTAGAGGTACTCAGTTGTTACCTATTTCAACGAAGCCCTGTTTCTGTCTTCTCGCCATTTTGTAATATTGACGGAAAACAGGGCCGTCTAAACCTATCGCCAACCGCCTCGAATAGTTTAGGTTTTGTTTTGGCAGCCCCTAGCTACGACGCTAGCAGGAACTATGGGGTCACCGAGCCGAGCCACACGGATCGCGGGGCCCTGGAGTAATTGTCCAGTGGCCAATGGAAGAAAAGACGGTCATAACCGAAAATACTCTCTCAGTGAATGCTAAATTAATTCAATTCAAAGTGCGAGTCAATATAAATAGAGTATTTTAGCGTACTCTATTGGTTTTGTAGATTATAAATTCTCTAAATTAGGGTACGGTTGGTAACCCTAGCCGTAGACCGGTCAGTAAGAAACTCACGCGAAAGTTTAGATGAACTGTTTATTTGAAGTGAGGTGTCAATAGTGTCAATCCCTAGCATCAGGTGGAATGACAGCTCACTTGACGTAAGGTTTCCCGGTGAGATTTTTACAGAATAGACGGGCTGATATATATCAAACGGGTTTTGTTTTTAACCGCCGACGGAAAATGGGGGTGTTATAAGTTTAACGTGTGTATGTGTGTATTTGTGTGTCTGTCTGCGCCATCGTAGCTCCCAAACGGCTGAACCGATTGTTTTTTAGTTTTTTTTGTTTGATAGGTGACTGGATCGAGAGAGTTCTTAGCTATGATTCTAGAAAATCGGTTCGTTCGTTCATTTGAAGATTATCAGCTCTTTTATAGTTGATGAATGGATGTGAGCATCTTCCATAGGTCTGCTCGATTTGAAATTTGGCATTCTGTTACTTCAATGATATTAGAAGAACATAGTAACCTTGAAATGATGCTGCAGCATATCACCTGGAATTTGTAGGATACCCAACTTCCTTACCAACTTACAGCACATGTATTGTGATTAGGCTCATTGAAATGGTCTCAATGAATAGGTTATAGATAAATGATGAACAGGATCTATTGATGGACTAGGAAAGAGAAATGAGGAAATGTTTGTATCGGGAGTTTTTTTTAAATTTTTAAAGATCATAGAAATTGTTTTCAAAGATTTTCTCACGCGTAAGTGAAGCCCAGTAAATACTTATGGTCTTAAAGTTACTTAATTCAATCCTGATTCAAGGAAACACAACACGAGAACCGGAGTCAGTGCTTTCATAGTAATTTATATTTTATCAATTGGAAACTTTAAAAACAAGTTTAATTTAACCTTTTGAACGCCAGAGCATAAACGCACGCGCGTGCCCTCCACGCCAAGCCACAATTTCACCGCAAATACCTACAAAAAGAATAGGGATTCCAAAACTTTATCGATAAACAATATTATTATGACATTTTGTCTGTAATTTTCGAATAAACACTACTCGTGACATTGAAATTTTATTTAACTTCGCACTAATTCCCACTATAGTAGTCATTACATGGCATTTACAGAGTTTATCATGGAAAAACAGGCATCAGGAGACAAAAAAAAAACAAATTACATTATGGTACAGCACTATTCTCGATATGCTGTCTTAATATTGTGACAATGGCGTGGGCTGCCAGCCAATAGATGACTTCCTCGCATCTGATTTAGGGATGTAGCAGTACAGAATGTCGCTTATCGATTCTATCTAATATCAGGTTTCGTAAAAAACCGATAAGTATTTATAGTAAATATAAAAATATCCGATAATTGATATATATCGAAATTAGGGATCTAGCAACATAACATCAACATCTCGCTTATCGGTATGATATTAATTTGTAATAAATAAAAAAAATATATATATATATATATTTACGGGCGCTTCGTTCTCTGTCTCACTTACGGACATACCGTAAGTTAGACAGAGAGCCAAGCGCCCGTAATGACGGCCGAACGAACGGATTTCGCTTAGGGAGTAGGCCCCCTGGTTCTTTTGACAGGTGGATAAATTTTGTATGTACGTATAGTTGTAAAACAATAAAAAATAAAGGCTATTTTTTAGGTAAATAAAAAAATAGGGTCATCGCTTTAGATTTTGAATATTTGTTTTGTTTTTCATTTACGTAATGTAAACAAACAAATAATAAAAATAATACAAGTAAATAATGTAAAGAGAAAGTATGGGTTCATAGAAATGTCACTATAATATACTAGGTACTATATAATACTACTATAAAATATCTACTGGATTCACTAAAAATGAACTCCGCGCTTATGACGTCACGATTTTGTCGTCTATTTGTGACCATGGCGTACAAGGGACTGATAATCAGTGTTGCGCCAGGGATGCGCGAGATGAGATTGGCGAATATCGAAATTAGATCTGACTAGATTTTGTTCTTGATTCTATAGCTGCTATAGTGTGGTTTTATAAGACTGAATCTTATAATTGGTTTATCCAGATACCAATTGATGAAAAAATAAAATAATCACATTAATTTAAAGTTAAAGTTTCACATTAATTTTAGTAAGGATTTATCGATATTATCAATCATACGTCACGTCACTCGACGTCGACTTTGGCGTGTGAGAACACTCCTTTTTAAACGTTTAATTTATCCTTTTTGTCAAATTTCTCAATATCCATGGTATAATTTAATTCGTTTCCAGCAATTAAATATGGACAAGAGCTTAAATATTTAAGTTATACAAATAAAAACACACAAAAGTAATGATTCAATTGTTTATTTCGTGATGAAGTGCACCGCATTGTTTGTCACATATTTGTGTCGTTGGCGTACCGGGCACGCGCTTGCTTGTCACGTATATGTGACAATGGTGCCGATTCTCTTGTACACCGAACGAAACTAACTAAACTATCAATAAAATTCCTTACTTTTGGCTATGAGAATCTTAGAGCTATTCTGCAAATAAAATTCTCTGAACTAAAAAATATTTTTGACACAACTAAAATAGAATTTGACAATCGCGAATCCACTTGGTACCCGTGGTTTGCCCGAACCCGTGATTTTTTTAGTGCCGGAGGCGCGAAGGGTTTTCTGCCTCGACGTGTTTTATATGGAATTTTTCACTTTTTGTATGAAAAATATTACCTACATGTTCAGGTTTAGGGGTTTATGGATTTTATAAAGGGGGTCGAAATTTTCATTATTTTTGCGATAGGACGCACCATTTTCAAGATATAAGCAAAATAAAAAATAAATAAGTACACTGTTTTTGCACGTGAAGTCGAGATGTTGGTGTGAATTTTAGTTCATGACAACTTATTTTATCCAACACCTTTTTAATCGCGATAAGAAATTGACAGGTTTAGTCTGGTTTCATATTTTACAATCAAAATTTTAGGTGAAAAATGTCAAATTCAGAATAGCAAACTTGCCATTTTCACTAAACTAACTCAGTACTATCTTAGTGCTGTCAAACTAAAATATAGTTAAGTTGTGTCACTTTAGTCTATTTCAGAATGGGAAATCGTCGTTTGACAGGAATAAACTAAATTTTAGTGATTTTTACGTCTAGTTTAGAGGCATTTGTGACAAGAGAATTGGCACCAATGGCGTTCAAAAGGTTCAGAAACAAACTATATATTCTGTATTCTTAAAATGGTGAAGGAAAACATCGTGAGGAAACCGACATGTGCTAGAATAAAAAAACGAGGACATGTGACAACTACCAACCCGCACTGGGCTCGCGTGGTGGATTACGGCCCACTCCCTCTCACAGAGAGGAGGCCTGTGTCCCAGGAGTGGGAACATTATAGGGTGATTATAATGACTGTATATTCTGTATACAGGATGTATGTAGGTACCTACGTTTAGAAAAAATATAATCTTTACATAATATACACGGTTAATTTTAGCTCGTTCTGGAACGAAAAGCCATAAACTCGATCATCGAACTCGAAACGATTGGGACTATTATTTTCTATAAATTACAATTTAAAAAAAAACACGAAAAATCTAATTTATTGTTTTTTTGTGAAATAATGAGAACTCGAAGTAACTGCGATCAATGCATATGTGTGTAAAACGTATCGACGAACGGCAACACTTGCGAACGGTACCCATTGAAAAATCCATTCATCGATCAGACAGCATAAACACACATACGCAATAGATAAATAGGTACACAAATAAAAATACGAAAAGGGAATTCAGACTTTATTTCTTAACCGTAAACGGTAACAAATAGAAATTTCACCAAACTAGGTACAAGGTAAGTAGGTACGCAGTTTACTAAAATTATTCTGAGAAGTGTCCGACCGGACTTCAAAAGGATGCACAACCGAATTCCGCGGTTAAGTGTATAAAAATAAGGTCTTAATTCGGTCCAATATTTACATAGAAAAGGGCACCACCATCTTATAATGAACTGTATTCGACAGGTAAAACGAATCATTTTTCTGTTTACATTCCTGCCTTTGTAGAAGCCGCCGCGCCGCGGCCGCAAGCAAGCATTGTCGCATAAAAATTGGTTTAGGCAGTATTCTTTTTATTTATCATAAATATGATAGGCAGGTATGCTTATTAAGTACCTATTAGCTCGATTGGTCGACACTCGATTCAAGGCCTTAAATACAACTCCCAAGCGTACTCGTCGTGTCTAGTTGAAAAGGTACGAGTACTAGTGATTTCGTGATGCGAGAGTGTCGAATGAAATTTCAATTAGTTTCTCTCGTTTACGAGGAGATGTGATAGTTGTAAACACCGTGCCGTGCTTTCGATACTAACGAAAGATAACGGAGGTGAATGAACTTACACCAACCTATCGTACCAGAAATGAAATACCTACTTGCAGGTAAGTACTAACTTGCAGCCGGTTATTCTTCCAACGTCCGTTGACCCACCGCGAGCTCGCTGTCAACTGATTCGCACACGCACAGCTGTGCCGCGCTACGTCATCACCGAGCGGATCGCGCACGATCTTGCGTTTATGAATGAAATAGTGGAAGCGCTACTAAGATTTAACTCGAATGACAGAATAAAAGTGATAAATTTCTAACTTCTATATTAGATGTCTTAAAAAAACAATAACAATGCTGATAGTACCTATTAATCGTCTGGAGTCACTGTGTTTCGGCTCCAGAACGATTTAAAATTATTCGTGTATAATGAAGTCGCTTCCGCTGTCTGGTCGCTTGGATCTTTTAAACTACTCAACGGATTTTAATGCAGTTTTCAGCAATAGATACAGTGATTCAAGAGGAAGGTTTATATGTATAATACATACCCGTGCGAAGCCGGGGCGGGTCGCTAGTTTAGAATAAATATCTGAAGAGGGGGGCAGGTGCGGTCCGCCCCGGGCCCGCGGTCCTGACGGGCCCTCAAAACTAGAGAAATACTTTTTCATCAAATCCCAAACAAGACCAAAATATGTCCAGTATTAGTAAAAGGCAGTTTGTAGTTGGGGGGCCTCCTACGCATTCTAAATATAAACGTAGGGTGCTAAAATTTTCGAACTCGCTTTAAACTTACCTACTACTAAATTTTACGAGTACTTACTACTCACTACATTTTCAAAATTTTCTGTCTATGTTGACAAAGTAATTCCAATTTCCGTATAAAAAAGAAAAATTGTAATTATGCGCGGCGGAAAAATGGTCGAGCTCTCTCTGCTCGTTCAACAGGATGGCTGTTTAGTCTGATGCTCTAGCTTTTCTGTTGTCGACAAAGTATCTCCTATGGTTATCTCTGTACCAATAGTCAAAATAAAACCTAACCTTTGCGAGGCAGCGCGCTCAATATTTCGACGTTCATGCCTGGGCGAGCCCCATTTAGTTTTGCCGCCTCGGGCCTCCGACAGGCTTAGTCCGCCACTGCATAATTCGATCACTTAATTCTAAAAATAGTGAAAAAAATACGAAGATAGTAAGAAAACTGTAATTAAATTACGGATATAATGCTAATTAAGATAAATAAATTTAGATAGCCTATGACATTGATCACTAGAGTCGTTTATTCACGTTCTATAAATAGCCCGTCGGGATTAAGAAAGTTACCAAGACGACAGCATGAGGAATTTCTTTGTGTCAAATTGACCGAACAAAATACGGAACACCACGCTGCGTTAAAAAACGGGTAGGTCTTTTGAACGAGGGCAAGAACGCTGCCAGACTCAAATGGGATTGGGCGGGTCACATCAGCCGCATGCACGATGACCGCTGGACAAAAGTATCCAAATATTGGGTACCTGAAGACGGACGGGGCGCCGCCGTGGCCGGCCCAGACAGACGTGGCAAGATGACCTGGATGCGTACCGCGAGGGCTGGTTCGAAGTGGCGCAAGAAAAGAGTTCCTGGAAGGACCTGGGGCAGGCCTTTGCACAGCAGTCGGACAGTATAGGCTAAATAAAAACAGTCGCAGACGGGACTCAGTCGGGAGATCACCGTCAGGAACGAAGTTTCTTCTCACGAATGATTTAAAATAAAAACAAAAGTTCCGCAGCCGCCATCTTGGATTTACATGTTAATGTCACTATCTGCTTTAGCACCCTCGAAAACTATGAAAGCGACACCGATCCGATGACGAAAAATTTGAACATTTTCGCAGCCGCCATTTTAGATTTATATTTTGACCTCACCTTTGGCTTTAGCACCCTCGAAAACCATGAAAACGACACCCATGACTTTCACGTGACAGTTTCTGCCGCGAAGACAGTGACTAGCTTTGACAGGCCGAAAAGCCTCTATCGTATTGGAAATAAATAGAAAAATCTATTCATTTTTGACAGGAAACAGCACCGCAAATGCGTAACACATCTTCAGGAAATTGAAAATCTATTTATGTTTGAAAAATTTGTGTTCTCGACAGCGTATTTCCATACTCATACCATTATTATAAAAGCGAAAGTAACTTTGTCTGTATGGACTGTTACTATTCGTAGTCTGTATGTTACCCCTTCGCGCTGTTTCAATGAAATTTGGCATGCAGGCCGACCCAAACATGTGTTAGGACATATTATGATACTTTTTATCCCGGTACAGACCTGCGCACCTACGCGGGCAAAGCCGTGGGGAAAAGCTAAAATATTACAACTGACGAGATCAAGAAAAATGATTAGCGCAAAACTGCTGCAATTATAAACAAATTTTTGCTCTTTATCACTTTCCAGTTTTACAAGTATTCGTATGCAATATTTTGATCACCTTATACAGAAAATCCATTTAGTCTATAATGGTAAGGATACCGCTGTATATTCTCACATACAGGGTGTATCAGAAAGGTGTGGTCAAATTTAAGGACCATCAAACTGAACAACTTGCCCCATAGGACCAACATCGTAATCGAAAAAAAAAGATCACCTGTCCCGTACAAAGCTTCAATACCTATTAGGTACAGACGACACAACTTAGATGAAGCATAAATTTTAAAATTTTCATTCATTCATTTCAATTTTACGAATGTATTTTTGGATATATGACTTTACAAGTTATTCTGTTTTCGTAAATATCATTTTCACCTTAAGCAGTAATAAAAATTGGTGATTTTGAAGATGCACTCAGTTCGGATGGTGATCGGTTTTACGAATTTTGCCGATGCTACACCTAAGTTGTGTCGTACTGTACCTACTTGACCCAAATGTGTGGGACGGCTGATATATTTTTCCCTCGATTACGATGTTGGTCCGATAGAGAAAGACGTTCAATTTGATGGTCCGTACGGTACCACACCCTTAAATTTGACCACACCTTTCGGATACAACCTGTATACAGGCTATCGTCAACGTAATTGTAAGTATCAACTTGGCGGGTAATTTTATTACAGTCTACTTTTTGCGAGGCTCGATCACCATGCATGCATTAAAGGATACATAAAATTATTATAAATTTAAACCTATTTTCGTGTCTTCTGTGTGACCGCGTTGTTCTTCTAAGCTACGCAACAGATTTTAATGCGGGTTTTACCATCATTTAGAGATTTTATTGAGGAAGGTTTATGAGTATAAAGCCCCGTGCAGACTGGCGCGACGCGACTCTACATTTATTGTTTATTAATTTATTTATTTTTTATTATTATTTCCTTTATTTAAAATTTTAACATATAAAATACATTTTTAAATATTTCTTAAAAACTATATAAAAAACATTTAAAAATATAAAAAATAGTGTTCCGCCGGTGTCGGTAGCAGGGTTCAAGCTACCGGTGGTTAGGGCTGCAGAGACAGGAATCTCCTCACAATGCGAGCCGTATCGAGGAGTACTGCCTTCTGGATCAGGCCCTTGATCCAACCGCCTAACGAGAGCCTCGAGAGATGTTGGTCGAGGCTTTCGGCCATCAGGCCATTGGCCGTTACGACAATCGGCACAATGATAGCCGAGCTCACATTCCACATGTCAACAACCTCGTGTGCTAAGTCGAGATATTTGATCTGTTTCTCTTTCTCAGCCTTCACGAGGTTCTCGTCATGCGGAATGGTAACATCGACTATCATTGCGCGGCGCACTGATCGGTCTATCACCACTATATCAGGCTTATTGCTACAATAGTCCTGTCAGTAATGATAGACCGATCCCAGTATAACGTGACATGGTCATTTTCGAGAACTGGGTCGGGCACATACTTGTAATACGGTACCTCAGAGTCAATAAGTTTATATTTCAAAGCAAGTTGCTGGTGAATAATCCTGGCCACTTGGTTATGCCTGTCTTGCCTATGCCATTTATTATTATAAATTATTTAAAAAAATATATACAAATTAACTTTTAAATTAAAAAATCTCAATTTAAAATGATAAGTAAAACAAAACAATTTCTAAGAAAACTTCAAGGTAGAACAATAAACCAGTGTCGCATCGCGCCAGTCTGTAGGAGGTTTCATACATTAAATTACATTAATATTAAACTTACATATAATAAAGAAATGTCGATGTATTGTCAAATCGTAAAAACCGTGCAAAGCAAGAGCGGATCGCTTGTCTAATTATAATCTTTTTGCGTGGCTCCATCATCCACCGTGCAGATGAGACATGGCCATTACTGACCACACGTAATTTTATGCCAATAAAAATAATTGAAGACATCGCATAGCATGTTCAATGAAAATTGAACTTCTGTTACTCTGTAAGAATGCATGCAACCTTGAAATGCTGTAGGGAAACAAGTTATACAGGTTGTATGCAAAAAATGGAGTTGATCGTGAACGTAATTTTGGACTTTTATAAAAGACGCGCATGAAATTTCTTATGTTAACATAAAATATATCGTATGACACTCGGCAATACTGTAGCTTCCCATTTGTGAAAGAATTTTCGGAATCGGAACTCCCAAACTTTATAAAAAATACGTCTTTATAATATTAGTGTAGACGGTAATTTTGTCTACCATAAACAAATAATAACAAATCTAATTAAACTTGACAGAATGACAGTATCCTTTTGTAATGACTGGGAGACTAAGACAAAACAAAAAAAAAACTAATTATTAAAAATATAGGTATTATTAATAGGTAATAGTAAGTAGGGTAATAAATAAGCAATATGACCTAAATCTTCCAAACCCAAAAACTTTTTACAAAAAAAAAAAAACTGCTTCCAAAAAAAGTGGTTAAAAAAAAAAGGTGGCAAAAAACGAAAATACAAAACCAAAGCAGTTTCACTTTGTAGCGTTTTTTTGTGGATGTTGGTTGGTTTTTTTTTGTACAGTTTTTCTCTATTTAGTATACTATATTCGAATACCACTACTTGCTATGTAAACAAAATTGACAGGGGGTGTATTATTGAAGCTTACTCAAAAACTATCCAAGCAAGTTAATAAAATTTATATGGGACCCATTTGAGAACATACCTTTTCATACAAAAAAAGAATTTTCAAAATCGGTCTTCAATTGACGGACAAATCGGTGGCCATACATAAAAAAAACATACATACGCTACGAACATAGAAGGTCCTACTTTTTGGAAATCAGTTAGAAAACTACCCTACCCTAAACCTAAAAGACAAATGCTTGCACTGATTGGACACGTCCACTCAAATCTGTGTGGTTCTTTCCTCAAACATCATTTCAGACTCTAATCGTCTTGAACAACCTCCGTAATATCTCTAGTGTCCTCACTTTTTTTAATTTTTTTTTATTGATCAGAGTCGGAACCGGAGTCAGGTTCGGAATCGAAGCCGGAGTCGAAGGAGGAGGTCTAAAATTAATCGAAGTTCCGACCTTTCAGAGTCAGAATCGAAGCTCCGTAACACTCTGGCCCTCACATGATCTGACCGCTAGCCGAGTTTGTTTCGGTATTTCTTCTCAGAATAGTCAGATAGGAAAAACTCGTATAGTTTTGTGTTTATGTGTTTGTGCAAACGTACATTCAGAAATAAAATCACGAATAATTTAAATGTAAGTACAACAACGCAATTTAAATGTAAGTAGAACAAAGCAGAAGCCCAGCAAATTATTTGGCATACAGGGTGTATGATTTTTATAAATGTATTTTTAAATATAATAAAATACAGTAAAATAATCAATGCTTTCGGTATCTTTAACGATTACTTCTGAAAATAACTAACTTCATAACACACTTTGTCTTGTCACATCGGATAAAACGATATTCATGTTTGTTTACATCGGTTTTATCCGAATAACCTTATTTTGGTTTAAATTAATTTTGGTCCGGAATTCTTGTTTAAAATTATCATAAGCAGCAAACAGAATTTATTGCATTTTTCTGCTGCCAAAAAATCTGTTGCAGACAAAGAATATTTTATTACTATAAGGTGTGTTATTTTGGCGCCTCATGCGTGGAATGCGTGCACGCAGCGTGTGCATTGTGTCAGTGACGCAAAGGCACGTGCTCCCCAGCGCATCCAAAAAATATACACTGTTGGATTTTCAACCCTCGGCGGTACACAATGCGTTGAAAATTCATTGCGCTATTTAAAATTGTCCGTGGGTACGACGGCTAAGAGCCTAATGCCCGTTTTCACCAACACTAACTGACACTTAAAAGAAAGTGTAATAATAGTTGAGTTGACAGTCAACATCCCTATTACTTCGGCCAACAACTATGTTTTTAAAACTTCCACGCCCAGCACTGTTTTTGATATAAACGGAAATCGATAAAACCTTGGCCTCCAAATTAGGTCAAAGGTTAACAAGTTTAATGAACAAGATGCGGTACTAGTATTGCATAATATGCGCCGACATAGAGACCAATAAACCAATAAATAACAGCAAATATGATAACGATGTTATCTACTAGTCTGACTTATCGATGATATTATTTTGTAACTTTTGCTCGCGGCTATCCCCGCGTTTACGTCGGCAATGATCCCACGGGCATGTACTACCGGGATTAAAAACCGGGCTTAGTATCCTATGTTAAAATTTCATCCAAATCCGTTCAGTCGTTTTTGCGTGATTGAGTTACAAACATCCAATTTTTTTTCATGTAGGTCGCATGTAGGTACTTAAGGAATTACTTAATTTTATTCACAAACAATAATTTGTAGCTAAATTTGCATAAAATAAATAAAATTTAAAATTAAATTACACACAAATTACAAAAAACAAACAACTTCAGTCATTTTAATGCTCAATTATTTATTTAATAACCCATTTAAATATCTTACTATATATTTTTATGACTCATTTTTGTTTAGTTTACTGCGTTGTTAATTTTAATCAATGTTGTAACTTTTAATTTACCAAAACTACTATAAACAACTGATGCTTTAAATATTGGGCTTCTAATGCTTATAGAGGCTTATTTATGAATAAAAGTGTGCACACACTTTTATTAATAAATAAGCCTCTGTTTAATTTTCGGATCAGTACTGTATACGTAGTAAGTATAGGGTACCCCGATCAAACGGTCAGTACCCGTTTTTTTTATTTTTTATATAGGGCATCTCGTAGCTGACCTCTGAGGTCATGACTACTTAACCGGTCAATCCTGTGGCTGCCTTAAGCTTCTACACTTAAAGCCTCCAGCCAGGGGCACCCCCTGTGGGGTACGAACCTCGGCTTAGGACGTTCGCTGGGGGGAGGACAGCAAGAGAGACAGGCTGGATCAAAAGTATTTCATTATTATTAATCGGGGAATTTAAAGCTACAGGCTCAGCATCGACGCGGGCTGGCGCATCTTCGAGCAAGGGTCGGGGGGAGTATCATTTACTCGGGAGGGTCGCGATCGCGGACCTCTGCGGCGAGGTCGGAAAGTATGTCGGTGTGTGTGTTTTCTTACTGTACTGGTTTCCCTATTGCTCTCCTGGAGGAGGGTTATGGGGTCGTCTGGGTCGGAAAGGATTAACCTCGGGCGGCGGATCTTACTGATTTGACTTGGGACATAACTGGCGGCCTCAACAACCAGAGGGTTGCGGTGGGTGGCAGCGGAATCAAAGAAACGCTTGGAACTGCGTTTGAGAAACTGGTGGATCGTGGGGAGTTTAAAGTCGAGATGGAGGGTTTCGTTCCTACAGAACCAAGGGGCTCCCGTGGCCTTACGAAGGAATCTGTTCTGCATCACCTGCAGTCTATGAATTTGTCGGGGCTTAGCTTGGGCAAAGACGACACCCGCATAGGTCATGATGGGACGAATGCATGTTGTGTAGATTCGCAATTTGCACCTAAGTGACAATTTGCTACGTGCATTTAGCATGGAATGGAGTCTTCCGAGAGCGAAAGCGGCCCGCGCGCGGGCCTCCTTTATGTGGTCTGCGAAAGTGAGTTTTTGGTCGAGGACCACACCTAGATACTTGGCTCGCTTCTACCAAGGGATCGGCTTGCCGAGCATGGTGATGGGTCGGGGCAAGGGGGGTCTGTATCGTACGTGCGTTTTTGAAAATAAAACCGCTTGACTTTTGTCGGGGTTTACTTCGATCCTCCATTTCCTAAACCAGGCGCCGAGTTTATCGACTGCGGTTTGGAGAATGCGGGCTATCGAATCGGGCCCAGCGCCCTTGTAGTAAATGGCCGTATCGTCTGCGAACAGACCCAACTGCGCCTTTTTACTCTTCGGGATATCGCTGGTGAATAGAGTGAATATGAGGGGGGCAAGCACAGAGCCCTGAGGGACGCCTGCGCGGATGGGACGGGGAGAGGATATTGCGCCTTCGATGCGATAGCGGAATGTGCGGTTCACAAAGTCTCGTAAGATGAGCACGAGACGATCTGGCACACCGAGTTGGTACAGCTTATATATTAAGCCGTTGTGCCAGACTTTGTCAAACGCTTTCGCTACATCGAAGAATACTGCACCGGTATACAAACCGCGCTGGAAGCCAGCGCTTATGTGTTCGATTATCCGGTGGGCCTGATGCACGCTAGAGTGCTGGGTGCGGAACCCAAACTGTTCGTTGGGGATGAGGCCCTTTGTCTCACAGCGTAGTCTCTGAGACGCTTATAAATAAGCATCTCGTAGACCTTGCCGAGGACTTTGAGCAAACTGATGGGGCGGTAACTCGAAAGCTCGGTTTTGGGTTTGCCGGGCTTCGGGATACCGATGACGGTGGCGTCTTTCCACACTTGTGGAAAGAAATTGTTGCTTAAGGCACCATTGAAGATGGTAGTCAGTAGCATTATTAGGTGGGCAGGGAATAGCTGAATCACCCTATTAGTAATTCCATCTGAGCCGGGGGCTTTTTTTTTTTATGAGGATGGGAAATTATCAAATAACTTCTCCCGCTCTGGGCGGAGCGGGAGGGCGTGTCAGATTCTTACTGACTAAAACCCACCCGTGTTCCTTCCGTTGCCTGTGTGCCGGGGCCGCGATATCCCTTTCGGACAAACTCGCAACCCTGGCAGGCATTGGCCCTTACGGACCCCGTCAGTTGGTGCTGACATATCTTTGAGGCGCGCGTGGAACACAACGCGCCGTCGACCCGGGCCTGGTCCTTATCGGACGGCGAACTACCCACTGCTCACCGTCCGCAAGCCCGCGCCTACGGTGGCCGGAAGTCGGCTCGCGACTCCCGACGCTCCGGGCGTCTCCTGACGATCAGTACCCTAATAGCGTAACACACGCCCAAACAATCACAATCTGTTTCATTTTGACAGTTCAACAACATTCATTGCGTTATTTACGTTGTTGAACAGATAGATATTTCGAACATGAAGCAAAGAACAAGAAATGTATTTTCTTTATTTCTCTCTTTTCTTTTAATGGATTAGCAATATCCTTCAAAATGATTCAGATTGTTATTGATCGTGTATTGCGCAATTAGGGTTAGTTCTACGACCAAATACACGCGAGCCGAGCAAGCGCTAGACCGAAGTTGGTCGCAATTACTTGGGTATTTGTTATTTTTAAATAGGAATTATTTGAAGTTCACCAAAAGAGGCACATTAATTATATTAGTCTTCAAAAATATTTTAAGGAAAGAAAAATGGGAATTATTTGAGATTGGATTACATACATGCCCATTTTAAGTAGGTATGTACACACAAAACCCAGACAGGTGTCGCAATCAATCTATGAAATATAAGTGACTGTCCGATAATACAGAGATATGCCCTATATTTCTCGCACAGCTATCGGTAGATCCGGAGCACAAAGTCACGGTGGAATGGAATCACTGGCGTTAACTAGACAATTTAATGTTATGACCGCGATTACCTAATATGATCGTCTTGATCGTCTAGGAGCTGTCTGGTCAATAGAATGAACTAACGACTAAAATTTGGCGTGACGTGCGAGAAATTAGTCTTGCAAAACGTCCGATTTAGGACGAATTCTACAAACAGTAAAAGTCGGCGAATTTCAACAACGAAACTGATTGCGATCAGCACATCAAAACCGCGTTCAAGAGCTGATCACGTTTAGTTTCATGGTTAAAATCGTTTGCGGCTACTTAGAGTCACGAGACCGTATATGCTTATGCTCTCTTGAACTCATTTGCCGGATTAAGGCTTGTGCAGACCAGCGCGACGCGACACCGGTTATTGTTATACTGTGAAGTTTTTTTAGAAATTGTATTGTTCGTGTCGCGTCGCGCTGGTCTGCACAAGCCTTTAATAGGGTTTTTGGGGTAAAAACAAATGTTAAAATTAAGATATTTATGGACTTTGATTTTGAATGGGTACAACCTTAGGCACTATAGTTTGACCGAAACCGCTGTACTGCAACTTTGAAATGCGCGGCGAGGCGGGCGTGCCGTGAGCGTTGACGAATGAGCCCCGTCTCGCAGCACACACCTAAGGCACGGTATAGCTTGTCCATTCTGAAACGACGCGCCCCACTACTGCATTTTACGTACACGGCGTCGGTCAAACTACAGTTTGTGTTCAGAGTCAATCAACAAGTGTGATAAGGTTCAACCATACTCAAAGGATGTCGGGGTAAGTACCTATCTACAGAACTGATTTCCATATTCTATTGTCTTACTTCTCGACTTTTTTCCGATTATTTCTGAACAAATGTTATCTTTACACGTTTTTATCTTTTGGATTGAGCAACTCGGAAGCGGTTACATCATCTTCATATCACGTGTATCTTAAACGTGGAACTGTCTCTTTGTGATAAACTTTCAACTATCCAGATAAATAAAATAATGACTTACACTTACTTAGGACCAGCCCCCACTTTTAATTTTATCCCGCAGAAATGATCTGCAAGAACTCTTCTACACCTATCTCACTCTTCTATCCTACCTAATATTATAAACTAACTGCGTCCCGCGATTTCACCCGCATAAGTCTCGATCCCGTGGAAATATCGGGATAAAAAGTATATATGTCCTAACCCAGGTCATAGTCTACCCATGTGCCAAATTTCATCCAAATCCGTTCATTTTCCCATTTATAATAAGTTAGTATGCGAAAGTGAGTTTGCATGTTTGTTTGTAACAAAACGGCAAAACGGCAGAACGGATTTGGATGAAATTTGGCACATGGGTAGATCATGACCCGGAGAAGGACAAAGGTTACTTTTAATCCTTGGTCGCAGACCAAGTCGCGGACAAAGTTTGTAAGTTTGGATGTAGGAGGTAATCTCCGAAACAACTCATCATATTTCAAATATTCTTTCACTCAGTAAAAGTCTCTAGTAACTAGTAAGCTACACTATTGCCGAGGGATATATTTTATGGTATATTTGACTGACTTCCACGGGGACGGAGTCGCTACTCCGTCCCCGTGGATATTTTTATTTTGCAAAAGCTAGTTTGAAAAATAAAAATATCAAAAATTGTAGAATATAGCACCAGGCTATTCGCATCAATCTTTGCCCAGCTGCGAAAACGATCTGCTAAGTTCACTCATAAGCTCTCATCCTACTATATTGGCGGACAATAATCATCAGCGAACTCTGGATGCAGTATTCTACTACTATAGTTTGACCGATACCTCTGTGGCGCGCCTTAGGTAGGTGTGCGGCGAGACGAGGGGGCAGTGCAGGCCGCTTATTTGTCAAAACTCACGGCGCCCCACATACCGCGCTACAGCGGTATCGGTCAAACTATAGCACAATACCGCTGACGAATCATGGCCAGTCTGAACATAGGCTCTCCGAACTTTCGCACTTGTTCTCTCACTCACACTCGCCTCATGTCACCATATGGTTACAAATCGTTTGTGCAGCAAAGTTCTGACCAGCCATATTTAATCGGCCGTATTGTATACAAGCATAATGCGTCTAACAACCTAGTGCTAAATCGATCTATCGCGTCCTAATTCTGTTAAAACAAGAGGTCGAAAACTATATCGATATCTAGCAAGCGGGCGTTCCAAAAAGTCAATACGATGAAACTGTTTTTATACCGTCTGATGCGATGAAAAAACTAACACTAATTATCTATTCTATTCTTTATTATGGCAAGCAAAGCCGATGTCGACCATTCTGCCAATGTCTAAAGTGAGTTGGAAAAGCAAGTGTGTATTGACGATTGATAAAAAAATAACAAGTAGAATGATAAGAATATTCGATGAGTTGTTAGTCAATATTTTCTGGCTTGTCACTATTGAGTGTTGGGCAAATCAATCGATCTGCAAGGTTGAACAATTTTGAAGTGTTAAACACCATGAATTGAAGGATAACATAACATAACGTCACGCCAGTATTCTCAGAAGGGTGCACGGTGCACCTCTGCCTAGTGCACCGTGCACCTATAGTACAGTACAAGTACGTCCCAGTAAGTCCTATGTAACAGGGGCAAGCCTGTTGCCAGATGATGCCATCTGTTGCTGTCAGAGCCATTTATAATCTACATCGTCGCGAATCTCTCAGGGAACTATTTAAAAAGATTAATATTATGACGGTACCTTTTTTTTTTCTGAGGATGGGAAATCATCAAATGACTTCGCCCGCTCTGGGCGGAGCGAGAGGGCGTGTCAGACTTTTACTGACTAAAACCCACCCGTGTTCCTTCCGTTGCCCGTGTGCCGGGGCCGCGATATCCCTTTCGGACAAACCCGCAACCCCAGCAGGATTATGACGGTACCTTGCCAATTCATTTATGAAAATATTATGTATGTAAGAAAAAATCTACATATTTTTAATAAAATAAGTGATAGACATAATTTTAATACTATAAATAAAGATAAAATAGATCATCCATTTTTAAGATTATCGAAAGTACATACATCTTTTATGGGGTACTGCGTTAAATGTTACAATAAAATACCTTGTGATATATTACAATTAAATGAAAGAAAATTTAAAACTCATATTAAAAGTACACTCTGTAAACAAGTATATTACAAATTAGAGGATTATATCCAAGATAAGAATGCTTGGAAACATGCTGGTCCTGCTCCATAGGACAATTTAGAGTCTAGACAAAATCAAACTGGTTGCTTATTTAATCATGTAATTTGTTATTTTTTTATCACTGATTTTACATTCTGTGATTTCTTGAACTCACACACTGACTTATTAGTATTACTTGTTAAAATGTTAGGAATATCGTACAATTTTGCAATGTTTGTAGATATGTGAGCACCATGTGTCTATGATTTAATTAATTTATCTGTAATTGCTTCAGTTTTCATTATTTTTTACCTATCGTGGTATAGTAATCTTATTCTATACTTAATGTAAGTATACAAAATATTGTAAAAACATTTTGAAAGAGAACGAAAACTACCTTTTGGAAGGGGCGATTAGAATCAATTCTATTTTTGTAAAATTGACGTTCATAAGTGCGTTTTATGTGCCTATAATTGAAATAAATTGTTTGACTTTGACTTTGATCAACCGGGCACAAATCCAGACTCCGGGCTGCTACTGAGAAATTCCAAATGGAATAACCCAATTACACTTTGCCCGACCCGGGAATCGAACCGAGGACCTCATGCTCAGCAGTAGCACTTGTAACCACTAGACCAACTAGGCAGTCAAATCCGAATTGGAGGAACAGTACATTAATCTTTCCCGAATATTGGTTCGGGAAAGATTTGTGTACTTTTCTGGCCATTATGGCCTGTATTAATTGCGTAATACACGATCAATCAGAATCTGAATCATTTTGAAACAGTTTGCTAATCCATTGATTCATAAGTACAAAAAAAATCTGCTCAACAACGTAAATAACGCAATGAATGTTGCTGAACTGTCAAAATGAAACCAGATTAGTCGTAACCGTTTACGAAAATGTGTTACGTAATTAGATAGCTGGTTTATGTTCAGCCAGGGGTTTGGCCCAGGCAACTGCCGTGATGACGGTTCTTTATTTGTGCAATGATACATGTCTGGGCACGTCCTATAAGCACGGACGTCGACAGTTCCGCTCATTAGTCGGTCCCGCATAAATCTATTGCAAATGTCACAAGCAGTTAGAAATCCAAAAGTTCTAGCGGTATTCTTGGACAGTCTCTCTAAGAAAGTTATCTGGTTTGACCAGCACCGAAATTCAAATCAAAACTAATATTATAACAAACGGAAAAGATTTGATTTTTGTATGTGTGTTTGTTACGCTTTCACGATTAAACGGCTGATCGGATTTGGATGAAATTTGGCGCATGGGTAGACCATGACCTGGGTTAGGACATAGGATTCTTTTTATCTCGCTATCCCCACGGGATCAAGACATATGCAGGTAAAATTTCAAACAAACCAATTACAGGCACTTTTGAATTGTCAACGGGTCGGTCAGTCAGAAAGATGAAGCTAACTGCCCATTCCAAAGCGTAGTAGGTTCCTATGGCGAAGAACGGGCAAAACAAACAAATTCTGACAAGTAAGGTTGAAGATGATAAATATTACTTAAGTATCAGTTACAGCCTTCTACAATATTATTTGTCTTAGTGAAAAAATCTTTACCAGAAAGCAATAAATCATTTTCTTTACAAACATATTTTTGTACCCACAAAATCAATTGTCCACGAGTTAACACCAAGGTGATGTGTTACTGACATTACAAGGCCAAGCTGATAAATGATTCAGCCTGTAGGTACTCCACATTTCGCTGGAGCTGCCAGAAAATAAGAGTTCGACCTTCATAGTTAAATGTTTATAAAATTGACAGATAATGTACGCACGTACCCGGGCCGTTATGATATGATTAGCGGTTACAATTGTTTAGTTACGGTTCAATGAAGTGAAGAGATAGTGGGAGGGACAAGATTGTAAAAAATATATTAATTTTTAACATAACATCACGCCTTGTTCCCCCCGAAGGGTTGAAAGAAGATAGAAGAAAGAAAAAAGAAAGAAAAGAAAGAAAGAAAAGAAAGAAAATAAATGTATTTGACGGTTAAGGCACACAATATTCACACACAAACAGAAAAAATAAAGATAACTTAAAATAATATTTTGTGCCTCACGGCTGCGTCAAATAGGCCCAGTTCAGCATAAATGCCAGACAACTAGTGTCTGACGCTGGTTTTCAACTGGACAGTCTGTTACGAGGACGTCTTACGGATGTTGATCAGTTTTGTAGTGTGTATGTGTTCTATAATTAAATAAAAGTAGATAGATATGTGTAGCAAATAATATTAAACGCTTTATATGGAAAGAAATAAAATGGTGTATGGTTGCACAAGAAACAATGGACGGTTGGGTAGAGGTGTACCTAATAGTACACCCACACTTCACCAGTTATGTTTAAGTCTCATGTAATATGGTGAAGCATGCCAAAACTACGCCTCCGCTCTGTGCATACACGCTCACACGCACACATTTACAACCATTTACAATCAAACTACACCTCACTAAGAGCACACATGTTGACGAAACCGGCCTCACTTCACTGTTGAGAGCGTTCTGTCTTGGTTTTTTATTTGGTCTGTGGCTGCTACTGAGAAATTCCTGATGGAAAACCCAACAACACTTTGCCTTCTACGAATCGAACCCAGGACCTCATGGTCAGCAGTAGCGCTTGCGACCACTTGACCAAGGAAGCAGTCAAAAATGTTAACCATGAAAACCAACAAATAACTTGGGTGTCAGACTCTTTTTGACTAAAACCCACTCGTGTTCCTTCAGTTGCATTTTCGTTGCCACGGTATCCATTTCGGACTTTCCCGCAACACAGGCATCGGTCCTAGGGGACCCCGTCAGTTATGCTGACATCTCTTTGAGATGCGCTTGGAACACAACGCGCCGTCGACCCGGGCCTGGTCCTTACCGGACGGCGAGCTACCCATTGCTCACCGTCCGCAAGCCCGCGCCTACGGTGGGCGCGAAAAAGTAGCGATGCAGAAAACGTAAAAGGTTACTGGACCTTTTACGCTTTCTGCATCGTTACTTTTTAAACACAAACTTTTTATAACGACATGTTTTTTATTAACATATAAAAGCGTGCAATTATAAAAACTTTGAGTATTTTTAAGCACCTGTCCCACCGAGTAACGGGAAGCGAGTAGAGCTAGCAACTAAAAACGAGTTGGTGAGCAACGAGCAGCGAGTGCGCGACGACGAAGAGCGATTACTCGCTGGTATGCGTAGTGTACCAAGTGTGTGACTCTCAGAGAGTGTTCTGCCCGCCAAGCGAACGTCGCTGAGGGAATAATCTTTTTGATAGCTCTTGTCGCTGTGACAAATGAGTACTCGCCGGGAGATGTGACTTGCAAGCGATCAACTATACCGGGTGGCAGGGACATCGACGCAAAAACTGTTACCATGGATTTAGTACATGATTCTGAACTCCCCTGCGTTAAAATTATAAGTCGGTTAAAAAAAAAATCTGCAGTTCCATACATTTTGACCGCATAGCATAGGTACTGTTACTGTACGGTACTGTACTATTGTATGAAACAGCAGATTTTTTTTTAAATAACCGACGAAGATTTTCAGCGCAGGAGGTCAGAATCATGTACTGAATCCATGGTAACAGTTTTCGCGTCGATGTCCCTGACACCCAGTATATTGTATATATTTCTTTTGCTTACACGGAACCTACAATATTTTGTACGTTTTTTGAGCGAGAAAATCGTTGATAGCTAGTCGTTTCCTCGTCGTCCTCGGTGGGACAGGTGCCTTGTGAACTGGTGCTTTCCGATGGTAGGTATGCTTTATAGAAAAAGTTTATTTTGTTACGCTACACACGCTTACATCCCACTATTTGAAAAAGCTGCGTTGTAAGAGGGGGAACATCGATCAACAGCCAGTCGGAGTCACAGTCAGCACGCGTAACAAGACACCCATAGAAACGGGTTTTTTCGACGCAAGAATAGAAATAAAACCGGCCAAGTGCGTGTCAGACCACGCACAATGAAGGGTTCCGTAGTTGAGATGAATTTATCCCAAGAACAAAGTTGACATTGTAGTTGAAAAACATGTTCTCCCATACGGAATGTATGGGAGATCATGTTTTTCAAACTGCAAATTTAAGTTGGTTGATTATTACTCGTCCTTAGCTCTGATAGTTTTCCTTTTAATTTCATTATATATACTCCTGCTGTGAATTTTTCACAAATCCAAGTACAACCAAACAAGTTTATTATTTTATCATCTTAAAAATACTAACGTTACCTTGTCTTTACATATACGAGACTGCTTTGTTCGTAAAGAAAAACGGTGATTTATTTAAAAAAGCTTCAGAACAAAGCTATCGATCCATAAGACCAACATATCGACATGAATTATGCCTAAGAAGTTCAAAAACCGCACTTATGCACAAGAGCATACTTTGCATGGCTCAAAAAGTGTTTAATAAGCTACCAAATGACATAAAAGATTTAAACTTGACACAATTTAAACGTAAACTAAATATTTTTTTAATAGACAAGTGCTACTATACCATTGACGAATTCCTAGTTGACAAAATTTCATGTGACTGACCATTTATTGTATTTATGTTTTAATGTAATATTCTTATACATATGTCCATTAATTTATTACAATATATTAAATCTTAAATTTTATTTTTTATGGACATTAATTACTTCTTTATGTTGCATGTAATGTATAACATCTAATATTGTAATTTAACAATGCATGCCTTTTAAGGTAGATTTTTGAGCTACTATAAAATATGTTTAAGACCCTGTTGTATCACCAAAAATCGCATTAATAAAAACTTTGAACTTTGAACTTTGAACTTTGAACCATTTAGCTGGCAGGGGGACACTTGACTCTAACAAAAAAAATCAGTCAAAAGCTTAATATTTCGCAAACGGATCCCTGAATCCAAAAATGGTTTTCACAAACTCACAATATTTTTGAACGACCTTTCTAACGATACCCCACAACATGGGGTAGATGAGAAAAAAAAACATCCCCAGTTTACGTGTAGGGGAGGTACTTACCCTAAAAAAAAACACAAATTCGAATACTGCTATGTAAATAACAGTGACAGGAAGGTATCATCATATCGTCCACCTATAATAAGTGTAAGTAATAATACTTATTATTGAAGCTTACTCAAAAACTATCCAAGTAAAGTTAATAAAAGTTATATGGGACCAACTTGGGACTATACCCTTTCATACACAATAAGAATTTTCAAAATCGGCCACAATGGGGATCCACGCGCAAAGCTCAACGCAGATGTCGCCAGCGGCGGGATGGCCGCTGTCAAATCATTTTCGCTTTGTTTACATCAGTGTTTTTTGTTATATTTTGCGTTGAAACCGATCCACCATCGTTATTGCTAACATGTATTGTTCCTGAAAGCGTAAGGAATTGAAAGACGAACTAAACAAACGAGAAGCAAGGATTACTGGAAAGAAATCAGATATTATTGAGAAGTAGATACTATCTAATAAAATATTTTTCATCAGTGCTAGGCTCTAGATTTGGATATTTTTTTTGTTGTAACGTGTTAATTCTTACTTGACTCATGGTAGGAAAATTTACGAAAATTGAGAGAACACTACTTTCATTATAAATGGTATTCTTTCATTTTAGGTTAGGTTTATTTTTCACCAGTGCTAGGCTCTAGATTTGGATAACTTTTTTGTTGTAACGTGTTAATTCACACTTGACTCATGGTACGAAAATTTACAAAATTGAGAGAACATTACTTTAATTATAAATGGTATACTTTATTTTTTACCTATGACCGAAATTTTAATTTCGGCAATCAGAGCCCTCAAGCTTCTGAAAGACAAGCACTTGACGTTCCTGCTGTAGAACTTTACCAAGACGTTAATAGCTCCACCAGAACTCCAGCATATTGTCGAAGTTTACCAATCAACATATTCAAAGTTACTTTTAGTTGTACTCTTTTAGTTTCCCACTTTTTTTTGCGTAGTATATTTAGGTAATAAATGAACACCGGGGTTAGTAGTTTGTATAGCACACTTATGCATATTACGAGAAAATTTAAATTTACTGAATTATAGGTTACAAAATGTATGGAATTGACAACTTTCGATGGCCATGTCGACAATGCGCCATCTGTCGTGATAAAATGGCAGTACAGATCCTCATTGACGGAGAAATCGGTGGACATACATATAAAATAAAAAACATACATACGTGGACGAACATATAACCTCCTCGTTTTTGGAAGTCGGTTAAAAAATGTAAAGATTTTTTTAATTCTACACATGACTACCAAGGAGGTAACTTATCAAAGATTTTATTTTTTAGATGTGTTTTAAGTAAAGTAAAGTGAATAGAGTTGTTTAAAGTAAAGAAGAAACAAATGAACATAATGGCGGAATTTATAATTAAAAACTGGATTTGGTCGCGAGTCGCGACTCGCCTAAAGGAATAACATTGAACTTGCCTGGGAATTGAACGCGATATCTGCGTGTCACTGATTAAATACGCACTAAATAGGAAACACGTATTATCACATCCAATTTTACATCCTGTGCGTGTTTTCAAATTTTTAAATATCCTAATAAATTTAATAATAAAAGCAAAACTTGGGATGGATTTTGAATTTTTACAAACGTCAAACGACCGACATCCTTTTTTACCTCGTCTAAATGAAATGCCAGTGATTGTGATTGACATAATAAATATCGACTATTTGTTCAAGGAGTATGTAATACTCAAAAAAAACCCAATTTAATGTATTTATAATTAGTATACTGACAACAATCGTGTTTTTCGGCTAGGATTTTCAAGATGCTGTTGGAGTTAGCCCGCGGTTTAAGATGCGGTCTTTATCCTTATCAAATAATATCGGAATTGAAACTCCAATCATAACCGCTTCAAGTGATATTACATCCTCCGAGCTAAGTAGACGAATACATATATGTCGTTACTTGTCGAAATACTCAATATAAAAGCTTTTTGTCTTTGACATAAAACACACCCGAGGGAAGAAGTACGAGCAGAAAATATAAGCTACACCAGGGAGCACCAATTAATTTCATTGGGGGTCCATTTAAAAAAATTATATGGCTGTCACTGTCCGTTTGGAAGACGATTACCATATTTCAATGGAATATCATTTGATTTGAAACTTACTCAATATAAAAAAATACTGATGAAACATTCCTTAAAAAAATCGTAACATCGATAGCACCAAAACTTAAAGAACATACTACCGCATCACTAAACCATTGACAATTTCGAGCGGCCATTGATGTTTCCATCTTTGGCAAAGTTTGAAACGCCGGACCTTAGTTTACTTGGTTTGGATTACCGCGCATTATTTGAGAAAAGTACTATACAAGCTGGCTGCAACCAGTCGCGTAATGCACGATCAATCACAATCTGAATCGTTTTGAAACAGATTGCTAATCCATTGCTTCATAAGTTCGAAAAAAAATCTGCTCAACAACGTAAATAACGCAATGACTGTTGTTGAACTGTCAGAATGAAACAGATTATTCGTAATCGTTTACGAAAATGTGTTGCGTATTTGGTAGCAGGCATTGATGGATTCACGTATATGTGCCTCGGCACACATTTTCACGATCGTCCATCAATGTTCCTGTTGCAGGCCGCGACAGTAATATACAATTTCTTTGATGAGAACAGACTGAGTGGCATCAGTGACCAAAAAGTTGCGTGGAAATCGATTGTCATAGTATGAGCATGTGATGCGGGGGAATGAAAAACATATCGTGAAGAGAGCAGTTTTGACTATGAATGTGGATTGCTATAAGGAAGACCAAAGAAACGGTGGATGGACTGTGTGAAAGATAATATGGCTAGAAAGCGGGTGAGAGAAATATGGAAGCAAAAGATGTTGCACCGACCGCGAATAAATTGGGATAGGAGAGGAGAATGATGATTTAATGGGAACAGGGTTCAGGGATAAACGACAGAGATCGTCAATCCAAGCCATTAATGTATGAACATGTAGCTACAGCAGTGAACGACTTATCGCCCATTGTTTGTCGTTATGGAAACAGGCTGATTAAAATAATAAAGCAGCAATATTTACTTGTGTAGATAACAGGACTCATTGAATCTCAATAAATTGCAGTTCACAGTATTTAAGAAGACCTCTATCAGTTTTAATCATAATAACTATCTCGTAACAGCAAGATTTCATTTCGTTCTGCCAATAACTTTTAACCGTATGTTGGGTTTGCAATCAAGGAAACTTTATCACTGTATTGAAGGACTTTTATGAGCGACAGAGGGCGATAGGTGTCTTTTGGGCAACATTCGTTGATTTTGATTGAATTGTCAAAAAGGAAATCTACTGTGATCAAGTGTGTTAAGTACGCAATTAGTCCTTGTTCCCATGGCACTGCTGGAAGCAGAGCGTGAGATCCTTCATCAGCCAAAACCGTTCACAAGGACTTAAAGCGTATGTTGACACACGCTCTGAAAACTAGACAATGTCTATAAATGCAATTCACATGCAGCGTGTCAGTATTATTGTCGTGGGAACTAGGGCTTCAGTTCCAGGTCAGTTTACAGACACTCCAAAATGAGGAAATGTGGGGGATGACTATGCCAAAACGTCTTCTTACGCTGATAGATCTCCGAAGCACATAGAAACACATACATACACGCCGATAGCACATCTCCACCGCGAAACCGCAGTAGTTCAATTCAACTGGCTTGCGTCAATGCGTGTAGCGGAACATGACGCGAGCCAGTTGACTTGAACTACTGCGGTTTCGCACTATGGTTTTGCGGCGGAGGTGAGCTACCGGGACGTCAATCTCACACCTTCTTCTCATGGGAGTAGGAAACTACAGATCGCCAACAGCTACGATCCTTACAAACTCCATGCTCCGTTTACGTTAATACATCTGGTCATACACGCACGTCGTTTGCGAGTACTAGGCACCTGACCTTTCTGAAGAACTTCACCAATAAGGTCACTATACTATGTCCTTCTAGGGCGTCCCCTCCCGGTGTTTCCACTAACATCTAATTCGTAAATAGGTACCTTTGAGGGTCACCTATCATTCATCCTCTCAAAATGACCAAACCATCTAAGGCTTAATCATTTACATTGCCACGGAACGGAATGGAAGCGAGTTCGTAGAGTATGTACTTTTTCTTTTCTTGTATGTATGTCTCTCGATATTTTCGTTAATAATTGTGGACCGATATTGAAAATTCTTTTTTCATTTGGTAGAGGAAGCTTGCGCGGTGGTACCATATAACTTTGCTTGACTAGTTTTTGCGTTAGCTGCAATAATACGTATTTTTCCCACGGTGTTATAATAAGTTCCTGTCACTGTTATTTACATAGCAGGTAGTGGTATTCGAATTTGTGTGGGGTAGGTACTAAAACTAAAAATATAATTTACTATATTTAATAATTATACTATATAATTTACATAGCAAAATAAACTTTATATCAATTGTGTAACGTACTAGATACCACTTGTAATTGCAAGAATTACCGAGAATGCGCGAGAATTTGCCAGAAAACGGGCGACCTGTTATTTGGCTCGTATCTAGATTGTACGATTCTACTATGGACATAAAGTTAATTTTGCTATGTACAAAAAAAAATGTAAATTGAGCCTTAGTTTATTCTTTTCAATTTCTACAGAGAAATAGTTGAAGATAAAACTATAATTAGACTAATTCGTCTCGCGTGTCATTGAAACTATCCACATTGTTGTTACGATCAAGTTCAAGAACACAGAGAGTTAAATATGTGCAGATATCTCTTTTATAACGTTGTCATAAAGTTTTATTTACTTTATCTCTTTACCTACTGGTTATCGGCCATTTAGTCTCTGGTTTGTTTTTGTGACTTTTTTTACAAGGTTTCGGATTAAAGCGGGGCAAATCTGGAAATGTGTGGTCACGCTTGTGTTTAAACCGCGGCTGCGCTTGCGCATACATGAAAATTTTCTGATAAACGCCCAAAAACAAACATAGCTAGACATGGGTCTTCTTAGGTCTGTGGTCGTCTTCGTGGTCTGACTAGGCCTCCGTGTATTCCCAGGAATGCACCTCTTTCAGCAGAATAATCATGAGAATGGCCTTAAGATTTTTGACTAATTTTATTATTGTAGAAAGGAAGATCGGTGAAAGATTGTGAAAACAACATTATTTTGAATCAAAACTATACGCAGAATATTTTCATTGAACTCAATGTAGGGCTAATATAATAAAAACAATACTCTAAACTAATTAACCTCGAAACTTGACATCTATGTTAAGTTCCAGTATTGAATAACACGCGAAAATGCTAAAAATAAACTCATAATTAAATTAAATTCATGCGAATGACTCAAAATCGTGCGAAACGACCTACAACGGTGATTCTCTTTGTTTTCAAAATAAACAAGAGGTTACTGTACAGAATATATTTTTCGCACACAAGGTTAAAAAAAACATTATGGAGGCCGAACAACGGTAGAAGTAATGAAGAACACGCTGCAGCAAGATGGGATGCAGGAGTTGATGAAAAGAAAAATAGCGAATCACTTCAGCAAGATGGGTTGTAGACATTGTGGCAAGTCACGAACGTCAAAATCTGGATGAGACTATGGTCTGTCTCAAAAGAGTATGATGAAAGTGTAAACAATCCCTGTTCAGGTTAAATTCCTAAGCAATTACTTATTAAAGGGAAATAGTAAAACATTAATCTGTATTTAGAACGTTTCAAGTTTATATCTCACCTCTTTTTCCAACAGTTCGTTATTGTTTGAATAAAATAATTAAATTGTAATTGAAAGATAATTCGGGTTATAAAATTAACCGCAATAGTCAAATTAACAACATCTTTAGGTATTCAAATAATCAAGTCAAAGCAATTAGTAACTGTTGTGTTGTTGTTAGTAACTGTTGGAACTACAAATTGGCATCCACAGTTATGTTTTATGCTCCATTTGTTTACATTTTCATCAGGTACTTTTCGAACAGACTATAGACTAGCACATGATCGAGATGGATAGCATGCAGCAGCAGTGGCTTAGAAACAGACTGAATATTATGATGACACACGACATTTTGGTTAAAAACTCTGAAGAATCTGAATCAGTAAATACTATGTGCTTATCCTTATGGAAATAGAGTTTGGTCTTTAAAAGTATTCAACAAACACGACAAAGAACAAAGAAGTCACACCAGACTTGGATTAAGATAATTAATTATTTGCGGTCTTCTTAATGAGCTAAAAGTTGTTTTTATAAATCGAGATAATTATAATCATACCGAGTAGGTATTACTGCATGCTGCAGGTGTAGGGTATTTAAAGGATTTAATTAACCTTCATGAGACGGATACTATTTATCAGATGTAGAAAATAAAAATTATTTTGTTTTTTCTCGGAGTGCGAAATTGATCATGCATGTTAGATTAGTAAGCTTTTTCGCTGAAGTAAACATCTACATTAAAGCAAGGTCTCCAATCAATCTGCCTAGCCTTTTCCCAACTATTTTGGGGTGGGCTTCCAGTCTTACCAAATGCAGCTGAATACCAGTATTTTACATGGAGCAATTGCCTATCCTCCATAACCCAGTTACTGGATTACACTGTAACCCTAGGTAAGACGGGTTGTCAGACTTTTGAGCTTCTGACTAGCCATAACGAATGTCAAAGATCTACGAATGACAACTGGAACCAACGGATTAACGTTCTTTACGAGGCACGGAGGGGCAAAGCAAGCAAGGTATCAAAGCAAGGTATCCATTATGCGAGATTATGGGAAGTCTAGCAGCTGAACATAGGAATCTACAAGCTGGCTTCAAGGCAACACCCGGTTCTCAGGACCATGAAGATAGGCGGTTAACAATTCCCGGTTTCTATTACCCATCGGTATCAAAGGCCTGTTACGGATTTCCACGCTTTGCAGACGAGTCTTTTACTGGAGAAGTAGAGACTGTTCGACAAAACACAGCGAGGATCGCTCACCTTTAATTTGCACCTGCAAGAAGCTTTATTGATTGATGGACTTCTTTAGCCGCTACTCTGACTGGGACTGGGCGGGCTATGTCTGCCGTATACCCAATGAACTGTGGGCTAAAAATAGCCACTATGTGGAGCCCTGACACAGCCAGCACGCTTAGCATGACCACAATAGAAAAGGGTTTTGTCGACGGAAGAATAGACAAAATGACAGATAAACCATCACAATCTGTCATTTTGACTATTCTTATTTATAAAAATACAAAGATACAAAGGCGAACTTCCGTCGACAAAACCCGTAGAAAACTTGTTTCTATGGTTGTCATGCTATGCGTGCAGAAGGTGTCGCGGTAGACCCCGAAGATGGTGGGACGAGCTAGAGAAAACTAAGGACCAGCGGTCCACATTAGCTCAGAAGCGGGATGATGCAGGCTAACAGTAATAGACTTCATTAAATTCATTCTTTTCTGTCAGGTTTCACCCAAGAAGTTTCACAAAAGAACCAATAGGGATGTTGACAATTTCTTTTTTACTCCGTCGGATAGGCTATTAAACAATATTGGACACGTATTTTTTTTTTAAGTAATCAAAAAATTACGCCAATACATTGAGTTAAAATGTAGCATGGCGTCTAGATGTCGCCCCGCAAGGGGGCATGGCGAGCTGGGTCAGGGCTTCGCTCCTAGCCCGCTGAAGCACCACAGTGACCCGCTAATACGGGCCCCTCAATCTGTTTGCCTCGAACGGCCTAGCATGGCGTCACTCTCACGTAGATTTTGTGCCGACTTGTGACGTAGCGAGCCCCCACTCCCCAACTTTAATGCATTTTACCTAAATCATTTTTTATTAATAATTATGATAAAGCAAAAAATACGTGTCTAATATTTTTTTATTATCTGACTGATGGACTAAATACTTTTGTTTTTCCCGTCAACATCCCTACTTTTTACCAGTTTTAATACTGCACGTCCGATTGCACCTTACAAAACAATTGTATTGTTTATGTGCGCATTCTAAACCTTGTAGTATGCAAAAATGTAGCGCTGACAGCGTAAACTATTGACACAGTTTCTTTTATTTATTTTATGTAACATTTCAATATACAAAAAACTTTAGGTAGTTTAAATACGTTTGTTTATAAAACGTAAAGTTTTTGTTACAAAGCAATAATTACAGTTAATAAAAAAAAAATAGGGTGAAACGCAAAGGTAGCCCGCGAAATACTAATTTTCTTAAGTAATTTGCATGTCAGTATCAGGTTGCCTTTGGATCAGAAAAAAATCCGTATTTACAGAATTATAATCGGTAGAATCGTCAATAAAACTGTCTCAGTAATAGTTGGCCATAAATGTCATGATTTCATGAAATACAGTCTACAGGGTAATTTGAATTTGGAGAGTTATATTATAGATCAAAGTTCTGTAAATTCATATTTGTACGGTCACGAATCATAATTGGATCAACATACAACCAGATGCTGAACTGCAAATTGCAAAAAAAACGTAAGAAAATTAGAATTTCGCGGGCCACCCCCTGGGGCTTTTTTTAAAGCCCCAATTTTGGGGCTTTAAAAAAAAAATAGTCCTAAAAGTCTCTTCGATAAAAATGGTTTAGGAAATTGTTTGTGTGATGGAACTTTTTTATTAAGATATTTATTTCAACGTTTACTAACGATATTTTACACAGGCTGACACGTTTGAGACATAAGTTTTAGGTTAAAAATATGGACGGAAACGGACAGCCAGACCAAACTTTATTTATTGAGGTTATTTATATTTTTTTATTCGTTTAGATTGAGTATTACAATGACATATGATCTTAGGCATAAGATAATTTTAATGAAATAATGTATGATGTAACGACAGTTATAACAATTAATTTCTTCTTGTTTCTATCTGAAATATTCAAAGAAAAATATTGGAAAAAGTTCCAAAATAAAATCTGTTTGTAAAACTCTATGGAAAATCTAATTTGGCGCGGAAATATGATGATTTGATAATGAATATAACTTTTTGTTTAAACGATTCATTTTAGTTAGTATTAAATGAACTTATTATACTCCTAATTAATAAAAAGGCGATGCATGAGAATAAAATTACCCAAGTAAAAATTACTACATATTCTCAAGTTCGTTAACTTAAATGTCATACACAAAAAAATGGCGCGCAAACTCTGTATCACTTAACCCGTTCGTGCTCGTGCAACCTAGCGACGATGCAGGTCCACGATAAATTACACATAATGTGAAAAATACAAAAAAAATGGCGGACAACCGCTTAACCGGCAGGCTGTCATTACAACCGGCCTAGCTACACCTGCCAGCGACATCCTTGTATGTAGGATTGTAGAACCTAATAATAAGTGAGCTAACGTTAGCTCAGTACAAGTTCACATTAATCTAATGTAAACTGTAAACAACGTTGGCCAACCAGTTTTTCCCTAGTTCAATTTAAAACTTTATTACAGAAAAAGTGGTCACTTTGTTCGCGTTTTAAACGGGCATAAATAGAAAGGGTGCTATATTTTTTATAGTTTATTGCATTCATGCTTTTGCTATTTCGAAGTTAACTATTGCAAATATTATGTAATAACTGCCTAAAGTTAGCAATTCTGCACAGTTATGTACCTTTATTAATTACCTACTAGCTTCTGCCCGCAAATTTGTTCGCGTGAAGCTTCTCGATCTAACATAAAATATATTCTATAGCACTCGGGAATAATGTAGCTTCCAATTAGTGAAAGAATTTTCGGAATAGAATCAGTAGTTCCGAAGCTTACCTCCTACATATAAACTTAAAAAATTTACCTCCTGTTAATATTACTCGTAAGTATAGATTTGTTCAAGTCAAGTTGTTCAGAGTGAAATAATATAGGTATTGCGGTCGTCGCTAATTTCATAATAAGCACAAGTATGAGGAAATTAACTGTACTAGTTTGTGGTTTTCTCGAATAACAATATGGGTTTACCTCAATAGTCATTTATCTACCTATCTAAAATAGTTTTGATATAAGTAAATATTTTTATAATACTTTATTAATAAAATTATTTTAACACGACGCTATTATTTTTATCACTAAAATTTTATAAAACTCAACTAGTATTTCTCAAATATTACCGCTAGTTTTTAATTAAAACAAGTAGATAAAAAAACGAAATATCACCAAGTAAAAAAGAAAAAAAAAATACGTACAACAAAACATCCCCAGGTAGAATCCTGCGACCGCAACAGCAATTTGGACGATATCGTTCCTCGTGTCATGGTCCAACTTCTTCAGTAGATCACTCATGATGTAAGCTTTCACTGGCGCACGCGCATCACACTGACTCTTCATCATCTTTCCAAACCCTTATCTTTTTTTATTATTTATTAAAAAATAGACATTGATAACCCGCCGACCGATCGATACTTAATTTGCATACAGAGGTCGCATGTTTAAAAATAAATAATTAAAAAAATAAATTGACGCGTATGATTGACGCGATGTCTCGACTAAGAATGATATTGGTATGAAAGCACACTCGGTGTGCTGACCCTAGCACAATTTATTATCTATCTAATAAGTCGAAGATAGACATGCGGTTATTATATATATATTTTTATTTATTTATTTTTAGAGCGTATTTATTTGTTTTTTTTTTCTTTTTTTTTTCGTTAAACCCGTTGCTCCCGGACTTGTTTCCAAGCAGACTGGCTGCAAATGCCAACTTTTTTATCACTTCTGCGCAAGGGCCGGTGTTCGACATACTACGCAGTTCATTGATTACTTTCATTGACGTGAGAGTGTAGTTTATTATTGGAGTCTTGAAAAAACCAGTCAAGTGCGAGCCTGACTCGCACACGAAGGGTTAGGTAGAAGTACCATATTAAAATAGAACAAAAAACGCCGAAAAAGACACGTTTCTCCATCCTTGTACGGAGACCCTGTAATATTTATTTATAAACAATTTAATTATTAATTTTTTATATGTATTGCCATATCGGTCATAGTATTAGTAATACAAGTACCTTGTGTGAAATTTTCAAGTGTCAAACTATTACGGTTCAAAAGATAAAGCCTTGTGATAGACGAACAGACAGCGGCGCCTTAGTAATGGGTCCCGTTGGCACCCTTTGGTACAGAGCCCTAAAAAATTATGCTGAGCAAAAATTTACTTAATGGATCCTAGAATCCACGTAAACACAATAAAATCGTGTATCTACAGCAGCACCGGTAAATGGATTTGGAGCCGTAAATATGCCACTACCAATGAACAACATTGTAACTTATTTATTTATTGGTTGAATACGAGGCTTTTGGCTACTTTTGTATGTGTATTTCATGTCTTTATATGTGCGTTTTGTTTGTGCAAAATAAACATATTTTTTTTCTCCTATTATCAATGAACTAAGCTAATTCCATCCACTGCTGAACAAAGGTCTCTCTAACAGCCTAACTAACCTATAAATAAATCGTGGCAGTTTATTTACCGATTTCGTTGGAATTGTTGACTGTTTATGTTAATTTACCTTGACTCATTGATGTTTCTGGTACAGGAGACGGAATGAAAGTAACCTTTGGATCGGACGAACTAAA
The DNA here is from genome assembly GCA_947364205.1 of Agrochola lota. NCBI lineage: Eukaryota > Metazoa > Arthropoda > Insecta > Lepidoptera > Noctuidae > Agrochola > Agrochola lota. The sequence continues at coordinate 11,453,531 of OX376239.1, read as the reverse complement.
GGAAAATACTAGCTTAGTGACAAGAACACTGGCTTTTTACGGGATACAAAGAGAATATAATTGCATAATACATAGGTAGTTTTTTAGGGTTCCGTACCCGAAGGGTGCCAACGGGACCCCATTACTATGGCTCCGCTGTCCGTCCGTCTGTCAACGGGCTGTATCTCATAAACCGTAATAATACAGTTGAAATTTTCACAGATTCTGTATGTCTATTGCCGATTTAATAACAATAAAAATAATAATTAAAGGGGGTATACAAGAAACATAGTTTTTTCTCGATCTTAAAACAGTACGGAACCCTTCACGTGCGAACAAAGTCGAACTCGCACATGGCCGGTTTTTATTTTCTACATTAACATTTTATTCACATAATAAATATTGCTGTGGCCGGGTTTTCAAGTCCTTTGTTTTGCTAGTCATCAGAGAGCTCATGAAAGGAAAGAAAATTAATCTGGGCCGCTGTCGCCAGATACTGTCGGAGGATGGCCGACAAAAACAAAGAAAAAAAAAATTGTCCGTTTTGTCCCACACCCACTGCAGAGCAAATGCTATTGCTTCTGTTTCCACTATACTTGATCAGCCAATATGTACCATCGAAGAAGGTCATATCTAACCACCGTAAGAACTATTCTTGCTTGCAGCGCTCGGCGGCTTTAGAACCGTGCCGGTAACAGATGTGGTCATCGTGTTCACGGGATTTTGTTATGAAACTGTTTAGACATGAACTTCTTTCATGGTACCAATCTCTCTTACAACCTAAGTTCGTTCCGCCATCTACGCCTGGATTCCGCTTAGGGTTGCCAGATGGCCGGGGAATCCGGGAACGTCCCGGAATTTGGCGTCTTGTCCTGTGTCCAGTAATAAGGCTTTACAGTCCCAGATTCTGAACACCTATTACTTTTTTCTCCTTTTGCGAAAGAATATTTAGCCTGCTAAATAGTTTATGGACTATTTTAATTTTAATGATGTAATGAATTGAAATCTATCTATATATATAAAAATCAATTGCTGTTCGTTTGTCTCGCTAAAACTCGAGAACGGCTGGTCCGATTTAGCTGATTTTGGTTTTGAAATGTTTGTCATAGTCCAGGGAAGGTTTAAACGGTGAGAAAATTAGGGTAGGTAGGGTAGGTAGGGTAGGTAGGGTAGGTAGGGTAGGTAGGGTAGGTAGGGTAGGTAGGGTAGGAAGGGTAGGAAGGGTAGGTAGGGTAGGGTAGTGCTACCCGTGCGAAGTCGGGGCGGGTAAAGCTAGTAATTGTATATATTTGTGATTAGTATATTGGGACTTGGTGCCTTAGTAAATCAATAAATAAATAAATTAAGAGCAAAACAGAATGTACTTGGATTTGATTGATTAGTCCGAACTGCAGACTTGTATCAATATTGACGTGTCTTGTTTATGTTAGTAATTTTATTAGTTTTGCAAATCTCTTCACGGAGATAAAATACGAAGATAAAATCCATTGATAAATATTTAAGTCTGTCAAGAGTTTTATAAGCTAACTCGTGTTGATTTCCTACCAAAGTTTACTTAATCAACACGCAGGTGCTCAATTTGGTTGCTTTTTTATATATTACATAAATACATAATATGTATTGAGGTAGGTAGGTAATTTTTACTTGAAATGAGGGTTACTTTACTATATTTGAAAATAATTCGCATATTTCTTTTCCGTTTAAAAATACAAGTATCAACATTATTGAGGCTTTATTAAATACGTACTTATTTATTCTCATATATTTTACTACGACCCGACTCAGCTACCCTAGAATTGTCCCGGAAATGATAAGCCTTTATCTGGCAACCCTAGTTCCGCTACTTCCGCGAGAAAAGCGAATTTAAAAAAGCTTGCATTCCAGCTAAATATACATTGACACTAGAAATTGCGAAGGACAGTCAAAGACAGTTCAAATGTCGTAGATAACCATAAAATTCCGAACAATAGCCAATAATGCTCCTATTTATGGCATACAATGATCGAGATTAAATTCAAGAACCATTTTTTTCGGTATAACGACCACTTCTGACGTATCTGTCATTTGCTTGATGACGTTAATGTGGAGACGGTTTGAAGGCAGAGATTGACTTGTAACGTTTGTTTGTAATGTATCGAGTTTTTGTAACGCGTTACAGTAGTCAGTACAGCGAGCCGTTCGATGCGAACCGATCCTCCACTCAACTATCAGTTTTTTCGTGAATTCCTTCGAAGCGGAACTATGAGAAACAATTGCATGTGCTCGAAGCGAGCGTTCGCCGCGCCTTGTGTAACCAAGCTCACTTCGAATGTTACATTACAAACAAACGTTGCAAGTCAGTCTCCGCCTTAAATTGCAGAAAAACCTGTTAATGTAAACTTGACATTAAGGGCCATTCTCTCGAACGAAAATTATCGCAAAACTAATGGAACAAATTGTCAAGCGCTCGTATCCTGCTGTGATTGGTTGAATGATTTATCAATAGCCAATCGCAGCAGTTTACACGCCCTAAGAGTACGATGGAGCCATAAACTACAAAACTGGAGATGCAGAGTAAATAAATGGTTTACGCAAAAATAGTTCTAATAATAGCTCACATAAAAGGTATCCAAACATGTCAGGGTCATGGGAAATAGGACTTTGCATCCCGCCAGAGACGGGAAGAATATTTTAGGGTTCCGTACGCAAAGGATGCCAAGGGTACGCTCCGCTGTCCGTCCGTCTGTCACAGGGCTGTATCTTTTGAACCATAATAGGTAGACACTTGAAATTTTCACAGAACTGTGACCGCTATACCAATAATTAATACAAAATATAATAAAGTTAAATATTAAAGGTTCCCATACAAGAAACATGTTTTTTCGTCGTTTTTGCACAGTATTTTAAGAAAAAAAAATTGTGTTGAATATTATACGATGGTACGGGTCCCTTCGTGTGTGAGTCCGACTCGCACTTGGCCGCTTTTTGCCCAACTACAAAGGAGGGAAACGTAGTAGAGCATCTACAGGCTATGAACCGTTAAAAAGCTGACAATTCATTTAATAGTGTATTGTAATTAATGAAATTGACGTCCAACACATAAAAGTTTAAACGTCCAAAATTAAACAAAGAAAGTCTTTGTTTCCCAGAACACGCAGCGTTGGTGTGGAGATTTTTACTCCGATGCGGGAATTGAGTCGGCGACCTTCATCGGAGAAGGCGGTCATTTTGACGCAGGTCAAAATGAGAGATAAATATTGTGCATGCGTATCAGTGTATAGTTTTAGTCACATTCAACAAGATAATGATCATCAACAATCAACAGACGCGGGTAAACATACCCCTCTTAATTTCATATTAAAAAAAGCGATCGTCATGCGTTGAAGAAGGTCCCAAAAACCGCCCCATAAGGAAAATAAAATACGTGTATTAATTTTTTATACGATTTTTTTAAAGAAAGAAAGAAAGAAAGAAAAAGTATTTATTGAGACTCGCACAGGAAATCACAAATTGAACTAAAAACACACTAAACATAATAAAATTTAAATTTAAACAAGGAAGTCCTGTACGAGGCCAAAAGGCTCCTATCTCAGCATAATGCTGCTACATTTAAAAAATAAATGTCGCAGCGCTGGTATTCTGATAGGGTATTATAACTTTGACGTGCTCTAACTTTGGAATCCCTCTCCTAAAATAGGGATGTTGACAAAAATTTTTTTTAGTCCGTCTTTGAGATTATAAAAAAATATTGGACACTTATTTTTTCTTTTTTTACGTAATCTAAAGATTACGGCGATACATTGAGGTAAAATGTGCCATGACGTCACGAGTATGTAGTAGTATGCAAAAAATACGTGTCTAATATTTTTTTATTATCTGACTGACGGACTAATTAGATTTTTTTTTTTTACCCAGGTATCATCCCTATTGTAATAATAACCATTTAAAAGTTCGTCACAAGAATATCGTCATTAATTTCCACGATGTTTGTTTCAAGAAATTAGTTTAACGAAAATATTTGATACAAGTAACCAAACGCATTTTGGATAGTTTCCCACCACGCGCACCTCATTCGTCGTGGAGATTCGTACGAGTCTGCACGTATACATAGTAAAATTACGTTTTGAAGTGAATTGATTTTAGTTTGTCAACAAATTTCGTCATTAAACTATTGGAAATATTTTTGGTAAGTATATTTTACTTTATATTAATGATAAATTTGCATAGATAATATTGAATTTGTATTAAATATGAAGAACAGTGTTATATTGTAGGTTTTCATTTGGTTGGTCAGGAACATGTTTCATCTTGTTTCGTCATTTATCGTAACATCATTCATCGTGTATTTCTAGATGAGATGAATGATTTCTTTTGAGGAAAATTACATTTTTGTTACGTTTAAAGCAGATCGTTTAGCCCAGCAAAGTATGCAAAAGACGCAAGTATTTAGAAATAAAAAATGATCCCGAACTATATGCCTTATAAAAAGAAAAACAACGTGCCAAATACAAAAAACGTAAAGAAGAAAAGAAACAGACATCCATCACAGAAAAAAGTCCACGTCAATAAAGAAAATTGCGTAAACAGTGGAAGGAAAATTCGAAGAAATATAGACAGCGCCAAAAAGAACAGACCTCATCAGAGTTTTCAAATGTAGTTATTAATGTTCAAGCCGATGAAATACCTCATTCTGAAGAAATTACCGATTCTACAGAAGACCCTATCGGTTTATTTACGAAAGAAGATATACAAAAACCGGCCAAGTGCGTGTCGGACCACGCACAATGAAGGGTTCCGTAGTTGGGATGAATTTATCCCAAGAACAAACTTAACATTGTAGTTGAAAAACGTGTTCTCCCATACGGAATGTATAGGAGATTATGTTTTTCAAACCGCATATTTAAGTTGGTTGATTATTACTCGTTAACCTGTACAGCCTACTTAGCTCTGATAGTTTTCCTTTTAATTTCGGTATATATACTACTGCTGTGATTTTTTTCACAAATCCAAGTACAACCATTTAGCTGGCAGGAGGGGGGAACAGTTGACTCTAAGAAAAAAATTCAGTTATAAGCTTAATATTTCGCAAACGAATTCCTGAATCCAAAAATGGTTTGATAAACTTACAATATTTTTAAACGACCTTTCTAATGATACCTCACAACATGGGGTAGACGAGAAAAAAAAACATCCCCACTTTACGTGTAGGGGAGGTAACCTAAAAAAAAAAATTTTCTTGATTTTATTTTACCTCTTTGTTGGCATGATTAATATGTATACATATGCCAAATTACAGCTTTCTAGTACTAACCATCTCTGAGCTAAGCCGCGGACAGACAGACGGACATGGCGAAACTATGAGGGTTCCTTGTTTTCTACGGAACCCTAAAAAGCAGAAAGGAAGATACGTTATCGGGAATTGAAAAAATATTTCGTGATGTACTGATATTTTATTTTGTAGAGGCTATTTTTTGTTTAAACAAATAAAGATATTTTTGTGATTACTAGTAAGTTACGTGTTAGCATTTAAAATGTAGATCATTAAGCTGATTATTTCTTACAGGCTAGTAGATTTTTGTTAAAAAAAGCAAACATTTTTTTGAATTTTATTTTGTTAATGTTTAGCAATCATAAATAAGACCGAAGCTGATTATTTAATAGAGGCTAGTTGTTTATGGTAAAAAAATCAAAGATTCTGTGATTTAAACCAAAGTTGATTATTTTTTGAGGCTGGTTGTTTTTTGTTTAAACAAATCAAAGATTTTTGTGATTTATATCGTAAGTTAAGTAATTAGTACTGGTATGTTCATTTTGCTTCAATAAAGAGCTGATTGTAAATATAGTGTTTTATTTGCATCATTAACGTCTACACCTTATCATTGACTTCAACAGACGATATCATTTACATCTACACAACATCATTCATTTCAATGCGATATTAATATTTCATGATTTTTCTTTTAAATGTGGTAAGTATTTATATTATAGTTTAAATATACAAAACCATTAGTTTTTTAAATAGCATCGTAATAATATTGATATTTTTTAGTCAATCACGTAAAAAGTAATATCACACAAAAACCGTCTTAATAAATCATAAAATGAAAATCAACCCGTCACATGGTCTTCGAATTTTTGGTTCTAGGACATGCCGGTTTCCTCACGATGTTTTCCTACACCGTTTTGAGAGCAGTGGTGATGAAGATATTTACATAAAGTAAAGCGACTGCCTGGTTGGAAACCAAGATCTACAACTTGTAAGTCGAGACCGTTACCACTGGGCCACCGCTGCTCACCGCCTGTTCTAATAGGTAACTGGACTCTATGCACATGGGTCTAGTAATTCTTTCCACGTCAACGGACCACCCGCGCCGTGGAGGGTTGACCATAGACAATATTATAAAACCTCTTTTTAACTGCATAACGGAACGCTTTAAAATTGAAAGTAAATAAAAGAACAACATAAATTAAATGGAAAAACATGTTTACAATATGACAATGCACTGTAAATTAATTAGTCGCATATAAATTACAGATAGAATTAACACATAATGGAATCGATAATCAATCGATGCGTATTAATGCGTTTATAAATTATATGAATCATGTACTTATTGCCGTTATTTAACAAAGGGATAAGTTTTGATTTGATAAAAATGCAATATACGCTGATCCCCACCGAGGGGTTCGTGTAGAACGTTAAGCTACGCTTGCTGCGGTTTGTTCGTGGATGGTTGACCATCCATCGATCGAGCGAGACTCCTCCGTGCCTCGGAAAGCACGTTAAGCCTTTGGTCCCGGCTGTCATTCATATTATCTTTGACATTCGTTACGTACGGGTAGTCAGAAGCCCAGTCTTACCAAGGCGTGCCGTGTTACCCAGTAACTGGGTTGTGGAGATCAGATAGGCAGTCGCTCCTCTCAAATACCTGGTATTCAGCTGCATCCGGTTACACTGGAAGCCGACCCCAACATAGTTGGGAAAAGGCTAAGCAGATTGATTGATATGAATCATGTAATTACTGCCGTTATTTTACAAAGATATAGACAGTGGGGGCCTTGAGCGGTGCGACCGGGGAGACCCACACCAGGTGCCGTCATCGGGGGGGCGCCAAAATCAACCTAAACACTAACACGGAGCACCGGTTAACGGCTGGTTTTTAACCGACGATCGATGGGATTTTAAGGTGGATCCGCAGTTGGAGCACGCGTTTTTTTTTTTTTTAAGTTTGAATAAAAAAACTAATCCATTATCCATTACAATCCATTATAATCATAATAGGTACTGAAATCACTTGTCCACGTGGTTCTTTAGAAGTCCATCTACATCATCACCAATCTCTGGCCCTACCCCATTTATTTGGGGTCAGCTATATGTATTTTTCTTCCATACTTCTCGAGAATAATAAAAAGTTAAAATTAGTCGAAGAATAATAAAAATCAAGGAGGAACTTGAAATTTTGGCAGGACAACGTCTGATGGGTCAGCTAGTATCTACATCTACACATATTACTCGTATAAATTAAAGTTGCTTCGTGTTTGTCTGTATGTTCGCGTTGTTCTTCTAAACCACGCAACGGATTTTAATGAGGTTTTCACCATCGTGTAGAGAATTTATTCCGGAAGGTTTAAACTCAAGAACTACCCAAGTAAAGTTAATAACCACCTCGAGAGCATACCCTTTTAAACAAAAAAAGAATTTTCAAAATTGGTTCACAATTGACGAACATATGGATGTACAATGGATACATTAAAAAAAAAACATACATACGCTACGAACATAGAACGTCCTTCTTTTTGGAAGTTTGTTAAAAACCGTGCGAAGCAGGCGCGGGTCGCTAGTTCTAAATAAAATTGGTTCGAGTTAATCACACGATATTTTAACTTAGCAGGCCGTGTGCGTCATGATTAATACATGGTCAGTTTACTATAATAATGGGAGGATCAACAGAATGCGTCAACGTCACCTACGTGTCGGTCAAGTTGGCGGGTCTAAAGTCCGGATCCTTACGCGGTCAACTCCGAGTAAGACAACTTGCGGGTCCGAAGTCCGGAACGTTACGTGCACAGTGACAGGTTAAAGCTGTGCGTTATGTTACGATATCCTTTTTTTTTTCTATTTGTGTTGAACAAAGATGACGTAAATATGATGTCGAAATGTTTTCTTAATCTGTTATTATAGGTCTGTCTGGCTCCAAGTATACAAGTTAGATTTTTTGGATCGCCACAATGGAATATTACGTATGCGGTAACGGAACCATATAACAGCCTTCACTGTCCGTCCGTCTGTCTGTTAGCGGGCTGCGTATCTCACGAACCGTAATAGGTAGACAGTTGAAATTTTGCTTAATTCCTATAATAAGGTCCCATTAAAATAGATCGACAAACTTTTAGAAATCATTCAAACCATCAAAATAAGGACAATGGTAAAAAAATTATAAGAAAAACGCATTCAATAAGTACTTACAAGAAAGAAAATCAGCTAACAAAAAAGAAAAAAAGTTGGTTACCCAATGCCATTTATTACTTTAGGTCAAAACAAAATCAATTTATTCAGTGTTGTTTTTGTTGGATATCTTTGGTTAGACGTACTTGAACGCTGTGTTTTGTCCATCTATTTTAATGGGACCTTGTTATTTGTTGTTATAATAACAAATAATAAGAATTAAACAAAGTTAATAATTAAAGGGAGTCGCCATACAAGAAACGTGATGCTTTAGGCGTTATTTGCTCGACCGGTACTACGGTACGGATGCACCCCTTCGGGTGCGAGTCCTACTCGCACTTGGCCGACGTTTTTTGTATTTTTGTAAAAACCGTTCTTTTATATGAAAGCTGGCTGTATCACAAAAAAAAAGAAATAAATGTCCTACGGAGTTCCCTAGACTTCCAGGAAGGTCTCTGTTCATTGAGACTCAGTGAACAGAGGAAAAAGTTAAAACATGCGGATCTAGCATGCGTTTCAGCATCTGCTCACTGCGAGAATTTCAAGGTCCTCAAAGCCGAATTTCGTCACCGCTCTATTTCCTGCTTGACTTCTATAAACAAGTTAATAAATCTTTAGAACTGGTACCTATTTATATAAGACTTGGAACCCGCCCCTGCTTCCCACAGGTGCATTGTACATACTTACTGATGTGGCGACACTTTTAAACTTCGAGATTTCGGTGTGTTGGGAATCGAACCTAACACAACACCTTACACGGGGTCTGCACGCGCAGTCAGCGTGATCAGCACGGTGTCGGTAAGCTGACGCCCGCGGCGCGGCGGGATGACCACTCGCTTCAACGGACTCCATCACGACGGACGATATCTCTTAAACGTATGCTTAATTGTTTGTCTGGGAATTAATATTTTTGTAAAGTTCAGTTGCCTATTTATATTATACAGTCCACACTTTTATTGCTCCCCGCGTCAACATTGGTCCTTCGAGCCGGATCTTTATCTAAATAAATATTAATTAACGTATTATACACACCGTCCATCCGGAATAAATGCTCTTAATTATGGTGACACAGACAGACACGAAAAGCAACTTTGTTTTATACTACGAATAGATATATACGTAGATCACAAAATTATGTTAGTACATGTTTTTCTGTAACTGGAGGAAACGAGCGATGGTCATGTAATAAATAGACTTTGAACCGTCTGTAGACAAGATCCTTAGATTATTCTCTCTCGTAATGTGATGCGAATACTGTTGCGTTGACAGTGCCAAAGATCATGGTGATCCTCAGTACTGAATCCACAACATGCGTAGTTGTTAAGGTGAGATTTATTCCCAATTTGAATCCCGGAGATTGATTTAGCATAGACTAAACTACTAAGCTTAATTTTATTATATTTTTAGAATGATTGATCTAGTGGTCGCAAGCGCTACTGCCAAGCATGAGGCCTTGGGTTCGCAGCATTTTGGATTCTTCGATTCGACGAAAGAGATGGGCTATATCCGACTTTACCGATATCATGGAGAGAGCCGGAGGGATCTTGTTGCTTTGTACATAAGTAACATTGCTCTAGGAAAGCATTCTACGCCAAAACAAGGTAGAAGAGGCAATAATCTGTTTGGGCCTTTCAGTCAGTATATTAGCCGCAGGGACTAGACTTATCGTAGGGGATCGTCGGCTTTATACGATTGGCAAGACTTCATAGTTCATACGCCATCAGCCCAAGAGTGGTGAGACAACATCGAGACGAGACTTCGTGATAAGCAGTCAGTCTGAAGACCCAAATCTCAATTGTAAGGTTTGGGCATAACAAAGGTCATCTGATTTCGATGAGTCAGATGACAAGCCTTATGCTCAATAGGATTTCTCATCAGCCACTTCTCATGAGCCTTATAAGTTTCTTAAAAAATGATTATACAACTAACTTTTACTCATAAACATAAGTCAAAGTAGGGCGCTTCTTGCTTCAAAAATGTCGAACTCCATCCCCTATTTAACCCCTTTAGAGGATATAATTTCCAAAATTATTCCTGAGTGCTCATCTTCGTTATATATGGAGCTATTGTGCAAATTTTCATACTTCTAGACCAAGTGATTAAGGCTGTGCGTTGTCTGTCAGAGATTTAATTTAAGATTTTAAAGTAGATAAGGCGTGTGCCCGATGTTCCATCGACAAAAAAGAAGTCCTTCCATACTAACTTTCATATTCCCATCAGAGGAAGAATTTTCAAAAATCTCCCTCGTCCTTAGTGCTCTTTGGCTATATAAAGAATTTTCGTGCAAAATTTCATGCTTCTAGATTCAGCGGTTTAGGCGGAGCGTTGTCTTTCAGCGAATGAATGAATTTAAGGGGATCTAAGTTCGCTAATTAGCCATATTTCTTATTTCCATACAGTAATATTGCCAAATTAATCAAAACAGATAAATGTCTGACAGCTATTTGCGACGTTGCCAACTTTTAGGATAACAACTAAAGCAATACAATCATTGTCAGAATCCCCGTTCCCAGACCATAATGCTTGATTTTAGAATGTTTTAAGTCCCTTTATCGAGTATTACCTCCACAAGGTTATGCGTTGTTTGTAAAAACAACGTCAGTATCGTCAGCGGGTCAATTGTGCAACCAATGCGTCGGACGATCCGTACATGCCGTACCGAGAAACAGAATATCCTTGACCTGTTCGTCGGTCAAGGTCGAAACTTGATTAAGTTGTACCGTTTTTCATTATTTTGGGTAGGTACCTACTCAATCAGGTAAGCAATCTTCCATTTAGGGGCTTTTAGCGGTAAATCTATCTATCTGCCTGTGATCAGCACGCGTAGCATGAGCAACTTTTTGTCGACGGAAGAGTAGACAAAAATGACGTTCCGTGTAGACAGTACGACGGCAGCAAAGTAGAAAGGAAGAGTCAACTGCACTTTTTACGAAATTCACTCTTTGACATAATTCGACTCAGAATTCTTTGTTTTGTCATAGGACTTTTTTTCTGTTTGAACACACACACACAACATTTATTCTTAAAATGACGAAGTACTGTGTTTTGGAACAAAAAATATTACAGTAATATTGGCCTTAACCATTTCCTTGGTAATGCCCTATTAACTAAATGATGTAAAATAGAAGATAGCTTTGTTCTTCTATTAATTATCACAATTTTGCATTCAAAACGTTCTTCTGCAAAATCCTGATTTTGTAGATAACCGTATATACTTTGTGGCCGTCGAGAAGAAAGTTTTCTACTGTGTTTAGCATGGCGATTACAAAATCAAATTGTCTTTACTACCTTAGACAACAGTCAGTTGTCAGTGTGATTTTGACAGTTTAGCATAGAAAACTTTCTTCTGAAATAGTCTACATGTGGAAGGACCTAGACAAAGATTGTTAGAAACTTAAGACAAAATGACAGATTGTAGAAAGATTTCTACGGTGCGATGTCAAAAATGGAGAAACGAAATGTCAGTTTGTATAGAAAGAGCTATGTCTATTCTTCGTAGAAATAGAAAGCGTCATGCTACGCGTGCTGCTAAGACTTAGCTTGTCAGTTGAGCTAGCAACTAAAAAGGAGTTGGCGAGCAACGAGCAGCGAGTCCGCGACGGCGACGAGCGATCACTCGCTGTTATACGGCACCAGCGGAACGTTACTGAAGGAACACGGGTAGGTTTTAGACAGTAAGAGTCTGACACGCCCTCCCGCTCCGCCCAGAGCGGGAGAATTATTTGATAATTTCCCAACCAAAAAAACCCTGCCCTGCTTGACCCTGCTGAGGGTAGGTTTTAGCCATTTATTAGCAAGGTAAACACTAAAAAGTACACATAATTTTACAAGCCCCCATCGGATTACGTTTCGCTAATTCCTCAATGACTTCGTTAGGTTGTAGACTACCAGAGATATCTCGGTGAATATACATGGCGGCCAAACCGGGCAGCGTGAGGGCAAAATTCGTCACGTCACAAAATATCCTAAAAAGTTCGTTAAGGATAATTGGTGACAATTGTACTATCGAAGAACTTCATCTAAGCAGTTTCAAAACCAAATCCCGTGAACACGATGACCACATCTATTACCGGTCCGGTTCTATAGCCGCCGAGCGCTGCAAGCAGAAATATTCCTTACGGTGTATAGATATGAAGTTCTTCGATGGTACATTATAAAGCTTGCTACAAAGTTTAATTAAAATAATATCAGGTTCACTTTAAGATTTGTCACGGAAGAACACAAGATGCTTTTGGGAGGGTTTACCAAGTATAAGTCTCTCAGCGAATGTTATGCCCACAAACCGAGCGTCGCTGAGCGAGAACTTTTTAACCGACTTCCAAAAAGGAGGAGGTTATATGTTCGACGCGTATGTCCGTCGATTTCTCCGTAAATAGGGATGATGACAAAAATTTTTTTTTTAGTCCGTCTTTGAGATTATAAAAAAATATTGGACATGTATTTTTTCTTTTTTTACGTAATCTAAAGATTACGGCGATAGATTGAGGTAAAATGTGCCATGACGTCACGAATATGTAGATTTTATACGTACTAGTGACGTATCGACCCCCACTCCCCAACTTAAAATGCGTTTTGTCTAAGTATTTTTTTATTAATATGATACAGCAAAAAATACGTGTCTAATATTTTTTATTATCTGACTGACGGACTAATTAGAATTTCATTTTTTTTACCCAGGCATCATCCCTATTGTGGACCGATTTTGAAAATTCTTATTTGTTTGAAAGGGTATGCTCCCGGATTGGTCCCATATAAATTGTATTAACTTTGCTGGGATAGTTTCTGAGTAAGCTTCAATAATACGTATTTTTCCCACTTAGTATATGTGAATGATATGATGATAACTTCCTGTGACTGTTATTTACATAGCAGGTACTGGTATTCGAAATTGTGTGGGGTAGGTAACACAATTAAAAAGTGAAAAATAAAAACTTTTTACAAAAAAAAAAAACAACCGACTTCCAAAAAAACACTACAAAGTGAAAAATAACTTTTATTTCAGAAGTCGGTGGCAAAAAACAAAAATTCTAAACCAAAGACACCGACTTCCGAAATTAAAGTTATTTTCACTTTGTAGTGTTTTTTTTCGGAAGTCGATTGTTTTTTTTTTGTAAAATGTTTTTTGATAGCTCTTGTCGTTGCGACAAACGAGTATTCGCGATCGATGTGAACAGTCAGCGATCAACTAGATTATTATGTATCTCTTTTACTTACACCGGACCTTCTTTTTACGTTTGTTGAGCGAGAAAATCTTTAATAGCTGGGAGCTTCCTCGTAGGCGCGGTGGTGGGACAAGTTCCACAGGCTGATGATAACAAACTATCGCAGTTTCGAGTCTGAATATTGTCTCCCAAGAGGAAAGTTTCACCCACCATAAAATTCTGTTGACGTGGGTGCTACCAAACACAGTACCGATAACGCTAAACGTTATTGCTTATTAATTGGTCATAAATCAAATTCTGTCTAGCCTTTTCTCAACATGTTGAGAAAATCCACTATGTTGTGGTCAGCTTCTAGTTTTTAACCGGATGCAGCTGAATACCTATCAGTTATTTGCATGGAGCGACTGCCTATCTGACCTCCACAATCCAGTTACTGGGTAACACGATATTCCTTGGTCAGACTGTTTGTCAGACTTTTGGGCTTCTGACTACCCGTAACGACTGACAGATACCTACGAATGACAACCGGGACCAACGGCTTTACGTGCTTTCCGAGGTACGGTGGAGGGTCTCGATATATATACCTAATGGACGGTCGCCCATCCACGAACTGACCGCGGCTGTTATTATTTAGTTACGAGTCCCTATTGCGAGCCGATACTGATCTTATGTAGAGAAAAGATTAGTTTTTTTTTGTGTTTGTTTGTTACGCTAAAACGGCTGAACGGATTCAGATGAAATTTGGCGTATGGGTAGACCATGACCTGGGTTAGGACATAGGATACTTTTTATCCCGATATTCCCACGGGATCGAGATTTATGCGGGAGAAACCGCGGGACGCAGCTAGTTATTATAATTAAATTGTATAATTTAAATTCTCAGTTAACTGTAACATTTACTACAACGAAGGAAACAATGGTAGGATGTTTCAATATGGTAATCTTGACCTTTTGTTATTTTATTTATTTCAAATAAGATGTCAGTCTAGTTCCCGTTCTTTAGAATGCGTAATTGGAATAATTAAATAAATTATCAACTCCTCGTTGATCTAGTGGTCGCAAGCGCTACTACTGTGCATGAGGTCCTACGCACCATTCCCGGGTCGGGCAAAATGTTAATATGTTTTTCCATCTGTTTTTTTTTTTGTAGTAGCCCTGTGTGTGTATTCGAGCCCAGTTAATGAAATATGGTGGGGATTATAATTCAACCCCCCATGCCAGTTACCCCTTGTTTTATTTTTTTTGTCTTTGGAATCTCGCAGGTCAACCCATGAGGTGGTTGGCACTTTCCTGTGAGTGCCTCAATAAAAACTACTGAGAATAAAGGCTCCAGTCAAGGCATAAAACGTATAAACTATGTGACTAATCTAAGCTAAGGGCACCCCCTGTGGGGTACAGACCTCGGCTTAGGGAGTTTCTGAGGGAGAACAGCAGGGGACAGGCTGGATCAGATTAAAACTATTTCAAGCTCAGTGGGGTGAGCTGTCTCGAGCAAGGTTCAAATGTCCCCCCCTTGCTCCTTTCATACTTTATACAGGCTAATAAAAAATCTAGAATGTTGCCAGATAATCCAAACACATAATTATAATAATAATAATAATACCAGCCTGTTACTGTCCCACTGCAGGGCAAAGGCCTCTTCTCATACAGAGAAGGCACGAGCATTGATCACCACGCTTGCTCAAGACGGATTGGTGATTTCAGACTTACTATAAGTCCAGGTTTCCTCAATGTTTTTCCTTCACCGATGTCAGTAATGTCCAAGATAAACTCAGAAAGTACATATGAATTGAAAAAGTCACATTGGTACATAAGTCATAATTATAATATACAATGGTTAATGTAGATTAGTGCCTTGCCTTGAGGCATTAAGTGATGTATCATTGGACCTAAAAATGTAAATAAATAATTAAATATTAAAATCTACAGAGCTGGAAAAGTCAACCCTACACATAAAATAAAATACTTAAATAAATAAATAAATATTTATTACAAAATAATAATTGGTAAAATACAATATAAATCTTAGAAATAATGTAGGTGTGTGTGGAAATTTACATATGGGTAGTAAGGTGTCTTAGAGAGGATGTTCATTCGTAGACTGTAATAGACTAAATACATTGGTTTGTTGTCGACCCAGGCTTGACGTCCATAGACTATTTAGTCAGTTTATCCATGATTCAATCTCATAAGGAATATGACCTACTGCTCTGTTATAAGTACAGTACTGCCTTTATGATTAGCCTTGACCAACCTCTATGCTCAAGACGGCATTCAAGTTCACAGTTTAAAGTTACCTAGATTCAAAATAGAGAGATATATTGATTTTGTTAACATAACAGCGAAAAAGATAATATTGCAAGAGAACAAGTGTCTAGATAATTTATGATGCAATGATGAAAATAAATAACGTTAAACTCAAGTTATTACTTTATAGAGAATTGTACATAAAAAGTAAAGTTTTAACATTCAATTATAGTCAGACCATAGAAGAAAAAGACCTTTGAGTGAATATTAATAGGAGGATAATGAAGACAAAAATAGGATGGTAAAATAACTATAGGTACTTATTATAATCGATAAAGTACAAGGTCAATATAAAAAATACCACTCACCGATTATATCGTAAATACTGGCCATGTAATTATCCATTAAATATGATATAAAACCCATTTTTAAAAACAGCTGATCACAGACTTGGTAAACACAATACTATCACGTTCACTGAAGTTAAACTTGACATGAAAATAATACTGGTTCAGTTACGAAATACTTTCCGCGCCATCAATTATCAAATTACGCTTTGTTTTGCTATATTTTTTCATTGAATCGTCAGCGATTCGCAAAATTGCTAAACAATTTGACAGCTTGAGACGGCAGGTAACGTTGACACATTCAGTGTCGTTCTAAAACTTACAACGCGTTCGTCTGTGATGCGCTTTATGTGCATTTCAACTTCAATAAAAATTTAATAATATGGTCAATTAAAACAAAAGCAAAGTATAAAATATTTACATATCATTTAATCATGATCATCATGTACGCACGGCTACACATCAAGCTATACATTTCCAGTATAGCCCGACCTCGCATTGTACGGAAATCCTATACAATGCGAGATCAGCATAAACTGGAAATGTATAGCTTGATGTGTAGCCGTGTGTACATAAATCTAATTATTAGCAAAAATCATTTGTCTTGTCAAGTCGACACATATGCAACGCACTGACAAACTGATAAGGTAACATCGGCCGCTTTCCGAATTAGAACGTAATCGCTCACAGCACTGACATCATTAATTGGCGTTCCGATTTAGATAGCACAATACACTACTTATGACAGCTGAGGGCTGTCAATAAACAATTCGGAACGCTCGTGAACGCTCTCACGGTGCTCGCTCAACGTCAAAACTTGCTTATGTGTGTTGTGTTGTGTTACTTGTCTTTGTGTTTAAACTATAAATTTCTTCTTTTTCGTTGGTTTAGTGGCCACGGTAGCTAGAAACCCAATTTCGAAAATGCCACGTAAGTCTAAAGTTATGATTATTATGATGCGACTGTAAACAAAACACGTGATTATTACGCTCACGGTGAAATTAGTAAAAGGCATGGTCAGCGTTATCGCAATATGGCGCATGTCATGACGTCATCTATGACGATTCACGATCTATCTCTATTAATCAAACGATTGTCCTAGGAATCTCGCTAGATGAGAAATTACAATGGGGACCTCATATAACATCGCTTGCGGGGTGGCTACGCTCGGCCGCTTATGCTGTTAGAAAGAAACGACAGTTAATAGATGTAGAAACCGCGCGTTTGGTCTATTTTAGCTACTTCCACATAATACATGTCGTATGGCATTTTACTGTGGGGCCCGACCCCACAGTAAAATGCCATACTGCTGACATTGAATCCATCTTTATTTTACAAAAGAGAGCTGTCAGAGCCATTTATAATCTACATCGTCGCGAATCTTTCAGGGAACTATTTAAAAAGACTAATATTATGACGGTACCTTGCCAATTCATTTATGAAAATATTATGTATGTAAGAAAAAATCTACATATTTTTAATAAAATAAGTGATAGACATAATTTTAATTATGTTTTGTTATTTTTTATACCACTGATTTTACATTCTGTGATTTCTTATTAAAATATTACTTGTTAATATAAGACATGTGCCATCTTGCGATAACGCCGACCATGCCTTTTACTAATATCACCGTGAGCGCTGTCGAAGATGGCAGTTGTGCTGTTTTGTTTTGAGTCGCATCATAACTTTACACAAACGTGGCATTTTCGAAATTGTGCTTCTGGCTACCGTGGTCACCTAACCAACGAAGAAGAAGAAATGTGTAGTTTAAACACAAAGAAATATGCTATGCAAGTTTTGACGTTGAGCGAACACCTTTGAGCGTTCACGAGCGTTCCGAATTGTTGACAGCCCTCAGCTGTCATAATGTTGATATCTAAATCGGAACGTCAAATATATTGATGTCAGCGCTGTGAGCGATTACGTTCTTATTCGGAAAGCGGCCTCAGTATGTCAAATATAATGTCAAACAAACGTCAAAAATCATTGTGATTGTGAAAATGTAAAATTGTAAATTCGGAATTTTCGAAATGCACAAAAAACTCTGAAATGTTCGTAATAATTGTTTATATTTAATAATCATGATTGACAAAATTTACAACATGATGCTACGTTGCCGATTTATTAAAAGAGTACTTTTGGTGGTGATAGCCTTTTTGTTTTCCTTCTATGCGACGGTTTTTCTATTTGGTGACTGGAAGTCTCCTAGAGTGATGTTTTTGACTGGCCTGAATCGTTGTCCGGCTTGTTACGGAATCTCTATATGTCCAGAACTATATTCAAACCAAGTTATTATGGAATCTTCTACTTGGTCAAGTATGTTCAATGCTAAAAATATTTATTACGGTTACACAAAGTCGAATCGGCGAGTTGTTTTGAAGAAATTAGCTCACGATTCAGAGTTGAAGGCTTTTGATGATAATCTGTGTCGGAGTTTCAAGCTTAAACACAATTGTAAGCCAGTACATTTACTGAATATTTCTAGTATTGATGATAAATTAATAAAACTTGTGGAGTATGATTTGATAAAGCCGGATCTGAATCCGCGAAAAGGGTTGATTATGTGTCCGTATGCGTACAGCTTGTTTGACTTCATCCTGCCCGTGCTGAACAGTAAAAGAGAACAAGTTGATATAGTAAACATTTGGACAATGCTGAGTCTTAATCCAGAGCCTATCATTCTACAGGTAAGTAACTGGTTTTGTTTATAAACAGTATTACAGTACAACTAACATTGTACGTTGTAGTAACAGTACTACTATTATTTGGAAGCATGTAGTAGAAGTCTGCTAATAAAGTTACACTAGGCTCATGCAAGGGCGTTGCCAAGAGGGGGCAAAGGGGGCAGCTAGAGCCCCCTAGGGATAAAGAAAATGTAGTCAAATACAAAGCATTTTAATGTAAACCAACAACATAATTATCTATAAAGCCAGTTTTGTTTATTTGAATGACTTTTATAGTTCCATATCTCCTAAACGGGGTCTAATCCGGAGTCCGGGGATGTAATATTCGTATCTATGTGTTGGTGGTAGCACTGGTAGCCCCAGTCATAATACCTATTAGAGTTCAGCTCTTCAGTTTTGAATAGTTTAAGGTCCGTTTCCAATCCATACTTTGAAAATGGAAATTATTATTTTTCTCAGTTCCTATCGGGGCTACCGAGTTGAAACTTATTTGTAAAATCATATGTCCACCAGCGTCGATTTTGGCCCCATAGTGCGCCGTAGAGCCCTGCCCCCCTTGCCCCCCCTGGGCCATCGGCTGGCGGCGCCCTTGGCTCGAGCATAGGACAGAGCTAGCTATGAAATAATAAGAGGACTATGGATATAATGTCTTTTTGCTAGAATTGAATTAGACTGCAGATATAATTATGTAGTGTAATTTAAAATCTATGTCTATAAATAAAACTGAAATGCTGTTCGTTGATAAGCGCATCACCTGAGAATGGCTGTAATGATTTGGCAATTTTTTTGTTTTAAAATGATCATAAAAGTCCGAATTAGAAAAAAATAAATATCGGAACGAAAATTTTCAAATTTAGGAAAAGGAGTGTCGTTATTTCTTTTGGATTTTTGTAACAATCTTTGTCACATGTTTTATTTTCACAGATATTACCAAAGACCAGTGGATGGCCAGTACCTGCATATGCAGGTGTTTGTGGCCGCCTGGAGCTGGTGGCGCATGAGGGTGAACCCCTGTCATCTCTGATACAAGTGTCTTGGCATCAAAAACTGAAGTATGCTAAGAAAATGCTTGACGCTGCTATGGATTTCACTTTTAAACATGACAGGTTGGTGGCCTCGTTGATCTAGTGCTCAGCTACTACTGAGCATGAGGTCCTGGGTTCGATTCCCAAGTTGGCCCGGAGTCTGGATTTGTGCCCGGTTAATGGCAATAGGCTCGCCCCTTATTACATGGGACTTCAACATAACTGGCCAAGTGTGGGTGTACACGTCTGCCCAACCCTTAGGGGACAAAGCGCGATGCAATGTTAGGTTGGTATGATGGAAATATTAGTTATAGCTTAGTTCTAATAGACATATATTTTCCATTTAAAATCTCATACACAAATGATTTGTGTATGAGATTTTACGAAATCCTTACTAGTATTTGATATTTCGTAAAATCTTATTAAAAAGTATTGGCTTCAATTACATATGTGTCTGGTTTTTAGGGTTTCGTAGTCAACAAGGAACCCTTAAAGTTTCCGCCTGTCCGTCTGCCTGTCAGTTCGTCCGCGGCTTAGCTCAGATACTTTTAGTACTAGAAAGCTGTAATTTGGCATGGGTATACATATTAATCACGCCGACAAAGTGGCAAAATTAAATAATGAAAAAACAAATCGGTTACCTACCCTACACGTAAACTAAGGATGTTTTTTTCTCTCATCTATCCCGTGGTGTGGGGTATCGTTGCAAAGTTCGTTTAAAAATATTGGGAGTTTGTGAAAACCATTTGGATTTAGAGATTCATTTGCGAAATATTAAGTTTTAAAGTGCAAATTTTTGCAAGAGTCAAGAGTCCCCCCCCCCCCCACCAACTAAATGGTTGGTTTTGAATATGTGAAAAACAATACCTATAATTAAGTTTCCAGATTTAACTTTAGTTTATATCCATTTCAGATACCGTTTCTACCTCATGGACTGGTCACTAGATAACATTGTGGTCAATGAAAAAGATGATGTCACCTTCGTTGACCTTGAGGACGTAGTCATTTTAGACAAACATATATTACCCAAGTTGGATCTACCCAACTGGTATCAACGATACAGCAGAGAAGCCATGGGCCCAGGCTTCTCCTTCTCCTTAGAGAATATGTGCAAACATCACCTCAGTGACCACAATATATGGGCCGCCTGTTACATTTTAGCTGGAGATGAAGATCCATACTTGTATCCTATACCCAAGGAGGTTAACAAATCCAGACCTCATTTAGCCAAGTTACTAAATGAATGTGTGAATGGTGAAGACAGATTTAAAACTGTATCTAAATTGCAACATGTTATTGGAGAGATGTTGATGGACAAAGAATTTCTAGGCTACAGTGTTAGATGATAAAATGTTTGGTTTGGTGGGGCTAGTGTGTTCCAATTGTTTTGTAAGAGAGAAGCCTAAGTGCGTTTGTCCACCGCAGCCGTCACCGGGACGTCACCAAGAACGAAGTCACAGTGCCGAAGTAGCGATAAATATATGTTCTATGACCACTTGTTCACCACACGTCTGTCACCCGAGCGCCGCCGTCATTCCGGCCGCCGAAGTTTTGAGTAGTTCGGCGCGACCGCTAGAACCGAAGAACTGGGTTTGAGATTGTGACGGGTCGATGTTCCCGCAATACAAAACACGTTTGATCTCACACACTGCCGTCGTTCGTCCGGCTTTTGTTTTATCTATCATAGGTACAATTGTACATAACGTATTGAGCCGTCGAGTTCGGTCGCGGTGGACAAACGATCGCCGTCCCAGGGACGTCACATTCGGTTTGAATAATTTCGTTTCTCCGTGACGTTCGGGTGACGGCTGCGGTGGAAAACCCCATACGATGCGGTGCGGCACAGCGCCGAAACGGTGTTGGTGCGCTACGTAACAAAGCTTCAACAACGCACCGCAACGCATCGTGTAGCGTGAGTGTTGAGTTGTGTGGTCCTTAATTGGTTAAAGTTTTGTACTTGAAAAAGCTCTTAATAATTGAAGTCATTATTATTGCTGGCAATAAATTAGCAATTTGGCAGTAAAGAATTACGGTCAATTTATAAAGAGAGTCGTACTTTTAGCAGCACAGGGAGATACGAAACATTGATTTCATAAAAACGAATATTTAAAAAAAATGCTTTTATTCTCTTGCGGGTATCAGACTGACTGAATTGATGCCAGTGACATGCTACTAACAATTTTTAATAACGTACTAAAAAACTGCTCATTTTTACTAAAAGCAATATTCCAAATGTACCAAAAATTATCATGTTGTTTGTGCTACGCAATCTGTTTTGGTATGTTGTGTTCTGAAATCTGTGATATATCTCCATTATAATTTGGTTATACAGATGGTTCACTCCGCACAATCATTGAAATAAAAAGCGACTCTCGTTACTACACATTTAAGTGCAATTCAGATCACACAGCGCTAATTACCTTCATTTATATTCAGAGGCGGCTTTACCTATGTGCAGGGTGTGCAACGCACACGGGCGCAGCGTCGCAGAGGGCGCCGAGCGCCGCTTTTTAACGAGACAACTTTTTAATCAAATCCCAAACAAGACCAAAACATGTTCTGTAAAAAGGCAGTTTGTAGTTGGGGGCTCCCCACGCTAAATATAAACGTAGGGTGCTTAAATTTCGAGGTCGATTCGCTCGCTCTTGCAACTTCAACGTTCTCTTTTTTTTTAATTCTCTGCGTAAATGGACAATGTAATTCCTATTTATGTATGAATGGTCAAAGAAAAACTGCCCTATCCGGGGTGGGGTGTTAAATTTTCGAGCTCGCTTCGCTCACTCTGGTGTCCTACATTTTTGTGATCTTCTTTCTAGCTTTTCTGTGGTCACAAAGTATCCCCTATTTCTGTATAATAATAAAAAATAAACATTTATTTTGGATCAAACACTTGTATACATAACCCTGCCAAACTGCGTGACAGTTTGTCGGCAATGGTCAACAGAAACTCTAACCTTTTCCAGGCAGTGTGCTAAATATTTCAACGTTCATTCCTAGGCCCATTTAGTTTTGCCGCCCCGGGCCCCCGACAGGCTTAGTCCGCCGCGACAGCCAGTGCTAGAGAGCACCGGGGTATTGATTGCACACGGGCCCTACATGGGCTAGAGCCGCCTCTGGTTATATTCACCTAGAAGTTGCCTCTCTTTCTGTCGCGTAACTGTTAGATCTTCTGACTACGTTATACTGACTGAATTGGCCCAAC
The DNA here is from genome assembly GCA_947364205.1 of Agrochola lota. Classification (NCBI taxonomy): domain Eukaryota; kingdom Metazoa; phylum Arthropoda; class Insecta; order Lepidoptera; family Noctuidae; genus Agrochola; species Agrochola lota. The sequence continues at coordinate 11,430,457 of OX376239.1, read as the reverse complement.
AAGTCGAGCCCGCCGCGTACCTACAGCTTCATACCTACCAAAATTGCGGAGTGAACCATCTGGTTCATCTATGGTTTTATGTCATGTTTATTGGTTGTGAAATATTATATTTCAATTTACTTATAAAGCAATACCTATGGCATTTTAATTTATTATTTGTGACATCTCAGCCCAGTAGAAGTTGCTGTCGTTCGATCGTTTATAATAAAATAATCCACTGCCCATAGCTACGGTTTGGTCATGGTTCGGTTTCACCCCTACCTGTAGCCCCGGCCTAACTTAACTGGCGAAGAAATAAAAGACCTGTAGGTATTCTAAAAGTTGTTTCGGGAGGTTCCTGTTCCGCATAAGGCGGAAGGAAACGCCCGGGTGTCACCACTGTGTGGATCGCCCGGAGGACTCGGTGGCGGTCTGCCCGGGTTGGGCGGGACACCGCCGTGTCCTTGTTGAGGCGATCGGCGGCAGTGATCTCTCGCGTAAGGCCATGGTACGGAGCGAGAGGGTGTGGGAAGTCGTCAACTCCTTCTGCGAAGCAGTAATGCTCGCGAAAGAGTAGGCGGAACGCGTGAGGGAGAGGCAAATTTCGCGCCCTCACGCTCCTAGCCGCCCTGGGCGTCGGGAATCACAGGCCGATTCCCGGCCACCGGAGACGCGGGCTTGCAGATGGTGAGCAATGGGTAGCTCGCCGTCCAGGACCAGGCCCGGGTCTACGGCGCGTTGTGGTCCACACGCGCCTCAAAGAGATCTCAGCACAACAGAAGGGTCTGCTAGGACCGATGCCTGCCGGGGTCGCGGGAAAGTCCGAAAGGGATACCGGGGCCCCTGGCAACGTACAGGCAATTGAAGGAACACGGGTGGGTTTTATTCATAGAGTCTGACACGCCCTCCCGTTCCGCCCAGAGCGGGAGAAGTTTCCACGTTTCTAGAAGCACCAGACTAAAAAAATAGGTAGGTATTCTAAAAGTAAGTACCTATTCGTCATTTCGGGAAACAGTCAAAGTACCTATCTAAGCTACAGCATGTCGATTCTGTAAAAATATCACCGTGAAAACTTGCGTGGAGTGAGCTGTCAGTGAAAACTCACTGATGCTAGGGATTGACCAAGTATTACATTTACAATCATAATCGAGATTTTAATTTTTTTTTAAATGCTAATTCTATTGATCATTTTATATTAAGTATTCTAAAGCTAGTATTTAAATGTCTAAACATTACTATATAGGGGGGGTTTTAATAAAATAGCAAAACAGTTATCCAATCAAAAACTCAATTTTGTTTTATTCTATTTTTTTCCTAGACTAGTCCTTTAATATAAATAGCCTGAGGCGCTCACACCGAATCACTTCACCACGTTGAAGCGGTAAGAATCGCGCTTACGCGCTAGGTATACACTATCACATTGAGGTTTTTTTTACTTACTACGTACCTACATACTTATTTAACTTGTAACGCGTCACGTACTTACTTGCGTACTAAATACCAACGTCCAATTAGTACCTACAATGTTTTATTCATCATCATCATATATAACCAGTGATCGGAGTAGGTAGATTGATTTTTAGTACTTGTATCATAAATGCACACAGAAAGAATAACATGGATAAGCCATTTTTCCGGAAAGTAATTCCGGTATTTCCGGATTCGGAGTCGTCGGCGGGCGTACGCATTGTTCTGATAACCGGTTATTGTACCACCCATGATCCTTTGTTCTGATTGGTCGTTGGGTTTTGTCAAATCGTGACAAAAAAAAAAATAGAAAGAATAATAAAGAATAAAATTGCTCATTTTATTACAATTCCTACCTTTTTTTTGAGGATGGCAAATCATCAAATGACTCCTTCCACTCTGGCAGAATACAATTCCTACATAAGTTCCGGTTTTTTTTTAATAATCCACCAATTCCGGAGGAATGTCCATAGTAATATATACGTTTCGGATCAATGACCCCAGTTCAATCTACCTACTCCGATCACTGTATATAACCCAAGTAAAACTGACACTTGTAACGCGCGCACATCACATCACCGAACTGTTGTCGCCGAGGAAATAACACGCGTTACTATGGTGACCACCCGCGTGATCACTTCACCCGATTCTTAAAGAATCGGATGAAGTGATCACGCCGCGCAGGCGCGCCGCCGAGGAAATAACACGCGTTACCATGGTGACCACCCGCGTGATCACTTCACCCGATTCTTAAAGAATCGGATGAAGTGATCACGTCGCGCAGGCGCGCCGCCGGGGAAATAACACGCGTTACCATGGTGACCACCCGCGTGATCACTTCACCCGATTCTTAAAGAATCGGATGAAGTGATCACTCTGCGCAGGCGCGCTGTTGCGCACTTTGTTTTTTTTTTCCCTCTTTGACGGCCATGTCCATAAGCCTATACGTATTCAGAGACAATAATGAGTACCTATTTAGTTCAATACTTTTAGATAATTCAATGTCTAAATCATACCGTTTTGTACATTTAAAAAGTCAGTTTATTGACTAGATACATTTTGTTTTCAATAATTAAACTAGTTTTTTTTTAATGAACTAGTTACATACTACTTATTTAACCTGTAGATATGTAACGCGTCACGCATGTGCAGTCAGAACTTATATAAAATAAAATGCAATAAGTACAGCTGCTACAAAGCGCTTTTTCGTAGTTTGCGCATAGTTAAGTACTTACATTGTTAGTTTTATTAAAGAACCTATTGTCATCTGATGACTTGAATGCAATCAAACTCCTAGCGTGATTAATGCGCTTTACGTGTAGATAGATAGGTAAGTATCTCCTTAACTAACCGTTGCCAATAATAAAATAATATTCATCATCATAATGATAATATGAAAAACTGACACTTGTAGCGCGCGCACAGGCGCTCACTCAGTGTGTCCACTTACGTTTTTGGTTTTTCCCAGTTCGTTAATGAATTATCCCTAAAACCCAATTTTTTTTTAACTCCTTGATTTAAGGACCTTGATGAAAATAAATGATAACAAATCATTCCACATATTTAATAGCATTAAATACCTACAAAACTTTCATTAACTGGTGAGATTACAAACATTCATTATTAATCGAGTGAGACGAAACAAGCTATCTCCAGATATAATGCGACTTAGTTCCGATGTCGTCTTTAGCCACGGTAATAGTACAATTAACATGGTAAACTACAATTACATCGATGACATTCATTAAGAATTTTTCCCCGACATTCCCTAAATCCCTGTCAACATAAAATATCCCTAAACCATGCATAACATCGGTAATTTTTCCCTAAAGAAGGGAAAAATCCCTAAAAGTGGAAACACTGCGCTCACTTCGTCGACTCGCCGACGAGCCGTTGTTAAGGTAACCATCGAGTGGTTACCATGACTACAGCACCCGGCGATAAGTTTTTTTTTAAATTGTCCCTCATTGACGGTCCATGGTACCATGTCCATAGGCCTATTCGTATTCATAGATGATAATTAGTATTTATTTATTTTAATGTTTTTTTATATTTCAGTGTCTAAATCATACCGTTTTTGTACATTTTAAAAGACAGTTAATTGCCTTCATTTAGTTTTCATAAATTAAACTGTTTTTAAATGACCTAGGTACCTTCTTACTAAGTACTTATTTAACATTTTAAATAATAAAATGCAATACCAATAAGTACCCGACCTGAGTGACATCATATTGAATGGAGAAAAACTGGAATTTATTAATCAAACGGTTCTCCTAGGAATCACCTATACCTATCTAGGTATACGATTTGTGTATTTATCAAATCATAAGCTATTTTATTAAAACTCCCCCTATATAGTAATGTTTAGACATTTAAATACTAGCTTTAGAATACTTAATATAAAATGATCAATAGAATTAACATAAAAAATATAGTTTAAATCTCGATTACGATTGTAAATGTAATGCTTGGTCGTCCCTAGCATCGGGTGGGGTGACACTGACAGCTCACTCCACGATCACTTCCCCTAAGTTTTCACGGTGAGATGGTTACAGAATAGCAGTGCAGATCCAGCAGCATACTTGCTACCTATTTACGCAACACATTTTCGTACACGACTACGACTAATTAGTTTGATTTTGACAGTTCAACAACATTCATTGATAATTTGGGGCTAAAAAACTTAAAAAAACAGATATAAACAATGCAGTAGCGTGCGAAATTACGTCACATTCTGACTGCGACAGAAAAGGATGTTTGAACTGTAGAAGAAAATTGTTGTGAGGTTCATAATTTTGTTGAGCAACTAGCAGTAGTTGAATTTAACTTTTAATACTATTCTTAAGTTTATATTCATCATCTAATTAGCCTATTCCCAACTTTGTTGGGGTAGGCATGCAGTCTAACCGGATGCAGCTGAATACGAGTATATTTTTTAAAATTACATGCTTTTTCCCCCCTTTTAATTTGATACTATGAAATGAGCCTTTCAAGAAACCAGTGGAACGGCATAAAAAAGGTAAGTAATTAAATTTTATTATTTTTCATGGACTACTCGATGATCAAAATATAAAAAATAAGTACCATATTTCATGAAAAAAGAGTTAATGGCTTCCAAGCCATTTTCTCCGTATCTCTGGATTCTGATTTCCCAATACAGGCCAACCCCGGGTCTAGGGGGGGGATGCAAACCGGGGCATGTGCTCCTGGCGCCAACTTCAGGGTGCGACAAATTCAAGCGTAGCAAACAAGTGCACCTGCACCCAGCACACCATAACTTTGCAATAAATGAGAAGCGCAGCACATATAATCTTTCTATTTCTTCCTTTATTACAAGTTTTGGCGCCCCTGTTGGGTTGGCGCACTATCGATTGATAAAATTTGATTAATAAGTTGCTGCCAAATTTTAATTTCGCGGGCTACTTTAGTACATCCTCCTTAAAGAATCGGCGGGGGGCGACAGACAGCCGTTTTTACCACGCCTCAAAAAAATAGATCTGGGGCTGATACAGGCACTTTTTTAAAGTCTGTTCTATGAATACTTGAAAGGTAAGTGTTATTCTGCTTAAATTTTCTATAGCAAAGGTTTAGCTACGTTCAGGGTTTCTCCATCACGAGTTCACGACGCGCTCTCTTATTTTAATTTTTTTAATCGCGACTAACCTATGACGTGCACACTTTGTGCTATGCAAACCTATACCATCGTGCTCGGAATTATCTACATTTATATAGAAACTAGGGAAACTCGATGACCTGAGAAAGGATCCCAGCGAAAGGACGTTTTCACGTCAAAATATAATTAAAAAGTTTAAAATTAAATCTATGTGGGCATCCCTTTTTTTTTTTTTCCAGGATGGGAAATCATCAAATGACTTCTCCCGCTCTGGGCAGAGCGAGAGGGTGTGTCAGACTTTTACTGACTAAAACCCACCCGTGTTCCTTCCGTTGCCTGTGTGCCGGGGCCGCGTCATCCCTTTCGGGCAAACCCGCAACCCCAGCAGGCATTGGTCTTTCGACCCCGTCGGTTGGTGCTGACATCTCTTTGAGGCGCGCGTGGAACACAACGCGCCGTCGACACGGGCCTGGTCCTTATCGGACGGCGAGCTGCCCATTGCTCACCGTCCGCAAGCCCGCGCCTACGGTGGCCGGAAGTCGGCTCTCGACTCCCGACGCCCGGGGCGTCTCCTGCGGCGACTAGGGCCGCGAGGGCGTGCAGCTTGCATCTCCCTCGCGCGCTCCGCCTCCTCCTTCGCGAACATAACTGCTTCGCAGAAGGAGGTGACGGCCTACCATGCACTCGCGCTCCGAACCATGGCCTGAACCAGGGCCGGACGCGAGAGATCGCCGCCGCCGATCGCCTCCGTGAGGACACGGCGGTGCTCCGCCCAAGCCGGGCAGACCTCCACCGTATGCTCCACCGTGTCCTCCGGGCGATCCACACAGTGGTGACACCCGGGCGTTTCCTCCCGCCTTACGCGGAACAGGAACCTCCCGAAACAACCGTGTCCGGTGAGGACCTGCGTCAGGCGGAAGGTGAGGACGCCATGGCGCCTCTGAAGCCACTCCTCAAAGAGGGGACTTATCGCCGCAATTGTGGCGTGCCCAGCGCTGGGTTGCGACAATCGCACACTCCATGCCGTCATGAGATCCCGCCGGAGCTCTGTCCGCTGTGCCGTGATTTCTCGCGGCAGCGGAGTTACACCCCGGCGTTTCGCCTCCTCGCGCAACTCCCACATGTGCGCGAGGACTTTCGCCTCCAGATCCCATTGGCGGTAGTCCGGCAAGGAGGCTCGCCGCCTCACGGGAGACCGTGCGGTATCCCCGGACCAGCCTATGTGAGCATCCCTGCCCAGCTATATTTAATTTTATACTGTTTTATGGCTAGGAGTAATAATAGTGTTCCGTGGATATGGTGCGCCAACTCTAGCACGTTTTCTTCATTATTACGTTATAGTGTAATTAGGAAACTCGATGAGGGAAGGTCTATGTTAGCAAGCGCAGATCCACCGTTGTGGGCACGATGGGCATGCCCACAGACTTGTGCGTCACCTTTTCACGGTCCTTTGAGGTCGATAGGCTGATGATGTTTTATCTAATGCCTTTATAAAATATAATAAAACAATGAATCGTGCGAGATCTGGCTACGACATATACATTGCCGCCAGAACTTCCGAGCCACCTTCCTTTTTGGTGGCGTGGCGTGGCGCTGACGTTAATAGTTTGTACTGTTTATAAACATAGGTAACCATTGAATCGTTTTCATGATATAGAATAATTTCGTCAAAATCGGTTCAGTAGTTTAAGAGTCGAAATGTAACACTGTAATGTGCAAACAAACACACATTTACTTTTGTACTGTTCGTGAGCGAACAAACTAACATTTTATAAGTTTTTAATGTACTATTGTTCGCCCCACGGCTTTGCCCACGTGAACTATACAAAATCTTGGTCAGGGCGTCATATATTTTGTAAACATCTCCTTTGTAGGAATGCACTATATCGATCGACTCGCACTTGGCCAATTTTCGAATGGCTGTGACCACAACCTTTTTTGAGGGCTGGATCCGCGCCTGTATGTTAGGCTGGATTTTCAGTATGCTATAAAGTACTCTGGGTTGGATTTTAGACCATGAGTCTACACCACAGATACACTAGCCAAGCAGTGCTTCTGGTGCTTCAGTCACACAAGAATAACTACTAATCATAGTAGGCGTAATATTTGGCAATACATTTTTAGTAGATTTTTAAAACGGTATGACAACATTCAAAAGTGACAGATGTCACAGATGTTAAATAAAAAAATCACATTGGCACGGTATTTTTGTAATAAATCGCAAATTTGTTCTAAAATACCATCAAAATAATTGTAAATTACTTACTTCTTAGCAAGAATGAGTGATTCAGACGACGACAATATAGTACGCTACGGGACACAGTTAGACCCATACGAAGAAGGTGAGTTTAGTCTTTTTGTTTTATGTTTTTTGCAAGGTTGCAATATTATTGTTTGAATTTATCAGCAAACGAATACTTCTCTTATAGATTTTCACGCCTTCGTTTTATGTAGGTTAAGTACTATGGAGTGTTTGGCGGATTTAACTTATCAAAAACGGCACGGTCGTCATTTTCACAATCAACCGACTTATAGAACCATGCCACACTTGTGTGGGTTTCATGAAGTTCGATGTTCATGATTAAGATATTTTATTAATTTAGGTGTCATTGTCAGCCTACTTACAGTAAAGAAATTGTTTAATTTATATTTTAGGTAGGTAGGCATGTACCTACTACAAAATGTAGCAAACACGAGAAATGTTCTTCCTTATCCATCCAATACACAATAATCCCATACTCCTCTAACCTAATAATTATGATTGTCGTTTGTCTCACTGTAGCCTTGCTCATATTTCTCTGTATTTTTTATGATTTACTCTACATTTACATTTAGCATGTGAACCTAGGGCTACATGAGACTGTCATTGGCAAAATATGGATTGTAAACGAACCTGTGCCTGCATAGTGCTCTATGTGCAAAAAAACACTACATGTACATTCCCAAGTAGTATATAAAAAATGCCAAAGGCAAAAGAAAACCCTGCAAATGTCATTCTCAAGTTAGTTTTGACCATTGATAACAGAAGTTAAAAAGTCTTCAACAGTAATGGTGACCATAACTAGTGGCTTTACAACTGATATTAAAAGGCGACTACAACAACAATGTGAAATAAATCGAACTTATGGCATTTGAAATGCCTGTACCTACTATTTCAGAGTTACTTAATTGGATAACAAACAGCTGATAAATTCTAGGATTTTCTTTTACTCCCAGATTGCACCTGCACCATGCCGAAATCCAAAAGTAAGTTGTCGGGTGCCCAAAAAAAGAAAGTGAAAAAGCTTCTGGCTGCTAATGTCAATGTTAATAAAGCACGTGAAGTGTGTCACTTGACATGGCCACAGATTTGTCAAATAATTCCTGGAATAGAACATATAGCTCCAGAAACTTGTTTAAACCCTCCCAAGGAAAGCAGGAAGAAACACCCAAGCGTAAGAGTACGGCCGATGGAACATCTGTCTAGAGAGCTTGAACCTGATCAAACACCATTTTGGCATAATCCTTGTGATGCCAAAGACACTAGACGTACCTCACAGGATAGAAGCCGAAGCCCGAACTACTGGAAGGCGGCCCAACGAAACCAGCCAAGTACCCTTTGTAATAAGTATGACACTAATCAAGAATCTTTCTTGCATCAACCTTATAGGCCCCCGCAAACCTATACAAAGGTTTCACACAGTTCAGACCTAAACTACTGGGAAGAAGCTGGACCTTCGCAAGAGAGATCTTATGAGACAAATCGGCGGAAACGGCTGCCTAGCGAGGGCGAGCCCCAATGGGAACGACCTTACAAAGTCACGAAAGGCTCGCAGGTGGATTGTAGAGAGCCAAACTACTGGGAGAGAGACCGCTCACCACCTAGATCTCGACACGACGCTACTCCCATGGATTGCAGGTCGAATAATTCTTATGAGCATACACATCTAAAATACAGCGAAACTGACCCCTTGCAAGTGACGGTTCAAGATGGAATGAGGGCAGTCAACCGTCATTATAACGACAGCAGTCATGTAGAACCTTTTTCTGACCAACCTTATAAAGCCCAGAAAACTTCAGAAGGTGGTACACCACTTAACTATTGGCCTGAGCCTGATCGGCCGTCCCGATTAGGGCTACGAAACGAGACGCATCCACAAAAAAGTGCTCGTACTTACAGCTATTCTGAGGACAAAAACTTGCAAGTTTCAAAGTACCAGAAAATCTCATGGGACCTCGTCGACTACAGGGATTCTGACCGACCCTTGCGAGATGGGCTTCGGAATGAAACACAAGCGACGACAACCATCTGTATTGATGATGAGTCTGATGAAGAGTATAGAGGTCGAATTTATACGCCGCACACACCCGTCGACGATGGTAGAAGACATTTCGACTTTAGTGAGCCTAAACATAGGGAAACTACGCCGGAAAAAGACTCGCATTTCCATTGGAATCAACCTTCAGAGAATCAAGAAACTTTCGAGGCTAACGACGCAAATGTGAAAAAGGATGCGGAACCGATTTCTGTTGGTATCCGCAACGTTACCCCCATGAGCAAAAAACAAATGACGTTAGTCCAGCAGTCTATAAACCAAGCCATAGTCCGGATAGGAGTGCAAGGCGCCGGACCAAAGTTTTCAGGAAGTACTTACAAATCTGGCTGGATTCTCATGATCTGCGAAAACCACATGAGTCGAAAATGGCTTGAGACAAAGGTCCCGTCAATTAAGCCGTGGCCTGAAGCGAATCTGTCTGTAACGCCACAAAACGAATTGACAAAGCCACATTACATTATATTATCAATTTTAATACCGGACAAAGAGGGCGTTACCGTAGCAACAGCTTTGGAACTGCTCCGAATACAGAACCCGGGACTCGACAGAGATAATTGGAAAGTAATTAAAGTCACGAAAGTATGTAGTGGACAAATTGTGTTTCTGTCTGTAGACGAGGCGTCGTTTGAATCGCTAAGACTTCTCAATTTTAAAGCTAACCTAGGAATGGATAAAGTTAGTTTTTGGGTGAGGTCGGGGCCTAGTAAACGGGATAGATTTGTGGCATCAGCGGAGGAGGTCCCGTTGGCGTCTTCGACTGCTTATAAAGATAGAGAAAGTAACTCCATCTCCTGCGCTGGTGAAAATATCACTACGAAGGTTTCAAGAAAAAGGCGTCGAATACATAGAATTCGGGGTCACTTTACTCATAGCGACCCCACAGACCCCATAGACATAAAGCCAAGCCTGCTTGGCCATCCTGTACTTTTGCCAAATGGGCCATGCTTGCCACAAGTAAAGAAAGCAAATAGTCCTAAAGCCAAAAACCGGTGGTATGACCGTTACGGCAATGTTATAACACAATAACTATAGCCAATGTCATACCAAATGCCAAAAAAACAACAATCTTATTGTTCTCAATATTTTCATACACAGTGTTAGGTAGTTACTAAGGAGACAAAATATGGGAGAAAACAGATCTTCGCTAGGTGCCATAGTTTTTGGGATATAAACGTGGCCCTGCTGGGGAGACTCTCTCAAGATCGGCCACCTATAAACCCTTATATCTTTTGAACCAGTGACCGACAAATTCTGATATTTGGCGACAAATTTCGACTAATTAGCGAAAATTTTTTTGTGTAATCAAAATTAAAATCCCTGAAGGTGACCCTGCCAGAGTCAATGACACGTTGGTTCATACAAAATGTAAGAGAGTGATGTAGGAGGATTTTTGCGTTGCGGTGTGGCCCGCCCAAATGTGCGTCAGCAAACTAACAGCAAAAAGTTACTACGCACACAAGCAAACTGAATATTGGCAGTGTAGTGGATAGATAGTTCGACGGTACATAAAATAACACTTTTAACACAAAGTGACCTACATAATAGTCTATTCAAATCCTTGTTTCCAATTGATTTTATTTCCACTTCGATGAATATCAACTTTGTGCACGTATAAATTAAGTTAATAACAGAATGACTAGCATTATTGTAAAAGTCATAAAAATGTTTTAAGTTGTAGCGCACACTGAATTTTATGTGAGGGGTGGTTTTAAAGGAAACTATTTGTCAAAGGGACAAAACCTAATGTCAGATAACTTAGTTTACAATTTGATAAACAAACGCGGTGTTAGAATCACTAATTTATGTGGTAGGAACTTCTTCAATGTATGAATATGAATCTTCAATAAATTATGTGAAAAACTGTTTCTAATTAAACGTTTCAACCACATATTTCCCAAAATCGAAGACCCAGAGTTTGTTTAAAAAATAAAAAAGTAGGTAAAGAATACATGCATGCTATGTTATATGTAACATCAAAATCGAAGAAGTTCATATTATCTAACCACCGTGAGGACTATTCTTGCTTGCAGCGCTCGGCGGCTATAGAACCGGGCCGGTAATAGATGTGGTGATCATCTTCACGGGATTTTGTTTTGAAACTGGTTAGATATGAACTTCTTTCATGGTACATAATATGTTTATGCTCGTTACTGCTATAGTCCGCGCGCGACTGCAAGTCACCGCCTGAGGTATGTGAGCGGTGAGACGGGGGAGGTCGCCATTGACAAAATTGGCAGACTGAGTTAGCTTGGCCTTTTTCTACCTCCTCTGTCTCACCGCTCACATACCTCTGACACGGCGGTGACTAGCAGTCGCGCACGGAATATACTAGCCATTAGCTTTGCTGCTCGGCAATATTATCTGATTTTCGGGCCCTATCTGAATACCAGAGCTGCGGTATTTATCATGTTTTATATCGCTGCATTAATGCTGCCCATTTTTAATTGTTTTATTTTTTTAATTGTTTTTTTTTTGTTTTTAATGTTAATTTTAAATGCTCATTTTGACTGTTTGTATTTCCTGTGCGTGTCCCAAATAAAATATTTTTCTTCTTTCTTTATTTCATGATTCCTCCATTAATATCTGTAGTCAAGATGACGGCAAATATATGTGATCTTTTGTGGAATGCATATACAAGTGGCAGCACAAATATCGAAGGAACACCACATCACCACATCTGACGAGACAAGAGCCGCCACATGCATTTCATCTTGACGACAGAAATTAATGGTTTATTCATGAAATCGGATATTATTATAGTCTGTATAGTCCATAGTAATATATTTATATGCTCGTGACTGTACAATACGACTACATAGCTGCTCTTAGCAGCAAGTATTGTCAGACTAAAGAAATGTATGTTATTATTTAAGTTTTTATGAATTTCTGTATACTATGTAGCTGGTCCTATTACGCCTGTTTAATAAGGAAATACTCATTTTAAATCTACAATACGGCCGGTGAATCATGGTCGGTCTGAACTTTGCGCAGAAGGCTGCGCAATAACATTTTTTTGAGAACCAAGTGGATACATGAGGGGAGTGTGAGTGAGAGAACATGCGTGAAAGTTCGGAGAGTCTATGTTCAGACCGGCCGTGATCCATCGACCGTATTGTACTTGTTCTACCTCCACGTTATTGTTACTTGTTTTATAACCTGAGTATTAAAGAAATAGATCCTAAAACTGTTTTTTATGCCATTCTTCAATAACCTATATATAGCAATTAAAACACTGCGGTGTAATTGACATCACAGTAAGTTAATAAATTATATTTTTAACTATACAATAACACTATATTTGCCCCCGTAATTTCACTTGCAGCCGAGTGGAATTAGGGACCTAAATCGACTCGCATACCCTTCAGCAGAAACACTGCCCACCGCCGGCGATTAACTAGAAGCGAGTAGAGCTTGCAACTAAAAACGAGTTCGCAAGCAACAAGTGATTACTCGCTGGTATGCGTGTGTACCAAGCGTGATACTCTCAGCGAGTGTTCAGGCCGCCAAGCGAACGTCGCTGAGCGAGAACACTTTTTGATAGCTCTTGTCGCTGCTACAAAAGAGTACTACTCGCCGGCGGTGTGAACTGTCACCAATCAACTAATAATATGTGTATCTCTTTTACTTACGCGGGTACTACAATCTTGTACGTTTTTTTTACGAGAAAATCGATATCGAAATCGATTTGATAGTTGCACGAGGAAGAGACTACTCTTCCTCGTCGGCGGTAATACAGGTGCCATAAGCTATGATGATGACAAACTATCGCAGATTCGACCCTCAGCATTGCCTATAAATAGAGATGTGCGTGTGGTGTAAGGGCCAATTTGTTAAAACTCTTTGAAAATGTGCTTAGGATTTAGTGAACATTCCCAAAGAATTGTGAAAGTTGGAATCAGATTTTGTGAAAGTCAAATATCCGAGTTATGGACTGTAAAGTTGGGCTCTCAGTTTTCACATAGAGGATTGAGGGCCCACCTGAACCTGATAAATTATGGACACTACAGAAAAAGTCTTTTTGCCAAATCTAAGCTAATGCCTAACAAAATTTGTGAAAACAAGATATTATCGCAAAACACTGTCCTACTTTGTATATCTTCGTACAAAATGGGCCCTCAATTCTCATACACGTACAAGTTTATTACTCAAATAAAATGAAGTCATTAACTTGCAGCTACTGTTTGAAATCCTTTATGCTACTAAATAAATTGTGAAAATTTGTGAAAGCAAAAACAGGTCACCACTTGTTGTTTGAAAGTTAGAACAATAACATGTGTGTACGTGTGTGTGCGTGTGTGTGATGGATGTTAGATGTAGGTGAGGTATGTGGTACTAGGGAATATTAATAATAATAATATTTATTGAATAAAAACGTTTCCAAAAAGTATACAATTAGTCCACAGTAAGATTTCACAAACAATAATAATAGTGCCTAAAAATATACTATATCTAAAATATGTTTAGAACAGGTGCAAGTAATAATGGTTCGTAATTACAATGTTAGGAAGCGACCCACCCGACCTAGGTTAATTCAAACCTGTGTTTCAGGCCATCATTTTACATTTAAATTAAATTGGAACACTAAAATTTAAAGATACAGTGATATAAGATAATCTAATAACGTATATGAAAAAAAGCATAAGGGTACATTAATATCTAAAACTAAACCTATGAAAATATACAAAAGTAAATACTTACGAGTGAATAAATTATCACCATGACAAAATTTCTAGAAGTTTTTCTGTGTCTGTGTAATTGAGTTTCGCTAAATGTTCTGATAACATTTTACTACATTTATTATATCTTTCACTATAGAAGTTTAGTAACTTGTTGAGCCTATTATACATAAAAGGTCCTAAAAACACATAAAATCGATTAGCATACGCATGTCTAGTTTGAGGCTTTATGCAAACCATGTCCTTCCTTCTCTTGCCGGAAGGTACTGGGTCAAAAGGAAGTGCAGTGTGCTGGTGTAGTACTATGCTTAGTATAAATATTTGCCGTACTGTTAGTACATTATATGCTATGTAGAGCTGGTGCGGAAATCTAAAAGGGCGAAAGGTAGCAACCTTTAGAATTGCTCTTTGAGCACGCTCTAGAGCTGCTGGGGTTGAGGGTTTGTCCGAAAGGGATATCGCGGCCCCGGCACACGAGCAACGGAAGAAACACGGGTGGGTTTTATTCAGTAAAAGTCTGACACGCCCTTTCGCTCCGCCCAGAGCGGGAGAAGTCATTTGATGATTTCCCATTCTCAAAAAAAAAAAAACCACGCTGTAGAGGGAGTAAAATCGTTTTTGCAGCACCATATAAAATTACCTTGATAAAATTCGGGCCCTCAGTCCTCCATTTCTTTTGCTTTTGTTTTATTACGCTTATCGTATGAAAGATAAGACAAATACTTAATTGTCTCTTTTTGTGAAAAAAATTGTGCAACAAATTGGTGTCATTTATTACAAATAAGAATTATGATAAAACTACAAATCTTAATTAGATGCTGAAATCAACTATTTTTTTATTGTTTATGTGAGTAGGGTGACAATAATTTATTTTTACCCGCATTTTATATACTTTGTTAGTGGCGATTCTGAGTGATGTTTTAGTTCCTTCTGCTGTTTCAAAGTAATCATACCTTTTTTTTTTTTTTTTTTTTTTTTTTTTTTTTTTTTTTTTTTTTTTTTGGATGGGAAATCATCAAATGACTTCTCCCGCTCTGGGCAGAGCGAGAGGGTGTGTCAGACTTTTACTGACTAAAACCCACCCGTGTTCCTTCCGTTGCCTGTGTGCCGGGGCCGCGATATCCCTTTCAGACAAACCCGCAACCCCAGCAGGAAAGTTACCTCAGAAACTATTTTATTGTTTACATGTATGCACTATAGTTATAAACTTATAATATCACAAAAAAGGACTCTGTATATATAAAAAAGGACTCTCCATATAGTTCTTTGCGATAATATGACGTACGTATGACTTTATGAAATTAGATAGCGCACCAACCGAACTCGTCGTCACCGGAGCCATTGCAGATCCGTTCTAGAAAAAACCGCGGAAATATCTGTAAAAATTTCACCGTGAATACTTAGGTGAATTCTGTTGTCAATCGTAGAAATGACAGAGTACTTTAAGCTTTTTTAAGAATGGATCGGCAGCGGCGAGTCTGTAAACCACTCTTCAAACAGGACAGCCGTTTGGCGGCGGAAATTCTACTAATAATACTTTCCTGAACGAGCTACTTCACGAAGAGCCACTAAAACGCACTTGGTTGCTGTTGCATTTTTAACTTTCGGCGCGGAGCCGAGCGTTGAAAATGAATACGGTCATTATTCCTCTCACATTAAATTTCCTTTATCGCCATCAGATGAAGTGCCATCAAAACGCAAGTACCAACAGGCGCCGGACCAGTTCGCGGTGGACGAGCATGGTAGGCGCCGGTTCCATGGAGCCTTCACTGGCGGCTTCTCAGCGGGGTTCGGGAACACCGTGGGCTCCCAAGAAGGATGGACCCCTAGTACTTTTAAAAGCTCGAGAGCGGAAAAGGCTTCGCTTTCGGTAAGTTTCAAGGTGTTTTTGTCGGTAACTATTCGGATTACAGCACCTGTAAGACTGTCTGTGCACTGGAGCGGAGATGTGCCAATATTAACCAAACTCCGCTCCAGAGTTTCCATTCTATTGGTTAATATTGGCACAGTTCCGCTCTTCTCCTCTCTGTTCTGCTTTCCGCATCCAGACTATTCCAAACACCTTTTTAAGGCCATTGGCCCATGTAGCTGGGGGCCGTCCCACACAACGCTTGCCGATACGCGGTCTCCACTCCTGAACTTGTATGCTCCACCGGCCATCAGTCCTTCGATAAATATCTCCTATCCATCGTTTTGTATTATTAAAACCCTCATATACAACATCAAACACGAATACACCCCTTCATTTATAAAAGTTGCTTAGAGTTAAGACACTATTAACGTCAAAAAATGTATGCAGACGTTAATCATTAGTACATAACTTTAGTCTTGTGGAAAAGTTCCTAAGTACAAATCAAACTTAGAGAGATGCATCAATGATTCCAATGATTAAATACATACTTGTTATGGTTGCGAATCATAATTTGATCAAGATACAACCTGACACTGACCTACAAATTGCATAAAACGTAAGAAATTTTAAATTTCGCGGGCTGCAACTGCGGATTCACCGTAAAGCAACGTTTATAAATAAAGGAGATAATGTCATGAATCTTGTTAACATTTTTTACAGAACCAGCGTCCCGAAGACTTCATGGACGAGGAAGATCGTGGGGAGTTCGGCATAGCGCCGCGACAAGTACAAACACACCACGAGTTCTCTGGGCAGAAGAGACCGCATCGGACGCAGTTCCACGACGGTCCTATACCTGGTGAGCCTTTTACACTTTATTGCAGTTACATTCTTACAAATATAAACTTGATGAATGAAAATAAAAAGAAAATCGAAATGTGTGCTGGGACACATAGTAGAAGTGAAACTTCAACGGAAAAGTGGGAAAACGAATCGCAACGGACAAGGGGCAAAACGAATCGCAACAAAATTTGGACTTGAAGTTTTACGGGCAGATTGTTAATGTACTTGTCCAATTTAAAAACTGCCCGTAAATCTTTTAATTTTTCGCAGGTTTACTGCAATTCATGATTTGGTTAGGTTAGGTAAATTTTAATATATACATTTTTTATTAAAACATATTTTATCAAAAAAAAAAACTGAATTCAATCCGGAACCAAAAAAAACATCCATAGTTTACTCTAAAATTATACACACATACACATACAAAGATGTTATTTTGCAGTTATGTGTCGGATTGGAGGGATTTTGAGGCATTGCTATGACCAAGTTCAATAAAGCGTAATGGCCGAGTACCGCGTCAACTACTCTTACGACTTAGTAATGCTCCAACTTCACATAAAACAAAATAAACAACAAAAAATACTTCAGCGCCATCTAGCGGAAAAATGGTCTGGAAGAGACCGTATGATCCGCCTTAAAGTGGCAGAATAAAGGCTTTTTATTTATTCTTACAGGTCAACCCGTACTACAGCAGCTAGTTCGCGCGGTCCACGAGACCGCTGCAGTGCGCATGCTCCGCGCCATGGGCTGGAAAGAAGGCCAGGGCATGGGGGAAAGACTGAGCGGGAGGGGAAAGAAGAAAGCAAGGGAACAACATAAAGTGTACGGGTGTTATATGCCGCCGGAGTTGAGACAGGTAGTGTACTTTAGAATGTGCAACGGCTTACGTCTTATCGATAGTTTGTTACCTGCTCCATAAGCTCCAGAAGTTCGAGCAAGACAGACTAATAACAATGATTTATCTCGACGACTCAGTTCTTAACGCGGCTATTATAATTCCTTACTTATAGGTTTTTGGTAAAAAGTTCAAATTAAAGTCAAAGACAAATCGTATATATTTCAATTAGACCATTAAAAGGCACTGCCGAACGTCAAAAATTACAAGAAAAAAGAAGAATTGAATTTAGTTGCCCCTTACAACAGTTAGTTTCGTGTGGAGAAGAATGGACAAGAGACTCCATAGTTACGATGTGTAATGATGCTGTTTTTATCAGAGATTTACATTTAATTAAGATACTCCTGTATTATTCGTAAAAGTAAGCTGTTTATTTTTATAGAGTTTGACGACAAAATAAACAACGCTTTCAGGCATCGGGTGTTTAAGCCTCGGCGCAAACGAGCCACCGACCACAGCCACCGGTAGTCCAGCGACAAGCAGTTCACATGCTTTTTCATACGTTTTGTATGGATTCGTCGCACACGTGTGGTGGCGGGTACTACAGCAGTACTCAACACCGCAGGAAGAGGCGACAGCCATCGGTGGCTGTGGTCGGTAGTTCGTTTTCGCCGAGCCAAATAGTCAAGATATAAACATGTAGATTGGCAGACCAATCTACAGCGCATTTGTTTCCGTCTTGCGTTCTGCTTAGCACGGGAAGGTCATCGTCAGAATCAGCCTATAATGTTCCCACTGCTAGGACCAGGCCTCTTCTCTTCGAGAGGGAGTGGGCTGTAATCTACCACGCGGGCCCAGTGCGAGTTGGTAGATGTCACATGTCTGCGAATTTTCGGTTCTAGGACATGCTGGTTTCCTCTATATAAGGATGTTTTCCTTCACCGTTTTGAGAGCAGTGGTCATGCAATTATTTATATAAAGTTAAGCGCCTGCCTGGGTTCGAACTCACAACCTACAGGCCACTGGGTCACCACTGCACGACGGGAGGGTAGCACTAACAAAATAGAATGAATGTGACATAAATGTAGTTCTTACTAAAGTACAGTTCGCGTTAAATAACTTTGCCGCTCTGAAGTAGGCTACAAATGACTGCGCAGTAGTCAATCTTCCTTTTATAACAGTGGCGCGCATGCCAGCGCGCATGCGCAAACTAACTTCAGAGCGGCAAAGTTATTTGACGCAAACTGTATCTATCGATTAATTTATCATTGGTTTTAAATTGACTGCCTTTTTAGTGCAAAGCTTAAAACTTCACTTTACTATCACACTCTCACAAACTCGTCCTATATTAAGCATATTAATTAAAATCTGAAAATAAAACTATTAAAGAGCCAAGAAGACCAGAATCAAGATGAAGACGAATCCGACAGTTCAGATTCAGAATTCGACTTCGACACTCTCTTCGCGCCAGACGATTATGAGCCTTACATCCTACACCGTAAGAATGATCGCTTTGGGCTCGGCTACTCCGGTCTAAGCCGGCATTCTGTGCTGGGTAACTTGACTGGAGAGTATGGCAGTGAAGCTGGTTCTTCGAGAAGTCATCTGGTTATGAAGGATAAAGGGAAACGGGTAAGAATATTTAATTAAAAAGGGTATGTATTTAATCGAACCTCTAATATTTTTGGACACTAGTATTAGTGTCACAATGATTGCGCCTCTTTTTGTGAACCTCAAATTATTTTTATTTTGGAGACCTAAATTACTAAATAGTCAAGTAACTGCGACCAATTTGGATGTAGCGCTTGTCGGTCGCTACCGCGGGAGCACTCGCTTTGCTCGCTCGGCTCGCGCGCCTTTCGTCACAGTTCCAACCTAACCTATCCCATTAGCTTAGTTACTGCGACCAACTGTGAGAAAAAGCTAGAAAATTAAAAAGTTTCTCAATTATTAACAAAAAGTGTGCATCATTAGTAGCGCAAAAAGTTTTTATACGTTCATTAATTTAAAAAAGTGTCCAGGATTGGACGGTAAATAAGTGTTTGGAGGTTCAGTTAAATATTTCCCATAAAAAAATTTGCGTTCTAAAATATTTCTTCTTATAGGTCCACCTTTTGCAGGAATAGCCAAGTCACTGCTGTGGCGAAAATATTTGCCTGTAGCGGCATCTAAATCGCCACATGCTAATTACGCATCACACTCCTGTATCGCGCAAGCGGTGTTTACCACGCGACTAGCATATATACATTATACAAAAAAAAAACAAAGTGATGCCAACTGGAGGCGTGAATTTTCATGAAAACCGCCATTGCTGTACAGCTTGTTTGCAATTTTTATTTTTATAAAAATGCCTTTTTCTCTACGATTGTTTTTCCCCCTTTTCTTCTAAATACATTCTATTCCCTAGGTATCGATCCGCGGCCAAGCGTTTGGCGTCGGCGCTTTTGAGAAGGATGACGAGGATATCTACGCGAATGAAGACATGTCACACTACGACTTCTCTATCGGAGGCCCCACGCCCGTCAGCGAGAAGAAGAAGACTGTTCAGAAGAGTGTCCATGTAAGTATAATAATAATATAATATTTATTCAAAAAATTACAAGGCATACAAATTTGTAAATTAAATTTAATGTAAATTAAATGTATGTTTTGTTATGTTAAAGTATAGGTTTTCCTAGATGTAGTGTAGACTACCTGCTGCACGTGGTGTTGCCTGCGTGGACCCTAATTTTTCTATAATTAAAGTAGCCTAAATTACTCCTTAAAAACCATCTATCTGCCAGTGAAAGTCTCGTCAAAATCGGTCCAGCCGTTTCGGAGCTTAGCGGAAACAAAAAGACAGACAGACATAAATTAAAAAAGAACCAGCGAGCCTTTTAGGTGTCGCATATGATGTGAAACATCTGACATCTTGGATGACGTATATTTATGATATAAACAATATTCATCGTCATCATCTTCATCCTGTTTACAACCTCTCAGAAAATGGGTTGGTACCATCTGACGTCCAACTCTAGCACCGCGCGCGTTCATTGGTCAAATCAAATAGCGCGCGCTTCCCCGGCTTCCTGTTACACACTTCCGTCCCTTTTAACGAAATCACTGAAGGAAAGCGAGACGAAAGATATTAAGTACACATAAACAAAAAAATATATAAGTACACATAATAAACTTTTTTTGTGTGAAACTAGGGTGTTTGTTACGGGGTTTTCTTTCCCAAAATTGCATTCGCGAGCTTTTCACTCTAAGTGTACAAACACAGTGGGAGCGCTGTGGGTGACGGGAGCGGATGCGGTAAGGGCCGAAAACGCATATTAAATAAATAGTTACATCACCGTGTGGAAGGATATAACGGCCATTCTCTCCGTTCCGGAGATATAAATATTAGCTCCAGACATATTTTTTGCAAAAAAAAATAAGTTGCCAATTCGCCTACCAGATTGTATCCTCTGACACATTTATGCATAATTTTGACTATTAGAAGATATTTCAAGCAAAAAACCGACACTTTAAAATTTAAGCTCCAATGTCTTCGGGTGCCTTTTTTCGATCCACAGTGCGCCGGTGCCGGCCACTGTTCCGCGGCGGATTACGCTGCCCGCTTCGCTGGCATTTTGTTAATAGACAAAAGGAATTATATGTTTACGAAACCCGCTTGCGGATTCCGCCACCCGCGCCACTCCCACTGTGTTTGTGCACTTAGAGTGAAAAGCTCGCGAATGCAATTTTGGGAAAGAACACTTAGGCGATGATATGTATATGTATATAGCTTTAAATACTCATACATATCTTCTATATGAGAAGAGACTTATCTCTTGAATTCCTTCTGTAACTGTCTCATATTATAACATCTTCTGTTTGAATTAGCTAATATCCCAGCAAAATTGTTTAGCACATTGTTTTCCGTGTCCACCTATTTACCTATAATGTTTCCATCTTCAGGTAATACAAGGCTTCATGAAAGCCAGCAAGCCGTTACCATCTGTCCCTACATACCCCGCGCCAGCACTACCGCGCGACTATGTGCCTGCAGTGGCCGGCGCGAGGCGTTCCCGGTTCGAACCTACCACGCATCAACCCAGGGACCAAGGTATGTCATAATGAACCAATTTTCCCACATAGGACACAGGCCTCCTCTCTGTAAAAGGTAGCTGGTCGTAATCCACCACGCGGGCACAGTGCGGGTCTTCTTGTTCTTTTCGTGTGGTTAGTGGCTAACCTGGTGTCAGAGTTTTAAAGCCGCCCATGGGCCTCTGACTTGGCTTCACATGCCGTCGAGAAATATCTCTCAGGCATGCCGGTTTCCTCAGTAAGTTTACCTTCACCGTTTTTGAAGCAAGTGATAATTATATAATACGCACATGAATCAGATAAGTCAGTGGTGCGTGTCTTGGGTTCGAACTCGAGATCAATGTCTTGGCAGACCGACGGTAACACCATTAGGCTATCACTGCCCAAAGTGCGGGTTGGTGGATGTCACATATCTTTAGACGTAAGCAGGGTGGAAAGTTCTTCATCCTTCATTGAAAAGGGAGGACCCTCCGACCAGACGGGTGTTGTCTGGTGGTCTACTGCCCGACGATCGATGTCCGGATGTTGTATGTATACTATATTCTAGTCGTGCGGACAACTCTGCTTGCGCTATTATTCATACTCAATAATTTATTTGCATTCCACAATGTGTACTTAGGTGGTAAATTGGTGGTTGGTTGGTTGGTTGGTTGGTGGTGTTGTTGTTGTCCCACTGCATCACTAAACAATGGTGTAGAGAAATGGTGAAAACAAAAATTGGGATGGAACAGTAAAGAATTATGAAAAAAAATATTCAATGTACATAAGTCTGTGGGGTGTCGTTGGTTCCCATAACTAAGAAAATTATGATGTTTCTAAATGAAATTGCTATTTAAGTCAATAGTTTTAGTGATATGGGATATTTTAGGTTAGGCTTGTTTCTCATACTTTTTTCGAGAAATACTATGAAATACAAACTTGATTTTGCGGCCGGTATGAGTAAATATTCATCCCGACTAAGAAACCCTTCACGTTGCGTGGTCCGACAAGCATATCCCTTGCTCGCCTTATCACCGCGAAGTCCAACTCAACAAATACATTCACTCTCTATTTTTCACAGGACTAGGCCGCCACGAACTATCAGCGAAAGCCCGCGGCGAATTGCTAGGCGAAGTTCCCTTACCAACACCCACAGAACCCCTTCCACCCACACCCACACCGACAAACACACCCACAGAAGATCCTATAGCCAAACTCCTCGGAAAAACCATCAATTTCGTTACACTAACAGAGAAAGCAGAACTAGATTACATCCCTATAACCGATTCGGGAAAAGACCTAACTCGGGTATTCAAACCTTTCGTTGGTAATCCCGAAAAACAAAAGAGGTACGAACGGTTCGTGGAAAATAAGGGGGTGGTAGAAAGAGACGACGATATAGACAAGTTGAAGGAGTGGGAAAGAGAAAGGGAGATGATGGAATTTGAGCAGGCTGCGAAGTTATATCGGCCTTTGAGTGGGATTATGGGTGATCGGTGAGTACAAATTTTTTAAATTTCTTTTTCATACTGTTTAGTTATATAACTTGACGCCTGTGTTTCCCGAAAAGCTATGCAGAAATGCATAGTACTTAACCTACGATTCTTAAGATAAGTACACTAGCTGCGCTCCAGCTTCGCACGGGTAGCACTAAGTACTTAATTTACACAGCTTAATTTTTCTTGTAATTTGTTACAAAAGTAATTAATTCTGAAATGGCATTTTGTTTTTTTGTTGTCATTTGCATATGTCGCAACAGTAATTCAGCAATATTCTCTTTGGTCCCTGGCCTTGACATCAAGCAATGAACAACATGGTCAAACTTTTATTGACTGAATACGAGGCTTTTGGCTACTTTGTATGTATTTTAATCTTTTTTTTTTGTAATGTGCGTTTTGTTTGTGCAGAATGGTCAATTTTTATTTGATTCTTTTTATTTCAAACAATACATAAATCTGCGTCAATCTGCCTAGCCTTCTCCTAACTATGTTGGGGTCGGCTTCCAGTCTAACCGGATGCAGCTGAATACCAGTATTTTACATGGAGCGACAGTCTATCTGACCTCCACAACCCAGTAACTGGGTAATACGATACCCCTTTGTAAGACTGGTTGTCAGACTTTCGAGCTTCTGACGACCCGTAACGACTGTCAAAGATCCACGAATGACAGCCGGGACCAACGGCTTAACGTGCTTACCGAGGCACGGAGGAGTCTCGGTATGTAAAGATGGTCATCCATCCACAGACCAACCCCGGCAAGCGTAGCTTAACCTGATGGATCGACCCGTGCGGCAGTTATTACTTAGCCACGAGCTCCTCAAACAATACATAAACCTAATATCCTTTATAATATTCCCAGATTCACCCACGCTTCCGAGCCAGACGAAGGCACAAACCCTCTTACAGCCGTGGCCAGAAGCTCCATAAACCATGGCTTAGCAACTAAACAACAGATGGAGGCGGCTCAGCAGGGAGTGTACGGTGTCATGACTCGCCAGCAGACGACGTGGCGGCCTGAAGCGATGCTGTGCAGGAGATTCAACGTACCCGAGATAGGCGGCGCTAGGTAAGCGACTTTTACACGACAATGAATAAATTTTTTCGGGAATAATACCCTATGTTACTCTCAGCACGCGTAGCATGACGCTTTCTATTTCTAAGAAGAATAGACATAGCTCTTTCTATACAAACTGACATTTCGTTTCTCCATTTTTGACATCGCACCGTAGAAATCTTTCTACAATCTGTCATTTTGTCTTACGTTTCGAACAATCTTTGTCTAGGTCCTTTTATACGTAGACTATTTCAGAAGAAAGTTTTCTATCCCAAACTGTCAAAATCACACTGAGAACTGACAGTTGTCCAAAGTAGTGAAGACAATTTGATTTTGGAATCCCTTTTTGAAACATTCTACTCGACGGCCGCAAAGTATATACGGTTATCTACAAAATCTTAAAGTCATGATTCTTACAGAAGAACGTTTTGAATGAAAAATTGTGATAATTAATAGAAGAACAAAGCTATCTTCTCCTATTTTACATCATTTAGTTAATAGGGCATTACCAAGGAAATGGTTAGGGCCAATATTACTGTAATATTTTTTGTTCCAAAACACGGAACTTCGTCATTTTAAGAATAATTGTTGTAGTTGTTATATAAGTAAAAATAGAGAATCAAACAGAAAAAGTCCTATGACAAAACAAAGAATTCTGAGTCGAATTATGTCAGAGTGAATTTTGTAAAAAGTGCAGTTGAATCTTTCTACTTTACTGCCGTCGTACTGTCTACACGGAACGTCATTTTTGTCTACTCTTCCGTCGACAAAACGGTGCTCATGCTACGCGTGCAGCACGCGTAGCATGACGCTTTCTATTTCTACGAAGAATAGACATAGCTCTTTCTATACAAAGTGACATTTCGTTTCTCCATTTTTGACATCGCACCGTAGAAATCTTTCCACAATGTGTCATTTTGTCTTACGTTTCGAACAATCTTTGTATATATATATATATTGTATATCCCAAACTGTCAAAATCACACTGAGAACTGACAGTTGTCCAAAGTAGTGAAGACAGTTTGATTTTGGAATCCCCATGCTAACGACAGTAGAAAACTTTCTACTCGACGGCCGCAAAGTATATACGGTTATCTACAAAATCTTAAAATCATGATTTTACAAAAGAACGTTTTGAATGCAAAATTGTGATAATTAATAGAAGAACAAAGCTATCTTCTCCTATTTTACATCATTTAGTTAATAGGGCATTACCAAGGAAATGGTTAAGGCCAAAATTACTGTAATATTTTTTGTTCCAAAACACGGAACTTCGTCATTTTAAGAATAATTGTTGTAGTTGTCTTTATATAAGTAAAAATAGAGAATCAAACAGAAAAAGTCCTATGACAAAACAAAGAATTCTGAGTCGAATTATGTCAGAGTGAATTTCGTAAAAAGTGCAGTTGACTCTTTCTACTTTACTGCCGTCGTACTGTCTACGCGGAACGACATTTTTGTCTACTCTTACGTCGACAAAACGTTGCTCATGCTACGCGTGCTGGTCTATAAGCTATATCTATGCAAAAAATCATGACGATCCGTCGCTCCGTTGCTGGATAGAAGGACATACAAACACACTTTCACATTTACAATAGTAACTAGGATAACTCGTACTGTACTGACAAGATTAAACATTCAGCAGCGTGTAGTATTCCCCGGCAGTAAATATGGTACATTGAGGAAATGTTCGGCTTTGTAGCCGGTAGTCTCTTTTTAAAGCTTCGTGCTGACTAGCGCGATACGAAAACGCGAGGAACGCCTTTTACTGTTATACCGTGAAGTTTACTTAGAAATTGTATTGTTCGAGTCGCGTCGCGCTAGTCTGCACGAGGCTTAAAGCTCGATGTGATATATATGCCCGGATACTGTAGGTGTCAGGGCTGACTGCCCAAGGTGTCGACGGAGTCAATATCTTCACTCGTGGAAACGAAATATTTTCTTTTATACATATCGGTAAAAAAAAAAAAAAAAAAATATTTTCATTTTTTATACTTTAAAAATACAATATGTTAGTTTGTAATGCTGTGACCGCATCTATCGTGACAGAACAATGAGTGCAAAAGCTTAGGATGTTTGGCTCGCCAAAAAATTATCGCGCTAGTGCGGTGGTCACCTTAGTGGCTTCGTCACGGTGAATATGTACCGCCACCCGGGCGATAAGTGCTACGCAGCCCGAACTATCGCGATGATAACTGATAATGGTTAGTCACATCTGCGTGTATCGTATCACTGTGTGAAGCTTCGTCACGATAGACGCAGATGCGACCGCAGCATAAGCCTGAAAGAAATCTTTATTATTATTATTTTAAACTATTCTCTGAACTGTACCACTTTTCCACAGAGTCGAGCAGAAAAAGGAAGACCGGCCTAAAGTCTCTTACTCAATATTCTCATACTTGGAGTCTTCAGTACACGACAAAGATAGTTTCGCCAAAGAACAGAGCAAATTCAGTGGTTCCAAGTCTTTAACCACCAGCATATTACCTAAAACCGATCAGAGCGCTCAGAAAACTGATCAGGTGATTAAAGTTGGTCAGGACATCGATCAGAATGCTACAGAAATAATTAAAGAAAATGAGCCAGTAACAGGATTCAATAAAAGAATGACTGTAGCACAGCTTTTCCTAAAAGAATCGGAGAAAACAAAAAATCAAGGCGCTGAAGTAACAGACACTATAAATAAATTCGATAAAATGGACCTCTACAAGTCCATTTTTCTTAGCGACAGTGAAGAAGAGGAAGACAAAGATAAGAGTAATACAAATAATGAAGGAAAAGACTTTATAGATGTGCCTAAAAATGTGGAAAGAAATACTTCTCCACCGCGAGGAATATTTGCGAACATAGATTTCGATGAACTGAACTCTTGGAGAAGAATGGACGAACCAACAAAAAAACTTGAAGATTCTAGCAAAAAGGTTGATAATGCAAATCCTCCAAATAAAGATTCTGACGAATCTAGCAAAAAGGTTGAAAACCTCAAAGTTGATGAAAATACAAATGAAGATGAAGCAATGTATGGGCCGAAAATACCAGAAAATTTACAAAAAAGGTTACAGTCTCAAGCTAGTAACAATGTCAACGAAACTATAGATATAGGTTCTTCGTCAAGCGAAGACTCGTGGGTCGATGTGAATGAAGTGAAGAGTAAAAAGCATAGAAAGAAAAAATCTAAAAAACATAAGTCTAAGCATAAGAAAAAATCTAAAAGTAAAAAGAAGGACAGATAAATTTATAAAAGTGATACTTAATAATTTTTCGAGCGAATACGCGATCGGTTGCGTGATGTCAGTTTGGTTCGGAATACCGGAAAGCGCCCTCTGTCGGCGCGACCACGCGTTTGGTTCACCGAACAAAAAATTCGAACGATGGTGTATTCGTGGGACGATCGCTTTTAAATATGACGCGGGGTCATAGATAGCTGTTCTCCCAATTTTACTTGGGGTTTGCTCAATCTTTTTTTTCCATACACCTGTAGCCGTAATCTAAGTAATCACCCCCTTTCTGGCCATATCATCTTTCAGTTCATAAAATCAATCTATCATTTCTTCAGTATTTGTAAGTATATTATTCAAATAGCCATTTATATTCAAGCTAAAAACTTTTCTCAAGACTTGTCCTTCATTTCTCTGGTCATACAACTCATACATCACATGTCATAAATGTTAAAATATGTTAAATATCGCAGGCGTAATCAGCGTTGTTCGGTAACTACGCGAGACACCAGAAAAATCTTATTGAGTGCAATGATAACTCGAAGTAAAATAAAACAAAATGAATTTCTAAAATGTTCAATGATTTTTTTTAGGCAGTGTATAGAGTAACGCAAGCGGCATTCTGTATCGGCAGGGTATAGAGTGCCGCTAGCGGCATTTTATTACTATCGAATAAAGTGCTGCAATGCAAGCCGCATTTTTCGGAACCACTGCACTTATTATAAACCCGTTGCCTTTTTATAATAGCTATTTTTTTGGGATAGAAAACACTATTTTTGGTGTAAATTTGAAAACCCCTTCTTTTTTTTTTGAGGATGTGAAATCATCAAATGACTTCTCCCGCTCTGGGCAGAGCGAGAGGATGTGTCAGACTTTTACTGACTAAAACCCACCCGTGTTCCTTCCGTTGCCTGTATGCCGGGGCCGCGATATCCCTTTCGGACAAACCCGCAACCCCAGCAGGCATTGGTCTTTCGACCCCGTCAGTTGGTGCTGACATCTCTTTGAGGCGCGCGTGGAACACAACGCGCCGTCGACACGGAAATTTGAAAACCCCTAAGTGCGCAATACTATAGGTATAGGTGCCAAGGAAAAATTGCCAAAATTTCTTTCGAGATTTGTGGGATAAAGGAAGTATTAAGGTTGGGGAAGATCACGTAGTGGGTCAAGCAATAATAAGGCGTAGTCGACGGCGCCCCGCTTAGCGGGGCTCCTACTTCTGAAGGGTTAAAGTTAAAAGAATCTCATAATGACGTAAATTCAGTCATTGTAGTGACTTTTAATATGTCACTAGTAAAACAAATGCAAATCATAAGGCAGCGAATTACCTCAGCACTCGTCCAAAATAACAAGTGACAGGGGTTAGAAGCGTTATGACTACCTCTCGATAAGACTAAACAGCTGCACGCGTAGCATGACGCTTTCTATTTCTACGAAGAATAGACGTAGCTCTTTCTATACAAAGTGACATTTCGTTTCTCCATTTTTGACATCGCACCGTAGAAATCTTTCTACAATCTGTCATTTTGTCTTACGTTTCTAACAATCTTTGTCCAGCACGCGTAGCATGACGCTTTCTATTTCTACGAAGAATAGACATAGCTCTTTTTATACAAACTGACATTTCGTTTCTCCATTTTTGACATCGCACCGTAGAAATCTTTCTACAATCTGTCATTTTGTCTTACGTTTCTAACAATCTTTGTCCAGGTCCTTCTACATGTAGACTATTTCAGAAGAAAGTTTTCTATGCCAAACTGTCAAAATCACACTGACAACTGACTGTTGTCTAAGGTAGTAAAGACAATTTGATTTTGTAATCGCCATGCTAAAGACAGTAGAAAACTTTCTACTCGACGGCCACAAAGTATAAACGGTTATCTACAAAATCATGATTTTACAGAAGAACGTTTTGAATGCAAAATTGTGATAACTAATAGTAGAACAAAGCTATCTATTTTACATCATTTAGTCAATAGGGCATTACCAAGGAAATGGTTAAGGCCAATATTACTGTAATATTTTTTGTTCCAAAACACAGTACTTCGTCATTTTAAGAATAAATGTTGTGTGTGTGTGTTCAAACAGAAAAAAAGTCCTATCACAAAACAAAGAATTCTGAATCGAATTATGTCAAAGAGTGAATTTCGTAAAAAGTGCAGTTGACTCATTCTACTTTGCTGCCGTCGTACTGTCTACACGGAACGTCATTGTTGTCTACTCTTCCGTCGACAAAAAGTTGCTCATGTTACGCGTGCAGATATGACTAGTTCGCTATAGGACTTAATCTCGATATGACTAGATCTTGATAGGACTATATCGTGTTTGGACTAGATCGCAATAAGGCCAGATAGCGTAACGACTATATTTTCGTTTGTTTTTTGGAGTACAGTTATCGAGTTATAGCATTAAGTTTTTTCCTTGGTACCTATACTAAAATACTTAAAATGAAAGCATTTCATTGTAACATAATTATTTATTTATTTAAACTTACGCTTTAAATCGCTAACGTTTTTAAAAAAAGATGGGAGCGTAATCTCCTTCGTCTCTTATTTTAAATAAAATAAAAATTGTAACAATGTTGGTTTGTGCTGCATGCGCACATTAAGGCGGCGATGCCATGCCTCTAATCTATTATTGGTTCTGTGCTTTTGTTTTGCACAGGAAATAAGCTAAGGATTCTTTAGCCATTGCCTGCAAGAGTAGCTTACGAATGCATTCATTTCAGGTGATTGCGTTGAACATTCCACAATCGCAGACCATCCGTCTTGTATATAAGATGAAGGCAAGAGCGGCAAATTAGCAGTAATTCTAGTGATGTATCGTCCTTGAGATTTCGTCAAACCAATATCGTTCGCATTTTTCCACATCGATTTATTGTAATGGTAAAAACATCCTGTAACTTTAGCATTCGGATACACAGTCCTAAATGCATTGATGAGTCCCAATTCGTAATCACATTTAAAATGTTTAATATGTACTTTAAGCACATCACGTATTATTGTAAATAAAGCGAAATAAGTTGTTTCGCGTTTATTTGGTAAGAGAGCATACAAGACGGGAAATATATTTGTCGTCTCTTCCGTGCTACCAATGACTACGTGAATGGAAAAAAATTGATAGAAAGTTCTGGGTGCACTTTTAAAGGTTCCGTCATCAAAAAAAACCTTTTCTTGATCTGCATAAATTTTCATATTCTTTTTGGAAAATCGTGATGAGAATACAAGCATTTGGCCAACAGGTGATAACCTGTTGGTAATTCAAACTCGGCAATTAAAAAGTCTTTCTTAATCATATTTGGTACTGTCACTTCACTGGATTTAGAAAACTCTGTTTTTTGCACTTGAAGGAACCTTTTACGATGTCTGTACAGGACATCCTTCACTGAATTATAAGGTCTGCCATTAATGGTTGAAGAAGAGGGTAGTTGTTGGACTTCTTCGTAAACCTTTTTTACTGAAGACATATCTTTGCATACATTCTGTTTTGCCGTATCCAGTAAAAGGTCTTCTTGCATTTTGTCATGGTCTTGCTCACACTTGTGCAGACTCTTTCTGATTATAATGGTATTTTCTTGATTTAGTGTGAGAGAAGCACTACACTCTTGTCTCTTGTAGCAACGCCAGAACGATGTTCAGGTTGAATTGTTGGACACAAAATTGTATCGGTAGCCATCATGAAGAAGTGCTTCCTTATTCTTTTATTTTTAATAAAATGAAATTTTTCATTATCCTGCATTTTAAATAACAATAAAATATGCTATGCAAGATAAAAATTCGAAGTGACAATGACAAATATTGCTTCAATTTATTTTTAATAGTGGAATCATAGATAAAGTGGAACTTCATAATGTATTCACACTTTAGTAAAGCTAAGTAGGTACTCCATGAAGTTCCTATACTAATGCCACTTTTAGATACGATTGTACGTCATATCGATAATGAGTCATTTTGATAACAGGACTTATGCATATGTAGTCAAACAGCTAATTAGTTTTACAGCGATCTAGTTATATCGAGATTAAGTCCTATAGCGAACTAGTTATATCTGCTATTTAGTCTTATCGAGAGGTATTCATAACGCTTCTAACCCAGTGACAGTGCAAATCCTTACGGCACTTTAACCGGTGCTAGGTAGGCGCCACTATAATGCCGTAAACTCTATACACTTCCAATTTTTATATCATTTGTATACATAATATTTCTAATCAGATAAACAACTGTATCCCTTTCCCCTCAAAAGAAACCTTTGATAATATAGCTCATCAAATCAACATCCCATATTCCACATTTGTGAAGTAAGTAATATGAATAAAACATTATTTACATCGAAACCTGTTTTATTTCCATCCGATAGAAAGGAAAAAGACGAAATAATCGGCCATTCTATTCTGTAAAATACGAATCCTATAAACCCAAACTCGAGTGGTTTTCTAATAGCCGCTGAAGAGTTCAACTATCCACCTCCTGACTCCATCATCAGATCAGCTCCAAGACACCAAATTATAGTATTTTCATTCAATCCACTTAAACATACTGAGTTTCATTTCGATACGACATTTAGGAGTACTTAGGTTAAAATTTACTTCCAAGATTTGATTACATTGTTAATTACAAGTGAAACTACTTTTTTAATCCCCTAAACTAATTTGACAGATGCAAATGTCAAACTGCAAATTGACATAAAAAAACCAACCATAATTTGTAATGTCATGAAAAATGATATTTATGTAATAATAAATAAAAAAACATGTGAAAAACCTCACCGTGAAGACCTGCTAGCTAGGGATTGCCAACCGATGCTATTGACAGCTCGCTCAAGCTCTCCACTCAAGTTTTCAATAAATCTCATCATTATTTACAGAATACCACTGCTGCTGTTTACCATACCGCGCAATCATTAAGGAATGCTTACGATTGTAACAATACAACGTGTTGCCAAATTATTTCTAGAGGTATGTCGCCCCTTTGAGCCAGCGATAGCGATATTATAGGATGATGAAATCACTGGCGCCTGGCTAAAACCTCTGTTAATATAAGAATAACCAGCCTTTAATGTGCCCACTGTTGGGAGACAGGCCTCCTCTATTTGAGAGGGAGTGCCGAGGGAGCTGAGGGAGGGCTGTAATTGACCACGCGGGCCCAGTGCGTGATGTCACGTCATGACTTCGATTTGTTGGTACTAGGACAAGCATATAGACATCCTCCGACAATTTGCCGTGTTATAGCCATTTCATACAACATAACGTACCTACCTCCTAAGTCTAAATAGTCTTATTGAAATACTTTTTTTGACCCGTTGCTCTAGCTAGCTGGTGGATGCAAGTGCAGGAGCCGTGCATTGAAGTCTTGGGTTCGATCCCCGAGTTTAGCAGAGTCATTGGGTTTTTTTCCATTCAAAGGAATTTCAGAAACTCCGTAGTCTTGAATGTCCGCAACTTACGTCAATAGGTTCACCCCCTATTGTGAATGTGGACGTACCTACCCTACATACACCCCTGCACTACAGAGATATGCATCCATTACAGCTCTATGTAAAAAGATGAAAGAAAAACATGTATTCGCGGTAACTATGGAGAAGCCAAAAGCAGAACCACGTCATGTATGAATTAAATAATATGTAAGTAGGTACACCGAGCAGTTGCGTTCTAACCACGCGTCGCCCATCTACGTCACTATGACGACCGACACGTGCCAACAAAAAACACGCAAAACGAACAATTTTATCGTTGGCAAAAACAAATGAATAGCTAATCTCTACATTACGAGCATTATTTATTATTTCTTTATCCTATCTAGTATTTAACGAGTAATATTTGTTTAAATATTTGTAATCACGTTCTCGAAAACGGCTCTAACGATTTCGATGAAAGTTGCAATATAGGGGTTACGGGGGCGAAAAATCGATCTGGTTAGGTCTCATAACTAGGAAAATTCGTTTTCTCTATTTTAGCAGCCTCGGGAATGTGATACAACGTTGGTGTACCTGGACGATATGTTTATCTATTTACACCCGAGCAGAGCTCGGTCGATCAGTTATCTAATTACGCAACAAATTTTTGTAAACGATATCGACTAATCTGTTTCATTTTGACAGTTCAACAACATTCATTGCGTTATTACGTTGTTGAACAGATTTTTTTTCGAACTTGTGAAGCAATGGAATAGCAATCTGTTTCAAAATGATTCGGATTCTGATTGATCGTGTATTGTTTATCTGTTCTACGTCTACTACATATTATAAATTGAAGTCGCTTGTCGTATCTGTCTGTGACCGCGTTGTTTTTCTAAACTACGCAACGGATTTTTATTTGTCTTCATTACCATTTTGAGAATTTATTCCAGAAGGTGTATGTCTTTAATTCTTTTAATTTAAACATACATTATCATTTCATGAAAAAAAGGAAGACAAAAAAAAATTTTATAATGAATAAATCTCGATGTTTTGCCCAGTAGAATGTAGAAACCGTGCGAAACAGGAGCAATTATCATGAATACGAAGTAGGATTTTAGGCTCTCGTAGACAGGCGTGACGAGACCTCTAGTAGAACAATTTCGATTAAAACTTCATGGAAATTGTTTTACTAGATTTGCACCGCGCTGTCGCGTTGCGCCTGTCTGTCGAGCCCTTACGATCTATTCCACGTATAGGCTACAATATAAAGGTCTATCCATACAGTTTTGGGTCAGGGCCTTTGACTTTGCTAAGGAAAGGAAGCCCTTCATACGAAAATGAACCTTATTCTCGTCCTATAATATTCATATTTGTATTAGCGAATGTGAGCAAGCATTTTATATGAATAATTTTAAATACACCAATTTAGTACAGGCAC
This sequence comes from Agrochola lota, assembly GCA_947364205.1. Classification (NCBI taxonomy): domain Eukaryota; kingdom Metazoa; phylum Arthropoda; class Insecta; order Lepidoptera; family Noctuidae; genus Agrochola; species Agrochola lota. The sequence continues at coordinate 11,396,222 of OX376239.1, read as the reverse complement.
TTTTCAATAGTCAAGGGGTCAGTCAGAAAGATGAAGCTACCCCATTCCAAGCAGAAGCCTAATTGCGTAACACACGATCAATCACAATCTATTTCATTCTGACAGTTCAAGAACATTCATTGTGTTATTTACGTTGTTGGGCTGACAAATTTTTCAAACATATGAAGCAATGGATAAGCAATATCCTTCAAAATCATCAGATTAAGATTGATCGTGTGTTACGCAATTGGGGTGCAGCACGCGTAGCATAACAACCATAGAAACGGGTTTTGTCGACGGAAGAATAGACAAAATGACAGATTGTGATTGCTTATCTGTCATTTTGTCTATTCTTCCGTGTCTCGTCCGTGTTCTATTGTGGTCATGTTAATCGTGTAGGTTCCTGTGGAGAAGAACGGACAAGATTATGGAGTAATGTTTATATTTGTATGCGACGCTCACTTTAATTACCAAAAAGTCAAAAGTGTAGTCTGTGAATCTTCTGATAGTTGTTAACCAACTTTTTAAATACAAAATTCAAAAAAATATTTTTTTCTTAGCGTGTCGATGGCAATCTAAATAACGTCCAGTCCATAATTTGGCTACGAGTTTGGCGCCATCAGTTCCCGTAACGTGCAGGCAACAGGACAATAGGAAACAGGACACGCTGGATTAAATGCCCCATTATTTGTGGGACAGCATAAAATTATTTGCAAGCAATCTTTTTCAGGGGCGGCCCTGGTCCTGACTCCTGACGAAAGCCTGAGCGACCCGAAAGGCCCAAGTGACGCTAATATGAATGAAATACCCTAAAGAACCCTGTAGATATTCTAAAAGTAAGTATTCGTCACCTACCTACAGGTACCTATCCAAGCCACAGATGCAGCAGCAGACCTGTGATCTAAACCTTACCTTTAATGAAATGATTTCACGTGATAGGGAAAGAAGGGAATACAAAAACATTATCCACCTTCAGGGGCATTCAGGTAAAAATACGGTTCAACCATAGATATAAGAAAGAAGGAGTTATGCCCGGTAGTTGAAAATATATCGAAACCATTATATTTCTATAGGTACAACTGTAGAAACAACTTGGATTTCATATATTTTCTTTGAGAATAAACTTATTTTTGCTGTCGATAAAATCAATTTTGTCCATGCGTTTTTCATCCCGAGTAATCTCGAATTAGGAACCATTCACTGTGCGTAGTCCAAAACGCACTTGGCCGGTTTTATAACTCTCTGTTATCAATAGCTAGAAGGGTAGGTTTGAATTTATTTAATCGACGATAGTAGGTTTGAGTTTAACCATAAGTTAAACGTATATGAACCAATCTTTAATACAATACTACTTAAAGTCGTATTTAGTTGCATGTATCCTAATACAAATGTAAATTAAAACAGAGGTAAAATGATCTTTATTTATGTCTAGTAACTAAGAATGATTAAACGAAGCGAGTGATTTTCCGCTGTCATCTTGTCCCCGACGCGCATAGCGTGAAGATTTTTCCGTAGGTAAGTAATATTTTCCCAACTCAAAATATAGGTCACAGCCACTCATGTTCACATCAAAACAAAACCGAAATAAATGAAGGGAATCTCTCATGATTAGTTCAAAGTCCTCTGACGACCGTTTATGCAAAAATACGTGATTTCTATTTCGAAGTAAATAAACACGTTATTGTGTAATAACATTACGTAGGCAAGTGGGCGTCAGAGATCGCTCCAAGGTTATTTGAGAATGGCGGGAAACCAAGCGAAAGCTGCAGCCCTACAAAATATATCAGTACCATCGATGTATACACATCAATTTAGTTCTAGAATGTTATTTTAGACCTAGACGTGCTGTCTAGGTCGTCCTAGGAACAGTGATTCAGGGACGTACGTACCACGACATAAATAATGCACTTTTATTCATGTCGATTTTTCTTTACATAATACATCGCTAGCTCTGCTTAGTCTATTTTAAAACTACACTTTAGAGGACGCGACATGGATACAAAAAAAATACTATTGTGGATAGGTCAAAACATCTACCCAATTATCAATAACAAGTCCGACAGAAAAGGATAAAGCGATAAGTGTACAGTGAAGCAAAAAGAGACGGCATGTAAACTGTTGATAGGAAAGAGACGATAAGGCTTAATTTTCATGTGTTAGAAAGAGATGTCCATAAAACAGAGTCTACAAGATTATTTCTTCTGTCATGGTTGGTACGCATGCGTCACTCGATTTTACCAGGACTGAATTTGAAATAATTATTTATACACTGACTTAAGTGTGGTTATGTATTCATTCTGTAACTTATGTGAATAGTCAGGGTCATCTTAATTTTCAAATTTTAATAATGTATAAATAAGTGGACTGTTAAAACACAAGAACTTGGGTTTTACATATTACAGTTTCGTAAATTAAATAGACAAATGTTTTTGTGAATTATAAATAATAATACATTTTTATTTTATCATATTCCCTTCTTTTAACAAACGAATGAACCGTAAACCATCTAATTAACCGTATTTTAGTGTGAAGTTATAGGTGAATCGTACAAGAAATAAAAAACAAACTCTTTCAATTCGGGCCTGGCAAAATACAATCAGCTGTTTGTAATGACAGTTCCTCTGACAAATACAAAATGGTTGAAAACTAAAGTTGGCAAACAAAGAAAAGGCAGCGTAATAGCGAATTTTAGCGTTAAAAAACGTTTTTTTTAAGTGAAAGTTAGTTAGCTTAGTTTGTGTTTAGTGTTTTGTGCACGATGTTGGATTTGGAAATCGTCCCTGAGCGCTCTCTGGGCTGTGATGCCTGGGAATTTGTTCTAGGTAAGGACCGCGTATGTTTATTTCTTACGTCAAGAATTTGCGCTTTATTTCTACGGGATGAGTCTTACGCAATGGTGTTTTTAACGAATATCTATCATAATTAATTAATTAGACTGAATGTGGGATAGGCACAGTAATTCTTTTACCTTTGTATAGCATTGATTTTTTTTCTGTGGAAGTGTCACGAACTGCCTTTGTTTCGCAGGTCTGTGCTATGTTTATTTTTTTTATTGCTTATCTTGACCGTGAAATTAGTGATTGCGTTGTTTTCGTGTTTACTACGAGAATTCGTATGACACCTATTTAGATTTCCATTCGGTTAAGAAGTTTATTTACATCTCACTGACTCAGAAAACACTTCTACTCACATTTCCATTATTATTATTGCTGTTATTGAGAAAGAATGATGCAATTCTTATAAATAAATAATATTTCTTTATCTTATGAAATTAGAATAAGAAGCTCTAGTGTTAGCTATCTTTGTCTTGGGATAGTGTCCTTTTGTAAAAAACATAAGTTAATCCTTGACAATTGAATTATCCTTGTCGGAAAAAATGCTCTCATAAGTTGTATAATCTACCCTACAATACAAGTAAGGTATATTTCAAAAATAGCAGAAGAGATAAGACATTAAATATATTCAAAATCATACAGACATTTAGATAACTTAACCTGGTTTCTGGCTAACTAACTCACATCTCAAATATTTGACATTTTCCTCATCAAATTCTTTATCTTATTTGTATGTAAAATTAAATTAAGTAAGTATTCCAATTTTTTTATAAAATTAGCATACCAATTGCCAACCCATCTTGAGCAAGCGTGGTGATCAATGCTCGTTCCTTCTCTGTATGAGAAGAGGCCTTTGCCCTGCAGTGGGACAGTAACAGGCTGGTATTATTATTTTATTATTTAGCAAACCAAATCAATTATGTTATTTTTTCAAAGTAACTATTATTTATTATAGAATGAAACAACCACAGAAACCATTAAATACATTAGAAAAAAGAAACATTGTTTTAATATTCACATAATTAGTTTTTTATTGAACTAAAGTTGGAACATTGAAAGATTGCCTCTGCCATGGAACAATAAAAAAGCAAATGAAACCTATGGCCATGGCCAAATGTGCTCCATTATGAATTCAAATTTAGAACAGCAATACATTTTTCTCATTAAAATAATAATATTATGGTATAATTTTCCTCTGTGCAGATAAAGTAATAATGCTTGGTCCTAACAGGTTATAAAAAATATATCAGTCTTACCAAGGGTTATTGTGTTACCTAGTAACTGAGGGTTGAAGGTCAGATAGGTAGTAATTCCATGTAAAATACTGGTATTCAGCTGCATATTATTAGATTGCAAGCCGACCAAAAGACTAGGTAATTAATTGAATCCTAACAGACAAGATAAAAAGGTTGCAGATAGAGCAGCTATAAACCGAGAGATATAAATGTACAAACATACAAAAGCTTTATGAATTTATTTAAAGTAAAATCATGACAAAGATTCAGAAGATTCAGTTAAAGTAAAATCATGACAAAGAAACAAAGTCATTATCCCCACACTGGTTTACAAACTTACATTTGCAGTTAGACTTATAATGATTTATATTTAAATGCGTTGTTATAAAAAACATGTGAACTGTAATATTAACTTTGTTTACGGTAGTGTGCGTTATCAGGCTATGACTATTTCAAGTGATTGTGTCATTATTATGTCTTTTTATTGTTTTTAATGTTTACAATTTCGAGTGTTTATTGACTTATGATTATTACTAATGAATAATTTTAAGATAATATTTAATTTCGTAAGACCTACTAAATAGTTTCTGACTATTTCATAATGTGGGGTAAAAAGACCATTTTAAAAGTTCCTTATATATATTGATCTTATTAATTCTTTCCTATCTCCTATTTTTTTAGCTTTTTTTTTAATAAGTTTTACAATTCCAAATCTACAAATACTTGCCCTAAAAACAAAAAAAATAAGGTTTTCAAATCTGGAACACATTCAAACCAACAAAGTATGACACATGTGCAAATAAAAAAACAATGCTCTTGTTAAACCATTGACAAGATTTCTTTTTATTGCAAACCTATTGTCTTCCTTTAAGAATGCAGGCCTGAAAAAAAAAGTAGTTACATGCCTCATTGATACATATATTGTTTGTTAACTACCTATCATGTAGTTTGACAGAACATTAATAATATAAAAACGCGACATTGAAAATCACAAATTCTGATATTTGGCGACAAATTTCGACTATTAGCGACAATTTTTTTGTGTAATCAAAATTAAAATCCCTGATGGTGGCCCTGCCAGAGTCAATGACACTGTCCCGAGTTGCGAACGAGCATTTGGTCCTTTGTCCTCAGAATCTAGTTTATTTCAGTAACAAGTTACATACCTACTTATAGTTTATTGGTAAAAGGCAATTTTTTTTATGGTTAACATCTTTCCTCTCGCTTCCCTGCAATCTGTGGGAGTGATTTCGTGAAAAGGGACGGAAGTGGGTAACAGAAAGGCGGCGAAGTGCGGGCTATTTGATTTGAACAATGAGCGCGTGCGGTGCTAGGGTTGGCCGTCAGATGGTACCATTTTTTTTCCCGTGTGGAAGCTTTAACTAATACCTCAAAGAGCAGTCTAAAATTAAGAGAAGAAATGGATTGACGAGGGTGTTAGTACAGTCAACCGCACACTCGCCTTTACTGCTACGACTTAAAGGCGCTGTCAATGTCAATTTGTTAGCACTGATGTCTGTTAGACTATACAGTATAATGAGTACTGTACTTTCTTTAGATATTTGATCAATCACTACCATCTAAAGTACAGCTTTAGCTTGAGCCTTTCCTGATATCTCAACCTGCTTAACCTTTTCCGAACTATGTTGGGGTCGGCTTCCAGTATAATACCAGTTGCTGAATACCAGTATTTTGTTTGTTTCATGGAGCGACTGCCTATCTGACCTCTCTCTACAACCCAGTTAATGGGTAATACCAATTGGTAAAACTGGTTATCAAATTTTCCGTCTTCTGACTACCTATAACGACAGTCAAAGATCTACAAATGACAGCCGGGATCAATGGTTTGACGTGCTTTCCGAGGCACGGAGGGGTCTCGATATGTAATGGATAGTTACCCATCCACGGACCAACCTTGGCAAGCGTAGCTTAACCTTTGTTCGACCCGTGAGGCTGTTACTATTTAGCCACGAGCATCATACCTGTTATGTTTTAAAAAGCGAAAAGTGAGCCCTTTTAACCATTATATTCCAAATTCATCATTAGAATGGATGTTCTAGTTATAGAAATCATTACACATAGTAGTTGGCAACAGTGCCAAGTGTCACTTCTCATTCGCCACCATCAAGCTTGCTGGACAAAGCGTCGGAGCATGTTGGAATTTCCGGTAGCACAGATTGTAGACCAATTAAAATGCGGGTTTTAATTTTATTGTTTTAAGCTCTTGCATATACTGCGAATTGAAAGAAATATTTCATCACTGTTCTTTCTTAATCAGCTATACTCAACCTGCGGCCCGCGGGCCTTTGTTATTGGCCCATCTGAAGTTACAAATTTATTGTAAACCATTTTAAATTTCGCGCCCATCAGAGAATGGGTGTTTCAGAACGGGAATGTGAGCCGAGCGCTATCTGTTACTTATATATATATTCACCTAACCTAACGTAGGGTAGGATGCCCAGAGCATTTTTACAGGAACAGTTTTACACCCCACAGAAACAAGATTTTGGTCCTTCGAATCTTTTTTTTCGACTGGCTCGCCGTTGGTCTAATGGTCGCAAGCGCTGCTGCTGACTATGAGGTCCTGGGTTCGATTCCCGGGTTAGGCAAATTGTTATTGGGTTTTTCATCTGGAATTTCCCATCTACAGCAGCCCGGAGTCTGGATTTGTGCCTGTTGATGGCATAAGCCTCGGCCCCTATACATGGGACTAAAACATAACTAACAAAATGTGGGTGTAACAACTATCGGTTCACCTCTGCCTAACTCTTCGGGGAATACAGGCGTGATGTTATGTTAAGTTAGAAACATTATTTTGGTCCTTCGAGTCTTTTTTCCCAAGTTCTTATTTTATGTTCTTACCACTTTTTGTTTACGTAATCCTGTTGTTTTTCTGTTAATCAGAAACTAGTTCTGTATATTATGAAAATCAGCATTACGATAACTCTAAATATAAACGAGATAACACACTAAAACAGATCGCGTGGTCGGTCACGTGCTTAAACTTGCTTCATCTGTTCATGCTGGTGTTACTTGATTATACAGTATATAATTTTAATATTATAATACCTACTGGTATGAAATCAATTTGCTGGGTAATCCGGGAGGGAATCGCTCTGCAAAGATATGTATGTATTGCTCCATAATCCTCACTGCCTTACTGGATGTGATGAAGACGACTTAGACAGACAGCGTCTCCTTGATAAATTATATTTATTTCTGTAATATAGTTTAAAAAAAAAACACTTTTATATGTAAAAAAATAACTTCAGTTTTAAACTAGATGAATTCGGTGTTTCCTATCCGACTACACTGAGAATAAAGGCCGAAACAAACTCGGAGGAGTCGGAGGTCACAGTCTCTTTTAAAGTCCAGACCTAATCTTGGTCCGACCATATAACGACCATGTAGATTTATGTCTTTTTTTTTTTTGAGGGTGGGAAATCATCAAATGACTTCTCCCACTCTGGTCGGAGCGAGAGGGCGTGTCAGACTTTTACTGACTAAAACCCACCCGTGTTCCTTCCTTTTGCCCGTGTGCCGGTCCCGCGATATCCCTTTCGGACAAACCCGCAACCCCAGCAGGTAGATTTATGTCTGAGATGGTTTTTTAGCAAAGGACCACAGATTTGAGTGGACCTGTCCAGTCAGTGAATGCATTTGTCACTAATAGTGGAGCTCAACTCAGAACTTAGGGAGCTCAATTTCAGCTTCTTCTTTACGGTGATTCACTAAACATAACAGAAAGAAAGTATTTGAAAGCACAATTCAAAGTGCTAAAACTTTATGAAGAATCTCCCGTTAATTTTAACAGCCTATTCTCGTCCCCTCAGTCTGTGGGAGATAAATTATTCAGCAAGGAATGGTATCGTAGCCCCTAATAAAGATAATTATAGATACCACAGTCACGAACCAGTTCACGTGGCATTTGCAAATTTTAATAAGAACCGAATCGATAAATTAGTTAGCTAGGTGTCCGTCCGGTGTCCTATTCGTCCTTTGATAAATGATTTTATTGCTGTAAGTTTGTACAAACACTTTTACAAGTCAAATATATTTTAAAAATTTGGTGAGGCCGGCGTTTCCTATCTGATCTGACTACTCTGAGAAGAAAGGACGAAAGAAACTCACGAGGTCAGTCTCTTTAAAGTCCAGGAATAATTTTAGTCAGATTTTAGTCCCGGGCAGAAGTTAGTATTGAGTAAACGCAAATTTTCACGCAAGATACAATTTTAATTCTAAAATCAATACTCGTTTTGAATCCTTGTTAATCCAAACCAATACTAAGTCCTGTTAGATATCATAGTTTTTTGAGTCACCAGAGTATTTGCCGGAGCAGTCTTTTTTTTTTTGGTGGTAAATTATCAAATAACTTTTCCCACTCTGGTCGGAGCGGGAGGGTGTGTCAGATTCTAACTGACTAAAAACAACAGCGCAGTCGGCGTAACACGTTTTCTTGTCCCATTCTCCCCTGTCAACCGTCACGCTATCATTTACTCCCTTCTCTTCTCCTCTTATTATTCTTCTTTCTTTTCTTTTTCTTTATTATGATATGCAATGACAGTTAAAATTTAAGTCAAATTCTCAGACCATTAAAATAACAGCCAAAAAATCGCGAATATAAAACACGTGTTTTCTCACGCGACAAAGTGCGTAGGTACCCGTTGAGGCTCCCCTACACAATATGAAGTAAATAACATCGCAAATTCGCAATTGTTATTGTAGAAGTAACCTTGATCGATATCACAGTAAACAACATGTTTTTGGCTTTCAAATTTAAGCCTAAATGTTTACCTCTTTGATAAAATTTTATACGTAATTAATAATCTTATCTATATCCATTCGTTGTGTCACCTTTTGTTAGGTGCGTTGACATTAAACAAACTTACATACATAATAGTCTGCTATAACAATAACCCTTTTTTTGCCTTTGCCGTAATCAGGTAAAAATCAAAAGGCTAATAAATCTCTCATAAAATAATATTTTAATTGAAGTCGCAATCGTATTTCAGCGACAATCAATGTCAATAACTTGTCAAAAATTTAGGGAAATTAGAGGATATTATGACATAATGAGACTGATGCGAACGTTCTTAAAGATAAGTACCGGAATTTCCTCTCAGGTTGATCAGAATCAAATCCTCAACTGACACATCTCCGTATGGCCAGCATCTAATTACGCAACACATTTTCGTCAAACGATTACGACTAATTTGTTTCATTTTGACAATTCAACAACATTCATTGTGTTATTTACATTTTTGAGCAGTTTTTTTTTCGAACTTATAATCCAATGGATTAGTAGCAATCTGTTTCAAAATGATTCAGATTCTGATTGATCGTGTATTCCGCAATTAGGGTACTGGAGACGACACAAAAGAAGCAAAGAAAATTATGGTAGCATCCCTTTTAAAAGGCCAGTTTTCGACGTCGTACAATTATTTAAGTAAATATCCTGAAAAATTATAATTATTAAAAAGTATGTTTATTATATTGTATTATTTCATACTAACCCCGTTTAACATTTACTTACGTTCTTTATGATGAACTGTACCCTTACAGTATATAACACTGGAGAAGCCTTACGAACCTTTCCCCTTTGTAAAAGTACAAGAACAAATGTTCTAGTACGTTCATAAAAACTACTTTCAAATCGATTCTAACGCACTTCGTAAATCGTTTTAAAGGCGCGCGGAGCTCCGTGAAAATGCCTATTTGTGTTGTTAAATGGTGTAAAAAGCTTTCAAATAAGTACGTCAAATTGACATAAAGAACTGAATAACTTTCCATACGTTAATATTTTTTTCTAAGATTTAGTCATGTTTTTATTCAAATTTAAAATCCTAACCTCATAATACAATTCGATTCAACCATGATTCAATATAAAACGTAGCATGAATCGAGTATTTTCCTCATGTTGCTTCTGTGACGTCACCGAGTCTCGCTACATCTCGTTTTTATGTTCGTAAAGATTAAAATAGTTTTTATTTGCATTACGAAAATATACATCAAATCAACAAAACTTACACGCATTTGACATGCGATTATGTCCTCTAGTAAAAATGTTAACGAGACTACCGTAGGGTTGAGGTCATGTTTGAACCCAAAATTGACATGTCGATAATTTCTTAGTAAAAAGTACTTAGTAATTATTTTTGTTTATTTTTTTTTGATTGTTCAATGTTTTATAATTTGTTTATGTCCATTGAAGTGGTTGTATATAATATTTTATTTTTTTGATCTTGACCTAATTTTTTATTGAGATTACTTACTTATTACAAATTTGGTTACTTTTATTTAATTGAAGTTATTTTCTCTTCTTATTAAAATGTAACTATTTTATGCAACAGCTGTTTTATTTCATGGATTCAAGCTAAATTCCGAATGAATATCGATAAAATAAAAATTAATGGTACGGACTTCTCTTTCCGCTACCGCGTCCCCCGCAAAAAGTGACAGACTGGTTTGTTCGGAATATTGTGCTTATGGCTTCTCCACTGTTACATACTCTAAGACTGAACCCGTATACACTATGCCCAGAACTATTATTTTACTCCCGTGCGTACGGGGCCTTACAGTAAGCTAATCTAACTAGTTAAACCGAATGCCAAAAACAATCAATAAGTGAGATGAGCATGCATTAAGCAGTAGATTTAAATTAATTAGGCTTTCATCGACTAATATGTCGTGCCAAAACACTTTTTAGCATAGTGTTCTAGGCCAACACTTGATAATAGTATACGTTTACAGTTAGCGGTTGTTGACCCAGCTCCGTATCAATAAAATGTATTTTTTTCGGTCAGCGGTTTACGACTTGACACTGAATAATAAGCAGCTAATTCTACTACCTTTTCCGTATCAAAACCAATACAAAACTTTGTTTTGTAAACATATCTACAACGTGGACACAAAACGACATTGGTGCCGATTCTCTTGTCACAAACGCCTCTAAACTAGACTAAAAATCACTAAAATTTAGTTTATTCCTGTCAAACGACGATTTCCCATTCTGAAATAGACTAAAGTGACACAACTTAATTATATTTTAGTTTGACAGCACTAAGATAGTACTGAGTTTTTATTTTAGTGAAAATGGCAATTTTGCTATTCTGAATTTGACATTTTTAACCTAAAATTTTACTGTAAAATACCAAACCAGACTAAACCTGACAATTTTTAATCGCGATTAAAAAGGTGTGGGATAAAATAAGTTGTCAAGAACTAAAATTCACACCAACATCTAGACTTCACGTGCAAAAACAGTACTGTATTTCTTTTGCTTATATCTCGAAAATGGTGCGTCCTATCGCAAAAATAATGAAAATTTCGACCCCCTTTATGAAACCTTTAAACCCCTAAACCTGAACATGTAGGCATTATTTTTTCATGTTTTCTATACAAAAAGTGAAAAATTTCATATAAAACACGTCGAGGCGGCACACCATGCGCGTCTCCGGCTCTAAAAAAAAATCACGGGTTTAGGGCACACCACGGGTACCACGTGGATTCGCGATTGTCAAATTCTATTTTAGTTGTAACAAAATTATTTTTTAGTTTAGAGAATTTTATTTGCAGAATAGATTCTCATAAGGAATTTTAGTAATAGTTTAGTTAGTTTAGTTCGGTGTACAAGAGAATCGGCACCAATATCCTTAATCCTAACTAATATTATAAATGCGAAAGTGAGTTTGTTTGTTACACTTTCACGCAAAACCGGCTGAACGCATTTATCCCCATTTTTTTATCCCTGTAGTACGTTCCCGTGGAATAATTTCCGACCTCAACTAGGGCGACGCCGCGGGCAAAAGCTAGTACGACAATAATTAAAATAAAATACTAAACAAAGCTGTATTTAAAAACTATCAAATAAATCTCAAAACAGAGCCAAAAAAAAAAAAATTGTGATGGGTCAACTTTGGGTCCTGCCGATTTTAGACTAGCTATAGTGACTAAACTATTGGATATATACGATGAAAATTTGTATGCAGACTGGAAAAGCCATCATATATCGTGCGGGTATTATTACTTAGCCACGAGCTCCTCTCGACGTCATCAGATATACGAAGGTTAAAAAGGTTAAAATATTGTCGTGTCGTCGTCCCCACATTGTATAATTATTATTTTATATCGAAAGAGTCTATAAAATTAACTAACTATAGTACGCGCGCGACTGCTAGTCACCGCCTGAGGTATGTGAGCGGTGAGACGGGTGAGGGCGCCATTGACAAACTTGTTAGACTGAGTCAGCTTGGCCATTGACTACCTCCCACGTAGTCTCACCGCGGTGACTAACAGTCGCGCGCGGACTTATAGTACCTATAGTGAAAGTTGGTTAAACTGACCATTTTTGGAACCCAGGATAGGGGTTAGAACCAACGTTTAAATTAAGCTTAGAATGTTAACATCAAATCCCGAAACTCAGTCGGAAGGCTGCTTCAAAAACGGTGAAGGAAAATATCGTGAGGAAACCGGCATGCCTGAGAGATATTTCTGTACGGCATGTGAAGCCAAGTCAGAAGCCCATGGTTGCTTTAAAACTGTGACACCAGGTTCGTCACTAACCACACAAAAAGAAAGAAAGAACTCGGAAGGCAAAAAAAAGATCAGGGAAATTTAAGCGCTTAAATAATTTGGTCCTTCAAATCAAAATACCTAAAACATCCACTGTTGCCATGAGAATATTTTGGTCCTGCGCTGCAACCCGCAGCACTTAGAAGGCTTGTCGTGAACTTTAGAAATACCGTAACGTTCTCAAAAATCGCCTGTAAGAAACTTTTCCTTATCGCAACAAAGAGTTTTGGCAACACGAGTCGAATATCAGAAAGCAAACAGACGGACCAATAAGAAAGGTTTGAGAATTATTGTTTCCGCTAAATACAGGTTTGTCACGAATTCACGACCGCAGATAAAGATGGTGGTTCTCTTTGAAATTGACATCAGTTTTGTAAAAATAAGTTAAACGTCATAACATAACATCACGCCCAAAGGGTCTGGCAGAGGTATACCACATTTCGACAGTTATGTTTGAGTTCCATGTAATAGGGAGCGAGCTTATTGCCATCAACCTGGCACAAATCCCGACTCCCGGAGAAATTTCTGATGAAAAGGAAAGTTTAATAATAAATAAATAAAATGTTGTTTTTCATTGTCAATAACCATTATGTTCCACAGGTTATCAATACAGAAGTAGTATAAACTTTCCACGGTAACTGTCTATCCGTCATTATTGTCACAATCAACACACGTGCGGATCACGTGTTTCTTTTTTATCTGCTTCATAACAAATTGATGACGACAGGGCAGAGAAGTTTGAAGTTAGGACGGAATAGAAGTGTAGGAAAATGTTGTGTTTTGTGCAGTTGTAGTTTATTTCAGTTTTGATTACTTTGCAACCTGCAACAGACTTGCATCATTCGCCGAATAGTCGACTGTATGAAGTTGTTTCAAGCTAAACATTATCGCTTTATATATTATAAACTAGCTTTTTCCCGCGGCTTCGCCCGCGTGGAAGTCGGAAAATATCCCACAGGAACGTGCTACCGGGATTAGATACCTAATAGCCGAGGAAAAGTCATTGATGCCTACCTGTTAAAATTATTTTGTTTCGCGTAATTTTGAATCTCTGATATCTTTTAAACATCTTTTAAAGTATTCATTTTAATGATATGATGTCAAGGCATATTTTAATCTAAATTAAATGCCCAATTTAAATAACATAGTTTATTGGATAAGGATAAATATAATACCGGTCAAAATAGCTTCGGAAATAACAATTACATTTTTATCAAATTCTGAAAGATAAAGATGGTTACTGTAGGTCATTCTTAGAAGATAGATATATGCTATCGCGGAGTTTTTGTTGAACTTTTTAAGATCTACAATTCTGTAGGATATAAATTTGATGCATCTCTTACGGCTTACGCGGCGCACACCAGTAAAGCACCCAGTCGGCATGATTTTTTCCGACATTTTCGGCAATAATCTTGATATTTCACCCAATTTACACAATTTTTTAAATAAATTATACACAAAAACCTTCCGCATGAATCACTCCGTCCATTGGTGAAAACCGTATGAAAATCCGTTCGGAAGTTTTTGGGTTTATCGCGTTCTGACAGACAGCCAGACGCGGTGGGGGAATTTGTTTTATAATGTAGTGATTAATTATTTAATTTACTTGCTGGACAGTTGCCATTTGTAGACCTTTGACAGTCGTTACGGGTAGTCGGAAGCCCGAAACACTGACTAAGAATCTTACCAAGGGGTATCGTATTACCCTGTAACTGGGTTTTGGAGGTCAGACAGGCAGTCGCTCCATGTAAAATACTGGTATTCTGCTGCCCGGTTAGAGTGGAAGCCGACCCGAACATAGCTGGGAAAAGGCTAGGCACGATGATATTTAAGTTACTTGCTAGTATTTTAAAAGTCTATTAAGGGATTTTTCAGTAAGAAGGACAAAGGTTAGCTAGAACTGAGAAATAATATGAATTGCAAAACTCGCGGAACACGAATTCAGATTGGAAGCGCGAGTTCCATCCGAATTTGAAATTACGTTCAAAAGTGCCTGGGGGCCTATTTGAAATATTTGACTTTGGCTCAGAATTGGAAATGGTCTAAATTTGGACGGACGAAGTTAGTACCTACGCAACCCTTCATACAAAATAGTCCTATAAAGCTAAATCAGACCGATATTTTTCCGATTTGATCGGATGCAGTGCGCAAAGGTATTAAGGCGGATATGCATCAAAAATGTCGTTCGAGGTGCATTTACAGCCTATTTGTATTACTACTATTGCCCAATCTGACACTGCCCTAAGCACTTATCAGCAAAAGTACAACTACTAGCCTTCAAAGCCAACAAGCCGACAACACAGGGAAGAATAAGAAAATACTTACTTGAACAATATTATATCGAAGTAAACACTTGAGGAATATTACTAAGCCAAGTGAAGGACCTGATACACAACATGTTTTTCTTTTCATATCTACACTAGCTCCTGCCCGCGACTTCTTCCGCGTGTTTCTTGTTATGCAAAATAAAGAAATTCAATTCATAATTTAATTCAATTCAATTCATAAAATTCCGCCGTCCCACTCCGATGCATCATATCGCCCGCCCCCGCTTTTACTTCATTTTCGGTTAGCGTTCCTTTTGACTTTTTTCAGTTTGCTCGACTCCTAAGGGTCGTAGCTTGATGCTGAATAGCAAATAACCTTCCTCAAGAATTTGGCTATCAAATACATAAAGAGTTTTTCAAATCCGACTGGTAGTTTCCGAGATTAGAGCGGTCAAAAAAAACTTTTCAGCTTTCTTATTAGTATAGATAATTTAGATAGAAATTATTCTTCTCCATAGGTACCTACTACGCTTTGGAATGGGCATCTAGCTTCATCTTTCTGACTGACAGACCCCTTGACAATTCAAAAGTGCCTGTAATTGGTTTATTTGAAATAAATGCTTTGAGTTTGAGTTTGATACGGAAATGCGTAACAGAAATATAAAGGGAAACTTCAATGTTATTGAAGGTTTTTCAACCTTTTTCATGCGGCCACCTTAGTATGGAAAAATATTTCACGAACCCCTTCCGAGTGATTTAGGTTCTGTATTTGTAAAGAATGATCACTATCGTCGTTACGGGTCGTCAGAAGCCCGAAAGTCTGACAACCAGTCTTACCCAGGGGTATCGTGTTACCCAGTAACTATTAATGGGCAATATTACTATAAGGAAATATGAAATGTGGTAGAAAACAAGTGAACTAAAATATTAATTAAGGAATGCAATACTTAATTAATATCGTAACACCAAATATTTAGTTTTAGATGTAAAAAAAGTATTTGGAAACTTTCCAAATGCCTTTTTTTACACCTAAAACGGTTACAGCATCAAATTCAATGTTATAATTGCAATTCATTATTCATATTCTAGTTCGCTAATTAGCCACATTTCTTATTTCCATACAGTAATGTTGCCAAATTAATCAAAGCTGCGAAATTTTTAGACATCTATTTGCGACGTTGCCCACTTTCGGAATAAACGCTCTTAATTATAAAGCTTGAAATAGCAGTAAGGTATATAATTAAGTATTGAATGTTTTCGTTTCAGGGATGCATTTCTCTCAGTCAGTGGCCATCATTCAGAGTCAAGTGGGCACAATAAGAGGAGTACAAGTACTTTATAGTGATCAGGTGAGATGTAAACTTATTTTTCTCAAAGATGCTTGCATTATTTTGACGGATTGATGGACTCACGTATGTGCGCCTCGGTTTCGCCTCGGCCCACATTTTCACGTTTGTCTATCAATGCCGCTTTTGCCGGCCGCTGCAGTAATATACAGACTGTACTATATAAATTATTTACTAATAAAGCATATAAATGTACATAAGGGTGATGAAAGATGGTTCTGAGCCAGTTCAAGACTAGTAACTATGGCACAAAAAAAACAAGGCTATGGAGAAGGCTTTATTACAGTAGAGGGTATAAAAAGTTACAGCAGATTTGAAAGGAACCATTGATATGTCTGGACTGTGAAGGTGATTCATTTGTTTAGGACTAAATGTACCAAACGGTGAAGGTAAACATTGTGAGGAAACCGGCATGTCTTAGAACCAAAAATTCGAAACATGTGACATCTACCAACCCGCACTGGGCCCGGGTGGTGGATTACAGCCCACTCCCTCTCACAGAGAGGAGGCCTGTGTCCCAGCACTGGGAACATTATAGGCTGATTATGCTAAAAGGACCATAGATAACAAAAATAACATTGGCAACATTTGCGGTTCTTCAAAATCTTACTGGATTCTTTTCATTTTAAAGGTTGTCGTATAGAATGTTTCCGGCCGGCTTATCTTTTATAGTCTTTCTATGCTTACCGATAAACTTATCTATTTGATAAACGTTTCGATAATTGTTACTAGGAAAGTTTGCAAAATGTGTTGTTGTAACAATACTCTTGCATACTTTAAATTCCTGATTAAATGAATGTCTTTAATTTCATTATTATAAATATTCAGACGTGTTTTCACGTGATTAGGAATCGCTTTACGATCAAATTCGCATTGCTTCCTTGCCGGTTGCTCTTGAAAAAGGTCTTCTTTCGAGTCCGAACACAATCGGACTATTCCGAAAATAAAACAATATGTGGTCTTTTGGTGTTACCAAAGGACCACATATTGCCGCCACTTACGAGTTGTAGGAATGTAGGCGCTTAACTTTGTGTACATTATTTCATCACCACTGCTCTCAAAACGGTGAAGGAAAACATCATGACGAAACAGCATGTCCTAGGACCAAAAATGTACCAACCCGCACTGGGCCCTCGTGGTGGATTACGCGGTCCACTCTTTCTCATCGAGAGGAGGCCTGTGTCCCAGCAGTGGGAACATTATAGGCTTATTACTTGGGCGTACCCAGTTTCTGGCCCAGGATGGGGCCGAACCAGAAATACCCCTTCCGCACATGTTTTACATAGTTTGATATTGCTGCTGCGTTTGCATTATTTTTAACCGGCCTCAAAAAAAGGAGGTTCTAAATTTGCCTAGCTGTTTTATTTTTTAAAAATGTATATTCATCGATCTTTTCGTCAATTGTGGACCGATTTCTTTTTTATCGACAACAGTACTTAGGCATACAAAATCCGGGGGGAGGGGGGGGGGAGAGCAACAATAAATAAAATTATCTCTAATATACTTTTTTATTCTTTTCAGAACCCATTATCAGTAGACCTAGTAATAAATATGCCTCAAGATGGGATCCGGTTAATATTCGACCCGGTAGCGCAACGACTGAAAGTAATAGAGATCTACAATATGAAATTAGTTAAACTTAGGTATAGGTAAGTCTGATGCACGTTCGTTTTTTTGTTTATTACTTTTATGCCGGCACCACACTGTCGTCCAACACTCCAACATGACTCCAGTCTGTCCCAACTCACGATCGATGAAAACAGACTGTCCCACATGCACGAACTATCTCGCTACACGTGGAAGGTTATCGAACAGTTGGACTGTTGGAAGATAGTGTAGAGCCGGCATTAGAATTAATTAATTATACGTATCATTTGGTGTTTGATTGTAATAATCTGTGGTTGTGTGTGAGCAAGATGTATGATGCCATTGTTACATATTTAATATTAAGAAAAGGAATAATACTACTTCAATACATGGAATAGAGACTGTATTGTGTAGGTTCATGACTCGGACCTAATAAAAAACCAGGACAGAGCGCTGTAATTATAACAAATTTGATGTTGTAACCGTTTTAGGTGTAAAAAAGGCATTCGGAAAGTTTCCAAATACTTTTTTTACATCTAAAAATATTCGATGTTAATTGCATTTCATAATCAATATTTCTTATTTCCATACAGTAATATTGCCAAATTAATCAAAGCAGGTAAATATTTGACAGCTTTTTGCGACGTTGCCAACTTTTAGGATATACACTCTTTAGGTCAGCATGGTACCACTATATTGAGGGGTCAATAAGACTTTAAATGACACTTTTTGGATCCTCACGAATCTACAGTTTCTTCTTTAGAGAAATCTCTTTCGTTGCGTTTAGGCTGTAAATGGGAAAATACATATATCTACGAAAATAAAATACTATCTTTTATGTATTACCAGCTTTTTAATACCACCGCGGTCAACTAAAATATAACCTACTCTCTCAAAATTATTTGCGAGAAAAACATACCGCATTTCTTCATTTACTAAAGGGCAGCAAATATCTTTAGCGCAAAACCTCAACCAACTAAGAACATTAGTATTCTATCCAATAGAATCATTAGAAAAAATGTGTTAGATCGTCTAGACTCCAGACTAGTACTGCAGTCAAAGCTCTCATTGTGCCACAAATGTGAATGGAATATAAATTAATTTGTTACTGAAGGCTGCCCGTCTTGTTAACATCATCTGCTATTGTTGGCTTTGAGTTTTGATTAAAAGCAACTATATTAAGTAATTATTAATTATGGATGTATGTTAACAGGGATGATGCCTGGGTAAAAAAAAAAATTCTAATTAGTCCGTCAGTCAGATAATAAAAAAATATTAGACACGTATTTTTTGCTTTATAATATTAATAAAACATTACTTAGATAAAACGCATTTTAAGTTGGGGAGTGGGGGTCGCTACGTCACTAGTATGACTAGTCGGCTTCCAGTCTAACCGGATGCAGCTGAATACCAGTATTTTACATGGAGCTGCCTAACTGACCTCCACAACCCAGTTACTGGGTAACACGATACCTCTTGGTAAGATTGGTTATCAGACTTTCAGGCTTCTGACGGTCAAAGATCCACGAATGCCGTCCGGGACCAACGGCTTAACGTGCTTTCCGAGGCACGGAGGAGTCTCGATATGTAAAGATGGTCACCCATTCACAGACCAACCACGGCAAGCGTAGCTTAACCTGATGGATCGACCCGAGCGCCTGTTATTACTTAGCCACGAGTTCCTCAAACCTTTCTGAAGAACTACACCAATAAATAGGGTCACTATAATGTCCTTGGGTGTCCCCTCCAGGCGTTTTTCCGCTCACATATGCCTAGTAAATACCTTTTGTTAGTTACTCGCCTTTCATGCATCCTCTCAACATGACCAAACCATCTAAGCATAGTTTCACTTAAGACGCAGATATATGCCAGTGACCTTGAGTGGTTAGCTTGCGTGTTCTGTACCGAGCTCACGCAACGCGTCGTACATCCAGCCAGTAATAGAACTCCCCCATCAAAGAGCGCTGTCCCAAATTAGACGCATTATTAATTTATTATACATAAAACAAACGGTTTTTTAATAAAAACACGTATACTAAAAGATTGATAGTGAAATTATCTTTAAAATGGTGAAGGTTTCAGAAAAAAAAGCTTAATAGATTTTGCGTGATTCTCAGTTTTTTATCAGCGTTAGACATATCTTTACAAATTAATTTTACTATGTAATATAAACATAATCTAAAATAATATAGAGTTATTTAAAAAATGCTCTAATTTAACCTTTTTTTTTTCAAATTATTAACATTACTCGTTTACACGTGATCTTTAAAAGTCGGTTATCGTCGCCTTAATACTAGAAAATACCAAGATAACATTATATGGTTGCATGTACTTGGCGGAACAGTTATTTTACTCAAACTCCTACATAGTTCTATGTTTATATCATGATTTGTACCCGGATGGCTATAGGCTCGCCCCTATTACAAAGGACTTAAACATAACTGGCGAAATGTGGGTGTACTATAGGTACTCCTCTGCGTCACCCTTCTGGGAATACTGGCGTGATGTTATGTTATATCAAACAAATAAATTACAGCTATAGTTAGTAACTTTAACATCATAAAATATTACTATCTTCATTACGGTATCGCTGTACGACCCAATGACGTTATAACGCGAGCGACTGTTTCCATGTCCCCGCTCAAGGTCAGGTTAATGTGAGTGTGCTCATTTGAGTTCGTCTTGAATGTTAATATACTTCGGGGGTATTTCGTGTTGAGAGTTTTTATAAGTTAGGTGATAGTTAAGCGCTACTGCTGACCGTGAGGTCTTGTTTTCGATTCCCGGGTCGATCAACGTGTTATTGGGTTTTTCCATCTGGAATTTCTCAGTAGCAGCCCGGAGTATGGATTTGTGCCCAGTTGATGGCAATATGCTCAAAGGTATTACATGGACTTAAACATAATTGGCGAAATGTGGGTGTACTATAGACAGACCTCTGCCAAACCCTTCAGTGATACAAGCTGACCAGCCTGAGTGTCTAGGTTCACTTTCACTAGATTCATTTTAATTTATGATGTGTCTAGGTTTACTTTCCCTAGATTCATTTTAATTTATGATGTGTCTAGGTTCACTTTCCCTAGATTCATTTTAATTTATGATGTGTCTTGGTTTACTTTCCCTAGATTCATTTTAATTTATGGGGTGTCTAGGTTCACTTTCCCTAGATCCATTTTAATGTATGATGTGTCTAGGTTTACTTTCCCTAGATTCATTTTAATTAATGCATAATATTAAGTTGTAAAAAAATTAATAAGGTGATAATGATTTTTTCCTTTATCGAATCCTGCAGTGGGTTAATATCGTTTAGCATTGCAATTCGGGATATTTAATTCTATCAGGGACAGGTCAACTCAAAGCTGCAATGGCTCTTTCTTCAAAAGGCCCTTCCAGACATAGCCCTGCATTGTTAGACTCATATAAAATCATAACAATATAACTGAATTTGAACTTTTAAAGAGACCATGACCTCTGAGTGTGTTTCGCTATTCCTTCTCAGGGATCAGTCAGCTAGGAAACGCCGGCGCCATGTAGTTTTAAAACATTATTGAAAAAATACGTGAAAATAAAAGTGTCCTAAAACATTATTTACAGAAATAAACGCCGTTTCATTTATCTTAGAGCGTGATGCTAATTCTCTGACTTACCTTCTAAAATGTGTATTGTGTAATCAATTTGAATTTTGATCACGTATCTTTTTCATACATATAACGCGGCAGTTAAAACTACGTGTGGTTTTTTTTTATTATTGTCTCTTCGCTCTCATAAGCTCTAGCTATTTAGGTTTAAAAATAGTTTAGCCTTCAATTACTGTTAAACTCTTCCGTTTGTGGTTTTTTTAAGGCTGAGCATTGGCTTGCAAAAAACCGGTTTTGTCTTTTGACTTTGTTTATACAGAAAGTAGGCACACTGTTTTAATTAATTTTGCAATATTACTGTATGGAAATAATAAATATGGCTAACTAGTGGACTAAAATATTGATTATGAAATGCAATAATTAATGTCGTAACACCGAATATTTAGATTTACATGTTAAAAAAGTATGTACAAACTTTCCAAATCTCTTTTTTATACCTAAAACGGTTACAACATAAAATGCAGTGTTATAATTGCAATTCATTATTAATATTCTAGTTCCCTAGTTAGCGAGATTTCATATTTCCATACAATAATATTGCCAAATTAATCAAGGAGGTAAATATTTGACAGCTGTTTGAGACGGTGCCAACTTTTAGAATGAACGCTCTAGTACCATCATTGGTGACCACAGAAGCTCACACGTCGAACCGACGTATTTTTTGAAACGTTAAGAATAGAGTGTTGTTTGCTTAAATAATTTATTTCAATGTTACAGTGGCATGTGTTTCAACTCCCCGGAGATCTCGCCGTCGATCGAGCAGGTCGAGCACTGCTTCGGCGCGACGCACCCCGGCCTCTACGACTCGCAGCGACATTTGTTCGCGCTCAACTTTAGAGGATTGTCCTTTTATTTCCCTGTTGATAGTAAATTTGAGGTAAGGTTATATTTATGGTTTGGCAGGAATTCTGGTGAGATCCAAATGGAACTCATCTGGATCTCACCAGAATTCCTTACCTTAAACTTATTATGCGTTGAAGTCGGAGTAGACGAATTCTGGTCCTTTCATCCTAAATACAAAGGACCAAATCTATGCAAGAATGAAATAGGCTGCTTAAATCTCATTTTCGCAATACAATATGATTTTTCAATAAGATTCGAAATTTTCAGCTAAGTGAAGGACCATTTACCTAAGCGGTCTACCAAATACATCCATTTTGTTTTTGTTATGTTTCCAGCCTGGCTACGCTCACGGGCTTGGCTCCCTACAGTTCCCTAACGGTGGCTCGCCCGTCGTCTCGCGAACCACCATCTACTATGGATCTCAACACCAGGTTAGTTTTTCAACTACTGCCTCTGTTCTAGATAAAAGGTCTGGAAGATTTCAGGCAGGGAGATAATTCATTGACGTTAGTTTGAAGAGAGAAAAGACATGCATGCGGGGACCGTGTCCACTTCTAATTTAGCTTTCCTAAGCTTAGTTTTGTTCGGAGGAGCTCGTGGCTAAGTAATTACTGCCACACAGGTTAAGCTACGCTTGCCGGGGTTGGTCTGTGGATGGGTGACCATCTTTACATACCGAGACTCCTCCGTGCCTCGAAAAGCACGTTAAGCCGTTGGTCCCGGCTGTCATTCGTGGGTCTTTTACAGTCGTTACGGGTTGTCAGAAGCCCGAAAGTCTGACAACCAGTCTTACCAAGGAGTATCGTATTACCCAAACTGGTATTCAGCTGCATCTGGTTAGACTGGAAGCTGACCCCAATATAGTTGGGAAAAGGCTAGGCAGATTGATGCTTAATTTTGTTACCTACCAAAGAATTGGATTTAGTTTAAAGGCAGATTGCGCAGTATTCTTTGTATAATGTAAAAAATATTTAGGATAGCTGTGTCTCTCGGTTTCACCCGCATAAGTCTCGGTTCCGTGAGAATATCGAGATAAAAAGTATACTATATCATAATCCAGGTCATTGTCTACCCATGTGCCAAATTTCATCCAAATCTGTTCAGCCCTTTTGGCGTGACAGCGTAACAAACAAACATACAAAAAATCTAATATAGCGTTAAGATAGCACCCAGATCTAATAAATGCGGCTGAGAATCCTTCTGCATTTATGCTAATTGGACCATATTGTGTACAGGCTAGCAGTACAAGCAGCGGCAGCGTCTGCGGGGCGCCTCTCCCGGAGTTACCTCTCTCCTGCTACCGACACCAGCTACACCTACGTCGCTGTGACGTACTGCGCACTGCCACCGCCACGCAAGGACTGCGGTTGCATATGTTCACGGAAGGTGAGTTATGTACTGCTAACACATGAGTCCTCGACACCAACCACACGTACCATCGAAGAAGTTCATATTATGCACCGTAAGGACTATTTCTGCTTGCAGTGCTCGGCCGCCATAGAATCGGGGTGGTAACAGATGTGGTCAGCGCGTTCACGGGATTTTGTTTTCAAAATGCTTGGATATGAAATTCTTCGATAGTACGTCGCTACGATGTACTTTGTTATTAAAGTCATAGTCATTTTAGATCAATTTTATTTTAATTCTGTTTCAATTTTTTTTTTGGATTAATTTTCAATAGTTTATTTCAATACTTTTTTTATTTATTTATTTTGAGTTTATGTTATCTAATTGTATTAATTGATCTCGTCATTTGTATCATAGTTTTAAGATAATGTAATTGGTATTAAAAAAATATGGACAAAAATAGTCAGAATTTAATGTTTTTTTTTATAATAGAGAAAGATGCAATCATCTACCGAATTTTTATACTATAGCAACTTAGGTAAAAAAATTACAGATGTTTTACTAAGACATATTATTATGACGGTCGCTATGAAAATCAGTAAATTTTACTGGTTTTATATTTATATGACGGCACCGCTTTCTAACGAAACATAAACTTCATATCCTTAAGCTCTAAATTCATATTTGCTTACATATAATTTGAGGCTTTTGTCAATCCAATTTGAATATCACTATCTTTGTTTCCCCTCAGGTCCCAACCGCTCCCTCACAGAAGGCGGCGCGGGTCGCTCGGTGTGCCGCGTGGTGCGCTTCGGCAGCTCGGCCCAGCGCGTGTGCGCGGCCCTGGGTGCGCCCGCGCGCACGTACTACAAGGCCGACGACAAGATGCGCATACACCGCCCCACCGCGCGCAGGCGCCCTCCTCCCGCGTCCGACTACTTCTTCAACTACTTCACGCTTGGACTGGTGAGTATTGCACTACAGGATCACCCCCTTTTTTTTTTTTGAGGATGGGGAATCATCAAATGACTTCTCCCGCTCTAGGCGGAGCGAGAGGGCGTGTCAGACTTTTACTGACTAAAACCCACCCGTGTTTCTTCCGGTGCCCGTGAGCCGGGGCCGCGATATCCCTTTCGGACAAGCCCGCAACCCCAGCAGGCATTGGACCTTACGAACCCCATCAGTTGGTGCTGACATCTCTTTGAGGCGCGCGTGGAACACAGCGCGCCGTCGACCCGGGCCTGGTCCTTATCGGACGGCGAGCTACCCATTGCTCACCGTCCGCAAGCCCGCACAGGATCACCCCTGGGAACACTACTCCTGGCGCCCCCAAACATGGTGATACCAATCTTGCAACAGCAAACTAACAACCCTTACCGGGCGAACTTACCTTGGCGCCCTCAGATATGGTAAATCGACTTTGGCCACCACACTGGCAACCCCTCCCTGGCAATCCTTCGCCAGGCCCCACCCTGGCAATATTTCGCCAGGCCCCACCCTGGCAATCCTTTGCCAGGCTTCACCCAGGCAAGCCTTCTCCAGGCCCCACCCTGGCAATTCTTTGCCAGGCTTCACCCAGGCAATCCTTCGCCAGGCCCCGCCCTGGCAAACCTTCGTCAGGCGTTTGACCTCTTTTGGGTACGTTCGTTCCAAGATACAGCTCAACCAGGCAGGCTCTTTACACCAGACAAGAGCGAGTCCGAGAGTAGGCCCATTTATAAGACCCGAGAACCCAGGATTTCGCGCTCAGCTGTCGTGCTGGCGACCTCTAGATCAAGCTTGGCTAAGATAGCGGTACGATGGTATCGCTATTTTAGGTAAGCCAAGCTTGGAGCATCTCTGAAATTGTGGCTGTTTTATTTCAGAGATGTTTTGACATTACGGCACAAAACACGCTCTGTATATTGACGGCCGTCATTATATGATGGCATCGCATTCTTAGACCCAAGCTTTACGCAATATTATTTACTTATGCGGCAGAGAACCAAAGTTGAAGAATAAGCAAGCTGAAGTGGCAATGGGGCGGCCATATTGGCCGTAGAACCGATGACCGTTTAAAGTCCCCGTCACGAGAAGCTATAAATTTTGTAAACAAAGAACTTCTACTAAGTTTCGTAGCGACAATTCAATCGGCAACCAATAATACCAAATTCAATCAACTCAATACGAAACTAACGAGCAATTTCACTTGGTCGGGTTATATTTTAGCGATATAAAACGCTGTCGTCTAATGTTTTGTGGTACTGGATCTCAGGAGTCCGTAACTTAGTAAAAGTTCTTTGTTTAGAAAATTTATAGCTTCTCGTGACGGGGACTTTAGTCCGTTTCTAGGACGGCCTCAGGCTAGGCGGAACGACGGTCTTCGCGGGGTGATGAGAGTTGCCGAGAATCGAGCTGAATGGCGTGCAATTGGAGAGGCCTATGTAGATAATGATTTACATATGCGCATATTTTCAGGACGTGCTATTCGACGCTCGTACGCACCAGGTGAAGAAGTTCGTGCTGCACACCAACTACCCGGGACACTACAACTTCAACATGTACCATCGCTGCGAGTTTGAGCTCACCGTGCAACCCGACAAGTGAGCTCTTTACTTTTCATAAAATAGTGGGAACTTTTAGAATTACCAGGACTTGTAATGACAAAGAATTTACTTAAACCTGAAAACGTGAAACTATTGCTAAGCCCACATCATCTGTCTGTCTGTCACAGGGCTGCATTTTTTTAACTGTGTTGTGGGTAGCCAGAAATTTTCGCATAATAAATGTTACGATGGTAACTGTCATGGTAAGTAATAAAAACCGGCCAAGTGCGTGTCGGACCACGCACAATGAAGGGTTCCGTAGTTGGGATGAATTTATCCCAGGAACAAACTTAACGCTGTAGTTGAAAAACATGTTCTCCCATACGTTCCCCAACTCTCCTGTCGCCAGACTGCTGGAAGAAATTTCCGTTGAAATAAGTAGTATTTTAAGTAGTTCATGTATTTTTCTTTATTGAGTGTTTTGTGTGTACAAATGATAGGTTAGTTAGGTGTAAAAATTTAAAAACTCCCGTAGTACTTGAGTTCAGCCCGTGTCGACGGCGCGTTGTGTTCCACGCGCGCCTCAAAGAGATGTCAGCACCAACCGACGGGGTCGAAAGACCAATGCCTGCTAGGGTTGCGGGTTTGTCCGAAAGGGATATCGCGGCCCCGGCACACAGGCAACGGAAGGAACACGGGTGGATTTTAGTCAGTAAAAGTCTGACACACCCTCTCGCTCTGCCCAGAGCGGGAGAAGTCATTTGATGATTTCCCATCCTCAAAAAAAAAAAAAAAAAAAAAGTACTTGAGTTCAACTCGCTGGTTTCTTTTTTGTTCATTTATTTTACACTTCATTTGACGCGTCACGTCGGACACAACTGAAATTAAAAAGATTTTTTTGGAACCCATAACGTAAAAAGATAATGACTTACATACTGTAAGTCATTATCTTTTTACTACCAGTACAAATTAATCATCTCGACCGTGGCTAAGTAATAACTGCCGCACGGGTCGATTTATCAGGTTAAGCTACGCTTGCCGGGGTTGGTCTGTGGATGGGTGACCATCTTTACATAACGAGACTCCTCCGTGCCTCGGATAGCACATCAAGCTGTTGGTCCCGGCTGTCATTCGTGGATCTTTGACAGTCGTTACGGGTCGTCAGAAGCCCGAAAGTCTGACAACCAGTCTTATCAAGGGGTATGACCCAGTTACTGGGTTGTGGAGGTCAGATAGGCAGTCGATCCATGTAAAATACTAGTATCCAGCTGCATCCGGTTAGACTGGAAGCCGACCCCAATTTCGTTGGGAAAAGGCTACGCAGATTGATTGACTAATGAACCATCTCTATTTCCTCAGATGCGAAGCCAACTCTCTCGTAGAAAGTCGCGGCGCAGTGTGCATCACGGCGTACAGCAAGTGGGAGGTGGTGTCGCGGGCGCTGCGCGTGGCCGAGCGGCCCGTCGTGCTCAACCGCGCCTCCTCCACCAACACCACCAACCCGTTCGGCTCCACCTTCTGCTACGGCTACCAGGACATCATATTTGAGGTAGGGATTACTTAGAGGAAAAACAATCTACAGAACATAGTAGACATTTTTCTCTGCAAGCCCTAAAGTCAAAGTCAAATCATTTATTTCAAATAGGCTCTTGCAAAGCTCTTTTCAACGTCAAAAATTACAAAAAAAATTATTGATGTATTACGCACATAAGAGGCACTTTTGAACGACAAAAATTACAAAAAAAAAAAATTGATTCTAGTCGCCCCTTCCAAAAGGTAGTTTTCGTATGGAGAAGAATGGGCAAGAAACTCCACCGTTACTCTTTTAAAATGTTTTACAATATTTTGTATATGTAGGTACATTAGTTATATAATTATATGAGAAGACGATGCACCTAAAAAAATTAAAAAATACTATACCACAATAGGTAAAACGAATTTAAAAAAGCAATAACAGATAAATTAATTACTTATGTGATAGATTTTATTTAAAGTAAAACTAAGCCATTTTTAAGGTAGAACTAAGCCATTTTTACGGTACAACTAAGCCATTTTTAAGGTACAACTAAGCCATTTTTAAGGCAGAACTAAGCCATTTTTAAGGTAGAACTAAGCCATTTTTAAGGTAAAACTAAGCCATTTTTAAGGCAGAACTAAGCCATTTTTAAGGTAGAACTAAGCCATTTTTAAGGTAAAACTAAGCCATTTTTAAGGCAGAACTAAGCCATTTTTAAGGTAGAACTAAGCCATTTTTAAGGTAAAACTAAGCCATTTTTAAGGCAGAACTAAGCCATTTTTAAGATAGAACTAAGCCATTTTTAAGGTACAACTAAGCCATTTTTAGGGCAGAACTAAGCCATTTTTAAGGTAAAACTAAGCCATTTTTAATCTAGAACTAAGCCAATTTTAAGGTAGAACTGAGCCACTTTTAAGTTCAGGACAGGTAGTAATAGTTAAGAAACTCAAGTAGGGTTAGAAATCAAATGCCGCCTGATTCTGCCATTGAGAAAGATTTTTGTGTTCCAGTTTGAATAGCTAATGACGGTAAAATATGTATAAAGATTCTTAGTGAAATTGCCTGCTTTTAAGACTTAACATTCAGCTTTTTATCCAAGAATAAACAACACCTCCTTGGCTCACATGACCGTAAGATTTTGTGCCTTATTGGTCGCAAGTTAAGGATCATATTCTAATATCATGCCAATGCTTTCAGGTGATGTCCAACAACTACATAGCGTCGATCACGCTGTACCAACCCGAGGGCACGCGGCCACGTTACGCTGTCAACTCTATCGCGTGACATAGCCAGGTAATAAATCAACTTTATTTCTTTATTTGTTAGGGTTCATTTTAGATTGAATTTGAGTGACAGCTAGAATATATTATAGCCACTTTATTTACTGATTGAATGTTTTTTCGCTAAGCAGGGATCTCCAAGCAAAGGTAATAAATACACGTCCTGAACGATTTCGGTTGTCAGTCACCACACAAAACCTACGCCCGAGTGGTTCCCCACACAATCTCGGAAATGTTCAACTTTCTACATTAAAAACTACTTCAACCGGAGTGACTACATATCTTTACCACGAAGCACCTAAGAGGAAGCAGTATTTTCAAAAATGTGATAAAAAAAAACTGTGAAAAAAAAACTCGAAAAAAGTGAGTGACAGATCTCAGACGGTGTGTTAAGTCTTATTTAATTCCTTAGATGGACTTATATAGTTAATGTTTTTATTTTTAAGCTTAAATAAGTTGGTATATTTCAAAAAATGAACATTGGTTCTTAAATAATAGTCAAATGTGTTCTTGTAAGTTTTACTTTTTAATCTCATCGTGCAAGAATAAATTGTCTATGGCAAATTATTCTTGCACGGTGACCTCGGGATTATAATAATAATTAGAAAAAAAAAACATGGAAAAAAACTAGAAATAGACTGTGCTGTAAATATTTTTGAGAATTTGATGAAAAATTAATAATATGAAATTGATGTATTTTTTCTAAAAAGAAATGATTTTTCGATTGAGACATTAGGTAGGGCGAAAAATGTGTGAAAAAAAATGTGCAAAAGTATTTTGTCAGCACCACAGATTATAATGAGTAATTGTGTGTAGATATAACTTGTGTTGTCCAACATTCTGTATAATTTATTACTATCAGACATTTTATTTCTTACATATCTTAATTTAATAATAAAAAAAATGTTAACATTATTTATGTATTAAAATATTGACAGATATTTGTTATAAATTAATTTTATGCAACAGGAAAATGGCATAGTGTGCGCCTTTTCTGAATTTCTTAGAAATAATAGCTTTTGAGAGATGCTTGTAGAAAAAAAAATACACTCCCTTATTCCTAACATCGAGCCACCCTGCACTTTTTGTATAGAAGTCTATAACTTTTTAAATTGTCGTGAATTCAAATTCGGAACAATGACGACACCTAAATGATGGCCAGTATGCCGGCCGGCATCCAAACTGCATAAAAACTTTCTTTGACAGTTATCATTATTTTTGATGTTTTAGGCCTTTATACCTCTCTTGGAGTCGCACGGTGGCTCGATTTAAGAGTCCGGGAGCGTATTTTCTATAAGTAATGATTGCTGTACGAATGTGGGCGCGAAAGAAACACTTGAAAATAAAAATAGTCACAACGTTAATCTACGATAAATGGCTTCTTAAAATTTAAGATGTGGTCTTTTTAATAAGCATGTTTCTTCTGACGGCTCTCAAATACTGATTTTATGAAGTACAAAATTTATTTTTATTAAAAATAATTTACGGTATTTTTTTATCGTTTTTAAAATAAAATAGCAAATGGTGTCTCATTTTAAGTGACAAACCTTTTCGGAAATGACTTGTTGGTTTTTAAGAAATTGAAATTCAAGAAATACATATTTAGATTTTATTTTTGAAATTGTAATTTTTAAGATTAGGTTTTTTTAATTAGGATTATGGCTCCCGTACATACTGGTCAGCGTTGGGCATACTTCAAAGTTCAGGCGTTCTTTTAAAAATATATGATAATAATTATTTTAACGACTGTCATTGTTTAAAACTACGACCTGTAGATGAGCTTCAAATTTTTTCAACAAAATTTTTGTTTATTCAATTGCAAATAATATTTTAATAAGTACTGCTTAAATTGCGCAGTCCTTTTCAATTAAAAGTTTAGCATAGCGATAGCTTCTGAAAATCTTTGACTTGCATAAAATTTAGAGTTATTCAAGTAGGACTTGAGTAAAGGCGGCTTTAACCAATATCTTGCTAAACCATATACACAAATGGAATGATGGACGTTGGAGTATGTCTAAACCATGGGCCATAATGCAGTAGACATCATACAGCCATAGACAAAACTTGGCTATCAGATGACGCACGCTATTCTACGTATACTAAAAAAAAAACTTTTGACAACAAACCTCTTTGGTGACAAAATGCTTAAAATTTCTAGTGCCAATGACGTTTCGTTCAAAATTCATTGTCATTTCGGTAATAATGAGCTTATAGTAGGCTACAAAATGACGGGGGGCGGTTGTGATGTTTAACTATACTGCTGTTACGGCAATATGACACTTTAGCTTCGGTAAGGTTTAAATGTTGCTTAGATTTGCTTTTGAGCCGATTTTTTGCATAAAAAAATGACAATTGAATCCGCCATCTTTGTTTCCTAATTCCTAACTGTCATCAACAGATGGCGTTAGTAGTTAGAAGAAAAAAAAATGGCTACACAACAATACAATAATTATTTTAGTTATTTTCATAGCAATAACGTACCTAAAAAGCGGTTCAAAAGTAAAATTAGTATGTTTGTTCATGCACAATTTGTCACTTGTGTGATTGTCGAGTAATGGCTGTGGTGCCATATAACAAGAAAAAAAATTAAAAAATTGACATAATACAATAAAAAAAGTATTAAATTTAAGGTAGCTCTATGCTACGTTTCTAGTTTTGTGTGTGCGAATATTTTGACAAGGATAAGTAGCTGTTCCTAATGTAATTTAAGCCCTATTACATGGGACCTAAACATAACTAGCGAAACTACCTTTCGCTAGTTATGCTTACTAGGTACAGCTCTGCCTAACTCTTGGCATACACGCGTGATGTTATGGGAATATTGACTTTCTGTGTTGTCAAGATTTTTATCGACGCATCTATCAAGGATGGTTCAAGTTTATTTAAAAAACACTGCAAAAAAATAACGAATTTTTCGGTATTTGGGTACCAAAAATTAGGAAGAATGCAAGATTTCTTAATCTGTATCTGTTCAACATAAAAAAAAATCGGAAATGGCGGGAACTTAACTGTCAAAATACTCGCACAAACGTCAACACAATTATTTTTATATCGATTAGCTTATTTCGTCACTCGATGACGTGTATCGATTCATACGTCACTTAATGATTATATAACTATGTCAGCCTTGTTGGTTACGCGGTATTATCGCGAATTAAATTTCTTATGATTTTATATTTTATCTTTTTTTTTGCGACATCTTCGATGGTGCAGACAGCGTATATATTTTTTTTTTTTGCAAATATATTTGACATTTGTTGCCTTATGAGTTTATCTTTTAAATTAAAAAAAATCAAAGAGCTTATCCCATATAGAGGAAGATATAAAACAAAAAGAGAAAATATTATGTATTATAAAACTATCTCACTTATTCGACATAACAAAACTTTGCAATTATTTTCTAATGGGTTTTTCCATCAGGAACTTCTCAGTAGCAAACCTTTTTAGTAAAAAACAAAGCTAATTAAAATTCAAATAAAATTACGTCTGCGTAATCCGCTTCTTAAACTTGCAACGCTTTGATTTATCAACATTTCAATAAATGCCTCTGAATAAGTTTTTCGATGTTATTACGAGTTATTTATCTTTTTAAATTATTATTTTTCAAACACCAACTCACTGCCAATTTTTTGAAAGGCTGATCAACTCTGTCAAATATGATTTATTTATTTAATATTGATGGTGATTACTGTTGTGATTGCTTGTCAAAAATATTATATTTTCATCAAGGCACTTGACAATAAACGAATAAGAACCTTATCTTAAGCGGAGAGTGTTCATATTCGTATAAGCAAATTCGATCACCTATAAACCTTATTTGGTTAAAAATAAGGTTCGTATTCGTTGAAAACAGTAATTTAGGATATTATCGTAGAATCTAATTTAGTAGAATCTTGCCCTTAGATCCAGTGCGTCATTGAGATCACCCTTAGAAAGAGGTACTTAGTGACTGAAAGTTAATCGCTGCATTCACACTTGAAAAGATTCATAAACCGCCATCTTGACTGACGAATTTTGACAGTCATCTCTTTTGAGGAAAGAGATAAATTGTCAAAATTCGTCTTTCGTCGATCATTCAGTACCACCTAAACAAAGATCAGGTACTTTGACGTCAGAACTTACGGAATATATCTTTCACTGAAATCTATTCTGACAGCGATGATGTTATAGTGTACGTCAGAACTTACAGGCTAAGGAAAATATATCTTTCTCTGAAATCTATTCTGACAGCGGATATCAAAATATTGTTTCACACGTGTTTGATAACTTTGTTGATTATCTGTGCTTATTACATACAGGCTGGAAAAGATAAAGCGGGCAGTGGAGGGAAAATTAAAACATCGATGATAGTAAATTTTAATACTTAAAGAAAATCAGAAGAACTGCATTCACATATTTCGGTAAATTGCTTGCAAAGATAGAAACCAAAAAGAGTTCCAAAAACTCCATTTAAACTTCATTTTATGGCAGTTACAATTATCGGCAATGCTGCGGATAAAAATATCGTTTCTGAAGTTTAAAAAACACCAAGATATCAGCCAATCTATTCTGTAAAATCTCAACGTGAAAAATTAGGTGAAGTGAGCTTAAAAAGAACTGTCAATAGTGTCAATCCATAGCATCGGGTAGAATGACAGCTCAGCGGCCATAAACCGACCGGCTGATCTGAATTCGGTCGCTTTCCGAATAAGAACATAATCGCTCACAGCGCTGACATCAATAATTTGCGTTCCGATTTAGATGACACGATTGTGACACCTGACCGCTGTTACCAATTCGGAACGCTTGTGAACGCGCTCACAGTGCTCGGTCAACGTCAAAGCTTGCATATTATATTTCTTTGTATAAATATCACAAACTTCTTCTTCTCGTTTGGTTAGGTGGCGACGGTAGCCAGAAGCACTATTTCGAAAATAGCACGATAGTTGAAAGATATGATGCGACTCAAAACAAAACAGCACAACTGTCATATTTTACAGTGCTCACGGTGATATTAATTTATGGCATGGTCGACGTTATCGCAAGATGGCACATGTTATGACGTCATCTATGACGATTCGCGGGACATCGTTATTGCGCTCACGCTAATTCGGTACGGGTGTTAACACGCTCAAATCGATTACAGCGTAACTCGGAGCGCAGCCTAAATCGTTGCATTCGGGAAAATAGGTTTCATTTTAATTGGGTAATGTTTTATTCGACTTTTAATTATTTTCCCTCCGCTGATGTGTCAAATTTTTATCAATCTTGTTTATCCCCAGACATCATCACCAGATATGGTATCCAAAACGTGACAGATATTAAAATTTTAAAGATAAAAAGTTGATTCATAGTCTGGTTATCTCAAGTTATCTATATTGTTCTAAAACATGGAAGGTATCTACTCAATTTCGGGTATATAAAGATTTTAAGCACAGCTGATATTGACAGCTTGTAAGTAATCGAGATATTAATGGAATTATTTTATCACATTACGAATTTTATAATTTTTATTAAACTTTATCTTTGAAAGGGAATCCAATGACAATTACATCATATTTGTATAGCAAAACTTTTTTTCACGAAAAATTTATTTTTTTTCTTCTGAAAATTACAGATTCATTTTCTTCTAAATTGTTTGTGTTTTGATAGAAAATGATTACTGATTCATGATGGATAAAAACATAGCCCTTCGTTGCAGTCGGGTAAAAATAAATAACTCATAACAACATCAAAAGCGAAACAAAAGAGGTACTAAAAAGGCTGACATAAGAAACTCGTATAATATAACTATAGCTTGTGTATTATACGTGTAGTAGCGTTATATTATGCATTTAGAAATACATAACAGCCTTTACGATAAGTGGTTACAAGGCCCACGTGTGTTTAGATTATATAAAGGGACATAGACCACAAAGAAAACTTACTTAAACTTAATAAAAATGCTCGTCCGCTTGCGGAAAAATTACTAAAACAGCACCCTAATTGAGTAACATATTCAATCACAATCGGAGGGTATTGAAGGAAACTCCCAATCCATTGCTTTATACGTTTGTAAAAATCGTCTGCTCAACAACGTTAATAACGCAATGGACGTGGGTGAACTGTCAAAATGGAAGGCATTGCCATCGATTGCAATTGTTTGTATGTTACGCAATTACCACGCTGGTTAGGGACAAAATACTAAGCGGAATTCCGCGCGCGTTTTACGGTCAGATTTGTAACTAGCCTTAACGACATGGATTCAATTTTCATGTAATATGGTGCTGAAAAAGTTATAATTATAACACACTTTGTATGTTCTACTCGTTTTTAATTAAAACTAAAGCAATGATCTCGTATCGTATTTCGATCTCTCGGCCCACAGTGTGTTTGAATTATTATTTTTTCTTCGCCATTTATACGGACCAGGTTTTTTAGTTTAAAAAACGCATGCGGAATGACTTACCACTGACTAACGAAACAAATATATCGAATATAAAAAACTGTGAGGATTTTATTTTATTTATAACCGAATAAAATGAAAATCCACACATTTCATTTGATAGTGTTAAAATGCAGACCTCGAAAACATTTGGTACGCGACGGCAAAGTAATATTAATCGCTTAATATTTTATTTATATTCAATCAGAACTTATTTTAAACACTTGGAAGAAATTGTACTCTTTTTCTCGTAAGCCATTTTCATGTCATTTGATAATTAAAATTATTAATATTATGTTTAAATATAAGTTTAAAGTTGTATCTTATTTATTGATTTTCCCGCCGTATCTAACATTAAAATTTTGACTTTTAATAAATATTTTTTCTAGCTTATACTTATCGATATTTTTATAGCTTAACATGTTTGAAATCAAGGCGGAATTTCAGCAAAATAAAAACATTTTTTTTACTTATGATTATGTAAAAGCAAAATAAATCAGTAATTATATTTTTGTGCTTTTTGTAAGAAAGTACTACCAGATCTGTTATCGGCTGTATATATGGTCTATTAAACTTTATATAATTTAAGTGTTTATAATTTAAGTAGTAACAATTATAAAGAGGCATAATAAATAATTTTATGTAAAAAATAATTTGGATATTGGTGTCAGCATCTGGGCTAGTGAGAGAAAATTATGGAAATTTGTGTTCATTGAGGCAAAAAATATCCTGCATACCATTTGCCGCCAATATTGGCTTTAAATGCCTTTTTGCCCTAGGCAAATGTTGGCATCAATATTTGTCATTGCATTACCAATTTATTGTGAGTTGCAAGCCTTGTCTCCTATAGCCAATGTTTTATTTCCTATGGTGTTGTAAAATTGTTGATGGAATCGTTTTGTTAACTGTTATTGCTTTAGATACAATACATTCGTTTATACTTTATTTGACCGAATTAGATATTGTGTAGCCAAAATGAACGAACATATGAGTCGAAAGAGACTTATTTCCTTCAGACTGGTTTTTTGGTCTCGTGGTCGCAAGCGTTACTGCTGAGCATGAGGTCCTGGGTTCGATACCCAGGTCGGGCAGTGTTATTGGGTTTTCTATCAGGAATTTCTCAGTAGCAGCCCGGAGTCTGGATTAGCAATAGGCTCGCCCCCTATTACATGGGACTTAAACATAATTGGCACAATGTTGGTGTACTATAAGTGCACTTCTGCCTAACCCTTCGGGATTACTGGCGTGATATTACGTTTAACATTTGTTTTAAACTTCGAACACTCGTAAAGTTTACTGGTAGCAACAGACTGTTTTTTTTTTCGTTTAAATGTAAATGATATTAATTTCTGTTAATTGGTTAATAAAAATGAGAACACTTTTACACGTCAAAATAAAATAATGTTTTAAAAGTAGATGACTTCAGTTCTAACAGACTACTCTGAGAAGAAAGATCGAAACAAACTCAGAGGTCACACTCTCTTTTAAAGTCCAGCTATCTAATTGCAAAAAAAAAAAACTGTTTCATTTTGACAGTTCAACAACATTCATTGCGTTATGTTGTTGAGCAGATATTTTTTCGAACTTATGAAGCAATGGATTTTCAAATTGTGTTTGATCGTGTATTACGCAATTAAGGTGCAGACATAGTCTTGTCTGGTCAGGCCATAAGAGGACCATGTAGATTTGTGTCTTTTGAGAACCACACAGATTTGAGCAGACTTGTCCAGTCAGTGCACGCATTTATCAGTAATCGTGTAGCTCAACTCAGAACTTAAGTAGCTCAACTAGGATTTTATAACGACACCCGTTATGTCTGTAAAGTTTAGTTAATTTTGTCTGTATAAGAATTGCCTTTATTGGCATTTGAATTTTCGAGGAATGCAAAGCGGATTCTGTATCTATCAGGCGACTTAGATAATAATGATAGTAATCATGCAGGTTTTATGTCATTAGGATATATAACGTGACGTCATTAAAACAATTGACTATTTTATCCACACACGTGACGTATGATAAAAATATAATCAGCCAATCAGGTGATTTATAATTATCAAGTTGTTATTTTTTCATTAATAATGAGTTTTTTTAATTGATAACTACTTTACTCTCGATATCAGCCAATCAGGTGATTTATAATTATCAAGTTGTTATTTTTTCATTAATAATGAGTTTTTTAATTGATAACTACTTTACTCTCGATATTAATGGCTGGATGCAAAATTACCTACCTAATTATTTGACTTTTAATAAGTTGATAAATAAATTGCAGAGTTACCGAGTGTTATAACGGTGACTTGAGACAACGCAAGCACTCGGCAATAAGTGGCGCATACGACGCGTTGCGCGCGTCGTATGTCCAGCCAGTAATAGGACTCGCCCATCAAGGAGCGCTGCCCCAAATTAGGCGTATTATTAATTTATTATACATAAAACAAAAGGTATTTTAATAAAACACGTATACTAAAAGATAAATAATTAAATTATCTCGAAAATGATGGTTTCGGAAAAATACGCTTGGTAGATTTTGCGTGATTCTCAGTTTTTTATCTGCGTCAGACATAACTTTACAAATAATTTCACTATGTAATATAAACATAATCTCAAATATTCATACATTACGTTATTAAGAAAATGCTCTAATTTAACATAATATTTTTTCCAAATCATTAACACTACTCATTTAGACGTGATCTTCAGTATAAAATAATTAAAAGTCGGTTATCGTCGCCTTAAATACGACCTTTTTGAAATATGCTGTATAACTAAACAGCGAAAAATGTGACGGCTATTTGCGACGTTGCCAACTTTCAGAAGTGGAGCAGTGGTGGCCCGGTGGTAACAGCCGCGGCCTACCAGTGGTAAGTCGTAGGTTCAAAACCTGACAGGCCCTTTAGTTTGTGTAAATTATTTCATCACCACTGCTCTCAAAACGGTGAAGGAAAACATCCTGAGGAAACCGGCATGTCCTAGAACCAAAAATTCGAGAACATGTGCCATCTACCAACCCGCACTGGGCCCGCGTGCTGAATTACGGCCCACTCCCTCTCACAGAGAGGAGGCTTGTGTCCCAACAGTGGGAATATTAAAGGCTGATTATGCAACTTTCAGACTGTGCATTCTGAATCAATCTCTTTTGTCAACTGTTTCATTTATAAACCAAATACTTACTATGACCTACCTTTTGCTTGGTGACAAAATTCACAGATACATCACTAATTACTCCTATCCAAGTGTCAAAGGTTCAGAGGCCTGCCACTGCAATTAACTCGAGGGCACTCCATACACAGAACATCGCTGGCCTTATAGACTGGTGAATACAGGGCAAATTAAATTATTTAGTAAAACTCCGCAGACGTGACAACTATCAATATCCAATCACGATAAAACAAAAAAAAATTGTGATACTGAGAGGTTTATACATAAAGTGGGCAACATCGCAAATAGCTGTCAAATATTTCGCTGTTTTGATTATTTTGGCAATATTACTGTATGGAAATAAGAAATATGGCAAACTAGTGAACTAAAATATTGATTAAGAAATGCAATGATTAATATCGTAACACCGAATATTTAGTATTGGATGTAAAAAAAAAAAACTTTCCAAATGCCTTTTTTACACCTTAAATGGTTATCAACATCAAATTCAGTGATATAATTGCAATCCATTATTAATAATCTAGTTCACTAGTTAGCCATATTTCTTATTTCCATACAGTAATATTGCCAAATTAAACAAAACAGGTAAATATTTGACAGCTATTTGCGACGTTGTCAACTTTTTGGATTAGTGCTCTTAAAATATCTATTTTTCAATTCTAAAACTGGGTGTCGGTAGGTAACGGTAGTTTTACAAGACATATAAAAAAAAATACATCAGATATCTTATAAGTTATAATCATTACATACCATATGTACCATGTCCATAATAAAAGTTATTACTTATTGTTTAATATTTTGTATCCTCAGTAATGCGCCCGCGCCGACCCGAAATAAATTGGGATAAGAGCAGGAGAATGATTTTCCTTCCTCTCTAATTGAGGATATTCAAATAACAAATATCTATTTGCGGTCAAATTAAGTGTAAACGAAAAATATAATAGGTGAGATCCGTAACGTAAAATTGTAATAATAATGTTATGTTGCTGTAGTTGAAAGTTATTTCATTAGTAAACCGTAGTCGTGGCAAATCACGAGCGCGCATCATTTGACGTATGTCACTGTCATAAGTGTCAAATTTATATGATACCCGCTCGTGTAACTGTGCGCTTGCACTGGCGAAACATCGCAACAAAACATGTTGAAATCTCTACTTCCTGTCAAAAATTTTATGGAAAATTGACAGATCCTATAGATTACAACATGTTTTGTTGTGCATGTTTCGCCAGTGCAAACGCACAGTAGCGCCACAACTAAGCATGTTCAATGTGTGGCTAAGAATTTGAATTTTACTGTCAAGAAGGTATTTTATCAATTTTAGTTCTGTAGCAATAAAACGACATAGTTTCACGGAAATGTATGATATTTCTCTATTACTATTTAAATATTATGCATTCATCACAGTACTATAAAAAATTGAAATACCGTGACATTTTTATTACCTTTTGT
The DNA here is from genome assembly GCA_947364205.1 of Agrochola lota. Taxonomy (NCBI): domain Eukaryota; kingdom Metazoa; phylum Arthropoda; class Insecta; order Lepidoptera; family Noctuidae; genus Agrochola; species Agrochola lota. The sequence continues at coordinate 11,356,243 of OX376239.1, read as the reverse complement.
ATTTACTGTTTTTCGTTTATGGGTGTTTTATGTTCGATAAATAACAAGAAAAGATTGTGCCTTTTTTTTCTTCAAAATACCGATATACAATTCTTAATATTTTACACACTTTGCAAACTGCAGAGGCTACTAAATATCGTTTTGATACCTTTTTGTTATGAGCTCTAGGTGCCAATTAGGTACTTGCATCTGTGAACTGTCATTTAAAAATTAAGAATTACAGCTCACACTTAGCAACTAAATGGCAAAGAACTCATATTATGGAAAAATTTATTAAATGGGATAATAAATCCCATTTCATAAATTTTGATCCTTGCAACACTTAACACCGAATTTCAACTATAGCAACATTGTCTTCTCACCTTAAAATGCATAGAAGCTGGGCATTACACAAGAAGCTGTGAACCTATGATAGAATTGTTGTGAATAAGGCACAAACTGCTTGTGCTTGATATCGAGCTTAATATTGCATCTGTAATAATCTATTGCATGTGGGGATTTATTTTCCAAACTTATTGAGGTCCGATTTCACTAAACCCTGTTATACAAGGTGACAACCTTTATAAACGTTACATAAAGTTAAGCGAAGTTTAAACTTCACAAAAATTATGGTTACGCTGACGTTTAAGCATAACATATTATCTTTATGCAACTTTTATAAACCATTTTGATGGACTGTTTTTCGTAGTTAAACAGTACCTACCTACGTCAAATGTCATAACGGGTCATTTGAGAGCGTTCACCCAAAAAGTTAGCAATGTCGCAAATAGCTGTCAAATATTTACCTGTTTTGATTAATTTGGCAATATTACTGTATGGAAATAAGAAATATGGCTAACTAGTGAACTGGAATATTAATAATAAATTGCAATTATAACACTGAATTTGATGTTGTAACCGTTTTAGGTGTAAAAAAGGCCACTTGGAAAGTTTACAAATACTTAAAAAACAAAAAACTAAAACTAAATATGCGGTGTTACGATATTAATTATTGCATTTCATAATCAATATTTTAGTTTACCTACTAGTTAGCCATATTTCTTATTTCCATACAGTAATATTGCCAAAATAATCAAAACAGCGAAATATTTGACAGCTATTTGCGACGTTGCCCACTTTCTGTTTACACGCTCATATTAACTAACAGAGTTTGGTGAAATTGGGGCTTAGGGTGATTTCCGCCAAAACGGAGTGGAGAAATGTCTTGATGACGTCTTTGTTTTTCACTGGGATTATTACTGGACGGTATTTTATTATTGACATTTTCATGATTCCATGATGTCCAGGAAAATAAATGCTCACATGCGAATACAAATAATTTACTTAGGAACATTTAAAACTGCCTTTCTAAGCATTATAGCAGTTTCATTACCTGCTTTTGTTTTTAGCTAAATTGTTATATAGTTTGACAATGTAAGCGATTTAAAAGAAATCATGTGATCGTCATCAAAATTGTAAAAATCCCGTTTTTTATATTCCAGTCATATGGGTACAAAGAGGAATGTGTCTCAAAAAATACCAAAAAATCTAAATAAAGGATTTCATACCGAGTTTGAGTTTTATTTATCCAGCCGATCTATTGTGTAGAAATTTTACCGTGAGTCCGTGCGACTTATGTAAAGTGAGCTGTCAATTGTGTCAAACCCTAGCAAGGGAAAAATGGGAGTGTGACTGACACTGGCATGGCCACCATCCGGGATTTTAATTTTAATAACACAAAAAAATTGTCGCTAATTAGTCGACATTTGTCGCCAAATATCAGAATTTGTCGGTCACTAGTTCGAAAGTTATAAGAGTTTATAGGTGGCCGATCTGGGGAGCATCTCCCCAGCTTGGCCCAATTGAATTTCAAACGTCCACGTCCATAAAATGTGTGGAAATACGTGCACGTTAACGTTATCGTGGACGGCAACCCTTAATTACTCGCACATAGGAATTCACATAAATACTCGCATAGTGGCTCAGTCTGTAGAGAAAACACTAAAATTTGTATACAAATATTGTTTTTTTTATTCTAAATGAAATAATGCGCACGTCCCCGCACTAGTGCGGGGATGAAAAGTAAAAGCACGCGTTTTAAATACCCCGTATGGTAAACCTAAAATCGGTGCCATAAGAGCCACTTTACGAGCAAATGTGTTGAAAAAATCTTGTAGTTTGCCCTGCAATGGAACAATAACAAGTAAGTACCTAAGGATCATACAATAATGTCCTATTTCTAGTTGCTTGTAGACACAGTAATTTTTTTATTATTTAATTTTAACCTCGTCTACTTTTGGTTTTCATATTCATAAATCCTGCATAGCTAACTTTTGGGGTTACTGTAATGTAATGAACCGTTTAATTTTTTATGGACATTCTGTCCCTCTGCATATTACCGGAAAAGTTACAGTGGCTACGTTTTTTGCTGAAACTTTTCAACCTTATTAAGGTGAGTTGAATCCCTTGACCTACATAGCAGCTGGCTGGTAAAAAAGGTGTTAATTTTTCATTAGCACATCATGAGTTAATCTCCCTTTATTGGAACTGCCTGCAAGACCTATCTGTCAATGAGGCGCCTGCCCCACTGCCGACGAAGAAACTACTAGCTATTAACAATTTTCTCGCTCAAGAAACGTACAAAATATTGCAGGTCCGGTGTAAATAAAAGTTAATTATAGTTGATCGATCACACCGCCGCCCGGCGAGTACTCGTTTGTCGCAGCGACAAGAGCTGCCAAAAAGAGTACTCGCTCAGCGACGCTAGCTTGGCGGATAAAACATTCGCTGATTCGCGGTGGGTACTTACGCACACCAGCGAGTAATCGCTCGTCACCGCCGCACACTCGCTGCTCGTTCCTCGGTAGGGTCAGCAACTCGTTATTTAGTTCTTAACCCTACTCGCTTCTCGTTGATCGCCGGCGGTAGGACAGGTGCCTAAAGGTGTAAATTTTTCATTAGCACATTTTGAGTTTATCGCCCTATAATTGGCGTTTCTGGAAAGACGGGTATTATGACAGATTTTTTAGCTTGGAATTAATTTGGAAAAACACCGTATGTACAACATAACATAATATCTATATCATAATAATATGCGTTGTTGCCGCATCGTACAGCTTCATGAATACATCCACACACCGAGCGATTGATTTGGCAGCGATGGAGAGCGTTAAACACAGCCCAGTGCTCGACACTGTTGCATGCTTTCTCATAGTCAACAAAAGCTAAACACTAGGGCCGGTTGTACTCTGAACTCTTCTCCATCATCTGTTTTACAGTGCGGATGTGGTAGATGGTGGAGAAACCACTCCGAAAACCGGCTTGTTCAACGGGCTGCCGATCGTTTAGTTGGCGGGTGAGACGGCTGCATATAGTTTTAACAAACAGCTTATAAATTTGGGAAAGGAGAGATATAGGATGGTAGTTGCTAAGGGTTGAATGGTCTCCTTTCTTATATAGGATAGCTACTGTTGCCTTCTTCCAAGCATGTGGCGGCGTGGCATTGTAGAGGACGCTGTTAAAAAGTTTAACAAGAACTTGTAGTACGGGTTGACACCAGCACGCAGCAACTTAACCGTGATACCGTCCTCGACAGGTGTTTTTCCACTCTGCACTTACGAAAGTGCCGTTTCTACCTCGCAAGCCATGATATTAAGTAAACTTTCTGAGCTTCGGTGCTCTATGGCGGAGCTCTAGAGTTGTTATGTGGTGACGTTGGTTCTGCAGATTTTGAGGCATAAAGTTTTTCGTAGAATTTCTCCACAATATTTAATAATTGATTGCGGTCTGTAGCAATCCGACCATCTTCTGCTCTTAGTTTCAGGATTTGTTGTGCACTTGTATTTATTTTCCTCCTAAAGATTGCCGGCCCTCTATACTGTTCTATTGCATTTGTAATTATTTTTGTGTTATGTTTATGAGTGTCCCTTTTAATTTATTTACTTATCTGCCCATGAACTCTGTCTATTGCTCTTTGATCTTGAATGGTGTACTGTTGCATGGATCTTCTTTGTTCAATAAGGGCCAAGGTTTCAGGTGACAGTTTATCTTCTTTTTTGCACACTTTGCCAAGATGTTTTCATGTAGTTTCAGTTATGGCTGGAATCAGCTCGTTTAGCTGATTCCAGGTTCGATTCTTCATGTCCCTGGAATCGGTTAGTCAGTTCCAAAGTATAGTCTTCTTGAAGTGAGAGTATTTCTGGTTTCTCGCACTTAGGATTTGATCTTCGTATCATTTTTGTTCTCTCCTTCTTTAAATCGAACCTATAAGCCGCTCTGACCAGACGATGATCGCTTCCGGCCTTAAAGCGAGTGAGGACAGAAACATCGGTGACTACATGTTTATGTGAGTTTATTATGTAGTCAACCTCGTTCTTGGTCTTTCCATCTGGGCTCGCCCAAGTCCTTTACCTTGACAGTCGCTTTTTAAAAGATGTGTTCATTGCGTACATGTTCTTTTGTTTCAGAAAAAATTCCAGAGTTTGCCCTCTTCTGTTACGCAGACCAAGGCCGAATCCGCCGTTGGAGCTTTCGCTTGTGAGCGGCTGGCCAACTCTTGCATTAAAGTCCATAATGGTGTAAAAATGTGACAGTGTATCGGCAAGGGCCTTTTCGATATCTTCGTAGAAAGCGTCCACCTCTTCGTCCGGATGTTGGGATGTGGCATAGATTTGAACGATTTTAAGAGAGTATTGGTCATTCAGTTTCAAAATAACAAAACAAACTCTTGGTGAGATGCTTTTGATATTTTAAACCGATGAGGCTATCCTCCCATTAATGATAAATCCTACACCACCGTATGAGGTATCTTCGTGATCTTTGTAATAGAAAAGGTGATCTGATTGTAGTTTTAAGAGCTCTTCACCCTTCCGGCGTACTTCTGATAGACCTATGAGGTTCCATTTGATGGATTCGGTCTCAACTTGTAATTCCAATAATCTTTCGTCCGTTCTTAGCGGCCTGGCAATGTAACACGCCAGGGTTAGGGTCGTTGGGTTGTGACAGCTGGGCGACATCCAGAGATTCTTAGCACCCTCTGCCCCGCCGTATCCAGAGCCGCTGTCCGAACTTGGAATAGCGGGGCTGCTGGGTACTGAGGGCCGGGGCTTTTTGGCATTGTTTATTTTTAAAGGAGGGGTCTGGCAATAGAACGCCACGCTGGCCAGTGCGTCTTAGCGAGTTTTTCATCATATCCCCGTTCGTCCGTCAGCAGGGGTACCACGCGCAGGTGAGGTTTGACTTGGGCGGCAAGGTTTATGCCACCCCATTACCACCGAGTTTATCATAAGGAAAGTAATTAAACATTAAACGGGTTTTATTGATAATTATTGTAATTTATCATTCAAGGGATGCATTCAAAATTTTGTTTGTGGTGTCCTGGCCTCACAAGTAGCTACCGCTAATTATTTTACGGAGTCCATGGTACGTCCGCACTGCACGAAAAGTCAGTTCAAAGTAATTTTTTAACGCTCGTTCATACACTCTGTTGAAGGCGGGAAAAATTGCGCTAGGCGTTTTTTTTTCGCCGCGATTTTATTTGTCCGTGCGAATGTGCGCTCACTCTCACTTCAGTTGTCATGCTACGTCACAGTTGTACTCTTCAATTTAGCAACGTTATAATTCGTTGACGTTTAGAGTTTGGGCTCTTTACAATTGACAGATTACAAAATATTATATTATTGTTATAAATCTTACAAAAAAAAATGTAAAAAGAAACAGTTACATCTACGACCAGAAACTATAGTAGAATCTCTCAATCTCTCTCTCTATCTCTGTCTTATTGCATAAGTTTTCAATAGTATGTATTCCCGGGAGAGGGCACTGGCTCTTGTAACACAGGTTAACCACCTAGCACAAGTGTCAGGGACTTCACGCAATTTGTATCCACTTCTTATGTAATAAAGATTATTATTATTATTTTGGTAAACAAATTTTGTTTCTTAGCTCTTTGGCTAGTTTAAGCTACATTAACGGGCCAAGCCAAGTCAATGTAGCGTGTGTGCGTGTGGTGATGATGAAGTTTTATGTGGAATTAATGTTATGAGGAGTGATTTCATTTTCCTCAATTTGCATGAACTTTCTGACTATTCTGCAGGTGTTTAATATTGCGGCTTTTTGGAGTGTGATGTAAGTTGAGTCTTTCAGGTCTATTAATTTAAGGCTGTGGTGGAGGTGATTGGGTATAACACCTGTTGTGGAGACAACAATGGGTACTACGTAGACTTTTTCTTGCCTCCAAATTCTGGTCACTTCCTCTTTCAGTTCAGCATATTTACTAATTTTCTCACCTATTGTTTTTTGTAAATTATGTGTATTAGGAACTGCAATATCGATGAGGTATGTGACTTTATTAATTTTATCTTGAAGGGTTATATCTGGTCTATTATAGTGAACGGTCCGGTCGGTTAGTATGGCGCGATCGTAATAGAGTTTGTGTGTGGTGTTTTCTAGGATTATTTGTGGTATGTACTTGTAATAAGGAGTGTTTGTATCTTGTATAAGTTTATATTTAAGTGCTAGTTTTTGATGTATGACGTTTGCTACCTGATTGTGTCTGTGTGTATAGTCTGTTTGTGTGAGTGTTGTGCATGCCCCTGTTATGTGTTGTATGGTCTCTGGTTGGCTGTGACATTTGCGGCATTTATCGTTTGTTATTGTGGGGTCTTTTATAATGAATTTCCTGTAGTTTTTAGTATTTATGATCTGATCCTGTATTGCAATAATAAATCCCTCGGTTTCCGGAAATAAGTTACCGATTTTAAGCCATTTATTTGACGCCATTGTATCTATATGAGATTGTTCTAGATCATGGGGGTGCCGTCCATGCAACACTTTTTTTTTCCAGTCTTCCAACTTTTGTTTATGTGGGTCGTTATTGCTAGTGTCTTGTGTATCTATCTGTTCGTGTAGGTTAAGTGGGGTATATCTGATATCGTTCATAATTACGGCTTTATGAATGTTGCTTGTGTGTGATAAAAGAATGTTCTTAGTTTGGCTACCTGTTTCTGCCAAAGGTTATGGACGTCTATAAGGCCTCTCCCTCCGAATTGCCGTTTGATGGTCAGTCTTTCTATTGCAGATTTAGGGTGTAGGTTATTGTGTTTAGTGAGTGTGGTGCGTGTTGATCTCTCTATTTGCTGGATGTCAGTCTTTGACCATTTAATCACTCCAAACGAGTATGTTAATATAGGGATCGCATAGGTATTCAATGCCTTTATTAAATGTTTTCCGGAGAGTTGAGTTTTACATACTGCTATCACTCTTCTTTTGTATTCGGTGTTTAAGGTGTGTTTTATTGCTGTGTGGTCTATTCCTTTGAGTTGATTGTACCCTAGATATTTATATAAATCCGTTTGTTCCATAGCTGTGATTGTGTTGGTATTATTAATAGGATAGTCACCCGGTTTTATTTTGCCTCTTATTATATGAACTGTTTTGCATTTATCTAATCCGAATTGCATGTTTATGTCTTTACTGAATTCTGTCGTGATATCTATTAATTTTTTCATCTCTTTTTCAGACTTTGCGTATAGTTTTATGTCGTCCATATAAATAAGATGTGAGATTACTGTTTCTTCTCTGGTATGTTTAAATAAATATCCGGCTTCGCAGCGATGAAGTAGGTGGGACAGAGGATTCAGAGCAAGACAAAACCACAAGGGACTTAGAGAATCTCCCTGATAAATACCCTTTTTTATGGATATTTGTTGAGTGGTGATAGTGTTGTGTCGATGATTTAACTGGAGTGTAGTTTTCCAACGGGACATGATGTTCTGTAAGAAGTCTATTATTTTTGAGTTTATTTTATATATCTGTAATATTTGAATGAGCCAGGAGTGGGGAATACTATCGAATGCTTTTTTATAATCTATGTATGTGCAATGTAGGTTTCTATTTTTTGTGGCAGCATGTTTGTGGATTATTGAATCTATAACAAGTTGCTCTTTACATCCCATGTGGCCTCTTCTGCATCCCTTTTGTTCCTCTGCTATTATGTTATGATGTTCTATGTGTTTATTGATTTTTGTAGTTATTGCTGACGTTAGGATCTTGTATATTGTGGGCAGGCATGTGATTGGTCTGTATTGAGAAGGTTGTGGTGAGTATTGATTTTTAGGCAACATATACGTTATTCCTGTAGCAATAAAATCAGGAATGTTTTGTTTCCCTAAGATGATTTCTGTTAAATTTTTAGCTAAAACTTTGTGTAATGAGTCTAATTTTTTATACCAGTAATTATGTATTTTATCAATACCCGGGGATTTCCAATTGTGTAGTCTTGCTGTAATACTACCTATGTCAGACTCAGTTAATTCAACGAATTCCATTTCTTCTAGTGAGCTCCATTTAGTTTCTTCATCTGTTATCCAATCAGATTGTGCGTTATGTTGCACTTGCTCTTGCCATATGCTAGACCAAAATGTTTCTAGTTGTTCCGCAGTTGGTAGTTCAATGTTGTTTTCGGCTGTCGGTGTTTCGGTATCTGTTTGTGGTTTCTGTAATTTTCTGTAGAAATTCTTTTCGTTCGTAGCAAATAAGGAGTTATCGTTTTTACGTTCTTGGGCTTTCTTGTATCTTCTCAACCTGTGTACTTTTAGGGATAATTTCTGTTTCAATGTATCCAAAAACTCTTCTGGTTTTCTATTGTCATTTTCATGTCTAGTATGAGTAGCCATGTTTTTAAAAATTGTTTCTACTCTCTTTACTACTTTATGTGATCTATTGTTGTTAATGTATTGAGTTAGTCTACTACAGTCTGCTCTAAGTTTTTCTATATCTTTTTCGAGTCTTTGCTGCCATGCTGGTTTGTTAACATTTCCTTGTCGTGTGGTGCCTGTGTATTCTGTGATTTTAAAATTAAGTTCTTCGGAAATAAGTAAAGCTGTGCAATATATCAGGGTATGTACGTCTATAAGTTGAGTTTCTTCGCTAAGATATTGGTTAAGAATATTTAGATTAAATAAATTAACGAGGTGAAAAAGTTTTGGTGTGTACCTGAGCTTGGGTAGTTTTGGTCGAGCTGCCGGGTCCATGCCAGAATATTGAGTGAGAGCTGTTTTAAATTTATCCTGTATTTCTTGGATACGCGTGTCTGTGTACTGATTTTGATTGTTATCGACTAGGGTTTCTATTTCATTTTCTAACATTATTGTTATACTTTCGGTTTGCGTGGATATATGCGTGGTTTGTGAATTTGCGTGTGATTGAAAGTATGGTTGGGATTGTGTGATTGGTTGTGATTGAGTGTACGGCTGTGGTTGTTCTTGTGGGTTATGTTCAGTTGTGTTTTGTGTTAATGCGATGATGATGGCGCCTTCAATATTTTCTGATTCTTCTAGTAGTTGTGTACGTACTTCGTCTTTTAACTGATCTATTATTTCTTGAGACAGAAGCTTATTTCTTACTATTGTTCTTCTTTGATCTGAAATTCTTTGTTCTGTAACTGTAATCTCTGGGTATTGACGTGTAAAAAGTTCATGCAGTTGTTGTCTGTAGGTGGTCATGTCGGTCTCTAATTTAGTTATGTATAGATAAGTTCGCATTATTATTATTATTTATTATTATCTAATATAAATTTAATTTGGTTTCATCGTATTTTTAAACAAGAAAGTGTCATCTAAAAAACCCCTTTTTATGATTTGTTTATCTTTATTTAACTACTTAAACCTTTGGAGTATAGGTAGGTACATAATGTGTAAATAATTTCCCGTGAAGCATTCGTTCCACGTCATGTAGAACGTCACGTCATTATTTATTTAATAAGTACATCTAAGAGACGTAGGTAATACTTATATACTCGTAGTTTACATAGTTCGTTGAGTGAAAGACGACTAACAATTTGTATTTACGAGGCAGGTGTGAGTGGAAACACCGGGCGGGGACGTACTAGAAGGACATATTTTTATAGTCACCGTATTGGTGATGTTCTTCAGAAAAGTCAGGTGCTCGCAATCGGCGTGCGTGTATAACCGCACACGTAGAATGACAACCATAGAAACAGGTTTTCTACGGGTTTTGTCGACGGAAGAATAGACAAAATGACAGATTGTGATTGTTTATCTGTCATTTTGTCTATACTTCCGTCGATAAAATAGTCTAGGGAAGTTACGCCGAATTTTAGGCTAACTTTGCATTAATTTAAAACAGCGTTTTTTTTTCATTTCACGTGTAGGGTATGGTCAAGGGAGTATGTTAAACTGTATACCGTAAAATTTGGTACAAAGCAACGTCTTACAGCACAGATAAAGGAAAAATTGCGAAAAGCATAAATTTTTATTTACATCAATCAATCAATCAATCTGCCTAGCCTTTTCCCAACTATGTTGGGATCGGCTTCCAGTCTAACAGGATGCAGCTGAATACCAGTATTTTACATGGAGCGACTGCCTATCTGACCTCCACAACCCAGTAACTGGGTAATACGATACCCCTTGGTAAGACTGGTGTCAGACTTTCGGGCTTCTGCCGACTCGTAACGACTGTCAAAGATCCACGAATGACAGCCGGGACCAACGGCTTAACGAGCTTTCCGAGGCACGGAAAGCACGTTAAGCACGGATTCTCGGTATGTAAAGATGGTCACCCATCCACTGACCAACCCCGGCAAGCGTAGCTTAATCTGATGGATCGACCAGTACGGCTGTTGTTACTTAGCCACGAGCTCCTCTAAAAAAAAAAAAAAAACTAATCTCTTAATCTAATCTTTTATAAATTTTTATTTACATCATATAATAAAAATATTTTTAGTACGGATCCCTCGGTGCGCGAGTCTGACTCGCACTTGGCCGGTTTTTACACACAGAACATCTTGTGTGTCATCGATGGCAATCTAAATACAGTAAGCTCTGAATTTGGCAACGAGTTTGGCACCTCCAGTAACCTCCAGCAGTTCCTGTAACGTGCAGGCAACAGGACACACTGGACACGATTTTATTTGTGGCAAAGCACCACATTTACACACCAGCACGCATAGCATGACAACCATAGAAACGGGTTTTGTCGACGGAAAAATAGACAAAATGATTCTGATTGTTTATCTGTAATTTTGTCTATTCTTCCGTCGACAAAACCCGTTTCTATTGTGGTCATGTTAAGCGTTATCAGAGAGCTACAGGGCTAATTCCAGAAACATGAAATATTTGCTTTAGTTTTGTTGAGAAAGGGAAAATACAAGTAGCAATTTAGATAAATTTATACCTATCGACATTTAAGTCATGCCTCTTAGCAAGCCACAATTAAATCACTCGGTGAAACCCAGCTAACAAAGGTAAAACCAACACTTTATGCCGTTGGTCACGGCTGTCATTCGTAGATCTTTGACAGGTAGGCAAAAGCCCGAAAGTCTGACAACCAATCTTATCAAAAGATATCGTGTACCCAGTAACTGGCAGACTTAAACATAATATTTTCCCACACGAACGCCATAGAACTGCCTTTGCCAAACGCCAATTCTACGTTAGTAGCATTAAATTAATGTATAACTTCCTAAATAAAAAAACTGGCCAAGTGCGTATCGGACCACGCATAATGAAGGGTTCTGTAGTTGGGATGAGTTTATCCCAAGAACAAACTTAACATTATAGTTGAAAAACATGTTCTCCCATACGGAATGTATGGGAGATCATGTTTTTCAAACCGCAAATTTAAGTTGGTTGATTATTACTCGTTAACCTGTACAGCCTACTTAGCTCATCAGAGCTAAGTAGGCTGTAGTAAATTAAAAGGAAAACTATCAAGTTTTCCTTTTAATTTCGTTATATATACTACTGCTGTGAATTTTTTCACAAGTCCAAGTACAACCATTTAGCTAGAAGGGGGGGGGGGGGGGGACACTTGACTCTAACAAAAGATTTCGGTTAAAAGCTTAATTTTTCGCAAACGGATCCCTGAATCCAAAAATGGTTTTCACAAACTCACGATATCGTATACTCACAATATTTTGGACGACCTTTCTAACGATAACCCACAACATGGGGTAGACGAGGAAAACCCACTTTACGTGTAGGGGAAGTACCCCAAAAAAAATTTTTTTCTTGATTTTATTTTACCACTTTGTCGGCATGATTAATATGTATAATATGCCAAATTACAGCTTTCTAGTACTAACCGTCTCTGAGCTAAGCCGCGGACAGACAGACTGACAGACAGACAGACAGACAGACGGACATGGCGAAACTATAAGGGTTCCTTGTTTACTACGGAACCCTAAAAAGATAAAAATTTATTCGTGTCCTAAATATCTATGCAAAAACAGAGTTAGTGAGTTAGAGTTAGTGTATAGGTGTTAGTGTTTGGAGGTATAGATTACCTCCAAACACTAAGTTATGACAACACTGAGGATCTTCTGCTGGGTAATTTACAATGATAATGAACTATATAAAACTAAATCTAAACGTAAACGGATGTGTCCTCGTTACAACCCATTCTTTTTGACTACACACACCCTACACCTACTCACTACATACACACACACACACATCCCACACTCACTCACTACACACACACTCAAACCCTACTTTTATTCACCACACATGTCTTTCATTTTGTGTTTTGTTTACATAAATTATATCCTGTTTTCTTTAACACCATTTGCTTATTGTTGAAACGTCCTGTTTTAGTCTAATATGGCTTTGTTGTTACGGAGAATCATTGACTCATACATAAGACACAGGCACATACAGGTGTATGTGCCTGTGTCTTATGAGTCAATGATTCTCCGATCCAATAATTTTAATACTCTGACTCCTTAACTAGGTAGTTTAAGAGTCGGAGTATTAAAATTATTTTGACCTAGTGATAAGCCTTATTTGCTCTTATTAGTCTTTGATATTGTAATGTGATGGTGAAATAAAGAATTTATTACTGGGTTGCGGACGACAGATAGGCAGTCGCTCCATGTAAAATACTGGTATTCAGCTATATTCGGTTAGACTGGAAGCCGACCCTAACATAGTTGGGAAAAGGCTAGGCAGATAAGATCGCACAGCCGGTTAAAGGGCTCTCCGTTGAATTCCGTTCACTCAAAATTCATAAAATCAACCCAGCCTATCCTAGTCCACTGATGGACATAGGCCTCTCCTTGTCTGTGCCACAACACCCTGTCCTTCGTCTTCCGCATCCAGTCTGTTCCAGCCACCTTTTTAAGGTCGTCGGTCCATCTAGCAGGGGTCCCACACTATACTTAACGAACGCGGTCTCCACTCCAGGATTGGTCTGGTTCACCGGTCATCGGTCTTTCGACAAACATGGCCAGCCTACTGCCGCTTCAACTTGCTTACTCAGAAAGCTGTGACAAAATTCGTATTATTTATACTAGGGCACAGCCCGCGTAGCATGACGACCACAGAAACGGGCTTTGTCGACGGAAGAATAGACAAAATGACAGATAAACAATCGCAATCTGTCATTTTGTCTATTCTTCCTTCGACAAAACACGTTTATTATTTTCATGATGCTACGCGTGCTGGTCCCAACAATAACCCCATAACAACAGTAAACAAAGACATTAAGGTATATCAATTAAATAACAAGGTTAATTGTTAATTGCGCGTGTCAAAGGGCTGGCGACGAGCCGTGCAGTAATGCAGCTAATTGAATAGTCGACACCTGTAACTGAGTAGTGCGTTGTTCTATGTGAAGGACGGATGCCACGCTATAATTTTTATGAGTCATAAAGACATATTTTTTCGGACAATTTATGTTGCTGAACGGGCATTTAAAGACCACCTACATACCAACCATACGTGCTACCAACAGACATACCAACCTGTGTCTATGTCTACCTACGTATCTATCTCTTTTTTCTGGTTTTATAAACTTGCCGCATGTGTGTAAGAGTGCATAATCCTTAATAAATCTAACTGCTTCCAAAGGTGTGTGTTATGTACTTGATGGCAACATTAGTTCCGCTAAAATTGTATGTTCTTGACAGCTGTCAAGGTAGAAAAATACCGGTGATTTTACGATACTTTTCTAGATTATTCCATCAAATAATAAAACGACGATTTTACGCAGTAAATTCAGTGATTTCATTGAAATATATTAGGGTGGAGAACTGGTCAGGTGTCCTGAAATACTGGCCTTACGCCAAGTTTATGCACCAGTCTCGAACAGCATAAATAAAACTATAACGGATTGTCCTATGATCATTTGAAAATGTACTTTTATATTGCGGTGAGAAAAAAATCTTATCTTATGTACAGAGAATTGATTAAAATAATTTGCGTCCGTTAGGTCCGTAGGTAGGTATAGTTTATCAACCGTAGAATCTTGGAGACCAACCAGTGGAAATTCTTTGTCCATAATCTGGTCCATTAAATCAGTCATAAAACTCTGTACTTATTGATGAAGTAGCAAGAGATACCTATCCTGACAAAAAGTATCTTATCCATCTTAGTAAGCTGGCTGCAGAGGTGTACCTCTGCCTACCACTGTTAGCAATGTAAGTGTATGATAATCTGTTTTGAACCACACAGTAAAGCTACGGTTTCCTACAACAGCGGTGGGCGCCACGTAGCGGCCGCAGTGACAGCTGTCATGAAAATTATGGCGTCGGGGTTTGACATTATGGTGTCAAAAAACGTTCTCTCTAGAGAAACAGACCAACTTACTTTCATAGCAATTCAGTGACGTCATTGGACGGTAAATTGCGGACGCAATGTGGCGGCCCCCGCAGTCTTAGGAAACCAAGAACCATTACCTTACTTCTAAGACAGTGTAAAACTTCGCTTTGCGTAGCATGGTCGCATCAATCGCTCACCTAGGACATACCCAACGAACCCGACTTGAATGCTAATCACCGATTACTGCTATCATTGACATTTGGGTACATCATTATTTATGACGCGTGCTCCCCATGTCTGTCACTTCCCTTAGGTGTTGTTGTGTCTACTATGGAACTATATTAACATAATGACTTAATGTTACGTATGTATCGAATGTGATGGAATTAATATGGAATGGAATGGAATGAATATGTTCTATCACAGATTAATTCAGATGGGACACTCCGCAGTTTAGTTATGATGCTACAAGTACGCGGCGAGCCCGTCTCGCTGGGCTAATTCAGTGACTTTAACGTAGTCAGAAGATCTAAGGGCCGAGTCATACCGGAATGGCAGCGGCCGGCGGCGACGCTAGCAGCCCCCGGCGTCGCCGCTGGCGGCCCCGCGCGACCTCCTGACTCCACGCGCCTATTTCCTCTTGACTAGTTTAAATGGTGCGCTCAGTGTTGCGGCGGGGGTGAGGAGCGCGCGGCCGTCCACCGTGCCGCGAGCGGCCTCGCGTCGCCGCTGGCAACCGCGGGCAGAACCACCATCAAGACGCGCGTGGCGCGCGGCCGCTCGCGTCACCGCGGGCGGCCTCGCGACCTTTTCAAACGATACTGGTCTTTTAAGTATGTAGATAAAGTTTAAAATTATTTCACACTGAAAGTGCTCGCCGCGTCGCTGCCGGCCGCTGCCATTCCGGTGTGACTCGGCCCTAAGAGTCATGCGATAGAAAGAGAGGCAACTTCTAGGTGAATATAACTGTAGGTAATTAGCTCTGTGCGACCTGAATTGCACTTTATTGTGTCATAGCAAGAGTCGCTTTTTATTTAAATGATTTGCGGAGCGAACCATCTGTATTAATCTGTGGTTGTATGTATTACCGCAACATTTTGACTGACTAATGCCTCGTTGGGCTAGTGGTCGCAAGCGCTACTGCTGGCTGAGGATGAGGTCCTGGGTTCGATGCCGAGTTCGGGCATAGAGTTATTGGGTTTTTCCATCAGGAATTTCTCATCAGCAGCCCGGAGTCTGGATTTCTGCTCGGTTGATGGCAATACGCTCGCCCCCATTACATGGGACTTAAACATAACTGGCGAACTGTGGGTGTACTATAGGTGCTCCTCTGCCTAACCCTTCGGGGATTACAGGCGTCATGTTATGTGTTATAGCAACAGCTTGACTGACTCTCTCATTAGTCTAGCGTGCGCAAGCGCGACTGTAAAACATGGCGGGCTTAAACTAGGCAATTTCGGTAAGGAATTTCGCAGTATCAGCCTGGAATCTGTACCCTAATTACGTAATACACATCTGAATCGTTTTGACATAGATTGCTAATCCATTGCTCGATAAGGTCGAAAAAAAAATTGCTCAACAACGTAAATATCGCAATGAATGTGGTTGAACTGTCAAAATGAAACTGATTAGTCTTATCGTTTACGAAAATTAGATAGCAGGATTTGTGTCTTTCATACTTAATTACAGGGTGTACCAGAAAGGAGTGGTCAAATTTAAGGGTACCATCAAACTGAACAACTTTCTGCATGTGACCAACATCTTAATTACGTAAAAAATATCAGTCGCCCCATACTTTCGGGACGAGTAGTTATTGAAATGTTGTATCGGACAGTTGATATATTTTTCGCAACTACGACGTTGGACCCATGGAGATCGTTGTTCAGTTTGATGGTCTATACCACATCTTTAAATTTGACCACACTTTTCTGGTACAACCTGTATTATAATGATAGATCGCCCGATCACTTGTCCTGCTAGAAGCTCTTCCGGAAGGACGGGTTTGTGTCCTGCTGGAAGACTTCCGTGAGTCCTGCTGATCTTAGACGTATTATTCTAAATATCCACCACAACAAGATCAAAAAATCGACAGGGAGCGAAACAATCAAAAGAGTGCGACTTTGTATTCAACAGGAAGTGACTCATTTTGAGCATTTGATAAATTGATTATTTTTTTATTAAAAATGTTAAAATTCATGGTCTTCCTTTTATTTGTGACACTATGTTATTTAGCAAAAAATAATCCTTATGATGAAGCCTTTCGATCTGTATGATAAACCTACAATTATTGATTATTTTTCTCATGTAACGGGTTCGATTCCCGGTTCAACCATCAAATTATTTAAATATCTATGAATGCAGTTTAAATTGTTTTTTGAAATTCAAATAATGTCTTCTTTCAGTAAAATGTTCCATCTACAATATTCAAGGTACTTTCCCTCCATGTGACATATCCGTGGGACGCCCTGTATATCATCTAATGAATAGAGGCATTTTTCCAACAGGAATGCCTTGAGCCTTGCCTCGTTAAAACATTATAGCGCCAAGTTAGAACATTATAACTGGCAAAATGTGGGTGTCCTCCACATCTACCACTCTGTACTTTATCCTTCGGGAATACTGCCGCGTAGTAGTTTCGAGTAAATGGCGCCCAAAATTATTTTTTTATCTTTTTGTTATAATTTTGAAGTTTTGTATGTTTTGATTTACATGTATAGAGAGAGGCGTGATATTAGGATTATTTTCATGCACGCACGGCTCACGATGAGCACTATCGTGATACCTAATCTAAATAATATTTTCCAGGTCATCTGATTACTGGAAATCTCACGGCCTACATATTAGTCTGTCTGGTTTTTATCTGTTGCTGTTTGGGCCATTTTTTGCACCTTTTTGGAAGTCTCCAGAACCACTGCTCCTTTTTTGAAGTCGACAAAAAATAGCTGCACGCTTTCAGTTATGGGTCTGATCGGGAGCATGGCGTGATGAATAACGCTGGAAAGTAAGGATTTGAGTTTTGATTTGTGGTGTCTAGAGTCCTTTGTTTTGGGGTTCCTCGAATGCCTTCGATTCATACGTGTTCCGTGCTCATCCTACGTAGCAGTGCACTGTCGACTTAACTATTTACTTACAGTACGACACAACTTAGATCTAGCATAAATTTGAAGTTTTTCATTCATTCATTTCAATTTTACGAATGTATTTGGTTATATGACTTAACAAGTGATTGCGTTTGCGTAAAGATCATTTTCACTTAAAGCAGTAATAAATATTTTGGTGATTTTGAAGGCGCACTCAGTTCAGATGGTAATAGGTTTTACGAATTTTGCCGATGCTATAATTATCTAAGTTGTGTCGTATTGTACCCATTTAAAGCATTTTTTTACCTCGTTTTTACCTTATCGTGATGTGTTGCAAGTATCGGAGTGCTATAAAATGTGTTTTATGTTGGTGACTAGCCGCTGCCTGCTATTTCGTTTGTGAGCCAGGATGAAAAGTAGTCCTTTTTTCCCTTGATGTCCTTCTCCAGGTAGCAAGTTACCTATCACTGTTCAGTGGTTTAGGCGTGAGAAGATAATTGGCAGACAGAGTTATAAATTCAAGTCATGATGTATATTAATTTTGTAAAAATATAAAAGGGTCTCCATATGAAATTTCTTGCCCGTTCTTCTCCATAGGAACCTTGGCTTTGGAATGAGCAACTAGCTTCATCTTTCTAAATTACGGACTCCTTGACAGTTCAAAATCCAGTACCTATCCCTAAATGGTTTAATTGAAATAAATGCTGAGTTTGAGTTACTTTTGTTTTTTTATAATACAGGGTGGCAGCTTAGGGACATCGATGCGTAGACTGCTACCATGGATTCAGTACATGATTCTGAAGCCTGCGTTGAAATATTTCGTCGGTTATTTAAAAAAATCTGTTGTTTCATCGAAAAGTGCAATACCTACGCGGTCAAAATGTATGGAACGGCAGATTTTTTTTTAAATGACCTACGAAAAATTTCAACGCAGGGGCGTTCAGAACCATGTACTGAATCCATGGTAACAGTCTACGCGTCGATGTCCCTGCCAGCCTGTATAGTATGGACAGTAGAAGTAAGGATGGTCATGATGATGGTGCATTAAGATTTTTTTTACTGGATTTATATAATTTTCTAAAATTCTTCGCAGCTTCGATATTGTTTTAACAACGTTCGTCTCGTTTGTCCGGAGACCCCGCGCATGACGCATGTGTCAACAAAGGTAGATGCGTGCCGATCAAAATGTAGCATGAAGTCACATGGTCAGCCATGCGTGATGTCAGTACCTACCTGCTCATTAGTCACTATTGGCAAGATCACAGCTGTTTCCTTGGTTGTAGTGGGCTAGTGTGAATTTCTTTTGTTTATTGTCTGCTTTTGACTTTGCGAAAGCGATAGATGGCCACCCCAATTAGAAGGATTTTGAAGGATATTAATTCATTGCTTCATATTTTTGAACGATTGGCCTGCTCGATTAGGTAAACAAAGCATTCCACATTCCTACTTCTTAGTTGTCAAATTGAACAGTATTCCCATTGTAAGTAGTACTTGTTCCATTGTGCGTAATTAAGTAACACGCTTAGGCCCGTATTACAGAACCTCACCCAAGACACAAGCATTACTTACTTAAAAAACTAGTTTCAACCAATTTAAATTCAAAGGGCTTTAAGTAAACGAGTTTTAAGTGATGCTTGAGTTTTGAGTGGGGTTCTGTAATACAGGCCTTAATGTTACTTAGTTACGCACAATGGAATAGGTGGTTCCAGAAGATAGCAGGTGGCCTAAAACGGCCACTTTAGCAAATCTGCTAAAAGCGATTCATTTCCTCCAATATGGCAATAAATATGATTCAGATATGAATTGAATTGAGTTAATATTCAGCTAATATGTGTCACCATTTCACGAAAATTAGAGGAATTGCTGGGAATTCAGGATCCTCCTATAGGTACTTACATTCTTGCTTGAAAGGAGAACAAAAAGTTGAATAGTACTCTTTATTATTCAGGTACACCATACAAATTACAAGGTAGGCAGTAATGGATATTGTTGGTGTAAAAAGCAAATAGATTACCTACATAGATTTTAGAATTTTAAAAATCCTTCATTCTCATCCTCTGGCAAGGATGCGAAATGAGGACGGAGTTACGAGTACGGTTTTCCTTCCTTCTCAGACATAAACATAAAATTAAATAAACAACAGTACATAAACTTTTACCAATTCACGAAACAATGTTCACTGTGTCTGTTGTTTTTTCACTCATTTTATTATACCTTCAAGCAGTCGCGCGACGTCGAATCGACCGCACTCGATACACTTTCTGTTATAACTTTTTTATCTTTCGTCGTAAGCGTTTCTCATCCTTAGTAGCCTGTCATTGTTTCAATGTGTACGAAATAAACAGTTAACCACCCCTCCCCGCGCGCCTGGTAATGCAAGATTGCAGTTTTTTTTGTTACGGCGCATACGTCGAAAGCACGCCACTTATCTTGGCGAAGATACTGATGATGAGGGAAAGTAGACCGTAAGTGAATAATAAATATTGTGATTTTATATGCTTGATCTCATGGAGCCAACTGATTTTGTTTGTTTTTACTTTTTATGTGTATAAGAATATTTTATGACTGTTTGTTTAAAAAAAAAAATATTTACCTTATGGGAGGGTAATTTTTTTTTTCGACAATTTGAGTGCTAAGATAGTGATAGTACATTAAACTACGAAGAAATACATGGTTACTGATTAATTTGTTTTATCTCTGTGGTATATCCCATCGGTCTTTTAGGTCACGCGCGACCGCTGCCGTTACGAATGACCGCGCGCCCGCTTGAAGGTTACTAGCTTCCGCCCGCGACTTCATCCGAGGGCCTATATATAAGCTTCGTCAAGAATTGGGCTATCCAATGCAAAAAATTATCGAATCCGACTGGTAGTTCCGAAGATTACTCAATAAATACAAAATTAAAAACAAACTATTAAGTAATATGTATGTACTCGTAGATTATAAACGACGATATTAGTATTTAAATGTTTTGTGTTTCTTTGTTTTGTAATATAAATGAATTAATTACTTACTTTCCATACTAGTGAATAGAATCAGACAGCTGTGTTCCTGAGGAGTTTGTTGCGGGCGTTGCGCCACTTCTTCCCAGTTAAAGCACTAGGAAGTGGTGAAGGCGTTTTGAAGGTCTTGTGTAATTTTGCCGTACAAAAAGTGCTGATTCTCAGCCTATGACTAAATGAGTTTTAATTTGATTTGAATGAGTACAGTCACGAGCATAAATATATTAATTACTATGGACAGCTCGGCAATAATATCTGACTTCTAAATTCATTCTTTCTTTTTTTACTAGCCTTCGCTGTCCCACTCCTGGGCAAAGGCCTCTCTCCACTCCTTCCATCGTTCGCGAGCCCGCGCGTCCTCCTTCCAGTTTTGACGGAACCTATCCAGCTCGTCCCGCCATCTCCTACGTGGTCTGCCGCGTCCCTCCCGCCTCACTGTCCCAGGGCACCAGTTCTGTGCTATTTGGGCCCACAGTTTGTCCGGCATGCGGCAGACATGTCCTGCACAGTCTCATTTAAGTTGGGCAGCCTTTTGAGCCACGTCAGCTATTTTTGCAAACGGCACTTAACTTACATAGCAAGCGGCACGTGTATTCGACAGTACAGAAGAATGAGGAGATTTTTCCATAACTACATTTGAGTGGATAGACATAGATGTATTAAAAGGAGGCACTCAACTAAAGCCTTGGTTACCTAAGAAACCGGTGAACGGTCGCATATAGCTATATCCCTATCTCCACGGCTGTCCAATTAAAATTATTTTTTTGACTATAAAATACTAGTGAAAATGACAGATTTTCATGACGGCCGTTATATTTTGACGGAACCGCTCTTCTAGAAAACCGTAGGTACCTTAAGCTAAGTAAGCTTGTAGCAATTTGGCAGGGCAACATACTGAGTCTGACCATTTTCTATTTTTTTTTTTGAGGGTGGGAAATTATCAAATAACTTCTCCCGCTCTGATCGGAGCGGGAGGGTGTGTCGGACTTTTACTGACTAAAACCCACCCGTGTTCCTTCCGTTGCCTGTGTGCCGGGGCCGCGATATCCCTTTCGGACAAACTCGCAACCGTGGCAGGCTGGCCCTTACGGACCCCGTCAGTACTGAGTCTTACCCTGAGCTCGTAATAAGTTAAGTGTTAGTACCTACGTGCCTTTGATTGTAGAACAGTCTAACCTATTAAGAGAACCTGACACAGGTGTAAACAAATCACCGCACATGCATGTCCAATCTACATTGAATGAATTCATGAATAACAATCACACAGCAAACGCCACGTGCATTGTTGTCTGCACCAACTAACACGAACATCTAACTAAATACCTACTGATACTGTACAGTATTTACAGTCGGCGTTATCTTGTCGCCATCGATCGACAAATAACAGCGCCATGTTTTTTTTAATACAAGGTCAAATTAAATTAGCAAGCGAAACTCAGCCGACGGGATGGGTATCAATATCAGCTAATGATACAAGTTTGATAAAACATGTCTAAGAAACATCGCTAGAAAACTGCATTGAAATCGGTTCACCCGTTTAAGAGTTAGCTCTCACGGGTGAACCGATTTCAATGCGGATTTTTTTATTTGAAAGCAAGTTTTCTGGTGCCACAGACAGACACACATAGCGGTCAAACTTATAACACCCCTCTTTTCACATCGGGGGTTCAAAACAAAAAAGAAATTGATTCGATGACTCTTTTTTGGGGTCATCAACCTCAGGCGTGACTTTGCGGACATCCATTATAAAATACAATAGACGACGTATATTTAGTAACCTAATCCGCTTAACTGTTCTTAAAGAGTCATAAAGAACCCTGAAAGAAATCGATACATCCTCCATCGACGCATCCTCAGGATGACGATTGACTTGTTGCGACAGGTAGTGTAATCACTTAGATTCTAATTGGTTACACCACCTGTCGTAACACTGATATTCTAAGTCTTAGAATATCAATGTATGGCATAATTTTCTATCAATTTAGATGATATGAAAAAGTACGAAAACTTTTGTCACTGACCGTATCAGGAAACCTTATATATAATAAGCGGTTTTGTTTGACAAAGGACAAAAAACACGTATCTTATCGTTATGTAGATACATATGTTCCAAGGTCACTACTATTATTATCACCACAGATGTTTAGTTACTGTGGAGTGTATGCGTAAGCGCAGGATTTCGATAAGTTTTGTTTGATGGTTACATAGGTACGGCAAAGTGACATAAGTTATCATTTTACGATAAAATTAATGGTATTATAAAAGTCAGACGTGTACTAGGTAAGCTGTAGCTTATTCAGTAAGTAGGCACGAAATTAAAATAAAAGTATACTTAATTCATTTGTACTTGGCTGAGAACCAGCACTTTTTGAATTGCTCAGGTGAGATGCAGGACAAGACCTTCCGCGTAGTGGATAAAAAGATTTAGAAAAAAACTTGAGGCCGTCCCCCAAAACGCCCGGGCACCACTCCCTAGTGCTTTCGCTGGGAAGAAGTGGCTCAGCAAACTCCCCAGCAGAACAGCTTCTGTTCATTTAGAAGAAGAATGGGCCGTAAGCAAAATTGCCTATCGTAAATGAGGCTTTTCATGAAATTGATAAGACGTACAAAATAACAATAATATTTAGTAACTACATGATATTTCCAAATATTTGTGGAACAGAAACATAAAATAATAAAATTTTCTCGATAGAAAAACATCACGAAGTTACCTAGCTGATCATAAACAGCTGTGTACTCCCACTGCCGCCATCTTTAATTTTGTCAATTGAATCGAATTCGATTTTCGAATGAGTGTTAATTGACGCACTTGTTTGAATCGATTTTGATACAATTAAATCATCAATCAAATTCGATACGGTTCCAAACTTAAGATTATTGCTGTGTAGAGTAAGCTTGCTGCTGTCTGCAGAAAATACAATAGCTTCATAAAATCGCATACAAATAAAACTAAAATTACATGTTTTTGGCACATCTTTCATCAGTCACGTACACTGTACAGCACAGCCTGGGTATACACCGCTGGCTCTAAAAGTATGACATTTTGCGCAAAGGTTTCTTAAGGTGACGATAACAGACTTTTAATGATTTTTACTGAAGATCACGTCTAAACAAGTATTGTTAATGATTTGGAAAAAATATGTGTGAAATTAGAGCATTTTTTTAATAATAAGAATAAGAATATTTAAGATTATTTTTATATTACATAGTGAAATTAATTTGTAAAGTTATTTCTAACGCGGATAAAAAACTGAGAATCACGCAAAATCTACTTAGCAAGCGTATTTTTATGTACCCTGAGCATTTTAAATATAATTTAATTATTGATCTTTTGGTATGCGTGTTTTATCAAAATATCTTTGGTTTTATGTATAATAAATTAATAATACGCCTAATTTGGGACAGCGCTCCTTGATGGGCGAGTCCTATTACTGGCTGGACGTACGACGCGTTCCGTGAGCTCAGTATAGAACACACAAGCTAACCACTCAAGGTCACTGGCATATATCTGCGTTTTATACAACGAAGGATTTTTGAAAATTCATTCCATAAAGGGTTTAATCAGAGGACGAAAGTTTGTATGGAAATTAGTCTTTTTTTCAATGGCCCCATCGGCCGCACGGTACGGCACATTAGTATAAATTTGCATAAAAATTGAGTTTTTTTTTTTTTTTTTCTTATCATCCTACATAGTACATAATGATCGCAAAATAATCATAATTATCTATCATGATTTGCCTAACCTCTTGTATGTAGTTAGCGTATTATACATAAGTAATACATGTTACCTACCTACTCAGTCCAAAAATAGATTCAATAAAGTACATTTCCTCATTCACGCGTTTGGTCTGCCGAGGTTAATTTTGGTCACACAATACTTGCTGACGTATTTTCCGGTCTGGGTTGACAAACCTTTGGTACGGCCGGTTCACAGGAGAACTTGTTTATATTAAGTAACATATTATAGTTAAAAAGAAGCTCAAAAGTCTGACAACGAGTCTTACCTTACCAAGGGGTACCTATCACATTACCCAGTAACTGGATTGTGGTGGTCAGACAGGCAGTCGCTCCAAGTAATATACTGGTATTCAGTTGCATACCGTTGGACTGGAAGCCGACCTGTGAAAAGGCTAGATTGCAGATTGATATAGGTAACAATTCTTAAGACAAAAACGCTAAGTAAGAAGGTTTAAATGCGACATCAAAGATAGACAAATTAAAAATCCGGCGTCAATCGTGTTAGGACGTAAATCGGCCATTATGCCAAAAATCGAACAGGTTACGTGTGACTCCTATTTCTTTTTTAGTTGATGACTTTATGCTGGTTGGTCATCAAGTTAGGCGCGGGACATACACAATTGGTGAGGGGCACGGGCATGGCGATGGTGGCGCGGGCGTGGCGACGGTGTGGCGCGGGCGTGGCGACGATGTGGCGCGGACGTGGCGACGGTGTGGCGCGGGCGTGGCGACGGTGTGGCGCGGGCGTTGCGCAGCTCGTTTCATATTTCATGCAAAATGTATAGGAGCGATGAGGCGTGGGGCATACACAGTCGGCGGGGCGCGAGCGTGGCGCAGGCGAAATATGCAGGAGCGACAACGCCCGCGCCACACCGTGACCACACCCGCGCCACCGTCGCCGTCGCCATGCCCGTGCCCCTCGCCACCTGTGTATCTCCCGCGCCTTAGGTACCTACAATAAATTCAAAATTCAGAACCAGAACTGTCAAAAGGTTGATGACCCAGTTGAACGCGAATCCGTTACTTGCCGAAAGCGAACGCAGCGATGTAATGCGATGAATAACCCATGCTTGATGCATTACGTTACTCACACGAATGTTTTATAATGAAATAATGTGTCTAGGTGGCCTTGAATGTATAGCTGCCACTGCTGCTAGCTATAGTTGTTTAGTGTTAAGTAGTTTAAAATTTCTCAGTAGCAGGCCGGAGTCTGGATTTGTGCCCGATTGATGGCAATAGGCTCGCTCCCTGTAAAATGGGACTTAAAGCTGGCTGGCGAAATGTGGGTGTACTATAGGTCCACCTCTGCCTAGGGATCGTGTACACGATACCGCTGCCGCGCCGTCGTCGTCGCTCCGTTGGTCGCCGCGCCGTCTCCGATTGATTTTGCCATATCACTTATAAAGCGTGTGCATTTTTGTAAGTGACCGGCGATGTAATATTAAAAACTGGTTAAACAATACTAGTGGTTTGGTGCGGCGCGGTGGCGGCGCAGGGTTCACCAATTAGCCAATTAGTTACAGAAACCAAGATTTTTTATTTTTTATTATGTAATAAACAAAAATAAGTAAGTAAGTAAGTAATTAATATTAATGTGTTTTTTTTTTTTTTGAGGATAGCAAATCATCAAATGACTTTTACTGACTAAAACCCACCCGTGTTCCTTCCGTTGCCTGTGCGTTATATGAAGTGAGCTGTCATTCCACCTGAGGGTAGATTGACACAAAATTCAAAAGTCATTTATCCAAACTAGGCGGAGAATCAGCACTTTTCGAACGTCAAAATTACATAAGACAGTCCCCCAAACGCCCACCCTTCACCACTTCCTAGTGCGTTAGCTGGGATGAAGAAGTGGCGCAACAAACTCCCCAGCTGTCAGTTCAGTTAGAAAAAAAAAAACTATATTTAATATTATGCAAAATAATTTACATTACGCAACACAAAACATAATTTAAATTATTAGCCATATATATTATTATGTCAGCTAGCATACGCCAATATACCAACCCAAATCATCGGGAACTCAGGTAGAAATAAAAACTAAACGTCAACAGAACTAAATAAAAGCCTCCAGGCTTAAACTTAAAGGGCGTGCCCGCTTACATAGCTACGAGTATATATATGTAAAGCTATAACTGGAAGTTATAAATGATAAACTAGGACCATCGAGGTAAAATAAATAAACAGTTAATTACTAATAACAATAACAAAACCATGGTTAGCAAGACGACCAGTCAGCACAAGCAGCACCCGTTCACGAGCATAACGCAAAGGTCAGCCATTATCGCTGTCGTTATATTTGAGGGAAGGGGGCAACCCGACCCCCGACGCTACCGCACGCAGTGACATCTAAGGGAGCATGAAGAAACAGTTTGATAGCTCACCTCAAGCTCACTTGACCTTAGATACCACGGAGACATTTTTACATAATAGAGCGGCAGGTAGCAGTTTTTCT
Organism: Agrochola lota; assembly: GCA_947364205.1. Lineage (NCBI taxonomy): Eukaryota > Metazoa > Arthropoda > Insecta > Lepidoptera > Noctuidae > Agrochola > Agrochola lota. The sequence continues at coordinate 11,329,428 of OX376239.1, read as the reverse complement.
ACTAAGCAATACTTGTGAAAATTCTCGTTCTGGCAAGTTTCGTTTGATCCACTTTAATAGATATTTCTGCCACTAAAAAGCATGCCTAATTTTGCTGTTTTCGGTATGAAATTACTTGGCAAATGAAACATCTATACTCGGCTTTAGAAAAAGTTGTGATACAACATCTTCCCCTTCATTTATCCGGCGAATTCTGCGTTAGAGGTACGGTTTCCAAAAAAATCGGTGGCCGCCACGATATCGGCCGCGCCGACGACGGCCGTCATGAAAATGATGGCAACGGGGTTTGACTTTTTACACACAAACTTACTTTATTACTTATAAAAATTATTACTTTACCAAAAAAAAAACAACCGACTTCCAAAAAAAAACATATAACTTTAATTTCGGAAGTCAGTGGCTAAAAACGAAAATTCAATACCAGAGACACCGGTTGGTTTTTATTTGTAAAAAGATTTTTTTTTTCACTTTTTAGTTGTGGTATCTACTCCACACAAATTCGAATACCACTACCTGCTATGTAAATAACAGTGACAGGAAGTTATCATCATATCATCCACATATACTAATGGGGAAAATACGTATTATTGAAGTTTACTCAAAAACTATCATATAAAAAAATTGTTTGTTTTCCTTCGCGGGTAGGCTTGACATATATGCGTAATTTTGTAGCTTCCTCATTTAATTTTTATTTTAAAATAGTAATTAGTTTTGTTTCTCCATATTTATGTGCTAATTAACTAATAAACTCGCCTTCGCTTGGAACTTTCTTTTCACTTTAACTCTTCATCAACCACAACACTTGGAATATTAAAAACCATGGACAGCAAGCTTGTGCACAGTATGGCGGAACTGGGAAGCTGTTTAGCTACCGCATGTGTGAGTACGAAAATAAATATTGATGTCTTTCACCGGTAAATTGCGGACGCTATATGGGTGCAACCGCTGTTCTAGGAGATAGTAGCTTCAGTGTAGCTATGTGATTTTGGGATTTAAGACGCCCACATACAGGCGCGACGCGACACCGGTGGTACAATTTCTATGAACTTGTTCTTCACGAAAATTGTTCTACGCGGTGTCGCATCGCGCTGTCGCTGTCGCGTCGCGCCTGTTCGCGGGATACCTTTGGTTTGGTGTTTCGGAAACTTGATTGTTATTATTATTGGTGGGTTTAATGATTCATCTTTGTAATCAAACCTCGATTACTCAGCATGATGACTGTAGATGATTACTTTATCAAATACCTAACGGTAATGCCTACTAGTACTTCATTGTTACGTGACAAAGATTACCAAATCACTCTAATTTAATATGAAATTACAGTGATTACAAGTGTCTGATTACCTGATAAGTGGTAAATGTCGTATGATCGAAGTTTACTTACACATTTTCACGTATAAAGCCTCGTGCAGACTGGCGCGACGCTACTCTAACAACAAAACATTTTCTATGAAAACTTTACGGTAGAATAATGGGGATAATGACTAAATTTTTTTTTGTCTGTCTTTGAGATTCCGATAAAATATTGGACACGTATTTTTTCTTTTTTTACTTAATCTAAAGATTACGGCGATACATTGAGGTAAAATGTGCCATGACGTCACGAGTATGTAGATTTTATACGTACTACTGACGTACCGACCCCCACTCCCCAACTTAAAATGCGTTTTATCTAAGTAATTTTTAATTAATAGGATAAAGCAAAAAATACGTGTCTAATATTTTTTTATTATCTGACTGACGGACTTATTAGAATTTCATTTTCGTTGCACCATCGTCGTCGCGTCGCGCTAGTGTGTATGGATCTTAACGCACCTGTCCCACCGACGAGGAAGCGACTATCTATCAACGATTAACACAGAACAGATTGTAGGTCCCGTGTAAGTAAAGTAAGAGATACATATACTAATATGTAGTTGATCGCTGACTGTTCACATAGTCGGCGAGTACTCGTTTTTTGTAGAGATAAGAGCTACGAGTATCATCAAAGAGAGCACTCGCTCAGCGTGCAGCGGGCGGAACACTTGCTGAGAGACTAAGCTTCGAGCAGACTAGCGCGACGTGACACCGCGACGCTACACCGGTTATTGTTATACCGTGAAGTTTTCTTAGAAATTGTATTGTTTAATTCGAGTCGCGCCGTCGCATCGCGCTAGTCTGCATACGCACACCTGCGAGTTGCGAGTAACTACTAGAACCGCTAGTCGCCGTCGCACATTAACTGCTCGTTGCTTGCCAACTTGTTTTTAGTTGCTAACTCTACTCGCGGATGGACTGGTACCTAAAGGAAATGGCGTCGTTATCGACGTTAAAATCGTCAAAAGTGACATCTTAATATCTACCATAACCAACTAAAGATCGCTTACGGCTAATATAAAAGTAAATTAAACTTAAAATTGCCAAAATAATGCCATATTAGTGTTCAACAATGGAGTAACAAATGAATGGAGGAAGCACTGGTGTGTTAAGGTACAACTGCAGGCGCAGCAGCTGCAGGTTTCTATGTATTTCTATGAAACCGACGTCGTCGCTAGCTACGGAAAGTATTTCATAGAATTAGAAACCAGTCGTGTCGCGGCGACACGTCGTCGCCTGCAGTTGCCGTCTGCGGTTGGCAACGGAATGGTAACGAATGGCATTATTTTATTGTACTTACTAATCTAATTGACAATTTAGTTTAAGATTTTACTTCACGTTTCCCGGACGTCACATAAAAGCTCGAGCATGACGCGACTTGTCGCGCGAAACGAAACCGGTAACTGTTCAAACGTTTTCTTAGAAATTGGTTTATTAAAGTCGCGTCGCACCTGTTTGAGGAAGCCTTAATGCGGGGTGAGGTCCTGGTGTTCTACACCCTGTGCAGTATGCCTGCATGTGAAAGTTTCTACAAACCCTTTCGTATCAAGGACAGGACAATCCTCTCTCTGCGGTGCATAGTGGAGTTTTATCTCATCATCATCATCCATAGCCCGACTTCACCCTCTTCTGGGCATAGGCCTCTCTCGTCTTATGCCAATCCCCCACGCTCCCGAACCAGCCTCATACAGGTTCTACCCGTGATGGTAACAATGTCGTCCGCCCATCTCGCCGCCAGTCGAACGACACTTCATCTTCAAGTCCTTGGAAGTTTTATCTAGTCGGTTCGGTTACCTTTCGTTTTCCCCAATACGAAAGGTTTGCCTCATGCAAAACAAGCGGGGCTGGCTTCGGAGATTTTTTTAGTAGAAAAAAATGATTAGCACTCCATTTTGTGCATACTCTTTGTCAGGCTGATAATGTTATCGGACGCGTCCGCCGTGCCTTACTTACTAATCTCATACTATCTGATAGAAAAAAATGGTACGGTCAGATAATATTATATTGGTTTTGGTATTCAATGAATCATTTAAGTAAAAGAAAATATCTATACTTACTTAGGTAATAAATAAATAGTACCATTTTTTTTTTAAATAGTGTTAAGCTTCGTGCAGACTAGCGCGACGCGACACCAGTTATTGTTATACCGTGAAATTTTCTAGAAATTGTATTGTTACTTTACGTGCTATGTCGCGTCGCGCTGGTCTGCACGAGCCTTTACATGACCAGGTAATGTAAAGCACAGGCATAAAGTTAAGAAACTTTATGCCTGTGCAATCTAGTTAGTAGGTGCCACTGCAGCCGTCTACACTCGTCGTTGCCTGCCGTATGAAGCGTCGTGTAGACCAGCGCGACGCGACTCTTACAAAACAAATTCTAAGAAAACTTCACGGTAGAACAATTACCGATGTCGCGCTAGTCTGCACGAGCCTTGACGCGTCGACGGCTCTGCTGTTATTAGCAACGTGACGCTCGTAGTTGAGCACGTACCGTACTCAACTACGTCCTACACGAGCGAGCTGTATGTTGTCGACGGTAGCCGTCGACGCAGACGCCCCGTTGACGGCAACCGCCAACGCGTCTACGGCTGACGCCGACTAGTGTCGACGCCAATTCCTATCCCGCCCGAAACGCACTTTATAACGCATAATGACATGACGTGGACGTAATGCAGGTCAGCAGGTTCCAAAACAAAAGTGAATTAAAATCCCCTTCTGTCTACCCCTAGGGTCTTCATTCACAAGAACTCTAAAGCAGAACGTACTGTATGCAATCAATAAAATTATAACTCACTAAAGAATTTTAGTTAATCATATTTATTGTGTTGAGTTTATGTTGAACTATCTCGCTTCAAGCTTTGAAAGGTGAATCGCTTGCCTCATAACGTGCCTCAATTATAATGAGTTAATGTAGCTTAGGATAAGTGCATTTTGTTTATATTGTTCGTAAAAAATAAGTTATATATATATAGTTCGTTGAAAATGAATGAATAAAGGCTTGTGCAGACCAGCGCGACTTGTCGCGCGACGCAACACGAACAATACAATTTCTAAGAAAACTTCACAGTATAACAACAACCGATGTCGCGTCGCGCGACAAGTCGCGCTGGTCTGTACGACCCTTAAAGCAGATCGGCCAACAACACCCTATGTTTGGAATGTCAAATGCGTCAGATATAATCTTGAAGGCTTAATATCAAAACGATAAGATAACGATGTCGAATTCGATCGATCCATAATTAATTAACTCCAATTGAACGAAACGAAATTTAAATCTTGTATAAAACGCACACTATGCTGCCAAGCATATTATAAGTTGGGGGATTACATCGACGACAAAAATGCTTGGCTCAGCGCTGGTCCAGCTCCACAAGGGCGCATAAACTAATTGATTAGCATTCAAAATATTGTTGCAGCTGCTGAAGATTGTAAAACTATCTTTAGATTGTATAAATTCAATCTCTTAGTATTATATAATTGCATAGCACATGTGTGAGCACTATGTCCCTACTTTACAGTTACCATTTACTGGGTACGTCTTTCATTGACTTGAGTTTGCCCTGGCGGTTGTGAGTATGTCATGCTCACTCAAATGTCTCGCTGGTGGTGGCGTGTGTGTTGGATCGTTAAGTTCCCTTCAAAATGGTTGAGCTAAATGGTGCTGATGCATGCGTCATGTTCGTGAACGGGCGCCGTCAGTGGGGACTGGGCATCTCTTAGCTGCCACGGCTTATTTGAATTTATTTTAATTTTTTAATTGTTTTTGATTTTATTTTTATTACTGACGCTTTTAACGTGCACGTCTTTTTACATTGTTCTCACATGTATAATTAGAAAAATGGATGATGTAACCAATATTTTGTGAAAATATTCTGATTGAAAAGAGTGTCCGTGGAGTTTCTTGCCCGTTCTTCTCCATAGGAACCTTCTACGCGTTGGAATGGGCAACTAGCTTCATATTTCTGACTGACCGACCCCTTGACAATTCAAAAGTACCTACCTGTAATTGGTTTATTTGAAATAAATGCTTTGAGTTTGAGTTTGAGTTTGAGTTTGAATTGGCTTGCAACATATCAGTATCATGTAGCAACAAAATATATAGACATAGGAACATGCCAGTTGTCACGATAAGTGTTTGTATTAACTTCATATCCTGAGGTGCTTGAGGAGTGGAGAGGTTCTCGACGGCTATTCGAATAGCCGGTGATCCGGTCAAGATCCCTACCGGAATAGAATAGAATATTATTAATTATGTACTATTTTAAGTTCCATGTAATAGGGGGCGAGCCCATTGCCATCAACCGGGCACAAATACAGACTCCGGGCTGCTACTGTGAAATTCCTGATGGAAAAACCCAATAACACTTTGCCCGACCTGGGAATAGAACCCAGGACCTCATGCTCAGCAGTAGCGCTTGCGACCACTAGGCCATTGAAGCAGACATATACACAGAGACACAACACAGACAAATATACAGACAGACAGATATAAATTTAGAAATTTTACTTAGGGTGACAAAACGCTAAAAGCGATCTTTTGAAGACAACCTTTGGATGGATTAAACGGAGGAGGAGAGATAATAGGTAGTCAGTGCTGTACAAGCATCTTACTTACTATGTAATCCAAGGGGTCAGTAGCGTTTACTAAGGTGCAAAGTGGTGCGGGGCACCAGAGACTGTGGTGTTTGGGGGCCCGACCCGGCACCCGGACTTAGGTGTGCTAAGTCAACAATTAACAAGGCTTAGGGTCTCAGCCCGCGAAAGGGTTTTAGAAACACATATTAAACTAAGATGAAAGTGCACCGTAATCCAAAAAAGGGTCCCCCAGTTCATACCAGAGGGCGCCCAACAGTACACTAACCCCACTCCTTTTGAACACGCGTTCAGTGCCGGGAACCCTCCTGGAGGGTTAGCCTAGTCTCATATGGGATGCCGGGAGCCCTCTTGGAGGGCTCATTTTAAATGTACCTTACTGTATCCTTTTTTTTCACGGTTTATAATGCTGTATTCGCGCTAAGAAAAACCTTTCATACAAAAAAAGAATTTTCAAAATCGGTCTTTTCAATATAAGTTATATTGAAAGGACCGATATTGATAATTCATTTTTTGTATGAAAGGTTATGCTCCCAAGTTGGTCCCTTAAATTTTATTAACTTTGCTTGGATAGATTTTGAGTAAGCTTCAATAATACATATTTTTTCCAACCTGTCACTGTTATTTACATAGCAGGCATATTCGAATTTATGTGGGGTAGGTACCACAACTAAAAAGTAAACAATAAAATCATTTTACAAAAAAAACCACCGTATTCCAAAAAAAACACTAAAAAGTGAAGGCGGTTGTTTTTTTTTTGTAAAAAGGTTTTTTTAAATATTTTTTCACGGTTACAAATATTTACTAAAGTTTAAAAAGTTGGAAACTACGTATAGCGATAAGACCCCCTGAAAACACTATTTTACTTCGTTTTACAGTGTTTTATGCCGTTGACCGTCCGCGATGGTTAACTTTAGAGCAAACGTAATGCCGGCAACCCCCCCGGAGGGTTCACTTCCAATATGTATGGCGGCATGGCGTATGAGTTCAATGAAAAGTGGGTGGAGTCGAAAGTGTTAATAAAATATTATCTGCAACAAAATACGATGCAGAGGAATGTGGCCGCTTTTATTTATATCGAATTTAGTTGCTTCGTGTCTCAATAATATGAAACTTTGTAAAAGTTATTAGAAAATTCTAGACTACACTTACCGAGTGTCCTTTCTAGCCGTTTTATTCCTTCTCAGACACGAGATAATATTTTTTTAAAGGTGTGTGGCGCTAGTGTACCGTTGGGCGCCCTCTTAATGGCAGCCGTAGACAAGCGCGACGATGCGACTCTGGAAGAACAATTTTTATAAAAACATCACGGAAATTGTTCTACCGCTGTCGCGTCGCGCCTGTTCGCGGGAGCCTTAAAAGAAAATGTAATCAAACCGTGGCGGTGTGCTAAAATGTTCGTGCTGACATACGTTCAGCAGAGGACGCGTATCATCATCTTCCTGTAATTATCCCAGGTCGACGCAACCCGTTTTCTTCTTTCACTCTCCCCTGTTAACCGTCACAGTATCATTCACGCCCTTCTCTTTATTCTTCCTCACAGAATCCATCCATCGTTTGCCTTCTTTTCTTTGGTCTTTGGCAAAGGACGCGCATTTTATCAAAAAAATTGGATTGTCATTAGATTTTTGCCAAAGTCCCTTTATCAATAAAAATGTACTTAACACGTTGTTTGTTCGCAAACAATGCCAGTGAGCGCAATTTTGAACAGCTATGCAAAAGTATTCCAAGTATTTTGTTATTCGGTTCAATTTCGCTGAATTTCAGTTTGTTTAGTAACGCCTGTGTCATGTTTATAATTAGGAGCCATTGTATACCACGATTAATTTTAAATGTTTGACTACGGAATAAAAAATATTTATGTACAAATTGGCAACAAAGTTGGGCTGTTCTTCAAGTAAATCCTAAAGCTCATCACACACATTTAACATAATATATTATTATAGCGCTTGAAAAAACCTTTAAAAATATATTAATTTAATTAATTAAAATATATATTATCTTCACTGTGTGTGAGATAATTTCCGATCTCCACGCGGGCGAAGCCGCGGGCAAAAGCAAGTTTTAATAAAAAATTATAGGTATTTTTATAAGAAAAAACCGGCCAAGTGCGTGTCGGACCACGCACAATGAAGGGTTCCGTAGTTGGGATGAATTTATCCCAAGAAAAAACTTAACATTGTAGTTGAAAAACATGTTCTCCTACCTATTCCAGTAAAATTAGGTACAGCACATGAAGCCTCGTGCAGACTGGCGCGACGCGACTGTAACAAAACATTTTCTAAGAAAACTTCACGGTAGAATAATTACCGGTGTCGCGTCGCACGTCGCCTGTCTTTAGACATTGTGCAATGACGCATAGACAAAGCAAAAAGCATAATTATATTAACTTAGTAGGTAATCTTTTCTTATCAAAAACAATTTATTTTATGTGTTAGATAACCTCTGATACATTAATTTCGGGATTTCCTGATCGTTTGTGGACAATCTCTACCACGTATTTCCGAAACTCATTGAAATTGCTTTTCGTGGTAATATGACGAAGAACAGTGTTACACCACATAGATATTTACTCAGTTGAGCAGTTATGTGAGTCATCGATGACTGATCGATCAATGATCTTTACCGGTTAATGATTAGCTTTAGCAGGAATTGGGTTTGGAAAATACAGTCCCGGGATCATGGATTAAATGATATTTTTGCGCTTGCATTTTCTGAATTCCATTTTTTTTTTTTTACTTGCATACATACAGTTTAGTACATTTTATTGTATTTGCAATAAACAAGTTTGATTTTATTGTCCAAAAATACTAACAAGGTTTAAAAAAAAACATGTTTATTCTAACATTATATTGTTTTCTGTCCATTTTGAACTTCATGGTCGAATCACGGGATAATCACCAGATCTCGGGATCAAAAAAAAAAACCGGGAATCCCGGGATTGATGAAGATGCCCGGGATAGTATTCTCTCATTGGGTTACCTAGCTATCGAGTTGATTGTAGACATAATAGGACCCTATGGCCTGTTCCAAAAGTACTTATAGATCTGCTACAAATCAAGGACCGAAAACCTTTATAAATTACGGTACTTACAGTTATCGAAGAATTTTGGTTACTTTTGCGTTTAAGGTCACCGATATTTATTTATTAAAACTTTTTACACACAAAAAAGGTACAAAGGCGGACTTAATGCCTTAGGCATGCTCTACCAGTCAACCAAGGGTGGTGAAGAGATTAGATGGCAGGTGCTCTGTTTGAGAGGATCAAAGAAAAAAAATATATATATATCATTATGCATTATAACTAAAATAGTTACAACATTACATAAATATCGATATCTGGGTAACCAAGACGAAGAAACATGTTACCTCATTTAGGTTATCGTTTTAATAACAGTTACACACACACAGGCGATGCCCGCCCTTTGTTTACTGCCGACGACACGTGTAAGACAGAAGTAATTTTTATTTTGGTTAACGAAAAATTTAAAACAACCAGTATTAACACAATACTGGTTGTTTTCAATTTAACGTAACCTTTCAAAATACGTGTAAAAAAATATAAATAGTAACCGAAAAAATACCCGTATTGATACATACCGGTTTCAGTCCCTGCTTGAAATGTTAATGGATCAGGAAGTACTACTTACAAATTCAGTACTTATTTTCATTTGATCATTTGAATATTTATTCTACCCGATATTCTAATTTTAAATCACCTTAAAGACGTTTTTAATTTGACAATTGAGGTCAATTTTATTACTTCAATTTTTCGTTCCTGATTTTTCAAATACAATTCAAACAATAATTAATATCTACAGGAAAAAAGTGGTGTTAATATACAGGTTGGCAGGGACATCGACGCGAAAACTGTTACCATGGATTCAGTTCATGATTCTGAACGAAATTTTTCGTCGGTATTTTTTTTTTAAATCTGCTGTTTCTTAGAAAAGTGCAATACCCACGAGGTCAAAATGTTTCATACATTTTGACCTCGTGGGTATTGCACAGCAGATTTTTTTTTAAATAACCGATGAAAAATTTCAGAATCATGGGTTTCGCTTCGATCCCTGACAGCCTGTATAAAGTTGAAACCTTCTAAATACTCGTACAGTGATGAATGTGTTACTAATTCCCGTTAGTGTGTGATTGCGAAATAATTTCACCTGAACACAACCCTAACCACACATTAATACAGATGGGACACTCCGCAAAATCATTTAAATAAAAAGCGACTCTTTCTGCGACACAATAACGTGGAATTCAGCGCACAGCGCTAATCACCTACAGTTATATTCACCTAGAAGTTGCCTCTTTTTCTATCTGACTCCTAGATCTTCTGACTACATTACACTCACTGAATTGGCCCAGCAAGACGGGCCCGCCGCGTACTTGTAGCTTCATACCTAAACTGCGGAGTGTCCCATTTGCATTAACCTATGCTCTAACCTAATAATACCTCATGAATGAGCCCACCTACTCAAAAAGGTTTCTATAAACTTGGTTTTTTTGGTTTTTTTTTCGACGCGATCGGGAAATGCAAATTGCAAACTGTACTTTATTACTGTGAGCGCGAAGGTGATGGTGGGAGCGAGACGAAACACTGTATTGATAGTGGTGTTTTACGTGGGTACAGTGGTGATGCCTGCGGATAATTGATATATGTTATTTAGTAATTTTATTCATACTGTTGGTTGTTGCATAATATTCTATGTACTATTTGTTTTATTTTATATTTATGTATAATTCTGAATTTTAAACCTGACTTGGTTTCCGTACGTTTTTTTCGGGTGACCACTGAAAATCAGCGCTGTGCTGTGGGTCTAGCATAGCACAGCATCATGCTGAGTGGAAGCCCTCTTGTCACAGTCATGACGTGCCAGCAGCTGCCTACTATTTCTGTTTTGTACTCGTTATTGTATACGTATTGTTATTGTTTTGTTACCTACTCGAGTTTTTATTATTTTTTTATGCACGTGTTTCTGTGACGAATAAAATTATTTTTCTTTCTTTCTTTCTTTCTTTCTTATAAAGTTAAAGATTACTTAGACGACAAAAATGCTTGGGACTAATTAAGCAACTCCAATGTACCCCAAGCAACAAACAATTGCTTTAGACTATTTTAGACTACATGATACTTACTATATGAGCATATAATTGTTTGGATTATTTTATTTGACTGTAAGTCAATTTATTTTAATTTTATTTTCATTTATTGTTGACTTAATCTACTCATTAAAATATTTTTATTTTATGAGTTGTATTGCAATTTGTGGTAATGTAAATTATTTTAGCATAAGCACTATTATATAGAATCAAGTTTTTTTCAACTGAACAGACAGCTGAGCTGCTGGGGAGTTTGTTGCGCCACTTCTTCTTCCCAGCTTAAGCACTAGGAAGTGGTGAAGGGTGGGCGTTTTTGGAATACTGTCTTATGTAATTTTGACGTTCGAAAAGTGCTGATTCTCAGCCTAGTTTAAATAAATGACTTGAATTTGAATTTACTTACCTACTTAAAAGGTAGGAGGAATACAGAGACCTTGGGAAGTAGGGATCTTTTCCATTGATTGTCTTAGTTGTTTTAGTATATTTATGTGTATTTATTTGTACTTATATAATTAGGTGTAAGTATATAGATGTCAGCAACAACTGACGGGGTCCGTAAGGACCAATGCCTGCTGGGGTTGCGGGTTTGTCCGAAAGCGATATCGCGGCCCCGAAAATTGGTGGGGAGGTAGCTTAGAACCAGGAGACGGATATAGGATACTTTTTATCCCGGAAACCACCCTCTACAGGGGTGAAAATAGGGGGTGAAAGTTTGTATGGGAAATTAAAAACTGGTGACTGGATTTGGATGAAAATTTAGTACTAGGCTTGCATGAATTCACGAGAGTATTTAATTTTTTGGAAAATCCAACGGAAATGTAGATATTTATCAAGACCGTTCTGAGCTAACCTAACAAAAAGTACTAGGCTATTCACGATAGTATACGTATTCAATCATTACGTTATGTAGGTAGGTAGGTAGGTAGGTGCACCGTAGATAAGTACTTAATGCTACCCGTGCAAAGCCGGGGCGGGCAGCTAGTTGGGTGTATATATTATATTTATAGTTTTAATAGGTATATGTATATCTTTATATTTAAATAAATATTTATTCCTCAATTCTCGCTATTGCACCTACCACTGTTTGCCTCTGCATCACACAAAGGTTGACTGGTAGAAAATGCCTATGGCATTAAGTCCGCCTCTGTACATTTGTGCTTGAAGTATTAAATAAATAAATAAATACAAAGACATTACTAGGGTTCCAAAACGATAAATTTTACTGTCAAATTTTACGTGATTGGTACACATTGATCGTCTACCAAATGCTATTGAAGCAATCGACAATATTATTAGAATTATTGCAATTGATGAATAATTGCAATTGGTCGTTTCGGGAACCCCGGTCGATCTGTCCATCCCTAATTGCGTAATGCACGATCAATCAGAATCTGAATCGTTTTAAAACAGATTGCTAATCCATTGGTTCACAAGTTCGAAAAAAAAATCTGCTCAACAACGTAAATAACGCAATGAATGTTGTGGAACTGTCAAAATGAAAGCAAAGCTATGAACAGGCGGCGCTGCTAACGCATTGCCCATAACATCGCACTGTCATTTTGATCTCTCAATGTTTTTCGGGTTTAAAATAATTAAAACAGGAACTGGCGTGAGTTTTTTGATAATTTAATGAACTATATATTCTACGCGGACTGTACCTCAGTTAAAAGCTGAACTGAAGAACCGAGGAGCTTCACTAAGAGGCCGAAAAGTGGATTTGGTCAGCAGGTATTTACAGCCAATTTGATTGTTAATAATAGAAGTAAATAACCCAATTTTATAATTGTCATGTCGTTCATTTATTATCGTAGTAATTATAAACTTTTACGTACTTACACAGTAGTTTTATAACATATTCGATGTTTCATGAGCTACGAACATAACCTAGAAATTAAAATCTGAATTTGGTGAGAGAATCGACTCATTTGATAGAAATTTGAATTTTGCGATACCTCAGCAGCATGAAACCGATGATACCAAGATGGATCTTCCACCTCCAGACAGTTATCATGACATAAATAGCAGCACAAAGCTTCCATCCATAACAAAGCAACATATTCATCTTTATTACAATGAATAAGTATGTACATATGATGAGGTTAATAAACGTGTATTATATTTATTATAACATTATTATACAGCGCGGCATTTTTTTGTCAGAGGCCGTCCAAACTTTTTGGAATCAAGTTTTGTATGTAGTTTGACAGCTAATGTCAGCCAAGCGTTACCAGCGACACCCTCGGCAAAAGTTGTCAGTTTTCTTCCCCATTAGATAGCAGGATAGTCAGCACAAAAAAAAATACTCTACGGTAGGTATGTCTACGACTCTACAGTTACAATGCACATCCTGTAAATGTACTCGATGCACGAGGAAATATATTTCCATTAAAGTAGCTAACAGGTAAATTGATAACAGTAGGCAGAGACACCACTTGAATTGACTCATACAACTAATGAGCTACATATATAGCATGCAGTATGTACCTACTGCATTAATAACCGCGTCTGTTACCAATATAAACTCATGATCGTTTTTTTTTATTAATGAATTTATTACGTAGGATAAAAACACGAAACAATTCTATTGGAATTATTTCGTGTTTTTCCTTGGAATTGTTTAGTACAGTCAGCATCAAAAGTTGATGACCAGTATAGTGAAGTGCTAATAGTGAATACGGTGTACAGCGATTTTGAAAATCTAAATGTGGTCATCAACTTTTGATGCTGACTGTACCTACTTGCTGCACCCCGCGGGTTCGCCCGCGTGGAGCCTAAAATTATTTTTCTATAATTTAGTTACTCTTTCTAACACCACCTATCTGCCGTCAAAATCGGTCAAGCCGTTTCGTAGATTAGCCTGAACAAACAAGATAAACAGGCTGACAAAACATTTTAAAATAGTTTTTTTTGTTATAATATAAATACCTACTTACCGTATATACTTTCATATGCTAAATGCATATGAAAGTATATAAAAGTTATTATTTTGACATTACTAACAGACAGTTCAATTTTATTTATGATGCGCCAGCCCGCGTCGAAGCTGAGCCCGTAGTCTTAAATTCCCCGAATAATAATAATAATCTATGTTTGATCCAGCCTGTCCCATCTTGCTGTCCTCCCCCCAGCGACGCCCTAAGCCGAGGTCCGTACCCCACAGGGGGTGCCCTTAGCGAGCGTTCGCCTAATTTTAATTAGTATAGTTTATGCCCCTGGCTGGAGGCTTTAAGTGTAGAAACTTAAGGCAACCACAGGAAAGTCCGGTTAAGCAGATACGACCTCCTCAGAGGTCAACTGCGAGATGCCAATTAGAAAAAAAAAAAAAAAATGGATTTCGTTTTCGACTTCTCTTCACAACGTTACAGATGTCATGAGTACCGAATACAGATATCTAATGACGATAAAACAAACAAAGTTTCTAAGCTTTATAAGGCTATAATGTTCCCACTGTTGGGACACAGGCCTCCTCTCTGTGAGAGGCAGTGGGCCGTAATCCACCACGCGGGCCCAGTGCGGGTTGGCAGAAGACATATGTATCCAATTTTTTTGGTTCTAGAACATGTTCCTTTCCTCACTATGTTTTCCTTCACAGTTTTGAGAGCAGTGGCTCAGACCAAATAAAAAACCAAGACAGCGCTGTGAAGCACGCCAAAACTACACCTCGGTTCTGTACATACACGCTCACATACACACATGTGCAGAGAAATTTCACCCCCTAGCAATGTATAAATACATTGCTAGGGGGTGAAATTTCTCTGCAGCTGACTGTACAACCATTTACAATCAAACTGCACCTCACAAAGTGCACACATGTTTACGAAACCGCCCTCCCTCACATCACTGTTGACAACGCTATGATTTTGTTTTTTAATTGTCTGAGAGCAGTGGTGATGAAATAATTTACACAAAGTAAAGTGCCTGCTTAGGTCCGAACTTACGACCTTACAACACGTACGTCACGCCCGTTTCTACTAAGCCACCCCTGCTGCTTTAGCTGCTGCAAGGTTTCTAAACTCATAATTAATTTATAGTAAATACAGCTGATTACGTGGTCAACGGCCACTGGCAGTGTACTTGAAAATCATCATCATCTGCCTAGCCTTTCCCAACTATGTTGGGGTCGGCTTCCAGTCTAACCAGATGCAGCTGAAAAACAGTATTTTACATGGAGCGACTGCCTATCTGACCTCCACAATCTAGTTAATAGGTGACACGATACCTGTTGGTAAGACCTAGGGTCGTCCATAAATCACCTGATGTTTTTAGCAACTTTTTACCCCCTCCTCCCCCCTGGTGATACGTGGCGAGTTTTGAGAATACCCCTCCCCAAAGTCACTTGTATTTTTTTGATGCAAAGTATCTTAAAACATTACAGAATATTTTACTTTTGAACAGAAAGAAAGAAAAATATTTTATTCGCTTTTCGGTTTAGAAATGCGCGTTAAACGAAAAAATAAAATACGTGTGATATCACACTACACCCCCCTCCCCCTTGTGATATTTCGTGATTTTTCCGAGGTCATGGCACATTTTAACTCAATGTATCGTCGTAATCTTTTGATTAGGTAAAAAAAGAAAAAATACGTGTCCAATATTGTTTAATAAACTATCTGACGGGCTAAAATTTTTGTCAACATCCCTATTCTGTAACGTTTTCCTACAATAATCGCGAAGCGTGTCATGTAAAACCACAATAGTTCTAATATTAAGTTATTGCATATGTAATACAAGTCTGTGTGGGCAGAAGGTCACGGTCGCGCGGCAGACAGGTCTGACTTTGTATTATTAAATGTTAATATGTATGTATGCTAAATATTGGATGACGTCATCTGACGGCGTCATGTGATATGGTTTGTTAAAAATAGAGTTATGTATCCTAACTATTAATATAAATGCGAAAGTGCGATTGTTTTGTTTATTTTGATGCTTTCACACTAAAACAGCTGAACGGATTTGGATGAAATTTGACACATGGGGAGACCATGACCAGTACCCTAATTGCGTAATACACGATCAATCACAATCTGAATCGTTTTGAAACAGATTGCTAATCCATTGCTTCATAAGTGCGTGTTCGAAATAGAAATAGAAAATCTGCTCAACAACTGCTCAAAATGAAACAGATTAGTCGTAATCGTTTACGAAAATGTGTTGCGGAATTAGATAGCTGGGTTAGATAGGACATAGGATACTTTTCAGCTCGGTAGTACGTTGCATGCATATAAGATGGTGATGTTCACCTCACGACACGTTGTGCACAATTTTTGTTAGTTAGTACCTGACCTAACAAAAATTAGGTACTTCTGCATCCATCAACATTTATATTCATCACTCTTTTAGTCACAAACGTTTCCGTAATCGGATGGCGTGGTATGGGTTTGTGATGAGGAGGGACCTCATCACATGCCCATATCTCAAGCTATACCATTTCGTTTCAGCTTTTCTGTCACAGGCGCCACTTTCCTACTTCCCCTCGTCAGCAGTTTTGGGCGAAAAATAGGAGAACCTGTTAAACCCCCACTACACTACTCACGAAGTTGCTTCGACCATGGTATAATAATATACTTCGCCAGGTATAGCATTCCGAGACACAGTGGTCACGTGGGTGACACAAGTCTACGTCATCACATCTGTGTTACCAGAAGTTTGTAATAATAACTCCCCAACCACCTTTATTACCTGTGCGAATCCGATAAAACAATGAGGTTTTAATTAACAATTACGTAGGTTTATGTTTAAATTGAATTGTTTCGTTTGATTAGACACACGAAACGACAATTTCAAAGCTTTGGTTTCTGAAAATCTTTCCTTAATCGTGTTTTGTTGCAATAGAGTGGCAACTGGATAGTGACGTAAGTATGTGTTGGTCCCGGAATGCCAGACGTTATTTTATTAGACCATGGCTTCCACGAAGTACTCGTCGAATTTGACCGAAGTACGTGACTACACACTCGTGCGAGGAACTACAGAACGCTTCGAGTCCTTTGACTCGGGCGCAAAAACCGACAACGATTGGAAGTCGTCGGAGGCGAGCGGAGGTTGCACGAAGTGAACCGAAGTGCCCTTCTACACTCTCGTATTCGCTTAACTTCGAACAACTTCGCGATTAGCGTAGTGCAGGGGGCCTACTCCCTAAGCGAAATCCGTAGTTTCGGCGCGTCGTTACGGGCGCTTCGGTCTCCTCGCAAAGGGTAAGTCTGTAAGTGAGACGGAGTAACTACGGATTTCGCTTAGGGAGTAGGCCCCCAGGCTTTAGGTTTTTACTTCGCCTCGTAGATAACCTCAATCTGCATTGTGTTTCAAGGAAAATATGCGAATATACGTCTGCATTTGTTACTAAAGTTGTTGATGGGAAAGCCCACGGATGCCAGCTATGCGGGTCTATGGGTATTTGATGCTGATAATATTGTTTAGTGGTATTTCATTATCAGCCTCAGGTTCGGTATTGTTATTTAGGTACCCGAAGACTGCCGGAGGTGACGAAAAAGAAAAGAAAGAAAGAATAAAGTTTATTTGGACACAGTTCGTGAAACACAAAGTACATTTTGTTTTTTATTTTATTATGTTATAGCAACAATAGTATGTGCCTCACGGCTGCGCGGTCTGACGCTGGTTGTCCCATTGGTTTGTAATAGGTATATGTGTATCTTTATATAAATATTATTTTAAAAAAAAACCTCAATTTTTCGTAATTGCTTTTTGTCTCTGCATCACCCAAAGGTTGACTGGTAGAAAATGCCTACGGCTTTATGTCCGCCCTCTTTACATTTCTGTGCTTGAAGTACCTATTAAATAAATAAATAAAAAAAAGAAACGCGGAATCTGGATTTGTGTCCGGTTGATGGCAATATGAGGAACCTGCCTTACCAATTCTGGGGAAACAAGTTTCTGTTATCCAGTTTAATTTTGAGATGGCTGGTTGACCAATCATCATGTGCCTTTCAGCTTTCAGTCCAAAAATTATATCCTATACGAGTATAACTAAGTAAGCTGTCAGTCAGTGTGTTATGGTGTAAGTAGCCTTCCAGACCGAATTTCAGGCATGGCAGCCTATCTCTTAGGGCCTTCGACGCAGGCGATAGTATGAGTAGTGCACAAGTGTGTGCAAATGTGCACTCTCTTCCCTCCCACCGGAGACTGATCAGGCGCAAGACCAACGACTCCGAGGCACGGGGGTATCAAACTGCCAACTTTCAAACTCCGGGCTGTTAAACGCTTCCACAAACAGGCGCAACGTGACAGCGCGACGCGAATCTAATAGAACAAATTCCATGATATTTTCATAGAAATTGTTCTACTAGAGTCGCGTCGCGCCTTAAGGCGACGATAACCGACTTTTAATGATTTTATACTGAAGATCACGTCTAAACGAGTAGTGTTAATGATTTGGAAAAAATATGTTAAATTAAACCATTTTCATAATAATTTAGATTATGTTTATATTACATAGTGAAATTAATTTGTAAAGTTATGTCTAACGCGGATAAAAAACTGAGCATCACGCAAAATCTACCAAGCGTATTTTCCTGGAACCTTCACCATTTTCAAGATAATTTCATTTTTGATCTTTTAGTATACGTGGTTTATTAAAATACCTTTTGTTTTATGCATAATAAATTAATAATGCGTAAAATTCGGGACCCCGCTCCTAGATGGGCCAGTCCTATTACTGTCTGGATCTACGACGCGTTCCGTGAGCTCGGTACAGAACACGCAAGCTAACCACTCAAGGTCACTAGCATATGTATATCTGCGTCTTAAGTGTGTGTTGTTTGTTTAAGTAATAAGTTCTCAGGTACGGTATCTGGCTATTAAGTTCTTAAAATTGGTAGTATTTAATTATTCTGCTGGGCTCGTATAACACAGGGTCACCATTTTTCACCAGTTGAAAATAGAAATTCGCAGCCTCGACAGAACTCTATGAATGTTGTTCACAAAAAAACTGTTAGAGTGTTCGTTAACTAGACAAAAACTAGCTCGATTGAAATATCTCGTTTATTACCGATCTCATTACTAAAGCAGGAAATATCTCGGACCTCGGTATCGGTAAGTTTTAATAAAATCAGTGCGACGCGACGCCGCGCGCCGACACGCCGAGCCTTCATTCTAAAAGTTGTAAATAGCTGTCAAATATTTACCTGTTTTGATTAATTTGGCAATATTAATGTATGGAAATAAGAAATATGGCTAACTAGTGACCTTGAATATTAATAATGAATTGCAATAATTATAACACTGAATTTGATGTTGTAACCGTTTTAGGTGTATTAAGGTACCTTTGGAAAGTTTACTTTTTTTACAACTAAAACTAAATATTCGGTGTTACAATATTAGTTATTGCATTTCATAATCAATATTTTAGTTCAGTAGGTAGCGATATTTCATATTTTCATACAGTTATATTGCCAAATTAATCAAAACAGCAAAATATTTGACAGATAATTGCGACGTTGCCCACTTTCGGAATGCACGCTCGTGTCACTGACGTGTGCGATCGAAAAGAGAATATCATTTCAAGGTTGTGCCCAATGTTATTTTTGTATTATTAGTATTTTGGTATTGGAGATCGTATTATAACCTAGCTTTTGCCCGCGGCTTCGCCCGCGTGGGGGTGGGACGTTATCCCACAGGAAGGTACTACCGGAATAAAAACCATCGAAATCCGTTCAGCCGGTATCGTCAAAACTTCAAAAGATAACAGACAGACGAACGGACACAGTTACATTTGCACCTAACATCATACATACAACAACAACCTCCTGAATTCAGCGGTACACCAAACAGAATGCATTATGCTGAATTCTCATGTGGGTAATCGGATCGTCCCCCCTGCCTATTGCCATTAACCGGGCACAAATCCAGACTCCGGGCTGCTACTGAGAAATTCCAGATAAAAAAAAACAGTAACACTGCCCAACCTGGTTATCAAAACCAGGCAAAAACCAGCTCAGAAGTCGCGCTTGCGACCAACGAGGCTCACACCAATTTTTTTTTTTTCTTCCGTTAAACTTGCCGTCCACTGGTAGACCACTCGCTTGTTGAACACCAATGAGCTGGATAGAATATAATTGATTTCCTACACTGAAAATTAATTTCATGTTTGTAATATAAATATATTTTTTATCAAAACTGGATTAACATGTTGATGCGGTAACAATGTTTGGAGTTTACTCCTTAAGAATCGATTTTCATATACAACATTTTCATATACAATCGTTAACTTTGTGTCTTATTCGTAAACTTATTCGTAAAATTTAGTATATACGAGTATATGTATTGTATTTTAATTTTATAATATTCTATTATTACTTACTGTTTGTATTTCCTGTGCGTGTCCCAAATAAAATATTTTTCTTTCTTTCTTATATTTTAAATCTCGGTAGGACATTCCGGTGGGATATTTCTCTTTCAGAGTTTTCCGTACCGACCCATCTCATTAATCACCTGTATTAGGTAAGCTGCCTTCGTTAAATATTTTAATTAATCACGTCATTGTTATTCAGTAGTTATATTATCAATTACAATTTAGGTACCTATATGTCTTTTGCGTGCCGCGTAGAAACAAAATATTATTAGGTTTGGATCATTTGAGGAAGCTAGTCAAAACTGTTCATGGTTTTGTTATTGTTATTAGTAATTAACTGTTTATTTATTTTACCTCGATGGTCCTAGTTTATCATTTATAACTTCCAGTTACAGTTAAAGTTATATGTAAGCGGGCACGCCCTTTATGCCTGGAGGCTTTTTAGGTCTTAGGCTTAGCTTAGGCTTTTTTTGAGGTCCGTCTGTCTGTCTGTCCGTCTGTCTGTCCACGGCTTAGCTCAGAGACGTTTAGCACTAGAAAGCTGTAATTTGGCATAAATGTGTACATATTAATCATGCCGACAAAGTGGTAAAATAAAATCAAGAAAAATATTTTTTTTTTGGGTACCTCCCCTACACGTAAAGTGGGGATGTTTTTTTTTTTCCTCATCTACCCCATGTTGTGGGGTATCGTTAGAAAGGTCTTTCAAAAATATTGTGAGTTTGTCGAAACCATTTTTGGATTTAGGGATCCGTTTGCGAAATATTAAGCTTTTAACTGAATTTTTTTGTTAGAGTCAAGTGTCCCCTCCCTCCTTCTAGCTAAATGGTTGTACTTGGACTTGTGAAAAAATTCACAGCAGTAGTATATATAACAAAATTAAAAGGAAAACTATGAGATCTAAGTAGGCTGTACAGGTTAACGAGAAATAATCAACCAACTTAAATTTGCGGTTTGAAAAACAAGATCTCCCATACATTTCGTATGGGAGATATGTTTTTCAACTACAATGTTAAGTTTGTTCTTGGGATAAATTCATTCTAACTACAGAACCCTTCATTGTGCGTGGTCGGACACGCACTTGGCCGGTTTTTATACGTTTAGTTCACCCTTCACCACTTCCTAGTGGAACTGGTGAAGGGTGGGCATTTATGTAATTTTGACGTTCGAAAAGTGCTGATTCTCAGACTAGTTTGACTAAGTGACTTTTGAATTTGAATTTTGTTTTTAGAGGTACATGCAGCTGTTCACATTCGGTTTTCCTTATTTTATTTTATTTTAATGAACACTTTACACATGTGACTATACAGGGTGGCAGGGACATCGACGCGAAAACTGTTACCATGGATTCAGTACATGATTCTGAACCTCCTTGCGTTGAAATTTTTCGTCGGTTATTTAAAAAAAACAGCTGTCCTATACATTTTGACCGCGTAGGTATTGCACTTATCTATGAAATAGCTGTTTTTTTTTTTAT
Organism: Agrochola lota; assembly: GCA_947364205.1. NCBI lineage: Eukaryota > Metazoa > Arthropoda > Insecta > Lepidoptera > Noctuidae > Agrochola > Agrochola lota. The sequence continues at coordinate 11,307,593 of OX376239.1, read as the reverse complement.
AACCGACTAGTAATTTCAGGGCAGGGGGTTCAGAATCATGTACTGAATCCATGGTAACAGTTTAAATAATTATCTTAATGATGGAGAAAACCGCAACAAAATCCGTAGCGTAGTTTAGAAGAACAACGCGATCACACAGACAGACACGAAAACCGACTTTAACACGTTCAGTGCCGGGAACCCTCGTATTTTAAATGTAGGTTTTTCTTACCGAATACAGCATTATAAATCGTGAAAATAAATTATGATGAATATTTTAACAAGATTTAATAGTATATGCGTAGATATAAGAAAGAATTTATATTTCTATTAGTATCTATATGCGTTGGTTTTAAAATTCAAGCATTTTTTTTTAAATTATTGTTTGTTCACGGTCAAATAAATACAATTTATTTTTAAACTACGTCAAGACCTCTTGAAAACACAATTTTACTTCGTTTTACAGTGTTTTATAACACGATTTTAAACCTAATGCCGTTGACCGTCCCCAATGGTTAACTTTAGCGCAAATGTAATGCCGGCAACCCTCCCTGAGGGTTCACTTCCAATATGTATGGCGGCATGGCGGATTCTATGAAAAGTGTTAACTTATATTATAATATCTATAAATAGTATAGAAGATGCGACACACTTGTGAAAAAATTACATAATTTGTCACATTTTCACGACGACTTCTACTGTTTAATAAAGCAGTACAAATTTGTCAGTATGTCGGCTTGTTGCCTGTCGCCTATCGTCTGTCGCCTGTCGACTTGTATAGAAAGGTACGAGTCAAGTCGTCGAATCGGCTAGCGCAACCGTTGATCAACCTGTCCACCGACAAGTCCATTGCTGGACTGGTCGGTGGATAGGTTGATCCACGGTTGATTTGATTTACCTACTAGTTAAGTCAAGTTAGTGACTGTTTACCTATGTTTACAAAAAACAAAGAAACATCTGCAATGATTATTTTCCTGGGTCAATACGACCCTGATGTTATCATGACCAGCTTTGAACTGCCAGTTTAGAGTTCAAGGTTTTTCGTTCATGAACAAAGAAACAATGGTGTGTAGGTACTTACAATTGTTTCTTTTTTTAAATGTGACGTTTTTACTCGTCTCACCAATGACGTATTACTTACCTAATCTTTGCGTCTCACGATGCTTTGAGGACTAAGGGCGTTTGTACACCGCCGCCGTCAACGAGAACGAAATGACGGACTGTGCCGAAGTCAAGTTACATACAATAGGGATGATGACTAACACTTTGTTTTTAGTCCGTCTTGGAGATTATTAAAAAATACTGGACACGTATTTTTTTCTTTTTTTACCTAATCTAAAGATTACGGCGATAGATTGAGTTAAAATGTGCCATGACGTCACGGGTATGTAGATGTTATACTTACTTGTGACGTAGCGACCCCACTCCCCAACTTAAAATGCGTTTTATCTAAGTATTTTTTTATTAATGTGTTAAAGCAAAAAATACGTCTAATATTTTTTATTAGCTGACTGACGGACTAATTACCCAGGCATCATCCCTATAAATATAGCCGCGTGCCCAACGCACGTCCGTCACCCGAGCACTGGGATCCCGGCCCCCGAATTTTCGAGTAGTTCAGCGCGACCGCTAGAACTCGACCCGAGATTGTGACGGGCTGATGTGCCGGCAATTAGGGCTTGCAATCCGGATATCCGGATATCCGTACTATCCGGATATCCGCCGATTTTCAAATCCGGATTTTACTTGCATCACCATCCGGATTTTTCGGATGTTACGGATAGTTGTATTTCTCTTTTAAATATTCAATAAAAAGCTGTCATCTGTAAAGTCTCTCTTCTAGTATCACTCAAAAGAAGAATATCACAAAGACGAGTGCCAAAAATAATCGGTACAATGACATATTTACAAAACCCTCACAATTTTTATGAAGAGCGAAGTACACTGTCCTTTTGTAATCCTTCAAACGAATCCGTGAGACTGCCGAATGTTAAAATTATTTCTACATTTTTTGACACACAACAACCAGATCAAACAGTCATAAATTCAGCGGGATACAGAAGGTTGCTCTTCTTCAACTGTAAGCGTATCAATTAAAACACAAATACGAGAAGAAATCATCCGGTTTATGAGTCAGCCATCTTCTGCGCAGCGACCGACTTCTTCAACAAATGATTTAGACACCATAATTCGAGTAGAGATGACACTATTTGATGAGAATGTTCAGAGAAGCAGGAATTTAGAAAGAGTTTACAAACTACTTTTATCAATCCCACCAACCAGCGTTGAAGCAGAAAGAGTGTTCTCTGCTATAGGATATTTATGTAACCATTTAAGAACTTCCATGAAAGAAGGATCATTAGATAGTTTAAGCTTTTAAGATCATATTACCAGAATTTGGATAAAAAAATATTAAAAAAATTCGTACTATTATATTATAAAGGGTTATTTGATTATTTGAGATATTTTGTTCATTTTTGTTTTATTATATTTGATTTATACTATTGTTGTTTAGTAATTGAGCTGATTTTCCAGGGAAAGTGATATTTTTATTTAATTATTATGTTTTAAATAGGTTGATTTGTTTGGGATGTTGTGTTTTGTGATAAAAGTAAGATCTCATTTTTAATTAGAATTGTTTATTATGAGAAGAATAGATACAAATTTGTTGTGCGGTATCGGTGTTTTATTGAATAATTTTAAAAAGTGAACTAGTTTTTTTATGTAATAATAAACTATACCCTTGTTTCAAGTAGAAATATTGGTTTAGTTTATTATTTATTTGTCATTTTGCTTGACAGACTGATTAAAACGTGTTACAAAAGCTTATTAGTTTTATTTATAATAAAAACTAAAAAATATCCGTATTATCCGCATTATCCGGATACTCCGGCTATTAAAATATTAATATCCGTATTATCCGGATAGTAAAAATGAACGGATATTGCAAGCCTTACCGGCAATACAAAATCTACCATAACATATTGAACCGCCGAGTTTGGTCACGGACTCGCGGTGGACAAACGGCCTCACATACTTGAAATTTTGTTTTTAGGAATACCAATACAACATTTTTAAGTTGCTAAAAACAAGTACTTACCTAAGAATGAAGATAATAAAAAGATAGAATAGTTAATTTGGGTAATTCCTTATTCGTATTGTATTTTTGGTTTTGGTCGATATTTGGTTAAGACACGTTGTACACACACGTTTTTTTGCCGTGAAAAACTACGGCTGATTCGCCGTTTGTTGGCACGGTCATTAGTGTTGTTCTGGATTTCTATGGAAGTTTGTTGACAGCCGGTGGCACTACGGCCCGGTGCCGGCCGTATACCATACAACCGGTGATTTGCCGTGTCAAATACACACGATTATACCGCGGTGCGGCTAGCTCACCGTACCGTAAAGTAACCGCGCCGTACGTGTACAACGGGCCTAAGGGCCTATGCACACCGCGTTTTTTAAACGCGCCGTCGACGCGCGTTTGTAGCGATACAGACGCGATACGCACGCAAGTCAGACGCAGCCTGTAGACCTTTGCACACCTGTCTGTAGGATAAAATCACGCCGTCGACGCGCGTTTAAAAAACGTGGTGTGCACAGGCCCTTTTTTTTTTTTTTTTTGGATGGGCAATCATCAAATGACTTCTCCCGCTCTGGGCAGAGCGAGAGGGTGTGTCAGACTTTTACTGACTAAAACCCACCCGTGTTCCTTCCGTTGCCTGTGTGCCGGGGCCGCGTTATCCCTTTCGGACAAACCCGCAACCCCAGCAGGCATTGGTCTTTCGACCCCGTGTGCACAGGCCCTAAGGTAGGTACTTGAAATTTTGATTTGGGAATCCCAATACAACATTATTATTAAAACTAAAAATAAGTACGTAAGTAAGTATACTTCCTATGAATGAAGATAATAAAAAGTTGTTAATTGGGGTAAATCCCAACTTGTATTGTATCCAGATAGGTAAGGTATACGTATCTTTGATTTTGGTCGATTTTTGGTTAAACGTCACAACTGCTATCAACAGAGTTAATAAGTTATGATAATATCTATTTATTTATTTATCTTTAATACTCGTTATGGGTTGTCAGAGGCCCGAAAGTCTGACAAGTGACAACCAGTCTTAGCAAGGGGTATTGTGTTACCAGTAAGCATCCGATTAGACTGGAAGCCGACCCTAACATAGTTGGGAAAAGTATCAATATCGTTGACATTTGTAATAGTCTTTTTCCCTGCTTTGGGCTGGGTGAAGCCTCATCCCTTTTCATATCATTCCATCAGTACCCTAATTGCGTAATACAGGATCAATCACAATCTGAATCGTTTTGAAACAGATTGCTAATCCATTGCTTCATATGATCGAAAAAAAATCAGCTGTGCTATTCTGTAACCATCTCACCGTGAAAACTTAGGGGAAGTGATCGTGTAGTGAGGTGTCAGTGTCACCCCACCCGATACTAGGGATGACCAAGCATTACATTTACAATCGTAATCGAGATTTAAATTATATTTTTTATGTTAATTCTATTGATCATTTTATATTAAGTATTCTAAAGCTAGTATTTAAATGTCTAAACATTACTATATAGGGGGGTTTTAATAAAATAGCAAAACAGATATCCAATCAGAAACTCAATTTTGTTTTATTCTATTTGTTCCTAGACTTAGTCCCTTAATATAAATAGCCTGAGGCGCGACGCGTTACGCACGTAGGTACCTACCAACAATAAATAAAATAGAACGTACCTACATAGGTCTTTACACGTTGCTGCTACTTAAGTACTAAAGAAAATGCTCATCGACATAATTTGTTATTATGAACCCATTGTTAACTTATATTATAAACGCAATCGAGTGTTAATAGTGTGTAATTTAACCCCACACAAACTATGTGGGAACCTACCTAAACGATGTAAGCAGTCATATAGATAAAAAGACGTTTATATTATTTGTATTATTATACACTTGTAGCGCGCGCACATCACATCACCGAAGTGTTGTCGCCGAGGAAATAACACGCGTTACCATGGTGACCACCCGCGTGATCACTTCACCCGATTCTTAAAGAATCGGATGAAGTGATCACGCCGCGCAGGCGCGCTGTTTCGCACTTTGTTTTTTTTCCCCCCTCTTTGACGGCCATGTCCATAAGCCTATACGTATTCAGAGACAGTAATGAGTACCTATTTATTTCAATACTTTTAGATAATTCAATGTCTAAATCATACCGTTTTGTACATTTAAAAAGTCAGTTTATTGCCTAGATACATTTTGTTTTCAATAATTAAACTAGTTTTTTTTTTATGAACTAGTTACATACTACTTATTTAACCTGTAGGTATGTAACGCGTCACGCATGTGCAGTCAGAACAGATATAAAATAAAATGCAATAAGTAGGTACCAATAAGTACAGCAATAAGCAGCAAAAAAAACAAAGTGCGTAGCAGCGGGCCTGCGCGGCGTGATCACTTTATCCGATTCTTTAAGAATCGGGTGAAGTGATCACGCGGGTGGTCACCATGGTAACGCGTGTTATTTCCTCGGCGACAACACTTCGGTGATGTGATGTGCGCGCGCTACAAGTGTCAGTTTTATTTATTTATTTATTTATTGGAGAACCAACAGCTATAACAAATGGATAACAGTTGGATGTGAAACATACAGCCAATTACAGGTTCTCACCGGTAAAAACAGAATAAGTAACAGAAATCTTAGGATCATTAAAAGCACGAAAAAAACTATTATTACTTGGGTTATATATGATGATGATGAATAAAACATTGTAGGTACTAATTGGACGTTGGTATTTAGTACGCAAGTACGTGACGCGTTACAAGTTAAATAAGTATGTAGGTACGTAGTAAGTAAAAAAAACCTCAATGTGATAGTGTCTAACTAGCGCGCAAGCGCGATTCTTACCGCTTCAACGTGGTGAAGTGATTCGGTGTGCGCGCGCTGCAAGAGTGTCAGCTGTTGAACTTAAGAATGTTGTTATGATTTGATGAATATGATTTTATTCAACGCGTAGGTAGGTTATCTCCGATAAAATATTCGGTAGGTAGGTACAAATAATATACACGTCTTTTTATCTATATGACTACTTACATCGTTTAGGTAGGTTCCCACATAGTTTGTGTGGGGTTAAATTACACACTATTAACACTCGATTGCGTTTATAATATAAGTTAACAATGGGTTCATAATAACAAACTATGTCGATGAGCATTTTCTTTAGTACTTAAGTAGCAGCAACGTGTAGATACCTATGTAGGTATGTTCTTTTTCATTTATTGTTGGTAGGTACCTACGTGCGTAACGCGTCGCGCCTCAGGCTATTTATATGAAGGGACTAGTCTAGGAACAAAATAGAATAAAACAAAATTGAGTTTTTGATTGGATATCTGTTTTGCTATTTTATTAAAACCCCCCCTATATAGTAATGTTAGACATTTAAATACTAGCTTTAGAATAATTAATATAAAATGATCAACAGAATTAGCATAAAAAATATAATTTAAATCACGATTACGATTGTAAATGTAATGCTTGGTCAATCCCTAGCATCAGTGACTTTTCACTGACAGCTCACTCCACGCAAGTTTTCACGGTGATATTTTTACAGAATCGACATGCTGCTCAACAACTTAACGCAATGAATGTTGTTGAACTGTCAAAATGAAACAGATTAGTCGTAATCGTTTACGAAAATACGTTAAGTACGTAATTAGACAGGTGACGCAGGTTTTTTCGAAAAGTTTAGCCAAGTCATCGATTCTGTTACATATCTGATTCATGGTGTCTCCTCCAATCATTTTCTCATCTCTGCCTGCGTTATCTTTTCTGGAGTCATCACACATCACGCATGTACAAAAGGCAGAGGTGTACCTATGGTGACACTGAAAGTTCTTAGAAACTGAACTGCTGAACAAACTAGCAAGTTATTAGTTTTATATCTTTTCAAAATAGTGTCCATTTACATCATTACATCGCTGCATCCGATGGAACCACTGAGAAAAGCACTTTGCCCACTCGTCCTTAGGGGTCTCTTCGACGGCATTTTGAAACGCAGCCACTGCTTCCTCGGCGTCCATAAAACGTTTTCCTCGAAGTTTTTCATTTCGCCAGTTATGTTTATGTCCCAAGTACTAGGGGGCGAGCCTACTGCCATCAGCGGGCGCAAATCCAAACTGCTACTGAGAAATTGTTATCCTTATCCTTACATCATTTATAAAACAAAGTCCCCCATCGCGTCTGTCTGTCTGTTTGAACACGATAAACTTAAAAACTACCGAACCGATTTTCAAACGGTGTATCATTCATTAAGGTTTTGTGTAAATTGGCTGAAATATGACGATTATTGTTGAAGATATCGGAAAAAATTATGCCGACTAGGAGCTTTACTGGCGTGCGCGGCGTAAACCGTAAAAGATAGATAAAATTTATGTTCTACAGAGTTCTTCATCTTAAAAAGTTCAACAAACAAGTCCGCGATGGCATATGTCAATCTTCTAACCCACAGTAACCATTATTATCTTTTCATTGTTATTTCCGAAGCTATTTTGACCGATATTTTATTAATCCTTATGATAAGGATTAAGAGATTAAGAATGAGAAACTAAATGCCGAAAACCAAATTGAACTAACATAAAATATTTTGTTGGATAAGGATACCTTATGCAACAAAATATGTTATTTAAATTGGGCATTTAATTTAGATTAAAAATGCCTTGATACGAGTATCATATGATATCATATCAGTTATATGAATAGTTAAAAAAATATCACAGATTCAAAATGACGTGTAACAAAATACTTATGGTTGACGGCAAGGCGGGCGCAGCGGTAGGAGTCAATGACCTTTTCCTCGGCTATTAGGTACGTAATCCAGGTAGTACGTTCCCGTGGAATATTTTGCGATAAACACGCGGGCGAAGCCGCGGGCTAGTGTTTAATAAAATAACAACAAAAACTGGTACTGAGTAAATAATGCAGTTTATGCCTACATAACACGTTCGATGCTGACGGCATGTCGGAGCAACTAATTTACCTTGAATGTTTTCCTGGGTTTCTGATTCCGAATGCAGATGTGTTTACTTTGATTCACTGCATTCTCGTCGCTTACGGTTATTACGTATTTAATAATTTGCCGGATTTTTCCATTGACTAACTTACCGCTATTTTTTCTGTTGTGTTTGTTTTTGGTCATTTTCAATTCCCAGTTCGGGTAAAATGTTATGGGTGTTTCCATCAGGAGTTCAAGAATTTCTGAGTAGCAGACCGGAATCTGGATTTGTGCCCGGTTAATGGCAATAGGTCCGCCCCCTATTACTTGGGACTTAAAAGCATAGAGTTTGCTAAATGTGGGCATACTATAGGTACCTACACCTCTGCCTAATCTAAATAATTACAAGCAATCAATCTGCCTAGCCTTTTCCCAACTATGTTGGGGTCGGCTTCCAGTCTAACCGGATGCAGCTGAATACCAGTATTTTACATGGAGCGACTGCCTATCTGACCTCCACAACTCAGTAACTGGGTAATACGATTACCCTTGGTAAGACTGGTTGTTTGACTTTCGGACTTTTGACGACACGTAACGACTGTCAAAGATTGAAAAATTTGAGATTGAAAATTGAAAGAATGACAGCCGGGCCCAACGGCTTAACGTGCTTTCCGAGGCACGGAGGACGCTACAGGGGGGACGGCCTTCTGGGGTTGCGGGTTTGTCCGAAAGGGATATCGCGGCCCCGGCACACAGGCAACGGAAGGAACACGGGTGGGTTTTAGTCAGTAAAAGTCTGACACACCCTCTCGCTCTGCCCAGAGCCGGAGAAGTCATTTGATGATTTCCCATCCTGAAAAAAAAAAAAAAATGGTGGACGGCTGCCCTCCCCTATCCCCCTGCCGGTTTCCACAACGCTAGTTTTTTAAGCTAGGATAGCAAGTATTATAATATCCTTGCTAACTATCCTGGCTTGGCACCTACTAGAGCTGTTTACACGATACTAGTACATTTTAACCCAATAGCATTGCGGTTTCTTAGTAGAGTCAAATGATTTGGTTGAGTACTAGCTTCACCGGCCACACGAGGCTATTACACAAGTCAGGAATGTAAAATCACGGGCGCTATAGTACGCGTCAAATTTTATGGCGGCTCTGAATTGCGCTACTTGCTTCGAAGTACCCCACCCCTCACCCAGGTTGACACGTGATTTTTTTACTGCGCAGCCACTCACCTCATGTTTCGCTTTCGGGCCGCCATTTAATAAAGTTTGAATCGGACTGTACTAGCTCAAAAATAGAACCCCATCCTATTAAACTATCGCACTATAGTTTGAACGGCACCGCTGTTCCGGCTGCCCCGCGTCTCGCCGCGCACTTACCTAAGGCGCAGAACAGCGGTCCCGGTCTAACTATAGCTTACTACCTTTCTCACTAGCTTACTAGCCTAAAAACCAGAACTGTTCTGTATACACGAGGCTAGAGTGACTAGCTTGCTAGCTTACTAGCAGTTGCGGATCGAGGATTGTCGTTTGGGAGGGGCTGGACGCCGCTAAGGGCAGATTTTATTTAATAATTTGATTAAGTTAAGGATAGTTGATGACAATTGTACCTTATGTAGTGTAATGCTTGATAAATTTTAATTAGAATAATATCAGGTTCACTTTAAGATTTGTCACGGAAGAACTCAGATGCTTGGCGGCCCTTAGCCCCCCCTGGATCTGCTACTGCTTACTAGCACTATCTTGCTATCCTAGCTCCAAAAACTAGCCTCGTGCAACTGGAGCGTTACACTGACATTAGGTATAATATGACGTCAATCATGACGAGAATTTAAGAATGCAGTAGAATGTAATGTTAACCTTCGCTGTATCGCATGTAATAGGTAAGTTAGGTCTGTTGTAATTTGACGGAAATATTTCTGGTTTATGTACGTAGTTGATAGCAATTGCTTCATATGATTTAGTACTTCGTTTACTTACTTAAATAAATAAAATTACTAGAACTAAGGTAACCAAGGTAAAGTAAAGGCATGAATTTAAACATATTATTTTGATAAAGAGTAACTTGTCTAATTCAGAAAATATTTAGTGCTCTGTAATCCTGTTCCGTTCGGCTATTTATTAACAAAAAGAAAAGAGGAACAATCTTATCAGAGACTGGCTAGCCTGCTTAAAAAGGCGCCACTTTACGGCCTGACGCGTGACGCGACACGACACCAGTACCTAATAGGGATGATGACAAAAAAATGTTTTTTGTTCTTCAGGGAGATTATTAAAAAATATTGGACACGTATTTTATCTTTTTTTACGTAATCAAAAGATGACGGCAATACATTGAGTGCAAATGTGCCATCCATGACGCCACGAGTATGTAGATTTTATACTTACTTGTGAGTAAGCGGCCCCCACTCCCAAACTTGAATGCGTTTTATCTCAGTCGTTTTTTATTAATATGATAAAGCAAAAATATGCGTCTAATATTTTTTTATTATCTGACTGATGGACTAATTACTTTTTTTTTTTTACCTTGGCATCATCTCTATTGTTCTACCGTGTGGAAATTGTCTTATTAGGGTGCAATTCCACTGAAGCGGTGACGTGCAGGAATCGTCCTACAAAAAAGAACACTACAAAGTGAAAAATAACTTTAGTCATTGGCAAAAAAGACATCGACTTCACTTTATCACTGTTGTTATTTTTTTTTAGAAGACTGTTGTTTTTTTAATGCCCATGTTTTTTGAATGACGTCCCGTTGATAAAATAACGTTGAGTTAATATAAAACATACATAGTAGACTGTATCAACAAGTGCTAAAGTAAAGATGACCGTTCCAACGGGTTTCTCATAAGGAAATACAGCGGTGATTTAATTCCGAGAAAGAGTATCGGCGAACTTTCGAAAATACCTGTTTGTATGGGGAAAACGGAAGAAAAATTTACAATTACCGGATTGATGTTGTGTTGTTGTTATGAAGTTTCATCTGGGCGAGGAGGAGAGAGATTTGTGGCTAAATAATAATTAAATAAAATTATTTAAAAATTTTAATTCGCTGCTAAAAAGTGAATGTCAAATTCAAAATAATTCTATCGTTCCAAATCTCAAATCAATTTGATTATGATGTCATTTTTTATCGAGCGAGCCATTGACCTTCACTGGCAGTAAATATTTTAGTGGTACAATACGCTAGGTACTGGCCGAAAACAATGTGTTGAGCTCGGTTGCCGCTGTCATTGTTAGGTTCAAATTGCTAGACCATAATTTAAAAAAAAAATAACTGGCGATCATCATTGTTTGGCGTTTGAGGACTTTAATATAACGCACTCACAGTTACCAGCATTTATAAAAGTGTTTTTTTTATTATATAATTAAATATCAGTTTAAGTAGTCTATGTACATATTCCGATGCCGATTTAGGTTACGGCATATACATCAATGGGTTACGGTGACTAATTATTTTTTTGATGGCTACGGGTTACGACCGTCTGTTTTTATTGGCTTAGACACAAAAAACACGTTCCGCAAGTGGCACGTGAATATTTGGCTAATTAATTAGCCACATTTTCAGCGTCTTATCTCTTTCTCACTCCCGATAATTACGACATGCCGTCCTACTTCCACGTAATAATGTGACATTGTGCCGTTTTTGAAGACCGAATGTTGAGTAGGTAACCTATATTCTACGTCTTTTTACATATGATATCATCAAAGAAAGAAGGTAGGTTTAGGAAGGCAGATAATAGTTTTCCAGCTAGAGAACTACAATCACATCCTGTGAACTTGAATGATTTATTTATACTACATATCTATCAAACCTACCTTGTATAGTCTACTCTACACAACTAAGAATTATTAGGTATTGTTTGGTCTACATAAATATTATCGATTATCGAACATACTCTCATTGTTCTTAATAAAGAGGTTTCATTCATTCATGAAAAATTACACCTATTCTAAAAACAATAAAGCATCTGTACCACCTAGGTACTAGCCTACCAGCCTGATATTGGCCGACTGCAAGACAAAGGCCTCTTCTCATACAGAGAATTAGGAACGCGCTCATCACTATTACTTTTTGGTGTGACAGTTAGATAAATTGAATAAACCCCAAGATTTGCCATAGCCCCTAGAGCCTCATGCTTCATGGGGCTACAGAGCCATTGCATATCAAGGAGTAGACCGGGGGGCGCGGTAATGGTAGGGAAGACGTGCCCTTAGGATATAGAAAGATTTGCGAGCCGTACCGGCTAGGATCAGTCGCTCCATGTAAAATACTGGTATTCAGCTGCATCCGGTTAGACTGGAAGCCGACCCCAACATAGTTGGGAAAAGGCTAGGCAGAAGAAGAAGAAGACCGGCTAGGATCCTAGAGCAGGCAATGGAATAGTGGAGAGACGGGTGATATGTATCTATGGTTGGGCATCTTTTTAAGTCGTCGCCGTCAGGTTGGTTCAGGTCCAGCTTCACCGGTGCATCTGCTCTTTGCTGTTTCCAATGTCTTCGTCTGAGGTCTAGATGCTATCCGTTTCTTGTAAATCTCTCTAGCAGTTTTCTTAATCTTTTACCCGTCTTCAGCCGTGTTCATCCAAAAATAGATGTCCTTGTTGAAAAACCCATTATCTGATCTCCGTAATTTTCGATTGAATAACAAGTTTATCATAAGATTTGAAAGTCAGGATTTAAATCCGGAATTCCAGATTTATTACTGAGTTAGAAGGCCTGCTTAAAAATACGGTTCTATATCTGTCCCTAGGAGAGACTCAGAAAATAAAATGTTCAAGAGACTTTATAGAAGACCGGCCAAAAAATTACCATCAACTTACATTATCCGTAATATATAGTAATAAATAATAATACCAGCCTGTTACTGTCCCACTGCAGGGCAAAGGCCTCTTCTCATACGGAGAAGGCACGAGCGTTGATCACCACGCTTGCTCAAGACGGATTGGCGATTTCAGACTTATATTAGCTATAAGTCCAGGTTTCCTCACGATGTTTTCCTTCACCGATGTCAGTAATGTCCAAGATAAACTCAGAAAGTACATATCCTGCTGGGGTTGCGGGTTTGTCTAAAAAGGGATATCGCGGCCCCGGCACACAGGCAACGGAAGGAACACGGGTGGGTTTTAGTCAGTAAAAGTCTGACACACCCTCTCGCTCTGCCCAGAGCGGGAGAAGTCATTTGATGATTTCCCATCCAAAAAAAAAAAAAAAAAGAAAGTACATATGAATTGAAAAAGTCACATTGTCCGTATCCTAACTAATATTATAAATTCAAAAGTGAGTTTCTTTGTTGCGCTTTCACGATAAAATAATAAAACAAATTTAACAGCGGGTCCCGACACAGGCTGTGCCTAGTTTGGGACCCGCGCTGTTAAATCTGTCAAAATTCTTCTGTTAGTTACTATTTTATTTTGTTACTTGTTTGGTTAAGAACTGTGTGTGAGTTAGAATAAAATAAATAAATAAAAATAGGGCCGACATAACTTGACACTTCCGAACTTCGCGCAGAAGGCTGCGCAATAGAGATGATGCCTGGGTAAAAAAAAAGAAATTCTAATTAAAATCAGTCAGATAATAAAAAAATATTAGACACGTATTTTTTGCTTTATCAAAATAACTAGCGACCCGCCCCGGCTTCGCACGGGTGCAATGCTGATACTAAATACACTACAGAAAAACTGTGAACGTTGTATATAAAAACATAGCGGCCCGCTCCGGCTTCGCACGGGTATAAAATATATAGCCTATGTGATTAAAATCGATTCAGTAGTTTTGATTTATTCATTACTGCCCTCGAATGTCTTTATAAACAACGTTCACAGCTTTCTTGTCATTAGACAATACAAACATGTTTTCTCTGGAGGTCACTCTTGAAAGAGCGACATACAGTTGTCCATGTGAAAAACAGTCAACGCTCAAATCTAAGCCTGCAACGTTGAAGGTTTGACCCTGCGATTTATTAATGGTCATTGCAAAAGATGTCTTTACCGGAAACTGTAAACGTTTAAATTGGAAGGGTAAATCCGATGGTATCAGAGGGATTCGGGGAATCAATACATCTTCTCCGGTACCACATCCTGTGAGTATTGTGCACTCTATTATGAAAGTTTTCAATGATTTTACCAGCAAACGCGTGCCATTGCAAAGTTTAGGTGGATTCAGGTTTCTTAATAAAATAACAGGACAACCTACTTTCAACACCATTTTGTGAGGAGGGAGTCCAGACGGGTTCAAAGAATTTAGAAATTCTGTAGGAAAATGAACAGCTTCTTCCAAATCGAGAACAGTATCGACCAAGTAGTATATTTTCGTTGGCGCATCAATCTTTGAAAGAATCAAGTTATTTACTTTATCTACTTGTTCGTTAGTTGGTGACAGAATCGCTCTTTCTTTAAACCAAGATATTGTCTTATAACTTATGTTATCAATGTCAGGATAGACATTGTTGACTAACTCTTGGATGTTGTCTATCAAAACGCAAAGGTTTTCTAGGTCAATCCTTCCCTCACTTTGTGTTAACTCTCCATTGCCAACTTTTAGCAGCATCTCTGGAAATAGCCTGTTCTCACGTGAAGATGACGAAACCCTCATATTAGTTTTAAGCTCTAATTTATTGACATGAGGCCAAAGGTTGGATCTTTTTAGGCAAGCATTTATTTCGTCAGCACGTGTTCCTCGAGTCACAACTGGTAGGATCGGACGGAAATCTCCTGAGAACAGAATTGTACATCCACCCATAGGTGAATTTTTGTTGCGCAAATCGCGCATTGTCCTATCCAGTGCTTCCACAGACGTCTTGTTTGACATGGTAGCTTCGTCCCAGACTATTAATGAGCAGTCACGCATCAATTTTCCTGTATTGCTCTGTTTAGAAACACTACAGACGCTGTTATTATCATCGGTGGCGATTTTCAGCGGGAACTTGAATGTGGAGTGTGCGGTTCGGCCTCCTTCCAAAAGCGTAGCGGCAATGCCGGATGACGCAACAGCTAACGCAATTTTTCCGATAGATCTCACTTTTTTTAAAAGCAGATTGATTAAAAATGTTTTTCCTGTACCTCCTGGGGCATCAAGGAAAAACAATTTCCCTTCATTGTTATCAATTGTTGATAGTAATGCAGTGAATACTTTTTTCTGATCGATGTTTAATCGTGGCTCATCTTGAGCTATATTTTGTAAAAGTCTCGTTTGATCGTATGATGTTTCTCTTGTGTATTCGGCACTGTTAGTTAAATCTGAGTTAGTAGTATAGGCACGGTCTTGCCGCACCGGGCGGCCGGCCGGTACCGCCGCAAACGCTACGTCCCGCAATTTTTAAATCTGTAAAATCTTCGAAAATATTCACTTAAATCATACGGTGTAAAGGGCCATATAGATCTATATTAAATGAACAATGTATTCAAGATATTTAATTGGTTAAGGATTAATGCTGTATTGGTTAAAATCGCTTCGAAAATTAGCCATTATTTGTCGTAAAAAGTAAATGACAAAAAAAAGTTATTGTGGGTTATCCATAAGAGATAGACATATACCATCACGGACTTTTCTGTAGACCTTTTCAATGTGTACAATACTTAGTACATTATTTTGATAAAACTTGTAGGGTTCAGCCTGCGTTTGCAATGTAAGCGGAAAAAAATGTAACTATTTACGACATCACATTAGAAACCTCAAAAATAACAGTACTTCTCCACTATTTAATGGATGTTATTATACATATAAACCTGCCTCTTGAATCACTCTATCTATTTAAAAAAACCGCATCAAAATCCGTTGCATAGTTTCAAAGATTTAAGCATACAAAGGGACATAGGGACAGAGAAAGCGACTTTGTTTTATACTATGTAGTGAAGATATCGATACTGAGCGCGTTTGTGAAAAAAACTACTAGGCACTGACTAGTGACTACACCAATTGCGGTTCAATCAATCTGCCTAGCCTTGTCCCAACTTTATTGAGGTCGGCTTCCAGTCTAACCGGATTCAGCTGAATACCAGTATTTTACATGGAGCGACTGCCTATCTGACCTCCACAACCCCGTCACTATAACGATAGCCCTTGGTAAGACTGGTTGTGAGACTTTCGGGCTTCTGACGACCCGTAATAACTGTCAAATATCCATGAATGACTGCCGGGACCAACAGCTTAAACTGCTTTCCGAGGCACGGAGGAGTCTCGGTATGTAAAGATGGTCACCCATCCACAGACCAACCCCGGCAAGCGTAGCTTAACCAGACGGATCGACCAGTGCAGCAGTTATTACTTAGCCACGAGCTCCTAACTGCGGTTGATGACCCCAAAAAAGATTTTTTTTTTGTTTTTTTATTATTTACGTTTCGATACTGAGCACGTCTACAGAGTTTTGCTAGCTAATTTAATTTGACCCTGTATAACCTTTTTTGTTCTACTCAAACCGAAGAAGTAAGTAGATATCCTACTAGTATGTGAAAGTTTGTAAGTTTGTGTGTTTGGATGCTTGTTACTCAATCACTCAAAAACGGCTGAAAGGATTTAGATGAAATTTGGCACAGTGATCGTTTATAACCTGGATGAACACATAGGATACTTTTTATCCCGGTACTAAATTCCCGTGGGATAATTTCCGACCTCCACGCGGGCGAAGTCGCGGGTGAAAGCTAGAATACAATAATTCTTTAATCAACCCTCGTAAAAGGTACACGAATCAGGTCAGCCAAAGGTTACACTGGAGTGAAACTAACCGTAACAGTTGACCGTGTTACACTGGATTGCCTATAAAAGTTTCACCAAGTGCCTAGCTCAGACCAAATAAAAAACCAACACATAGCTCTCCGAACAATACAGTGAAGCATGCCAAAGCTACACCTCCGCTCTGTGCATACACGCTCACACGCACACATTTACAATCAAACTACACTTCATTAAATGCACACATGTTTATGAAACCGGCCTCACGTCACGTTGACAGCACCATGTCTTGGATTTTTATTTGGTCTGAGGTGCCTAGTTACCTAAGCCTCAATACTAGCCATAATAAGTTGAAAAAATATATTAAAATTAATAGATTAATTAGAAAAATTCAGAAATCACTGAAACGCCAAAAAGTTAACAAGTTAAATACAAAACTTAGGCAAAAAAATCTAAATTTAATTCAAGAATTAAAGAAGTGTAACAGTGAATTACAATTATGTAATACTATGTATGATACTGACACTCAGCACCTACAGGATGAATTGTTTGTCAGGGAATATGCTCTAAAGGATATCTTTAGAAAATATGAGGCTTGCCAACAAGACCTAAGTAAGCGTATGCAGGAGGCCAATGAGTTGGCTGACCTGGTCAAGTACAATGCAGAGAGGTACGAGTCTCTGACAAATAACCTCTCTTTTAGCTGCACCTCCTCTCAGGAAACTCAGCCTGAAGTATTTACGCCCATGCCCTCAGTGGTTCAGAATGTAGGTAGCTGTATTAATAATGTTAATAATAGTAGGAATAATTTGATTAATACAACTTATGTATTTTCTGACAAATTTGGTCAAGGTTTTGGTAGAGTATTTAATCAGTGTTCACAACAATACGTTATAAATAATTGTTTACCTGGTGCCAGTATTAGCCAATTAATAAGTAGTATTAAATTGACAAAAATAAACCCCAGTTCAACTGTTATTTTATTATATGGGGATAGTTTAACTGTTAGAAAAAAGGACATAATTGAATGTGTCCATTTGATGTTACATCTTAATGAGACCAATAGTTGTAAATTTATTTTCTGTGCCTTGCCTTATTCTCAATATTTGTCTGATGAGCAAAATAGGCACATTTATAATTTAAATATGTTAATTTATAATAGGACATGTCGTCACAGTGACGCTATTTTATATTTTGATTGTAATCAATTAATTACTGATTATAAACTGACATATTATACAATGTATTTGCCACCTAGTTGTAGGAGACAAATTGCTAATCTCTTAGCATACAATATACAGTGTGACACAGGTACCTGTAGTGTACCACCGATTACTGTTAGTAGTGGTACTAACACTACTTTTGATACGCCTTATAGTTTAAACTATTAGGAGCGACAACGGGTGAGCCGCATATTTTGAATGTTGTTCATCAAAATATGCAGGGTCTGTCCGGCAAAGAACTAGAGTTAAGTTTATTTATAGAGAACTATGATGTTCAGGTGTTATGTTTGACTGAACACTGGTTGAAAGAACATGAAGTAGTGTTTACCAATGATGATAATTTTACTGTACAAAGTGCGTTTGTAAGGAAAAGCGCCATTCGTGGTGGATCTTTAGTTCTTGTTTCAAACAAGTTGAAATGTAAACAACGTTTAGATTTAGTTAATCTTTCCATCGAGCGCACTATTGAGTTGTCTTGTGTTGAACTCGAGCGATACGTTATAATTTGCGTTTATCGACCCCCTTCTGGTGATTTTATTAGTTTCGAATCGGTAATGGAGGATTCACTCAATAGGTTAAAATCAATTAATAAAAGTATAATTTTATGTGGAGATTTTAATATTAATATTTTAGATGTTACTCCATTAAGTATTAGACTCCTTAATCTGTTTAGGTCTTATAATTTAATAAACTTGTTTTTTGAACCTACCAGGATCACAGCATCTTCTTCAACTTGTCTAGATAATATATTTAGTGATTGTGATGCCAAAAATAAAATAGTGTTAAGTGACTTAACGTCTGACCACTGTGGTTTATTAGCTAGCTTCCCCTTGCCATTACATAAAAAACCGCATAAAATAGAATGCAGGCCTTATACAGCTAGTCGTTGCAGTAAGTTTAAAAATAATATAGCTCATAGAATTACGCCATCTATAGTAGAACACGAGAATCCCAATGAAATCTATGGAGCCCTTTTTGATGTTGTGCAAAAAGAGTACCAATCTACTTTCAAGGCCAAAACTATTCAAATTAATGGCACCTCCGTTGGCTTTAACCAATGGGCCACTCCAGGAATTTATAAAAGTAGAGCGAGACTATACGAGTTATATGGTTTGAAAAAAATCAGGTTTGATACTCCTTTCCTAGAGCATGTAAAAAATTATTCAAAATTATTTAAAAAGGTTTGTGTTTTTGCTAAATCTAAATTTTTAAGCGATACAATTAAAAAATCCAATAATAAAGTAAAAACCACTTGGAAAATTATTAACAATGAAACGGGTAAGTCGGTTAAACAAGATAAACAACTTGAGATTATGGTCGACAATAAATTAGTTAATAAAGCAGCTGACGTAGCCGAGGCGTTTAATGAGTTTTTTGCCAACATACCTGTAACTACGACTCGCTCCTTAAATTCATCCCCGTCTAAAGCTGAAAACCTTTTGCTTAGTAGTGTATCTAAAAATAGTCCCTTATTTAGCTTCGAACATGTAACGCCTCGTGATGTAGTTAATGTTTTTAACACACTCAAGTCTAAAAACACTGGTGATTACTGGGGCATCTCCATTAAACTTTTAAGTAATATAATAGACATCGTAGCCCCCTATCTAGCTGTTACTTTTAATAAATGTGTTGATTTAGGAACTTTTCCTGACCTCATGAAGAATAGTAAAGTCATACCACTGTTTAAATCAGGTAATAAAAACGACGTTGGCAATTTCAGGCCTATTTCTATCTTACCAGCATTTAGCAAAATATTTGAAAAGTTAATACTCAAGCAGTTACTTAGACATTTTAATTTAAATAGCCTCCTTCATAATGAACAATATGGCTTTACAAAAGGTCGTTCGACTACAGATGCGGGTGTTGCTCTGCTGAAACACATATTTAACGCATGGGAGAACTCTCAAAATGCTATTGGGGTTTTCTGTGACCTCTCCAAAGCCTTTGATTGCGTGCACCATGACACGCTTTTGCGTAAACTGCGTCATTACGGTGTTCAAAACGAAGCTCTCAACGTTATAAATTCTTATTTACACAATAGGTCCCAATGTGTAGATGTTAATGGTGTGAAATCTTCCGGTCTACCAGTTCAGTTAGGTGTACCTCAAGGCTCAATACTAGGTCCGTTCTTGTTCTTAGTGTATATCAATGACTTACCATTCTATTTAAAGGGTATCTGTGAAGTTGTACTGTTTGCAGATGATACCTCTCTTATTTTTAAAGTAGACAGGAATAGACAAGATTTTGACGATGTAAACAGTGCTCTCTCAATGGTTACGGATTGGTTTACGACAAATAACCTAGTTCTCAATGCCAAGAAAACGAAATGTATAAAGTTCGCCCTACCAAATGTTAGAAATCTAGGACCCAACATCGTCTTAGATAAAGAGGTGCTTGAGTCTGTAAACTCGGCAGTTTTTCTGGGCATAACAGTAGATGCCAAACTTCAGTGGGGCCCACATATATCGAGCCTAGCGGGAAGGCTCAGTTCGGCCGCCTACGCCGTCAGGAAAGTAAGACAATACACTGACGTCGATACAGCTCGGTTAGTCTATTTTAGTTATTTTCATAGCGTTATGTCCTACGGTCTTCTGCTGTGGGGCAAAGCTGCTGATATTCAAAATATATTTGTCCTTCAAAAACGAGCTGTTCGAGCTATTTACCAGCTAGGTGCCAGAGTTTCTCTGAGAGATTTTTTCAAAGATATTGGTATCCTCACGGTGGCGTCCCAATTCATATTCGCCAACATCTTATATATTAGGCAAAATATACACTTATACACTAAAAACAGTGATTGTCACAATGTTAACACTAGAAATAAGGACAAACTACGAGCTCCCTTTCACCGGCTTCATAAGGTTCATAACTCATTTGTTGGGCTTGGTATAACCTTTTATAACAAGCTACCCTCTTCTTTGCTAGATTTGCCTTTTGATGCGTTTAAAACGAAAGTAAAATCCAAGCTTTGTTCAAAGGCATACTATTCTATAAACGACTACTTAAATGATAAGAATAGTTGGTCGCTGTGATTAACTCAAGACAATGTTTATGTTCTTTCTCCAGATTACCTACTGACAAGTTATATGAGTTTATATAATTGTATTTTTTTATTTTTTTTATTTGACTTTATAAGTCAAGCTATTTTTAATTTTATTTCAATTTATTGTTGACATAATCTACTCATTACAATGTTTTTTGTAATGAGTTGTATTGCAATATGTGGTTAGCTAGTGACCTCGACAATTGATCATATTAGTTATTGTTATTAGTAATTAACTGTTTGTTTTATTTATTTTATCTCGATGGTCCTAGTTTATCATTTATAACTTCCAGTTACAACTATATGTAAGCGGGCACGCCCTTTATGCCTGGAGGCTTTTATTTAGATAAGTTCTGTTTACGTTTAGTTTTTATTTCTGCCTGAGTATAGTTCTCGATGATGTTGTGTGGTATATTGGCGTGTGCTAGCTAACATATGGCTAATAATTTAAATTATGTTTTGTGTTGCGTAATCTAAATTATCTAAATTATTTTGAATACTATTATATAGAATCTTATATTTTTGTTCTTCTAACTGAACAGACAGCTGTGCTGCTGGGGAGTTTGTTGCGCCACTTCTTCTTCCCAGCTAATGCACTAGGAAGTGGTGAAGGGTGGGCGTTTTGGGGGACTGTCTTATGTAATTTTGACGTTCGAAAAGTGCTGATTCTCAGCCTAGTTTGAATAAATGACTTTTGAATTTTGAATTTTGAATCTCATTCATCTTAGATTTGAAGAATTTCTAAATAGCATATAAGCTGTACCCAACTTTGAATCTTATTGTAATTTGTTCAGCCATGTAATAAACTAAAGACACAATGGTAACTATACTGTGTGTAAATAATATACAGACAAGCAAATTCTAATTCCGTGTGGTGCCGGATGTAAAGAATAGTACCACCCCATTTCTTCCCGTGGGTGTCGTAAAAGGCGACTAAGGGACTCACTAGAGAATGGGTAGCAGCGTTCACTATGTATTTAAACACCATACTGCGATCGCCAACCCGCCTGCCAAACGTGGCGATTATAGCAAACCCCCCCATTTGGGGGAGGCCTATGTCCAGCAGTGGACGTCTTTCGGCTGAAATGATGATTCCAGCACTTTCTAGGTATGATAAGAATGTCATTTCATCTGAAGATTAACAAACGGTCCTGTTCAAAACTTAAGATAAGCAATCAAGATTATTATGGTTTTCCTCTCACCATATTGCTGTCAAAATAACTTCTGTTGAGATAGCTAAATACCTAGTACCAACCACACGACCACCTAGGAAGAACAAGGTAACCGACATAGCCCGAAGAATTGCCAAACTTAAATGGCAGTGGGCAGGGCCCATTGCTCGTAGAACTGATGGTCGATGGGGCCGAAAGGTTCTCGAGTGGCGACCGCGTACCGGAAGACGTAGCGTTGGAAGGCCTCCCACAACATGCACCGATGACCTGGTGAAGGCCGCAGGAATCCGCTGGATGAATCGGTCGAAGTGGCGGTGGTCAGCAGTGGGCCTCGTTCGCCTGAAATAATGATGATGACATAACAACATCCTGTATCCGACCTGGGTATAAAACCCGAGAACCGAACGGTCAGTAACTTAGCACTCACGCATGCAACAGACACAAGGCATACTCATGGTGACAGAGACATCAACGCGAAAACTGTTACCATGGATTCAGTACATAAATCTGAACCCCCCTTGAAATTTTACGTCGGTTATTTTTTTTTTTATCTGCTGTTCCATACATTTTGAGAGCGTAGGTATTGCACTTTTCTATGAACCTACCTGCCTTTTCTATATATAGATAAATAAAAGAAAATAAGCAGAAATCCTCAGTAGCAGCCCGGAGTCTTGGTTGGTGGCAGTAGGTTCCGCATCGCCTTCATTACATCGCTGGCGAACTGTAGCTACTGTGTGGACGGGTATAGTGTTGCGAGTGTAGGAACACCTTCAAAGAATAGCATAGCTTAATCAACCAATATATTCCCACTGCTGGGACACAGGTCTTCTCTCTGTGACAGGGAGTGCACCGTAATTAGGGTTGCCAAACATACTGTTAAAAAAACAGTATTATACTGTTTTACACTCTAAAATACTGTTTACTGTTTTATACTCGAAGACATATGACATACCAGCCCGCACTAGGCCCGCGTGGCGGTTTTTTTTTTTTTTAATAACCGACGAAAAATTTCACCGCAGGGGGGTTCAGAATCATGTACTGAATCTATGGTAACCGGCTTCGCGTCGATGTCCCTGCCATCCTGTATAAGTACTTTAATTCTTGTAAAAATAGTTGGCAACCCTAGCCGTAATCCGCCACGCGGGCCTTGTGCGGGCTGGTATGTGATATGTCTTCGAGTTATTAGTTCTGGGACATGCCTGTTTCTCACAATATTTTCCTTCACCGTTTTGAGAACAGTGGTCATGAAATACAGGCGTAACATTAGGTGTTAAATAAAAAAATAAACTGATGAATTCGCTTGATTAATTAATCAAACGCAACTAAAGCGATGATAACAAACTCCTCAATTTGTCAGCTCAATTGGTCATTACTGTCGTCAAGTAGTCCAACTAGTCTACCAATTATTACATACAATAATTAAGAAAATAGAAATTGTTAAACGTTTTGCACTCAGCACTAAACGATGTGTCTTAAAAAAAGAATTATTAACATTATCAGCTGTGCTACTGGGGAGTTTGTTGCGCCACTTCTTCCCAGCTAAAGCACGAGGAAGAGGTGAAAGGTGGCCGTTTTGGGGGAATGTCTCAATTATGTAATTTTGACGTTCAAAAAGTGCTGATTCTCAGTCTAATTTAAATAAATGACTTTTGAACTCAAAACTTATTACGACGTGACTTGTAAAACTACTAAGTAAAATCATTATATCAGACGAAATCTTTATTCAAATGTGTTACTAACACTATTTAATCAATGATTAAAATTATTTTGAAAACATTCCTCAACAATTACCACCAGTGCAAAGGGCAATTGATAGAAATCCGACAACTGCCGAAACACGAAGTTTGCCGAGGGATATTAAGAAAAAAGTTGTACTGTACGTATGGGAATTGCAATATACGTTAATACATACCTACTCACACAAATGAAATTGGGCCTTTGTCTTGTGAATAACTAATAAGCAAGCCTGAAACTGAAATCGAGGAGTCATCAGGAAAGTTTTACGACGTTCTACGATATAATTCAATTAGTAGGCCATCAAGGTAGTTTGACAGCCTTCGATTGACTTAAAAATATCCTTTGTTTTTCGTATATTTTTTTTTATTAGCATATTATACGTTTCCCATGTAAAAATACTGGTATTCAGCTGCATCCGGTTAGACTGGAAGCCGACCCCAACATGGTTGGGAAAAGGCTAGGCAGATTGATTGATTTTTTGTTGTACGTACGGTTCCCAGGTTAGGGAAAGTGTTATTGGGTTTTTCCATCAGGAATTTCTCAGTCTGGATTTGTGCGCGGTTGATGGCAATAGGCTCACCGCCTATGACCTACATGGGACTTAAGGCTTGTACAGACCAGCGCCACTTGTCGCGCGACGCGACACCGGTTATTGTTATACTGTGAAGTTTTCATAGAAATTGTATTGTTCGTGGCGCCTCGCGCGACAAGTCGCGCTGGTCTGTACAAGCCTTTAAGCCTCGTGCAAACAGGCGCGACGCGACTCTAATGTTGGGGCTACATTGTCGCGTTATCGCGAACTATACTTCGCGCGCTGTCTGTTGCTCAGCGATATGTCGAGCGATATGCGAGAGAGAGCGCTGCACTGCCCCATTATAAATTTTTTTTTAAGAAAAGTTCACGGTATAATAATGACCGGTATCACGTCGCGCCAGTCTGCACGAGGCTTTAAACATAACTGTCGAAATGTGGTACTATAGGTAACATCAAAGAAGTTATGAACTTCAAAAAAGTTCATATTTAACCAGTTTCAAAACAAAATCCCGTGGACACGATGCCCACATCTGTTACCGGCCCGGTTCTACAGCCGCCGAACGCTGCAAGCAAGAATAGTCCTTACGGTGGTTAGATATGAACTTCTTCGATGGTACACCTACACCTCTGCCTATCCCTTCAGGCATACAGGCGTGATGTTAGGTATGTTGTTGTTTTTATTCGGTTTCCCAGAAAACAATGGCGGAACTTCCCATGGGTCGAGCAGCATTGACATTGACGATGGCAATTTAATAGCTTTTATTTTATTATATTAACTAGTAACCGGCTTTGCACGGCTTATTAGTTGATTCGCACGATACTGGCCCGAAACGGGCGAATCGACACATTTTTTTGTTTTTTTTTTCATTCAGGCTCCTCGCACGATTTTAATATATTTGCGGGCGAATCAACAACTCCATAAATATTGAGTGTATTTTTTTCTTAACTTTATTGCCTATAATCAAAAATGTGCCAATTGCCTAATACGTATATCTTTAATTTCGGAAGTCAGTGTATTTGGTTTTGAATATTCGTTCTCTGCCACCGACGACTCCCGAAATTAAAGTGATTTTTCACTTTGTAGTGTATTTTTTTAAGTCAGTTGTTTTTATTTTTGTAAAAACTCTTTATTTATGACTTTTTAGTTGTGGTACCCTACCCGACACGAATTCGAATACCTCGACTTGATATTTTAATAATAGTAACACGAATTTATAATAACATCGTCCTAAGTTAAGTGAAATCATTCTAGGCTAAGTGGAAAAAATACGTAAGTATTATTGAAGCTAACATAAAAACTACCCAAGCAAAATTAATAAAATTTATGGGACCACCTTGCAAGCTTCCTCTACCAAATGAAAAAAAAAAACAAAATCGGTCCACAATTGACGAAAATAACGAAAGATATACATAAAAAACATAAGCAACTAACATAGAACCTCCTCCTTTTTGGAAGTCGGTTAATAAATTAACTTCGTGCAAATCGCCTCAAGATAAAATAATATTATTTAAAAGTGTCAATTCGCACGTTTCGGGTAGGTACTCACCCCAAACGTGTGAATAGACACTTTTTTTATTTGATATTCGTGTGAATCAACCAATAAGCCTGCGCTCGGTTAGCAGAGCGTATATGCCTACATTTTTTTTCTTTGTCGTAGTGTCACATCAGCCTGTTGCGTCGAGCTTGTGGGTTAGATCAAAATGTAATTGATGTTCATCCTACTTGGACTATTTGGCATCGTCATATTTCAGCCAATTTAAACAAAACCTTAATGAATTATACACCTAAGGGCCTATGCACACCACGTTTTTTAAACGCGCCGTCGACGCGCGTTTGTAGCGATACAGACGCGATACGCACGCAAGTCAGACGCAGCCTGTAGACCTTTGCACACCTTTCTGTAGGATAAAAGCGCGCCGTCGGGTTTCTAAAACGCGCGTCGAGGGCACAGGCCCTAAGCCGTCGTGAATCACTCCGTTCATTGGTGAAAACCGTATGAAAATCCGTTCAGTAGTTTTGAGTGTGCGCATTGGACGATGGTGCAGCTTAGGCTTTTTATGTTGAAACTAGCTGATGCCCGCGGCTTTTTCTAAATAAAAGTAGCTTATGTTACTCCTTATAACATTAGCTATCAGCCAGTGAAGGTCCCGTCAAAATCGGTTCAGCCGCTTCGGAGATTAGCCGGAACAAACAGAGAGACAAACATTTTCGAAATTGTTTATTTTTTTAGTCTGTACCCGTATTAGTAAGTAGTATCAGTACTTTCATAATAAGCATTTAGTGAAAAGCTGTTATTTTGATATTACAAACAGACTCTTCAATTTTATTCATTTTTATGTATGTAGGTATGTATAGATTATACCTACTGAACTGATATAAGCCGGATTTTCTAGCAAAAACTAAATGAAACCGTCAGCTCTACCTTTCAATAGACCATACGATGGAAATTCATAAATAACTCATTCAAATCACAAACAGTAATTTAAGAATCACCAAATTACATGATTATGTCTTTTTGAGGGACAAATTGTAATCGTGTGGTAGTTAGATATAATACAATGTCACATTTACAAATCACGGTCAAAAGCTACGTGGATACAAGTATACATTATCAAGAATTATTTATTAGCTGCGCCCCGCGGTTTTACCCGTAAAAGTCTTGATCCTGTGCCAATATCGGGATAAAAAGGTATCCTATGTTCTATCATAGGTGTCTCATGTGCCAAATTTCATCCAAATCTGTTCAGCCGTTTTAGCGTGAAAGCGTAACAAACATACAAACTCACTTTCGCATTTATAATATAAGTTAGGTTAGGTGAACAGTTGCGTAATACATGATCAATCAGAATCTGATTCGTTTTGAAACAGATTGCTAATCCATTGCTTCATAAGTTCGAAAAAAATCTGCTCAACAACGTAAATAACGCAATGAATGTTGTTGAACTGTCAAAATGAAACAGATTAGTCGTAATCGTTTACGAAAATGTGTTGCGTAATTAGATTGCTGGCATAAATTCTGCCAAAAATACATAGGCTAGCAGGGTTCGATTGCCAATGAGATAAAAGTTATTGATTACTTACGCAAGATAGGCTCGTTGGTTTCGTAGTGAGCGTTGGTTTCTGGGTTTACTTCCCAGCACGCGTAGCATGACCACAGCTTGACCGTAGAAACGGGTTTTGTCGACGGAAGTATAGATAAAATGACAGATAAACAATCACAATCTGTCATTTTGTCTATTCTTCCGTCGACAAAACCCGTTTCTACGGTCAAGCTACGCGTGCAGGTTTGGAAGTGTTATTGGGTTTTTCAATTGGAGTCTGTGTCTAGTGTTGCGGTAAAAGCTCGTCCTGTGTTTAATTTAAACATGTTGTCTTACCCTTCGTGATTTACAAGCGTGATAGTATCAGCGAACTATAAAATTACAGATAGGTAAATACGAGTAGTTAGGTAAAGATTATACATTGATCTATTCCTTGTCAGTCACGCGTGCATAGCTAAACAGTTATTTGCACGGACGTTGAAAGTCTTCCACATAGTATAAAACAAAGTCGCTTCGCGCTGTCTGTCACTTCAAAAACCGCATACATAGATGCGGTTTTTGAAGTGAAATTTCTAGACGGGGGGTATTAGGATTTTTCTGTCACAAAAAAGCGTTACGGCCGCGTGGAGAGGGTAGACGATATATCGCGTGGTGAGAGGCGGCAGCGGTGGAGGGAGAGAATAGATTGGAATCTTAAGTTTTTATATTGAACCGATTTGAAAAAGTCTCACTGTTGGGAAGCTACACTATCCTCGGATGACATAGGCTATGTTATATTTTCAAAAAAAATAGGGATCCTTACTAAAACTCCAATAATGTAACCCAAGGTGTAAAAAAATTACGTAAAATATTCTTTACATCGCGTGCGCTGCGAAAACTATTGATGATAGAATAAAATAATGTACTACGACTTTGCAGAACACATCATTATTTGCAAAAAGTGTCGCGACAGCATATGTCTAACTATTATAGTTATGCCACAATAAGTGTTCTTTTATTTTAAAAATGTAATTGAAATGCCGCCGCTAGAAAAGGCTCTTTATTTGTATCTTGGTATTAATCCTTATCAAAATAAATTATACCTTTATTTAACTTTTTGAATTATTCAATTCGGACATTCCATTCGAAAGATATCACGAGTTTAAAAATGTAAGTATTAGAAAAAAGTTGCGTGGTAGCCGCTCACCCTGCTCAGCTAGCTAGGCAGCACCTTTGCAATGTAGGCGTCACTGGGGTACGGGCCGTACGGGAGGGGAGTCCAATGTCAAGAAATGAAATGCCGTAGGAAGGGTAGATAGCGATAGGTAGGGTAGGTAGTGTAGATAGGTAGGGTAGGATAGGTAGATAGGTAGGTAGGTGCGCTGTAGATAAGTACTTAGTGCTACCCGTGCGAAGCCGGGGCGGTCAGCTAGTTGATTATAACGCAGATGAGCCGAATGAAGATTGATGACGAAAGATGTGCATTTGTTAATGTTCCTTTGTATGTGTATAAGTTTAGAGTAGACTATGGGTGTTTTCTAAGGTTCCGGATTGATACAGTTTTTTTTTTTATTAAATAAAATATGTTTAAATAAAAGATGCATCTATTAAAATGTACCAAACCTGACCAAATCATAATTTGCAGTAAACCTGCGAAAAAAAAATCGAAATGTGTGCTTGGACACATAGTAGAAGTGAAACTTCAACGGAAAAGTGGAAAAACGAATCGCAACGGACAAGTGACACAACGAATCGCAACAAAATTTTAATTTGAAGTTGTAAAACTTAATTAAAATTTTGTTGCGATTCGTTTTGCCAAGTTATCCAATTTGAAACATTACACACACACATAACATTACATTATTGTTTGCCTTACGGGCAGGTTTTCAAATTGGATAAGAACATTAACAATCTACCCGTAAAACTTCAAATTAAAATTTTGTTGCGATTCGTTTTGCCACTTGTCCGTTGCGATTCGTTTTTCCACTTGTCTGTTGAAGTTTCATGTCTACTATGTGTCCAAGCACATATTTCGTTTTTTTTTTAATAGATAAAGTGATCCAAGAGGAAAGTTTTTGTGTATATAATACATTAAGGTTTTATGTAAATTGGCTGAAATATGACGATAATTCTCGAAGATGTCGGAAAAAATCATGCCGACTGGGAGCTTTACTGGCGTGCGCCGCGTAAGCCGTAAGTGATACATTAAATGTATGTTTTACAGAATTGTATATCTTAAAAAGTTTAAAAATAAAGTCCGCGATAGCATATGTCTATCTTCTAAGGATGACCAACAGTAACCATTTTTATTTTTCAAATTTGATAAAAATTTCATTGTTATTTTGACCGGTATTTTATTTATCCTTATCCAATAAAAATATATTATTTAAATTGGCATTTAATTTAGATTGAAATATGCCTTGACATCATATAATTAAAATGAATACAGATTCAAAATTACGCGTGACAAAATAGTTATGGTTGCCGACAACGCGGGCGCAGCGGTAGGAATCAACGAGTTTTCCTCGGATATTAGGTATGATCTTACTAATCCCGGTAGTACGTACCCGTGGGATATTTTCCGACATCCACGCGGGCGAAGCCGCGGGCAAAAGCTAGTTAACTATAATTAATTGTTTTAACAGTTGGCATGGAAAGTCTACCGTATGACAACATCCAGGGTAACCGACTTAACCTAAAGAATAGGAATGATGACAATTTTTTTTTGTCCGTCATGGAGATTATTAAAAAATATTGGACGCGTATTTATTTTTATAGCGCAGACTAGTCGTTGTGGTGACGCTTGGCTGAGGCCAGCAGTGGACGTCTTTCAGCGGAAACGATGATGCCTTTTTGATAATGAGCAAAGTAGGTACCTGTTTATTTCTTCTCTGGACGAGACATCGTTTTTACACTTTTGTTATCTGATATAATTGGATAAAACACTTAAGTACTTAAATTTATTTGAATATTTTGCCATCCAAAAGAACAAACAAAATTAAGTAGGTATAGTACTATCGCGAACACTGGCGCCTGACCACTTTTCGACCTTATTGCTTTTAAGAATATTCTGGGTTAGTAAATGAGCAATATTTGTATATTTATAAATAAGTATATTATATTTGTAACCACGTTCTCGTAAACAGCTCTAACGATTTCGATGAAAGTTGCAATACAGGGGTTTACGGGGCAAAAAATCGATCTAGTTAGGTCTCATATCTGGGAAATTAGTTTTCTCCGTATTTTCACCCGAGCAGAGCTTGGTCGCCCAAAATTTAAAACAAGATGGCTCCCTTAGAATAATGACATGACAGCATGGAATTAGTATGTACTATCATGGCAGTATGGAATTAGTATGTACTATCAATGGAATTAGTATGATTAAATGAAATGAGTATTACCTATTTTCAAACTCGAAAGCATTTATTTCAAATAAACCAACAATAACAGGCACTTTTGAATTGTCAAGGGGTCGGTCAGTCAGAAACAAGAAACTAGATGCCCATTCCAAAGCGTAGTAGGTACCTATGGAGAAGAACGGGCAAGAAACTCCACGGACACTCTTTTAAATCAAAATCAAAATTTTTCACCAAAGCAGAGCTCGGTCGTGCTGTTGCTATACCTAATAATCGGTGTTCGAATTGAAATGCGTTAATTTTAAATATAAAATCTTTTTATTTTCTTATTATATCAGGGCACAACGTGCGCCATGACCCAGACAGATTTTCTAAGTCCCAAAGATACAGGAAGTCTCAAATAAAGTTGCCAGTTTATGAAACTAGAAATGTAAAATAACAAAACCAATATTGGCTATGGTTACTTAATTGAACTAAGTATAAAACTTTATAGTAAGTATGTATATGTTCATGTGGACTTGAACAATCGGAAAATTATTTAAATTAATTCATATTTCTCATCTCATATATTCACGTACACACATGAGTTATAAAATTGAATTTAAATGTACTTACTTGCCAAATAAGCACCCAACTCATTAGCATTATCAATAAACTAGAGGTAATTTGTTAGATAAATTGTAAAGTCGTTTTTTTTAAACAATTATTCAAGGAATAGTGTTCGTGGCTAGATGATAACAGGTCGATCGAATGTTAAGCTATGCTTGCCGCGGTGTGTTCGTGGATGGGCGAAAGCGAAAATCCATTACTTACATATCGAGACCCGTAAACGAGACCGTTAAGCATATTGGTCCCGGCTGTCATCCGCAGATCTTTGAATCGTTACGGGTAGTGAGAAGCCCAAAAGTCTGACAACCAGTCTTACCAAGGGGTATCGTGTTCCCACTTACTGGGTTGTGAAAATCAGAGTCGGTCCATGTAAAATACTGGTATTCAGCTGTATGTGCATCCGGTTAGACTGGAAGCTAACCCCAACATGTTCGGGGAAAGGGTTCATTCGTGTTTAGCAGTCTTAAAAACTTTTTACAAAAAAAAAAAACACTACAAAGTGAAAAATAACTTTAATTTCGGAAGTCGGTGTCTTTGGTTTTGAATTTTTTGTTTTTAGCCACTGACTTCCGAAATTAAAGTTATTTTTCACTATGTAGTGTTTTTTTTTCGAAGCCGGTTTTGTTTTTGTAAAAAGTTTATATTTTTCACTTTTTAGTTGTGCTACCTACCTATGTGGGGTAACATAAATGCGAATACCATTAACTGCTATGTAAATAACAGCGACAGGAATTTATCATATCATCCACGTATACTAAGTGGGAAAAATACGTATTATTGAAGCTTATAGCTCGTCTACACACTATGCCGGCGGTATGGCCGCCGGCACTGCCGCCGGGCAAGCCGCGTTGCGCTCGGCCAGGCCGCGCAAGCCGCGTTGCGCTCGGCCAGGCCGCGCAAAGCCGCACAAAGGATCGCAAAGAAAAATTAAGGCGCAAAAGCCGGGGGCACGTGCCGCGCCGCAATAGTGTGTAGGAGCCATTACTCAAAAACTATCCAAGCAAATTTAATAAAAATTTATATGGGACCAACTTGGGAGCATACCTTTTTGGAAGTCGGTTAAAAGCAACGAACGGCAATTCAGAGGTAGTGTAGTCACTCATGAAATAATTCCACTCCTCACATAAGAATAACATTAATCAAAAGGAGGTGCGACAAGAAAATTATAGAAAAACGACTGGCTGTCTGTCGCAAACCGCTGTCACAAACGTCGAAGAAGACAAATTGGCCCATTGATCCATCGTGTGCACAGCACATGAGCCACTAACCGTACCATGACAAATGTCGCGTGTTTTTCAGTTCACTGAGTCATTCGAAGAATCAGCCATTATTATTGTAAAAGTTAAAGCAAATTACTTAGGTATAAAAACTGTGGTACCTAACTACCTAGGGGCCATACATAAATTACGTCACAAGTTTAGGGCTACGGGGGGGGGGGGGGGGAATCAATAAGTCAAAGTATTTATTAGTGTATATTTTTTTTAATAAAATGTGAAATCGTGTGACAAGGGGGAGGGTCAAATAAGTTACATGACGTCACATGTATAAATCTATTAGGGGCTCGTGGAAATAGTTACAGCCGCACGGGTCGATCAAAGTTAACCTACGGTTGCTGCGATTCGTAGATCTTTGCCATTCGTTACGGGTTGTCAGAAGCCTAAAAATCCGACAACCGGACTTCCCAAGGGGTACCTATCGTGTTACCCAGTAACTGGGTTGTGGTCTTGTGGAGGTCAGAGAGGCAGTCGCTCCATGTAAAATACGGGTATTCAGCTGCACCCGGTAAGCCTGGAAGCCGACCCCAACATAATATATAGGGTGGCAGGGACATAGACGCGAAAACTGTTACCATGGATTTAGTACATGATTCTGAACAAAAAAAAATCTGCTGATTCGTAGAAAAGTGTAATACCTACGCGGTCAAAATGTATGGAACAACGGGAATAGGTGTTTTTTTTTTTAACCGACGAAATCATTGAACGCAGGGTTGTTCAGAATTGTGTATAAATAAATCTAAAGTATGTAATGTAACCTACTTACCAAGGCTCGGATACCGGTTAAATTTTCAAACCGTTTTCATGTACCATCGAAGAAGTTCATATCTGAGCACCGTAAGGACTATTCTTGCTTGCAGCGCTCAGCTACTATAGAAACGGGACTGTAACAGATGTGGTCATCGTGTTCACGGGATTTTGTTTTCAAACTGCTTAGATATGAAGTTCTTCGATAGTACAAGCATATTACAAATTAGAGGATTATATCCAAGATAAGAATGCTTGGAAACATGCTGGTCCTGCTCCATAGGACAATTTAGAGTCTAGACAAAATCAAACTGGTTGCTTATTTAATTATGTATTTGTTATTTTTTATAACACTGATTTTACATTCTGTGATTTCTTGAACTCACACACTGACTTATTAGTATTACTTGTTAAAATGTTAGGAATATCGTATAATTTTGCAATGTTTGTAAATATGTGAGCACCATGTATCTGTCACATATTTAATTTATCTGTAATTGCTTTATTTTTCATTCTTTTTTACCTATCGCGGTATAGTAATCTTATTCTAGATGCATCGTCTTCACATATAATTATATAATTAATGTATGCAAAATATTGTAAAAACATTTTAAAAGAGTAACGGTGGAGTTTCTTGCCCATTCTTCTCCATACGAAAACTACCTTTTGGAAGGGGCGACTAGAATCCATTCTATTTTTTGTAAACTTGACGTTCATAAGTGCCTTTTATGTGCCTAATTGAAATAAATTGTTTGACTTTGACTTTGACTTTGTACTTGACGCAAAAACCTTTACATTCGGTTTCGTTCGCATAAACCGGTGTTTAGAAGTGTATTTACATAAAGTTTTTTTTGAATTAAACGGTTTAGCGCAACAAAAACCGGGTAGTGCGGGCACGATAAACAAACGTCGCGCGCTGTTCGTACGTCTACATACCGCGCCGCTATGTACGGCATCCTTACATGTAGTCACAAGTTGCAACGCGTTTACCGACATGCTATTCGTCAAATAAACCGGTTAATTTAGGTTAAAATAAAGTTCTTAAAATGTTCACGTTCTTAAGAAAAGTTCGGAAGAAAACCGAAATAAACCGGTATTAACCGGTATTTCTTAAACCGGTTCCGAGCCTTGCGTACTTACATATTAAAACTCAAAACTTGAAGTTTTGAGTTTTTATTCTAAGCTCTAACGAGGCTCTAACGAAAACGATGAATCATCAATCATTTTACCAACAATAAATATTAATATATGTGACGTCACACCAGGGGTCACACAAATGTGACCACGTCAAGGACGGACAGTTCCAAAAATCATGAAACACGTGCGACGTAATTCACGGATGGCCCCCCAACCTACCTCTACGTACCTAAACTGGAAAGTAGGTCAGACTTAAGATTGCAAACTTTGCATTGTAAGAACATGATTCTGTTCGAAAGATACGATATTACTTTATAGTTGATAGACAGCAGCGCGTAATGATCGATCTACCATTGATCTTTTTGATTTGTCTGACCGTTTTATATTTTATTTACTTTTTTTGTGTACCTATGTACTAATAATGTACAACTCTGATCCATTTTTTTTTTTTTTTTTCAGGATGGGAAATCATCAAATGACTTCTCCCGCTCTGGGCAGAGCGAGAGGGTGTGTCAGACTTTTACTGACTAAAACCCACCCGTGTTCCTTCCGTTGCCTGTGTGCCGGGGCCGCGATATCCCTTTCGGACAAACCCGCAACCCCAGCAGGCATTGGTCTTTCGACCCCGTCGGTTGGTGCTGACATCTCTTTGAGGCGCGCGTGGAACACAACGCGCCGTCGACACGGGCGAGCTGCCCATTGCTCACCGTCCGCAAGCCCGCGCCTACGGTGGCCGGAAGTCGGCTCTCGACTACAACTCTGATCCCTAAGATACAGACTTACGTCTAGTTTGGGGTTCCACCGTTCAAACTGCTATGTAATAAGTAGGTACCTACTTGATAATTCATAAACAATTTCATTTTTTTTTTCTACTATGCCTGTCGGAACTCGTTACTAGTGGCCCTAGCCGGAAAATCTAACGACCGAAATGAATGTTATCGCTAGTTCCTAGAAACTGTGTTTGCGAAGGTCAAATTGAAGCAAGATTAGTTAGTAACCTATAAGTATTAGCACAGTAAAGTAAGATATTAGGCTCGCCTTACATGAGACTAAAGAAGCAGATATATGCCAGTGACCTTGAATGGTTAGCTTGCGTGTTCTGTACTGAGCTCACGCAACGTGTCGTACGTCCAGCCAGTAAAATGTGTCCCAAATTTGACGCATTTATTAAAACACGTATACTAAAAGATTAATAATTAAATTATCTTTAAAATGTTTAAGTTTTCAGAAAAATACGCTTGATAGATTTTTCGTGATTCTCAGTTTTTTACTTGAAACATAATCTAAAATATTCCTATATTCAGTTATTAAGAAAATGCTCTTATTTAACATATATTTTTTCCAAATCATTAACACTACCCGTTTAGATGTGATCTTCAGTATAAAATCATTACAAATCAGTTTTTGTCGCCTTAAATTAAACAAAAATGGTGAATTGTGGGTGTATTGTGTACTTAATAGGTGTTCTGCCTAGCCCCTCGGGGATTACAGGCGTAATGTTATGTTATGTATGTTTTTTTTTATAAGTAACAAGTTGCACGCCCCGGCTTCGCACGGGTAGCACTAAGTACGTACTACGGCGCACCTACCTACCTACCTACCCTACCTAATCTGAGTTTGCAATTGATTTGCCAACCATGTCAACAAACACGAGTTTTGAGGAAAAACAACTGTAATACCTACATATAAGGTTCAGTTTGCGCGCTACAACTCCATAATTGTTATGACTTCAACAGTACTAGTCAGTCTAAAATCAACTTTATTTACACTTGCATGAAGTTGATGGTTATTCAAGTGGAAATAACTGAATTCGAAACAAGGATTTGAATATACCTTACCTACCTTGCGTTTTGTTTTCCATTTATGACAAACTAGCTTTTGCCCGCGGCTTCGCCCGCGTGGATGTCGGAAAATATCCCACGGGTACGTACTACCGGGATTAGTTAAATCATACCTAATATCCGAGGAAAAGTCGTTGATTCCTACCGCTGCGCCCGCGTTGTCGGCAACCATAATTATTTTGGCACGCGTAATTTTGAATCTGTGATATCTTTTAAAGTATTCATTTTAATAATATGATGTCAAGGCATATTTTAATCTAAATTAAATGCCCAATTTAAATAACATATTTTATTGGATAAGGATAAATAAAATACCGGTCAAAATAACAATGAAATTTTTATCAAATTTGAAAGATAAAAATGGTTACTGTAGGTCATCTTTAGAAGATAGACATATGCTATCGCTGACTTTATTTTTGAAGTTTTTAAGATATACAATTCTGT
This sequence comes from Agrochola lota, assembly GCA_947364205.1. Taxonomy (NCBI): domain Eukaryota; kingdom Metazoa; phylum Arthropoda; class Insecta; order Lepidoptera; family Noctuidae; genus Agrochola; species Agrochola lota. Next base: position 11,270,810 of record OX376239.1, on the reverse strand, counting down.
AAAACATAAATTTGATGTATCTCTTACGGCCTACGCGGCGCACGCCAGTAAAGCTCCCAGTCGGGATGATTTTTTCCGTCATCTTCGACAATAATCGTCATATTTTAGCCAATTTACATAAAACCTTAATATATTATACACAAAAACCTCCTGCATGAATCACTCTATCTATTTAAAAAAACCGCATCAAAATCCGTTGCGTAGTTTGTTTATTATTCGTAGCTTATTACCGTATTCCGGACGAAGATAAATCCAAAAAAACAAAAATCATAAAAATCGGTCCAGCCATTCTTGAGTTATTATTAGTGGTGTAACTAACACGACTTTTTTATATATTTAGTAAGCTAAACGGATGATCCTCCTAATTTTATTCATGTCCAACTATATCGAATTCTGGGTGTATTAATACATCTCTGTCGACCCCTTCTGAGAACAGAAGCGTACCAGGCTTAGTTCTTCTAAAGAAAGAATAAGATAGTAAAAACTGAAAGTGGGGAACGTCGCAAATAGCTGTCAAATATTTCGCTGTTTTGATTAATTTGCAATATTTCTGTATTATTAATAAGAAATATGGCTAACTAGTGAACTAAAATATTGATTATGAAATGCAATAAGTAACTAATATCGTAACACCGAATGGTATGAGCTGGAAAACACACGTTGAAAATTCATGCAAAAAACAGCCAGTAATCGTATGCTCTGCATAACCTAAGAAAACTCTCAAATCGTGCAACATTATAACGGCGTATCACGGGTATGATAAACTTTACGTTACGGTTGTATATTTTGGGGGAACTCGCCAGACAGAGAAATGGCGTTCAAAGCCCAGAAACAATGCATAAGGGCAATGTGTGGCATACAACGCACAGAAACTTGTAAGCCACATTTTCAACAGTTCCAGCTATTGACATTCCCGTGTCTTTATATGAAGTGGCGATCCTTGTCAAAGCGAATCTACAGCTTTATACACATCCAAGAAACACATTAACACAAAAACATTTTGGGCATGGTACCCAAAATATACAATAGGTTGCCAAAAAGTATCACAGACACCTATACAAAATGGACCAATTCAAATTAGGTTTGCGCGAATTCCAATTGCAAAATGTTACTATTTAATTAATGATTATTTAAATGAAAGATGACTGATTTTATCTGTAATGGCATCACAAGTACCTATAATGATTATTGAAATATAGATTTGACTTTTTATTTTGACATTTCTTTATTTAATGTATTTAATTTAAAATTTATTCTGTTTAATTAATGTTGCGATTAGTACCTAAGTTATTAATTTGCTCACCTCATTAGGTTATACTTATAATACAATGTACCATATCAACCTGTAACTTTTTAACATGTATGCAAATAAATTATTTGATTTGATTTGATTCGAATATTTAGTTTTAGATGTAAAAAAAGTATTTGGAAACATTCCAAATTCAAAAATTCGCACTAAAACGGTTACAACAGTGTTATAATAATTGCAATTAATTATTAATATTCTAGTTCACTAGTTAGCCATATTTCTTATTTCCATACAGTAAATATTGCCAAATTAATCAAAACAGGTAAATATTTGACAGCTATCTGCGACATTACCAACTTTTTGGATGAACGCTCATAAATATTCTAGGATTTTTTTCGAGATTTTACGGTACGGTTGGCGCAGTGACTCAGCGGTTGGCTTCTGCACTGAGATAAGTGGGTCCGAATCCCGCACGGAACTTTTATCTTCTCTGGGAACTTTTTATCTTTTACAGGTAATTCCTAATAAGTAAGACAAAAAAGTTAAAAACTATCAATTTTACCGGTAAATCATAATGACCTCATCACATGGGACCTACTAAAGCAATTACTAACAAGCAAACAATAGGCTAGCGAGAAGTTTTTACCTGTGTCAATCTGCCTAGCCTTTTCTCCACTATGTTGGGGACAGCTTCCAGTCTTACCGGATGTAGCTGAATACCAGTATTTTAAATGGAGCGACTGCCTACCTGACCTCCGCAATCCAGTTACTGGGTAACACGATACTCCTTGGACCCTTGGTGACACTGGAACGGTACATTGGCGAGACCCGGAACGACTGTCAAAGATCTACGGATGACAGCCAGGGCCAATGGCTTAACGGGCTTTTCGGGCCTCGATATGTAATGTATGGTCACCCATCCACGAACTGACCGCGGCAATCGTAGCTTCGACCGACCCGTGCGGCTGTTATTATTTAGCCACGTGCCCCTATAGTAGGCACGGCAGTAACCTAATCAAATAATATCCAACCTTAGGTATAAGAGCGTCGACACGTTTATAAAACCGTAAAAATAAACTTAAAACTCAATAATAATTGCAAATTCTATGAATAATAAAATGTCCGTGCATCGAATAAATGTCAAACATAAACAATAAAAAAAATCAATAAAACAAGCGATTTACAACTTTGTTTGAAGACTTCTCGAGTCGTGTCAAGTAAGGTTATCGACCGTTATGGAATCGTATGATTTGGATTTCGATATTGTTATTCCGTATACGGATACGTTAAGAGTAATGTGATCTAATGATATCGTATGTCGTTACGGGCCAGGAATAAGCAGGGAGCTATCGAATATCCGGCAACGGGAGAAAATAGGTTCAATGCTCTTTAAATAATTTTCGTTAAGGTAGTGGTACGTACTCGTATTATAGCAGTATTTTAATCAGTTCTCTAGACATTTTCGCGGTATTTTTGTCATTGAGATTGTTATCAACTATCGATATTTGTGTTGTATTGATAAAAATGGTAAAATTGCTTAAAAGTGTAGGTTTAAAGTTCATTTTCAAAATGTTTTAATCGTACTATATTATTATTACATCCTATCCTACCTAAAACATAACACATATAAATGCGAAAGTGAGTTTGTTACGCTTTCACGCTAAAACGGCTGAACGAATTTTGATGAATTGGCATATGGGTACACCATGACCTGGGTTAGGACATAGGATACTTTTTATCCTGGTACCTAGTACGTTTCCGTGGGATAATTTCCGACATCCACGCGGGCAAAGCCACTGGCAAAAGCTAGTATGTAATATTATAAATTTAAAAGTTTGTATACCTGTTTAGATGTTAGGATGTTTGTTACTAAATCACACAAAAACGGATTTGGATGAAATTTAGCACACAGATAACCTTTACCCTAATTACGCAACACATTTTCGTAAACGATTACGACTAATCTGTTTCATTTTGACAGTTCAACAACATTCATTACGATAATTACATTGGTGACCAGTTTTTTTTTTCAAAACGATTCAGATTCTGATTGATCGTGTATTACGCTATTAGGCTATTTGGATCAGGCCCGTGTCGACGGCGCGTTGTGTTCCACGCGCGCCTCAAAGAGATGTCAGCACCAACCGACGGGGTCGAAAGACCAATGCCTGCTGGGGTTGCGGGTTTGTCCGAAAGGGATAACGCGGCCCCGGCACACAGGCAACGGAAGGAACACGGGTGGGTTTTAGTCAGTAAAAGTCTGACACACCCTCTCGCTCTGCCCAGAGCGGGAGAAGTCATTTGATGATTTCCCATCCTCAAAAAAAAAAAAAAAAAAATGGTACAGGATTAACGCATAGAATCGGTTTTATACCGGTACTATGTTGTCTTGGGATAATTTACGAACTACACGCAAAGCCGCGGGAAAAAGCTAGTAGAAAATAAATCGCTGTTGACCGGGAAAAGTGGAAACTTAGAAGGGAGGCCTTTGCCCTGCAGTATGACAGCACAGACTTACAATGAATAATAAATAGATAATAAGTTGGTTAACTCGAATGAGAAACTAATGTTGGTTACTAAGATAATTCTTAGTTGTTACTTTTCTGAGGGGTCTGCATATTTCACTAAATAACGTAGGTACAAAATATTTTAACAACAAATCGAGGTTTAAGTCTCGATTTGTTGTTTAAATATTTTAGTTTTGAATCCTTTGAAGCCAGTACACACGTCTAGCAATATTTTTTTCGTAATTTTCGCACTAAATGGCATAAGGTAGAGGTCACATTGAGCAGTAAAAAAAAAAGATTATTTATGGACAGTGATTATCTTCATCTCCCTAGCCTTTCTCCAACTATGTTGGGGTCGGCTTCCAGTCTAACTGGATGCAGCTCAATACCAATATTGTACATGGAGTGATGGCCTATCTCACCTCCATAACCTAGTGAAAATTGGTTGTTAAGACTTTTTGGGCTTCTGTCTACCCATATGGACAGTGATTCTATGTAATAGGTATCATAATATCGAGTTATACCTAACATAATAATCCTTGTTAACCTACATCATATAATGTAAAATAGTACAATGGAAAAGTGTATGATCAGATAAAATAAGGACATACATTTCCCTATCCACATAGGAACATATTTAGTTATTATTATTGTATATATTAACGTACAATCAGTACATTTATACATAGATTTGTTGAAACAATCAATTACGTAGAACAACACGCTTGGCCCCATAGGGTTAGGCAGAGGTGTATATGTGTTTTACCCACATTTCGCCAGTTATGTTTGCTGGGACCTCAGAGGGGAGCACTTATTTCATGAAACAATAAAAGTTCCAACCTATTTAATTATTTTGTATCCATTTTAGTAATAAAGGATTTTTCAACCTGATATTTTGCAAATTAGTTTGCAAAATATCAGGTTGAAAAATCCTTTAAGGCCCCTCATAGGCGAGTCATAATCCTAATCATATTTTAAAAATTATTATTATAAGTTTTTAACTGATATCGCCAATCACCCCATAAAGATAATAGCTAGGTACCGCCTTCGCCACGCCTGCGGTTATCGTCGGCCTTCGCCTAATTCCGAAGGTACACTTAAAATAAAACATATTATAAGTTGATCACAATGTATTCTTTAGAGTATAACCCTGTACTTCTTGCATTTAGACTTAGGTATTACGATACTTGTTTGCGGGAATTACACATAGGTATGATACAAATATGTACGTATTGAGTTTCAGAATCATGCGGTTTAGTTAGGTAACTATAACTAGACCTTATCACATTTCAATTATTTTACATTTTACACAAGGTACGTAGAATGGCAATCTGTTATAATTACAATAACAAACACCTTCCATATTGAGATTAATTAATATTTCAATAAACATCTAATCATATGTCATACAAGTTTCAAGTGAAAACATTATGAATCACAACAGAAGGACCAAATGTTTCTGATAAGCAATGACTCACTTTACTATACTTGTACTCCACGCAACCACGATCTTGTCATGACAAACAATTCAATGCAGGAAATGACAAACCTGTTGCAGTAAAAATAAATTACCAAAAATAAATAAATGTGTGTGTAACTTTTAACTAACAAATGTACTTACAAATCTTTCTAAAACAAAAGCAACAATCAACCACTATTCATTCCATAACTAACATTGTAGCAATTAAAATAAAAACTTAATAATATATTAACTATAGACACACATCCGAAATTCAGTCGCTTTGAAACAGACTATGATACACTGGTAAAACGTAAACATTCACCAAATTAAAGCTTTCGAGTATGAGGGAGGGATGGGGCTTAGAACTTGAGTTTAGGATTGAGTTCGTGCGCGCGCCCGCCCCAGTCCAGTCGGTAGCTGCGAGTCCGCCACGAGATCTCGGGGCACACGAGCGCCGCGGCCAGCACGAACGGCGCGCAGCACTCACTCCACACCCATCCGAGCAAAAACTGCACTTTGGTGAACGGCGGCGAGCCGTTCTGCACTGACCGGAGCATCAGCCAGTCCGAGAGGAACCACACTAACACATGCACCAGGAAGAACGGAAGCGGCTCCGCGCCAAACAACTGTCCCGCGGCCCACGCGGCGCCGGCGCCGAGCGGGATGCACTCGCTGAGCGGCTCCAGCATGGCCGTCGTGGGGATCATGGCGATGCGGAGCCGCGCCCAGCGCCGCAGCCGCGCCTGCATCGCCCCCACCGAGCGCGTGCCCGAGTTCTGCAGCGCGGGCAGCGAGCTCACGCGCATCTTCCAGCCGCGCGACGTGATGTCCTTCGCTATGAAGTAGTCTTCCGCAAGGTAGTCGGCGAAGGCGCGCAGACCGCCCGCCTCCTCGAGCGCGCACCGCCGCACCAGCGAGGACATGCCGACGTGACAGTTGATGCCCATGAAGTCGGCGCTCAGATACATGCGCGCTTGCGCCGTGCCGAAGAACACCTTCTCGTAGACAGCGGCGAAGCCCTCCGCGTCGCACACGAAGGGCATCTGATGCACAATGGCGACGTCGTCCCTCATGTGCTGCACCATGTCCAGGAGGGAGTCGTCGCGCATCCGGATACCCGCATCGCTGATCAGCACCAGCGGGTACTTTGCCGCCAAGTAAGCCGGCTGCATGTTGTTGATTTTAGGGTTGACGCCGACTCGCAGACCACCCGTAAACAAACGAGCGTCTATGTGTGGATGCTTGTGAATAAGACTGTTCACTAACATCACTGCAGGGTCGTTTTCGTTCTCTACACAAAATAATAACTCGTACAAAGGATAGTCCAGTGTGAAGAACGTTTCCAGATTGGAGAACAGGTTGGGGTCCACCCCGGTGAGCGGCTTCATGATTGACACACCGGGGTACGGCTGTTCAGGCGGCGACCGGTCCACTGTCCGATGGAGCTTCCACTTTGAGTAAGAGTAAGCCATTATGTGAATTATCAACAGACACACCCACGCGATAATGAAAAATATGGCAAAACCATACACCGTATACACCATAGGCATCATAATTGTATCCTTAAGTAGTTGTCGCGTTCGGGCCGCATAATATCGACTGGTTTCTTGTTGGAGACGTGCGCTATGACGCGATCATAACACTGAACTGAACGTGCGATAAAAAAGTTTTAACGTGAAGAATGAACACTCCGTAAAATGATTCAACATTTTATATTATCACGTTATCTCTACGGTTTTATCATTTCGACCAGGTTCTAGCAATCAATTCCTTAATCAAACGGCTGCGGCTGAACCCCACAGAGACGAATCGAAAATCCTTCACACGACAAACTTCAAGCGTCACTGCTGCCAACATACCGGCGGAATAATATTTGCGTTTAATTTCACCTCGAAAGCTAGATCACGTATGAAACGTCCCAAGATCATTATATTTTACTCTTTTGATAAAAATATATTTTGCTTTAATGGTTTTAATCATGATAATTATAAATTATTTTGTCCTTGAATGGTAAAACTAATGAGAGTTTTTTTTAAGCTGACTGAAACAAAACGTAATCCACTATCGATCTCCTTTGTTGCAAGTGTGTTCGTTTAACTGTGCGTTTGCACTGGCGAAACATTCACAACAAAACATGTTGAAATCTATAGTCAGTCGTCATCGTCGTTTGTCGTCAATTTTCCATACAATTTTTATTAGGAAGTAGAGATTTCAACATGTTTTGTTGCGATTTTTCGCCAGTGCAAACGCAGACGCACAGTTAGGAACGAAAGTTGTAATGGTCACTATTGGAAGCAATGGAAAAAAAGATGCAAATGAAATATTGCTTTTTTGTACGGTGGGTTTTCTTTTTCAACTAAGCTATAGGGAAAATTCAACAAGGTTTATTAATGATTTGGCACTTTGAATAAACAGTCCCAAACACAAACAAACAGGAAATACCAACTTACAAATGAAAGCCGTCAAATAAGAAAAAATTGCGTCTTTTCAAATTGTTTCGCGGCAATTTGTTATAATTATTTTTGTTTGTGATGGATTAACAATTTTTTCGTTATGGATGTTGGAAAACTATTGAAAAACGTTCATAACTTGAACGAATACATATCAACTACTCAAGAAGCTTCTGAAAAATGTAAAACATCGAGAATTCAATTGAATATGTCTACTGTTCTTGCGCTCAAGAAAATACGTTCTCTTGAAATTGAGGTCTGTTCATTTACGAGGATTTAGATTAAAACAAAGAATTATAATTTCAATATTAAATCCATTCTAGTTATTCGCATTAAATAAGGAAAATTAATAAATTATTCTTTTTGTTTTAGTATTTCAATAAATGTGAGGAAAATGGGATCGCGTGCCTGATATTCGAGCGTATGCTAAATTTACCACCTTCCAAAACATGGGGCGTGCTTAGCAAGGAGCTGGTGAACTTGCTGCAATACTGGCTGGATGGAGTAAGGAAACATTTAGTCAGGCACCACTTACAATGGTGGACTTTTCTGAAGTTGCTGCTCAGATTTGTAAAGGTAAGGATCCTACATTACTAGGCACAAAGAAAAAAGGGTAAAATTGATTATTCTGCACAAATAAGTTATTTTTTTATTCATACTAATTAATTAAATGATTAACATTAATTTTCAATGGATACTTCTATATATTAAATGTCTGCATCCAATTTAGCTACAAAATCTCCATAACTAACACATACTATTCAAATTGATTCTATAAATTATCATAACAAAACCAGCTCTACATTAAAACTGCACCAATCTTCACAGGAGATCCGTCAGAAAGATGTCTCCGTTCCCAACATCCTCGTGGAGCATACCACTGAAGGTCTCCTAGACCTGGCCACCAACAGCCGTCCGGATCCCTATCAAAAACATGAGATCCTGCACTGTTTCAATATGTACTGCTCTGAATCCAGCCGGGAGATCAGATTTGCTATGAGGAATAAGTTTGGGCAGTATTTGTAAGTGGAAGTTTCTTTTTTTTATATTTCGGTGGTATAGTAGTGGGGCAATACTCACTGTTACAGTAACTGTTAGCCTGCATCATCCCACTGCTGGGCAAAGGCCTATCTCCATGACTTTCAGCTCTTTCAATCCAGGCCTAATGTCGGTTTTCCCTAGCACGTCTTGTTATCTTCTACGGAGACTGCCGCGCCGCCTTCTGGCTGTGTTCTGTGGCTGGGCTCCAAATTGTAGGTAAAAAAATTGTGGTGGAAATACTATTAGACACTAACTACTTACTTAGAATCTGCCTTTAATCAACTCTGACCAGAATGCTGTAAATGTCTAAAATATAAAATATAATTATTATATTGTTTGACCAAATCAACAATATATTTTGCTTATAACTTTATTAAAGTTGACATGAAATAAAAAAAAATGGCTGGTAAAATGAGGGTTTACCTATAATGTTGGAAGAAAATATAGAAATGATTGTGGAAGAAATGAAGTTTATATAATTCAATGTACCAAAGTCAAATCATTTATTTCAAATAGGCCCTTGCAAGGCACTTTTGAATGTCAACAATTACAAAAAAAAAAAATTGATTCTAGTCGCCCCTCCAAAAGGTAGTTTTCGTATGGAGAAGAATGGGCAAGAAACTCCACCGTTACTCTTTTAAAATGTTTTACAATATTTTGTATATGTAGGTACATTAGTTATATAATTATATGTGAAGACGATGCATCTAAAAATAAAAAAATAAATTACTATACCACAATATAGGTAAAAATATTTTTTTAAAGAGAGCAACAACAGATAAATTAATTACTTATGTGATAGATACATGGTTCTCACATATTTACAAACATTGTAAAAGTAGACGATTTTCCAAAAAAAAAAGTTACAATTAATAAGTCAGTGTGTGAGGAAGTAATCACAGAATGTAAAATCAATGTCATATAATAAAATATAATAATTTATACAACTTAAATTAGCAACCAGTTTGATTTTGTCTAGATTCTAGATTATCCTATGGAGCTGGAACAGCATGTTTCCAAGCATTCTTATCTTGGATATAATCCTCTAATTTGTAATATGCTTGTTTACAAAGTGTACTTTTAATATGAGTTTTAAATTTTCTTTCATTTAATTGTAAAATATCACAAGGTATTTTGTTGTAACATTTAACACAGTACCCCATAAAAGATGTATGTATGTACTTTAGATAATCTGAAAAATGGTTGATCTATTTTATCTTTATTTCTAGTATTAAAATTATGTCTATCACTTATTTTATTAAAAATATGTAGAATTTTTCTTACATACATAATATTTTCATAAATGAATTGGCAAGGTACCGTCATAATATTAATCTTTCCAAATAGTTCTCTAAGAGATTCGCGACGATGTAAATCATAAACGGCTCTGACAGCTCTCTTTTGTAAGATAAAGATTGATTCAATGTCAGCAGCCCGACCCCACAGTAAAATCCATACGACATAATACTGTGGAAGTAGCTAAAATAGACCAAATGCGCGGTTTCAACGTCTGTTAACTGTCTTATCTTTCTAACCGCATAAGCGGCCGAGCTTAGCCGCCCCGCAAGAGATGTTATATGAGGTCCCCATTGTAATTTCTCGTCTAGCTTGATTCCTAGGAAAACCGTTTGATTAATAAATTCCAGTTTTTCTCCATTCAATATGATGTCACATTCGCTACTTCTAACATTAGGTAATTTAAATCTAATGCATTTGGTTTTTTTTAATTTAGTACCAAATTATTTACCGTAAACCAATCTTGGACCTGAAGAATAGAGCTATTCACGTCGTCAAGATTTTGTGACCGTCGGTTGATTTTAAAGATCAATGATGTGTCATCTGCAAATAACACCATCTTCGGTTGATTTTGAAGTAATTGGGGTAAATCATTAATGTAAACTAAAAAGAGGAATGGACCCAATATCGAACCTTGAGGAACGCCCAATGCCATTTCAGACCCTAATGAGTTTACGCCGTTTACTTGAACTTTAACCTTTCTATCTTTCAGGTATGATCTTAGTAAATCAAGAGCTGTATTTCTAATCCCATAGTGCTCTAGTTTCAGCAGAAGTGTCTCATGGCCTACGCAATCAAACGCCTTCGAGAGGTCGCAAAAGATTCCAATAGCATCTTGTGCTTCTTCCCAGGCATTAAAAATGTTCTTTATTAGGGTGACACCAGCGTCAGTGGTACAACGCCCTTTGGTGAAACCGTACTGTTGTTCATGAAAGATGGAATTTTTATTAAAGTGACGTAACATTTGATTGAGCATCAAATTTTCAAACACCTTACTGAGAACTGGTAGAATTGACACGGGCCTATAATTGTTGGGTTCTTTCGAACGTACCATCGAAGAAGTTCATATCTATGCACCGTAAGGACTATTTCCGCTTGCAGTGCTCGGCCGCCATAAAACCGGGGCGGTAACAGATGTGGTCATCGCGTTCACGAGATTTTGTTTTCAAATTGCTTAGATATGAAATTCTTCGATGGTACAATGCCAACAGCCACAATTAAATAAAAATAAATAACAGTATTTATTTTTATTTCATTGTGGCTGTTATTGATTGTATTTATATTACTTTTTATACTTACAAAAAAACACAAAAAGTAATTCGTAAACCAGTTTGGGCATAACATTGTTCTCAAACTTTAGGCTGATCATGAAAATTAGCAAGTTAAAGGCCTTCCTTTCCCAAAAAAAGAAGTTATTAAATATCACTGACTTACTCCTTAAACATCCCTCGTTTTTTCCAGCATCAAACTCTCCACCTACATGGCGTCCTGTGGCCACCTTCCGACCCAGTACAGCATCATGGAGACTTTACTCCGCTGGCTATTGCCCCGTCAGGACAGGACCCTCCGGATCACGTCAGCGGCCAAGTGGTTCCCAACAGCAAAATATGCTGAGAGAGATGTGGATATTTTCTTGGAGAGAACTTGGGTTAATTTCTTTCAGGTTTGTTTGATTTGTATTATACGAGTAGTTTAATCGAGACCGCTATTCCGCGCCTTAGATATGTGCGCAGCGGGACAGTGAGGGCCGCTCATTCGTCAACGCTCACGGCACGCGGCACACACTGATCAATTATTAAAAGTTAGCGTCCCATAATCATTTTTGGTCAATATGTCGGTAGTTCGAAAAATCATTTTATTAAGACTTGAAGGTAAGTTGTTTACTTTATACTAAAACATTAACATAATGCAGTCAGTAGTTTAATGGATATGCCATATCAAAGTTATCTCGAACGTAAAACTATATTAACAAGACTGATTTATCGTTGTTTTGCGGTCCTATTTAAGTTAGTTATGTTAGGAGTGTAAACTGTTAATTGAAAAAAATAATGCACAATATGGAAGGACTGTCCTATTTATTGGTATTTAAACAAAAAAATTAAATAGATCGATTTAAAAAAAAAGTACATAGTTTTACAAAATTTTCTAAGTTTGAACTGTGTTACGTTTAAAACTACAAATTAGTGCACTTTCATTTCGATTCCATTGTATTTCAGGGACTAGGTATTAGCTATATAAAAATATGCATTTTTTTCCGGTGATTGCTGGTTTTTGTAGTAAAAAAGTGTTTTTTTGCCTGAATAAAAAATATTGATTTATTCAATATTTTGTCATTACATCGACCACTGAAGCCGATATCAAGTTGTGTTAGATGAGGAGTGATGTAACAAAGAACATAAACTATTAATTTAATTACGAAGTTAAATTATATGAAAACGATTTTTCGATACTATTCAATGTTATAAATACACCTTTAATTCACCATTTCTTTTCATTCGTCAACGCTGGCCCGGGCCTCGCCGCGCATTCAAAGGCGCGAACATCGTTCCCGGTCAAACTATAGTTGAATAAGTTTGTTGTGATGGGAAAGGTAGTGATTGGTGTAGAATGTACATAATATAACATCACGCCAGAATTTCCTGAGTGGGTAGTCAGAGAGTACACCCGCTATCGCTTGTAAATAGATTAGATTTTTAATAATTACGTGGAACGACAAGCCAAATCTAGCAAATTACGTTGAAACAAAGTGCGAAATGTGGCTGGTGGGAGTACTATAAACTTCTGCTTAGTCCTTCGGGTAATACGAGCGTGATGTTTAATAACATTATCGCTGAGGTATTAAGGACTAATTATACTTCGCCTGTTAATACATAGGAATTATTTAAGGCGACGATAACCGACTTTTAATGATTTTATATTGAGGATCACGTCTAAGTGAGTAGTGTTAATGATTTGGAAAAAATATATGTTAAATTAAAACATTTTCTTAATAACTTAATATATGAATATTTTAGATTATGTTTATATTACATAGTGAAATTAATTTGTAAACTTATGTACAACGTGGAAAAAAAATTGAGAAGCACGCAAAATCTATCAAGCGTATTTTTCTGAAACTTTCACCATTTTAAAGATAATTTAATTGTTTATCTTTTGTTTTATTAAAATACCTTTTGTTTTATGTATAATAAATTAATAATGCGTCTAATTTGGGACAGCGCTCTTTGATGGGCGAGTCCTGTTACTGGCTGGATGTACGACGCGTTCCGTGAGCTCAGTGCAGAACACGCAAGCTAACCACTCAAGGTCACTGCCATATATTTGCGACTTAACATTACTGGCGAAATGTAACATTCACCGCTATTTACCCTTTCACACAGACGTGATATTAAAATGTTTCAAAACTTCTCAAACTTTTGTTCTAGGACGCAAGAGACTTCTTGAACGCGCACAACCAACGGCATGATTTTATAACATCAGTTGTGTGCAGAAAACTCACTGTTGGAAAAGTTGTTATTATTTCGGTAAGTTAAAAGCTCGTGCAGACTGGCGACACCGGTAGTTGTTCTAAGTACCGTGAAGTTTTCTTAGATATTGTTTTGTTAGAGTCGCGTCGCGCTATCGCGTCGCGCCGGTCTACACGACGCTTAATACAGTTATATAAATTACCTACTAGCTTTTGCCCGTGGCTTCAACCCGCATGGCGGTCGGGAATTTTCCCTCGGGAACGTGCGGGATAAAAAGTATCCAATGTCGTAAGCCGGGCCATGGTCTTAACTCAGGCCATGGTCTAAGTGTGTGCCGAATTTCATCCAAAGCCCTTGAGCCGTTAAGGCGTGGAAAGGTAATAACAGGTACATATCTACAGTTCGCATTGAATAACTTTGCCGCTCTGAAGTTAGGTTGCGCATGCGCGCTGGATTTTTTTTCTTCTTTTTATGTGGGGCATCTCGTAGCTGACCTCTGAGGTCATGACTACTTAACCGGACGTTCCTGTGGCTGCCTAAAACTACTACACTTAAAGCCTCCAGCCAGGGAGAAAACTGCTAATTAAAACTAGGCGAACGCTTGCTAAGGGCACCCCCTGTGTGGTACGGACCTCGGCTTAGGGCGTCGCTGGGGGGAGGACAGCAAGAGGGAATTTAAAGCTACAGGCTCAGCATCGACGCGGGCTGGCGCATTTCAGAGTCAAACAATTTATTTCAATTAGGCATATAAAAGGCACTTATGAACTTCAAGTTTACAAAAAATAGAATTGATTCTAGTCGCCCCTTCCAAAAGGTAGTTTTCGTATGGAGAAGAATGGGCAAGAAACTCCACCGTTACTCTTTTAAAATGTTTTTACAATATTTTGCATACATTAATTATATAATTATATGTGAAGACGATGCATCTAGAATAAGATTACTATACCGCGATAGGTAAAAAAGAATGATAAATAAAGCAATTACAGATAAATTAAATATGTGACAGATACATGGTGCTCACATATTTTACAAATTTTGACATTGTCGAGTAAGGGTCGGGGGGGATGCGCGCTGGCATGCGCGCTACTGTTTTTAAGGAAGATTGACTACTGCGCAGTCATTTCAGACCTACTACATAGCGGCAAATTTATTTGGCGCGAACTGCATGTAGGCAGAGCAGTGGTGACCCAGTGGTACAGGCCCCGGCGCAGGCGCTTTACTTTGTTTCAATAATTTGATCACCACTGCTCTCAAAACGGTGAAGAAAAACATCGTGAGGAAACCGCCATATCCTAGAACCAAACGTTCGAAGACATGTGCCATCTACCAACCCACATTGGGCCCGCGTGATGGATTACGGCCCACTCCCTCTCACTGAGAGGAGGCCTGTGTCCCAACAGTGGGAACTTAATAGGGTGATTATGGAAACAGACCTACAGACGGACAATTACTTTCTCATATAGATAGCCTTGTGGTGAGACCTTCGGACTGCAAAGTTATAGGTCTCGAGTTCGAACCCAAGGCACACGCACCTCTGGCTTTTCGGAGTCATGTGCGTATTGTATAATTATCACTTGCTTCAAAAACGGTGAAGGAAAACATCGTGAGGAAACCGGCATGCCTTTTTTTTTTTTGAGGGTGGGGAATTATAAAATAACTTGACTAAAACCCACCCGTGTTCCTTCCGTTGCCTGTGTGCCGGGGCCGCGATATCCCTTTCGGACAAACTCGCAACCCTGGCAGGAAACCGGCATGCCTGAGAGAGATATTTCTCGACGGCATGTGAAGCCAAGTCAGAGGCCCATGGACGGCTTTAAAATTGACACCAGGTTAGTCACTAACCACACGAAAAGAAGAACATTTGTATTACCTATTGGTATGGATGTAGGTATGTATCCAAGTAAGGGATCCAATTTAGGGCCATTGACTTTTTCACATAATTTATTAGATTAAAATATTTGGAATAGAAGTTGGTATGGTAACAAAACAACTTCACCTAATATGTACTTAGCCGTTAAATTGCCGTCCAATTTAGGGCCATTGACTACACTTACCTACCTTAGGTCCCTCACCCACGGCGACTTTTTGTAGCGATGCTGTCGCGTGTTTTGTAAACGCGCGACAGCATTGCTTCTATCGCGCGTTAGTCGCGTTTGCAACGTGCGACAAAAACGATGCAAATGCGCGGCTGTATCAATGCAAACGCACGACCGTTTCTGACGACATCGTGGGAACGGAGGGAGGGGTGCTGGGGAATGTGTCCTGTAGTGCGACAGCTTCGCGATAGTAGCGATACAGAATCTGGGCGAAGGTAGACAGCCAGCGACATCATCGCGGCTGTATCGATACACATGCGCGACAGCATCGCTACTGCATCGCTAGAAAAAGTCGCCGTGGGCGATGCCTCTTACATTTTGAAGCTATTATTCGTGTTAAAATTCAAGGTCAAAGTTCAGGGGCTAGCAACATTTTTGGCGCTCGACCATAGCTCTTTTCTATGGCTTTGAACATAGGCTATGAACTCGGTATCTTGTAGAATATTGACCCTAGAAAGTAATGACACCGAACAACCTTCAAGACTCCGACTTTTTAAGGGGTTATTTCAGCGAGACACAATTCAACATCTGCCTAGCCTTTTCCCAAATATATTGGGGTCGGTTTCCAGTCTAACCGGATGCAGCTGAATACCAGTATTTTACATGGAGCGATTGCCTATCTGACCTCTACAACCCAGCGAGACATAATTACACCAACAAAAAGTTTAAAGCTCTACAGCCGTCATTGCGGACGTAATATGACGGCAGTTCGAATTCCAAGCTTAGTCATGAGGCATGCACTGCTGAGCATGAGCAGGTCCTGGGGTCGATTCCCAGGTCGGGCAGTGTTATTGGGATTTTTCATCTGGAATTTCTCAGTCTCAGCTAATCAGTCCAGAGTCTGGATTTGTGGCCGGTTGATGGCAATCGACTCGCCCCCTATTACATGGGACTTAAACATAGCTGACCTCATGTGGCTATAGGTACACCTCTGCCAAATCCTTCGGGGATTACGAGCGTGATATTATGTTATGTTTACTCTTCTCTCCGCAGGGTACAGAACGCCAAGAATCTTGGCTGGATATAAACCTGGTCAGCGGCTGCGTGTCGGTGTTGTTAGACCCGCGCGTTCTGGAGAGCTTCGGCTCCAACAACCACAAGTCCTTCGAGACGCTGGTCGTAACGCAGCAGAACACGCAGAGCGCTAAGTTGCACAGGTAATTTATCTGGGGGCATGGTGCCCACAGGCGGCTCTAGCCTATGTGGCGCACGCGTGCAATCAATACCCTGGCGCCCTCTAGCTAGTCAGTGGGGACTACGCCTGTCGGGAGCCCGGGGCTGAAAAACTAAATGGGTTCGTCGGGGGGGACATCGAAATATACATAAAGGTTAGGTTTTGTTTTGACTTTTGATACAGAAATAGGAGCTACTTTGTCGGAAACAGTAAAGCTAGAGTATTACACGAATAAAGGATAATAGAGCGAGCGAAGCGAGCTCGAACATTTTTGCACCCCGCATAGTTTAAACTTTCTTTTGAACATTTATACAGACACAAGAATTACTTTAACTTATACAGAAAAGTTAGAAAATGTAGGATGCAAGAGCGAGCTCGAAAAATTTTAACACCCCACCCCGGATAGGTAAAGTTTTTTTTGACTATTCATACATAAGTAGCAGTTATTTAGCCGACTTACGCACAGAACTTTGAGAAAAAAGAGAATGTAAATGGAATGAATGAGCGAGCGAAGCGAGCTCGAACATTTTAGCACCCTCACCCGTTCATATTTAGGGGGCCCCCAACCCAACCACGAACTGTACTTACTGAACATATTTTGATCTTTTATGGGATTAGATAAAAAGTATTTCTCAAGCTTTGGGGGCCTGGGGTGGACCGCACCTGCCCCCCTCCCCCTTTAATCCGTCAGTGCCGCTAGGAGTTCGGTCAAAATGAAATACTAACAGTCATATTCACCAGTGAACGGAAATTCGGGTGCAAATGGTGCAATTTTAAATGATGTCGGAAAATATTAGCTAGCAATATTATATAAGAGTAAAACATATTAGCAGCGAGCAGCTCGTGGCACGCCTTGCTTAGCTACCGCGCCCAGCGTCGGCCACAACACGGGCGCTTGACGCATGTTATTTGTAGTTGTTGCGTACGGCGCTCGGCCCCCCCCCCCCCCCCCCCCTGAGGGTGACAAATCAACATCGAGCTATGCTGCGCTGTACTGCGCTGTGCTATGTTTGGTCAACTCGCTCGTCTAATATTTTAATGAGGATACAAACAAACCATGCTGTGCTGCGCTGAGAGGCTACGCTCTGTTTAAAAACGCAGCAGTCTCGAGCGAGGCGCGCTACCCGCCGTGCTGAGCCGCGCTGTGCCGAACTGTGCTATGTTTTTAAAATATTCATATCCGCTTCTTCTTCACTTTCATCTTCATCGGATTCAACTATGTCGTAATTTTTACGTTTTTTTTAAAATAAAGTCATTTTTGACGAGATAATACACGAGCTGCTGATTACTTTTAATACTGAGCTAAGCAAAGCGCAGCACAGTTTGATGTTGATTGTTAAAAAAACGTAGCTTAAGAAACACAGCACAGCACAGCGCAGTACAGCGCAGCATAGCTCGATGTTGATTTGTCACCCTAAGACCCTGTATCCGTGCACGCTGCACACCCTTGCACCATAGGTAAAATCGCCTCTGGTAGTGCCCCCGTAAATACGAACTAAAAACAAAATTCAGCGGGGCACTAAGGTAAGTAGTGCCAAAAATATCATAATTATGTCCTGCCTATCCTGTAATTCTCCAGGTCGTGCCAAGTTTCGTTCAAATCTATTCATAAATTTTGGCGTGAAGCTCAAATTAGAATAAAATATTTCTTAGCTCGTTATTTTCTTATTTCAACTCCAAAAGCTTTAAATGCTTGCGTGTATTAGGAGTTTGGGATTCCCCAATGAGGATTATGTTATGCGTAAAATCTGAGCAATTTTATGAAATTTTCCTTCAAGACCTAAAGGAGTCCGTGAGACATGTCTTGTACAGTTCTACGCCTCAGCAAACTTTTGAATGATGTTGGTCCATTTTTAGGTCACAATGGAGGTCGTCATGTCTTATGTACCAGGGCGCGTTAACAAAACTTCTAAGTACCTTATTTTGGATTGTCTGTATCATTTTAATGTTTCTCGGTTAAGCACAGCCCCACAGTTGGATACTACTAACGTTCTGATTCATCAAAGTGAGCCTTTGTCTGTTTTTTTTTTATATTCGTTGCAACCCAGGTTTCGACCGTATAGTGTTTCAGAGTACATAAACACATTTTTCCAATAATGGCTTATCTACCACTTCAGACTTATCATTTTTATCGGTTTTTATCTAAAATGTCGGTATAAAAAATTTACCGCAGCTCGTAATCCGTACTTTGTTGATTCATAGTGTTATGAAATGGATGTTTGTTTTAGGGATATTTTTGTTCAAATGATTCATTGTTGTTTTTTAGAAGGAAAAAGAACTACTTTTCCTATTGAACGGATATCAATTTTGTAAAAATGATCAAGTACCTACCTAATCACTTTAAAAAAGTAGACAGATAATATGTAGGTACTTACCTAATTCATGATTCAAAATGCATTTTTCGTTGAAAACGATTTTAGCTTACACACTGTAGAATAGAATACTTTTTTTATTTTAATTAATTTCGGATAACAATAGCTGGTGACTGCGGCCAGATCTGCAGAGAACGATAAAGCAAGGAATATGCTACCTGACCATTCTCCCCACATAGTGCCTCAGGAAAGGGGAGTAAGGGCTCTTCACCACTGTTTTCATGATGCTATTGTCGGTGACTCGCGTTCTACGCATCAGTGATGCGACTTTTTTGCGAATCACAGCATGGAAGTCGTCAGTTCGGTTCTGAGCAAACATCTCCAATGCGCAGATACAGAAACGGGGCAGTTTCAACAGCATCCTAGAAACATTATTGTATTGGATGCGTAAGACATCTAGCGATCTTTTGGTGTAGCTAGCCCATAGACCCCCCGCATACAGACCTTGACAAAACGCCTTGAACAGAGTGATTTTGACTTTGTCCGTACAGCGAGAGAATCTACGGGCTAACATGTTCCCTCGGACAGCCATCGCCAGTGCCCTACGTTCCCTTTCGATGTCTGCATTATCTTTAAGGTCGTCGGTAAGTATGTGCCTAAGTACTTGAATTGGTGGACTTTATTTATTGCTCATACAATTTAGAGAAAACCTAGGTTCATGATTGAGAAAAAAATCTGCTGTTTCATAGAAAAGTGCAATACCTACGCGGTCAAAACGTATGGAACAGCTGTTTTTTTTTTAAATATCCGACGAAAATTATTTATTTTATTTCTACCTAATAAATTATATGGCTGTGCCTATCCTTTCCGGGAATACAGGCGTGATATTGCGACGTACCTAAATCTACTTAATTCTCTACTCCACAAAATACAGGGAGTCGCTCCAGCTGCTTCTAACAATCCACACGGTCACCCCACCGCAAGTGTTGCCGTCGTGTGTCAGTCTCGGCGATGACGTGGGCTGTGACGTCAGCGCGGTCGTTACCACGCGCTGTGACGTCAAACGGCTGGACGACGCGCTGAGAAAGATCTTTGAGGATAAGTATGAGGTAAGCTATGATTAACAGTGGTGATACATTGTGATACACTTAACAAAGAATATCTCTGTCTGTTTCACGAAGTTCTGTTAGGTATTGCAATTTGAACCATATGTTTAAACGTCATAATATGTAGTAGGTTAGGACGATAGCCAAATGATATTTCTACCTTTACTGTTACTGCTAGCCTGTCTCACCCCACTGTTGGGCCTCTCCCATGATTTCCAGTGCTTGCGATTCCGTGCTAATGTGGATCTCAGCACGCGTCGCGACAACCATAGATACGGGTTATCTACGGGTTTTGTCAACGGAAGAATAGACAAAATGACAGAATCACAATCTGTCACTTTGTCTATTCTTCCGTCGACAAAACCCGTTTCTATGGCGGTCATCATTGTTGGTTTGTTTTGTTTTGGTTTCACCGTGCATCATTAAGTGTCATAGGGACTTTAAAACAGGACTTCGTAAAGGTACCATTCCATACCCGACCGCAGGCGGCAACTGCAGGCGACGGACGTGTCGGGGCGTCATGTCTCTGCAGTCATGATTCCGAAACCCGACCGCAGGCGGCAGCAGCCCGTATTCCAGACGGTAGATAGATAGAAAAACGTATTATCGCTCGAGCGTTGGCGGCACTACCTGGTCTGCGGTCGGGCTGCAACTTTCGCCTGTCACTCGTCCGTAGCTGCCAACGTGTCGTTAGCTACGGAAGGTATTTCATAGAAATTCATAGAAATCTGTCGTGTCGCGACGACACGTCGCCTGCAGTTGCCGCCTGCGGTCGGGTACGGAATGGTACCTTAAAATAGTTTAGGTAACCTAGTTCTATAACATAACAACTTTGATAATAACTAAAACATTTGTGCTATTTTAGCTGTCACTGGACTTGGACAGAGAATTGGAGCAATCCCCGCTTAGAAGAGTTGAAGATTCCAACCATAATAAAGATTTGGTAAGTTTAATTACATTACCACAGAATTGGTGGAAAATTAATGGTAGCTTGTTGCCAGGATTTATTTAAAAAAATAAACGCGTGGGCGTAACCAAGGGGGGGGGGCAACTGCAACCCCCCCCCCCCCCCCTTGCATGCATGAATGAGTCTGTAAAGGTGTTATAGTTGTGATTTGAATGAAATAATAAATAAATATTGAAAAGAATTTTATCATTTGAAAAATAAAAAACAAAATCGGTCCATAATTGACGTAAATATCGATGTATAAAGGTACATTTACACTTTTAAAAAAACCAGACGAATATAGAACGTCCTCCTTTTTTAAATTCGGTTAAAAATACGCGAACGCAGCAGTAATATCAAACTATATAATGTAAAACACGTGCGGGAAATTTTTGATTTGCGCCTTCTGAGCCAAAAGCTTGGTACACCCATGTAGATAGTCAAATGTATAGTCCCTGGCTAAAGATATTTTCAAATCAACATACTTAGTCGATTCATTTAGTTCCGACATCCGGTATTTCAGTCAGAGGAGCTCGTCGCTAAGTAATAACTGCGGCACGGGTCGATGTGTCGGTTAAGCTACTCTTGCCGGGGTTGTCCTGTGGATGGGTGACCATCTTTACATACCGAGACTCCTCCGTGCCTCGGAAAGCACGTTAAGCCGTTGGTCCCGACTGTCATCTTTGACTGTCGTTACGGGTCGTCAGAAGCTCGAAAGTCTGACAACCAGTCTTACCAAGGGGTATCGTATTACCCAGTTACTGGGTGATGGAGGTCAGATAGGCAGTCGCTCCATGTAAAATACTGGTATTCAGCTGCATCTGGTTAGACTGGAAGCCGACCCTAATATAGTAGGGAGAAGGCTAGGCAGATTGATTGATTGATCCGGTATTTTATTCAGTAATTTTTATCGCAAGCCAAAACAACATAAACCACCTTTATTTTTATTGACACAGCTGTCAATGTTATCATGTTCACATGTGGGTAGTCGTATAATTTGGAACAACTCTTTGTGTAGCACGACGATCCGAGGTTCTCGCATCCAGTTGAAGTGAAACGACGTAAACATTCCGGTAAGTCATTATTATTGATCTTCTTTTCATGTGGTTAGAGTGACTAACTTGGTGTCTGAGTTTTAAAGCCGCCCATGGGCCTCTGACTTGGGCTCACATGCCGTCGAGAAATATCTCTCAGGCATGCCGGTTTCCTCACGATGTTTTCCTTCACCGTTTTTGAAGCAAGTGATAATTATACAATACGCACATGAATCCAGAATGTCAGAAGTTTAGGCATTGGGTTCGAACTCGAGACCTATGACTTAGCAGTCTGACGGTCACACCACAAGGCTATCACCGCTTATTATTATATTATATTATTGAGAATAATCGTTGAATTTGATAAATTTAATAGTTGTAGGTACCTAAGTAATTATTGATTATTTGTAAACTAGTTACAATGCCATTTTTGTATATAGATTTTTTCGGCCGGAATCTCTCGCGAGCGTCCTCAGAACACCCTACCAAAGTTTTATCAATATTAGTCCAGCCTTTTCGGAGTCCATAGAGGACAAACAAATAAACAAACATTGTAAATTCTAACTGCTATTACATATTATAAAACAAAGTCGCTTTTCGCGTTTGTCTGTATGTCCACGTTGTTCTTCTAAACCACGCAACAGATTTTGATGAGGTTTTCACCATCGTTTAGAGAATTTATTCCGGAAGGTTTATGTGGATATTACTTCAATATTAAAGTTACGTTTACCTAAGAAATCTTGATGTTATGTCTAGTCGTAAAAACCGTGCGAAGCAGGTGCGGGTCGCTAGTAATATTATAAATGCGAAAGTGAATTTGTTTGTTACACTTTCACGCTAAAACGGCTGAACGGATTTGGATGAAATTTGGCACATGGGTAGACCTGGATTGGGACATATGGTTCTATGTTCTATCTTATAGGGTTTGGTTTCCGCACCCAGGATTTTGTAATTTTCTATATTTAAAAGAGTGTCCTTGGAGTTTCTTGCCCGTTCTTCTCCATAAAGATCTACGTTTTGGAATGGGCCACTAGCTTCAACTTTCTGACTAACTGACCGACTATTTGACAGTTCAAAAGTTCCTGTAAGTGGTTTAATTGAAATAAATGCTTTGAGTTTGAGAGTTTGAGTTTGCACTTAGTCCGTCAGGTGGACCATAGTGCGTGAGCCATGGCGGCCGTTTGGTGGTTATTCCAACCAGCCCTCCCTCCAGAAGTTAATTAAAGCTCCTGGTCTGTTTAGAACGTCTGTGAAAGATCGGGGTGACCCGAGGGTTTCTGTTCTATTTTGGCCTGGGCATTCAAAGAGCATGTGCGCGACGGTTTCCTCAGTCTCCATGCACGCCCTGCACAGAGGACTGGACATAGGGTACTTTTTCTCCCGATATTCGCACGGGATCGAGACTTATGTGGATGAAACCGCGGGGCGCAGAAATTTCTTGTTCCTTCGCATCGCCCGTCTGTATTTCTAACTTTTTTACTATTGCTCGACTCCTAATGGTCATAGCGTGATGATAATCAACCTTGATTATGAAACTATTTAGTTGGATAAGAATATAATGATACGAATATCGTCATCTTTCGATTCTACCCGTGTTTTGATTGACTAATTTGAACACAAAAGAGTTAATTCTGAAAGTGGACAACGTCGCAAATAGATGTCAAATATTTGGCTGTTTTGATTAATTTGGCAATATTACTGTATGGAAATAAGTAATGTTGCTAACTAGCGAACTAGAATATTGGTTATTAACTTTGCTTGGATAGTTTTTGAGTTAGCTTCAATAATATGTATTTTTCCCATTTAGTAAATGTGGATGATATGATAACTTCCTGTCACTGTTATTTAAATAGTCGGTACTGGTATTCGAATTTGTGTGGGGTAGGTACCACATCTAAAAAGTGAAAAATATTTTTTTTTACAAAAAATAAACACCTTGTAGTGTTTTTTTTTGGAAGATATTTGTTTTATTTTTGTAAAAAAATAAATATTATACCTATTAGTTTAGGTTACGAGCGAGTGATTGTTATTTAAACTTAGAACTCATTGGGCCCAGTTTTCGGCAGTCGGATTTTCTGTATGACCTAGTTGGTATCTGTCAAAATAAATAAATACATTTTCGTTCATTTCAAATTGAGTGAGACAGAAACATACTTACTTACTTACTTAGGTAAACATTTTTCCCCGTGGGTACCTACCTACAGTAGACTGCACGTCAGTGCTGGGGCGGCAGTCTTGACTTAGCGACCGTTATGCAACCGAATTCGGTCGCAAAGTAGGTACTAATGGCGTCCCTAGACGCGTGCGGCCTGCTTGATAAGCTCGTGATTTTTTCATGCGTTCAAGCAATGTTGACCGTGGAGGGCACTGTTATGACTTTTGCGACCGAATTCGGTCGTACAGCGATCGCTATCTACGTCGAGAATGCCGCCCCTGGCCTAGCCTAGTTTCAATAGCATACAGGGTAAGTTCATACTGGATTATTTGTCACTACCTACTTAGTCTGTGGTTACCACTTACGTGCGGTCGACAGTTCAAAGTTACCGAGCAATTTACGACCTTGTTTTTGTAATAATCAGTTGAATTGATTTCGTCCTATTGAATGCAGGGTACATAGTGAAGCCACGTCAACCCGTCTCGTGCATGTCCCCTTCGACGGCGTCTACGAGCTCTTTGGCCCAGGTTAGTTTTTTATTTCTTTTATTGGAAACTTATTGATGAACAAAAGCAAAATTTTGACCACGGTAGAGAAATAGGCAAATTGTGGGTCGTCTGTGTCAATATGGTAGAATATAAATAGTATTATATAAAAAAAATAAAAGGAATATAAAAATAAATAAATAACATTAAAATGCGTGTACCTATATAATTGTTAAAAAAATAAAAACTCCTTGCTGTTGCTAGGCTTCGTTATGAAAAGCTGTGGCCTACCCCTATATCCGTGTTTCAAAATATCACTGTACTGAACCAGCCCCTGAGCTTGGCACACAATTTAATTAACACCCAACACTGTAGACTGTGTGCCCGATGAGATTTCCCATTGGAAAAAATGACGAACTTCCATACAAACTTTCACCCCTTTAGGGGACGAATTTCCAAAAATCTTTAGCGCCCAATTTTGTTATATAAGGAACTGTTGTGCAAAATTTCAAGCCTTTAGACACAGCTGTTTAGGCTGTACGTTGTCTGTCAGTAATATCCTTTTCTATTATATTCTTTAAGTGCTATTTACTGCAACTTATAACTAGTTTATCACCTTTCAGCTTCACGAAAAGCTAGCAGCATTACCTCGATACCGTTACGATAAAGAGCCAGTAAGCGTTTGCGCACTCCCCGAACTATCCATAGTCACTGAACTAAGCGAGGCAGACGACAGACAAAGCCTCAACACCACACTCAAATTTAAACCATACGGCGTTTGCTATAAGAACCTAAATAGACTAGAGGTTGAGAGTAGGAAATCTCAAAGCGATCCGGAATCTTCTAGAAAGACTAGGAAGGATAGAAGGCTTTCTCCTATAGTCAACGAAGATACAACGAGCTGTTTGCTTGTAGCTACTATAGGTTCAGCTGATGATTCAGTAATTAATGATACTGTAGAACGGCTGTCTAAATCTAAAGATTATAATCAAGATAATATAGTTGATTTGTTAGTAAAAGAGGCGCTGCAAGCCAAAAACGAAGATAAGGATATATCTGACAGCGGAATAAACACAGGAGAAAAGAAATCTGAAGATCTGAATGAAATTAGTGAAACGATTGATAATACACCAGAAATTGGTAAAATTAAACTCAACAAAGTTCCAAAACTACCTAAAGTAGTTTCATCAACGGATGATGAGTCTAATACAGAAGCTGTTAATGAAACGCCGTCATTCGTTAGTACGCGAAGGAGGAATAAGAAAGAATTAAAAGATCCTGTACCAAAAGACTCCTTTGATGAACAAGTGGTTGAAGAGTTCTTCTCTCAACATTTTGCTGAAAACAAAGTTTGTGAAATTGTCATTAGCCCAACACTAGCTAAGAAAATCAATGAAACGAGCTCGGAAACTAGCGATCGATCTGGTGAAAATTTTAATTTAAATGAGGAAGATACAGGAGACGATATTGTGGCTTACGATTTTAATAATATCGAGGTTTTAGAATGTCTTAATAGCATGGTAGATAAAGTGTGCGACGAATTTGATAAATGCACCAAGTATTTGAATAAAGAAGATGAGATAACCGCAGATCCTAACGACTCTATCGAAGACAATATACCTTTAAAGGATATCATAAATACGATTCAAAATATCGAGTCCAACAAAAAACAAACTACAAAGAAATCGGATGCGAAAAAGAAAATTAAATTGAAATATAAGATAAAAACTCCTAAAAAGACTAAAGTTCGTGCAGCTAAAACAAAGAACAAGCTTGTACTACAGTCTACGTTTAAAATGTCAACTATAATCGAAGATAAGGGCCTAGAAAGCGCTGCTGAGAGCATGGAAAATGAAGCCCCAACAGAAACTAAAAAACCGAAAGAAACACAAGAAGAACAGACTAAGGAAGGATCACCTCCAATTGATGTGGGTGATTCTAAAACACCTTTAACACGTAAAAAACGAAAACTTTACTCACCAAAAGACGTAGAATTAGCTGCAGAATCACCCCAGCCCCCGGAAGATACTGTCCTATCGGAAATATTACAAATTAAAAAGACGCCCAAATCCACGGCGACTTGCTACAAAGATATAGAAAAAGACCGCCAAAGGATCCGAATGCCACGCGCAAGGAAATCTAAGGTCTCCGCACCGCCGTCTCCTAGAACTAAGAAAATGAACGATATTTTCGATACAATTAAGAAATCGGCTAACAGCGAAAAAGTTAAAATAGCTGAAAATAATTTCGAAGCTGACGTTTATAACTTTACGAGTGACAGCGACGATGACTTCAAGGTTAAAAAGATAGAAATATCTAAGAGAAATAGTACTACTACTATTGCTAGTATTGAATCCACAGTCTCCAAGCGGGGACGAGCCCTTAAAAAAATAAATTATACTGATAACAAGTCTTCAGATGAAAAGAGTACGATTAAACGTAAAGTTAGTAGGAAACCTAGAACTAAAAAGAAGATCAATGTCGAACAAGGCGAATTAGTTGACGAACGGATGAGACAGCCGAAAGATGTTTTCAATACTTCCATGGTAGTTGAGACCACTAAGAACACAGTGACCGAACCGGATTTAGTTCTTCAAACCGCTCCTGAAATGGAAATTATTCAAGAACAGAGTAATGATAAACGAGAATCGAATCAGAAAAAGAAAGCAAAGAAGATTAAAGTAGAAATGTCTGAATCTAAACGACCAAAAAGAGTACTAACTAAGGCTGTAGTCGAAAAAGTAATCAATTTCGATGAAGATAGAACTGAAAGTCCATTACCAGGGCTTCTAGTAGAGCCAGTCACAGCCAACAAAGAGGATATTAACGATATATCAGCGACTATGGT
Organism: Agrochola lota; assembly: GCA_947364205.1. Classification (NCBI taxonomy): domain Eukaryota; kingdom Metazoa; phylum Arthropoda; class Insecta; order Lepidoptera; family Noctuidae; genus Agrochola; species Agrochola lota. Next base: position 11,243,182 of record OX376239.1, on the reverse strand, counting down.
TGATAAATTCAGGAAAATCTATCAAGAAGGCCCAGAGAATTATATTAACGAGTCTAATACTACGCAGAATTTACTCTCAGATCTTGAAAGAATTAACAATAGTCCTCCAAATGTTGATACTACTGAAGATTTAATACAAATTGAGGATTTACAAAGCAAAGACGAATCAAAGCCTATAAAAAAGAGTATTAAAAAGAAAAAGTCTAATAGTATTATACTTAAGAATACTAAGAAAGATAAAACACCTAAAAGGAAAGATAACATACTTGATACAACTGTTGTGAAATCAGAGGAGTCTATAGAAACGGTTGGAATTACTGGTCACGGTGAATTAGAAGAAGCACCGCCTAGTCCAAACTTAATAAATGAGAGACTTGAACCGCGGAATTTAGAGGTTGAAGATCTTAGTCATTCTCTAAAGGACTATTTCAATAAACTCACGAAGGAAATGAATGTGTCGAATAATCGGGGTTCCAGTGGTTCTAACGATGAGAATTTATGTAAAACCAGTTCTAAAGTCAGCAGTAATAAGTCTTATTCTCCTGTAGTGTCTGTAAAGAGGCTGTCTTTAGAAGATATCAGTAGATGGTTACCTTCAAGGCGTAATTCGGATTCAGAAGGATCTTATGTTAGTGCCGAGTCAGCGATAAAACGAAACGGTGAAGAAATTGCTGTCGAAAAAGTCGAAAGTCCCAAAATATCAGAAACAAAACACGCGGATAATGACTCAGAGGTTTCTGAAATTAATGATACAATTAGAAGATCTTTGAGATTGATATTCCAAAATTCACAACATATTAAAATAAATAAAGACAGCGAGCAAACGAAGGATGATTCTGAGTCGGGAAGCGACCGTGAATCTATACAACCAATGACTAAAAAACCAAAAAGTACACCTCAAGTTGTAGAATCTAAGAAAAAAGAGGCTAAATCTATAGAAAAAAAAGTTGGAAAGGCGATACCAAAGCGAGCATCCGTGATTTCACCTATAAAACTCTTTGACGAACTCATATCTAACGTTGATAAACAATCCGAGACATCACTATCAGACGACGAAGAATATATGCAAGAAATAATACACACATTATCTAAAAAGAAAGTCGAACATCTTCCAAAAACTAAAATTACTCAACAAAAGACCCGACCAAAAATAATTGCGCAGAAAAAACAAACAAAATCCATCAGTTCAGCTTCAAGTCTTTCTAAAATAAGTACGTCAACGAAAATAGAACATTCCAGTAGGGTTTTGAAAAGGAGAGTGGAGGAAGAAACTGTTGATTGTAAGAAGAGAAAAGTGGAGCTGAATAATAATGAGGGATTGGTGTCCAGTGGAGTGACGGTATCTAGTGTTGATGACTGGTTCAAGAGGATGGAGCCGGAGAATAGCAGAAGTAAGTTTTATTACAGTTCTTCAATAGAATCATGTCTATTCTCAATCAGCCTATAATTTTCCCACTGCTGCGACACAGGCCTGCTCTCTTCGAGAGGGACTGGGCCGTAATCCACCACGCGGGCCCAGTGCGGGTTGGTAGATGTCACATGTCTTCGAATTTTTGGTTCTAGGACATGCCAGTTTCCTCACGATGTTTTTCTTCACCATTTTGAGAGGTGATGAAATAATTTACACAAAGTAAAGCGCCTGTCTGGGTTCGAACGACAACTCGTAAGACGTAGCCGTTACCACTGGGCCAGCACTGCTCGATAGAATCATGTGATTTTGATTATTTAGTTAGTTAAGTATTCTTCAGAAAGGTCAGGTGCGTAGTACTCGCACCTGGCGTACGTGTATGATCAGATGTATGGATGTAAACGCCACAAAAAGCAAAAGGAATATCTGTAGTTTCGGGCTCCATGGGGAGGCGTGAGTAGTGCATGTAGTTAGTATGTAGGTCGATCAGCTGTCGTGAAAATTGAACGCATATTTTATTGATCGGAGACTGGATAAGCCTTGTAGACACAAAGGATTGGTTGACCGCAAGGAAAGCCGGAACTTACGGGTGCTACACACTAGGGATGTTGCGGATATTCGCATCCGCAATTGCGGAGCTTCCGTATTTATTTACTTAGACCTCCGCATTTGAATTAATCAATGCGGAGCTCATGCGGATGCAGATGTGGGTGGAAAAGGGTGAATGTAAGTAACAAAACAGAAAATCAACAAAATGGAAATTATAATAATTTAAATCATCAATATAGCTCTTAAGAGGGCCCTTCCCGGTCCGTCTATCGTCAACGCGAGCATGGTCGAAAAGCTTGTTGTTTCATCGAGCGCAAGTGAGAACTGCTGACAAACAAGCGAGAACGCGATAACATTGTAGGAAAAATAGTGTGTAAAAAGTTGTATCAGGAAATACGTGTTTTTGAATAAACCTTACAAGTTTGTGAAAAAAATGTTTGATATTTAGAATTTCCATTACATGTGCGAGGTTTCTATGTAGATGTTTTCTTTACTTTTACCAATTATGAGTATATTATAACCGGCCAAAGTTCGGGTAAAATTTGTGCAATAAAGCAGATTTTTGGAGGCCTATACTGAATTTGTTTCTCAATTTTTTTATTTTTTGCTTCCATAGAAACCTTGATATAGTGCACAAGATACATATTAGTTTAAACATTTCAAAGAAAGGTGTGTTACAACGCCATATTCACGTACGAGCGTTTGTATGAAAAGTATGATGGGTTGGCCGCTCTTAATCGTCACGTTTTCATGAAATAGTCATCCATCAAACGCATATAATTTAGAGAGCTAAATAATTTTTTAAATGGTTATCGTTTAGTAATTATTTTATTGTAATTGCCGCGAATTGAATTATGCTCAACATTCAACGAAACAGTGCTGCAATTTGCAAAAAAAAACGTAAGAAATGTTAAATTTCGCCTTGCCGCCTTGACGGATCCCTTAAAAAAACTTGACAACCGCGTCCGCAGATGTGACCTACAAAAAATCCGGATGTTAAGAAATCTGCATCCGCAACATCCCTGCTACACACTTGTAGTAGAACACCTTAGGCCTGTCCCGCTCCTGCTGGGGTTACGGGTTTGTCCGAAAGGGATATCGCGGCCCCGGCACACAGGCAACGGAAGGAACACGGGTGTTTTAGTCAGTAAAAGTCTGACACGCCCTCTCGCTCCGCCCAGAGCGGGAGAAGTCATTTGATGATTTCCCATGCTCAAAAAAAAAAAAAGGCCTGTCCCGCTGTCGGTGATTAACGAGAAGCGAGTGCGCGACGGCTACGAGCGATGACAGTATGCTTGAGTTTCTCAGCACGAATTCTGCCCCCCAAATGCGTGTCGCTTCCTCTTCAACGGCGACGGTAGGACAGATGCATTAGGAGAGGCCTTTATCCAGCAGTAGGTTACAAATTATTAATTTTTGAGGGTATATTTTGATCATAAGGCCCCCATTCAGCAGACGTTAATATGTAATACGAAATTTAAGTCGAATAGTAAGTATACTTCGTTGTCTGTCTCAGTTATTGAAGCTAATCCATAATTATTTCCTTCAGCTGAAGTAATAAATGCGTCAACCACACACATCATGCAAGAAGTAATGGAGAAGTTGGATACCACGCTCGTAGAAATAAATAGGAATACTAGTAAAAAGTACGTAACTGTTCACCAGGGGTCTGTCATCATCATCATTTCAGCCCGGAATTGCACACTGCTGGGTATAGGCGTCCCCTTTCTTCTGCCATACTTCCCGGTTCTGTGCGTCCTTAATCCAGGTGCTTACCGCAACTTTGATTTTTCCAGGGATCGAATGCAATAAATAAATCGAATGAAAATTTAAAGTGTAATTTAGGGATCTCGCGCAATAGACGGCCAGCCGTGGCTGTCTAGTGTTATTGTATGGTAAGCGGCTAGTTGACCGTTGCGACCAAGTGCGCAATTCGTATCGGTTTCTATGGTTTACCTGGTCGCTGCGACCACTGGTCGTTGTCATCTAGTGCGCGTGATCTCTTATTCACATACGTTAACCAAGGTTGAACGACGACCAAGGGAGTCGTTGGATTCCGCTGGGTTAAGGAAGCACAGAACAGGTTGTTGTGGCTTTGCATAAAGAAAGCCTATGTCCAGCAATGGTCGTCTGCTAATTGATGATGCTGACATACAAAAATATCGTGACAAAATCTTGACTTATATGTCCTTTAATACTTAGTCTGAAAATGCAATGAGCAACTGGGGTCCAAACCTAGTGATGAACAATCCCTTTACTTATTTCTCTATACAGTCACAAGCATAAATAATATATTACTTTGAACAGCTCGGCAAAAATATCTGACTTCATGATTCATTTATTAACATCCGAAGAAGCCGATGCAGTATCCTATAGTTTGGCGTCGTATGTCTCGTCAAATCGCTTTGATGTTCCTTCGATGTCACGTATATTTGTGCTGCCACTTGTGTTACATGTCTTTCACATACAAGGTGGCAGGGACATTGACGCGAAAACTGTTAACATGGATTCGATATATGCATCTGAACACCCAGAGTTGATATTTTTCCTCGACTGTTAAAAAAAATAAAAAACTGGTAATCCATACATTTTGACCGGGTAGATATTGCACTTTTCTATGAAACACCTGTTTTTTTTTAATAACCGACGAAAAATTTCAACATACGTAACGGGGGTTCAGAATAATTTACTGAAACCATGATAACAGTTTTCGCGCCACCCTGTATAATAACATATTATTGCCATCATCTTGACGAAAGATATTAAAGGATCAGATATAATTGCAGAGTTGTCCATAGTAATATATTTATGCTCGTGACTGTACATCTGAAGCCAATTCATGTTAAAATAAAAACATTTTTCCAGATTCGTGCATCTATTCACGGACGCTCAGAAGCATTTGAGTGAGTTAAAAGAGAAACGTCACGGCATGTATAGTCAGGTGGCGTCCGAAATACTGAGCGAAGTAGTGAGGGTCATGGACCATAAGCTTGCTGATCTAGACAAGAGGTGAGCAAATACGAATTAGTAGCTAGTAATTTTCGTGCAACTTCGTCAACGTGGATAACGAATTACACCAGACAAACTTCAACGCCCCTTTTCATCTCTTTTAGAGTTGCTTTTTAGAATCCTACGAACCCTATGCGGTTTCATATTGTAGCTTCAGTTTTTTTCCTTACATTTTATGCGATTACCTACTCTAATGACTTAAGCTAAGCGTACATATAACCGCAGCGGGTCGCACCGCAACGCAGTAATTGTTTCAGACAAATTCAAATTTCGAATTTGAACTGTTTCCACTCCAGTAGAATGATGTTCGCACACTATGGGCGGGCTGCGCCGACATGCAACACATTGCCAAAATCCTCCTGGATGACTTTGGTACATTTTGTATTAACCATAGCACACAACACGTTGGCCACAACGCAACGGACTAGCGGATCGGTCGCCAATGAATGCGCCAAAAAATGTATTTTTCCGGCTACTGTTTTGCGTTGCAATGCTGCCCGCATGTACTGTGCGATGGTTCATACAAAATTTACCTACTAAAGTCATGCAGAAGGTTTTTTATAATGCGTTGCGGCGCGGCGCGGCCCACCCAAATGTGCGTGAACCTTTATATGTACATATTTTAACTTTTATCAAAGGGAACAACGCAGTATTTGCTGCGTAGTTGTGGCTAGACTTGCTCATCTCATTATTGTTCAATTGCATGTTTTGGCGTCGCATTAGTCTTCAAAACACATTGTAGCCACTCCATTGAACCCGTCGCTTACAGCCAAATTCAACGGAAGACAACAACAAACGTTAGCTTATTCATGGTCGTTTACGTTATGACAATATTATACGGTTCACTTCATCAACGTCCTGCCCTTATCACTACTTATTTAGAGTCTGCGCAGCATGAGTTTTCCAATATCAGCTGTCATCTCAGTCACTCTCTCTCTATATGTAGGTATATTAAATCAAATCAAAATATGTTTATTAACGTCAGAAGCTAGGTGCACGGTTCGTAAACCTTTAATTTCGTCTTTTAACCAAAGTGTATCAATTTGTTTGATATTACCAAGTTTTAAGTACAATACAGTCAATGAATCACGGCCGGTCTGAACATAGGCTCTCCGAACTTTCACACATGTTCTCTCACGCCTCATGTGACTCATATGTCACCATTTGGTTCCTTTATATTATTGCACAGCCTTCTGCGCAAAGTTCGGACCGGCCATGATTAATCGGCCGTATTGTATTAATACGGATGGCTATAAGAGTAGGGGAAGACCAAAGAAACGATGGATGGACTGTGTGAAAGATGATTTGGCTAGAAAGGGGGTGACTACTCAGACGACAACTATTAGAGAATTATGGACGAAAAGATATGCTAACCCAAATTAAATAGGGATGGGTTTTTCTGTGTATCCACCCCAAAAAATCCACCCTAAGGTGGATTTTTTCGTGACCCGGAAACGTATGTCCGAGAATTCACCCTAATCCTAGTTGGATAAACGGGATTTATAGGCTTAGGATGGATTTTCGGACATACGTATAGACTATAGAGGTATGAGGAACAGGGTGTAAAGTTCACTCAACCCCCATAGAAAAGGGCCTCCGACCAGACGGTTGTCGTGTCTGGTGGGCAACTACCCGACCGATTTTGGAACGTTGTATATAGTCGTCGCGCGGCAAATTCTGCTTGCGCGATGTAGGATTTTGCGTGACGTCAGCGTGTTGCGTAGTTCGCATGTGCCTTAGGTGGATACATTGATTAACCCGTTGGGATAAGGGAAAATTATGTTAATGTTAATTTTCGTCTCCAGATTACAAGAATTAGACGATGACTTCATGTATCAGCTCAAGGAGCGTTCCTTGGACCTGATTAGGGAGGATTGCAAACATACAAAAGCTATGGTGCGACTTTTGAAAGAAGATGTGCAGGCCGTACTCGACCATATGGATAGGCAGGGTACTCTGTGAGGTGTTATTAGATGGTATGCGCGCGAGTGTATGGCCCCATTCACACAGCGATGAACAGAACGATATTTTTACTATACAGGGTCAAATTAAATTAGCTAGTAATACTTAACAGACGTCATGGGTATCGTTATCTAGTGACGTTAAACAAAAACAATAAAAGATTTTCTAACTTCTTGGGGTTTAATTATAAACGTTACTTAAAATAAATGACGTTTTTCAACGCCATAAATGTCTGGTTAAACAGTCGCTCAAGTTCTTTAACGCGGCTTGCGGTAGGAGTAAACTGGTAAAAATCGTCACTTAACAAAAAAGCGTTAGCCTACCTACGCACGGGCGGTTTTTTAACGCAAAGATTTTTGCCGCGCACTGGATCCAACAGAGTGCATATTATGATGTCCGCCGGCTTTTGCCGCGCGGCAACCCCCGGGTTTTGCGCCTTCATTTCCTTTGCGATCCTTTGTGCGGTAAGCCGCTTGCCCGGCGGCAGTGCAGGCGGCCATGCCGCCGGCATAGTGTGTAGGAGCTATTATACCTAGCACGTTGAAAAAGTACACAGTAGGATTTTCAACACACGACGCTAAGCCGACCTTTGAAAATCCAGTGCGCTACAAAAAACTTCGGATTAAAAAAAGCGCCCGTGCGTATAGGTAGGCTTGTGCCCGAAAAAATACTAGATAGCCTATGCCTGGATAGCCTAGTATGGTTTCAAGTTTCAAGTGTCAAAAGTTTTATTGTTGTTTCTCTGTATTAAAAAACAAACAAGAAGTTTTGAAACTTAAAACTGATTTTTAATACATAATATACAGCGAATGGAATTTCGTTCCAACCGAGTGTACCACGTAGCGCCCTGGGGTAGAGCGAGCGGAGCGGTTGCTCTAGGCGCTACATGGCAAGGAGTGCCAAAAAGCCAAATGCGAAAAACAATTTCCAGCACAAAAAACATTTTGATGGTGCCTTTTGAAACGCGCGGGAGCAGTGTTGCCACATCAGATTTTTTTAATTCCGTAGGGTAAACAGTAAGTAAGCTTTCTTAATCCTAAAGAAGCAGGAGTAATTAGAGCTATTTAATTTAAATTAAATTCAATAAGTGTTGACATTTGCAATAAAAGTTGATTTTTGAAAATTCAATCTCGCTCTACCCTGATTAAGAGCTAGGGCTGAGCTGGTCCCACGACACGACACCCACCATTTTTTTTTAATGTCCATTGAATATCGATGCCATGCATAGCTGTGACGTTTCGCCAACTAATATTAAATGACCCTGTATAATTTTGGGATCACATTGCAGTTCCAACATGCATTTTTTTTTACCGTAGTGATTAGCGGGTTGTTGACGTATGATTCAAACTTTTTACCGAAAATGTCGGACTGATCATCACCGTGTCAACGAGGCCTATTAGGTAGATAGTATCGTAAGGAATGCTAGTTAAGTACCTAGTGATCGTTTGCTAATAAAATTAGTTATTTGTAATCACAAAAATTACTCGCGCGTCCAGGCGTCCATACTGCCGGGTCTTAGAAGTACCAGTGTACTTAAATTAATTAATTTTTATACAGGGTTATTGGTAATATGTCAGCAATCCATTAAGGGGATGTGGGAAAGGTCATTTGCAACCAAAGAACCTCTTATGACCTTTATGCTAATGTAAAAAAAATCGAGTTGTTCGACATTTCATATTTTAAAATGAATGAAATGAAAATATAAAATGTCAAATGACTCGAAATTTTTTGACAATTGCATAGGGGTCATTTGTTTGTAAATGACCTCTCTTACATCCCCTTAATGGATTGCCGACATATTACCAATAACCCTGTAAATCATAACTGGTACTGTATGTAATGTGTAAATATGTCTATATTATATTTTTTTGTTGTATCAATTGAATATTCTTTATATTTTATGATCTTCGCATATAGAATGATCTGAGTTTTACGTGTTCCGTATTGTACCACACTGTGAAGTTTGCTTATGTATTTAGTAAGTTGCGTCCACACTGAGCACATTCAGTTACAAGTCGGTGTGATACTATCGTTGTGAACTAAACCGCAGAATAAATAATAATAGGACTAACAAACATTCGTTTGTGAACTATAGTTTGACCGGGATCCCTGTTCCGCGCTTTAGGAATGCGCGGCTAGGTGTCAGGCAGCGTTGACGAACGAGCGGCAGTCGGGACGCGGCGCGCTGTGAGCATTGACGAATTCGCGGCCTGCACTGCCCCCTCCCTGTCTCGACACGCAGGAAATAACTAAGGCGCGAAACAGTGGTCTCGGTCAAACTATAATAGTGCTGAGCACCGTTATTTCCAAATTTTTACCTTTCGATTGCTCGCGGTGTGGACTCACCTTAGGAACATTAAAGTTGAGTTGATAAAGTACGCTTGCTATTTGCACTAAACATAATGAAAATGAATCGTTTATGAGCGTGCATTCTAAAATTTACTTGTGTTTATTAATTTGTTAAATATTACTGTATGGAAATATGAAATATCGCTCTATAGTGCAGTAAAATATTAACAATGAATTGCAATAATAACACGGAATTTGGTGTTGTAACAGCATTAGGTTTAATAAAAGAGCATTTGTAGTTTTCAAATGCTTTTTTACTTCTAAAATTAAATATTCAGTGTTATGATATGCATTATTGAATTTCAAATTCAATGTTTTTGTGCACTATAGAGCGATATTTCATGTTTCCATACAGTAATATTGACAAATTAATTAAAACTGCGAGATATTTGACAGCAATTTGAGACGTTGCCCACTTCCTGTCTAAACGCCCGTTAGCAACTTTCAGAACGCGCAGGTTTTTAATGTCACATATTTTGTAGGTACATTTTAGTTCTGCGTTTTTCAACCAAAATTAGTGGATTTGGTTGATTGAACTGTATAATAGTACCATTATCGTACAGTGTCAACGCATCTTTATTCTTTACTTCACAAGTACATATTATATTATAATTCAACTTGTTAATTTTATCAAATGTTTAATTCTACTAATGCCAATGGTGATTGTTAATTCTTTTTTATTTATTTTTAAGCATTTCATATCAAATAAGGTATGCGGTTTTCAGTTAATGTTTTTAAAGTAAATAATAAAACTAAATATTTTAATTTTACAAGTTTTATTTAATAACTTATGTAAATATACACCTAAATAACAACCAACTTCTTATCTCAATATATTGATGACAACTTGTTTGCATTATTCAATAGATTTTTCGAGGATTCAATCATTTTAGATAGTACTAGCTAATCAGTAAAATTCAATAAATGTGGTGGCCGAGTGCCTAAAGTCGTGCATTCTTCCTACTTTTAAATTCAAACAATGGGGGTGACGATCAAAAAAAATTTTTTAGTTAGTCTTTGAGATTATAACAAAATATTGGACAGGTTTTTTTTTTTACGTAATCTAAAGATTACGGCGATACATTGAGGTAAAATGTGCCATGACGTCACGAGTATGTAGATTTTATACATACTAGTGACGTATCGACCCCCACTCCCCAACCTAAAATGCGTTTTATCAAAGTAATTTTTTATTAATATGATAAAGCAAAAAATATGTGTCTAATATTTTTTTTATTATGTGACTGACGGACTAAATAGTTTTTTTTTTTTACCCAGGCATCATGCCTATTGCGTAAATGATAGCATACACACATATATTGAACATATTTCCGAAGTCAAAAGGTAAATCTGCAATAAATATTTTAGGGTCTGTACACCCCCCCCCACGAATGCGAATAGGCCGAATCCATTAGATAAATTAAAATAGAACTAAATTTGTTAGAAGAATATTTTTTGCTAAAACTTTTGGTAGAGATAAAGCCCATTAGTATTTACTACTGCAGTGCAAAGAAACTATTGTATATCCAGTAACTGAGTTGTGCAAGTCAGTTAGGCAGTCGCTGCATATGAAATACTGATATTCAGCTGCACCAGGTTAGACTGGAAGCCGACCCCAACAGTTGGGAAAAGACTAGGCAGATTGATTGACTCATTGTGAAAAACAATATATAGGGTGTCAGGGACATCGACGCGAAAACTTACCATGGATTCCGAACCCACTGAGTATAAAATTTTCGCCGGTTATTAAAAAAAAAACACCTACCTATGTAAGTATGGATCAGTATTTCACATGCAGCGACTGCCTAACTGACTTGCACAACTCAGTTACTGGATAACACGATACGCGTTGGTAAGACTGGTTGTCAGATTTTTGGGCGACCCATAACAACTGTCAAAGATCTACAAGTGACAACCGGGACATTTATTGAAAATGTTTGTGTTCAGTCTATTATTGATTAAAATTGACAAAGTTTGATGTACTTTTCTTACTTCAATAGATAAGTAAAATTTTCATTGCTGTCGGGGGACCGTAGTGTCGGTGTGTGGAATACTTTTTAATCTAAGAGGTCCCCCAACTGCAATGACAATTTTATTTATCTTTTTAGTCAGCGAGTCAATGAGTGACCTTTTGCTTTGTATATACAGATTAACTATTACAACTTGTTTTTTACTTTTTTGTTAGTGTTTTGGCAGTGCAGTTGAGGTTTTTTAAATTTTATATTTTATTTTATACATTTTAGTGACAAGTTTTATTTTAAAATATGTGCTAGGTGGCTTTATTTTGAAGCACATAATTTGGTTTTTTATTCTCACGGCGAGGCGAGGCGTGGATGGCGTTGGGATGAAATGTTTGTTTTGCATGTGCACCCTACATATGTAAAATGTATGCCAATAAATTATATAGTTTTGGAATGTGCTCATCCAGGCCTTCAATTGGCCATATTGTAATAAATGTTTTCTTTTTCTTTTCACATTAAAATATGGTGCCTTGCCTTGTAAAAAAAGAAAAAAAAAACCTATGTCACTCGGAATGATGTAAGGATTCTAACGTTCCCCTTACATCCAAATCTGTTCAGGCATTTAAAAGTTATGGTGGAACAAAGAAACTCACATACATACATGAACCCTGAAAACATTACACTCCTTTTTGAGCGGTCGTGTAAAAAACGGGGGTTCTTCTTAAACTAAAAACTTTCGCTAAATACTTTGATATTTATTCCTGTTTATAGTTTCACTATCTTACTTCTTTCAAGGTATTTTTTTCGGACTCAAACGGAGCTCTTTGTCACGTTAGATAGATCACATTCTATAGTTGACTGGTACTAAGCCGTAAACATGATTAAATAGTTATAAACTACCTGTTTATATTGAAACACTATGGTAGTGTCTGTCATCAAAATTAAAGTCCCGCACTATCACCACAGACTAGATATCGAAGTTCATACATCCAGACTCTATAATTGGTAGTCAACATTAAAAGTTTGAGAAATTTTCAGCCAGTTTTTGAATTTCGAACCAGTTATTATAAAGGCGTGTACAGTACGACACAACTTAGATGTAGCATCGGCAAAATTCGTAAAACCGATCACCATCCGAACTGAGTGCGCCTTTAAAATCACGAATATTTATAGTAGCTGTAAGTGAAAATGATCTTTACGCAAACGCAATAACTTGCAAAGTCATATAACCAAATACATTCGTAAAATCGAAATGAATGAATGCAAATTTTAAAATTTATGCTACATCCAAGTTGTGTCGTACTGTAGGCACGAACAGACAAAGTATGGTGAACACGAAAGTCGAACACGGAACATTTGGTTCGTATGTGTGGACGTAAAATTAACGAAGCAAACACGAACACCATACGAACACAGTTCGATTTGAAGTCGCGCTCAACCGCTCCGCTCTCTTTATTTATTAGCCATGGATTTGATGATCGTTAGTGATAAGCACAATATGCGAACAAAGTGTTCGATGTTCGTGTTCACCATGTTCGTTCGTGCGTACACGCCTTAAGACTGACGATTGACAACTTAGACTTGGGTTCAAAATCAGTTAAATTTTGTATTTAGAACTAGCAGACGTTCTGTCAATATTTAAATAATTCATACAAAAAACACCACTTCCAGTTTTGCCCGAATTTCCGATTTTCTGGACAAGTTAAAAAAAACTTTCTCTTATACACCTTATTTTGAATATAGCAAATTTTTCAAGAAGATGATTAACCAAATCAGTTCAGCCGTTCTCAAATGATGCGCTTACCAACGAACAGCATTTCAATTTTATAAAGTTGTCGAAATAAGGTTCGGAATTCAAAAATTGCTCGAAGGTTTTTAAACAATGATATGCCAACTGAAAAGAGGCAGTTATACATGCTCCGGAAGAGACACGTTACAGTTTGGCTAATTAGTCACATTTTCTTCGTCTTCTCTCTTTTTGGCTCCCGACATGCCTTCCTACTTCCACGTGTCATCTAATAGCACTCTATTATATACATAGTTGAGCTCCACTGTTACTGACAAATGTTTGCAAAGACTGGACAGGTCCACTCAAATCTGTGTGGTTCTTTCCTCAAAAGACCATTTCAGACACTAATCTACATGTTCCTCATATGACCTGACCAAGATTATGTCTGGACTTTAAAAGAGACTGCGACCTCTGAGTTTGTTTCGGCCTTTCTTTTCAGAGTAGTCAGATAGGAAACGCCGACCTCTTCTAGCTTGTTTTTAATATTTTTTTATATGACGTAAACGTGATTCCGTTGTCCTATTTACAGAATAAACAATTTCATTTCATATAAAAACGTTTTTGAAGATCTAATTTTGAGCCTATCTACGTCTTTTTACTTATAATATCATTGTTTTTAAACCTCAAAAGATAAATCTTATTTTGTAATAAAACCATAAATATCTAGTCTGTCACTTCACTATCCACAGCACAGAGATAACTATGATCCACAGTTAGTCAGAATCGGAGTCGCTGAGCACTGAACACTGAGTGCCGGTATCATGGTACTAGGAGTCTTCCTGAGACGTCTGTACTTGGGCCAGGAAGACCTGCTGCTGGGGTTGATGTTGTGCTTGCGATTGGACCTGGGAAATAATGGATACATTTAATTTTCGTTTTAGTTGTTGGGTGACAAACAAACTGGCAGCCCACTTGACGGTAAATGGCAGTGTTGCCAAATTCAATTAAAAACGGCGAGACGCTGAAATGTCCGTAGAAATCAGTAGAAAAATCCGTAGATCCCCGGATTTTATTTAAAGCTTTTTTTTCAGAGCATTTGGAGCTAGAATAGCGTTAAAACTCAAAACCGGATAAATGTAGGGGACCGAGACAAAGGAAAATACAATAAAAGTTTTATCTGTTCTTCATTTTTGCGTACGGATTTAGTATGAAATCAATGAAATCATACTCTCGGAAACTTGTTGCAGTAGTGTAGTAGCGCTGTTGTACACCGTTTTACTCAGTTTGATTTAATTTAATACACTTCCTTTGTATTATTGGGACTGAAAATCCGTGGATTAGCGATTCATGTCCGTATGTCCGCAGGCGAGTTTAAAAATCCGTAGATCTACGAACAAATCCGTAGGTCTGGCAACGCTGGTAAGTGGTTACCGCCGCCTAAGGACATCTGCAGTACCAAAGGCATCAACACACCTAGCGTTACCAGCTCAGAAAAAAAGCTTGAAAGTCTTATGTGCCTATGAGGGTTTTCATAAAAATTTACGCCATCAGTTGGCGCCACTTTGACACGAGGTCTTCCATTTCGACAATATAAAAATTATATGATGACGTTCATCATTCGTTTCATTAATTCATTCAGTCACGACTAAAGAATAAAGGTGCTTTGACACTTGACAGGTGCCCGGACCTGACGTCTCAGTGCTGCCACCTGGTGAACGTCATTTCAGAAAACACTCATTGCACCGGCGATAACTATTACCGGGCCATACAAATATTTGCTTCCTGGTAGAATTGAACCCATGTGTCATAGTGCCAAGGAGCTTTGCCAATGTATTTAGTATGTACTTTTTCTGATTACATACGATTTTCGTGCCTATTAAACCTAGTCGATCGATAAGTAGGGTGTATTCAAAAGAACCTTTTTTGCAGCCATCTTCGGCACTGGCAAATATTTGAAATCCAGCATGAGCCATAAGCATGTAGTTCCTCTACCCATTATACCGGCATATAAAACTCGCGATATTTTGTTAATACAAAATGAACTTTATTATAATATAAAAAATCTGCCTAGCCTGTTCCCAACAATTGTATATTGGGGTCGGCTTCCAGTTTAACCGGATGCAGCTGAATTTTAAACCAGTATTTTACATGGAGCGACTGCCTATCTGACCTCCACAACCCAGTAACTGGGTAATACGATACCCCTTGGTAAGATTGGTTGTCAGACGTTCGGGCTTTTGACAAAAAACTTTATTCCAATATAATAGGGTATATTTTGTATTAACCTCAGTTCGCGAATATTTTGTCAAGTACTTCAAATGAAATGCCATTTAAAGAGGTTATAACATCAGGCCTGTATTCCCCGAAGGGTTAGGCAGAGGTTACCTATACTACACCCACATTGTGCCAGTTATGTTTAAGTCCCATGTAATAGGGGGCGAGTCTATTGCCATCAACCTGGCACAAATCCAGACTCCGGGCGGCTACTGAGAAATTTGTAATCGAAAAACCCAATAACACTTTACCCGGCTTAGGAATGGCGACGTGGAAGACCAACGAGGCAGTAAAGATGTTATTTACCTGTATAATTTGTGGCGACTGTTGCGACTGCGCCTGTATGATGATCGGCTGGTTCGGGTTGTTCTGCACTTGCAGCCGGATCATGTTCAGTTGGGCTTGGGTCAGCTGGATCTGAAATATTAATTAAAATATTACAAAGGACATTTTATAATATAACTTCCTATCAAACTAACTATATTAGTGTCCGACGGAAAATCAATTTTAAGCCGAAAACGAAAAAGAAGCTTCGGCTTTAGGCATATTTTTCGGCCCAAAACGAAAATGATTTAGACATTAAACATATTAATATTTCCGCTGTACACTGAAATATTGTTTGTTTGTTTTTAAACCTAGGGAGATGTAAATAAGGGTTTAAAAGAAATAAAACACGATAACTTCATTAGAGGATACAACATTTCGTGTATTGATTCGACTGATATTGCCGCGATTTACGAAGTAGGCGGAATGGCGCGCGACAATGCATAAACTTCTGATTTTCGGCTTGGCAGAAGCTTCGGTTGGTTTATGGCCGCAAGAGAAAATATGGCCGAAAACAAAGCTTCGGTCGATCACTACTAACAATAGGGATGATGAATTAAAAAAAAAATTTAGTCCGTCTTTGAGATTATAAAAAAATATTGGACACGTATTTTTTCTTTTTTTACGTAATCTAAAGATTACGGCGATACATTGAGGTAAAATGTGTCATGACGTCACGAGTATGTAGATTTTATACATACTAGTGACTTAGCAACCCCCACTCCCCAACTTAAAATGTATCTAAGTAATTTTTTATTATCATGATAATGCAAAAAATACGTGTCTAATATTTTTTTATTATCTGACTGACGGACTAATTAGAATTTTACTTTTTACCCAGGCATCATCCCTATTGCACGCGGTTATCTTCAAACGGCTTGAAAAAAGAAGGTTCTTTAAACGACCCGTGAGCATTGTATTGTGAACCTACTGTTAAATTTTTTCAAGAACTACCAATATTATATCTTTTACCGTAATTTTGACATATATTAATTGGGGATTAAACCCCGGAAAGTCTCATGACAGCTCTGCGGAGTAATTGCGTAACACACATAAAATGCCAATAGATCGCAATGAGTTTCATTTTGACAGTTCACCCATGTTCTTTACCTTATTGAGCAGACGAATTGTTCAAACCTATGAAGCTATGGATTAGCAATATCCTTCAAAACTCGGATTGTGATTCAAAGTGTGTTACACAAATAGGGTGCTTATCAGAGGCACTAATGTGAGTTTCTCTTAACCATCTCGACTTTACGCGTCGAAGGCGTTCGGCGTTCCGATTGGCAGCCGGCCTTCACCAGTGAAGGACCAATATCGAAGTTCCTCCTTTGATTCTTTCACAAGATAGTAATGCAGTAACTGACCGGTAGTTGCTGCAGCTCTCCGGACGGCGTGACCACTTGCTGCACCAGCGTGACCGGCTGCTGCGACACCACGTTGTTGGATGACGATGATGTTGATGCTGCTGTTGCTTGCTACAATTCAAAAGTTTAAAACATTAATCTTTTATTCAACGAATTACCATCAAAGAAGTTCATATATAACGTTTCAAAATAAAATCCCGTGAACACGATGATCACATCTGTTATTAGCCCGGTTCTATGGCCGCTGAGCGCTGCAAGGAAGAATAATCCTTACGGGTGGTTAGATATGAACTTCTTCGAAGATACATAAAATATCCCTCCTCGCTCTCGGAGAGAGGAGGCCTGTGTACCAGTAGCATTATAGCAGGGAACATTATAGGCTGATTTTGATATAACTGATTTTTTTCCCTAAACACTACACACACAGACTGTGCCTACATACTGAATGAAACACGTACTCGACTACATTGCAGGAAAGCGCAATAGATATTCTTTTCTTGCACAATTTTAGAATAATCGTCCAAATCAATACGATATGTTAAAATTCATTTCAAATTTGGCACGTATAGCGCAAATGGATCCATCACTGGGTATGGGCAGGTTTTTTTAAACCTTATGATTAAACAGAAACGTTTTGCAACTTATCACTGGACATAACCCACTGCCAAGCTCCTAAAACATGCTCCTCCGAAGAATTTTGTCACACACAAAGGAGGAAATGTGTTAAGTTATAGTTTGACCGACACCGCTGTTCCGCCATAGAAATGCGCGGCGAGGCGAGGGGCAGCGTTGACGAATAAGCGGCAGGCGGGCAGCCGGGCGCCCTGAGCGTTGACGAATGAGCGGCGTGCACTGGCCCCCTGTTTCGCCGCACACATACCTAACGCACGGAACAGCGGTCTCGGTCAAACTAAAGCCATTGCCAAGCCCAGCCAATACATACAAAACAACACAAAATTATGTATAACCTGTACCACCTGCGCGCACGGCTGTATCACAATCTGCGGCTGTGTTGACTGTGTGGCGTTCTGCATTGCAGCCTGATGATGTGCCACCTGAAGACAGATTTATGACAGAAATAAATATCAGTCAATGCCAAGGTTTAGGTAATTGAAAAAACTTTAAAATAAAAAGAAGCCTTCAAGGGTCCGTCTATCGTCAACGCGAGCACGGTCGAGAAGCTTATTGTTTCATCGAGCGCAAGTGAGAACTGCTAACAAACAAGCGAGAACACGATAACATTGTACGAAAAATTGTGTGTAAAAAGTTGTATCAGGAAATACGTGTTTTTGAGTAAACCGTACAAGTTTGTGAAAAAATGTTTGATATTTAGAATTTCCATTACATGTGCGAGGTTTCTATGCAGATGTTTTCTTTACTTTTACCAATTATGAGTATTTTATGACCGGCCAAAGTTCGGGTAACATTTGTGCAAAACAGCTGATTTTTGGAGGATTATACTGAATGTGTTTCTCAATTTTTTAATTTTTTGCTTTCATAGAAACCTAGATATAGTGCACAAGATACATATTAGTTTAAGAAATTCAAAGAAAGATGTGTTACAACGCTATCATCATGTACGAGCGTTTGTATGAAAAGTATGACGGGTTGGCCGCTCTTAAGTCACCGTTAGTAACACGAAAAACCCTGAAATTGTGGGAAAAAACTTTGGCTCTTGCATACATAAATAATTCATTATAACTCGACAAAATGTGACTGAAATGGAGTGAATAAAATGTATCATGTTTGGGAGTAACGAAACGAGAATTTGACATTTTAATATTGCATTTCACAATCAATATTTTAGTTCACTAGTTAATGATATTTCATATTTCCATTCAGTAATATTGCCAAATTAATCAAGACAGCGAAATATTTGACAGCTATTTGCGACGTTGCCCACTTTCAGAATGCACGCTCTTAACGCGACACTACCCGACTTTTAATGATTTTATACTGGAGATCACGTCTAAACGAGTAGTGTTCAATCATTTGGAAAAAAAAAGTTTAATTAGAGCATTTTTTTAATAACTTCATCGGTTAATATTTTAGATTATGTTTTTATTTCACTGTGTAATTCATTTGTAAAGTTCAATTAAAATGTCTAACGCGGATAAAAAACTGAGAATCAAGCAAAAACTATCAAGCGTATTTTTCTGAAACCTTCACCATTTTAAAGATAATTTAATTATGGATCTGTCTAATTTGGGACAGCGCTCCTTGATGAGCGAGTCCTATTAACGGCTGGACGTTCGACGCGTTGCGTGAGCTCAGCACAGAACATGCAAGCTAACCACTCAAGGCCACTGGCATATATCTGCGTCTTAATTCAATATCACAGACCACCTAGTTTCAGTACCAATAAAGTTATACCTGATCAGCATGATTGCTCCTGGGCGCGTGGTCGTACCGCGGCTTGTTGGGCTTCACCTCATGGCGCGGCACTATGTCGATCAGGAAGTCGAATTGATCGCATTTGGATATCGCCATTGCTATGTCGTTGCGCTGTAATGATAATAATATGTGGTTTGTAAAGCTTAGGCTCTTTGTGTGAAAGCAGCAAATGAAGCGGATACAGGACTGGAAGTTCTACCCGCAGCCAGTGTTTTCTGCTAGTTATAACCTGGATCTGACCAGATGTATAAACGTAAACGAAGCAACTTGAGTATATAAGGATCGAAGTAACTGATGGCGTTCTGTAGTTTCTGCCTACCTTCCTTGGGAAGAACGCGTGAGTTTATGTATATGTAACCTGGGATCCAGGGAAGCGCGCACCATCATCAACTGTCATTCGGTGAAACAGTGGTGGCAGTTTATTTTTTTACAACCGTTTTGGCGCCCCCGTTGGATTGGCGCATTATCGATCGATAAAATCTGATTAATATGTTGCTGCCAAAATTCTCATTTCGAGAAAATTTTAATATCGCGGGCTACCTAAGCGCATGGCATAAAGGATTAGAGGGGGGCGGCAGATGGCCCCCTCAAAAAAGTCTAGATCCGGGGCTGAGAACGTGGAAGGAAGGATGAACTTCGCAGGCACCTAGATTGCTGGCTCGAAACTAGGAAAGCATCAATATGACTCTTTTAGTTTCATAGTTGCTGCCTCGTTGGCGTAGTGGTCGCAAGCGCTTCTGCTGATCATGAGGTCCTAGGTTCAATTCCCGGGTCGGGCAAAGTGTTATTGGGTTAATCCATCTAGAATTTCTCACCAACAACCCAGAGTTAGGGTTTGTGCCCGGTTAGTGGGAATAAGTTCGCTCCCTTACATGGAACTTAAACATAACTGGGGAAATGTGAGTGTTACTATAGGTACCTCTGCCTAACCCTTCGAGAATTACAGGCTTGATGTTATTATGTTATGTTAGTTCCATTGTGTCAAAGCTTGGACGATTACCGCCAGGTGGCGTTGAAAGAAGGGGATCATAATCAAAGATGGATGGGCGTTGAGTAAAACAAAATCTGAGCTCCGTGTTAAACCTGTTAATTTCAACAGCGTTTTTAAACGCAGGTACAATACGCTCCACGAAAGAAGGGACTTGACCGCACCTCCCGCGCTCTTTCTGCCGCCCCGATGACGCTAAAGAGACCTATAAATCGTCTACTGCGCAAGTCAAATCACGTGGTGTGTCAAGTCTCATCTTTAGTGGCACGCACTGTACCTCAGTAAGTAGTCGGTAAACTGCTGATCGAGTTTCGTGAAAATTTCGTCCGTAGGTTCCATACCTGCAAGGTCCTCCTCTTATTATCCTCAGTATGCGCCCAGGCCCTAAGAGTAAGCTCGTGTATAAAGATCTCGGCAGCCTTCGCGAATAACACCGGAGCTTCGGCCGATATCATCTTCACTTCCTCGTCTAGCTTCATTATCTTCTTGATACGGGCTAGAGGAAGCGCTTGGGATTTGAAGTCGTCCTGAAAATGTAGGTAAATTTAAATTATTGTCCCCGTAAGTGCCCGTGTGATGTTGTGCAGGCATATACATCGCTACATGCGAACTACGCATCACACTGACGTCAGACAAAATGCTGTATCGCGCGAGCAAGCTCCGCACGATTAGCATATATACAACGTCCCGACATCAATCGTCGGGCAGTTGCCCACCAGACACAACACCCGTCTGGTCGGAGGATATTCCCTTTTCTATGGGGGCTGAGTGAACTTTACACCCTGTTCATCATACCTCTATACCGAATGCTATGCTTGGGACCTAGCCACACAGAAAAATTAATTCTTCTCCTCGTCTGTCTTGCTTTTTCCCAACTATGTTAGTTTCGGCTTTCAGTCTCTCCGGATGCAGCTGAATACCGGTAATTTACATGGAGCGACTGCCTTCTGACCTCCACAACCCAGTTACTGCGCAAAACGATACCCCATTCTCCATACCTATGTGCCTAGCAAAAGAACTCCGTTCGTTGTCAACGTGGTTACGTAGGAGTCTTTAAATTGAGAGAAAAGATCTTCCGATGAAATCTTTCTTTTTAGGGCAAGCTAAACTACTCCCAGTAGATCACAGTAGTCACTACTCCCAACCACTGCAACTTCTGTAAGTCAAAGTCCATTTTCACTTCCGATATTATTATTTATATATATCAGATATTTTGGCCTAGCGAGATTTTATCGGAAGTACAGCGGGGTAATTGCGTAACACACATAAAATGACAATTGGTCGCAATGGGTTTCATTTTGACAGTTCACCCACGTCCATTGCATTATTTACGTTGTTGACCAGATGAATTTTTCAATCGTATGAAGCAGTATTTTTCAAAACTCTCGAATTGGTAATATGAAGTGCCGAATAAGGTTGCTGTTCTATAAAACAACTGTACCCACGAGTCCACAATGTATTATGCTGTTGTAATCCCTACATTTGGGATATCGTGGTAGACTTCTCAAGACCTACAACTTAGCTGACGTCTCAAATACCGGGTAAAGAAATTTTAACAAGACGTACTTACCGAATTGACCTTCTTGATATCATCAGTAACTTTGCACCAGAACTGCTGTAGACTCTGCTGTGGTGACTCCGCTGAGGCGTTCTCTTCTCCTATGATATCTCCATCCACTTCTTCGGAGACGTTTGAGGAACCTGCCTGGTCCCTGTGTAACAATATCACCTGTTGTATCATTGCATTTCCAGTTAACTATATAATAACGTTCTCAAGCTGTCATCTACTAGTACTTTTCCCAACTTTGGCGTCGGCGGTAAGTATTTCACACGGAGCGACTGCCTATCTGACCTCCACAACCCATTTACTGGGTACCAGTCTTAGTTTCGATAGAATATATGTTGCTTTTAGGCAAACGTATTTGTAGTCTACCTTTTTTTTGTTTTGTTTTTTGGGTGGAAAATTATCAAATATCTTCTCCCGCTCAGGGCGGAGCGGGAGGGCGTGTCAGACTGTTACTGACTGAAACCCACCCGTGTTCCTTCAGTGTTGCCTGTACGTTGCCAGGGGCCACGGTATCCCTTTCGGAATTTCCCGCGACCTTGTAGTCTACCTTATCATCTCTTGGTGAGATAGTGATCAAACAAAGGCTATCGATAGCCGAAAAACTATCAATTTGTCTTTGGTACGATTAAAGGCTTGTGAAGATCAGCGCGACTTGTCGCGCGACGTGACGCCGGTTATTGTTATACCGTACAGTTTTCTTAGAAATTGCACTGTTTCAGTCGCGTCACGTGACAAGTCGCGGTGGTCTGTACAAGCCTTAACACCGGCTTTCGCGAAATGCGCGCGGGTCCGACCTGGTTCCAAAGCGTATAAGTTGCATGCGAGTATGAATTGTAGTCATGCTTTACCGTTTTGAAAATGCGCTTCGCACACCCCGAGGTGCGCCGGTCGGAGTAAGTCGAACCTTGGGTTCTGCTGATTATTAGATATTATTATTAAGCTGATTATTTACTAAAATAAAATAAATAAATAAATAAATTTTCAAATCCCTTTCTATGCACAAGTGAGCAGCCTTCACTTGTGCATAGAAAGGGCTTTGAAAAGCTCCCAATGTACAAAGATACGCTTTGGTCCACTAGATAGTGCCGATTTACCGAACTGCCGACCGATCTGTCCAACCTTCTCTTTTTTTTGACAGTTCAACAACATTCATTGCGTTATTTACGTTGATGACCAGATTTATTTTTTTCGAACTTATGAAGCAATGGATTAACAAACGATTGATCGTGTATTACGTAATTAGGGTACAGATGTACGAACGTACTGACCGTAGTCATCATCAGTCTAGCTTTTTCCCAACTATGATAGGGTCGGCTTTCAGTCTAACCGGATGCAGCTGAATACCAGTATTTTACATGAAGCGAATGCCTATCTGACCTCCACAATCCAGTTACTGGGTAATACGATACCCCTTGGTAAGACTGGTTGTCAGTCTTTCGGGATTCTGACGACCCGTAAAGACTCGACGTTCCACGAATGACAGCCGGGACCATCGGCTTAACGTGCTTTCCGAGTCACGGAGGAATGTCGGTATGTAAAGATGGTCACCCATCGTCGGACCGACCGCGGCAAGCTTAGCTTTACCTGATCGATAGCCCTTGCGGCTGTTGTTACTTAGCCACAAGCCCCTCTCTAGTTTTTATATAACCGACAAAAAATTTCAACACAGGGGTTTCAGAATCATGTAGGTACTTAATCCATCAGTTTTCGCGTCGATGTCCCTGCCACCCTGTATATAATAGTTTCTTTGCACTGCACTGGCAGTAAAACCCTACGCGGTCAAAATGTATGAACCAGCAATTTTTTTTTTTATAACCGACTAAAAATTTCGACACACGGGTCTAGAATCATGTACTGAATTCGTGGTAACAGTTTTCACGTCGATGTCCCTGCCACCTGTGTGTGTGTGTGTGTGTGTGTATATAAATGTGAGTAGGTATCAGGTGTATTACGATCACATTCAAGGGTAGTGATTGGCTTATCACGTCGTAGGTATTTTAGTAGGTATTCACATTTATAACTATCAAAATTTTCCTTGAGTTTAAAAACACAACTTTATTTTGCGCGTTTCATTTCCCTTCGACGATGTTTTATAAAAATCTGGTGGTAACACACAACATCACGCTTGTGTTCCCCGAAGGGTTAGGCAGAGAAAATCTAGTAGTACCTACGAAAACAGATTTTGTCTTAATCGTGAATAAGTTTACTATCCGAACACAAAGCTACAAGTTTTTAACGTCAACTTTACTATACCGAAGCATTCCGCGCAAGGATGAACCCATAACCCTAAGAGCAAAAAGTATTAGCTACTACTACGCTAATAGGTAAAACAAGATTGAAATCAAGGGAAGAACAGAAGGACATGCGGTTTTCCGACTGTTTATAATTCATACGATAGTGGTTTTGTGGTTACAAGTCCCGACCGGGAACTACTGGTTTCACTTCCCAGTCACTGTATACAATGTGTGTTGGTATGGACTTTTCTAGGAAATACAATTTTTCCTTGCAGTCTAGGGACTTAATTCCACTCTGGGTAACTGGTCGTAACTTTTGATAAATTGCGATAAAAAAAAATTGTACAGCACTTATTTATCCCCTCTCGGAACAAGGCATGGGGCTAATACTCGATAACGTTAATAATATTACTATTGCGTTGCGTTAATTATTTTTGTAAATAATCTGATAATAACAAAATACAAAACAATAACAAGCAAACCTGGGGCGCAAACTTATATCAATATAAAATGAACCTTTATGACATTATTTGTAATTCAATATTACAAAACTTTCTCGAAAAAAATTAATAGCAGCAAAAACGCCGACGAATTATTAATAACCATAATAAAAACAGCAATATTTATTATCGAAAGAGGAACTTACGCAGGCACAAAGAAACACACGGACATCTTGTGTCACAAACCAACGACACGCCGACCTCGAGTTTTTCACAAATTACAAAGTCTTTTCAACGAAATTAATTATCGGAAAATCGCGATTAGAAAATTAGTAACCGCTTCCAAAGTTAATAAAAACACAGTAACCAATAATCAGTGTAATATTTGGAGATCTCCAATCAACAATTACTGAAAATGCGCCCGACACACGATTCGTCCACCGATGACCAGTCACAAGCTTGACGTTTGGTTTGTGTTACCATACTTTGTGCAAGTGAAAAATCTACCAACACACCTCTTTTTAGAAAACAAACATTTTATTTGTTTGAAACTATGAACACATAAACAAAATGTTAGCAGATTATCCATATTGGGTATTATGTATAGAAATTAGCATCTTAATTCAAGAATTTAAAAAATAAACTAGCCTAGTGCGTGACGGACCACGCACAGTGAATGGTTCCGTATTTGAGATGAATATTTATGCATACACAGTATTGATTTCATGGACCGCAAAAATAAGTTTGTATTTCATAGTATTTTTCGAAAAAAGAACTCAAAAACGATACACCTTATTAGCAAAGTCACTTAGAAAGATCATAATCTTTTTAATCATGGGATTACATACACAAGCTTATGTGCACGTCGATCCTCTATGCCTACCCCGCAAAGGAAAGCGTAAAGTATCAGTAGGTATAAGATACGCAAAAACATGTTTTTTTCTAGATTATGATAACTACGCATGATCAATATGTCTCTGAATTAGCCCAGTTTCGAACGGACGATTTTTTCCCGCGGGGATTTTATGTGCTCTGGATTTTCAACGCTCTGCTTAGCGCCGAGAGTTGAAAATCCAACAGTGTGCTTTTACAACGCGCTGGGACGAGAGTGCGTCCCGATGCGCTGGATTCTCAACGCTCGGCTTAACACCGAGAGTTAAAAATCCAGTGCACGATAAAATCCCGCCGCGATATTTTTACGTCCATGAACGTGGTTTTACGGCGGCAGATGGACTTGCCGAAACTATAAGGGTTCCTTGTTTTACTACTGACTGAATCCTAAAAAGGGAAACTGTGAACAACTTGTACATGGTAAGTTTTCATAAAATTATTTGGTAACACAGCCGGAAACAGACAAACGTCAGTTGACGTCACCAAAGTAGCGTCTGCTAAGAAAATGGCGGCGGCGGAGATTCAGATAGTGAATCCTTCTAATTTAACGAAAATTGAAAGGTAAATCGAGTATATTCGGTCACATGTTTAATTTTCAGTTATGTGCACAATATAATGCAAAAAGTAAGGTGTCCCGGTGTGTTAAGTGTAATTACCAAGTGTTCGATTCTAATATTTGTTTTTGATTGAATGTTTCAGTTTTCTCAATGATCCGAGTTACAAAGAGATTATTGAGAATTCTTCGACCTTCAATTCGCGACTATGTGCGGAAAGAAGGATGCGTATGCCGTTCATCGACACACAGACCGGTAAGAAATCGATATTTTGTCATTGATGTAAATCATTGATTTACATCAATGTATTTTGTCACTATTGGTCAACGCGTCTACGCTACGCCCATTACCGCTATATTAACTTTAAAAACATTGGCTTTTTATGTAAATAACGGGCACCTTTATCATTTAAATATATTGCCGGCTTATTTCGTAGATGCTCAAGCAATATTTACCATTGGTAAAGTGCTTTCGGTAATGTTCTTGAATGTTATCATAAACTCTAAAGCCTTCTGTCCTCTTTCGACGTCTAACCTCACACATCTGACTATCCTTCTCTAAAAATCAATCAAATGCTAATCTTTGTTTTAGATCTCAATATCTTGAGTACTAGGCTATTTCAAATGAATGGTGAATTGTTTATACAAGGACTACCTACTTATTAAATACTTGCAATCTAGCTTAGTACTCCATAAAGTAAAATGTAATGATAAATGACATTTATTTCTATAAATTGGTTCACACTTTTATATACCAATCAAAATTAAATTATGTTTTAAAACTAGATGAGTTTGGTGTTTCCTAACCGATTACTCTGAGAAGAAAGACCAAAACAAACTCAGAGGTCACACTCTCTATTAAAGTCCAGATATAATCTTGGTGAGGTCATATGGCAACCATGAAGATTAGTGTCTGAGGTGGTCTTTTGAGGAAAGAACTACACAGATAATTAATAAAAACTAAGCTGAAGCACAGATGAATACAAATGTGACTCCACAGTTTAGGTATGAAGCTGCAACTATGTGCCGGGCCCATCTTGTTGGGCCAATTCAGTGAGTGTAACGTAGTCAGAAGATCTAAGAGTTACACGATAGAAAGAGAGGCAACTTCTAGATGAATATAACTGTAGGTGATTAGCGCTGTGTGACCTGAATTGCATTTTATTGTGTTGTAGCAAGAGTTGCTTTTTATTTAAATGATTTTGCGGAGTTTCCCATCTCTATTAATTTGCTGAAGTGAATTTAGACTATGAAATAATGGAAATCATCAAGTTCTATACATCAGACTACCAATAGTATTGTCTCCCTCTCCCTTTAAATCCATCCAAAGGTTGTCTTTAAAAGACCGCTTTTAGCAATAAGACGGCTCTTTGTGTCGCCCTATGCAAAATTTTTACCTTTTTAATCTGTAATAAACGGTGGTGGTCATATAATTAGATACAAAGAGTCACTTGGTAGTGTTAATTACTTTTTATGTTATTATTGCAATTAATTGGAGGTAAAAGATTAATTTACAACATTAAAATGTACACTCGTAACTCTTGTTTAAAAACTATCATTAACATTATGTTAACTAATAAAATAAAATTTGTAACCTGGAAAAACATTATCAATACCTTTAGATTCTTTTTTTATTTATTTTATTATTATTTTGCCAGTCAGACTGAAACATCCATTCACCTTGTGAAGGCTCCTTTATTAATTAAGTCATTTTATTTCAGTGTTAACAAACAATTATTTTTCACTGACAAATGACATTTTGTTCTACAGGTGTTGCACAGAGCCACTGCAATTTATTTATGACGAGGAGACAACGCATGCCCGGCCAGAAAGAAGGTCAAGTGTACACATACCCTGCACAGAGGTAAGCATA
Source organism: Agrochola lota (assembly GCA_947364205.1). Lineage (NCBI taxonomy): Eukaryota > Metazoa > Arthropoda > Insecta > Lepidoptera > Noctuidae > Agrochola > Agrochola lota. Next base: position 11,215,310 of record OX376239.1, on the reverse strand, counting down.
GTTACTATAGGAACCTTAATTCTATAAATATCAAAATTTTACATGAAGAGTGTGGAACTATCACGCCAGCAGCCACAGTAAAAGATTCTCAAGGAAAGAATTTTTTAAATAAAATATGTTGTCTTTCATAGTTGTTTGGTACCAGAGGGTGCTAAACGGAACCCTATTATTGCTTCTGCTGTCTGTCCATCTATTTGTCTTTTAACAGACTGTATCTTATGAACCGTAAAAGGTAGACAGGAAATATTCACAGATTGTGTATTTCTATTGCCACTATAATAACCAAATAAATAACGTCAATAATTAAAGGGGGCAAGACGCGTGTCGTTTTTTACTGTAGAGAAGCCTTCGTGTGCAAGTCCGAGTCGCACTTGGCCGGTTTTTAGATCGGTTAACCAAAACTCTTGAATACTGCTGCCGAAGAAAGACTCATTGACAGGCTTCAGTTTATCAATTGGAACTGTCTCTCATAGCTTACATGATTTTCTCAGTTCGGTTTCTCTTTTCTTGCACTGGAACATTGATGACTTTGAGACTTCATTATATAGTCCCAGTGGGTCTTATGACTGGCTTCATCAGAAGAAGAGTTTAAAAAAATTCAATGAAATTGTTTATTCTGTAAATAGGATATCGGAATAATTATAACACTTCATATATCCAGAAAATGGCTTAATAGATATAGGGTTGTTTAAGTTGTGTTGTATTATTGTTATTTGTTTATGTTTTTCTTAATTAATTATACTAACATAGTTTAAGTAATACTAACAAGTTATGGGTAGTATAAAAAGTTAATGGAGTCGACATTTCTTACTACCCCTGAGAAGAAATGGCGAAACCAACTCAAAGGTCAAAGTCTCTTTTAAAGTTCAGACATAATCTTGGTTAGATCATGCGAGGACCATGTAGATAGTTGTAGAAATGCTCTTTTGAGGAATGAACCACAAAGATTTGAGTGGACCTGTTCAGTCAGTGCAAGCATTTGTCAGTAATCGTATAGCTCAACTCAGAACTTAAGGTTGAACTAGTCGTGGGCTAGAACTCACTGGTGGGCGTAGAAAAAAACCACACTATCACCTGGCATCGTGTCCAAAAGAGATTTTATCAGTGATGAGCAGTAAGATGCTAGTCTACACGCACAACGTCTAGTTCGCACGCACACAAACACCGTTCCGAACTAGTACAAAATTTCCTTTGCAAAATCGAGTTTCATGAAAAAACCACTGCATAAATCAGTTACGAATAAAGTTTAGTGAACTCTTCTATAATCGAGCTGTGTCGGTGCCGACTTTGTTTTGGAGATTTTACACTTCCTTCATTACTTATTTACGTCCAAACTTTCGTTAAATTTACCAAGAAAAACTAATCATTGTTGGCTAATACCTTTTTAAATGGCTTTTTATTTTACTATTCTGTTTCCGCACAGACAAAATGAATATTGAGACAAAACGATATCATGTTTAAGTTTAGATGTACAATGTCAAACAGTGGAGTAAAACTCCCCCGAAATTTATATGGAAAAAATATCAACTAGTTCGGGTCGTTGAGCTCCTTAAGCTCAACGACTCGATAAACAATACCAAAGAAGGATATTGTATTGACAAGTACTCTTTGGCAATAAGAGGCATGAAAGAAGAGGAATGAAGACTAATTTTAATTACTCCTTCCAGTACTAAATGACTTGTGTTACCACCCAGATGGCGCAAAGCCCGCCGCCAGTACTTAACAATGTCATCAACGAGGTGGGGCTGGACGGGAGCATCAGACAATTTAGACAACACCGGTGAAGGAGAGAACAGTTCCGGAGTACCTGGGGACGCGTTAGCTGGAGATGATAGTAGAGACGGGTCACAGACTGCCACTAAGGATGACCCTAAGGTAAGAAGGCTTAGGTAATCTTCCAGATTGAGACATAACATCGAGGGTTAGTCAGAGGTGCTACCTATGTACCATCAAATAAGTTCATATCTAACCAGTTTCAAAACAAAATCCCGTGAACACGATGATCACATTTGTTACCGGCCCGGTTCTATAGCCACTGACCGCTGCAAGCAAGAATAGTCCTTACGGTGGTTAGATATAAATTTCTTCGATGGTACACCTACATTTGGCCAGTTATGTTTTAAGTAATAGTGGACGAGTCTATTGCCATCAACCGGGCATAAATCCGGGCTGCTACTGAGAAATTCCTGATAGAAAAACCCAATAACAGGTTTTCCGACCTCATGCTCAGCAGTAGCTCTTTCGAACTGTAGACTAACGAAAAGAAGACATTGCAATAAAGCATTAAAAAACTATATTAGGGATGATACCTGGGTAAAAAAAAAGAAATTCTAATTAGTCCGTTAGTCAGACAATAAAAAAATATTAGACACGTATTTTTTGCTTTATCAAATTAAAAAAAAAATACTTAGATAAAACGCATTTTAAGTCGGGGAGTGGGGGTCGGTACGTCACAAGTACCAAAACTACATACTCTTGACGTCATGGCACATTTTAAGTCAATGTATCGCTGTAATCTTTATATTACGTAAAAATAGAAAAAATACGTGTCCAAAATGTCTTATTATTCGGCATGACGGACTAAAAAAAAATTGTCTTCATCCCTTTTGCTGGAATTATAGCAATAATCAAATACTTAGTAGTCTTCTGTATCAAAAACTTGAATAATAAACAACAAAAACAAAATGGCAGCAAAGCATCGAAGATGCTTCTGATATTGCAGATGTACCATCGCGGAAAGTCATAACTAACCACCGTAAGGACTATTCTTGCTTGCAGCGCTCGGCCGTTATAGAACCGAGCCGGTAACGGATGTGGTAATCGTGTTCACGGGATTTTGTTTACAAGCTGGTTATTTTTGATAGTACATAGATATTATCACATACTATCAAGTAGGATGCCTGTTTAATTACCACAGAAATAAAGCTAGGTTAGGAGAGATGCTTGATACAAGAATTAATTATCGTAATCCCTTCTTTCTTCGTATCTTATACCAACCCAGCACGCGTAGCATGACCGCCATAGAAACGGAAGCGTAAGGCCCCGCCCACTTTGGACACGAATTTGTATCGTACGTAAACGAATTGAGTGCGCACACTGAATACGTTTTCTCCGTCAAATAGTTAGTGTTCCGGTGTTATCACATGGAACGCACGAAAAATCCCAACAATTTCGGATTATTTTCGGACGTCGGCATTATACGTACAACTAAGACGAACTCAGTCTGCGCACTTGGTACGCTTACTACTTGGAAGGTCGGGATCGTTCGTGCGTGTTCGTATGTGTTCGCACATGTACAATAGGGATGATGAATAATTTTTTTTTTATTGTCCGCCTTTGAGATGATAAAAAAATATTGGACACGTAATTTTTCTTTTTTTACGTAATCTAAAGATTACGGCGATACATTGAGGTAAAATGTGCCATGACGTCACGAGTATGTAGATTTTATACGTACTAGGGACGTAGCGACCCTCACTCCCCAACTTAAAATGCGTTTTATCTTAGTAACTTTTTTTTTTATGATAAAGCAAAAAATACGTCTCTAATATTTTTTACTATCTGACTGGGGGACTAATTAGTATTTCATTTTTGTTACGCACGCGTCATCCCTATTTCGAATTGTTTTTGGACGTCGGAACTAAACGTACGTATACGTATGACTAACTCGCACTCAGTCGTTCGTGCGTGTTCGTATGTGTTCGCACGAATAAAATTCGTACGAAAACGCGTCCACAGTGCGCGCGGCCTTAAGGACAGATTTAAGATTGGCGCGAAGTTAAAAGGGAAGAAAATAAATGTCACTGAATACGCGTTGTAGATTACGGCCCACTCCCTCTCGCCGAGAGGAGGCCTGTGTCCTAGCAGTGAGAATATAGGCTGATTATGCTATTCTAAGTACCCTGCGTCCTAACCAAAAGCGGTCGTTTACCTGATTAATGACGTATACTCGATTTGATTGATCGCGCGAATATGTCATATTTTTAAATATAAAAATCACCTGTCAGTTTGTTCGTATACGCTAGCTAATCTCGGAAACCAACCATCCGATTTCAATTAAATATTGTGAATGTGTATAGTTGGGTCCACTTTGAAAGATGGGATAGTTTTGGAACCGATAGGTGACGCGGTAGTGTCGGGCCGCTAGTATTCATATGAAAGAGTGCGACGATCGTTTATGCTGAGGACGTTGAGATAAAAGTGGTCATACTATGCTACGCGTTCAGGAAATAAATAAAACTTACACTCTCAGCTTCCACAGGAATGGTTCTACGACGAATTAGCGATGGAAGAGATGGAAACAGGCGAGGAACCGGACCCGGAATCGGACGAGGACTACTTCGACGATACGTACGCGAACAGGCGCAAACGTCGGGGCGGCTCTACGCCATCCGGACCGGGGTCGCGCGGCGGCCGGACGAGGAAATCGCAGCCGGATGACACCCCCGCTAAGAGAGGGAGAGCTGTGAGTATGATATCAGTTCTGGGAGTTACGATTTTTATTAAATTAATAGTTCGGAAGCGCCCCCGATTGAACCCGCACACACGAACCTCAGCCGGCTCGGTAGTGCATCCCATTTAGACAATATCACAAATCCAGACTGAGCTGCTACAAAAAAATCCTGATGGAAAACTCAATGATACTGTTACAAATTTGGGGATCGAACCTAAATCCCCATGCTCTATTTCATATTCGTCAAATCTGAAATGACTGAGAATATTTATAGTAAGCAAAAAACATGTGTAGTATCAATACTTGTGCCTTCTCTTCATTGCCCGGTAGTGGGATACTTACAGACTTGAGACTGGTATTAAAATACAGTCCTTGGTAAATGGATACACGCGAATCGAATAACCAGGTGTTGAGGCGTAACTTTGGAGAGGCCTTCAACGAGCATTGATTAAAAGATTGTAATATCTCCAACTCATTAATTCCAGGGGCGAGGTCGAGGCAAACGCGCGCAAGGCACTCTACCCTACGAAGTCCCCGGCGACAATGAGAAACCCTTCGGCTGTGAACGTAAGTCTTCTCGGAGGAGGCACTAGTGTCATCCCGCCTTTACTCAGGTCCTTAATGCTGGCAACACAACCTCCTGACTGTCAGATCCTTAACGCTGGCAACACTATCTCCTGACAGATCTGAAGACATATCATGTTTGTAGTTGGAGTGTTGACGTGGGGAATGGATTGTGGTGGTTTAAAGTAATTTAAAGGAGTTTTTAATGATTATAATTTTAATAAAAAATAGACGGTAGTGATGATGCAAGTTTTCTATAAGAAATAACGAGTTTTAAGCTCATTCGAGTCTTATTTCCTATAAAGAACTCATCTTGCTTGATTCTAACTACTATTTACTGTTGTAGAATGCATGAATCCGTTTGATCTTCAGAATAGACTTATTTTGAATACACTTCGATAAACCCCCTTATTTATAAACTTTGATTAGAGTTCAGAGACATTTAAACGTCAAAAATGTATGGTTAAGGAGACACTAATCATTACTTAACTTTAAGCAACGTTTATAAATAAGGGTTTTAATGTTAGACCTAAGAAAAACCTTCACATGAAGAATTATTACAGCATTTTTTGAACTGTAACCTCATTAAAAGTATACCGAAACTTCCATTCCCCACAGCCAACATTTTCAACAGAAATTCAACAATTTACAGCATCACCAATCAAGATATTTACCACTAAATAAGGAATAGTTTTATAGACATACATTTAGAGTAGATTGTATACCCCACATCGGAAACTACAATAGTGAATACAGCTAAACATTCCTGCGAGTGCAATACTAAACGGTAGACGGCCAAGCAGTAAATTATTGCATCACAGAAATTAAGCAATGTTGCCAGATATAAAAAAACGATTTTTAGAATTTTGATTTTTTTTCGGTAGGCCCTTAAATTTTAGTGGATTGAATCTAGTCTCATTCCGATTTTGATCACGGAATCTGCATTTAATGCGACAACAATAAATTAGAATACACGATTCAGTCTTGATATAGCTAGTGCCAACCACGAAGACGCGCCTCGCTCCACTCCGTACTAAAGTACAGCTTACAGTACAATCTAGATATACTTTATAAATACTATAAAATATTAGAGTTCTGGTTAGCTCTATAAATGCCACTTAGCACGTGTTTTGGCTCGTCACGTTCCCGTCTCTATCTTGCACTTGTAGTTTGATAGTTGTGCGATAGTGACAGGAATAACGCTTAGCCAAAGAAGGTACTAAGTAACGCTTATAGATCGCAACCGTAGTGCGTCAGCTAGGATCATTGAGTGACTGTGGTTTGTTTGGGTGGATCCAAATTCATAATCGGAATCTCATAAATGCTCTTTCGAAAGTCTGCGATCGGGTCCTCAATATTTTCCTTTATTAACTAAAAAAAAAAAGTTAATTGACTCAAGCTTGACTTTGCGGAACTCCATTATAAGATTCAATAGACGACGTATATTTACACTGCGTTTGGCGCTTGACGTGACAACACATCGTATCTGGGTTCGCAACAAGTCAATCGTTATCATGAGGATGCCTGGTTGAGACGTGCAACACGTCTCGATCTCTTACAGGGTTTTTTATGACTCTTTAAGAACAGGTAAGCGGATTAGGTTAATAAATATACGTCGTCTATGGTATAAAAAAAAAGTTTTACAAGACATACATATCGATTTTTTTCGGTTTTCGAATACCTGGTCACATGTTATAGTAAGTGTAATTAAGTCATTTAAATCGTACGGATTACGTGTCAAAAATAACTGTTCCTTTTGTCTGCGCCGGAGTCGGGTAAAAATAAATTTACTGCTTGGATCTGTCTACTGTACCATTAAACCCATAAAATACTAAAAAACAAAGTGAATTTTTGCTCAACAGTTATGGTAGGACCTGAGCGTTTGTAGAACTATTCAATGATAAACACAATATTTCGGTCTGTGGTCAATGTAGATGTCTTTTGTAAAGAAAATTTTTATATTCAAACATTGAAATGCTTTTTAAAGCTACTGCTTAGCGTCATTTTAAAAGACCTCGCTTTTTGAAGGGCCTATTAAGTCTCTTAAGCTAGGGTTTCTTAAGATTGCGGTGGCCGCCACATAGCGTCCGCAATTTACCGTTGAATGACGTCACAGAAACGTAATTTTTGAAAGTTGGTGTCCCTAAAGAGCGTTTTTTGACCCCGTTAAGTCAAACTCTGCTGCCGTCATTTTCATGATACCCGTCACTGCGGCCGTTATGTGGCGGCCACCGCTCTTCTAGGAAACCGTATCTTCAGTAAATCTCATATCTCATGTTAGGTGTTGTGATTGGTTTGCCAGAAAAATATCTACCAATCATAATATATCCAAATAGGCTTTTTAAAACCGTACATAGCTTTTTGCCTTCACAATTTAAAGGGTTCTTGATAATATATCGGCGATCCATTTAAAAAAGAATTTAAAAAAAATATAAAATGTCAAATTACTCGAAAATGGTTGAAATTTGCATAGGAGTCATAAGGGGTCATTTGGTTGTAAATGACCTCTCCTACTTTCCTATAATGGATTGCCGACATATTACCAATAACCCATAATATAATGGTTTGGCTTCAAAAATAATATCTAACTACAGTTTTTGAAAATATGTACCTGAGCGCGTCTATCATCATTTGTTGGATCAAGTGTTAAAATTATTAACAAAAAATATTTAAATTATTATATTAGCATGCATATATTAATTATTAAATTAGTAATAATTTATTATTATTGGCAATAAAATTATAAATAAATATATTTAAATCTAATTATTATAATTATCTAGTATAGTATCAACTTATTGAATAGTTCGCACATTCGCCATGGTTACTTGATTTTTATTCGCTATTGTTCGTTTACATTGACCACTTTCCCTTAGCCGTATAGATTTATAAACAAAATATCATTGAAGTAAGCATTGCATAGTTTAATAGTGCAGGGCCCATGAGTACTGTAATATTTAGCGTTATAGTAACTAGGCGGGTCCGTAGCAAGCAACTATGTACGGAGAGGCTTATTATTGTATGTTTTTTCTAATAAAATACTATAGTTAGATTTATAAAAATGAAGAATATAGACTTATCTAGAAAAATCGCTGTGTGCACTACAAGAAGTGAAAACGACTGGAGCCGAGGATACACGATTCAACGCCACCGCCCGAGTGGACCCGAGTATACCCCACTCCAGCGTCACCGACCCGAGCGGTTCAGTTTCGTTCACTGTTCGGAAAGAGAGCAAAATGCGCTATAAAAGTTATCAGTCTTCAAAAATACATGTAGTTTTCGTGTTTATTTTCACCGGTTATTTTAGTAATCGGCCGGGTTGAGTTGCATCTTGGCATTTACCGAAATATTCCCTTACAGAATCTTGAGAGGAAAAATTATGGCAGCTAATTTAATAAGAGAACAAAAAAATTGTGGAAATTTTCGTTTTTTAATATGTTAAGTGGTCCTAAAAATAAATAAATCAATTTGACTTCCAAATACACAGTGCGAACAAAGAAAACAAGAAAACAGTCTTCCAAATAAAAAATATATATTGCAACCTTTGCCAAAATAAAATAATTTATACAATGTGGAAACGACAATAAATGAAAACATTGTTAATACTTATGCATAGGAGTATTTTAAAACTATCAAATAAATCTTAACATTTAAATTAAAAAAGGCAAAGCATTATTTTGACAACCTTCTTCGACATAAATCGAAAATACTGTAATGGTTAAAATACATAAGAGCAAACAGCCAGCAATGTTGGTATGAAAATCCATATCTGTCGTGTTTAGCGGCCGAATAAATTACTATGAAAACTCATATCTGTCGTGTAATTAAAAAATCGGCTTCTCTTCGGCTCACATTTTTACTTTCGTCCAACAATGCCCCTTTTGCAGGCCGCGGCAGTAATGTACTATTTTTCGAACAAATTAAATATTTGTCTTGGGCCGACTATAGTTTTTGCGATCAGCCGACTAACTATAGTGATTAAAATATTGGTTATATATTTGAATGTTTTTTTTTTATACAGACTGGAAACATCATTAGATAAGCATAGTTTAATTTATTGTCGTATGGTCATCTCCACCTTGTATATAGACGTTCATTGTGGCACAAATGAACACAGTTCTTCCATTTCAACCAAAAGCCACGCAATAATAAGCCTTAGTCCTTGCAGCGGACCGCAAACATGCCTTTTCATTGTTGTGTACGTATGATGTGAATACTAGTTAGCGTAAGAATCTCTAAACACTATCGGAATTAATGAAATTGCTAAATTTTAGATAATAAATATAAGTAGGTGATGCGTTTGTCCAGTGTTTTGTAGAAATATTTTTTTGAGGCGGCCGGAAACTAACGCTACTCAATCAAGGAAGTTGTTGTCTCTGTCAATTTTAGGTGAATTGTAGAGACAGAAGAACTTAACCTATTTAAAAGCTATCGTTCTGCGAATACGCGATCGGTCGCGTGCACATGTCACTTTTGTTCGGACAGCCGGAAAGCGCCCTCTGTCGGCGCGACCACGCCTTCAGGTTCACCGAACAAAAAGTTCGAACGATCCTTTATTTGCGCGAATATTGCTTTTATATAAGACGCGGGGTCAAAGTTAAGTGGCGTTTGAGATTTCGGAGATGACTACAGTCACGACCATAAATACCTTACACTTACGTGGAATTCCAAAGCGATTTTCTCGTGAAGTAACGATTGTGGAAAGACCTATTTCATTATAGTATGATTTGTTAAATGTTCATAACACCATAAAATTTCTACCAATACTTTAGTCGAAAATCGCTTTTGAGTTTTTGGTCCTTCTTTTCTTTTCGTTTGGTTAGTGACTAACTGGTATTAAAGTTTTTATGCCGTCCATGGGCCTCTGACTTGGCTTCACATGCCGGCGAGAAATATCTGTCAAGCATGCCGGTTTCGTCGCGATGTTTTCCTTCACCGTTTTTGAAGCAAGTGATAATTATACAATACGCACATGAATCCGAAAAGTCAGAGGTGCGTGCCTTGGGTTCGAACTCGAAACGTATGACTTGAATTTTGTGTATATGTAAGGTACTAATGATCGTGACTGTACAATGGAATAGATCTGATTTGGATTTTTAGGAAATCGAACGTGTGTCACGGATGTGTTCAATCTAGAATATTGTGTTACTCAATACTTACGACGAAATCTGTGGCACGTGTTTTGCAGACTGGTTCTCATAATGCCTCTCGTCGTAATCGTTGTTATTGGTTCGATAAACGACTGTAGTTGTCGCGTTTTAGCAGAGCGGTCATTGACCCACCTAAGTTTTCTGGTATTTTTTACTTCAAAGACTGCTATGTAAAGCCAGTTAACGTCCTGAATCAATATCTATCGCGATCTTCAAGATGTTCCAATAACGAAAAACCATACATTAGTTATTGTTTGGGTTCCTACGGAGAGATATTAGGGAAAGGGCAATGACCGCTAGTGCCACGCCAAATGGCGTCAACTATACCTATTTCAGTAGATACTTGGGCCAACTTTGCTATTCGGTAGTGGAAGGCAGTCCCGATTTAGAATATTATAAATATCTTAAAAAAATGTTTTAAGCTTCTATTTGGTGTTTATTCTTTTTTCTGGCAATACTAGTATAATTGGTAGGTTTAATTAAAATTAAAATAAGTAATGTATTTTTCTACAAAACACTGCGAACTGTCAGGAATTGGAAGGTTAATAGTGATCATTTTATTTAATTATTTAAATTATATAATTGCGAGAATATAATGCATTTAGATTGAGTTATTGTTAAGGCAATTTTTTTCGAGTATCTCACTGAGAAGCTTAGAGGTTGCAACTGTTTAATTCTAAGACTTCCATGGGCGTGGCTAGAGTTAATTTTCTCCACTGAGAGAAAACGGACGACCTACCGTACTATTTGCTAAAAGATTCAATAGGACCTTTATCTCTTTTTTATATTTTACAACACAATTTAATTTTGTTCTTTACTTCTTGAGGTTCATCCACCCTAATATCAGAATTAGTAACCTGATAATCTGCCAAGCCTTTTTTCAACTATGTTAGGGTCGGCTTCCAGTCTAACCGGATGCAGCTGAATACCAGTATTTTCCATGGAGCTACTGCCTATCTGACCTCCACAACCCAGTTACTGGGTCACACGATACCCCTTGGTAAGACTGGTTGTCAGACTTTCGGGCTTCTGACGACCCGTAACGACTGTCAAACATCCCCGAATGACAGCCGGGACCAACGGCTTAACGTGCTTTCCGAGGCACGGAGGAGTCATAGTATGTAAAGATGGTCACCCATCCACGGACCAACCCCGGCAAGCATAGCTTAACCTAATGGATCGACCCGTGCGGCTGTTATTACTTAACCACGAGCTCCTCTATCAGATTTAGTAATCAAAAAAAGAAAAGTATTTGCATTCAATTCTGTCCTTTGAAGAGACTTTCATTTGGCATTCCGGACAGCGTCATTATGACTATTTGACCACGACAAAGACTTACAAACGATTCACTTCTCCCATATACAGCGTGTATCAGAAATGTGTGGTCATATATTCTAAGGGCATGCTACAGGCCATCGAACTGAACTACTTTGTCCAGGGAAAAAAACCCAGAATTACTTGTAGATAAATGTTATTATGCTGTGCAGGATTTCTTAAACGAAAATTTTTTGTAATATCTTTACTTTGTATTACATTTGCATGTTATAAGGCAGAATGTACACGGATCCTATTATACAATTTAACAACTTATTTTTAGGTACCTACATTCTAAGCAAATAAATACCTATTCTATTCTATTTGCGAATAAATAACCAGCTGTCACAAAAGTTCAATACCTACTCGACTCAAATGTATGGGGCAGCTTATTTTTTTTTTTTGCGATTAAGAAAGAGAAAAAGTATTTATTGTGATTCGCACAGGAAATCACAAATTAAACTAAAAATATACTAAACATAAATAAAAAACAAAGTACGAAACTAATTCTAGCTACGCCTGTGGTTGCTGCTTCAATCAAACGGCATTTTATTATTCTCTTTTAAATTCTTCTATCTCTTCTGACTCTATTAGAGACGCGTCGGTATGCTTGAGGCCTTATAATAAAAAATGTGCTGGGTTAAAATCGCGAGATATAAAGTAATCGGTTCCCTTTAGTTTGTAGTGTGTTATGATGGTCCCAGAGTGCTAATGATATGTTCAACATATGGCCGACCAGATACGACCTATTTATCCATCTCCGGATTCTTCATCTTGTTCTTTTAGAGTCGATGGCAAAATATTATAATAATATTTTATTACCTACGTTAGATGACCTGGGCCCATGAGGTGCCACGCCCATCGCAGTGTCATTGTCAGTGCGGTTTTTTTATCCTCATAGTCCTCAAGTGCAGGCGAATGAACACTTTGGACACTCCAACCTTTGATTATTTATATGTAAATGAAGCGTCGCGCTGCAAAAAACTAAAACAAACAAGCTAACTTTGTTATGCTGGTGTGGGTGACAGCTACGTTTAGTCCCGCCATGTCATTCTGCTTTTCTAGTGTGCTTGCATTTAGCGGCCAACAGTTGGACGCTATTTTTTTCGACGAGTTCAAAGCTTCGAATATTGATCTAAACTCCATTTGAAATAAGATTAGACATTTAACTAAACCTTTTTTACAGCCCGTTCAACCAATTTTTACTTCTATGGCGTCGGTGGCATGACAAATGGCAGCTGCAGTAAACAGTTGGTATTGTAACCACTTCTTTGCTTTTGATGCCATCCTTATGCCTACGACATAGAAGTCGGAATTGGTTGAACGGACTGTAAAAACGTTTTTTTTTGTGTTTAATCTTATTCCAAATGGAGTATAGACATATATTTATATCTTTGACTCCAACATGTTTTAATTTCCGTTTAGTTCTGGCGGATATTTTCATGTAAATTCTATTTTACAATTGAATTAATCTGGGGGATGGGGGAGTGCCACTTTGTTCAAATTACGAAAATGTTGACGAATCTAAAGGTTTTGCATTTCTGGGACCGGGGTAACGTTTTTCATCTAAATTATACGAAACAATCTCTTTCCTTCGAATCTATCTTCAGTAAGCTCTAAAATATTTCATCATCTATTTGTGACCCATAGCTACTCGGTGAGAAAAGAGTGTATGAGAACTAGTGACTTTTAAAGTTTTACTGTATATTTTGTTAATCTACGCGCGTAAACTAGGCGAAAGACGCGTGGTTTATAAGACCTAGGCATAAGTTTGCCTTAAATCTAACTCCTTTAGGTTGGCAGTAACCGTGTTCTTCCTAAAGTCTTCTATAATTCATTTGTTAGGTTGTCGCTCTACGTTTTGCTACCAACATAATTCCTTGAATAGTAGATCTGCACTCTTACAATTTTGTTTTACGGATGTTAGTAGGTAGAAATAATTATTGCAAGACGCGCTCGGTCATGTCAACAGAATATACGTTTCGCAACTGTATCATCAATACAATATCATGTTTCTGAGTGCCAGTAATAAGCCAAAAAAATGGTGCACACTGCGACAGCTCGGCTGCGGCCGGCAATTTTCATAAATTTTGTGCAAAGCTCCGTAAACATGGCGTCGAGTTTCAGAGTTGCAACGACAGATAAGGGGTGGTCGGGGGATAGGGGAGTCGCACGCGCCCACCAGATGACTGACGGTCGCATGCGACAGGTCAGCGTTTTGTCGGGCTGTCGCATAGTGTGCGCCATGTCTTTAATGTTGACAGCAAAACAAAGGACGAACGAAGGATCTTATGTGTGCGTACATTTAAAAGTAACCGATACAGAAGTGAAAGTTTAAACATTGTTGTTTTGTTTAAATTGCGATAAAGAAAGAAAGAAAGAATAATGTTTATTTGGACACAGTTTGTGAAAAACAAAATACAAAAAAAAAAAAGTGAATATAATATTTTAACAATAATAGTGTGTGCCTCACGGCTGCGCCAAAAAGGTACATTTCAGCATTAATGCCAGGCAGATGCTGTCTGACGCTGGTTTTCTAATGAACCTATAAGTAGGGACAAGTGGCGGCGAGTACAAAACAGTACATAACTTATATCGGTTGCTGATAAGTGTGCGCATAAGCTTAAATTGTGTTTTTTTTTACTTGTCTTATTTGGTATACAAACAAGGCATATTGAGAATCAGATTTTAGAAAAAAAATGTGGATAGTACATAATTAGAAGCAGTTTTTGATTGAATATCTTGGTCTTCTTTTTGTCTTAAAGTTAAATACAAAAAGCGCTAATTTGACCAATGAAACCGAACGCAATCAACACATCTAAACCGTGTTCACGAGCTGTCATTGTCACACTATGTTGTAAAGTTAAGATGTGCTGATCGCTTTCAATTTCCTTGGTAAAATTCGCCCTAAATTCTTAAAGATTAGATTGTTTCGTTTACCAAATAAGAATTATAAGAAAAATACACTAGATACAGTCAATTACATGCTGAAGTTCAAAAAAAAAATACACAAAATAGAGTGATAACTAAAAACACCAATGAATTGAATTAACATTTTAACACTGCCACGTAATTATCCTTATTATTGAATTGGAATATGTAGCGTAGTTGTGTTATTTATAATGTAGGCTAGAATAGTAATTATTATCTTTTACATAATTGTTTAAAACGCGATTCTCTTTACTCACTCCCGGAATCTGAAAGCCCTCCCGGCCCTGTTGTCAAATCTTATGTGAAATGACGTTCACCAGGTGGCAGCACTGAGACGTCAGCTCCTGACCTGTCAGAAGTGTCAAAGCGCATATACTTTCTTTAGCCGTGACTGAATGATGAACGAATGAATGAAACGAATGATGAACGTCATCATATATTTTATATTCATTGTCGAAATGCAAGACTTCTTGTCAAACGGGCACCTACTGGTGGCGTGAATTTTCATGAAACCCATCATTGATTCGATTGCATGTTGTTATTTCGATCAAAAAATCAATGTATACATACAGGTAAACTAGAAAAGGTATGCACTTCGGTCATCTTCGTGTTTCCGAATTAGCATGAACGTAGCACCACAAAGTAACCCCTCACAGGGGGAAAGCGTCTTAGTTTTGAAGTGCCGCGCGTTGCAGTACTGCACCTATCATCGCGCGTTCGTATTTCCGAAGATATACAATGATTCTGGAAGCGCATACTTTTCTTGGAATATTTACTTGAACTCAGAATATTAGATCGTTTACATTTCATTGCATTTTTGAGTGACCATTTGTAATGAAAAGGTCCTAAATAAAATTTGTTTGCAATGGAATTTGAACTTAGTCTTGAATGACATTGAATCTAAAATTCTGAATTGAAGTTTTTTATATGAGATTTTACAATTTTTTTTTGTGTTGACAAGCCTTTCAGAAACCGGGTGTAACGCTTAAAAATATAAGGTTTAGGGTGAAATGACGTCTTCAATTCGAATCGGTTTGTAGAGAGAATCGATGTTAAATGTGTTCTTTTGAATGAGGCTATGATTGATCGTGAGTTAAAGATCGCAACGATTTAACTTTTGAAAGGCTTTATTGTGCCTTAATTACTAACTATGTGTTCAAGTATATTTATGAAGCTATTAGGTGCTTATTTTGGTAAAGCCAAGAAATAAGCATATTCATGAAAAACTTTGAACACTGAAATACTCGCATTTTTATAGGACACGGAAAGAGAAAGTTCCTATTTAAAATTATCTGCAGAAAATCATTACCATCAAGCCTGTATTTCCAGAAATGGTAAACAGATGTACAGTAAACCGAATGGCGATTATTTTATCGCGCACTGGAATTTACAACGCGCTTAACGCCGAGAATTGAAAATCTATATTGTATTTTGCCACGCTAGCATGCTCTCTGTTGGATTCTCAATGCGTTGCTCAATACCGAGAGCTGAAATTCCAATGCACGATAAAAATTGTCGCGCAAAAAAATCGCCCGTGCTATCTGCGCTTACGGCTAATGTGAGGGGCAAGCGACATTTTATGCTAATTTACAATTGTCGTTCTGAAATATTGACCACATCAGTCATAGCTTCATAAGCCCTTTCTAAACCGGATCTTATGAGACAATCACAATTTTAATAATCACAATGTTTGAATTTGATGCACTGATTGGTTGAGCGTGTACGACTCATGTGTCTGTGATAGTTTATTTATTTTTTCGATTTTCTTGTAATAGATCTTAGGAAATTTTCTGTTTTTCTATTCCGCAATGACTAAAGTTTTGCAGCCTACATTTTTGTGGCCTGTGCAGAATCTTGCCCTACATTATTGTAAAAAAGGTTTTAGGAAAGATACAAAGATAAAAAATATCATCATAAACCAATTTAATAAAATATGATTTACGTTCTGATGTAAGCTTTTTGGATAGGTAACAGGCGTTAGCAATATTTGTCATAATATTATTTATTAAACATGAAATATATCAAAATTTCAGTATTATAGTAAAATTTTAGTCATTGTATATCTCCTATTGCGTTTGGTTAACATTTATACATTTTAATTTTTTAATGTGAGGGGAATATGACATAAATTATTTGCAAAAAAAAAAACGTTACAAAATGTTTTTACTATGAATTTTTATATACAAATTTTACAGTGAAAATAAATGAAATGATATTTTATAACAGGATTTCAGACGTTTTTTTTACAAACTATAAAAATATCCAAATAAAATTATACACACTGGGCAATGTGAACATTATAGGTTAAGTTTTAAGTTACTCTTGGTTTATTGTAAGAATGTTGATATTGCCCCGCTGATGTACAGAATTACAAATACTTTGCCGGTAATAGTGTTCATATTTTCTATTATTTCTTGTATGTATGGAGCAGTGAAGTATTAAGCGATTGATGTTATTCTTAGATCCAAACTACACTGCCGTGCAGAAAATTGTACCAAATCTTCATGCATTTTCGTTGCTAATTTTGGCAAATTGAATACGTAGGCCGTTTTCCTGCACGCCAGTGTACTATTATCACCCAAAGATTGTTATGAATTTATACAAGAAATATTTATGTTGAATAACAAATAAAATTATCCAATGTATTACTTTTTTCTTGTGTTTAAAAGTTAAGATTTGATTGACTACAAGTTTGGATCTTGCGATGTGCTGTTTATTTTGCTCTTATTTTCATTTATTTACGGAATTTTAAACAGTGTTGGTTTTCGGTTGTATTTTGAAGCAGCAAGAAGAACGTGTGCGCCAGTTAAAAGATATGATAGGATATTACAAAGAAAGTTGCATACTTACATTTTGACTCGGATAAACTAATTTAACAAATAATACCTAAGCCCTCGTACCAACAGACGATATTTTATCGCGCACTGCATTTACAACGTACTACTTAGCGCCGGAGTTGAAAATCCAGCAGTAAGCTTTTTTGACGTGCTGGGAGACGCTCTGTTGGATTCCCAATGCTCGATACCCAGAGCTGAAAATCCAGTGTGCCATAAAAAATCGCCCGTGCGTATTTGGGTTTATAGCCCGAATTTTCAAACGTAACTAACAGATATTCGTTAAAATGGTATTATCCTTCAAAAATGTCCTACAAAGTAATGTATTTCTGTATTCCTAGGCTTTTATTTCAGAGCAGAATCAACAGCAACATCACTTACTACCCGACCAAGACACATACGACAACTATTTGCGAGTGACGTCAAAACTGACAGCTGTCAAATGATCTTTGGTCGGGCTAGTAACATAATGACGTCAGTGTATCGCTGGGCGGATCCATAGATTTGAAGTCATCAATCAAACAGCCCCTAAGCGTGCGTCCTCTAGAACTGAACATAGAACGATAATCACGACGGGCCGGCTTTCCACCTCGTATATTGTATGAGAACATTTTTAGAAAAAAAAAAAATAGATTTTTATTTTGGGGTAAAACAATTGTGTGCTGTTTTTTTGCGCGGTAGTGTAATGTCTTATCTTAGTTTTGAGGAAGAATTAGTTCTTCTTTAATTGGGTTTCCATTCTTTAAGCGCCGTTTTTGCGCTAGTTACTTTTATAATTTAAAATTCTGTCTCATGCGAGTTTTATTTTTTGTTGGCGTTCTTCTTTATACCGATAAGTCTTTTAAATTTAACTCTAATTTTCTCTAACTTAGTATGAAGCTCAATTTTATTTTTTTCTTCTTCCATTTCATTAAAAAATCTAACAAAAAATGTTCTCATACAAAATACGGCTAACCTATGTATTGATTGATGACGGATAACTATAAATAAGGCTTCGTTCACACTGTAACGCCGATGCCGTCGTGTTGCCTCCTCTATGCTCTGTTCTGATGACGCTATGACCTGTTGTTCTGTCGGTACCTTAATTTTATCGCGGTATAGTGTGTTAAGCAGACGGAGGCATCACGGCGGTAAGTATTGGTTTATATTATTTATTATTTATTTTGTATTTTTTGTGGTTATTGTCGTTGTAATGGGTGGATTGCATTTTGTGTATTTTTGGTGCGAAAAAATTTGTTAGGGGCATTGCAGATTTATGGACATTACCGATGTATGCAGTTTTGGAAAAACAAAACAATTATTCGGTTACTCCCGGGAGTCTTGCGTGGAAAAGACTTAAAAAATGGTATGTTTAAAAACAGATTTGGCTTTAGATGTTTTCCTTTAAAACAAACTTGATCAATGAAGCCGGTTGAAATATCGTGTACGATTTAAACATCTGAATCACATCGAATCTACACAAAATCAATCCACCCTTCCCAGCATACCCCACAACTTAACCAACCACCCCCTTCCCCCAGTCTGTGGCGCCAAGTACAAAACCCGTCCAGGGCTCACGTACCACTTCACGCACACACATAAGGAGGCGTCGGGCGGGTCGGGCGGCGCGGGCGCCAGCGACGGCGACTCGCGAGACTCGCGGGCCGGCGCGCACACGCCGCCCGCGCTGCAGCCGCCCGCGCAGGCCGCGCAGGCAGCGCAGGCGCAGCCCGCCACGGAGTACCAAGACAGTTATGTTACGTTCCTCAATAATCCTGCTGTTGGGGCTGGTGAGTTCCATTATTGTATGTAATCCCCTGATAAGATATAATCCCTTAGTGGTCATTTGCCACCAGAAGGTATGAGATATGTTATCTGTAAAGATGCATTCACACGGGAGTTACTTTTTGAGGAGCAACGTTAGCAAGTGTTAGTGGACAACACCGCATAACAAAGAGTTATTTATTAAACTTAATAAAAGTTAAATAATGTTGCAAAATATTGGGTGTGGTTGGTTCGGTGTGGAATGTTTGGATGCACCTTTACTACAAAAAAAATAAAAGAGCACACGGTAAGTGTTTGCACTTATGTCACTATCCATAAGAGCACTTAAATATACAGAAAAACCCTAAAAACGCGTATTTCATAATAGTCATGCGTAAGAGTGCGCAGATCGACTTCATTTTCGTAGGTTTGCGCATACAGAAATGTTCATCGCTTTGTCTTAGCGCAAACTTAAGAATTTGCGATTGCGCATACGCTAAACCAGACAATAAGGCACTATTTTCCGATGACCTCGCGAGGTATTATTTTCTAGGGAAAACTTTAAAAATAAATTACGTAATTTTTTTTATTGAAAAATCTATAATATTCGTAGCAATGAGTGATGCATGCACATTACAACTAGTATTCGTGTGGGTTTACAAATATTTATAATTTCATGCAACACAAGTGTCCTGAGGGCAGCGTAAGTGGTGTTCATACATCATTATTTGACTACTATTCCTACTTTAGTTTTGTATTTAGTTGAAGACGGGAATTACTTTGAGCTATCGGAATAAAATAAAATGAATATTTTTTTGTTGAAAATTATGTCGTTACATTGTTCCGCGGAGTAGAAAACAATGTTTATTAATGAATATTTTGTCGAACAAATTTAACATTGCAAAAATGCGCACATGCACGCTTAGCAAAATTAGACGTTATGATGTGCATGTACGTATTGTCACATGCACACTCAGCAAAAATGCTAGTGTGCTTACAGTTAATCTTTAACTACTTTGCCAAGTTATTGTCACAATTTACGCCTCTTAACTCAGGGACAATATCTGTGGGGTCCTATCTAAATTACGTTACATTTTCGTTACTCAATTCAGCGGCCACACCAGCAGTCTTCAAATATATATTGATGTTCCCACGTTTATTTTGCTACCCTTACTCGATGATAGGTGATCAACTCCTAGGCCCACAGATATTTCCGCCATGCTATAACCCTGATTCTGTTTACCAGCCGGCCTCCAGGATACGCCAGCTCGGCGCGCCACGCCGCCTCCCGAGGGTTAGATACTCATTTGTACCTTCATTTTCGTTTTAGTCTATTCTCAAGTAACTTAGCGCTATTGCTTACTTAGAATTGGCACTTATTATACAGGCTGTTCGGCAGAAGGTCGAACATACGAAAATGACGGATCCGTGGGACCGTCTACTATGTTTTTAGGCCCAATAACAAGACGCCTGGGTCTTGTTATTGGGCCTCAAAACGTAGTAACAAGGATTTTTTAAAATCATTTTTTATTATTTATTTTTCGGAATTTGTCGTTGCCAAAACTTCATACGTCAATAATTAATTTCATTTAAAAATAACAAAACTGGCAACATTTTATTTTTATTTTCATCTAAAGTAACTGTAGAAGCTTATAAAATTCGTATTTGACGCAGATGATTGCTAGAAAAGTAAATACGAGCCCTTAAACTACAAACAAATCAAAAATAAATACCGAAAGCCCGACTTTAAACTGCGTTAAAAAAAAATCGAACAGTGATAGAGCAGTTCTAATTTTAGGAAAACATCTTTGGTTCATGCCCAATCTAACGGTATGCAATATGCACAATTTCTTTTAAAACAACTAGAACAATTCGCCAATTTTATCTGCCTGGTACTTTTTTCACCGAAAGGATTGCGAAGGACATTTGCGAAAAGTGAAATTAATTAATATACGAACCAATTTTTTTTTTACATATTAGATTCAACAATTATTCTAGAAAAAAAAAAAAGATTGCCAGTTTTATTATTTTTAAATGAAATTATTGACGTTTGAAATTTGAGCAACCACGAATTTCGTTTAAATTTAAAAAAATCATAAAAAAATCCTTGTGGCCTGGGTCTTGTTATTGGACCTAAACACGTAGTAGACGGCCCCACGGATCCGCCATTTTCGTATGTTCAACCTTCTGCCGAACACCCTCTATGTCGTTTGACGTTTTATTTTGTAGAGTTTTAACGCTGAGGGCTCTTATTCACTATGTCAAAGCGTGAAGCAACGCATAAAATATATAATCAAAAGCTGTGTCATTTTGAACGGCTTACAAGAAAAGTATTTAAGAGACTCTAACGTCATAATTTATGACGTATCATAGCGAATCAGGGCCCATTATATCCTTGCCTAAAATACGTCGATCGATCGCTTTTGTAACGCTGGTGCCAACGCTCCAATTTGTTTACTATACTTGCGAAAAGATTAGAATGACATTGAAGACCAATGGTACAGCTTCTAGTACAACCAACCTCCACACAAGCATTTATCTCATCTTCTTTCTCTCTCTAGCCGGTCTGCCAACCCCGCCAGTACGTCGGGCGACGCCACCGCCGCGGCCCGCTTCAGCGGATACATCGAGCTCAGATTCAGCGCATGTTCCGCTGTCAGCGGCTGTGCACGCGGCCACGCCCTCAGCGCCAGTACCTGTACCCTCGGCTTCCGCAACCCCTGAGGTTAAGGAGCTTGGCGATGTCATTAAGGCTAAGGAGGTTAGTACACTTTGCGGAGGCAGAGTAATCTGTCGTATAAGTTATTTATTTCAACAATCATCAGGTTTAATGTACCGCGCCCGCCGCGGTAGCGACCCCAAAAACGCTCGTAAGAACACGTAGTACACAAGGCAATGTAGATAGTACATTTCACAACACGGTTTAAACCCATGGCTTGCGCGATTGTATGCGGGTCCCGCTGCACCCGTCACCGCGGCGGACGCGGCTGAAAACCGCTCCGTGAGTTCTTAGCCTCAAGCAGTCTGAAAGTAGGAAAGAAAACCCAACAAAATCGCTCGTCTTCCTATACACCAAGCAGGTATAAGTTGATTTTAAAATAGTAAATACCTATCTAGTTCCCCGTCCGTTCTTCCTCTTAGGAATGTACGCTTTGGAACGGGCATCTGGCTTCAACTGCCTAAAATATGGCCAAATTGTTCAAAAGTGCCTGTAGATTGTAAAGTTTGAGTAACATCGTAGTGGCTTCCCCTCTCTCGAATACTCTTCCGGAGTGAATTTTAATCTAACTGATACTCATTTCTTTTCTAGGCGTCACCATCACCCTACTGCGACTTCTGTCTTGGCGACGACCGCGAAAACAAGAAGACGGGAACACCCGAAGAGTTAGTCAGCTGCTCCGACTGCGGCAGATCAGGTAAGAGGCGCGGCCGGCCTCCGCGCAACGGCCTCCCCAAGCCCACGTGCTACCACCTCGAGAACCGCGTCTGCGAACGCCATAGACATCTCAGAGACAACATAAAACTCAATGGAGTCGTAGAGATACTCAGCTCTATGTCCTACTCAGCTGATGACTTCGATAACTTTGCTTCCCAAACAAAACTCCTGAATGACGAATACGGACAG
This sequence comes from Agrochola lota, assembly GCA_947364205.1. Taxonomy (NCBI): domain Eukaryota; kingdom Metazoa; phylum Arthropoda; class Insecta; order Lepidoptera; family Noctuidae; genus Agrochola; species Agrochola lota. The sequence goes on along the minus strand of OX376239.1, from coordinate 11,192,696 downwards.
TACCCCGTCTCCCCACCCTCCCGTCAGAGCCCTACCTATGACTGTGAAGTTTACGTCACCCGTTCCAATAACATCTAAATTCTGAGTTTCTGAGTATTATTTGTGTGTTTGTCTGTCACAAAAAAGTTCTGGGAATTTTTTTGTCGGTCCTACCAAAGAGAATGTTGATGGCTAGTTTTAATTGATACATTCCAGGTTTTACTCTAATTTTCGAATGAAAAGACCTTTGATGCATATTTAGTAGTTTTAATGTTGTAATCATATTATTAGAATAGTGGCATCACAATAAATATGTCAAAATCTTTGTCTACAGTATACTACGTCATATCCGAACATATTTTTCCTAAATATATCCCTTAATTCTGTCACATATCATTGTGATTTTTTTATCTGTGTGTCAATATTGCACTATGTGATCTTGGTGTTGCCATGTGAAAAACAACACTTGTGACGATGGATGCCAAATGATGAGATATTTTAAATCGTTGTCTGTTGTAATGTTTATACCTTAATGTTTTATATTATTTTTAGTGAGTACAAGTGCCTTATCAAAATTACATGATTTCGGGTGAGAAACTCTAGATCGTAGTGTTGCCAGTAGCCTCGTTAAAAGAGGTATATATATATTTTTTCATATTTTTATATTTATGTTGTTGTTGTTTAGATTAAATTTAACTTACATTATGTATACCTTATTTTACGATTTAAATCGAGTGACATCAAAAAAAAATATTGAATTTATTATTATATTGCATGTTTTAAGAAATTGGAACGTATTTTTTATACATTTGACCAGTTATACATTTTTAAAAGCAATAATACTTAACAGTCGTGATCTGGCAACACTACAGACAATTTAATTTAGTCATAGCTTCGCTTGATGCCAAATAATGTCGCCGCTTAGAATTTAAGTTCTACAGTGGCGCCAATCGTTCAGATGTCCCTAGCTTTCTAGTCACGCTGCAACAAAGTCACTGCACGCGTCACTCTGTGTCCAATTTATCTTGAGTCAAGATGGCGGCGGTACCCGCGAAGGCAAACGTCAAATGTACGTCAAATTGACTTTTGGTATGTCAAATTGACACATGATATGTCAATATGACACAAATAAAATTGTAATTTAAACACGGTTGGCGCAGTGGTTGAGAAATTGCCTTCTGTACTGTGGTCGATTTCCGCCCAGCGTTTTGTAAAAGAAAAGATACATATAAAAGATAAATTGGGCATCGAGACACAGTTACCCGACTACGCAAGTATAGATAGCAATAATTATGGATACATGTTTTTAGCCATACAATATTTTCAATATGTTTCATTTGGGTGAAATAATGCAGGATGCTCGCGCTAGGGGTGAAAGAAAACTTTTGTCTCTTTTTCGCCTCTGTTGCTGGGGTAAAATACCCGAAGATATGACTCATCAAGTTTTAGAAAAAGTTTGGGCTTAGTAGACAATCGTCTCTGTCACTTAAAACCTTTATGACAGACTCTTTCTTAGTGCAGGCAACACTGGGAACGAAAAAAATATATTTTAACTTCGCTCATGTAGCTACCGCGTGTACGGGTGTGAACCGAAGTAGCATACTACGGTTCACACCGGCAAACTATGAACCAAAGTATGAAAAGATGCTGTAGTTTCATGAGCGAACCTAAACGAACTTAGCTACGTTCAGTGTGGCCTGCGTTTTAAGCTCGATGTGGCTTATTTACGCTCGGGACTTCTTAAGAGTGCTAGACACCTGTTCGGGTCGGCATGATTCGGCACAGCCGCATAATCGAATAAAAGTATGTTAGGTCTACTTTAATCCTTGTTTCCAATTGATGTTATTTCCACTTAAACAAACATCAACTTTATGCTAGTGTAAATAAAGTTGATTTTGGACTGACTAGTACTGTTATAAAAGTCATAAAAAAAGTTGTAGCGCAAACTGAACCTTATGTCTACGCATTACAGTTGACAAACTCGAGTTTGTTAACATGTTTGGCAAATAAATTGCGAACGCAATATGTTCAGGAAAAAACCGTTCGACCCGAATATGATTCGGCGAGGGTAGATGCCGGATGAAGTTTGCTGATCGGCACGAGCCGAATATGAGTAGTTATTGCTTCGGATCACCTTTGTTGTTCAAGAAATACTGCCGGATTTAATGTGCCGACCCGAACATGGCTCTAGCGGTATTGGTTTTTTAACTACATAGATTTCGTGCATCTTCTTGGGTTTTTAAATAATAAATTTTACATTGAATCGTCACTAGATTTTTAAACACTGGAGTGAGATATGCAATAAAAGTCCTGTACACACTTTTTACAAATTCTTGTGTTCAAGAACTATTTAGTCTGGGTATAATAGTGTTAAATAATAAATATCCTAAGCGTAGACGGGTCAATAATAGTAGCTTATTACATAAATGTTATAACATTACATATAAATAGGAGCTTTTACGTGCCTTTTTTATCAACATTTTTTGTAGATAACCCAAAGATTTTGAAAAAAAAAACTAAAGTTTTAAAAATATTAACTTCATGTTACTTTTCAATGCGCCGTTTTTGTTGTATAACCTTTGTCCATATTTTTAAATATATAAAAAATATATAATACCAGCCTGTTACTGTCCCATTACAGGGCAGAGGCCTCTTCTCATACAGAGAAGGCACGAGCATTGATCACCACGCTTGCTCAAGACGGGTTGGCGATTATTAAAAAGGCCAGTTAAAAAAAGGCCCCCCCTATATTATAATCGTTACAACTATATTTTCTCATGACCATAGATTTAAAAATGTTTTTTTTTAAAGTATCTCTGCTTTTATTTATTTTTGATACATTATGTATTATGCGCATTGATCATAAAACATCATTCCTATAGTTTATAAAATGTTTGTTTTAATTTTTAAGAAAATTTTTAATCGAAATTAGGTTTTTAGTTTTTAGATATAACATTTTATATTACGATATATTGACAATTTATTTTCTTGATATATATTTCTATATTAGTTATGGAATATATACACTTTATAGTTTAGTTATTTAATGTGGCGATGATATCTGACGTTGTTCACTTTTTTGATCTTTTAACTGAAAATCTTAAGGTTCTGTATTTCAATGACATATTTTGGCCACATTTTCATTTCTGTCAAACCATTTTACAGGCACTTTTGAATTGTCAAAGAGTCTGTCTATTAGTCAGAAAGTTGAGGCTAGTTGCTCATTCCAAAACGTAGATCTCTATGGAGAAGAACGGGCAAGAAACTCCTCCAAAATTAACTGTAGTTTTGCATATTTATCATCACTATAGCCTCTGTAAATATTTCAAGTTGTTCATACCACCCACACGTCAGTCACGTCAACTTCAAGTCGCCGATCAGTCACGTTAAAAAATATAGTTACGTAGTCGATGCAGGACGTTGGCTACATACATCAGTCACGTCACTACGTCACCGGCAAGTCAAAACTTGTATTATTACGAACGTATTGTGAAACGCGGCATTGTGACAAATACGATTTGTAACCGAGGTGTTGCTATAATTGACTGCGGGCTATCTGTTCACTTACGTCCCTGAAGTTGACGTGAGTGATCAGCTATTTGACGTTGACGTGACTGACGTGTGTGCATGAACCTTTAGATTATTGCCTTATGTCTCAATTTGGGATTATTTGTTTCGCTGCGTAACTAAGTAGAATTTCTTTATTTACAAAATTTATAGCTTAACGTGACGGGGACTTTATGTAACTTTTGGCTATCCTGAAATATTTACAGAGCATGAAACTACCGCGCTGGCTGTGCCAATATTTATTACTATCCTTAGCTTGTAATACTTTCTTCTTATTTTCCAATCAATTAATCTGCCTAGCCTTTTACCAACTATGTTAGGGTCGACTTCAAGTCCAACCAGATGCAGCTGAATTCCAGTATTTTACATGGAGCGACTGCCTATCTGACCTCCACAACCCAGTTACTGGGTAACACGATACCTCTTGGTAAGACTGGTTGTCAGACTTGAACTTCTGACTACCGGAAACGACTGTCAAAGATCTAAGAAAGACAGCAGTTTCATTTTATTTTCCATGTTTGACGAATATCTACATAGAAATGAAAGTGTGGCAAATAATAAGCCATTGTCTACAGACCGTGGCATGATAATAGTACCTATGTACTTAACCTTGGTGCCGCGTAAAAAGCCCTTCAGGGAAGCGGAAAAGTAGGAAAGTAGTATAAGTTACCGTTTTATATATAAAATATTATATTAATATTGTGTCTCGTCTCTTAGGTGCCTTAGTATGTGCAATTGTAATCTTCGATAGAGTTCGTATTTATTACAATAAGGCCGATGAATAATGGCCGGTCCGAACTTTGCGTAGAAGGCTGCGCAATAATTTTTTTTTAGGAACCAAATGGTGACATGAGGCGAGTGTGAGTGAGAGAACATGCGTGAAAGTTAGCAGAGCCTATGTTCAGACCGGCCGTGATTCATTGTACTTATTGTATCTTTGTATGTAATTGGTTATACAGGGTGGTTGTTTGAAGAACTGTCAAAGTGAAGGAATTTGCTCGGTGATTGAGTTTCTCTTGTTAAGAAGGGGGCCTTTGTTGTCCATAGACATTAATTGTCCGAGATGGAGGTGTTAAAAAGTTTTTGCCACAGTTTCTAAACCCAAAATCAATTACACGAGCGACTCCCGATATAGAAAGTAAAAGGGTAAAAAATCTATGAAGATTTGTATTGAAATTCAAAACAGAATCACATACTTAGTTAAAAGTTGTTTTAATTTTAAATCACCACCCTGTATAATGGTAAATATGCTGTGGTTTACTATGTCGGTGATATTTATATAAATTATGTATGAACATAAACAATACATAATCACTATAGATTAAATACATGTTTAGTAATTTTTACTAAAATATTGAATAATAATATTGTAACCATTTTAAAGAACATTATATTATTTATTATTGTCGAATTTTATCTGGGATTTTAAATGTGAAGTGTCTGGAGTGTTTTTAAATATCTCCATTATTCAAGAGTTGTTGTGTTATGTGGTACTTAAAAGTACCAGTTTATCACTGTTTGTAATATAAATGTTTATTGACGGTACCAAATGTTGATTTCTCATATTTTATCTTTCTCGGCAATATCTATAATAATATATTTTATTTAAAAGTTTAATGCCTGCAGGGAAGTGCATAAATGCGGATACCCAAAGAATAATATAAAAATCTAATGTTTCCGTTGTTGTTCCATATATTTCCTTTATTTTAGCGTAAGACCGAGAATTTATAAAAAATAAAAATTATTCATGTTTTTTTTTTAATTATTTTATTTTTTGTAAAACATTGCTACTTTATCAGAATTAAATTGTATGAACTCGATTCTTAGTCGATTTTTATTTAGTCTAGCTGTGCTGAAGAATAGTGAATGTGCACTTCCCTTTAGACATTTTATTTTTTCTCTTCTAAATAAATTGTAAGTCATTAATTGTTCTAAGTGTTGTTTATTTACTTTTTATTTTTCACTATTGTTCGGCACATTATGTTTTCCCCTAATCTATAATTATTTGCAATGAATAAAGAAAATTATATAAAATTGCGAAGGCGATTGAAGATTCGATAAGGTAAGAAAATATCATGTGCCTTACAATATGTGAATTTGTTTAATTTGAATGGTGTTTATAGAGCTCTTCATTTCCAAAATCTCGTAAAGATCTTTTACCTAGTATTGTTACCCTAAAAATCATGCAAAAGAATAACACCTCTTGTGGTTAATCGAAGGGACAGGACCTGTTTCGTAAAAAGTTATGAAGTTTTTTTTAAATGCTACGTGGATGATTTCGTAATTTTTTCGGTATTTCCAGCACCTTATTTGCTGTGGATTTTTTTAACTCACTTTCCAAATGACCCTTTAAATTATTTTACAACATTTGTGTTTTGCACCTTATTAAAAAAATAAATGAATAGCTTCTAACAACAACCTACATACATTAATCACACATAGCTCCATGTCAAACGTATTTACATAGCTCCCCTTATGCACAGGTCACCCCACATGTCTACAGTTCACAGTGAACATGATCGTGTCAGTGCGCAAGTACCGCTGGCAGTGCATCGAGTGTAAATGCTGCTCTGTATGCGGCACCAGTGATAATGATGTGAGTACTTTCGTATTACTAGCTTTTACCCGCGGCTTCGCTTTCGTGGTCGATTTCAGAGGAACCGAACATTTCACTGGGATCTCTTTGATAAAATCACGTCGATCGATTGCTCTGTTAGTGCGTGAAAAAAAAATCAAACCAATAAACACTTTAAAATGTACAAAATAAGGGCCTTTTTCCTATCTTACGGAATTGCATGCGTGTTTGGCCCGAATGCGCGCCACCCGCATTTTATCGTTTCGTCCATGCTTTTCTTGTCACGCATGCGGGCGCAAACCCGCATTGAGTGAATTTATTTTCCTTATAGTCAACTTATTTACTTTATTAACATTACCAGCCATTGCGATAATCATCATCCACCTAGCTTTTTCCCTTTTCGGTCAGCATCTATTCTAACCAGTTGCAGCGTGGCGCAATTGCGATAATATAATTTAATATTTTCTCTGTTGTTTACAGGACCAGCTGTTGTTCTGCGACGACTGCGACCGCGGCTACCACATGTACTGCCTGGCGCCGCCGCTGGACACGCCGCCCGAGGGCTCCTGGTCGTGCGCGCTCTGCATCAAAGAGTTCCACACCAAGTGAGCTGAGGTAACTAACTGACAACCTTCAGCTGTTGTTTACCGCGGCTACCACATGGACACAACACTATAGAACATTTTATAATACTTTTAGTGATTAGCCCTCGTACCCACGAATGATTTTTTATCGCGCAATGGATTTTCAACACACTGCATAGCGCCGAGAGTTAAAAATCTAACAGTGTATTTTTTTGACGCGCTGGGATGCACTCTATTAGATTCCCAATGCTCGGCTAAACACTGAGAGTTGAAAATCCAGTACACCATAAAAATCGTCTTTCATATCGGCACGACACAATATCTCCAGCAGTGGCAAAAATTCAGTCAGCAAGATTGTTATCGGGTCCACCCAGGGTCCAGTGGATAGTTTTGGTGATTCGTCTGCGTTCTTATAATGAATATATAAACCGGTTAATGCTTGTTTTTCTTTTCTATCTACCATTGAGAAGAAACGTTGACACAAATTATAAAAAAATCTTCGTAAAGAAACGAAAATTCCGTTCCGCTCAAATTAGCGCTGTTGGCCTACAGCGTTAGTTCGTATACCGCTATCTCTCTCTCAGATAGGACGCCTGATCGCGACGACAGGTCGTGGTGGAGTAAAATGCAATCTTAGTGGACTGTATAACATGTAGTGTAGAAAAGAAATTAATTACAATGGTGTATGTCGGTGGAAAATATGAACGCTCATAAAAAGTTCAAGTGCGTGCGTGAAGCCGTGCAACAGCTGACGGACCCGCACCCCTCGAGCGGCTCAATACAGCCTGAGCTGATTATGAACATTATGGGCTGATTATGTAGGGGCGCATTATACACCTACTTTAGTTTCTTTAGCACTCATAAACATGTCTTAACCCTGAATTCCCCGAAGGATTACGCAGAGGTGCACCTATAGTACACCACATTTCGCCAGTCCCATGTAATAGGGATTTAAAAACATTTTTTTTTTGGAACTGACCTATTTTTTTTCTTTCTTTCCAGATTGTAAAACAAAAAAGCCGTGAGAGAAGATAGCTAGGTAGACGAGATAACGAATTATAGCGGCAGTCAGGTTATAGGGTACAAGCACGTGATCAGATAGTGTTGCTGTAAGTTAGTGGGACTGTAAACAGTGTTGCCATAGTTTAGTGAGATTCTGCGCGGGAGACGGCGGTGTGACCAATAATGTTTATTTTTTTATTTTTTGTGAAGTATTTTTTTTATCATGAAGTTAGTATATTTATGCGTGAGTGAGTTCAATATTATTTTTAATTGTGTGAACGCCTAACGGAGTTTTTTTGTTTTTGTTTTTTGACAATGTCGTCAGACTACGCTCAACATTTGCGGCTCGATAATGAAGATTATTAATTATTTTTACTATAAGTAAACAGGAACAATTTGAATATTACTGCACGATGTCCTATCAAATATCGCGCACATCGCTTATTTACATAATTTTGTCTAGAGAATTTATTTTCTAACTATTTACACTTTTGCGCCGTCGTTTCCCGCGACAACTCTTCATCTTATCGTATCTTGAGTCACTGCATTAGCGCTCTTTCTACCTCTACCGGTGCTTGCTTTAGTATTTTTTTAATTTATTTAGCTTCTTACACTCAGGCAGGGTTGATGAATTACGTACGGTACCCGGAAGTAAATGTGACACATTGAGCTTTAGAAACGGGCTGTCATGGGCACAGAGCACGGAGATGCAGCGCCTAGAGACTAATGAAATGGTTTATTCTGTAAATAGGTTAGCGGAATCACTTTTACACAACATATTTAAAAAAAAAAGCTAGATGGAGTTGACATTTCTTATCTGACACCCCTGAGAAGAATGGTGAAAGAAACTCAGGGGTTAAAGTCTCTTTTAGAGTCCAGACATAATCTTGGTCAGGCCATATGAGGACCATGTAGATTAGTGTCTGAAATGGTCTCTTGAGGAAAGAACCACACAGATTTGAGTGGCCCAGTCCAGTCAGTGCAAGCATTTGTCAGTAATCGTGTAGCTCAACACACAATTTAAAGAGCTCAACGACTCGACGACGACTGCTGTAGCTACTAATGAAATTCGCGGCGCCGAAAGTGCGTTGATCGCAGTACTCTGTCATGGAATTGCAGTTTCTATACGCCTTTAGTGTTATAGTGCGAGTATAGTGAGGCTCTTTGTACACGACACGGTTCGTTACGGTACGGCGTTTAGACCACGCCGTAGAAAAAACGTGTCGGTCAACAAGCTTCCATGGTGATCCATACAACACTGACGACCGTGCCTACATGAAGAATAAACCGTAGTTTTCCACGGCAAGACAAACGTATGTACAAAAAGCCGCTTGGTTTGAATGCAAAGGGTTGACACTGCTGTCTCTAGCAGCGACCGCCGAGGCGTCTCCGTACTCTGTGGTCATAGGTATGAGTAACATAGACGGTCTGCGAAGCTGAAGATTTGATAAAAATTGATGTGCCATATTTACCGACGGATAAGGTAGTTTCGTGGCGCCATGGTGCATGATTTTACGGACAAATTAGATTGCAAGGAAATTTACACATTATTGCTAACAAAATGAAGATTAAAATCGCGTAGTCGTTAACGGTTTTGGAACCTACGTCCTCCTATTTCGATCTTTGACGTGTTGGCAATGCGGTGTAAATTCGCTTGTTAAAAGGACCTGTGATTGCAGGCTTTAGAGCATGAAAGCAGTTATGAGTATTAACAAAGAAAAAAAACTGCTGTTTCTATGAAAAATAAAAGCAATTGCTTTACTATATTTTTAGTTTGTACCATACTATTCTAAGGTGCATTCTTATGAGTACTAAATTGTCCATCTTTGGGCATATTTTGTAAATAATCTTTTGTGATTTTTTTATAATTTTTTTCTTGGTAAGATACCTGGTAAAAATTAGGTTGTGCTATTTTAAAAGAAATTCGGATTGTGAGCCGTCTTTCATTCTTTCTTCCTAAGTTTGAATAATGTGTACATTTTTATTTTTTACTTTCTGATATTATTCAGTCGGCTTTATAGGGCAAGAAAATAATCTGTCATATCCGATTTACGACTCAAATAATTTTAATGAGACATCGAATCAAATCTTCCAGATTTTTATAAATATTTTTAATATAAATGACTATTTCAAAATTGCGTAATTTTTCAACCCTCCATATTCTGTAGACCGTATTCAATTCGATCAAACTTTCCAGTCTCGTATCATCTTATAACTAAGCTACTATGGTTCTTATCGTAATAAGATTAAAGACTAAAATCGTATGTAAATGTTAACTGTAAAATCGCGGGCGAATCCAGTCATTATACGTAATAATCTAATAATTGTTCGTGTATAGGTTTTCACCTTTGAGAGTGTCCATTTCTAGTAGTTTTTTCGTGTTACTGGCTTTTGATGTCCGGAATTCCGGGACGGATCTTAAGATCTGTGTTACGGGACTTGGGAAATTCCAGATGTCTGGGTGGCCTATAGAAGGGAGTTGTGAAAAATTGACAGAATGGTTTCTTTTTTAATTTACACTACAATTATTGTAAAATATTTTGAAATTATTTTCATCATCTTTGTTGACCACATCACCGCTTGTACGACACGGCCGATGCATCATGGCCGGTCCGAACTTTGCGCAGAAGGCTGCGCAATAACATTATTTAGGAACCAAATAGTGACATGAGGCGAGTGTGAGTGAGAGAACATGCGCGAATGTTCGGAGAGTTTATTTTCAAACCGGCCGTGATTTATCGACCGTATAGTAGTGAGCTAGTAATCAGAAAACTTTATATATTCGTTAATAAATCAATTGTTCACAACTCTCATTTGACACTAGTTTCACTGTGCTTCGATCGCTGTCTGCATTTAGTGTACCGTGGTACCAAACGGTACCAGGTCGGATATCTGTTAAAATATAAGTACATTAGTGTGTATCATGTATGTTTAAGATTAACTACGGTTAATGCAATGTGTAACATTGGGCGACAAAAGATATAGCCGGAGTTCTATGGGCACGATAGTTTAAAACTTGCATAGTTCAACGTGGATACTATTTCGCATATTTGTGAGTTTGCATCGGCAATTTTTTGCACTTACAAAACTATTCTTGTAGTATAAAGTCTCTTACTGACACTTAAAAGTTCTATTTACTAGAGCGAGGTCCTATTAAAAGCGATAGTCTGAATACGCAAATCAGTCGCGTGCGTATGTCACTTTTTGTTCGGAGTACCGAAAAGCGCCCTCTGTCGGTGCGACCAAGCGTTCAGGTTCAACGAACAAAAACTGCGAACGATCGTGTATGCTACGATCGCTTTTAAATAGGTCGCGGGGTTAGAGTGCAGGATGCTTACGAGTGGAGTTCTCGCTCTAGCGAATAACGCCTCTAATTTCCGTTTTTACTACACTAATGCCCGTTTTCACCGACAACTAAGTGGCACTTAAATTAATCCTTAAATAAAAGTGCACTGTTGGATTTTCAACGCTAGGCTCAGCGGCGAGAGTTGAAAATCCAACAGTGGATTCGTTTAAGTGTCACTTAGTGAAGGTGAAAACGGGCATAGAAGACACTTAAATGTATGCCAAAATAAAAATGCGCTGTTGAATATTCAACGCTGTGTTCAGCACCGATAGTTGAAAATCCAACGGCGCGCATTTATTTAAATGTCGGTTAATGTTAGTTACAGAAATAATAAACGGACAAGTGACAGAAAGAGATAGAGATACAGAAAAGAGTTGATACGTTCGTGTACAGGAAGATTTTGATGTATAGTCACAACACAGTAAAAAACGAGCGAGCCTTACAGTAGTCGCATAAGATGTGTAACATCTGACTTCTCACCTTGGTAATAGCGAACATTAAAGGGGCGGGGCCTCGTCAAGGTCGTTTGTGACGGCCAGTTCTAGCACCGCGCTCATTGGTCAAATTAAATAGCGCGCGCTTCCCCAGCTCCCTGTAATACACTTCCGTCCCTTTCCACGAAATCACTCCCACGGATTGCAGCAAAGCGATAGCAAAGATGTTACACATCAAAAAAACTCGCTAAGAGTAGTGTTTCTTATTACAAATTACTTAATTAAATTTAATATTTTACAGTCTGGCGAATCGTATCCTTAGAACTTCTGCTTTCTAGTTACGATGTAAGATCGGGTGATAATGTCAGTGTTAATAATAATACCAGCCTGTTACTGCCCCACTGCAGGGCAAAGGCCTCTTCTCATACAGAGAAGGCACGAGCATTGATCACCACGCTTGCTCAAGACGGGTTGGCGAATTCAGACTTGACGTAATTACCTCTTTTATTTATTTAATTTTAGTTTCAAAAATATCCGCTTTTTGGGGCAGTTGGGTTAAAATAGAGGAGCAAATCGCTTATTTGCGTGTGTCTTATGTTTTCGCAAAGAAAAAGAGTATTATTGATGCGGATTTTTATGTTTTGTCTGTAAACCATGATTTTTTGTTGACTGTCACCAATATTTTTAGCGTTGCTTGCTCTTGAAACATTTACTGAAGAAATCAATGGAGTTTCTAAGTTTTGCTAAAGTAGAAAATAAAGTTTTTCAATTAAAACAATGACAAGAGCAGTTCAAACCCAGGCAGGCACTTTACTTTGTGTAATTTATTTCCTCACCACTGCTCTCAAAACGGTGAAGGAAAACATCGTGAGGAAACCGCCATATCCTAGAACCCAAAATTAGAAGATATGTGGCATCTATCAACGTGAATTACAGCCCACTCCCTCTCACACAGAGGAGGCCTGTGTCCCTTTAGTGGGAACATTTATAGGTTGATTATGCTAATGATGACATTATCACTCAAATCGCGAATCGTAACGAATCACTTTTATTTTTGTACTAATCCCGAACTTTACGCAACACATGGTTGGCGATATCCACAAGCATTCCAATTTTGATAATCGTGGAATTCATTTGTCTTATCTATAATGTTAGAGGGCATTCAGTTTGTGTGACCAAACCGTTTAGGAAGAGAAGACGTATGATTTGCGTTAAAGTTGATAAAAAGTCTCGCGCAAACTGAGGCAGACGCCGAGATCTATAAACGTTACTTAGTTCGTACTTTGTTTGGCTAAGCGTTATTCCTGTCACTTTCACACAATTGTCAAATTCCAAGTGAAAGATAGAAACGCCAAAGAACGTACTAAGTGACGTTTATAGATCTCGGCCTGAGATCTATAGAGCGAACTGTCTTTACTCAAGTACGTTACCGTTCCATACGAAAATGAACCTTATTTTTATGAAATTAATGTGTGTATTCCTACGCGACTGTGATGGAGCGTTTTATACGAATATGAACATTAACTGTATAAGAGCAAAGTTTATTTTCGTATGAAACGCTACAGTACTTAGCTTGAGTAGAGTACAAATTCGCCGTATAGATGTCAGCCTAAGTGCCCACCCCTTAAGTACTAACTAATGGATTTATGTTTAAATGTGTGAGGAATTTTACCAGATACACGTGTTTGACTAAATTCGCGTAAAATTAAAAAGTATCGCACAAATTATTTACGAACAAATATTTTTTATTTATGTTTGTAAAATTGTAGACAGTTTTTTTTGACAAGTTTACTGTTCACGGCATTTTCTTTTTAATGACCAACAACCAACCAACCAACTTTGGAAAAAGCTACTAATATTTAACTAGATAACTAACACAAAGTGCAACGTTCGACGGGTCACCTTGCTACACGCACGCACACGCCGGCAGAATAGTCGACATCGGCTCAGTTGTCAAAAAAAAAGATAAACTTTGGAAAACTTTTTTAACGTACTCCTATGAACATTTGCGCCCGAAAGGCCGATTTCGATTGATCTTTAGGTATCCTAGACTCGAAGATCAATGTATTTTTATCCAATTACTTCAAAAATTTTGGTTGAATATAGGGTGAATCTTATTTCAAGTCAGTTTTCATATATTCTGAACTAAAGTTGACCCCATGGATCGTTTTAACGTTTTCGTCCATGACCCACTCGTCATTTTTTTATTTTCAAACCCGCGTATGTCTGGTAAAATTTAAAGTTAGAGTAAATTAAAATTGTCGTAAGTAAAGCTGTGATCAGATTAGGAGGTTGTGATGGGTAAGTGTGGGTTTACAAGGATTTTTTAATAAAAAAATATGCTTTTTATTTTGTAAGGTTAGTAACTTAGCGCGAGTACCGAATTTTTGCTTTAATGTAACGAACAAGATTTCTTATTCCTGCCAGCTTGAACGAATGTTCGATCGTGCAGCCGACGTTCACACCGACCGTACTCTTCTGAAGGCGACCGCGAGTGCAAACCGTAGCGTCGCCCAATCGCAATGACAGACCGCCTGTGGTGGTCACTACGTCTCCGTCAGGGGGCGCCGCAGTCGGGTTATGGGCATGGCCATTAAAGTCCCGTGGTAAAATACGGTGCCCGTCAATACGGGCACGTTTGTTGGGGGGGGGGGCATGTAGGCCTGGCCTGAGGCAAAGTGCGTCGCTAGCGCAACTTGTCTATGTATTACAGCCCGCAGCGACACTGCTGGTTTTTGAACTCTATAAAAACATTTCCTTAAATAGATGGCGATATTGTCGCCTGTTACTGTTTTCCGCTGCGGTTTGCGATTGCGGTCGCCTTCGGAAAAGCCCTTTAAGGTAAGCGTCCACATCTCCATATCGTACGAATCGGACGGATCGTATCAAACGAATTTTAGTATTCTTTGTATAGGAAGTCATACGCGTGCACCCACTGATCCGTATTGTACGGACTGCACGCATTGGCCCGTCAGTCATGGATATATGTTTGATACGATCCGTCCGATGCGTACGATGCAGAATTGTGGACGCTTACCTTAAGAGCCATACTTCACCGGGACTCCATGGCGGTGCAGCCAGATCGCGTCATTAACAAATTGCATGGTTGGCTGCGTAACCAAACAAGACGCCAGGTGAGCCACCCACTATATAGCTGTATACATTTAATTAGGAGTGCGATCTGATGACTTCGCCAAGGCATGGCGTCCCGGTGAGGTATGGCTCTTAGTGTCCAGTTTGATGTGGGTAGTCAAAAATAACTCACTTTGTACTCGTTGGTACTGTGTGACAGGCGGACACACTCGATCGTGACAGATGCCTCATTGCCTGTTCTTTCCAATAACAATTTAGGATCGCTCCAGTGAGCCTAGGTCGACTTTTTATACCTATTCGATCGTGTTAACGTTATCTTCAATTTACGATCAGAAATGTGTGGTACATACCATCAAACTGATCATTATTCGCGATTATGATGGGGATCGTCTCGCTGCATATGGAATAATTGTTTCCCATTTTTGTCACCAGACGGCGCTATTCAGTCAGTACAAATTGAAGTTTACGTTAACGCGGTCGAATCCAGTATAAAAACTTGCACTAGACACTTGTCGAAATTGGATTAGGATTTGATAATTTTTATGATATTGACTACGACAATTTTTTTGTTATTTTTATACTGAAGCCAATTGCGATCATAAACTCACCTTTAAAGGCTCGAAATGTTTAATAAAATACTTAATCATTATATTAATAATAGTTTAAACTAATTTAATTCTAGTGACTGAGTATTTACATACGGTAATTTTAATATTACTTTAACTGGTTTTTTTTTACAATTATGGTGACTACTTCTACATCCAATTTCGATACGACATTGCTTTCCGATTAACATTACTGAATTTGTTAGATTATATTGTAAATTAAGTTTTCCATCCTGTAATATTGTGTCATAACTATTTGTGGTGACGTAACTGATATAAATTGAAACGAAATGTATTTTATTTGTTTTATTTTGTAACCCTTTACACTACTCGATTTTACTGCCGAAAACAGAACACAAATTCTATGAAAAGTGATATAAAATAAATCCTTATAAGATCGCCTGTCGAAGTTGACCTTTTGATGTAAGTATTAATAAATAACGGACGCTTATTTACGCAACATAAATTGGTTACTACGTCCGTGGATGGTCAATAAGTTCAAGCAACTTCCTAATTTTTTAGATTTTTTGCGTAAGTATAAATTCAGGGAAATTAATTCTTATTGCATATTCAAATGACAACTGCCGCGTTTGGATCGTGGATGGGTGACTATCTTTACATACCGAGACTCCTCTGTGCCTCTTGGTCCCGGCTGTCTTTCGTGGATCTTTGACAGTTGTTACGGGTCGTCAGAAGCCCGAAAGTCTGACAACCAGTCTCACCAAGGGGTATCGTATTACCCAGTTTCTGGGTTGTGGACGTCAGATAGGCAGTCTCTTCATGTTAAATACTGGTATTCAGCTGCAACCGGTTAGAATGGAAGCCGACCCCAAAATAGTTGGAAAACGGCTAGGCAGATTGATCTAAGATCCATACAAGACATCGTTGACTTGATATGATTATCCAGAAAGTTTTTTGAACTGAACCGACTATCCACAAGGTGTCTATATCCACCAGATTAAACTGAATAAGCTATCCACCAGATACAAACACCCGTCACATAAGATACTATTCAAACTAGCAGCCTGTGTGACGTCACATATTGCCTTTGGGTGCATTATGTCTAATTCGCAAAATATCCAACTGACCAATTCTTAATTGGACCCATTTTTGCAAACGAGCACCAACCCACAGCAGGTTTGCTGTGGGTTGGTTCTTGTTTGCAAAAATGGGTTCAATTGGTCCAGTTCGCAATTAGTCCAATTTGCAATTCCCGCGTCCTTGATTACGAGAGGCGTTTATTGACAGGACCCCCACGTGAGATTGTGTGAGATTCGGCTCGAAGTAAAAATGCATTTAACATAAAATCAACTCGTTTATTAGAAAAAAAGTCACAAATCTTTATAGATAATTTGGGATATTGCTATTTAGTGATATTTTTTTTCTTAATTAAAAAGTCACGTAATGTAGTAATGTCAGTCATATGTAGTTTGTTTATGGAATCAACCTAAATATGGATACCTAGTACCTATCCATACATATAATAAAATCGTAGCGAAGTCAAAAAGTCGAAGTACTTGCTGGGCCTTAACAGGGTCATGTACTCTAAGTTTTAGCCTAGCCTGTAACTGAGTGTACATTATGCAATAATAAATAAAACTATACATTGAATATTTTAGAAAAAAAAGTAATTGCTATGAGGTCTGGGATCGATTCTAATGCCGAAAAAATAGTTTTTAGAATTTTTGTGTTTGTCTGTATTAGTTCGAACATCACGCAAATTCTACTGGACAGATTTTGTTCAAATTTTTGCATAGATATTCCCTATACTTATGTCTGGTCAAACTGTAGGGTATAAACTATCACGCTATTTGCTATGGAGGATGAGTAATATTACTTACATTATGTTTGTATTTTTCTCCACAAATTGTAAAAGGATGCGCCAAAAGGTTAGATCTTATAGATAGTTACCGATTAAAGTTTTTAAATGATTATCATCACGTCTACACCAGTTCTTAGTTCATAGAAATAAGCAGTGAATCATGAAATATATCGGAACGGCTATTTTAGCTAACTTTCAACAAAAGCGGGCGGCCCTGCGGAGGAGCCCGAGGCAGCGGCAGCAGCGAACGCCCCCTGGCGTCTACCAGCGGCGCGTCGCCTTGCCGCCTGGGGCAAGCGATCGCCAACATCGAACCTCACTATTATCTGCATAAAATAGTTTCATCGATATCGATAAGTTTATTGATTTATATACGTTGCGCATCCCTATCTATGACAGTTCTTCATTCAAGGACATGATTATCAAGTTTGACAGTACTACTTAGAATTTTCATGTTGGTAGCTATGTTTTTTTATGTGGTTGGCTAAAGAAGGTCACAAATCCTCACAAACTGAATGTTCTAAGTTCCGCCTCTTAAAGAAAAGGTCTGCTGTCTCAGCGTTGCGTAAGAATCTATTGAGACGGCCTGAAAAGAGTACTACCTGGAATGACTTCGGGGACGCCTTGACCAGCACAAAAAAACTAGCTTAATTTTAGACTTTACACAGATTTTGAGACCAGGTTTGTCCTAGCGATTTTAAAATCTGTGTAGATCTTCTGGAATCGCTGCCACACTGCTTTCTCGTGACAAAACAGCGCACGCCATCCATGTTTAAGATTCTCATCGATTTAGAGAGCAACGAAACGCTGTTTGTAGGGTGTCACACTGGTCAAGCAACAGTAACAAGGGGTGCGTGCTTAGGGTTTGCGCTTCATCGTATGGGATGGATGCATTAGCAAATAAGAAAGCAGTGGAAGCTGTAAACAGAACCCTGCAGGACATCCGCAGGAACCAAGACATGATGGGTGGTGTCACAATTCTGTCTGACGAGGTGGATGCTTCGTTAAAAAGGTCGACTCGATAGTCGAAAGTTCAAAGACTGCGCTTGACCATCCACATGCGAGCTCGGCAATCGGGAATTCAGATGCTCAAGAAACCTCTGATGTTTTTCTAAAAGTTGGGAAAGGCACTCTACCAGAGGAGTCGGCCAGGTGGCCCTACCAGACACTCTTGGTAGAGTAGTTCCCACTTTAGAAGATTGATTCGTCGGGTGTACGGAGACATCAGTCGAATAGCCTATCAAGAGAATTGGCGGAATTGGGCGTGTTTCCATTTTAACGCCGAAAATGATCAAGCTGAAGCGATCAACCACAGTATTCTCTCACAAACTGAAGTGAGCGAAGTTATATACACTTCCATTAATACTGATGTGGAGGAAGAAAATGCCACACATTACCCCGTAGAATTTCTGAATGCGCTAATGGCAAGTGGACTTCCGGCGCACATCATCCAGCTGAAGGTTGGTGCCCCGATTATGCTCCTTCGGAACTTAACTCCGCCGAAGCTGTGTAACGGAACCCGGCTCAAAGTCGTATCTTTGCAGAGAAACGTCATCAAGGCGGTTTAATTCTAACAGGTTGTGGCATTGGCGAGACAGTGTTTACATCGCGTATACGATATTTATGACATACGATGTTTATGAGCGTATGCTTTGCGATGATTATCAATAAGTCACAGGGGCCGGCACTAAAGGCCGAAGACTGCGGGTGTCGACCTCAGGACAAGCTGCTTCTCACACGGACAACTGTACGTCGCTTGCTCCCGAGTCACCAGTCGTGACTCTTTGTATATTTTGGCTGCTGAGAACAAAACTACAAACGTAATACTTATACAGAGAAGTTTAATAAAAATTTAGCTATTATTGTAGTATATTGTGGTACGAATTACGACTTCCATGCGAACGAAGTTGTGGGCAAAAGCTAGTCTAACCCGAAGCACAATGATGACAACAACACTTAAACAATGTAAGACGAAGAAATCTTTGTGAAAAGCTCTTAAGACTAAAGTTTACCATTTTGCAGTTCGATCAAATACCTATTTTTTGTACTTTTTATCAAATGTGATGTCTCTTAATTATTTTTTATTTCCCACAGTTTTGATTATAGAATCCTGAAGGCGTGTATCACAATATTTGGCTTCTTTCCGGAGTTTATAAAGAAAATGATACAGATTTGGACTTTTCGAAATACGTCCGTTGACGAAACGTATCGTAATATTATCCAAGTCCGTAAACTACTTTTTTTTAATGTCTTGAATTGTCATACTGCGATGCACAATAATCTCTATGTATGAGAGAGATTTAAGAGAAGTAAAATTCCTTAAAAGGATATCTATAGGAACCTTTCACGACTATATTTTGAATTGGTCAATTTGCGAACTGGACCATTTGCGATTTGGACGTTGTGAGAATTGGACATTTTGAGCCCACTGGACATTTTGTACTCTTATTTCACATGTTGGAAGTTTGTTTAGCGAACATGTTACAAAGTCCCGACGCAGCTTAAGGTTGATCTGTGCCCAACTGTTGCTTGCATTGACTTGAGTAAAACGTTGCTTCTATGATTTTATTTTTATTTTATTTATTAGGGACAAAAAACAGTTACATGTTAAGGTGATACAATAAGATTCTTAAGATAAATAGTTAAACATATAACCCACACTACTGTCCACGGATTAATCAAATAAGTGAAAAACGGAAGCTGATTTTAAGAATATTGTTCTAAGTTATTTGAATCAATTTAAAGTTTTGATATGATATGTTCAATATATGGTTTTTGTGCATAAATATGGCGGACGATGGTTTAGGCAGTGCACCTACAGTACACCCACATTTCGCCTGTTATGTTTAAGTCCCATGTTATTAGGGGGCGAGCCTATTACCTACCAAAATTTATAAAAAGTCTTTTTCAGCTGGGTATTAAATATCATACCTTAGGTAAATACCGAAAATAAATTACATTATTTTTAAAATTATTATGCATCACTAAATATTAGTAAAAATAAAATAACACATTATAATTTGTCTATATTTATTTATTTATCGGAACAATTCACTACTTTGTATGATATGAAACCAAACAGTTATTTTGGCATTAAATATCGAAAAATGTCTATTTACTAAAATTGCACATCTAATAATGACTACTACTAAATGTAATACTACTAACTACTATTATTTAATAATTATTAATAACAGACCTATAAAGAACAACGTAGAAGGTAACAATTTAAATCAAGATCACTCAAACTAGAATATCACTGGGTTACCGGAGATAAAAATTATAAATGTGAAGTATAAAAGTAACAAAATAAATAATAATATCTATTACTAATAATATTATAGTGTGTTTAGATTTTGAATCATTTATGAAGAAATTATCAAAGCCGATACTTATTGCAGATGTATTTATTTTTTTCACAATATTTTTGTATCTTTTAGTAGGTACTTATACAAATATATGGAGCTAAATGGCCCATTAACTCTGTGAAACCAAAAACTGTAAATTTGCCAGCGAATTTAATTAAATGTAAGTATTGAATATTATGTTGTCTGAATGTGAGAACATAAATCTAAATATCGACTTTTATAAGATTTTGTCATTTTTGTTTTTTCAGGTATAAAACAATAACTACCTACTTATGTAGGTAAGTATATTCGTTGTTTTAGTCAACTAAAAAGTTAATGAACTATAGACAATATCTATAGGTAGATAACACATAAAACAATAGAGCTCCTGTATTCGTATTATTCGGCAAGAATACTATGTTGTACCAAGGACTTGCTTAGAGCTTATTCTTGTACCTAATGACTACAAAAACGTATGCGAAAAAGAAGTTTTGGGTAGCTACTAACATACATAGTTATTATTATTTTGCCTTTTTTATTGTTTGGCATAAGAATAGAAAAGGTGTACTAATGATTTATTTATTTTAATAATCGCGTGTTGATTGTTTATACAAGGTCAAATAAAAATAACTAGCGAAACTTTATCGATGAGATGGGTATCACAAGTTTTTTTAGTTATCAACAGTCTAGCCTTTTCCGAATCATGTTGGGGTCGGCTTCCAGTCTAACCGGATGCATTTGTATACCAGTATTTTACATGGAGTGGCTGCCTATCGGACCTCCACAACCAAGTTACTGGGTTAACACGATAGCCACGGGTATGACTGGTTTAATTTCGTCAATTAATTTGATTTCATCTTGTATACTTATTCTAGAAAAATAAATATATTTATTGTCACCTTTAAAAACCTAGGAGCGCTTGTACCATACAATAAGATAATGTAGGGAGACATTTAAATTTTATTTAACAATAATATAATATTTATATTATAAATTGTGGTGTCATGGACATGATTGTTAACACTTAGATTTATGGAGATTGTGTTAAAATATCTAATAATACAGGTGTTTTGAAACGAACAATCTTAAATAAAAACATATTTTTACATTTCCAATTTAATCTAGATAAAAATAATGTACATTCTATTTCTAGAATTGTTTCAAACTTTTTTTTTAAATATCATATATTTTTTATTTATTTTAATAACAGTGTATAAAGTCTAACACCTGTATTTTATAAAACACTTAAGTAAGTAATATTTTTTATATTAAATCTATCAACAAACTATACATGTAATATTTTGTAACATACATAATATTTAACTTAATATATTATTCTTAATAACTTATCACAATATTTTGTGACCAACTTAAATAAATATTTTACAGCTTGGAAGACATTTATGATTTTGTTGTTTCTTTCGTACGCTACACGTAGGTACGATCATTTATTATCTAAAATGTATTATGCCAATAAAATATTAACTTAATATACTTATAATAATAACTTATATTTTATGAATGATCAATAAGAAATCATATTTACAACTTGTTGGATTTTTTTAATGGTAGGGAGTCATATTTAATATTTTAAGACTATGCAAAATTCTTTATCTTTTTTATAATAAATTTATCCTGAATTTATAAACTGGACTTTCAAACTTAGTTGCTTCGGAATTCTATTTGAAATATAATTTCTTAAAGCTCAAGTGTCTCTTATTCTAATTTCAGCAACTTCCTGTAGAAGCTCCGGGGCCAACAACAAAGTCAATAAAATATAAGATTTATACTGCTTCTAAACAATTTAGTATTTAATTAATAATAAAAAAAAATATATCATATACTCTGCACTTTATAAGTATTTTTTAAATTTATAATTTATAGTTTCATTTGTAGTTTGGTGATTTTTTTTCAACATCCTTAAAATCGTTTTAGAGAAAATTCTGAAAATGATGGCTATGTATGGATATGACGGGTAATCGTTTGCCCATAAAAATATTACGCTCGTTGCTTTAAGCCATTTTAAATTATTTATCTAAATTAGCTACATCAAGAACTTCCAGACGATTGAACTCAAATATAAGTTCAATATTTCAGCAACATTGAGCATTCGCTTAAAAATTGAGCACAATAATAAAATCGAGACATTTTTTTTTCACATTTTAGTGATTCCGTCAAGCCAAATTTAAAATTAAATAAAATTCTACTGGCCTGTGACATTCACACGTAAAAATATTATATTACTAACTAAATAATGTAAGTGTAAAACTAGAAGCTTTTAGAATGCTAAGTCAAATTTGGCTTGACTCATGTTTTAGTTAGTGATCACTCTGACACAAAACAATACATATACCTATCTATGTGAATGAGCAATGAATTGCACAAATGAGCAGCTCAGTTTAAAACATACTTATTTCTATAACTTCGAGGCAATAATTAATTTATAATAACTTCAAATTATTAAACATTGCCATTACATTGAAACAGTTATTTTTAAAACAAGAACTGCTCACAAGGCTGTAGATATAAGGGTTATTCTTAAAAATTATGGCATATTTCTGGTTTCGAATAACTACTATAATTACTACTACTAATTGAGCGTCGACTTATTCTAAGTAAACATTAACTCAATAACATATATTTGGTTTAATTTCTACAAACATAATGTAACAGCACCTTTATATCACTGTGGTACATGCATTCGTTGTCGAGGTCGACACAGTAAGCAGACACAAACAGAAAAAAAACAAAATCTTCGTATACCTAAGCAATTCATGAAAATGTCATTTAATATGTCAAAAAAAATAAGAATTATTGCAAAATAAATATATAAAAAAATGTCCTAAAACACCTACATAAGAGGAATAAGAAATTTAAATGAACTTTTGTAAATAATTTTAAAATTCAATATAACTTTTATGTGAACCACATTACATCGAGAGAAATCTTGCGAGACATCAAAAATATGTCGAGGTTTTTAAGCACCAGTAGTAAAGAGAGTAGGCAGTAATTAGATATCCTGCCCTCCTTTTCTTTTAAATGGAGAACGTTTTCTGCTTGTATTTGTCTACTGCGTTTATGAGATAAGCAATAAATATCAGATAGATCTTGTAGCTATGAAGAGGAACTTTCCTAGTGTGATTTTGGCTTTTTTATAGTATTTTTTTTACGAATGCCATGCAGTAAAGCATTGTTTTTTAATATACTATAACATAACTTACTAAATGTTATATCTTTTACTAATTATAAGTACTAAAAACATAAAAATATAATTCAATATTTTTTTTGTAAATTATTTAAGATTCGCTAAAATATCTGAAAGATCAACAAATAAAGTAGATCAATAACATAATGGCAACACATTTAATGTTATGTGTGCACGTGTAAATATTAATTTTTTTATATTTATATATGTCTATATATAAATTATTTTAGAAATATCATTCTAGATAAATTTTGAGCCATTTCATTCGTTTTTGACAAGTGATGTTAGGAATTCCAAAAGCATTCGAAATACTTGTTTGTACAATAGGGTATGAGTTTCGCTTGTTAACATTTGATATAAAATCACCTTTATAAAAAGGTTTAAAAAAAAAGTGTCCTATAGTGTGTAGGTAAAGTACCTAATGCGTAGAAAAAAATGAGAAAAAAATAAACATTTAAGATTATATTTAGATTAAAATTCAGATATATCAATCGAGCACTGGAACTAACAACTACATATAAGGCAAATGCTATTCCTACAAACAAAACTCATTCATTTAATAA
Source organism: Agrochola lota (assembly GCA_947364205.1). Lineage (NCBI taxonomy): Eukaryota > Metazoa > Arthropoda > Insecta > Lepidoptera > Noctuidae > Agrochola > Agrochola lota. The sequence continues at coordinate 11,168,574 of OX376239.1, read as the reverse complement.
AAATAGACACTAAATTCCGAATACTTTTCTCTAATTTTTAAGAATATATTTATAATTTATATATTAACTTTTATATTTGCCGTTTGAGCAGCGTTCTTCGTTGTGTAGGGTATGGGTCCATGTTAGTTGACCATGAATATCGGCCATTCGGGACACGCGGCTGGAGGCGGGATGGGAATCGGTGACCCTCCCCCCACTGACACCACCTCAGGCATCTGAAATTATTATGGTAGGTGTTAGACCAGACAAAACCAATTGTAAACAGGTAATTGGTTTAATTTTACCTTTTTATTTACAGATTAAATATTAAATTAATAAGCTTTTCATCTACATGTGTTTTGGGGGGGGGAGGGCAAACACGGCTTACTTTAATTCCCATGCCCGTTCCTTGTATCAGTCATTATGGCCCCCATTTCCTGTATCGGTCGTCGGCTTACGTTGAAACTCACCATCGTCTGGGGGTGATGCGGGGGGTGGTAGTAATGCGCGGGGGACACGGGTGGCGTGGGGTAGCCCCAGTAGACCAGCGGCGGGGGTGGCAGCGTCGGGCCCATTGCGGGGTAGTAGTACGTCATGGGACCTGCCGTATACATAAAGATGGTGTTAGGGACGTGCGGGTGACGTGTGGAAGGTTCAGTGTCGGTGGAGGTTGGGCATGAGCGGCTTTATGTATTTCTGGAATAAATTGGGTTAAAAGTCAACAACAAAAGTCGATTAACACTATGTTACAAATCATCTAAATTGTTACAGAATGATTCGATACATTGCTTTTATGCATTTCATGTAATAGCTAAGAGTCTATACTCTTAAATGTTGATACCAATGAGAACGGATTTTTGATGAATATTTTGCTCAATAAAAAACATTTAAAAAACTGAAGTGTTAATCGACTTTTGTTGCGGACCGTACCTAGTAAGCTAAAGTTTTAGATTCAGCGGGACTACATAGACGAAAAATTATTTTATAAAATTGGGACATAAAAAGTGTAGAATATGTAATTGTTAGAAAACATACCTAAGCCACACATGCCCTAACTACATTTCAATTTATTAAACGGTTTGCTCACTGCAATCTACAACAAACATTCTACTATGTAAATAAAAATAATAAAACTAAATTAGGTCAATGTTCTCGTAGCAATACAGTGAGCAAAAAGCTTAGGGACATGACGTAATAATCGACACTCCACGGGCTCCACCAGCCATCTGTGAATGGTATCAAATACATCACATTTATCTACAAATTGCGAAGAATCTCGTCTAAAACAAGATTGGAGAATTAATCAGAAATATTTTTGTCGCTAGTTCATAAATAAGTCATGCATTTGTTAGTCACATTGTATGATATACCTACTTCTTGATACTTGAATAATGTACTAGGTTTATGTTTTTTCAAATTCATTGTGCAGTATTGACGACGTGCAGAAAGTAAATATAACTGTAAATGTTATGTGTAGTGAACAACATAAGAATTATTTCTTCACGTCGCATAAAAATACACCGTGACATTTTAGACGTCTCACAAAAGCACCCCACTTCATGTATCCAATGACTACTAAATATTAATTTAAAAAAAAAGATATATTGTAACATTTTTTTAATTGCTCCTAGAGGCATTTTATGTCGGGTACATTGCGTGGCCCTTTTTAAGATGACTAAAATGTCACTATGTGTATAATTTTTTTTAATGAATGTTTAGTAGTCATGGGATACATGAAGTGGGCTGCTTTTGTAGGACGACTAAAATGTCACGGTGTATATATATGTACCAATATTATATTTTATCCCATTAAATTTTACCCACTTATACGCCTAATATGAAAGTCCCATACATGTATATTATTGTGATACTAAGTTAATACTAAAATGCTTAGCGATTATAGAACGAATTATAAATTCGGAGGTAAAGCTAAGCATTTTGTGCTTTGTGACGTCATACGATACGGATAGGGACGTACACAGTTTATGTATGTTAGATTTGCTGTGGATATTTGGCGAAAAGTTTTATAAAAATGTGACTATATATAATTCCGTTTTTTAAAAATATATGTAGATACTACAATCAACCACTGATCCCAAACCAATAACAATCGATGTCCAAAAGCCAAATATTCTACAAACCGAGGCCGAATATTCGACAAACCGAGGCCGAATATCCGTAACTTTCGGCGAATACCCACAGAAGTCTTAAGTATGTAATTATTAAGAACAAGATGAACAACTCACCGGATCTCTGAACGCATTAACATTTCACCAAAGCAGTGCGCACTTACACCAATACTCTGTAATGTTACACACGTCGTTGATGCCGCCAACCACCAAGCCAGTCTGCGGACTTTACCAAACTTATGCACGCCTAGTAACCCTAGTACTTTTAGCACCACTAGTTTGCGACCTCAATTGGAAAGGGTATTACTAAAAATGAGTGAGGGAAGAGAGAGTGCATCTGTGTCTGCGCACCGACTTGTGCACTTTATTATCTCCCGCGCCAGTCTAGTCTCCGCCGAGATTGGTCGCTATGGCCGAGATTCGGTCCGGGGGACAATTATTATTATTACCAAAAAATTGTTTTATTGAGCAAAAAAAAATAGCAATATTCACGACTTTACAAAAATTATTCTCATTTCAAATAAAAAAACAAAAAAATATGATTATAAATTAAATTTAATAAAATATATATTTTAAAATTTTGGAATATATTTTTATATTTTTTTAAATATGTTTATGTATTTTAGAAATAATTATATTTTAGTTTTATAGTTTCGATTTGTAATTTATATTTATTGAAATAGTTTCATGGCAATGCCTAATTATAAGAAGTTTTTCAATGCGGGGATTAATTCTGAACTTTCCTCAATGTTCATTTTGTCAAAAAAAAAACAAAGGATTAAAGGAAATATCGCGCAATTGAGGTCACAATATAAATGCGATAAATCAAGAGTAAGATAGAGCTTATTTCATGTGATCCCACAACAAATGATAGATAGATATACTTACGCCGCTTCATGTTAAACACACTGCCAAGTCTGTGTGCCCACTATTCGACCCAGCCTCTAGTGGTACACCTTATACCCAATGGACCTATCTCTAGTCAAGCACAAAACATTTTTTCTACAACACACTAAGCTTTGAAGTCCCTTGGACATTTAAATTTTTAATTCTGTCACCGGTCCATGCATTTTTAAAGCGAAACAATGTAGAACAATGTTGTTTTATACTTTGGGGCATAGCGGCTAAATATTGGGTTTTAGAAAAGGTAATTTGTCTAAAAATTAATATTTTAATTGAAAGATATATTTACAGAGCTAGATAAGCTAATAGTCTGTAAGCACTCTATGTATAGTCGAGAAAAGGAGATTTCAAGCTGTTCGAAAATGTCTACTTAATGAGTCATTATTACCACAAAAGCGAAAGGTAAAAATTTATAATATAATTTCGTTAAAATGAAGGTTTCTAAAAAATAACTTTGTATTATGCGATATAAAAATCGCTTTAAAGAAAAAAATTAACTATATTTTAGTTCATACTACATAACCATATTTTATTCCGACTATGCCCCAATAATTAATATCATGAAGCCTGTGCTTACTGTGCTCGTTATTACGACCTCATTTGTGCCCCATGGGTTTTTACAAAGTCCATTTATCGTACTAGACATAAAGGGACGTTAGAAGCATTAGGAGGGGCATGATTGTGCTATATATCTGTTATTTTGTGAAGGAAAAGTTATACTAAAGGTAAAAGGAATGTGCGTATCGACGCAGGTGAGATTATAAAGAGTGTATTTTAAAACATTTAAATTAAATTGTGCAGCCTGTTCATGTTTTTGATGGTCGAATAATCATCGTAACGAACCCATGTTTCTTTTTCAATTTCTACTGTCAGGAGTTTGACAGATAGCGTGTGCGTTGTCATGGCGCGACCACTTTGAATAGAAACTAAAAGGTGTGTAACATTTCCTTGTTTTTTTCGTATAAGTAATATATGTATAAATAATACTTACCTAATTCTTTTGCCCACTCACCCGGAAGTATGTTAGTAAAACATAAAAGGACGATACTTTACTGTAGCGGAGACAGATCAAGCGGTCGAGTGTTAGTGTAACCCTTCCTTCACGAGTACCTCTTGCTATCTACGCGACGAAGCCTTGGATAGACTTGGACTATGAAGCTGATTATCCATTTTTATCTCATACAAATATAAGTTTGGAAATCGTAATTTATAAGACAGTTTTATTCTGGGTTAATCAGTGTCTAAAATGTAGATATAATAAAATAAATTAGTTAATACCTCATACTCAGATTAAAACTTGTGAAATCAAAGTAAATTGATCAAGCTAATAGAAAAATCAGATCCATTCCATACCCGACCTTAGAAATAGTACATATAAGAGACAATAGCACAACCACAAACCAGAGAAACTCGCAATTATCATCTAACATGTAAATTAACCTTTTATTTGTAATCGCAATACACTATATTTATCCAACTATAATTATAATTTAAAAAAACCATCATGATACTAACAGGATGAGACAAAAAAACTCTGTAAAACGGAAAAAAAACTTAGTTCTATTAATAAAACTACATTTTGATATGAATTTCCGGCTTCATAGTGAAAATTTCGTGTAAGCGCATCGATAAAGTTTCTTTGTTTGCAAAATAATAATGATTTCAACTGTAATCGAAACGCTTTGGCAGTTTATGTTGTGACCCGTGACGTAATTCTATATTATAATGAACAGAAAATATCCGATATCCTCACACCACGTCCCCCAGTCACTACACAGAATATTTTAATAAAATTTAGTGCAAAATATGAAAAATTAAATAATTTTGTATCACTCGCAATTTTTTTCCTTATAACTGGTAATAAATCATGTAATTTATATAAATGCATGTTCCTTCAATAAAATATGCAAATGCACTAAAAATCATCAAAATAAGTACCTTAAAAAACGAATTTAATTTTAACTCCATAACGAGATAAAAGTAAAGCGTAGAATCTTTAAGATAGCAAGAGAAGAGAAAGCTGTGATTAAAGAGTAGCGTGTTAATGACTGGAGGAGACAGGACCCTTACCAAGACTGAATATATGAACTTTTCCTTATGATACTATGTAGAATTCATTTAAAGTTACTCTACAAGTTATGGAAGCACAATACATAGATGTAGCTTAAGAAAAATATCGTATCGTCACTTAGCGCCATATTAGTAACTTGATACAAATGCATTTAATGCTAATATATTTCAAGTGACCCTTTTCGAACCATAGTACCAAGATAAAGTTACAACCGTGTACATAATTTCATGAAACAGTCACATTAAGTTCCGTAAACGAAACTCATTTGTATCCGGCAGCGATGTGCTTTGGAAAACTATGGAAGCTCAAATATCGGATTATATTTTGTCAACCCGAGCCATGCAACCCTTTTCCTTAAAAATAAGCGGTTCATGCTACACCCTTTAATTTTAATTTGAAAAACGACATATATATTTTGGATTTTAATACGAAAATACGTGTGCAACACTTACCGTTTGTCTGATGGGTTTCATGCACATTTTCCATAACACAACCCGACGGATACACCATAATACAAAAGTTTTGTATAACCATTAATAAACACAATATTGCATTGTAAAATAGACTAAATTGTTACTTTGGCAACATGGTTATTCACCGGACAAGTCCACTAGATTTATTTACTCTCTAAAAAGTATGTCCACTCTGCCACATTGCCAAAATGACAAAATGTAAATAAATTTAGAAATGACAGAACAAAGATTAGCCATTACACCGTGTACTTGTGACTAAAGCCCCATACCTATATTTGTGATTATTGAGACAATGGCGACACCATATAAAATGACGTTAACTTTAAGTATAAATTGTTCCATGTACAAGTCACCCGATTTGGTTTATACTCCCTAATCAAACTCAGTACGGGGACGTGCTAAACTGACGCACACCATTTTTGAGATTTCTTGTTTTAGGGATGATGTTACTGTCTCTTATTCAGCCAAAATTATGTCTTAATTTTGACATTTAAGTTAAAATTCGAGAATATAAACCAAAGATATAGCAATAAATTATAATTTTTAATGTAGACTATAACTATGTGGTGTGAGGTACAGACGATGGGGTTAAGCTAGGTGGTATAACCATGGATTAGGTGATATAATATTGAATAATATTTTTGGACTGTTCATGGGAGAGGGTAGGGATTTCATGGGATTATGCGGCCGTCCCATTATAAACGTAGCTATTAAGTTAGAATTTTAAATCAATCGTTTAAAAAATGATTTTAGTTAATTTAAAAAATGATATAATTAATAATTATATCTAATGGAAGATTTGTTTATAATTTAACGAGAAATATTTTTTTCTGAAATTATTGATTGACGATTACGAAAATAAATACCTAATACAATATTATTTTTGATGAAGATTTAATTTAAAACACATCCGAACCGTACCGTATCCGTTCCGTTCCGTTCGTACCTTCATACGGATCGTTAATAAACGGATTAAAAAATATTATATATAAAGCCGATAAAACTCATGGAAAAATCCAGCATATGATTACGTACCAAAAAAAACACTAAATAATAAAAATAAAAAAATGTAAACTAAGCACAAAGTGTACACACATATTGTACTTAAACAAAAAAAAAAACAAAACTTTAAGTATCTTAAGTTTTATAGAACCTACAAATAAATGTCGTGAAGCAAATGTACTGTATGGGCGGAGCATGACATTTTGGAAATGTTATGATTTTTTATTATGTCTTTAGTTTATAATTTTGGAATGTATAAATAACCTACTATAGAATTGAAATGCATAGTCCTAGGATTGCCTGGAGACAGCGGGGAAAACAGTCAGTAATTTGAGTACCTACGCAAGTATTTTTTCCAAATAATAATAATTTAATCACGAAATAATACGTGTTTAATGAAATACACAAGCTTCTTACGACAATAAGTACCTAACACTTTCTCAGACTTAAGATCAGCCTTCAAGAAATTGGCAAAACATTGTCTTTTCATAATGGAATGTTTAATATTTAAAAATCACAACGACATCTAATCACACAGTTGGGGCTGCCATATGGAAGGTAATTTATGAAAGGATCTTTATTTCTCTTGGTAGTGAAAAAAAACCCTTGTAATTCTAGAAAGAAAACGTATTTTTTTTAAAATTCTGGTTTGATTGGTTTTCTAATAAGATTCCTGACAAATGAGTAGGATAAAACAACTAAGTAAATCTGTTATTTTTCATTTATGGCAAGCCCCATCTTAAAACGTAAAATAAATCATACAACTACTTGTCATTGATTAACAACCTCTGGTTCACTTAATGATAATTAAACATATGAAAATGAGAGTTCAACAATATTTAAAGTCAAGTAATAAATTCAACAAGTATTTTAAGTAAGTACTTAACCTATCAATATCGAGCTGCTAAATAACTGCCTTTAAAAGAGTTTACACTTATTTTTGTAGTAAATTCATGTTTATTAACTAAAATATCGTAAAAATAGCGAAGGCACTTCACACTCTTGAGCTTACCGTCAAAATGTCATTTTGTCTACCCTGTTTCTTGCCGAGTTAACGCCAAATATAACGCGGCCTTAACTTTTAGGCCAATATTGGACCAAACATCAGCAAAAAATATGTCCAACAAATCCATTAAAGTAGCAAATAATCCAGCTTTGAACCTTTTCTTGCGTAGACCGGTTGGCCGACCAACAAGCTCACATTTTATTCTGCAACAGACAGAACGTTGCCTACTATCCGATTTTAACAAACGTCAAATTAAATTTTACGTCAGCGTTGCATCGAGAAACCGAACTTTTCTTCTGCATTTTCCTGACATTTGTGACATGGTCTAGCCATCATAACGCACACATTCACGCGGTTTATCACGCAAAGCAAAAAAAAAAAACAAACGCAAAACTGAGCTTATACGATATAAGCTGCTCTTTTAGGGCGAATTTCATCAATGGAACTGAACGCGATTAACACACCTAAATTGTATTCAAGAGCTATCAGTGACAATACTCAACAACAACGATGACGACGCGTTCAGTTTTATTTGTAAATTAGCCCTTAGTAACAGTAAAAGTATTTCTTATTTTATTTAACCTTTAACCCTCAGGTACTGTTGTTTTAGCAAGTTAGTATTCTTGTACTCAGTAACGTAATGAGTTTGGTGTTAATTATTAGTTTACCGCTTTTAAATCTACTTTATTGATATGCAAACTTATTTATTTATGGAAGTATCAAGCCATTGTAATAACTACAAACTTTGATGTGTATTAGCGGGTATTTTTAACCGTTACGTTTGAAAAGTAATTCTTTAATTTATTATTTTTAATTGTGTTGCAGGTTTATTATGACATATTTCCGAAATATGAAAGTCTCACTATTAACCCACAACTGCAAATACTAAAAAAACAACTTATTTAATCTCTTTTCTTTTTAACAAAGCAGCGTTCAAAACGCAGATTCATTTATTTTAAAGGCACGTCTATTTACTTCTTTATCATTATTTAAATTGTTCAACTTAAACGCCCGGATAATATGGGTAGGTAGGGAACATAGACAGCGTAGGGAACGGTGACGTCATTGACCCTGGCAAGGCAGCAGACAGAGCTGACCCGTACCCTGCCGGCAAGGCTGTGGGCAATGCAGTCGGCAACGTATTATAAGTTGATAGCATAGGACTTGTATTCGCGTAAGAGAAAATAGGTGCTGAAGTCCCATACGAAAAGACTGGTAATGATAAGGCAGGCTGCATTTGCTGGGGCAAATATGGCCTCTTTGCTGGCGTCGCCTCTGTCTGCTGAAACGCTCGTTCGTACGACCGTTTGGTTGGCAGCATTGACTGCTGTTGCAACATCTGCGACATCTGCGACATTTGGGAGATCTGAGACATCTGAGACATTTGGGACATCTGGGACATTTGCGGCAGTTGGTAGGCCTGTGCCGTCGGTTGCTGGGATCGGACGGCCGCGTAGGTGGGGAGCATCGGGAGCAGAGGGGGGCGGAGGGAGGCGAGGAGCAGGTTCTCGTGTTGGCGCGCGAGGAGGCTCTGGTGCGCGATGTGGTGCGCGAGCAGGCGCGGCGCGGGCGCGGGCGGGGGGGACACCAACGTACCGGGGGAGAGCACCTTGGGCGACGTGGCGGGCGTCACGCCGCCGGTCAGCACCAGGTTCATGTCGTCGCCCGAGCACTGGAACACCTGGATTGAGCAGGGTGATTGAGTTACAAATACATATACTGGATGCTCCTCGAAGATGATTTTCTTCCAATGCAAAACGTCTTCAGAAAAAAACTGGACCTTCCAATATCTATAAAGCCGATATAAGACTGTTCACTCGAGTGAAAGTGTTATTTTTGTTTCATTCCACGTTGACACTATCCTGACAAAATTATTTATAGGAAAGAATGTTCTCCTGCTGCTTTCATGCCAATTTTCAATCAGGTGTGCCGAGAGGTCAGATGCCAAAGTGTCGAACTCGAACACTGTTGGATCAGTTCAGGAATGAATTAATTTTTCACTGTTATTCATTTTGTGTTCACACAGTTTCATTTGCAAAAATTACCCAAAAGTGAAACGTCTGATACCGGTTTTATTTTAATTCCCAAATTAATTGTAATATTTTAAAATACCGATATGGAACTGCAAAACAGTGGCTAATTAAATAAAAAACCAGTTGCGCAATTTTAATGATAAAGTTCGGTTCAGTGAACATGTCAGTCTGAAATATCTTTTGAAGAAAACCGATAAAGCTGTTACCTCAATATACCGCTGCTTCTTGCCGAAGGTCATGTAGCGATGATGCTTTTGTTGTGCGGCAAGGAACGCGCTCGCTTCACTGTCCATCTGGATGAAGGCTTCGCCACTGGGGTGACCCTGTTAATGCATGTAGACGAATGTTAATGAAAATATTTTCCACTCAAACAATACTGTCTAATTACAAAACAAGATTCACCTTCAGGTCAGCCAGGTATAAACAATGAAGCCATTTTTAAATTTGGAACTTTATTCCGTCTACGGTGAAGTTCTCAATACAAAACTGACAAACAACAACAAACAACTACTAAGTTGTCAGTTTTGTATTGAGAACTTCACCGTATTTCAATTACAGTTAAGTTCTTATTTCAAAAACTGGCTCGATAGTTTAACATGTCGAAAAGTCTTGGCAGTTGAACTGCTGGCACGATTTTTTATTAGTCCTTTCTCAGTTAGTAGACCATCGGGCCGTAATAACTAATTTACGGCAGTGGACTGTCTCTATTTACACAAGGCTATTATTGGGTTGGCCATGATGCATCGGCCGTACATTTTGTACCAACATCAGTAATAACACTAACCTGAGCGTTGTATACCATGTGAACTCCTTGCACCACTATGTTTTTGGCGAACTCGTCTAAGAATGTCAATATGTGCTCCACCTGCAAATAAATCAATTTCAAAATGAGAACCTTGTCATACTTACTTTTAAGGTGAAAGCGACAGGGAAGCCCCCGAAATTCAAATTTTCTTACGTTTTTTGCAATTTACCGGCCAGTATCACGTTGTATGTTGAACAAAATATGATTGGCCACAGTAACAAATATTTATTTACAGAATTATAAACATTAAAATTATCAATACAACTCTCTAGTTATTTTTCTTTCACTACATTTTTATTAAATAGGGTAATTTAGACTTAGGTTAAAATTTTAATTTCACGGGCTACTCCAGTGCATTCGAAGAATGTTCTGCCCAATTCCTGAATCCAAGTGACGAGTCGAGCGTTCTTCTTACCAATCGACTCACGGGGTCTTTGTTACCTTTTAACTGCATGATTTATTTGTATATCTCATATATTAAATGAACTGTCTTGTGTTCTATATGAGAATAAAATTCTTTAAACCGAAACCGAAAGGAGAATGAGCAAGTTGGTCTACTTACTCAACACCAACAAGCCATACATCAACAAAAAGGAAATTGTTTATACTTTATTTCTTTGTATGACCACAAATGTGTTGTGTGTAACTCATGGAGTTCTTTGTGAAAATGACAAAAATAATAGTAGTGTAGGGTTCCGCTTCCTTTTACTTATAACAGACTTTAGATCTGCTGTATTAAAGTTCGACATCGCCTATAGAGGCATTAGGAGCAGGGTGTAAAGTTCACTCATCCTCTATAGAAAAGGGAGGATCCTCCGACCAGACGGGTGTCTTGTCTGGCGGGCAACTGCCCTTCGTTTTTTTTTTCATCATGTAATACTGCAATTATAATAATATGTAATAAATCACAGGACTATTTTGTTCTTCTTTTATTTTCTCTTTTTCAAATTTCTGCCAGCCCTTAGTACTTTCACACTATTAGTTATTAGTTTGATTAGATATAATCTTTTCAGTAGCATATATGGCGTTAGTGTTGAGTAGGTAGACCAAGGTTCATATATTTTTGCCTATTCTCCTTTGCATTGAAAATAAGTGGTCTACTAAAATATTGAAGGGCATTTTAGCTGCAATTTCTTCTGATAAAACTATCTATGTTAATCTAGGAAGACTATGCCACTAATTGGATTACGATATTTAAAGTACCTACCGAGTAACTGCAGCGAAAAGAAGAAGGGATCCGACTAAACAGCACAAAATGTTTTTGTTAGTGACGAGTTCACTTACTTGCGCCTCATAGGGCAGCCCCCTTAGCCGGACGCAGTCCTTGGCAGTTCCGGAGGTGATGACATGCTGCGGCACGAGCGCCACGGGCAGCAGACCTTCAGCAGGAGCTGGCGCTGTTGATGGCGTGCTCGACTGGCTGGTGCGCGTCTCTAAGGACCGATTTAGGACCTGGGGAGAAGCAAGCTGGTTAGTTGAGGGGTAAGGCGGTGTTAAGAGGAGTTGTTGAATTATGTTTAAATTGTGTTTGGGTACGGCCATATATTTTAGATACCTACAGGGCTTTTTGGTTTTTATTTAAGAGATTCTAAATTTACTGTTCGTTTTGACTGGTTTTCCTTTAAGACATTTCCTTTTCTTTATATATTTTTTGTAGATTCTTCTGAATGATGCAGAATCCACTGAGGGGCACTCGACAAATACTGGATATTATATACGGTTAATGTTATCGGGTATTTCAACTTTATTGTTAACTATACTCTATTTGAAATAAGATTAGACATTTAAACAAACCTTTTTTACAGTCTGTTCAACCGATTCTGACTTCTATACCGTAGGCATAAGGATGGCATTAAAAACAAAAAAGTGGTTACAATACCAACTGTTTACTGCAGCTGCCATTTGTCATGCCACAAACGCAATATAAGTCAAAATCGGTTGAACGGACTGTAAAAAAGGTATAGTTAAATGTCAAATCTTATTTCAAATTGAGTATAGCTGCGCCCCGCGGTTTAAGCCGCATAAGTCTCGACCCCGTGGCAACATCGGGATACAAAGTATCATATGTTCTAATCCAGATCATGGTCTACCCATGTGCCAAATTTCATCCAAATCTGTTCAGCCGTTTTAGCGTGAAAGCGTAACAAACAAACAAATACACTAACTTTCGCATTTATAATCAGTATTAGTTTGATGAATATTTTTAGAGTGTAACTTAACGTTATTGTTTGGTAAAACATGTATACGTTCATTAGGAACATACATTTTGTTATCGTCTACGGAAATTGATATTTACTTACATGAAAAATAATATAAGCATATATTTTTTTTGTAAAATACTGTTGCATCATACTGCAGCAAAAAAATATATGCTTTGCTGAATGAGAGTTAAAACTACTGATAGAGCATTTACAAGGAAAATAATATCACATATCAATTATTATGATCTAAGTATTGCAAAAATACTTATTTGTGATGACTTAGCAAAAGATCAATTTTATTTATGCGGCGAATTATTATGTTGCAATTAATAATATTAATATAAATATTAAGTTGCTTGACGAGAGTTAGGGGCGTGGCACAAAAAAATACTTAGGTAAGGTACCTACTCATTATTAATTATTAGGTACTAGCTTCAATAATAAACTCAAAGTAAAAAGGACAAAGTTCAAATTCCAATGCAACCAAAATTTATTAAGGACCTTATTACTGCAAATAGCACAAAAAAATCTAATTAGACTACAGAACGCTAAATTATAATCTTAAGGAGCACATTCACGATACAATATTTTACGTAAAGCCATTATTAAGTCATTGCAATATATGTAACTATTACCTCATTGTAATACATTAGAAGGATTGCCGAGAGTAGTATAAAACTCACGGCATCATTCTAATTTATTCTTTACTAGCTTTTGCCGGGCCTTCAACTGCGTGGATGTTAGAAATTATCCCACGGGAACTACTACTGGGATTAAAAGTACCCTATGTCCACGTCTATGTACTTTTAATCCAGGTAAACAATGTATTAATTCCTTTCTATTATTTTTTTTAAACCTATCTCTACTGTTTTACGCGGCGCACGCCAGTAAAGCTCCCAGTCCGCATATTTTTTTCCGAAATCTTCAACTAATTGTGCCAATTTACACAAAACCTTAATGAATATACTTAAAAACCTTCTTCATGAATCAGTCCGTCCATTTGCAAAAACCGTATGAAATCCGTTCGGTAGTAATTGAGTTTATCGCGTTCAGACAGACTGACGCGGCGGCAGGGGGTTTGTATTATGTAGTGACAGTGATTACAATGAGGTAGGAGTTAATCGTGAATGTGTTCCTTTACTCGAGTAAGTGGCAATGGAAATCAATTATATAGGTTTCTGAATTTAAGTTTAGAGAAATAAAAAGTAAAAATCGCTATTAAAGTAACAATAAAATACACGTGTATGATGTAATGCCTTGCTCAACGCGTATCAAATTTTTGCATGTGCATCTAACGACTGACGGCCACTTAAACTTAGGTACTTACCAGCAATCTCAAGGGCAGGCTATTACAGACAGAAATATTGATCAAAACAACGATTTTGGAATAATTCACTTATGTTGGCATCCCCAACATTCTATTTAATATAATATTTCGTGTTGCAACACTGTAGGTAGTGTCACTGTCAATTGATATGTCAGTAAAAATAAAGCAAGTTGAATAATCTAATAACGAACACGTGTTTTATTTAACTAAACCTCTTATTTGCAGGAAATACAAAGTTAAACAACTTATGAGGTATGAAGAACAGGGTGTAAATTTCACTTATGTATCACTCATTCGGTATTGTGTTTGGTGGGTCTGTCGATTGATGTAGGGACTTTGTATTTGTGTATGCTAGTCGCGCGATAAACTTCGCTTGCGCGATGCAGGATTTTTCGTGACGTCAGTGGGATGCGTAGTTCGCACGTGGCGTTGTAGGTACCACCACACTCTTATAGGTACAGTCAGTAATTTTAAAGGAAATTGACACTCTACGTCAAATTGCCGTGTCATTTCAAAGATGGACAGTTGTGTATAAAATATCATCATCATCATCTATCTAACCTTTTTCCAACTATATTGGGGTCGGCTTCCAGTCTAACCGGATGCGAATACCATTATTTTACATGGAGCGACTACCTATCTGACCTCCACAACCCAGTGGGTGTGGGCGTATTACCCACAATGGGTAATACGATACCCCTTGGTAAGACTGTTTGTCAGAGTTTCGAGCTTCTGACGACCCGTAACGACTGTCGACTGTCGTAGCGACGTAGAGACTGTCAGATCTACGAATGACAGCCGGGACCAACGGCTTAACGTGCTTTCCGAGGCACGGAGGAGTCTCGGTATGTAAAGATCGATCCTCGGACCAATCGCGGCAGTTGTGATTTGAAGATGCAATAACAATAAATTTCCATGAATTTATACCTATACATAAAAGATCTTAGAAATTAAGTTGCTTGAACTTATTGACCTTCGTAGGTTTTCTAGACAGGTAAATTGCTAAACATTGTCATCGGCCACGGACCAAGAAATGGCATGAGATACAATCAATACCTACAGATGAATAAGCTAACATAAGTATACCTACATGCAAAAATATTCATCTTTCCACTACACAGTCCATATTCAACTTTCCTGTGCGTGTAATAACTTTTTAAGCTATTGGCATACATAAGAGAGTGATGAAAAATAGTTCTCAGCACTACTAGAGTGCGAGTGTATTACTACTCAGCACTACTAGAGTGCGAGTGTATTACTACTCAGCACTACAAGAGTGCGAGTATAATGACTACTCAGCACTACTAGAGTGCGAGTGTAATGACTACTCAGCACTACTAGAGTGTGAGTGTAATGACTACTCAGCACTACTAGAGTGCGAGTGTAATGACTACTCAGCACTACTAGAGTGCGAGTGTAATGACTACTCAGCACTACTAGAGTGCGAGTGTAATGACTACTCAGCACTACTAGAGTGCGAGTGTAATGACTACTCAGCACTACTAGAGTGTGAGTGTAATGACTACTCAGCACTACTAGAGTGCGAGTGTAATGACTACTCAGCACTACTAGAGTGCGAGTGTAATGAATACTCAGCACTACTAGAGTGCGAGTGTAATGACTACTCAGCACTACTAGAGTGTGAGTGTAATGACTACTCAGCACTACTAGAGTGCGAGTGTAATGACTACTCAGCACTACTAGGGTGCGAGTGTAATGAATACTCAGCACTACTAGAGTGCGAGTGTAATGACTACTCAGCACTACTAGAGTGCGAGTGTAATGACTACTCAGCACTACTAGAGTGTGAGTGAATAAATATATAAATCTCATTCTAAATGGTTTGATTGGCCTGAGAGCAGATTTACTGACCAAGCTTTCAGAAACCGTGGTTCATGTCAAAAACCAATTTCGCTGCCACCACAACCTCGTCAAGATATTAAGGCCATCAAAGAAGGCAAGGTCTTTTTCAGACGCCTGCAGTAAACAGCGAAAAAACCTTGACTGCATCATCAGTAATGTTTCAAATCGTCTCGTTTAACATTAAACCACAATTTACGCACAATTGTTTGCGGCTACGACTGTTCTCAGCGATTAGTTTGTAAATAACATAACAGACCGCTCAGAATTGTCGACAATATTTTTGTAGCGAGCACGTAGAATAATTTCTTGATAAATGCAGGTAGGAGTTTGTTTTGAACTGTGCCTGTTAGTGTTAAATCATGGGCGATGAAGCCTTGAACTTAATAAATGTTTGACTGGTAGGTACAGAAGTAGGTATATTAATTTTGACAAATCTTAAATACATTATACAACAAGCTAAGACTATAATTTGTATACTATTTACAAGTATACAAAAAAGGGAAGAGCTCATTGGGTATTACGTATGTAAAAGTGTCTAAAAAGCTGGCAGCAATGTCACATTGGATGGCAATGCTGATTCTTTGGTCTTAAGTATCTCTTTGTTAGGGTTCCTTTCAGATAACAGCCCGAATATGTACGTTATAAGTAAAAAGACCTGATTATGTTCAAAATGGCAGAACAGATTTTAACATAGCTAAGGATTACCCCGCTTAGAACTAGCCTTCGAGTTAAAAAAAAAAACAAAACAAAATACATCGCTGTCGGGGCTTAGAAAAAAAAGGAATATATAAAATGAGATCGTGTAGGCGTTGTTGTCTTTCATGCTGACAGGCAGACTGCCTTTAGCAGTTTCCTAGAAGAGCGGTAGCCACCACATACCGTCTGCAATTTACTTATCGTAAACGTCACTAAAACGTTATTTATGTTAGTAAATTGGTGTGTGGAGCGTTTTTTGACACCGTAAATTCAAACCTCGGTGCCATCATTTTAACATCAGCATCGGTTTCATGACAGCCGTCACTGCGGCCGTTGTGTAGCGGCCATCGCTCTTGTGGCAACCGTAGCATTAACAGCAAGAATAAGTAAGGTGTTAGTACTTTCTGGACCGACCTTTTACTGGGTACTTCGGAATGAATCATAAAACTAAAATCTCAAGCCGGAGTGTTACGCAACTAGTGCGTTATGGCGGAACATTGTAGGTATAACCTACGTCGTCACAATCGCACGATGTGCCACGGTGGCGGCTCCCAATAAATAGCAACACGGCTAAATTCTTGATAACATTATATTTACGCTCACTGCAAGTGAACAAAGCAAATCTTGGGCTGAATATTTTTTTTTTTTCAGTAACAGTACCTGCTTGACTGTAAACTTGCTTTTTCATCTCAAAGAAACCGTGTCACGGTTACGAACATTAATTGCGTGTATATATTTTTTAAGGAGAGTAGTAGTCTCTTTTCGTGCATCGGAAAGCACGGTAAGCCGTTGGTCCCGCCTGTCATTTGCAGATCTTTGACAGTCGTTAAGGGAAGTCAGAAACCCGAAAGTCTGACAACCAGTCTTACCAAGGGTTATCGTGTTACCCAGTAACTGGATTGTGGAGGTCAGATGCAGTCGCTCCATGTAAAATACTAGTGGATAGAAAACATGTAAATACTGGAAGCCAACCTCAACATAATTGGGAAAAGGCTAGGCAGATTGATAGTAAAAGTTACCTGCTGTGTACTTGAATGTAAACTTGAATTTTAATTTCAAAGAAACCGTGTCCCTCGGGAGTCACGCAACCAACATAATTTTAAATGCGTGGATAAATATCTAGAGTGGTAGTGTAGATATAGAGGCAGACATAACTGCACCCTAATTGCGTAAAACACGAACAATCATAATCTGAAACATTTTTGAAGGATATTGCTAATCCATTGCTTCATATGTTTGCAAAATTTGTCTGCTCAACAACGTAAATAGCGCAATGAATGTTGTTGAACTGTCAGAATAAAACCGATTGTGATTGATCGTGTGTTACGTAATTAGGGTGCTGGTCGTTTGGCAAAATAATTAGGAGCGAACGACCATGTTTTTTTTCCTTCGACACGTTTTGGAGCGTAGGACCAATTTTTTTGTACCATCAAACTTAGATGAAATTTGTTCTTGTGTAATTTTATGCCCGTCTGTATGAACCTATACATACTTATACATACATAAACCCACGCCTTCTTCCTATGGGGGTGGGCAGAAACTACAGAACGCCACCTGCTACGATCCTTACATACTTTTTTACGTTCATACATCTGTACCTACCCTAATTGCGTAATACATGATCTATCAGAATCTGAATCGTTTTGAAACAGATCACTAATCCATTGCTTCATAAGTTCGACAAAAAACTGCTCAACAACATAAATAACGCAATGAATGTTGTTGAACTGTCATAATGAAACAGATTAGTCGTAATCGTTAACAAAAATGTGTTGCGTAACACCTACGTCGGTTGGTAGTCCTAAGCACCTGACCTTTCTGAAGAACTTCACCAATAAGACCAACTAATATATTTGCTTCATACATAACCATTATAGAATGTTCTATTAGTCTTTGTGCTTCAATGTATTTGCGTCAAAGGTTATCAGTGTTATGTATAGATAGCTAATGATTTGAAGGAGCTTCCTAGCGTGTTTGTGTCCTTTCTCATTATCAAATAAATGATACTTCTAATATGGAAGATGAATGTAGTTATTTTTGGCATGACGTATGCAATCTGTTTGTCGTATTCAGCCAATAAGTTTTAGATCAATACCTATATTAACTAATAGCTTCAGCTCGCGCGACTTCGCTCGCCTGATATTTCTTATTTTAACATAAAATATATACTCTGACACTCGGCTATACTGCAGCTTCCCATTAGTGAAATAATTTTCGGTATAGTTTCGAAGATTAACCCCTACATATAAAATCACAAATTTTACCTCTTTACAATATTAGTAGGTAGGTATAGAAGAATCAAGCGATTTCTGCAATGTTCAGCAGATATTCATGAACGACTCGATGGCTAACAAAGAGGTTCTCAATTTTTTTTTTTATCTGGTGCACACAATAACCAAACCTAGTCAATTTAAATAATAAACTAAGCCATTTTTTATTTAATTATTTTCTGTTTTTGAGCCAGAGTTGAATATAGCTAAATAAAAAGTATTGAATAGGGTTTCAAAGGTTTGCCAGATATTTGAACAGCGCTAATACCTTTCACCTGGCCGAACTCTCAAAAACGTTTCAATGATAATAATATGCTGACAAAAGACACACGACCGAGAATACGGTAAAGCAAAATCTTCGCATCGAAAGAAGGCTTAAACTCAAAAAGTTATAAATTTTCCTTACCTGTTGCACTTCAGCAGTGGTAGATCGGAACAGCTCAATATATCTGGCACCAATGGACTTGCGGTGTCGAGACAACGCCTTAGGCGCGTCATCTTCTTTAGCAAAGAGAACGAACGCGTCCCCTGTGGCTCTGCCGTCGGCTCGCCTGACGAATAGCACGCCTTCTGCTCCATCCAGAACTAGGACTGGGTTGTCGCCCGTTGAGAAGAAATCCAGCTGGAAATTGAAATTGTTGTTAGTATTTGCGTGTTATTAGATAGAGACAGAATTCTGGTGATTGGGACAAGAGAAACTGGGTGGCAAACAAGGTATAGTCGTAGAAGAGACCAAATATGTTAGCCAAAATGTATTCACTTCGCCCCTGCAGTTACTGTGGGCTTGGATTATGCTACTGAGGCCTAGTGGGCTTGGGTTATAAATCTACTGAGGCCTAGATAGAAAGGTCTTTAATTATACATCTTTGAGTATTTGTTTAGTTGAGAAAACTTTACTCAAATCTTTTGATGAACCAATAAGTTAGGTTAGAAGAGTGAATTCAACGGCTCACACAAAAACGTAGTGTAAGTAGTTAGAAATGGAAACATAACTTCAAGCCGCGGAATACAAATTCTAGTAGAGGTTAGTATAAGCGACTTAGTGAACTGAATGACACGCATATAATTGGCATTCTTGTACATATGTGTAGGTAGTCAGTCATTGTACTTTACTACCGGCTACGTATGTACTTATGTGTGTATGGTCATCTGTTCCCTCATAACTCCTAAATTCTTTCTATCGTATTTTCACAATATGCGGTATCGTTGAAAGCCTCATGTTGTTGCAATAGCTATATTATAGCTATGTGACATCACATAAAATGACTAACATGGCGGCTTATAGCGGATGTACAGCTGCCGAAAAAAAGTAAAGGCAAATAGTTAAGTGTGTTTGGTATCTAATGAAAGGTCATAAGGAGTGCTTTCTGAAAACATATCGGTTATCTTTAATTATACATGTAACATCACCCGATGTATGCCTTAATTACATGATACATTAAGTAGCAATATTATGACGTGTGACTCCGCCGAAACTAAGTACATGAAAACCGAAAAAAATCGACATTTAGTTGATGTTTTTGTCGTAGTCGGGTTTTAATTATACAATCGCTGTTTTTGTTACTCAATAAAGATTTATAATAATAATAAATAATACAAAAATATTCAAGTATAAGTATAAAGTAAAATTATGATATAGATTAATTACAATCGAGGAAAATTAAATTCTAACTGTAATGTGGTCTACATTACAGTTAGAATTTAATTTTCCTCGATTGTAATTAATGCCTGATCTAGGCTTATGAAAAACCTGTGTTTCAGGCCATCAATTTACATCAAACATTTAAAAAGAAGACAACAATAGGTTTATTACTAAGCTAAATTAAAAGAAGACATGATATTTTCAATGACTTAAAGAGTAACTATTTATTTGGGTATATTTTTTTAAGACTAGATTATTTAAGATTAAAAAAAAAAATAAAGAAATGGTGGTTTAAATAAATTAACAAATAATATTAAAGTAGATAAACTGGACACTGTTATTAATTAGGTAAAGGAAGAGACTTAATATAGAGTAGATAGATAGAGATAATATTTTAAAATTTCTAGTAGTTTTTCCGTGTCTGCGTAATTGAGTTTTGACAAATATTCCTGTACTAGTAAGTTACACCTATTATAACTTAAACTATAAATCTTTAGCACTCTGTTAAGCTGGTTATACAAGTAGGGCCCTAAAAATAAATAAAATCGATTAGCAAAAGCATGTTTAGTCTGAAAGTTAGTACAAACCAAACCTTTTCTTCTCTTATCTGAAGGTACTGGGTTAAAATAGAGTTCAGTGGGTTGGAATAAAACTACATTCAAAACAAATAATTGACGTACTGTTAGCACCTTACATGCCATATAAAGCTGGTGTGTAGGAAATCTAAATGGGCGAAAAGTGGCAACCTTTAAAACTGCTCTTTGGGCGCGTTCTAGGTGGAGTAAAATTGATTTAGCGGCCCCACCCCAGGAGGTTATGCAGTAGGTAATAATAGATTGACACAACGCCAAATAAATCTGCCTAATTAATTTAAAGTCGGCAATGTTACGTATTTAAAAAAAATGTATATTAGTTTACGTACCCTGGTGCATAATACATCGATGTGTTTGCGGAAATTCAGGTTTGTGTCAATCGTGACGCCTAGCTCTAGCTATCTAGCTTTTATGAGACAGTTAAAATGGCAAATCTAGAAAATACTGACTCAAATGTCATTTCATCTAGTTCAAGTTTATAAATAATATGATTACAGCAAAGGTTAGATAAGGTAGGTAGGCTGCTGTATAATACCTAATCTAAGAAACTAACCTAAAGGTTATGGCGTATCGTTGAAGTTGACAACATATTATCAATTTGACGGTTTCTGATTGGCTGGCAATATTATTGCGAAGTTAGATCGTAATGTGTTAGAAGAAGATTGCGATTAATTCTCGGTTCTTATAAACAGAAACGAATCGTTTTGCTTACCAATGGTAATTTTTTTATTGCCAAACTGGGCATTTATATAGATTCGTAAACTTCCATATGGGAGGGTCTATTATGCAAAGCTATGAAGTGTTTGCTTCTTTATTGGTAAAGATAAGAGTCTTAACTTTAACCAATAGCGGTCCTGAAGTCATAAGAATCGGCCATTAGAATATAATATTTCTACTAGTTGTTGTGAATGAAATATACATATATAAGAATATTCATGTTTTTCAGCCTTGCGTTTATTCAGGTCCATCTATGACCTTAAGAGTCAACACTTTAATTTGTAAGGAAAAAGACCAATACATTTTTGGTCCTTCGATCCGAAAAGACCAATATATACTTACAACTTGTTGCGGCGTCGCATCGTAAGGTAATCCTCTCATACGCACGATGACTTGTGCCCCACGTGAGAGGAACGCGGCCGCCTCGCAAGTGGCGCCTCCTGCAACTGACAGGAAGTCTTCGCCGCTTGCACGGTACACCTGGGTGAGAGACAAAGAGGATTTAGTATTTCGGAACAGCTAGATTTGAAAGGAAGTATTTGAAAGATCAAGAATTCAGAATCACGGATAAAGGGGATTTGACAAAGTATTTTTTTTTATCGGAGTGAATTGTCTAAAAATACAAAATAGGAGAGAAGCTTTGCTTAAGTTAAGTTTGCTGATACCATTAAAGCTTGTAATGTTCAAAGTCTACTGCAGAGCAATTGCAAGAAGCTTTTGTCCTCCAGACTACATTCAGACAAGAGAAACCAGAACCTATTGATCAACGAGCTTGCTTACTGTATGTTGGCGATTGAATTTGATATTTAGGTCTTAAAGATAAATAAATATATATTTATATAATAATTATATAATGTAGATATGCTTACCTCAATGTACCGCGATCCAATATGGTGCTTGTGCCGTTTGAGCGCCATGTCTCTGTGCTCCTGTGACACAAACCGCACCAGCGCCTCGCCGTTGCGTCTACCTTGAGGCGACAGGCACAGGGCTACGCCACCCCTGTAGGACACAACATACGATTAGAATAATGTTCTTTTAAGATAATAAATGCTGTTTTAAATACGTTTAGTGTTAATTGCATTTAGTAATTTTTGGTGAGAGTGGGCTTTAGAGAGGTTAAGTTATACTCGTACGTATTTGTGTAGCTCTAAGATTAGCCTTGACGAGAAGTTGGCCCCCGGTAACAGCTTTTTCGAAAGGCTCGTACAAATCTTTTAAATTGCAGGGTTAGGTATCACTTAAGTAAATGAACGGAAACTGGTTATCAGGGCAAAGTTGCTTACAGTGTAGGTGACAGTAAAATAATAGAGCCCTAAAACTCCTGTGTAAGACACACTGGATGCGGGAGGCGGAGAACCGAGTGTTGTGGCGCCACTTTGGAGAGGACGAAGGCCGTTTGTGTGTGAGTTTTTGGTAGATTAGATTTATTCAGGGGGAAATAAATTCTCGTTTGCGTTTTTGGTGTCCTTAATCATCATATTAATACTGTTTTCGTTACTCACTTGGCAACATTGAGTCCTCGAAAGAATTTGGCGATATCCTGATCTGATGACTGCCACGGTAGACCCCGCGCGCGTACTATGCAGTTACCGTCTATTTCATCGTCCTTTGAGCTGAAACAATTCAAAACAACACGTTAGTAATTTGTCTAAATATCTTATGGAAATAATGGAACTTTGTCATGAATTAACACACACTTTGAGGGACACTAAATGCCCATAGGCGTTATAACAATAAAACTTCTATTGTGTCTCATTCAGTGTCCTTGAACGCGTTCATGTGTTTTGACTGCCTCGCAAGCGCTACTGCCGACCATGAGATACTGGGTTTATTTCCCGGGTCGGGTTAAGTGTTATTGGATATTTCCATCTGGAATTTCTCAGTAGCAGCCCGGAGTCTGGATTTGTGCCCGGTTAATGGTAATAAGCTCGCCCCCTATTACATGGGACTTAAACATAACTGGCAAAATAAGGGTGTACTATAATTGGTGCACCTCTGCGTAACCCCGTGATGATGTCTATGTATAGAATGTGTTCTATAATGTGTGATTGGAATAGCACTCTATGTTTTGACACCCTTAAGCTAAGCGCATGTTACAGCCACAATGGGCCACAGTGCATCGCATTCCAATACAAAAGTGTGGTACAGCCCGCCTATAGTGCGATAGTTCATACAAATTTTAAAAAAAAATCTGCAGGAGAATTTTTGTGTTGCGGTACAGTCGCCCAAATGTGCGTCAGCCTTCACTGTGGTTTGCGCATACCATTACCTATTACATGAAAATATTGTACTTAAAATGTGTGTGAAAACAATCTGCAATGTTTAAGACGAATCTCTTTGTAAACAGGAACAATGAATTTGACAAGATCGTGAGAAAATATCACCTTATTTGGCATTTTAAATTATGGCTTTGACGATGTTTCAAGTTTGGTATGATTCTTTACATAGTGCGCATTCAATTTCAGAAATGATGAAATTTTTGAATAAGTCATCTACATCATCTGTCTAGTTTTAATTATTATTTTAAATTTTTTGCCAGTAATAATTATTATTAATTTAAATAATTGATTGTCAATCATTATTTATTTATTTGGTTATATTACACCAACAGTATAGCATAAACATAAACAGCCTGTAATTTTCTAAAACTACTGGGACATAGGCCTCCTCACATCGAGAGGTAGTGGGCCGTAATCCACCACGCCGGCTCAGTGCGGGTTGGTAGATGTCACATGTCTTCGAATTTTTGGTTCTAGGACATGCCAGTTTCCTGACAATGTTTTCCTTCACCGTTTTGAGAACAGTGCTGATGAAATTATTTACACAAAGTAAAGCGCCTGCCTGGGTTCCAACGCGGCGATTACCACTGGGCCACCACTGCTCTCTGATGCAGCTGAATACCAGTATATTTTTACATGGAAAGATTGCCTATCCGGCTTCCACAACCCAGTTACTGGGTAACACGATAATTTTCAGTAAGGCTGGTAAAGGCAAAGCAAAACAAATTGCAGGTAAGTTGGGGCCGTTGCCACTGAGCTACCACTGCTCTCTCTCTCTGCGATCGCCAACAGTATATACATTTTATATTAATATTTATAATAGTAAGTAGTTACTATAATTACTGAGAGAACGTTATCAGCCTCATTATTGAACACACCTTAGAAATAACGAGGTATTCCACTCAGGGTAATAAGTAAAAAAAAAAACAATGACATTCTGATATCGAAATTACACGCTGATTAAGTATGTAGTACTTTTCCAACGGAATATTAATGCCGAGTTTATGTAATAATGTTTTGATAATAATATTTGTTGTGATTCTGGTAGAAAAAAAAATAATGCTCCTAAAGTACCTATCCCACCGCCGACGAGGAAGCGACAAGCTATCGACTATTTTCTAGCTGAGGAAAGGTACAAAAGATTGTAGGACCCGTGTCAGTAAAAGAGATACATATATTAAATAGTTTATCACTGTTCACACCACCGCCAGGCGAGAACTCTGTCAAACAAACAACTCGTTTTCAGTTGCTAGCTTTACTCGCCTATAGGATAGGAGTATAGGCGAACCCTCTGTTACCGGTAATTTTCATATTCTAGATAAGGATATGGGTTCTCCCGAACGTACAATTTATGGAAATTGTTACGATCAGCACCATTTACCGGGATAGTTTTGTGAATGCAGTGCATTATTGTTAGCAGACCAGTAGAGGGGAAAACACGAAAGCCGACCGTCCACTGCTACGCAGGATGTGCACGGAAAGAATCATTTGTTTCCAGGAACACATTCGTGCGTAGCGTGGCCGTGGGTCACGGTGGAATATCCCGCGTACATTCAGATCGAAGCTAAGACGTATGCTGGGCACGCCACAATTGCGGCGATAAGTCCCCTCTTTGAGGAGTGGCTTGAGAGGCGCCATGGCGTCCTCACCTTCCGCCTGACGCAGGTCCTCACCGGACACGGTTGTTTCGGGAGGTTCCTGTTCCGAATTAGGCGGGAGGAAACGCCCGGGTGTCACCACTGTGTGGATCGCCCGGAGGACACGGTGGAGCATACGGTGGAGGTCTGCCCGGCTTGGGCGGAGCACCGCCGTGTCCTCACGGAGGCGATCGGCGGCGGCGATCTCTCGCGTCCGGCCCTGGTTCAGGCCATGGTTCGGCGCGAGAGTGCATGGGAGGCCGTCACCTCCTTCTGCGAAGCAGTTATGCTCGCGAAGGAGGAGGCGGGGCGCGCGAGGGAGATGCAAGCTGCACGCCCTCGCGGCCCTAGTCGCCGCAGGAGACGCCCCGGGCGTCGGGAGTCAAGAGCCGACTTCAGGCCACCGTAGGCGCGGGCCTGCGGACGGTGAGCAATGGGCAGCTCGCCGTCCGATCAGGACCAGGCCCGTGTCGACGGCGCGTTGTGTTCCACGCGCGCCTCAAAGAGATGTCAGCATCAACCGACGGGGTCGAAAGACCAATGCCTGCTGGGGTTGCGGGTTTGTCTGAAAGGGATATCGCGGCCCCGGCACACAGGCAACGGAAGGAACACGGGTGGGTTTTAGTCAGTAAAAGTCTGACACACCCTCTCGCTCTGCCCAGAGCGGGAGAAGTCATTTGATGATTTCCCATCCAAAAAAAAAAAAAAAAAAAGCTAAGACGTATGCCTGCGTAGATTAGCTGTTGGGCCGCTGTGGAAAGGCACCTTGATGCTTTTAAGCGGTGGTCTCTACCGGTATTCCTTGCCAAGACGCTTTATGATATTTAAGTAGTGTAGTGTTAACTCACAAAAAATCACAGATCCCCAGAATGTTCTTAATAAGAAACAGTGTTGTCTATTGCCCTACATCCTACTCTTCCGTGCGTAGTAACAATATTTTAATAAAATAGTAACGAAACAATGGTTTCCAGAAGCTATAATATTGCGCCAGTTCGCATGACGTGCGCAGCTCAGAGTAAATCGTAAAATTCACTGCTTAGGTCATCATTATTATTTTATGATTTATTCTTGTTAATAATGTTACAATAATTTTTGTTGGGTGAACTGAGATGTGGGATTCAATTTCAACTATGCGTAGTTCAAAAGTCCATCTTATAGTGTTTTTTTTGCTTCATAGATAAATTCTAATTAAAAAACTTGAGTACGAATGGATATACCGTGTAGGGAGGAAAAACAAAAAAAATGATGGAATGATTGTGTGAAAGATGTTAAGGGTGGAAAGGGGATGAATAGTCGATAGAGATTTAATGATGATGGAAGAGATCAGAGGAAAAATACTACTTGTCTTACTCCTCTGATCTCTGATTGCTGTCATCATAATTGTACACTACACTTATTGCTGTTAGGCCATACAAAGCAAGCAGGGCTATTTCTGAAAATAGTGTGATTTTCAACGACATCAATTACTAAATTGATAATCTTATCCGTTAGGAGAGCAACCTAACATTTTGGTTACCTAACATAAAATATCGCAGCCGGTCTTTAGTCATCACATAATTTGTTTTTAAAAGTAGATACGTCGAGATCTACAATGGAACGTAAAACGCAAGAGTGTTAAATGGTCTACCAAAGTGCCTACGTGACATTGGTGCAAATATAGAATATAGAGGCTCGTCTATACAAGCCACGCAAATTTAAGAAGAAGGGAAGAAGTTTAGGGAAGAAGGATGAAGGGAGAAGTTAAGAAGTTATCAGTACCCAGAGCAGCTGCCATATGACCTACACCACGCAATGGAAGATACCTAAGGTTATCTAATAAAACCTAAGTTAATTAAATACTACAACTACTTATATCAATTCTCCCTAAAGAGATCGGAATATTTTATACTATCAATGAATGATAGTGATGCAGATGGACTTGACCTCAGAGACATTAATATATCACAAATACATACGTTTGCTAGTTTAACAACGTGAGTTTGTTTCCTTATCTAGTCAATCAATTTGCCTAGCTTTGTCCCAACCCAACTATATGGGGTCGGGTTCCAGTCTAACCGAATGCAGCTGAATACCAGTAGTTTCATCGAGTGACTGCCTATCAGACCTCCACAATACTACCCCTTAAGTCCCGTAAGACTGGTTTTCAGACTTTTGGGCTTCTGACTACCCGTTACGATTGTCAAAGAAACAATGACAGTTCGGATTAACGGCTTAACGTGCTTTCCGAGGCACGGAGGGGTTTCGATATTTAATGGATGACCACCATTCTAGAAACCAACTGCGGCAAGCGTAGCTTAACCTTCGATCGTGCGGCTGAAATCATTTAGAAACGAGCTACTCTATTTCCTTATCTAGTATTGATTTGAAAAACCTCAGGAAAGTCAACGGAGGCAATTTCAAATGATAATAGCTTCTTGATTGGAATCAAGATTGTCATAATCTATTGGTTTAATAGTCGTTCTGTTGATATACGTGGGTTTATATGCAGTGTCTAGTTTATGTTGGTTGGTTGTGGGACATGCAGTCATGTTAAATGTATTACATTTGATTTTGACATTTGTTTTGGAAGTAAGTTCTATGATGTGTGGATACTCGGTTTCTTTACTTATTGCTTTGATATATGTCGTCCTTCCTCTACTTCCTTTCGTATCGACGATACATCTAAATTATAGATACTGTTTGGGGTCAGTAGATGGCCCCGTTTATTGCGGCTATGTTCGATCCGCTGGATTTTACCAAATGTCCGTCACCTGCACCCTTGACGATATAATTATGCTGTATTTAGAATGATTTATTTGCCCTATATTATGTAACTTTACTTGAGTTACTTAATTTGTGCGTTTTAACGATTCAATTCAGAGAAACATTGGCTTCTGCAGCTCAACTCAAATATTCGTTATGTATCTTTCTTTACAAATTTCTTTTCTTCTACCAATATTATTTTCTCGAATCTTCCAATATGTATTACAAATAACACTATCTTTACAACGTTTCTATTATAATTATCTGTGTGACTTGTAAATAATATATCGATAGAGTAAAACAGTAACCATGTGCTGATATAATTACAGTAATTATAGTTATTTATATCATTAGTTTTATCAATATTTTTACAAATCCTTGGACCCAGAATGTGATAGCAGAATATATGATATTACTTGTAGGTTATGAAATATTCCATTTGATATTGGAATGAGAATTTGCTCTCAACTCTTGCTAATTGAAAAAGGTAAGTAGAGACATTAATATTATGCCCGAAATCCCAGATTAATTAAATTCCTACAATAAAACATCACCACTTAATATAGCAAAAACAGTGACGCAGCGAGGTATAAGAAAAGGGCGGACCCAAAATTCAACAGTTACAGAGAGTAGCAGAAAACGGAACATTCAAAGACTCCCGAGAGAAAACTGTCTTCACCATACACAAATGAAACATACAATTGTGTCATTTATTATAATAATAATATATGTAATACCAACGTGTGACGGTCCCAAGCAGACAATATCCATTATGGTCGAGGACTGAACCAAAACATCTTGAACAATGATGTTACGACTGTGACATGACATTGGATTTGACCATTTGACCAAGGGATATTCTTCTTCTAAGGCCGTTTGTCCACCGCAGTGCGCATTGATGGCAAAAGTTAAAACGTGTTTTTCCCAAAATTCAGCAGCGCCAACTCCGCTCACTGACAGAGTCATAAGATCATCAAGAGTACAGGTGACAGGACATAGGTACGGCGCAGGACGGACGGCCATTGTCTGTGGGGAGATGCCGCATACGCACTTGAGATCTGAGTTGTCCATGAAAAATATATTTAGAGATTTCTAAGTATGCGGTAACGCATACTCAGATGGACGGTTCGATAAAACTGAAAATGTCGATGATTTTTTTGCTGCAGAATTCTTTAGAGTAAACATTGAAAATACTATACTAGGGGACTTTATTTCCAGATCTGTTCAAAACATATCTGCTGAAAATGTAAACGAATGGATCAGACAAGATTCCTGTGGATACAACTTTCAGCTGCTAGTATTATAAAGACTATACCTTCTATAATCTAAACTAATTCTTATAAAGATGGCACGAGGGGAAGAAGAATTTGCTAAGTTATGCAGGATTATCCATTATTTATAATTATTGAATGGATCCTTTGTGAAGGTCACATTATCTTCCCACATTGGCAACTCCTTTTTATTGTTTTAACACTGTGTCAGAAGTCTTATGAGATGACGTGTCATTCTGACGTCGTCACTAGTCGCGGGACGCGTTGATTTATTTAGATATTACTAGCGACCCACCCCTGCTTCACACGGTTTTTACGACTTGATAAAACATTAAGATTCTGTTTTTATTATTTAAGTTTAAATTTTAGTGTATTACGCACATAAACCTTCCGGAAAAATGTATCTAATTGTTGGTGAAAACCGCAACAAAATCCGTTAAGAAGAACCACGAGGTCACTCAGATAGACACGAAAAGCGACTTTAATTTATAATATGTATAAAATATGGTTATAGAAACACTGTGACAAAAGTCCCATGAGATGACGTGTCACTGTGACATCGTCACTATGGTAAGCGTTGACTAATTTAGATATTATTTTGTCGTTGGTAACTATGTCGTCATTATGGAAATGTTGACAATCATGTTCAGAACACAACTGGAATGACAATATTTTATAAATTTTTGTCATTCATCTGTTTTGCCAAGTTAGACTGCTTATCAGTTACTAATACAACAAGTAATCGTTGCGAGGCATTCTATAGTAGATATTAAACAAGATTTATCTAATAAAACTTGACTAGTCTAATTAATATAGATTAAGTAGGTGTATCAATGAATAATTATCGTTTAGAAATGTTTTCACGCTCCTTACACGTTTTACCTTGTGTCTTTTGTGCTATACTTAAATTATAATCTTTAGGAAATCGATTATCAAGATTTAAGTATTTTCAAGGAAAATCCAACCTTATATGTACTTGGTCGTACGTCTGTCTATCATCTACTTTGTGGTTGTAAAAAAGAGAAATATTATTTAAGGAAAAACAACGAACTAAAGAGAAACAATTCTTGTGACGCTTAGATCGAGTGTAATCACAAGAATTGTTTTGTTGTTCCACTATTCTTCAGTTTCACGTCACAAAGTCGGCATTCACACTGTCAACATCGCTCGATATATAGCCCATCTATTCTCTCTCACCTCACTTCATCTAAGTTTTCATGGTGAGATTTTTTTTTACAGAATACTGGTTGGTTCTAAACAAGGCACATAATGCTAAAATCGACTAGCTAGTCTCTGAAACAAATGAAGCGGATCTTGTAACATAGTGTGTGAATTTTGTAGTTTGTTTATAGCTTCTGAA
The DNA here is from genome assembly GCA_947364205.1 of Agrochola lota. Taxonomy (NCBI): domain Eukaryota; kingdom Metazoa; phylum Arthropoda; class Insecta; order Lepidoptera; family Noctuidae; genus Agrochola; species Agrochola lota. The sequence continues at coordinate 11,137,572 of OX376239.1, read as the reverse complement.
GACTTCAATTCATTTCCTTTTTGCAATACCTGTAAGTTTGGCTGAAGCAATGAGTCACTTCGTACGCAGAAAAATAAGGAGCTAACACACTACTAGTTTTAATTTTAAATACATATCGGCGTGGAACGGTTTGCTGTTTCTAGTTGTAACGCGCTGTTTGCAATATTATTGATCCGAAACGAGCAGGTTTTAGATACGCGGGGAGAAATCCACCTTTGAACACATAATGTGAAGTATTGCGTACAGCAGAGATACAGCTGTTTACCTACGCCTACAAGAAATGGTATGACGGTTATCTTTTAGGTACAACAATGAAAGATGCATGACAACAACCAGCATTTTCGAAGATAGCATTTACTATAATGGCTATGATATCCAAGCGGTACCAAGGTGAAAGGCGTTTGAGATAATTAGACATATTGGCAACCCGTGAAATAAGTTTTTAACTACAAAATAAAACAGTGAATAAGCAGTAGAATCAAAATTAGACAACAATCCAAAGAGGATCACATAAAATTCGTAGCAATATTAATTCTGTGTGGATTTATATCTATTGTAGTTCCCCAAGGGAACATACTGCGCCCTGTACTATACTTCTGCAACATTAGCCATACGTTTATTAGTATGGCATCTAATACGTAACGACAGTGGTTTTAATAATGCTCCATTTAATATAACATCACGTCTATATTCCGGAGAAAAAGGCAGATGCCAATACAGTTAAATATCACCAGTTATTTTATTACACCTAGTATTAGGGGACGAACAAACATAAGCTAATAATAGAGATGATGCCTGGGTAAAAACAAAGAAATTCTAATTAGTCCGTCAGTCAGATAATAAAAAAATATTAGACACGTATTTTTTGCTTTATCATATTAATAACAAAATACTTAGATAAAACGTATTTTAAGTTGGGGAGTTGGGGTCGCTACGTCACAAGTAAGAATAAAATCTACATACTCGTGACGTCATGGCACATTTTAGCTCAATGTATCGCCGTAAATTTTTGATTACGTAAAAAAAGAAAAAATACGTTTCCAATATTTTTTAATAATCTCTAAGACGTACTAAAATTTTTTTTTTGTCGTCATCCCTATTCCCATCAAACAGGCACAAATCCAGACTGAGTGCTACTGTTTCCTGATGATATAAAATCATTCAATAGTTTTGCTCGAACCGGGGTTTGCACCCAGGAACCAATGCTCAACCGTCGCGCTCCCGAAATTGCGACCACTTCACCAACCAGACAGTCATGTACTTATAGCTAAAGCATAATAATAACAGTGATTTATAATGGTGTCATTAACTAAAACAATAGTTTGGCCAACAATTACAGAAAACTCAGCAAATTAAACTACATTTACAAAAGTATAAGGCATGCAAATCAAAAGTGCCTATTTAGCCCTAACTGTTGTTGCTAACTTCACAAAAGCATTTGTTGACAATTTCCAATCCGCACCATGTTTGTTTGGCGTTGTGAAACTTGACGAGTAAAGGACGGCGCACAATTTAGACTTAGAATTGCTAGAACGGATATTTTGCGTCAGCAATATTTCGAATTGTCAATCAGACAGAAGGAATCTATGCTGTCTCTAGACTAATATATCATAAAGAGAACGGTTTTGATTTTTTAAATGTTTGTTTGTCACGCTTTCGCGGCTAAACGGCTGAACCGATTTTGATGAAATTTGGTATGGAGATACTTTGAACTAGGGTTCAAAGTATCTCCATACCAAATTTCATCACATACAAATAGGCTACTTTTTATCGACATAACACGCGGGCGCAGCTGCGGATGGAAGCTAATGAATGTTACATAAATTAGTTTCTTGATGAAAGACGGATCTTTTTATTATAGTAAAAACTTTTATAAGCGCGTTGGGCGATTTTTGGTAGGGAACAATCTTATGGGTTCGCGTCACCGACAGGCTAATGTTAATAGTATATCTGTAGTTATGACATGTTGCGCTTGGCCAGCAGTTATTTTATAGTTTTAAGTTTCTTCTGTCGGCAGTCACCACGACTGCCTATTTTTTTACTGCGATTTAGAAAAATATCCAGTGATAGCTGTGTTAGAAATCCCACAAAATAGACAAAAATAAATAATGGTTATTTATGCAGTTATTTTAGAAACATTGGTTTTAAATCGATAGCCAGCTCAATTTGGGATTCTTATATTGGCTATAAATATAAATTGTTATTATGATTATGACTTTCTCTCGAATCCCGCTTGCAATAAACACGATAATTTCGACTGCTAAACAATATTTTAAATCCGTACTCAGGGTTGGTCCCGGCTGTCATTCGATCTTTGACAGTCGTTACGGGTAACCACAAGCCCAAAACAACACAAGTCTGACAACCAGTCTTACAAAGGAATATTGTGTTACCCAGTAATTAGGTTGTGGAGGTCAGATATTCAGCTGCAACCGAACCCTAACATATTTGGGAAAAGGCTAGGCAGATTGAATGATAAATAGGAGTATTAATTAATGGTCAGGATACCTTGGAAGAGTTGTAGGACACGTTATAAAAAAAATATTCCGTAAACCAGTGACCTTGTGTAATACACTACAATTCTTTTTAAAACAAACTGCGATTATCCGCAAAATCGTCACCATACGTCCTGTGTTAGCGACCGCGGCTCACGTTTCACGCACCGGAACGCCTGCGCACTATAAATCTTACAAATGTGTTCCGTAGAGGTTGTAACTTGAGCCCTATCGAATGAATTTTTATTTCATAAGAAAAACAGGGACGAATTGTGAAGAGGTGCAAAAAATTATCGTTCGTTTGTGTTAGGTTATTCATTATTTGTTGAAAGTGTAGAATATAATGTAAGTTAGCCTAGCTTAAACAGCCTATAATGTTCTTAATGCGCAGGCCACTACGCGAGCCAAGTGCAGGTTGGTGGATGTCATAATGTCTTCGAATGTAAGCTGCTAAGAAATGCCGGTTTCCTCACAATGTTTTCCTTCATCGTTCTGCTAGCTTATCTTGTGGTAATATGTGACTTATGGGGAGACGATTAATCTTGGGTTGTTATTGATGGAGTTAAGAGTTACGACTGCGTTTTGGTTATTGAATTCTAGACAGTAGGTACGTAATAGAATATTTTAGATCTGTGAAACCTTAAATACGGGTTCCTGCCTCATGTGTTGATCTCCTATTATTTTTTTTAGATAGGCAGTCGCTTCAGGTAAATACTGGTAATCAGCTGCAACCGGTTAGACTGGAAGCTGACCCCAATATACTTGGGAAAAGGCTAGGGAGATGGGTAAAACTATAAGTAGCTAGCTGTTGGTAATCATGGATCATAAGATTTACAAGGCAATCTTGAATTGGACGGATCTGTTTAGACCCTTTTAGATTGTAAAACCCTTGGTTAAGTAACATAACAAAACATTACGCCTGGATGCCGAAGGGTTAGGCAGCTTTTATCTGTTCTGTGGGCATAGGTGTACTTATAGTAACATCCACATTTCGCCAGTTATGTTTAAGTTCCATGTTCTAGTGGGTGAGCCTATTGCCATCAACCGTGCCCAAATCTGACTACAGGCTGCTACTGAGAAATTCCAGGTAGGTACAAAAACCTAATAACACTTTGCCCGACCTGGGAATTGAACCCAGGACCTCATGCTCAGCCTTAGTGCTTGCGACCACTATACCAACGAGGCAATTCTTCTAGCTATTCAACATTTACCTATCTACATAAATATTTAGCTATAGTTACGTAGGGTCTTAAACCAAGAGATTAAATCATTCCTACATAATGTTGTGACGAATCACGATCATATACCTGCATCATATAAACTTATACATACAATGTCATTAGCAGATGATAAGTAATTGGAACAACACATACTTGTAATTTAGAAGTGATAAACAGTGACTGTTGTGTGATTTATACATTATTTTCTTGGGCATACAAAGTCGCGAACATGATTTAGCAAGGTGACTTTGGTATGATTGATATGATTCCAAGTTGGGATTTATTCCAAGAATTTACAATAGAATAGAGATTGCCCTAAGACGATCCTCTGGTCGAATTTTTGCTTGATACGTCACTGAACTAGCTCTATATTACTCGTTTTTTTTTACACTGACGGCAAACTATCGGGTTACCATACACTCATGGTTATTCATCTGCCTAGCCTTTTCCCAACTATATTGGGGTCAGCTTCCAGTCTAACCGGATGCAGCTGAATACCAGTATTTTACATGGAGCGACTGCCTATCTGAGCTCCACAACCCAGAACTGCGTAGCACGATACCCCGTTGCCAGACTTTCGGGCTTCCGAGTACCCATAACGACTGTCAAAGATCTACGAATGACAGCCAGGACCAACGGTTTAATGTGCTCTCTGAGCCTCAGAGGGGTCTCAGTATGTAATGGATGGTTACCTATCCAAGGACCTCGGCAAGCGTTGCTTTACCTCGAAGATCGACTCGTGCGGCTGTTACTACTTAGCCACGAGCCATGGTATGATCTATTTATATGCTTGCTTAGGACATTTATTATAAACACCACACGTCTCGACACGACCGATAGCATTTTGTTTTTAATAAGTTACATGCCGGCACCATACTATCGTCCAAAAGTCCAACACTCCAACATGACTCCAGTCTGTCCCAACTCACGATCGATGAAAACAGACTGTCCAACATCTTCGAACATGCACGAAATATCTCTCTACACGAGGGACGTTGGACGAACACGAACAGTTGGACTGTTAGACGATAGTGTGGAGCCGGCAGCAGACCGGAGGACGTTGCTGTCCTTCCTCTATAATCATTTAGTTGGAAGTTATGGATTCCTTGGGATTGGAAGAAGTGGCTGTTTTATGCCAAGAGTGACAAGGAACCTTTGACCTATAACCGTCTTCATAAGTGTTTACACCGTGTTTAACCTTTTAGAGGTCAAAGGCATAAAGTTTATGTTCAATATCTTGAATAGTTACCGTTATAAGAAAGGTGTTAATGTTTCTATTAATTCCAATAAAGCCATTGTTCTTCATCATTTCTAAATACATCATAGAAATGTGTTTCTTCGAACGCGTAAACAAGTAAAATTGTAAGAAAGTACTTAAACAAACCTTGATGATACAATAAATGGAGAATTATTGGTTGTAAATAATGTTTAAGTATCTAATAAGGAATTATTTATCGGCATTTAAGAAGAAAGGGCTATAAACGCAATAGAAACAAGCCTAGATACGGCTCTGGGTCAAGACTTTGCTAACAAATCAAACGGACTTAGCTCCACAACTTCAAATATTAGACCTTAACGAAATACCAATATGAATGGACTGCAAAGCAAACTAATTATCGTAAAGCTATCAACGCTCACCTTGTTATCTTAAGTTGCTGCTGAAGACCGATAAAAGCGTAAAAGAGTCCCGAAAGCGTACCACTTTATCATATAACAAACACTTGACAATCCTGTGCTGTTGCTTATCGCAATTTTTTATTACACTACCACGGGTAAGGAGTCGACGCGTTCCAAAACATAAAATTTCAAGATAAGACGGTGTTGTTTGTTTGACTGGCGATCGAGACGTCCGCTCCACGCGTCGGTTGGGGACGGAATGCGTTAACGTGACGCCGTGCGACACTCCACATGCGCCTGAGTTGAAATGCCTGTACTATGAAACTTGGGTAGTGTGTTGATCTTCTAACTTATTTTGTTATTGATTGATTCTTACTTTTCATTAGACACATATAATTTGATCTTCATGAATTCTTTAATTCTATAATGATTGAATGAAAAACTTCTTTAGTTCTAGGTATAATGATTTTAAACCTAGCTACAAAAGCTTTGATAATCACTATTTATTTAGGCTTAACGCACTCAGACAAAGATGATGAAACTAACAAGAAGTATGTTTCTCCTAGCAGGGATGCAGACTTGATAACAGAATACGTAATAAAACTAAAGATAGGCCAAGACCCTGAAGTAAACAGACCTTGGCAGATTTAACGACCAAAAGATAGAAGTCAGTGCTTTTGAAGATAGTTTAGCATAGTAACGTTAGCAATGATTTGAGTGTACTAGGTTTTTGTGCATCATTTCCCTAGCATTGTCCCAATTATGTTTGAGTATTTTTCATGGTTCCTGGGTACCTTGCACTTATTCAAATTATAACCAATGGTAATGATGGGAATATCATAAATGATATCGAAGAACTTAGATTCATATTATATCAAATAGATAAGGAAGTGCATTGAATATTTACAAATAGTGATAAGTAACTGATAGGGCCGTGTAACTAATAGGGTGGGGGGCATATGAGGGTAAATAAATCACTCAAGGGTCTATTGGTTAAAAAGAAGTAAACAGAAGAGATAATGTTGGTGGATGAAAAAAAGACATCTTTAAGAGAAGAAAACCGAGATAAACAATTATAAAGAAGGGATACATCTAGCAGTGGATGATTGCGGTCAGAAGAGGAATTACTTACACAGATATGAAATTATGTGCTTACACTTGAGAAGAGTTCATCTTTCCAGTATCCAGAAACAGTCAATAGTGGTCCTTTGAAGAACCAACAAACTAACAACAACGGGATGAGCAGATATGAAGCAAATACGAAAATGTATATATTTTTAGTCAGACTACTTTTTGAAACCTGATTTTTGTCGATAAACACGGGGACGATTTAATGAGGTTAGCCCAAGTAGAGATAAATTCCAAAAATGGTCAAAAGTCGCGCGGCATGATCCACATTAATAACATTAAGTGACATATCATATTGAGAACCTACAATAGCAATTCATTAGCGAATTAAATTTAAATCGGTCATAATTATTAGGATAGATAATGACATTGACAGAAGTGCAATCAATCGAGTGTACTCCAAGGTCTTTGAAAGTTGTTTTTGAACTTCAAAATCACGACTCATAGTGACAAAGTGTAAATTACAATTATTGCGTGTGAGTTAGGTTTAGCTACATACTGATATTATAGTTAAAACTGATAGATGGATCAATCAATCTGCCTAGCCTTTTCCAACTATGTTGGGTTCTGCGTCCAGACTAACCGGACGTATCTGATTACCAGTATTTTACATGGAGCGACTGCCTATCTGACCTCCACAACCCAGTTACTGGGTAACACGATAATCCTTGGTGAGACTGGTTGTTAGACTTTTTGGCTTCTGACGTAACGACTGTCAAAGATCTACGAAAGTCAGCTGGGATAAAACGGCTTAACGTGCTTTCCGGGGCACAGAGGTGTCGATATGTAATGAATGGTCACCCATCCACGAACTGACCACAGCAACCGTAGCTTAACCTTAGATCGACTCGTGCGGCTGTTATCACGAGCCCCGGAAATCGGATTGATGGATACGGTTATGTAATGGCGGCGTCATCTGGGATGCTTGATAGAATCTTCTGTTCTATATGAAAACATTGACTAAGTAAGTAGCTACTATTATAGTGAAACCCGAGAAGAAAGATAAACCAGCTGCAGGATTATCTAAAAGAATTGATAGCAGGGAAGAAGAGATGGCGTAACAAAATCAGGCTGTGGGTGATGATCAGTGATCGGAGTAGGTAGATTGATTTTTAGTACTTGTATCATAAATGCACACAGAAAGAATAACATGGATAAGCCATTTTTCCGGAAAGTAATTCCGGTATTTCCGGATTCAATTAAATATTGTTAATGTTGGTAGTGATATTATTACTACTGTACCACCCATGATCCTTTGTTCTGATTGGTCGTTGGGTTTTGTCAAATCGTGACAAAAAAAAAAATAGGAAGAATAATAAAGAATAAAATTGCTCATTTTATTACAATTCCTACCTTTTTTTTTGAGGATGGCAAATCATCAAATGACTCCTTCCACTCTGGCAGAATACAATTCCTACATAAGTTCCGGTTTTTTTTTAATAATCCACCAATTCCGGAGGAATGTCCATAGTAATATATACGTTTCGGATCAATGACCCCAGTTCAATCTACCTACTCCGATCACTGGTGATGATGATGCAAATAATTCACAAAAACAATGGGTTAGGGAAAGATTGCTACGTAGCCTTGAAACCAAAACTAGCGCTTGAGGATTAAGCAAAACACAATTCGGAAACATTTTAATAGATTCTGCTGTTAGCAATTTGGTGAATTCTTATCAACGTGTTTAGTTTTTTTCCTGTACCTAATGTTGAACACATATTTATTCCCAAGCAGTAAGTAAGTAGCTACGAACAAAAATCTATCACCAACTATATTGGGGTCGGCTTCCGGTCTAACCAGATGCAGCTGAATACCAGTAATTTACATGGAGGGACTGCCTATCTGACCTGCACAACCCAATTACTGGGTAACACTATACTTGTTAAAACTGGTTGTCAGACTTTTGGGCAAGGTAATACGAACATAGAAGATTAATAACAATTTCCCGCTAATGGCATTCCATGGTGTTAAAAGTATTTTTATCGCAAAGCCAATGTAACTGGCAAATTTTAATGAAATAAAGAAAAAAACATAGCTAGCGCTACAGAACAGCAGGTGTACCATTAATACTAAATTGTCGGCGACACTAGAATGGTAGGAGTAATGAAAGCATTTATTAATGAAACAAGACAGTTTTTTTTTTTCTATTGCTGCTTGTAAGAAACACAGGTGGCTAAATAATTGTTAGTTGGAGAGGTTGATAAGAGTATGCTTATAAATTGAGTTTAATGTTTTTGTAGTGACATTTGACAGGATGATAGTGCTATTGATGATACTGCTATTGTTGAACATACGGGTCTTATAGATCACGTAAAAGTAGAAAGTAAAAAACAAAACACTGTTAAAACCTCGATAAAACCAAGCAGTATAAAAACAGAAGAAGTTAAAGGAATTAATAAAAAAAACAATGTCAACAAGATTACAAAATTAAAGGGAATCGCCACCGGTATAATATTAGAATGCCTAAACTAAAATGGTTAATTAGTGTTTATTAGTATAAAGAGCAAAGATCGTATATCGTGTAGCTATCTAATAGAAAAAAAGTTGAATAATGCAAAAATAAAGTTAGTGGTTATGTGGCACGAGAAGAAATCGTCACGAAATGACAAAAAAATTGAATTAGCGACAGAACCAATAATAACAAAAAAATGAAAAGAAAACAACCAATCAGATCTGGGATCACGTTGGTACTTTATAGAAGGATAGATTCGTGAAGGAAAACACAAGACAAGATCGAAGTGGATAACCAAGCAATCAAAGAAAAGAAAATCCAATCGATCGATCACAAACTTAGCAAGTACATTGGTACAGGTGTGTTTAGTTTACACAGCGCTTTCAGTCAGGACAGTGTAGTGTCGAGTAGCAAGTACAGTGCAATAGTGCACGTGCACCCAATTTTGTTGATACGCTGATTTTTATGCGCTGCTGGTGTTGCGCTAGTTTTGAACGAAGTAAATAAGTGTTTCTGTTTTTATGCACCTGGTTGGAATCATTATTGTTTATTTGTTTCCAAAAATCTTATTGTTATTTGTAACATTAGAGTATAAGAAGAAACATGATATGGCTAGAAAGGTGGTGACTACTTTCATAATAGAATAGTATGGAAGAACACGTTGCCGACCCCAAATAAATTGGGTTAACGGTAACAGAATGATGATGTAGATATAGGAAGTAATTAGACTTTACAAGGACTTGAAATAGAGTTGTGCTCGAGAATACGACTAAAGGGAGTCATGATTGTTTTTGAAGATTTCGGTGTAAGGCGTAACATTAAGTTCCTAAACGACACATTTTCGTTTTTTTTTTTTTTCGGTGGGATATTATCAAATGACTTCTTCCGCTCTGGGCGGAGCTAGGGCGTGTCAGACTCTTACTGACTAAAATCCACCCGTGTTCCTTCAGTGTTGCCTGTACGTTGCCAGGGGCCACGGTGTCCCTTTCGGACTTTCCCGCGAACATTTTAGGGTTCAAGGACAGTTCTGCCCTTTAGATCCATCTGTCCTTATTAAAATCTATGTCGTACCTACCTATGGTCTGCAGGAACCTACTTAGCTGTTACGGCTTTACAACTTGCGCGCTTACAAAGGCTGAAGCAACCACTTTCTGAAGCGAATTGTTTAGTATGTACGCATCCAGTCAATCCGATTTGGCGCTGCCCCGGTTCGTCGGTTCAGTCAGATTGATCTCTCAATAGTACCTACCATACGAACTATACGGCCGATGAATCATGGCCAATCGGAACTTTGCACAGAAGGCTGCGCAATAACATATTTTAGGAACCAAATGGTGACATGCGGCGAGTGTGAGTGAGAGAACATGCGCGAAAGTTCGGAGAGCCTATGTTCAGACCGGCCGTGATTCGTCGAGTGCATTGTATGGCATAGTCATGATTTTTCTGAAGATGTCAGAGAGTAACAATTTAAGTCTCATAACAATACCTATTAATGAAAGACCAAAGGTATTCCTTGTTGGGAACTACATCACATCAGCATTATATCATTGTTCAGGAACGTTCATTAACACAATGGATCTCCGGAACGTAATTCAACGGAATCTACAAGAATACGAGTATAATAGAATATTCTTTATTATGTACATGTACACCATGCGGTAATTACAGATTGCTCTCATGGCTCATGGCTAAATAATAACAGCCTTACGGGTCGATATTCAAGGTTAAGGAACGCTTGCCGAGGTCGATCCGTGGATGGGTGAAAATCCGTTAATTACATATTGAGAGTTCTCCGTGCCTCGGAAAGAACGTTAAGCCGTTGGTCCCGGCTGTCATTTGTAGATCTTCGACAGTCGTTACGGGTAGTCAGAAGCCAGAAAGTTTGACAGCGAGTCTTACCAAAGGTATCGTGTTACCTCCATGTAAAATACTGGTATTCAGCTGCACCCGGTTACACTGGAAGCCGACCCCAAATTAGTCGGGAAAAGGCTAGGTGGATTGATTGATTGGGAATTACAGATATAAATATAGAACATTTTATATGGGGTGACAATGAGTGGTCTTATCGCTAAAAGCGATCTTTTAAGGATAACATTTGGATGGATTTAGAGAGAAGGAGAGGCAATACTGCAGGTAGTCTGTGGTGTACCAGTGACATATACAATAAAAACATACCTACATAAATCATATACTTATCTATACAACGTGCAAAAATTGTGAACTGCAACACCTACAATTAAACGCATTATTTTTCGATAGTTTATAATCTATCCATGGGAAACCGACAAATTGTGAACTGGTATCAAACTTGCTTGCGACGTAACACACTTGAAAGCAGCACTCGCCGGCCGCTTCCGTCCGCGGCACCGCTCGCTTCGCTTGCTCAGCTCGCTCGCAGTTTGTCACAGTTTTAACCTAACACCTACCCAGGTCACAATTTTTTGACGGTTTATAATCTTACGGAAATAATACTGATCAATTATATACTAACGGTTCTCACAATCTAACGGTGACATTTAGACAGGTACAATAATAATCATGAAACAAGACCAAAGAACTATAAAATAATGATGAAGGCTAAGGAGAGAGGAAGTGGTTTTTTACTACTAGTCTTTCTTTAACTACGTATTTTCTTATCAATAAGAAAAGCGATTAAATCAAAACACGATATGTCGTAATTACTAGTCAGGTAGTACCTATTACTTGATAAAGGATTAGTGATATATGTAGCTATTATCGGTGGTTGGGCAACAGGCGAAGAGGAAAAAGTATTATCTTGTTTCGAACTCCTTACGATTAAATATTTATGTTTTGATAGTGGGTCGCGTGATCTATTTTTGATAAAATATGGATTAATTAAAATATAGGTAACAGCCTTGTGGTTAATGCCTCGCCTCTCATGTAAGTATGAGGTTGTGTGTTCAAATCCGGGCAAGTACCAATGTGACTTTCAATTCATAAGGACCATCAAAGAAGTTCATATCTAACCAGTTTCTAAACAAAATCCCGTGAACACGATGATCATATCTGTTACCGGCCCGGTGCTATAGCCACCGAGTGCTGCAAGCAAGAATAATCCTTACGGTGGTTGGGTATGAACTTTTTCGATGATACTGTCTGAGTTTATCTTGGACATTACTGACATCGGTGAAGGAAAACAACGTGAGGAAACCTGGACTTATCCTAACTATATAACTATCCTAACTAATATTATACGTATATGTAGACGAAAGTGAGTTTGTTTGTTTGTTACGCTTTCACGCTAAAATGGCTGAACGGAATTGGATGAAATTTGGCACATGGGTAGACCGTGATATGGAGAAGGACATAGGATACTTTGCATCCTGGATCGCAGACGACGTCGTGGGCAACAGCTTGTAGTTATTATAAGCTGGAAATCGCCAACCCGTCTTGAGCAAGCGTGGAGATCAATGCTCGTGCCTTCTGTGCATGAGAAGAGGTCTACCGAGCCCTACAGTGGGACAATTAATTAATTCAGTCGAAAGACGTCCACTGCTGGACATAGGCCTCCCCCAAGCACCGCCACTCGACCGGTTCTGAGCTTCCCGCATTTAGCGGATTCCAGTGGGACAATATAATATGCTGGTATAATTATTATTATTAATTGAAGATAAGTCTTATAAAAAAAGAAAAAGAAAGATGGACATAAATAATGAAAACGAGAAATGTTAAAGAAAAAAGATGAAGAGGAACAAGGATGCCTCCTTCAATGAAATTGGCTTAAGACTGCTACGACATTTCTTTATTAGTAGTTAGCACTGTTTCTGAAAGAGCGGTTGTATTAGGTATATTCATCCAAGTATTAAAACACGCACACAAAAGCTGAAAATGAGTAATCTGAAGTTATGGACCCGAGAACTACAGTTTATGATAAACAAACGTGAAATGAATGCAAACATTGAATGGACTTTAGTAAGGCCTTAAAGTGACAGGCGACGATTACATCACAGCATGATGGTTACTACACGGTGATACTCGGATTTTGATTCACTAACCTACTCATAATAAAGTGACAATGATAGGTGTCAGTAGTGGATCTTTCCCGTGTTCGGGTCGACTTCCAATGTACCCAGATTCGCAGAGAGAGATAACTCGAAGATGGTCTGTAGTTTCAGTTCGAGTACTTAATCCAGCCTATATTGTTCGTCGAGTCGTTGAGCTCCTAAAATTTTGAGTTGAGCTACACGATAACTGAGAAATGCTTGCACTGACTGGACTGGTCCACTCAAATCTGTGTGGTTTTTTCCTCAAATCTAATTTTTACAGAATAGCATTTTAGCTGTCTAGAAATGATTAACCTTTATATTCATAAACATTTGATTAAACATATGTGGTTGTCTATTACCGTATCACTCAAATGATAAAGACGACTAGTGTTTTTAATGTCATAGAATATTATGCAAACTATTTCTTGAAGTGCTATACGAGATGATCAGTAGCTGATCCATTTTATCTATAATTGATAACCTACAAGCACCTACAGCTGTTATTTATTTATATTTTAATTATAACTGGATTGATTAATCAATTTCTTAGTTGTCCATTCTCTTAAGATCTCGGCCTAGATTCGCTTAGGAACTGATCAAAAGCCATCGGTCATGTGTTCATACTTTTGAATCTAGTGTAGATTGACCAACCTTATTCAGGTTGTTTAACCTGTACTAAGTCATAGTTCTCTAGTTCGAACCCAAGGTATGCACCTCTGACTTTTCGGATTCATGTGCGTATTTTTTAATTATCACTTGCTTTAAAAACGGTGAAGGGAAACATCGTAAGCTCGTGAGATATTTCTCGACGGCTTGTGAGCATGGGCGGCATAAAAACTCTCGACACCAGGTTAGTTTTAGTAACTAACCACACGAAAAGGAGAAGTAATTAGGAGTAAGAATCTATACCTAAAACTGGAAACTAATTATTCTAATAAGTATGTCATTCCGATAGATAGGAACTTCCTATTCAATGAAAAGACCCTAATCCAGAATTATCCATGATTGTCAGGCTCCCTTTTGGAAACTTAAAAATGGTAACAGGAAAACAGTTCAATTAAATGAGCTAATTATTTCAGCAATTTTGATGTTTTGTTCCCTACCATTACCGTGCCACCCGGTCTACTCCTTGATATGCAATGGTCTCTGTAGTATCATGCAACATTAGGCTCCAGGGGCTAGTGCAAATCCTTGGGTTTATTCGATTAATCGAGTCTGGTCAAACCACCCTGGGGTCGGTGCATTTCATTCTATCATTCAACCATAGAAATACAACTGATTGCCAATCAAAACTCGTGAACATAAATCCAGACTCCAGTACAAACACTGAACAGTCCGTCCGCTTCTCTGAATCGTGCTATCATAATGCAGCATAGCTTAAAGTTCATCTGTTATCAGTCGACCGTTCGTCCTCTAGCAACCTTGTTGATCGGCGACATCTAGGTAATACAGTTAAGGTGAAAATACACGGTTCGCTTACATGATCTGGCTGTTATGTTCCCACTACTGGGATTCAGGCCGTCACGTTATCTACTACGCGGGCCCAGTGCCTATTGATATATGCCACTGATGGTACATACCGTTTGCTCTCGATATTTAAGCGGGAATAACTGGCGAAATGTGTGTTTACTAAAAGTACACCTGTGCCATACCCTTCGGCGTGATGTTATGTTTTGGAGCAGTGGTGTGGGTGAAATTATGTGCTCAAAGTAAAGTGAAACGGTTTGTAGGTACTTGTCGGTCGACCACAACGAGTCGAGACTGCATCTATATCCAACCAGCTATCTAACTATCTAATTACGCAACACATTTTCGTAAACAATTACGACTAATCATTTTGGCAGTTCAACAACATTCATTGCGTGATCTACGTTGTTGAGCAGATTTTTTTTCGAACCTATGAAGCAATGGATTAGCAATCTGTTTCAAAACGATTCAGATTCTGATTGATCGTGTATTACGCAATTAGGATACTGGTTACCACTGCTCACTTATCCCTATCAATTTCGATGAAGCCACCAAATTGAATTGTGTACTTAAACATTAAACTGAATTGTGTACTTAAACATTAAAGTGAAATACTTATTCAATGTCAGTCGGCCATATCTTTAATTTCTGTGCCATTCAACCAAAGTGAATCAATTTGGTTGAACCGTCTGTTATCGCCTTTACAATATTAAATAGTTGAACACGCCTGTAGTTTCTCTCCGGGCAGATAAGGAGGGATGGGTCGTAATCCAATGTTTAAGGTCGATTCAATCGAAACATCGTGTTTCATACAGTGAGCGCAAGTCCCAATGTTGCTAAACTAACAATCAGCCCCGGATGTGGGAAGGGGCAGGGGGGGGGGGGGGCAAGCCGCGGCCGGTGCCCCGTGCGCCGACTTCAGGGGGCGACAAATTCAACCATAGAGACAAGTGACCCACCCGGGTGAGTCGCGGGCAGAAGCTAGCAGAAATATAAATTGAAAATGTAAACAGCACAACTTTCTAATGAAACGGTAAACTAATTAGTTTCACGGTCAGGTAACCCGTAGTATTTTTCCTTATGTATCTTAGCATACCGTCTGTATCTAATATATGATACCTATGAGTTGATGGCAATCAATATTACGATTTACAATCTACACTTGTCTACTAGGTAATCATTTCTTATTAATATGCTACAAATGCTAATGATGATAATATCATTCATAAATAGAGTTTTAATACCTAAGTATATAGTTATTATACAGGGTATATTCTCAATTCATAAAAAAGGCAATTCGTTAAAATGATTAAATTACAAAATATTTCATTAATGTCTGAAAACAAAGCAAAGAAAACCTGCGCAGGTGGAGATTCACAGATGACTCCACCCTCCACACTCCACTCCAGCACGCGTAGCATGACCACCGTAGAAACGGGTTTTGTCGACGGAAGAATAGACAAAATGACGGATAAACAATCACAATCTGTAATCTTGTCTATTCTTCCGTCGACAAAACCCGTTTCTACGGTGGTCATGCTACGCGTGCTGGAGTGTAAATGTGGTGCTGTCCCACGAATAATGGGGCACTAAATATCGTGACCAGCGTGTCTTGCTGTATGCACGCTACAGGAGGACGCTCCTAAAGGTGCTAAACTCAAAGCCAAATTCTGGGCTGACTCTATATACATAGATTGCCATCGATATGCTAAGCAGAAGGACTGAAAACATTACCTAATCTAGTCAGTAGATGCCTGAAACTGCTGTGAGTAGTTTAAATGAGCAACACATTGCAACGCACTTTTATAAGGCGCCCGAATCAGGCGCTTGCGCCGTCGTAGAATCGAATGATCAAGAAACACTCATTGTGTGTACAATACAGTTCTATTTGCCGATTTGCATTTGTTTGGAAACATTGAAGAAAACCCAAAAGAGGTGATTTTTATCTTTGGCTTGATTGTATTTAAAAGTGTTCATAGCATTATCCGTAAAAATAATTGAAGTATAAAAAAAGTGAAACTTACCAAATACCAGTCTCTAAAACTAAGTCCACGGTCTCTGGTAACTCTAACCGGAAACCTGAAAATAAAACAATAGTTATTAGCTACGTCGACCATTAAACAAACGGGAAAGAATAAAATCTGCCTCATAGCGGTATCAGGATTGGCTGCCGAGTTTGCGACAGATTTGTAATTATTGGTTGCCATAAATGTAGTAAAAACGTTGCTACATTGAAATAACATAGAAGACCCTTAATGCAGTTTTTACTGCACGTTACCAAGAAATATAATTATCTAGATTAAGAAACTCTCTGCGTATTTATGCAAGTTATCCTATCATCAAAAACTTAAAAAAATATTAACAGGAAGTTATAGTTTGACCGGGATCACTGTTCCGCGCTTTAGGTATGTGCGCCGCGAGACGAGGGGCAGTGCAGCCCGCTCATTCGTCAACGCTTATACTTAACTAATTCTATTTCGCAGGCGGCTCAAAGTGGACCGATGACATGGATGAAGTCGCGGTAATAAGCTGGATGTGGGAAGCACAAGACCGTTCGTTGTGGCTACGCTTGGGGGATTGCCTATAACCAGCTGTGGACGCCTTTTGGCTGAAAGATGATCACGAGGGATGATCACTGTTATGAACAGTGATCAGGTCTCGAGTTCGAACCCAAGGCACACGCACCTCTGAGTTTTCGGATTCATGTGCGTAACGTATAATTATCACTTGCTTCAAAAACGATGAAGGAAAACATCGTGAGGAAACCGGCATGCCTGAGAGATATTTCTTGACGGCATGTGAAGCCAAGTCAGAGGCCCATGGGCGGCTTTAAAACTCGAACACCAGGTTAGTCACTAACCACACGAAAAGAAGAAGACTAGGGATGTTAGTTGGTATAAGAATGAATGAACAAATAAAGGAGTATTCTTACCATCAGTGATTATCCTCTGTATGATGCTGGCCATGTCTTTTACCTCAGCCGCGTAGAAGTTATCGCCGCTGTACGGGCTTATTCCTAAATCTGTACACGATATTGTTAAGGTTTCATTGTTGGCAAATTTGGGAATATTCAGATACGAATTTTGGCAGAACGAACAATTAGCCAAGACAGTAGTGTTTTTTTTACTTTACTTTCACATATTTAAAAAATAATACAGTTTTATCGATTTATATGCTGAATTTTATTTTGCCCTACCATTCCCACAATTTTTGGGAGGTGAAACTGGTTTCCCGCTAACTAGTACGTGAAAATTTTGAATATAAGGACCCATTACTGCCATGTCCTGCACTCAACTATGACCTAGCTTATTGAATATTTTGACTGAAACTGTAAAGAAACTCGCTGTAATATGGGGTAGTTGGTGTCAACTGTTGTACTTGATCAAGAAGAAAGCGCTTGCAACTTAGTGACTATGAAACTGCCTTTAGAAATAGTTAAATATGGCCAATGCAGCTACAGCGTCGTTAAATTCTATCATAAATAACTTGAGCAGTGAGCCATTATTAATTATCTGTGGCAGTGGTAAGATCTAACGGCCAATCGCGTAACCACCGGTAGTTTGACATCAACACCACAGACAATAATTATTTCGACCTGTCAAACTTGCGTCATCCTGATAATAACGAGTAGTTAGCCCATCAACTAAGTTCTACATATTTAGTAGTCATTTCCTCTTATTTTTCCACTCATTTCCTTGATGATTTAAGTAAACAGTGATACCTACTTACTTAGATGGGTACCTACTCGGTGATTACTACTCCACAGTATTTTTTCTAACTAGTTAAGACTGTGGTATTAAGGTGTTTGTGATAATTACAGCTTTGAAAGATTTTACAGCAGTTCTGCTGAAAGAGGTGGCTTTCTAATAGCAATATCTTGACGGATGAGTTACACTAAATATACCTGCAGGCGCGCCTTTTCAATATTTGAGTGACCGTCATTCAATATCGATGGTTCTCAAAGATGACTAGAATCTGCAAACGTGGAGCTGTTGGTACCCGGGATGACAGTTTGGGGGGAAGTCCCTCATTATTGCCGATGGAAAATCAAATCAGGGACACGGCTTGATGCACATAATTATGTTTGAAGATATTTCATATCCACTAACCCGCGTGGTGGAACACCGCCCACTTCCAGAGTCTCAGCAGTGGAAACATTATAGCCAGATTATAATATACAATTCCATTATAAAAGGATACAGTTGAGCATATCCAGCAGCGACCCAGGATGGTCAGGCGGCGGCGGCGGTGGGGGCACAGTGCGCGCGCCCGCGACCGCACGCAGCGTGTACGCTCGCACGTACTCCTTGCGAATGTCGTGGAAGCGCGCGTAGTACGTCGGTAGTGAGAGGTCCTTGCTGCAGGCTTCGGGGTGCAGGCATTGTCTGTGAAAGAAGAAAAAGAAGTTACATGATGATCTTTTGATGATTAGTAGTCCTGCAGTGGGACAATCTAGGCTCATAATAATTAACAGGGATAATCGTCGGATGGTCCCTTATTCCATTTAAATTTGTCTAAAGGGTCTCTGCGTCTTCGCTTCGGCCCCTCGTACGACTTCCAAAGGCGGAAGGAAATATAATAATAATTTAATTGTTGCCAATAGCTAAGCCTGCTACACCTCCAATAAATGTAGAAAACAAATGATATATAAAAAGAAAGACAGAATAACATTCAAAACATAACAGAGAGCTGGCCAATTATTAGGTCAAAGAATCAGCATTGCCATGCCATCCAACGTAGCAATGATCATCATCATTTCAGCCGAAAGATGTCCACTGCTGGACATAGGCCTCTCCCAAATGGGGGGGGTTTGCCATCGCCACGCTTTGCAGGTGGATTGGCGATCGCAGTATGGCGTTAAAATACGTAGAGAACGCTGCTGCCCATTCTCTAGTCTAGTGAGTCCCTTAGTCGCCTTTTACGGCACCCACGGGAAGAAATGGGATGATGCTATTCTTTACGTCCGGCACCACACGGAACGTGGCAATGCTGCCAGCCTTTTGAGCACTTTTCCCACTGACTGCGATGCGGACGAAATTTTTGATGCCCAATGAGATCTTCCTTTATTTTATTTCCGTTGTAGATATACTTGTACTACATAATTTATATATTTTAGTGCTAAACATAGCGAGAGAGATTAAAAGAAAGAAAAAAAAGAAAAGAAAGAAAATACATTATTTAGCACAGACTAAAAGGCACACAACCCAACATATTGTACTACAAATAAAAACCAAATTAAAAAAGAAAGAAAACAAATAAAAACCGGCCAAGTGTTAACATTGTAGTTGAAAAACATGTTCTCCCATACGGAATGTATGGGAGATCATGTTTTTCAAACCGCAAATTTAAGTTGGTTGATTATTACTCGTTAAACTGTACATCCTACCTAGCTGTGATAGTTTTCCTTTTAATTTCGTTATATATATTACTGCTGTGAATTTTTTCACAAATCCAAGTACAACCATTTAGCTGGCGGGGGGGGGGGGGGGGGGGCACTTGACTCTAACAAAAAAAATCAGTTAAAAGCTTAATATTTCGCAAACAGATCCTTGAATCCAAAAATGGTTTTCACAAACTTACAATATTTTTGAACGACCTTTCTAACGATACCCCGCAACATGGGGTAGACGAGAAAAAAAAAGCAGCCCACTTTACGTATAGGGGAGGTACCCTAACAAATATTTTTCTTGATTTTATTTTACCACTTTGTCGGCATGATTAATATGTATATATATGCCAAATTACAGCTTTCTAGACATACATTACAGATCGTCTCTGAGCTAAGCCTCGGACAGACGACAGACGGACATGGCGAAACTATAAGGGTTCCTTGTTTACTAAGGAACCCTAAAAAGTGTAAATTGCGTTCTAAGATATATATTAGCAGGAAAGTGTGCCTTGCGGCAGCGCCAAATAGGCCTAGTTCAGCAAAAATGCCCGACAACGAGTGCCATACGCTGGTTTTCAACTAGACCTGAAGTGTGAGGTGACGAATGTACATCAGTTTCATACTGTAATGTGTATATGTATACTTAAATATGAAATGTATGATTAAGCAGAGGTGGACCTAGTATACCCGCGTGGAACCGGGTATGTTAAAGTTCAACTCCCATATATAATAGGGGCAGTCTCTTGCCATCTACTGGACACAAAATAATCTAGACAACGGACGGCTACTAAGAAATATCTGGTGGAAAAACCCAATAACACTTTGCTACCACAAGAGCAAAAGTTAGATACTAGGATAAAGTCACAAGCTGTAACATAGTCGAAAGCTATGGAGAAGACTTGCCCAACCTAGGAATCAACGACAATAAAGGCTGTGAACAAATAAATACGTCCCAGATAACAAAACTCCATACAAAAAATTCAAAGCCACATTCTTTTCTCCCCATATCACCGTTTACCATCAATACAATTTTTTCCATATTGATGTTACTGATAGTGTTTATTATCATAGATTATTTCGTATAATTATGCTGAAGCCATATTCACTCCTGACCTCTGAACGGTGTATGGAAACTTAAATAAACTAAATAATGTATGATGAGCACTTCCGGTGTGTGTACGTTGTTGTGGACGATACGGGAATTAACCGAAAAAAAAAGTAGCAACTTTAATAGTATGTGCAAACAGCATGATGTTGATCCTTTCATAACAGGTTCGGTCAGAAAGTGCCTGAGCCTTGGCTTTTTAAATTAAGATTTCGTATGTTCAGGTATTTATTCTTGTATTGAATATAAAATGTGAACTGGTTTAAGCTTGAATGTTATACTGTTTATTTTTCTCTTATTTTTTGGTAGCTGTGTTGTGCTGTTCAAACTCTTTCTTGCCAATCTGTTTTTAGAAGTGAAGACTTTTAATTGGCTGTCAATCTCACATACAATATTTTATTCTGTTTTTTTTAGCTATAAGTCATCCATAGTCAATAAATAATAAATAAAAGCTTCGAGTCTGGTATCTGTTAGAAAAGCGTCCACGACTGATGGTTCCGTTAAGACCTGTCTAGTCTGTATAAATCTCACCGTGTTAACTTAGGTGAAGTGAGATTGAAATGAGCTATCATTCCACCTACTTGGGATTGACATTATTGATAGGTAACTTCACCTCACTTTTCACGGTGAGAGTTTTACAGAATAAATTGGTTGGGCAGTCAGTCAGCCTCGCTAGGCTATGGTTATGGTTACGGTATGGTTGCTAAAGGTTTGACGGAATCAGAAATAAGCAGCCACTGTCATACAGGCTTCAAAAATCATGAATAAAAAATTGACACGTTCCAAAATGTTTGGTTAGCTAAGGGTTCCCAGCTAAAGCTCTATACTCCATAGATTATTGATAGTTAAGCAAATCATAAAAAGGATTTTATAGATGACATTTTCTTGTTTAAAAATACGATAAAACCATTATAACATTTATTCTTAAACTACTCTTCGTAGATGTAACTGCTTGAGCACATTTTTTTGTTAGATTTATAATGATAAAATAATATTTTGTAATCTGTCTATTGTAAAGAGCCCCAAACTGTAAACGTCAACGAATTATAACGTTGCTAAATTGAAGAGTACAACTGTGACGTAGCATGACAACTGAAGTTACAGGTATTATGTTTAGTCGGTTATTTGACAGTTGTCTCGTGACATGATTTTTTTGTTTACCTTTATTTAACTACCCACACCTATGGAGTCTAGGAAGTAGTGAAGGGCGACAGCGTGTTGAGGGACAGTCTAATGAAATTTTAATGTTTAAAAAATGCTGATTCTCAGCCTAGTTTGAATAAATAACCTTTGATTTGATGCACTAACATAAAATAACACCACGCCTGTATTCTCCGAAGGGTAAGGCAGAGGCGTATAGTAGATACACAACGATCCATAGCTTTAAAAATCACGTGTCGTCGTAAAATCGTGACGTATAGAGGTGTATAACGGAAACAATGTACGTATTCAATTATTGCAATACGTAGTTCATAATATGTTTACCGGATGTGGACAGATTGGTATCGAGTTTGGACGCTTTGAAACAATTTTTGTCATAACTCGTAACCTGGCCCAGATATTGTTCTGAATTTAAGTGAATTTTAATGTAGCGCGGGCGGACATATGTTTACTTGAGATAGGTTAACTTTATCTATATAAAATTGAGCCTGTAATTCCCCGGAGAGAAAAAGAGAGAACTAACAACAGAGGACTACTAACAGAGTTGTAACTTAGCATGTACACCGACATTTCGCCAGTTATGTTTAAGTCCCATGTAATAAGGGGCGAGCCTATTGCTATCAACCGGGCATAAATCCAGACTCTGGGCTACTACTGATAAATCCCAGATACAAAAACCCAATAATACTTTGCCCGACCTGGGAATCGAACCCGGGACCTCACGCTCAGCAGTAGCGCTTGCGAACGGCCTTGAGAGATATGACTAAATAACCTCCTCCATATAGGAAATCGGTTCCCCACAATATTACTTTCAGTGATAGCCCAGTGGTGTGATCGTCAGACTGCCAAGTCATAGGTCTCGAGTTCGAACCCAAGGCACACCTCTGACTTTTCAGAATCATGTGCGTATTGTCTAATTATCACTTGCTTCAAAAACGGTGAAGGAAAACATTGAGAGGATGCTTGAGAGATACTTCTCGGCGGCTTTAAAACTCTGACACCAGGTTAGTCATTAACCACACGAAAAGAAGATGACCTGCATGATAGGAGAAATAAAGCCAACATACCTTAAAGGAGGCTGTCCGTCTGTCACAAGCCTGAAGAGAGGTGAGTGAGGGTCCACCTGCAGCGATCTCACGAACTCATCGAACTGAAACATACATAAAATATTGTTATTAAAAGATCAACAAAAAACATGTGTGCAAGTCACACGCGGTAGAAGTGAAACCTTCAAAAATGTAGGCCCGAGCAAACTCCCACTATGCCTTGGTAAACACGAGTAAAGGGGGTACGAAGCAGAGCACAAAGAGAACCACGAATATAAGAAACACTGTATAATGCTTCCTATCTCATTTTCTCCCACATTAAATCTTATGAATTTATGTGTGTGTCTCTTTTTACTGTCGCTTTTTCGTTTCATCGACTTTCAAATCACAACGATGCTAAAGAAGTTTTCACTTAAAAAGAAAATTAAACATCTGCTATCTAATTACGCAACACATTTTCGTAAACGATTACGACTAATCTGTTTCATTTTGACAGTTCAACAACATTCATTGCGTTATTTACGTTGTGGAGCAGTTTTTTTTTTCAAACCTAAGAAGCAATGTATTAGCAATCTGTTTCAAAACGATTCAGATTCTGATTGATCGTGTATTACGCAATTAGGGTACGAGTTTGAATGCAATTTTCTGCACAAAGTGCATTTAATACAGAAAGAAATACACAAATAAATTATTAATATGACCTAGCCTTGCAATGCTAGAATAACAATTAGAAAATAATAAATGATCAAGTGATCATTTATAAAAAGATGTTTGCGGAAAATACAATATCTACTGTACCACAAATGCCTCATCCTAATATTAAAACGCGAAAGTGAGTTTGTTTGTTACGCTTTCACGCTAAAACGGCTAGATTTGCACATGGGTAGACCATGACCTGGAGAAGGACATAGGATACCTTTTATCCCGATATTCTCACGGGACCGAGACTTATGCTGGTGAAACCGTGGAGCGCAGCTAGTTCTTTTATAAAATGTTATATTATTATCTTGCCACCTAACGTTGGTTTTCTATAAGATTAAAATCAAACTCAAAATTCACAATAATACCTATACTACGTCAAACACATCATCTTAAATTTAATCCTAAAAGACCATTTAAAAGCAAACAATCAAAATTTAGTCTTTTAAATTCCGAAATATCCTACCAATTATCTATATGCTTCAAATATAACCTTCATTATGATGGTAGACATAATATCGACAGTATCGGTCGAATCAATAGTTATTCTGTCATTATAACTGAATGGATTTGTCCTAAAAAATGTTGACGGCCTCACGGGGCAAGTTTAAAGGTAACTACAGAATGGTAGGCGGAAATTTGAGTGTTATTTTTGGCATGCAATGTGTGTAATGTGTCCAACCCAGCTGGACTAATGCAAAAATCTCACCGTCAAAACTTGCTTGATGAAGTGAGCTGGAAGCGAGCTCCCGAACTACCAGCCGTGCTATTCTGCAAAAATCTCACCTAAGTTTACACGGTGAGATTTTTACAGAATACACTGGCAGATGTTAGTGTTTGACACTATTGACAGCTCAATTCACCTAAGTCTAGACTTTGACGTGAACGTCAAAGTCAAAGCGAGCACTCACGCTGAGATTTTTTCAGAATAGATGTTCTGTTCTCTTTACTTGTTGAGAAGACTACGGCACAAGATGTGTCACTGTTTCTTCTATTTTTGACCAAAGTAACATGATGCTGAATTCTGCTTTGTATAGTCTGGTAAAAATGGGAGATCACATGATATCATTCAACTAAGGCCCGTAACAAAGGGAAGTTATGTAACAGCAAGGATTCGGCTTCACTCGTATTTTAAGTTCGGTGTCAACACCAATTCAATGTCAAGCTCTTCAAAGTCCTTAAAACAACAACCCAGTTGCGCAACGAATCTTCAATCAAAATCTGAAGGATTTTGAAAGAAATTCCGAATCCATTGCTTCGTAGGCTTGTAAAATTCGTTTGCTCAACAACGTGGATAACGTAATGAATGTTGTTGAACTGTCAAAATTAAAGCCATTAATGCAACGCAATTACCACGACGATTCGTCAAAATGTGACTGTTCCTTATGGCTTTATTTTATGCCACAAATGGTTATACTAGAAATGTGTGCTTGGCCAAAGATTTTGAAGTGCAAGCACATTGTCAATCGAAAAATCAGAATATTACAATAATCCTCCTCTCACGTACGATGTGAATAAGACTTAAGTCGTATTCGTGATACCTATGTTATTATCTAACTTATTTTCATCAATTATAATATTTTTTCTCGCGGACAAATGTTTTATGTTTAATCACAGATAATTAGTTAATAACCGGCATGAGATTTGTACAGGAATTGCCTTGTTTTTACTTAATTGATTTGTGTTTAGTTATAAACCCAGGTTTTAAAATTAAACAGATTGTTATTGATACTGCAGGTTCAAACCACAATCTGTTTCATTTTGACAGTTCAACAACATTCGTTGCGTTATTTACGTGGTTGAGCAGGCACATTTTTCGAACATATGAAGCATTGGATTAGCAGTATCCTTCAAAAATGATTCAGATTATCATTGATCGTGTGTTACGCAATTAAGGTGCTGGGCTTACTCTTGTTTCGGCACTAGCTAAGAATACAATAATAGCTCATAATGGTTTTACAAACATTTTTATTCTCAAGATGGATGCGCTAAGGTAGCCCACGAAATTCACCGTAATATTTACATGTGGTATGGTGGCGAATATTTTTTTTATCATAAGCAGTGATACCCTAGTGGTGTGACCGTCAGACTGCCAAGTCATAGGTCTCGATTTCAAACCCAAGGCTCGCACCTCTGACTTTTCGGATTCATGTGCGTATTGTATAATTATCAGTTGTTTCAAAAACGGTGAAGGAAAACATCGTGAGGAAACCGGCATGCCTGAGAGATATTTCCCGACGGCAAAACGCCCACCCTTCACCATTTCCTAGTGCGTTAGCTGGGAAGAAGAAGTGGCGCAACAAACTCCCCAGCAGCAAAGCAGTCTGTTCACTTAAAAAAAAGCTATATAATAGTACTTATGTATTTTGATGTATTTCAAATCCAACTAGTAGTTCCGGAGATTACCCCATATACATACGTATACAAACACCAAAAAAAAAAAAACCTCTTTATTGTATTATATAAGTAGTAATAGTATCGACACGGTTGGCGCAGCGGCTGAGCGATCGACTGCTGCGCAACGTGTCGCGGGTTCGATCCCCGCACGGAACAAATATTTGTATGATCTGTAAGTAGTTGTTCCGGGTCTGGGTGTTAGTGTATGTGAGTTTCTATGTTAGTAAACGCACCCACGATACAAGAAAAAATTCTTAGTGTGGCAATGTTTAAAAAAAAAAAAAAATATATAAGTAGTATAGATATAATTATTGTCAACTTAGTAATTGTTTTTATGTTAATTAATGCAATTGATGTTGTACCGTTTTTACTAACTATAAATAAATAATCTCTACACACACAAAAATCAATATAACCCACAAAACAACTCGACATCATACTCGTAGCAACAACATTCAAAACCCAGTAGCCACTAATTGGCTTAGTGCTAGTGTTTTTGGCGGTGCAGTCAAAGTGACAAGCATGGCCGGGCATCGAACCCAGGATAGTACTGTTAGGAACTGGTTCCCGGTACCTGTCGTGTCTGAGAAGTAAACACCGATGCATTTCCGTGTGCGTGTTGAAAGTTATTTTTTCTGTCTTGTACATTTTCGTTTTGGTCTTTTGAGACTGAGATTTTAAATTGAAAGTTGTATTAAAGGCCAAAGGACCATGTATTCTGATGGCTTTAAAGCTGCCTTTGCGGTGAGAATGTTAAGAGGAAAAGACTAAAGTAGGTGCTCCGCTTAAAACCCAAAATCAATAATTTAAAACTTAAACCCTACTACGACAAAAACGCCAACTAAAAAAGGTATAAACAAGACATCGATATCCATCTTTTTCGGT
The DNA here is from genome assembly GCA_947364205.1 of Agrochola lota. Taxonomy (NCBI): domain Eukaryota; kingdom Metazoa; phylum Arthropoda; class Insecta; order Lepidoptera; family Noctuidae; genus Agrochola; species Agrochola lota. The sequence goes on along the minus strand of OX376239.1, from coordinate 11,110,501 downwards.
TTTTCGATAGCCGGAGTCACACGTCATTATTAAGTCATGTAATTAAGGCATAAACCGTACAAATTACTTCCTTTTGGCTTAGCCGAAGTCGGGTAAAACTAATTATCGCAACAAAACAACATTTTTGTTTGGACCTTTGACCGTCTTCAACAAAGACGAACACTTCCACCATATAGAATTTGGATTGTATGATTGCTGTATTAAAGTTCAAAATCGAAGAAATCAATCTTATGAATGACTAGCGACACGGATGCTTCACACGGTTTTAACGACTTGACATAACATCGTGATTTCTGCATCATATCTAAGTTTAATATTAATGTTATGAACATACTTCTTAAACGTTCCGGAATAAATTCTCTACATGATGGCTAAAACCGCATCAAAATCCATTGCGTAGTTTAGAAAGAACAACGCGGCCACACAGACAGACACGAAAGGCGACTTTAGTTTATAATATAATAATATGTATCTAGCTATGGAAGTGACATTACTGCTAGTCATGTTCATTATTTTTGCGGAAGCCATGACAGTCTCAACTGTCAAGTCTCCGAACGACAACGCCCTAAATCACGTACGTAAGCCGGATTTCTCTACTTCACTTAAATTTTCACTTTAAACACGCTTCCTAACTTGATAGGACTTATGCAAATACTCGTAATTTTTTTGCTATTACCTCGCTAATTATATGTTTAGGTAAGTTAACTGATTGTGACATACTTACCTACGAAATAAGGGTTAGGAATAAAGGATATAAAAAAACTTTTTGCAAAAAAAAACCAACCGACTTCGACTTTTTTTTTTTGTAAAAACTGTTTATTTTTCACTTTTTTGCTGTGGTACCTACCCCACACAAATTCGAATACCAATAACTGCTATGTAAATAACAGTGCAATAACATACGCGACGAACATATAACCTCCTCCTTTTTGGAAGTCGGTTAAAAAGAGGCCGAACTTGAGACAATTATGGTTCGAAATAATAGATACACTACTAAGTGCTGATTAAGTCAGATATCTTTTAAGTGAGGGATAAATATTGCCTTTGAACAGCTGATTGTATATAAAAATCAAACTGTCATATTTACTCTCCAGATAATGTGTGCCATTGAAGAGATTGTTCACCCTGAGCTGATTTCAATCCAGTCATAAATGAAAATGCCAGTACAGTTCTTGAAAATGCAAAAATTAATGGCCCATCTGAAGTATGACAAGTAGACGAAGCGTTAGCGGATTTATGCAAAGGCAACACTGATTTTTTTATGGAATCCTAAATTCAAATTTCAAATTCAAAAGTCATTTATTCAAACTAGGCTGAGAATCAGCACTTTTCGAACGTCAAAATTACATAAGACAGTCCCCCAAAACGCCACCCTTCACCACTTCCTAGTGCGTTAGCTGGGAAGAAGAAGTGGCGCAACAAACTCCCCAGCAGCACAGCTGTCTGTTCAGTTAGAAAAAAGATAATAAGGAAAAAAGATAGAAATAATAAGAAATGAATAAGGAAGAAAGATATTAAGATAATAAGGGCCGTTATAGGAGCACTTGGGGAAAAGGATAGGAAATATGATTGGTTAATTAGACATTTAATACTACCAAGGAAGAAAGGAAAAGAGGTAACAAGAGCGTAATGAAGACCAAGAAGAACGTACATGAACCAATTAAAATATTGCCTTCTCTGCAACTATATTAGGGTCGGCTTCCATTCAAGCTGGATGCAACTGCATAATAGCATAGCATATGCAAGCCTATTATGTTCCCACTACTGGGACACAGGCCACCTCTCGGTAAGAGGGAGTGGGCGGTAATCTACCATGCCGTCCCGATGCGGTGTGGTAGATGTCATATGTCTTCGAACGTTTGGTTCTAGGACATGCCGGTTTCCTTACGATATTTTCCTTCACCGTTTTGAGAGCAGTGGTGATGAAATAATTTACACAAAGTACTGCCTGGGCCACCACTGGTCTCTGATGTAGCTGAATACCAGTATATTTTTACATGGAACGATTGCCTATCCGGCTTCCACAACCGAGTTACTGGGTAACACTATTACTCCTCGGTAAGACTGGTAAAAGCAAAGCAATATAAATAGCAGGTACAAGAATTATCATTGGAAACAGTAAGATAGACATTTATATATATACCGACAAGTACCCAACTACCCAGCATATATTAAAGTTTTGGGTTGAATGAATTGACGGAACCCTCAACAATACAGTTCACTTTCTACAATATAAAATGGCAGTCGAACACATTATTGGAAATTAGCTATTCAAACTAGTAAGAATTATGTCACGGATAAATATAAATTAGACATAAATAATAATTTAGAATCATTGACATTTTTAATAACTTGCAGAATGTCGTTAAAGATACAATGAACTCTAGAGAAGATGGAAAAAAAAATAGGTAGGAAGTTTTTTGTGAGATATTGAGAAATACTTCTTTTTTCGGCACGGGCTTTAACGTTTATATTATGAGTAACTTGAACCATGGTTGAAATCTCAAATAATTTAAGGGATAGCCCAGCTATCTAATTACACAACACATTTTCTTTAACGATTACGACTAATGTTTTACGCAATTAGGATACAGGTTGATTCAGTTGTACTTAATACTTAGTTGTAATTAAGTATCGTCACTGGATGGATCCGGCTGTAATTCGTAGAAATTTGACAGTCGTTAAGGATTGTCAGAAGCCCGAAAGTCTGACAGTCAGTCTTAAAACAGGGGATATGGAAAACTATATACCCCCTGACCTCCACAACCTAGTAACTAGGTGTTGGAGGTCAGACAGGGATGTAAATGACTGGGTTTCGTTATGCATGTGCGCCCCTATTTTTCTGAATATTCATGATAAATTATCGAAAATAAACTTAAAAACCGGCCAAGTGCATGTCGGACCACGCACAATGAAGGGTGAACAAACTTAACATTGTAGTTGAAAAACATGTTCTCCCATACGGAATGTATGGGAAATCATGTTTTTCAAACCGCAAATTTAAGTTGGGCGATTATTACTCGTTAACCTGTACAGCCTACTTAGCTGTGATAGTTTTCCTTTTAATTTCGTTATATATACGTATACTATTGCTGTGATTTTTTTCACAAGTCCAAATACAACCATTTTGCTAGAAGCCCTTTGGCAGGGGGGGGACACTTGACTCTAACAAAAAAAAATCAGTTAAAAGCTTAATATTGCGCAAACGAATCCCTGAATCCAAAAATGGTTTCGACAAACTCACTATATTTTTGAAAGACCTTTCTAACGATACCCCACAACATGGGGTAGATGAGGGAAAAAAATCATCCCCACTTTACGTGTAGGGGAGGTACCCTAAAAAAAATTTTTTTTCTTGATTTTGGTTTACCACTTTGTCGGCATGATTAATATGTATACATATGCCAAATTACAGCTTTCTAGTACTAACCGTCTCTGAGCTAAGCCGCGGACAGACAGACAGACAGACGGACATGGCGAAACTATAAGGGTTCCTTGTTTACTACGGAACCCTAAAAAGGGTGGGACTATATTTAATTTTTAAATTTTATTTAGATTTTTTTTCAATGTCCCGCTATGATTATATGGACTTACACTTGTGTTTTTTTTTTTAAATAAATACTGTTAGAAAAAAATGTCTTTACCTCCGTTTTTTTTCCCAGTCAACAATTTTTTTTTTTTTTTTTAGTTAATCCGATAAAATAACTCATAAGCTATTAGAAATAATAAACAGAATCCAAATCGAGCCAATAAAATAGGAGATATGGCAAACTCTACTAAAATAAAATCATGAATATTCAGAAAAATACGGGCCCATGGGCGACATTGCATATACTTAAGGTTGGGAAAATGCTAGGCAGGTGACGAATCGTGATGGTTCCTTTCAAAAGGATAGGTATATGGTGGCAAAAATAATACTAAAATTAATATTGAGGTAGGTACCTAAATCTATGTTTCTAAGACAGTCTTTTATAACAGAGTTTAGTAAACACTTGACAATTTTGTCTGACCCCCTGCCAAGTCTCAATATTTATTTTTCGTCGATAATATCAATAAACAAATCAAGTTCGCTGCCATATCTAGATTCTTAGGACCGGTTGTAAGTGATTTTTACCGGTTTAGTATGTAGTCAGGTACCTACCTAATGATTATATGAATTAGTGTTCGCGACTCGACACGTAGTAAGTGCTAGTGGACTGTTTAGCTTAGTATATATGGATAATGAAGCCAAAAAAACCGGCCAAGTGCGTGTCGGACCACGCACAATGAAGGGTTCCGTATTTGGGATGATTTTATCCCAAAAAATAAACTTAACTTTGTAGTTCAAAAATGTTCTCCCATACATCGATATACGAGTACGTCACGGTCAATTCGCCAACTGCAAAGGTAAGTTTGTAATCGCAAAAACATTTTTTTATGTGATAAATTTAAAAAAACGGACTTTTTCCTTTACTTGTGCTGTGAGACCTATCTTCGTGCCAAATTTCACGATTCTCGGTCAACGGGAAGTACCCTATAGGTTTTGATTTATTTGCGAGTATCAAAATATGTCACTTATATGGCCGTATTACTTTATTGCGTTGACTTAGAAGCTCAATTTTTTTAGACCTTTATGAGGCCACTTACCTACGTATTTGATATTAATTTAATTTTGATACCTCCACGCGTTTCTGAGAAAAAGGGTCTTGACAAACTGACGGACGGACAACGAAGTGATCCTATAAGGATTCCGTTTTTACCTTTTGAGGTACGGAACCCTAAAAAGAACTTGAAGATTGAGTTGCCTATAGATACAAACGGCAATAAACTGTGGGACTTACCTAAGTATAATTTGTACAACACGAGGGACACGAGTTATTATCTATGTATATAAAAATCACAAAGCCAATAATGAATCAGTCTACAATAGATCTGCTGCTTATGTCATCAAAACTGATTTTGCAGTAACGATGCCCCCTTCCGTGGTAATGGAGACTACCGGAGTCATTACAGTGAGGTATAAATCCCACACTCTCCGGTCTTATCCCCAAAGCCCGGGCATCTTTTAAAGATCTCCCTCCGAAAACAAAAAAAAACCGATGAAAAGTAAAGGATGCAAGGACGATAGCTACAACTTTGAAGAAGAAAAAGTCGTATCAACTTAATAATAATCTACGTAGTTTAATATGGTTAAGATTGGGAAAAAGAGAGATCGAACTAAGCTCTCCAAGTTTAGTTCAATCTTTCTGTTCCACGATCTTACTAAAATTCTTTGTCAATATGTCTTTTCTAGAGGTTCAATATTGTCGACATCATTCATTAAAAAAAATCCCATTCTCACCAAAAACCCTAAAAAAAAAAGAGAACTCCCAGCACGAATAACCTCAAAATCTTCAGGTTCCGCGTTACCTTTTTAGTACAGTTACAAAACAGGTTGTTCAAAATGAAGGGAGTACTTGAAAATGTGGATCGCCACGGATTCATACATAACACAGAATAGTACAGAAGGTTGGTACTTTAGGTACAACAAGCGAATACAAGCGCACACGCACAATATAGTCTGTTCGAAAAGTATTTGATGAAAGTGTTAACAAACGCTGTGCGGGTTAGATTCTTACTCAATCACTCAATAAAGGTAACTAGGACTTAATACAATCATTTGTCTGTAGTCAGTGAAGATTTCAACTTTTTATCTCACCACTTTTTTCAACGATTATTGTTTAGCATAAGCAAGCAGCTTATAATCTTCCCACTACTAGGAAACAGGCCTCTTCTCTGTTAAAGGAAGTAAGCCGTAATTCACCACGCGGGCCCAGGACAGGTCGGTTTCCTCACGATGTTTTCCTTCACCGTTTTGAGAGCAGCGGTGATGAAATTATTTACACAAAATAGAGCGCAACTCGTAAGTAACCGCCGTTATTACTGCTCTCAACATCTCTCAATCTTATTGCTGCTTTAGTTCGCATTTTTACTTTTGTATGTTGTGCTATATCCTTTGTGTACACCAAATAAATGTTTTATCTAACTTTCTTTAAGTTGTAATTGAAAAATCATTGACGAAATTTTGTTTGTTATACTAACCAAAATTGTCAACTGAAAAACTACTTTCAAGTGATTCAAAATTATTAGAATATTAGAAAACTGGGTTTAAAGTATTCCAATAATCGAATCAAAGCAGTCGATTTGTAAGTGACACTACAAAATTACACCCACGCCACAGGTACATCTTGTGATCCTTTTGTTTACATTTTAATGAGATACTTTTGGAACAGACTATAGGTACCGTCGGCGATGTTATCAATCTCAACCAAATATGTGCAGTCGCGAACTCGCGAATGCATTCTGTAGGTACGTGAAGTATGTCTGAGTGTGCGAGTGTATGAAGCCGACCTTCTGCGTTCGTTCGGACTTCGTCGGTTTCGGCGAAGCGAACATTTATGATCGAATAATCAATGAAGTTTTGACATGATTGACAGAGAACATGCGTTCTTGAACATATTAGTCTTGTGTGTACCTGTTTTTGCAAGATTTATAGCCTTTTTTTGATCGAAATATTACGGTATTTGGATGGGAATTAACCTCGTTTTTTGAGCGAATTGTGAATGGGACTTGCAGTATTTTATTCGTGGAAAAATGTCTGTCTGAATTGTAAAATAAAACAGAAAGTTTAAGTTTTCAGTAGCAGTCTGGAGTCTAGATCTGTGCCCGGTTGATGGCAATAGGCTCGCCCCCATTACATGGGACTTAAACATAACTGGTGAAATGTGGGTGTACTATAGGTACTACTAGGTACACCTCTGCCGAACCCTTTGGGGACACAGGCGAGATGTTTCATTAAAAAATATGGAGCTGTAGTGCAAACTGAACTTTATGTGTGAGTATTACAGTTGTTTTTCCTAAAACTCGTGTTTGTTTACATGTTTGGCACATAAATTGTGAACGCAGATTAGCTATAATTATGAGATAGATGGAGCTTGATACTTAGTTCATAATTAGGTGATTGCGAAAAACTAAGATATCTTGAAGCGAGTGGAGTCAGGAGCATAGTTAGTTACCCTCTCCCCCTGGTGATACGTGGTGATGTTTTAGACTAACCCCTCCCCCAACCCAAAGTCACGTAGTGTATGTTTTAGGTGATAATAACATTCTGTATTTTTTTAAGATACGTCTTAAAATAGAAAGCCAAATTTTTTATTTGTCTTTGCTTTTCGGTTTACGAAAAAATAAATACACGTGATATCTCACCACAACCACTAAATATCAGAAGGGGGGGGGGGGGGGGGGCTTTTCTTCCGAACCCCCTTCCCCCCCTTTCGAGCCACACGAGATTTGTGGCCGATATACCAACGAGATCCTATTACTAAGGCTCCGCTATCCGTCCGTACGTCTGTCACAGGGCTGTATCTTGTTAACCGTATTAGAGGTAGACACTTGAAAATTTCACAGTGTGTACTACTATGGCCGCTTAACAACAAATAAAAGTAAAAAATTAAACGATTCCTTGAATTTTTTACTTTACTTATTTTGATTTTTTTACTAAAGTATTTAAAAATTCATCAATCTGCCAAGCCTTTTCCAACTATGATGAGGTCGGCTTCCAGTCTTACCGGATGCAGCTGAGTACCAGTATTTTACATGGAGCGACTGCCTATCTGACCTCCAAAACCCAGTAACTGGGTAACACAATACCCCTTGGTAAGACTGACAGACTTTCGGGCTTCTGACGACCCGTTACGACTGTCAAAAACCACGAATGACAGCCAGGACCAACGGCTTAACGTGCTTTCCGAGGCACGCAGGAGTCTCGGTATGTAAAGATGCTCATCCACGGACCAACCGCGGCAAGTATAGCTTAACCTGATGGATCGAGCCGTGCGGCTGATATTACTTAGCCTAGCTCCTCAGTATTTAGTATATATAATACATATGTAGTGTTAAATATTGTACGGTGGTATCGGAACCCTTCGTGTGCGACTACGACTCGCACTTGGCCGCTTTTTGTTACACTATTATACGTAAAGGCTTGTGCAGACCAGCGCGATTTGTCGCGCGACGCGACACCAGTTATTGTTACACTGTGAAGTTTTCTTAGAAATTGTATTGTTCGTGTCGCGTCGCGCGACAAGTCGCGCTGGTCTGCACAAGCTTTAATATAACACAAAAATAACATTCATAATATGTCACCAAGGGCCTTGGACAGACATATAGAAGAACGTACGTGTACTTTATTGAAAATACCAGTTTCTGAACACGTTTCACCAACGAACAGGTGACGAATTGATACAACATAGATAGGTACCGTAGGTATATACCCTGCACTAGGGTAACACGATACGTTGTAATAAGAAAATCTTTAGGTATGGAAGGAGGTGAAGCGACAATAGTGCATCGCGGTATGCAAATACGGTTGAAAATGGCGATGCGTTTGATTTTGGTTGAATCTCGAGTCCGCCAATAAAATGAAAGATATTTCGCAGTTTTAAGATAATTTAAAAAAAAGTACACCAATATGTTAAAACATTTTTACATAATTTCTTTAGTTCACCAATTTTACTTATAAACAGTTAAAAAAAAAAAAGTTTTCGCTCAAAATATTGAGCATTTCGAGACGAAAAAGTTTTTGGGGTCTTTTCTGCCATTTTTTTTTTAAAGTTGCTTGATCATTGCTATTACTTAAATATATTTGGTAGAAGTTTTTTTTTATACTCTTGACTATACACTGTTTAGGGCTTGTAATATGTAGCATTACGGCTAAAGGCTTGTGCAGATCAACGCGACTTGTCGCGCGGCGCGACGCCGGTTATTGTTATACCGTACAGTTTTCTTAGAAATTGCATTGTTTGAGTCGCGTCGCGCCGTCGCGTCGCGCTGGTCTGCACGAGCCTTAACGGTACGACGAAAAAGTTGACGTTTTATGGTGTCTCTGCTTGGTAGCGCCTTAAGACTGGTTGTCAGACGCTACTAACGTCCCGTAACGACGGTCAAAGATCTATCAATGACACGAATCAACCGCGGCAAGCGTAGCTTAACCTTCGATCGACTGCGGTTGTTATTATTTAGCCACGGACCCCTTATTTACGGACAGGTAGGGTATGAATAAAAAGTAAAGTTATAAAAACTAAAACCCAAGTACGAACAAAATTCAACTAAAAAGGTATGAACAAGTCATAACAGACAGACAAATTAAAGATCCGGAGTCACGTGTAGGAAGGACATAAATCGAATAGAAAGATAAATAACATAAATATGGCTTATTTATTTAAATATTTTTGGGGTTATAATACCTATATATATTTTTGAAATATCCTAATTAAGCCCTTTCATTTGATAAACAAAAGGGCATTTTTTTTTTTTTTTTAATGGGCGCTATATTCATTTTATGATACGTCACATAGCCTATACATACCAATGCGGACAATCAAGACGCTTCCAACGATACCTCATTTCTCAAAGTATGCTAAGAAGTTAAGAAGTTATGAGGGAACAGATGAACATACATACCGGTCAAAATCATAACCCTTCTTTTTGCTTCGCCGTAGTCGGGTAAAGAACGATTATCGAATTAAAAAAAAAAACTATTGATCTTACACTTTGTGATTAATTGAAGTTGACATCACCTCTATTGACTAGTTGGTTTTACTGTATGGTGTAAAAAAGGTTGTTGTTTATTTAAGCAGTAGTGTCCTTGAAGTAATTTGTGTGCTGCAGAAGTCATGTGAAGATTGTGAGGGTTTTTTTTTTGTTGCATTCTTTGACGTAGGTATGACGCAATTCTCGTCGGTGAAAGGGTTTATCTTGGACATTACCACAGATTAATACAGATCGGACACTTCGCAAAATTATTTAAATAAAAAGCGACTCTTGCTACGACACAATAAAGTGAAATTCAGGTCGCACAGCACTAATCACCAACTGTTATATTCACCTAGAAGATGCCTCTCTTTCTATCGCGTGACTCTTAGATCTTCTGAATAAAAACTTCTACGTTACACTCACTGAATTGGCCTAGCAAGACGGGCCCGCCGTGTACTCGTAGCTTCATACCTAAACTGCGGAGTGTCCCATCTGTATTTAATCTGTGACATTATCTTACATTGGTGAAGGATAACATCGTGAGGAAACCTAAACTTATAGTTAATATAAGTCTGAAATCGCCAACCCGTCTTGAGCAAGCGTGGGGATCAATGCTCGTGCTTTCTCTGTATGAGAAGAGGCTTTACCCTACAGTGGGACTATAATAGGCTGGTATTATTATTAAAGGGGTGAAATAACACACGTACCTACGTAAGTAGGTACGTGTGTTATTTCTTTTACTATTACTACATATTGTATAAGTAATTATACAATATGTAGTAGTAGTAAAAAAAATCCTGCCCGATCTAAAAGGGCGCATAGGTACTTACTGCAATAACATTACCAAAAAGTAAAAAAAACAAAAATCTTATTATATATAGGTACTTATTGCTATTGAAAATTCACATTTTTTATACCAAAATTACCCCAAATCCAAGCAAATTTTCATCAGGGGTGATAAGTTATGACTTGTAGACGCCCGCTAAACGACGGCCGTTTATTCCGTTTACCTACTTTAAGTAAGTACCACATTTATAGACTCTCAGTACGATACCTAACAACCCTCACGTATCGGACAGGGTTTTTTTACATGTTGTATACAGTAAGTTAGGTCAAACGTGGGACAAATTCAAAAGACTAGCTAGACAATACATACGACTATATATTCTCATCCTTTTTCCAAATAATGAGAGATTAGAAGGCTCTGAAAGAGTTTAGAATGCAACAGAAATTTAAAACCTAACTCATAATGGATGTTCCAAACTTGAAGGAGGCAACTAACAATAGGCAAGTAGAAGCGGCTGCTATTACCGAAGATGAAGACATAAAACATAAAGACAACAAAACCACACTTTAAAAATCAGAAACACATACCATAACATAAAATTACGCCTGTAATCCCGGAGGGTTAGCAGAGGTGTACCAATAGTACACTCTTATTTCGCCAGTTATGTTATAGGGAGCGAACCTATTGCCAACTACCGGGCACAAATCGAGACTCCGGGCTGCTACTGAGAAATTCCAGATGGAAAAACCTAAAAAAGCCCGACCTGGAAATTGAATACGAAGACCTCATGCTCAGCAGTAGCGCTTACGACGACCAACGAAGCAGTGAGAGCAACTAGCAATGGGTAAACAGAAAAGGAAGCTTATGGCGAAGATGAAGACATACAGATTAAAGCAACAACACAAAATAATAAAAACAGAAAAACTTATAACAGTAATAATCCCTTTTGACCTATCATTATAAACGAATCAATCAAACCGCTATTTGTAGTTGAACAGAAAAGCTTTTAACATGAGAAACATCAATCAGAACAGAAATAATCAATTACGACACGTTTACAAGTGACCAATTAAGTATATAGATACGTTAAAACGACACAAAGTGATTACTCAGTGTAGCTGTTAATCAATTTAAGGCGACGATAACCGGCTTTTAATGATTTTATACTGAAGATCACGTCTAAACAAGTATTGTTAATGGTTTGGCAAAAATATATGTTACATTAGAGCACTTTCTTAATAACTTAATACAGGAATATTTTAAATTATGTTTATATTACATAGTGAAATTAATTTGTAAAGTTATATTTAACGCGGATAAAAAACTGAGAATGACGCAAAAATCTATCAGGCGTATTTTTCTGAATCCTTCACCAATTTAAAGATAATTTAATTATTGATCTTTTAGATTACGTGTTTTATTAAAAACCTTTTGTTTTATGTTTAATAAATTAATAATGCGTCTAATTTGGGACAGCGCTCCTTGATGGGCGAGTCATATTACTGACTAGGCGTATGACGGGTCGTGTGAGCTCAGTACAGAACACACAAGCTAACCACTCAAGGTCACTGGCATATATCTGCGTCTTAAGTCTATTGAGGTCAAAGTACCTCGTGCTGGGATTGCGGGTTAGTCCGAAAGGGATATCGCGGCCCCTGCACACAGGCAACGGAAGGAACACGGGTGGGTTTTAGTCAGTAAAAGTCTGACACACCCTCCCGCTTCGTCCAGAGCGGGAGAAGTTATTTGATAATTTCCCACCCTCAAAAAAAAAGGTCAAAGTACCTACTTTAAACATAATATAGGGTTTTCTCGGATCGTACCCAGAATAAAAAGTATACTTTAAACCAGGTTATAAATTATATGTGTGCAAAATTTCATCAAAATCCGATTTTGCGTGATTGAGTGACAAACACCAAACAACATTATACAAACTTTCACATTTATAATATTAATTAGGATACTGTTATAATCCTGTGTTATGTCTACAACTTACTTTAGAAACCGATTCGTTGAATCTCTTAGACTATCTCGGTGGTCTTGTGGTTGCAAGCGTGGTCTTGGCCCAACTCCCACGTCGGGCATGTCATCATCTTCTTGCCCTTATTTAGGATGCAGGTATGTCTTCTTCCATCATCTCTATTGCCCGGCATCTCCGAAGACACCCTTTCTATCCATATCATCTTCCACACAGTCCATCCATCGTTTTTTGGTCTTCCCCTACTCTTATAACCATCCACATTCATCTCAAAATCACGATCGTAATTAAGTAGGTACAAATAGTAAATTAATTTAAGTGTACTGAGATTAAAGTCCATGCTGCCATAAGTCAGGGTTAAAAAACATGTTTAAGAAACTTTGTAGTGCCTATTACTTTTATTAGCACAGCTTGAACGTACTTTATGTTTATTTTGTAACTACTTCGGTTAAAAAGTTGTATTTAATCAAAGTCGAAGGTAAAACATTACTGGACTTGGTTGACTTTCAAAAATCAAAAGGTTTTGTATATGGCTGGATTGAAATAAATAAAACGGTAAACATGAACCTAAATTTGCTTCAAGGGTGAGTCCTATCAAATCTAATAACCCATTAGTTATAAAGATATTTATTCTATTTTCAGCGGTGGTTTTTCTTTTATATTATACACATATATACATAAGCTCACGCCTTCTTCCCATAGGAGTAAGCAGAAACTACAGTTCTCTTCTTTTACTACTATTATAGTGACATCGCAAAAAAGATTAATGATGTTCTCACAGTGACATTCAGATAGATAACTGTTAAAATCCAATGGGAAAATACTTTCACCTATCCATGTCATGGATGTTTTAAAATCTGTACGAATTTATGCTAACTACGAATAAACGAAGTAACCCTTGAAGGATTGATTGGTGCAGGGCTCAAGATAGTTCCCTGTAACAGTCCTAGCTTCATTGCTTTTATTCTGCTTGTTAGTATTTGTAGATTAGTATGTAGTGGTATAGGAAGCATGTGAATGAACGATGAGTTGGACCCAGTTTTGAAGGATTGATCGGTCCAGGGTTCAAGATAGTTCCGTCATTGCTTAAATTCTGCTTGTAACTATTTATAAATTATTATATATGTGCGTGGGAAGCAAAGAGCGGAAAATATTTGTCATTCACGGTAATTAAATAATTTTTCAGTTTCAAAGACACTGTTTTGCATATAGAAACTGCTAGTATCCTATTCCAAAGTCTATGAAAGACACGTGACACGCCAGTTCCCTTAAACGTGACACAGCAGCTTTTTATCATAACATGATAAACATACAGTCACTGTCATTTATCTGACCCCTACAACCTTCAGGGACAAAGTCATAGAGCAGCTACAACCAGTCATTACTCTACGTAAGTAGCTACGTATTATTGTGACCTTTGCTCTGAGACTATTTTTGTCCTGTGTACCTGTGAATGGTGCTATATCATGCCTGGTTGGTAGGTGTTTTGCAGGCTGTGAATGTTGTGCCGTAGGATTTATGTTAATAATACATAACATAACATCATCAAGTTATAATGAACGTGCTGTACACTAGATAGGCGAAACACAATAATCCTAACCACCAAAATTTGATGTCCTCAGTTTGTGGAGAACGAATGAGGGACAAAATAATTTTTGGTTCATTGGATACATTGCAACCCCAGACGGCCACAGAGACATTAGTTATAGTCTTCTTCTTTTCGTGTGGTTAGTGACTAACCTGGTGTAAGAGTTTTAAAACCGCCCATGGGCCTCTGACTTGGCTTCACATGCCGTCGAGAAATATCTCTCAGGCAGTAGTAGATATAGTGAATTAGTAAAACTACTTTTGCAGTCCAAAGATGACAAAGACCAATCCCCGTTGAAGGAATATTCTATGTGTCTCTGTCGGAGTAGAAAATAACGGACTAAACTGAGCGTTCCACTTTATGTAACACAAATATCAAGTAATGCTAATACATAAAACAAGTTTTAACACACTTAAAACAAAAACTGTCTTAATGACAATCTTGTGGCGGTCATAATTTTTTTTGCCAGTAAGCGTCATTTGTTGTGATTGTTACAACCGCGGACTACTTTTTATGAAGAAGTCTACAGACCACCCCAATAACCCACTTCTTAAAAAAACTAGTGACTCCGGTCTCAACTTTCACTATTCAGAAGACGAAAGATTATTTGAAGTATTAAGAGTCATTTTAATACACAACAAAGCCCATATCACTTGTGCCTTTGGTGAGAAAAAATCTCTTTCGTCACTGAAAAATCTTTTAGATTTTAGCAGGTTCAAAAGCGTTTTATCTACCTGCTTACATGGTTGTAGTAAAATATATGCTAATTTGGAATTTATGGGTTGGGATTTGAGATTCTTTCTGATTGGGCTTGGGTTCAGACTACCAGAAAACCAGAATTCTGACGACCGGACTGACTGACAATTAGCTCCGAAAACTAGATGCTGCTACATCATAGACCTACTTATACATATAAGTAGGTAGAAGTTTCCATATAAAATAACTGTTACTGTTGCTGCTGTTGATTTCAAAATCGTGGTAATCCGCGAATAATCTTTGGCTTTATTCAATCAAATCGTATTATGCCACACAATTCACGTTAGTATGTCATAAACATAATTTATGTGCGCTAATCTGTCCCACTGAGCAAGGGATTAATTACGATACAAAACATCTTCACGAGTTTGATCCAACGTCCTTAACTGTCAAAGTCATAAGTTTCCTTACACCATACAACTTATTCAAGGGAAGCTGTAACATGGAAGTAATCAGCTTCTGACGTAAGCTTTTTTTCTCTCCCGACGGCGCTAAGCTCATGGTAAAAACGTATTTACATTAACGTGATTTATGACTACATTCAGCTTGCATAATGTCTGTCATTTGTTGCTTGTCTCCGTCTCATGTACGTTAGATTTGATTGCGTGCGAAACTGAGATTCTTGAATGACCTAGAGAGGTCTATTTACGTGTATAGTTTTTGAGGTCAATCTCTACTTTCATAATTTTCATCATTATGTAGCTGTCTACTGCTGGACGTAGGCCTCTCTATTACACGACACTGAGCTAATCCTTGACTAATCAATCTGTCTTTTACGAGCCACCCTGCGAAGACAGTTACTCCACCTAGCCTGAAGGTCTAAAGTTCCCTACATTTGCAGAAAATTTGAAAAACTACAACCCTGTTTCTTCTTAAATAAATTTTATATGTGCTTAATTTAAACGCTTCCCCGAAATCTGTCGATCTATTTTGTGAAAATGTGACCGTGAACACGTGAAGTGAGCTGACAATAGTTGACACTATTGATAGCTAACTTCAAGCTTACTTCACCTAAGTTTTGGCGTTGAGATTTTTTTTTCAAGAGACTGGCTGATATCTCGTAGTGAGTTGAATAAATCCTTTTTTATTTTTCCAAATTGTATCCTGGTAAGGCCTCTGACGCAATGCGGTAGGCAATTATGAAAGACGAATATCAAGTTTTGTTTAAGATTAATATGTTTGGGTAAAAAAGGTTACAGTAATGACCTTTGAGCCTTGACCGCTCACATCCAAGATGTGTTGGCAAAAGGGTAGCCACTAGCCTTTTTTTTGTCCGAGAACTTTTTAATTTTGGATCGAGGTGAGTGTTTTCATTTGTGGTAAGTTCATCAAAAGCCTGGCCTTTTGCAGTCTGTGATAAGTTCATCCACAGTTTCTTCACAGTTTGCCGTTAAAACTGTAAATTGATTATCTTTTTTCTGGTGGCTCCTGAATTGGAGTGCTACTCCCATTGAGGTTCAATGTAAACTAGAGCAGGCACCACGAACAAAATTTTTGCGTCACACGTTGTGGTCCATGGACCAGAAACGTCTCAGTCACTACTGACGTTCATGGTGCGCAGTACGCACCGCGCAGTTGTCACACTTGACATTCAAGGGACACATTTTTTGTTCGAGGTGTCTGCTCTAGTTTACATTGAATCTCAATGGCTACTCCATTGCTATTAATACATTTATGACTGAGGATTCTTAAGCCCCATATAATAGGGGGCAAGCCTATTGCCATCAACCAGGCACTGGACCAACGAAGCAGTTAGAACATCGTATTAAAATCAAATCGGTTTCCAAAGAGGTAATTGTAGATATACCTTTTAGTGAACATAAAAACAATAGAAGGAAACTCATTTCCATACAAATCACAAACAAATTCACACTTCGTTGACCAACGACATATTTTGAACGAACCTCGTTGAAATAAAGTAGCAATTTTTTACGGCTTATGTAAATATTATAATTTACGGAATAGTATCTTAAAATAAGCTCCCGAGTTCCTGACTACTTATGTATTTTGTTTTGCAACTTGTACAGGTTTTATTTGTGCAATTGTGCATTTAACATAAACTTCCGTGCTCATATTATTTTGTCATTTGTTTTATTCGTTTCGCAAGGACAAACGTAGTATTTATTATCATAAATTGATTGTCTCATTTGGCCACCTGATAGGTAAACATGTTCATTAGGTCTTATAGTTCCTTCTTCAAGGAATTCATAGAGCTCTGTTTCATTACATGAAATCAGAAGCCCAAAAGTTTGATATTCAGTCTTACCAAGGGGTATCGTATTACCCAGTACTGGGTTGAGAAGTTCATAAAGTTAGTTGCTTCATGTAAAATACTTGGTATTCAGCTGCATCCAGTTAGACTGGAAGTCGACCCCCACATAGTTGGGAAAAGACTAGACCGATCATGAAAAGGTTACAATGATAGAGGCGTTCTTTTTAGACTAATAACAGAATTTGTAGCACCCGTTTATCACCAACTCTCACTTAAATTAGCATTATTTAAAACATGAATTCGGATTAGTGTTATGCATATTCTACTCAAGGCATTTGGGTAATATGACCAACCAGCACTGGCCCACGCATGGATTACGGCCCACTCCGTCCCACAGAGAGGAAGCCAGTGTCCCAGCCAGAGCTGTTGGCAGGGGGGGTTTTGGGGGTTCACCCCCCTCCCCCCCATTTTAAGAAATCAGAAACTCAATCCAGAGATCGATCCCCCCAACGGTACCTCCGTACTTTAATACAGTTAATTGAAAACTATTTCGCATAGGCGTACTTTATAATCTACAAAAGTAGTAAGAGTAAGCTTGAATATTGTATTTTTATTGACTCTCAACTTTACTGAATAAATTCCTGCAACTTCAGCATTCTCTGAGCGAGTCTAACCTATGCCAGGCGGAGTACCTACTAAAATTTTCTATTCTCTTATTTCTCAAACTTTTCTACTTAACTCGATAAACTTATTTCTAATTCTATATAAACTGTCAAAGAGAAAGAAAACCTAACTTATTCGAAGCAGATCCAAAAAAAAACTAGCTCGCTACACTCGCTCTTGCATCCTATGTTCTCCATAGCGGCCCCAGCTATGTCTATGTTTTTATTCATAATTGCAAAGCGGCGGCGAGAGAGAAACTTGGGCTTTATTGAAATTGATAATAACTAACTGACTGACTACGGCCCTGCAGTAGGCACGTTATAGACTGATCAGGCTAAAGCCAGTCATAATAATGCCTGCGTTTTAAGTTCAAACAAAAATAATCAGATAGTAGCTCATGTTGGTGATCACGCAGTCAAAATCTAGTTGGGTAGGTAAATAGGTAACCCCAAGGAGTTGGCACGCAGTGGTCCATGCGTGTCTTTATGAGAGGACTTGCGGACGTGGGATTGGTCGCACTTAGTGATGGGACCCGCTAGGCATGGCGGGGTGCTACCAGCCGGAGGTGCGGTGATGTCCTAGTATCTCCCGGGCCCCCAACTCATGGAAGTTGAAGGACCAGTTGGGTTTTAGTCAGTAGGAGTCCGTCATAACCCCCCGTTCTACCCAGACGGAAGGTAACCATGAGGAAATTATTCTCCACGGAAAAAAAACAAAAGGTAAATGGGTCAAATAATCACCTGTTGTACGATCACTTCTAAGGGTTGTCCAGTCTGTAGCTCTTCAGAAGGCCTCCTCGTAGGCCTCACCGCATATTCTCTTTCTCCAATTATCTGCAACAAGGGAAAAAAAACAATTAATTGATGCCATAACCAAGTGTTCTGGTCAATAGAGTTAACTGTTCGTAACAAAAATGCCTCATCATCAGTTCAACCCATAAATGTATTATTTTTAGAACGTGTAATAAATATATCTGTGGTTCAACTTTATACCTTTATACACCCAGAGCCGACGTCAATATGACGTCTACATAAGCAAAAAGTTAAGATAATAACTGTTTGTCTATTGGTAGGTAGGCTTAAGAGTACCTACAGCAGAATTATTTATTTATTTATTTAAACTTTTCACACTCAAAAAAAGTACAAAGGCGGACTTAATGCCTTAGGCATTCTCTACCAGTCAACCAAGGGTGGTGAAGAGATTAGATGGCAGGTGCTCTATATGAGAGGAACAAGGATAAATTTAAAAAAAAGTATTCTAATTCATTATAACTAAAATAGGTACAACAGTACAAACTACATACACATACATACATACATATAGAATTCGTCTTGTCATGCCGATTAAAGACATTGGTGAATCAAATATGGGTGGCCCGTAGACAGACGCGACGCGACAGCGCGGGGCGACTCTAGTAGAACAATTTCTGTGAAATTTCATGGCAATTGTTCAACCAGAATCGCGTCGCACCGTTGCGTCGCGCATGTCTGCGGCGCCTTTATGCTGACCTTTAGCAATTTTTTTGAACCGTTATTTCCTTTCCTTTCATTACCATTTAGGTGGGCAAATAGAAGAGGGTAGATTCCTTAGCAATTTCACTGAAAAGTTTTCCAGATGACTGTGGGGAAGACATGAAATAAAATTGTTTATTCTGTAAATAGGGTATAGTATCGGAGTCACTTTTACACGTCATATTAAAAATAAGCTAGATGAGGTCGACGTTTTCTATCTGACTACTCTGAGAAGAAAAGCCGAAACAAAATCAGAGGTCTTAAAGTCCAGACATAATCTTGATCAAGCCACATGAGGACCATGTAGATTAGTGTCTGAAATGGTCTTTTGAGGAAAGAACCACACAGATTTGAGTGGAACCGTCCAGTCAGTGCAAGCATTTGTCAGTAATCGTGGAGCTCAACTCAGCACACAACTCCTAGATTAGACTCGCACAAACCAGGGAAGGATGGCACAAAAAGAAAAATGCTTATATAATGCAGTGGATGGAAGAAGGTTGCGAATGGCGGTGATGATGATGATGACATTGGTGATGATAGACTGAAATGACAATATTTCTCTCATTGCCCTCCTGTGGTTACCATATCCCAATAATATATACGTAAACACTCGTTAAAGGATACCCCTTTCTTGCACGAGTCGATCTTCTAGATGAAGCAACGCTTGCCGAGGTCCTTGGATGGGTAACCATACATTACATACTGAGACCTCTCTGAGACTCAGCGAGCACATTAAACCGTTGGTCCTGGCTGTTATTGATAGATCTTTGACAGTCGTTACAGGTAGTCAGAACCCCGAAAGTCTGGCAGCCAGTCTTACAAAAGGTATAAAAGGGTATCTGGGTTATCGAGGTCAGATAGGCAGTCAATCTCTGAAAGTATTGGTATTCAGTTGCATCCGGTTATACCAGAAGCCAACCCCAACATAGTTGGTGAAAAGGCTAGACAGATGATGAGCATCGTTATAGCGCAAGCGCAGGAATCTCGCAAGTGCGTCGATTATTGGCCCAGAACTGCCCCGTTCTGCGGTAAAGCTTAAAAGAGACCACAAGCATTAAAATGCCTATCTTTTCCAACGACCTATGATGTTAAACTTAGCTTCTTACTGATTGTCTTGTTCCACATTAAACCGCAAACGCATTGCATGTTTTTTAACCTACTTCTAAAAAACGAGGAGGTTCTCAAATCGGATGTTTATATATTTTTTTGCAAAATTATTTTTTTTGTTTGATTGGGTATGCTCTCGAGGTGGTCCTATATAATTTTTATTAACTTTGTTTTTTGAGTTAGCTTCAATAATACGTATTTTTTCCACTTAGTCTAGATATAAGGATGATATTATAATAAGTTTCTGTCACTGTTATTTACATAACAGGTAGTCGTATTCGAATTTGTGAGGGGTAAGTACCACCGCTAAAAAGTGAAAAATAACCACTCTAATTTTGGAACTTGGTGGCAAATAACGAAAATTCAAAACCAAAGATACCGACTTTCGAAATTAAAGCTATTTTTAAAAGATTTTTCAACGGTGTCTTGTTGATTTATACCTTAACTTCTTATTGCTTAAATAAGACATAATTAAATCAACCTTTTCGATGCCTCAGAAACCTTGGGATTCCTTTTCAATTCTTTCAATTAATTTTAATTGGATCTCCTTGAGTTTTGTTCAATTTGTCAGAAATAAATTGCGTTAAAATTAATCAAATCAATAACTGGAGTAGGCTTTCAACAGCATATTCATCCGGTCGCAAATGATGCCGAGAACATCAAACTAGGCAGCGTAAATGATTGGCGTAGTGCATTATTTTGGACGTTTGGTAACCCTGTAGCCGGCCATGTTTTAAGAGCGTTCATCCAAAAAGTTGACAACGTCGCAAATATTAATGAATTGCAAATAGAACACTGAATTTGATGTTGTAAACGTTTTCGGTGTAAAAAAAGCATTTGCAAAGTTTCCAAATAGGTACTTTTTTTTTACATAAAAAGCTAAATATTCGGTGTTACGATTTATCGATACGCATTTCATAATCAATATTTTAGCTAACTAGTTAGCCATATTTCTTATTTCCATACAGTAATATTGCCAAATTAATCAAAACAGCGAAATATTTGACAGCTATTTGCGACTTTTCCCACTTTCTGTATAAATGCTCAGTTGCGTAGCGTTGGCATGTAATTGTCCAATTTACACGTAGGTACCTACTGCCTGATGATCAGCGGCTTGGGTTTGTTATATTATGAAAGCCCAGTCGTAATCGTAACCGGTTAGTCCACAAAAAATGTGAGAACAACCTTATTGTTTTGATAATCGACAAGTTATTTTAGGTTATGATGTTAGTACCTAATTTTGTTTTTTATTACAGAAACACCTCAAAATTAATTAGGTAACTAAGACACTGTAAGCTTAGGTACTCTCAAACTGCCCATTTTTTTTAGTTTTTATCTTTGCAGGACTGAGGTGAATTTTTATCTATGTTTGACAGTTGTTGGGGTAACATAACAGACACTTTTATGAGACTATTAAGCCTCTCTAAGCTCCGAAAGAGGATCAAAAGTTCATAAAATGATTAATTTCTAGATGATTATGACTAGTACGCACCTACTCGTAGCAAGTAAAAATACAATATTTTGTAATTATTAGTCGTAACAATATAATACAGTTAATAGAGCCGCCACATTGCGACAACCTTCAATCGCCATGCAATGAATGACATGCACAATTTTGGTAAATGACAACCCGTTCCCAAGCTTTGTAATATGAGAATTGTTTCGCAAAACTTTTACAAAAAATATTATATTTTTAATCGTGTTTTGAGCAAATTATATTTTATACATGCAGCTACTTTAAAAACCGGCCAAGTACGAGTAGGAGTTCGCACGAGGGATTCCGTACCACCATATATTTATTATATTTGTTTAGCAAAAAAAAAACGAAAAAAACACGTTTTTTGTACGGGAATCCCTTTTAATTTTTTACTATATTTTTATTTGTTATTATAGCGACAATAGTAACACACAATC
Source organism: Agrochola lota (assembly GCA_947364205.1). Lineage (NCBI taxonomy): Eukaryota > Metazoa > Arthropoda > Insecta > Lepidoptera > Noctuidae > Agrochola > Agrochola lota. Next base: position 11,088,433 of record OX376239.1, on the reverse strand, counting down.
TGTGAAGATTTCAACTGTCTGCGTATTACGATTCATGAGATTCAACCTGCTGACAGATAGACGGACAGAAAGATGGACAGCGGAGGCTTAGTAATTGGGTTCCGATTTGGAACCCCAAAAACGATCCATGGTAGCAATTTGAAGTGATATTATCTTTATAATTTGCGCGCTGTTGGATTCTCAATGCTCAGGCTCAATACCGAGAGTTGAAATTCCAGTGCGTCGTAAAAATCGCCCGTGCGTACTTGGGCTTTTATGGGCATGGTTAAATATTTCTCGATTAAATGTAATACATAGTTTAACTTAAGTACGTAGGTAACTGTCACGGAAGGGTATAAGGTTAAAAATACAATTATAGTTTGATTGTAAGTACTTATACCTAAGTGTCGTTTACATAATTGTTGTCTACATTATGTATGAATGAGGCGCTTAGAGGCGGTAATAGGCACCTATTTAAACAAACTATCTGCCAAACCTTTTTCAACTATGTTATGGTCGGCTTCCAGTCTACCCGGATACAGCTGAATACCAGTATTTTACACGGAGTAACTGCATATCTGAGCTCCACCACCACCTCCTCCTTTAGTACTCGTAACGACTGTCAAAAAAATTACAGCCGGGAGTACTGGGACCAAGGTGTTGTCCAAGGCACGGACAGGTCTCGATATGTAATGGATGTTCACCCATCCGCGAACCGACCCCGGCAAGCGTAGCTTAACCTTCGATCGACCTGAGCGGCTGTTATCATTTAGCCACGAGCCAAAGCTGTAATAGGCCAACCATAGGACAAGCATAGTTAGGGTGTCCATATCAAATAACAATGCCATATCCAGTATCTTGTAATTCACTGTTTCACCAACGACGCAATTCCCGCCAAATCCAACCCACCAGTTCTAATTTCAAACTGCGTCGGGACGCTCGGCCAATCAAAGCGCGATACGATTAGGCATTCATCCGATTAACCAATCAGATTGCAGAGATTGTGAATGTTAATATGGCCATTTTGGATTCTCTAGGAGGTGCTAAACAGTGGAGCGGATACATCGATACAATTTAAATCTGGACAATGAGGAAGTTTTATGCTAATTGATTACGTTATAATTATTCAAATTAGTCAATTTTTTTTTTTTTGTAGACTAGATACGGATATTTGTTATCTAGATATTATGTACTATTTTTTATTTATTATTAAAAGCGTACGTCATATTTTCATACTTTTTGAAGTTTCTACTAAATAGGAGATATTATTAAATGGATTTTTTGTAAGAATTAATCTACAAACAACGTTTACCATTCTTTTGTTTCATTTTTTATTATCCTCCTCCGCTAATTATCACAAAAATTAAGCAACCCAGTGATTCTCTTGAATTTCATTGTATAAAAATCCTAGCTGGTATGTTTGTGAGCAATTTTTTCTACATTGTATGTAAACGTAGGTCGCGACACGCATTGCGCATGCGTGGGTCAAATGTCACAGGCACAATGGCGGGAACCGGGGTTGCCAGTCGGTAAAACAGTATACGAACGGATGTCTGCATACATGTTCGTTTTTAAATGGCAATTTAAATAATGATAGCGTTTCGGGAATTAATTTCCGACTGGTTCAGGAAGACATTGTTTTAAAAGAAAGGAATTCTTGGGAATAGAAGACAGCCAGAATTTGAGAGAGTTGTAATTTTAAATGTCATGCCACAATTTTTCGCTGATAGATACCTATGCCTACTACCTACCTATTACTACCTACGTGTGCTTTTTACCACGGCGATATTTTTATCACGGCGTTATTTTACTTATCGCGCACTGGATTTTCAACGCACTGCTTAGTGCCGAGAATTGAAAATTCAACAGTGTGTTTTTTTGACGCGCTGGGATGCACTCCGTTAGATTCTCAATTCTCGGCTCACCAAGAGCTAAAAAACCTGGGTGCAATAAAAATATCATCGCGTAAAAAAAACGACCTGGGCTTAAACTCAAGAACACACCTAAAAGAAAAAGAAAATACGTTTATTTGCGGTAAACATGACGCAAAGAAAGCACAAAACACAAAAAATTACAAGTTGGCGGAAAATATGCGTCACATCCATGCAAAATGGCCATTGCCTAATCTGTGTCCGCAATTTATTCGCCAAACATGTAAACAAACACGAGTTTTCCACTTAGGTACACAAACATCAACTTCATGTAAGTATAATTAAAGTTGGTTTTAGATCGACTAGTACTGTTGCAAAAGTCATAAAAAATATGAAGTTGTAGCGCAAACTGAACCTTATGTGCAGGCATTACAGTTTTTTTTCCTAAAACTCATGTTTGTTTACATGTTTGGCAAATGAATTGCAAACGCAGATACTTAGTTTTTTTTTTTACCACATTCTTTATTATAAATATGTCGAAATGGTTTTATGTCCCTCATAATCATAAGTCATAATGTTCTTAACTCATAACGTTATTACAACACGTACTACGTTGTTATTATTACATACATACGTGATCATCGTTCGATTATAACAAACACACTTTTAACCTACTTCCAAAAGCGAGGAGATTCTACTTTAAGTTTTTTTTAAATGTGTTTTTGTCGATGGTTTCGTCAATAAAATAATTAACAGATGAAAAAAACAGGGGGGATTTTGAAAATTATTTTTTCATCAAAACAAAAAGGATCCAAATCTATATTTTCTTGAATATCACTTTTAAATGTGAAATCAAACCTAAAGACAAATAAAGTTAAAAATATAAAACACCAAAAACAAACCACATAATTATATAGCAGTATCTTTATCTATTTTATGAAAACATTTCATTAATTATGTACACACAAAATGGCAAAAATACTTAACAAATTTCGGCAAATTCAAGCAAGATTAATGCAAGCAGTGTGAGATCTATTGTCCAAAATTAACAAAATACTCCTTATGCACCTGTCCCACCGCCCCGACGAGGAAGCGACTTGCTATCAACGATTTACTCGCTCAAGAAACGAACAAAAGATTGTAGGTCCCGCCCGTGTAAATAAAAGAGATACATATATTAATTGATCGCTGGCTGTTCACACCACTTGTGTGCTTACTCGTTTGTCGCAGCGTGAAGAACTAATATCAAAGAGAGTATATACTCGCTTGGCGGGCAAAACACTCCACTCGCTGCTCGTTGTTCTTCAACTCTTTCTAGCTTTACTCGATTGTCCTGAAAACGCCCGCCGGCCCGCCGCCGCGCGCCGACAGCTGCCTTACGAGTGTTACCAGTTCATGAGTTCTTAATTCAAAATAATTAGGTAGGTTTTTTTTGTTTTATTTGTATGCACATGTCAAAATAGATAAATCTTGCAATAATTCGCAAACAAGTGCTGATCGAAGTTTTAACATAGAGGTGACACGAAGACTTTTATGCAGACATAATAAGCAAATCGCTGTCACATGATCTAAGTGTTAGCTTAAAAAATGACCTAGGTGTCATTGTTTTTTGAGTCCTCGAATAAACACTAAAATCGCAATAGTATTTGTACCTAGTATTTATTTGTAGTATTTGTTTGTAGTATTTAGTATTATTATTGCTTTTTTAGGGTTAGGGGAGGAGCTCGTGGCTAAGTAACAACAGCCGCACTGGTCGATCCATCAGGTTCAGCTACGCTTGCCGGGGTAGGTCAGTGGATGGGTGACCATCTTTACATACCAAGACTCCACCGTGCCTCGGAAAGCACGTTAAGCCGTTGGTTCCGGCTGTCATTCGTGGATCTTTGACAGTCGTTACGAGTCGTCAGAAGCCCGAAAGTCTGACACCAGTCTAACCAAGGGGTATCGTATTACCCAGTTACTGGGTTGTGGAGGTCAGATAGGCAGTCGCTCCATGTAAAATACTGGTATTCAGCTGCATCCGGTTAGACTGGAAGGCGACCCCAACACAGTTGGGAAAAGGCTAGGCAGATTGATTGCTTCTTTAGGGTTCCGTAGTCCTCAAAGAGATGTCAGCACCAACTGAAGGGGTCCGAAAGGACCAATGCCTGCTGGGGTTGTGGGTTTGTCCGAAAGGGATATCGCGGCCCCGGCACACGGGCAACGGAAGGAACACGGGTGGGTTTTAGTCAGTAAAAGTCTGACACGCCCTCTCGCTCCGCCCAGAGCGGGAGAGGTCATTTGATGATTACCCACCCTCAAAAAAAAAAGGGTTCCGTAGTCAATAAGGGACCATTACCATTTCGCCATGTCCGTATGTCTGTCCGCGGCTTAGCTCAGAGATTCTTAGTACTAGAAATTTGTAATTTGGCATGGGTAATATACGTATATATCATAGTAATCAAGCCGACAAAGTGGTAAAATAAAATCGTTTTAAACCTGGGCCTAAACGTAATTTTTGACTTTTCTAGTACTCATACCACAGTTGGTCCATTAGAGTTTGAGCTTCCCTTCCTGATCCTTATAAGAAACAGTATGGATCGGTATCAAATTTTTTTTTTGTGGAAACTGCCCATTTTTTTGCTGACTGTAATTGTTTTTCACAATCTATGGATGCAAATCAAAATGTCTCAAAAAGTTAAGGACAGTCTCCTAAGACCGTTTTCTTGTAGCGACTACTGTTAAGGTACCTGCCCTTACAGCCCCATCTCAAAAATCCGCCCTGCATAACGAAATTAAAAAGAAAACTATCATAGCTAAGTAGGCTCTACAAGTTAACAAGTAATAATCGACCAACTTCCCTTTGCAGTTGCAAAAACATGTTCTCCCATACATTCCGTTTGTTTTTCAACTACAATGTTAAGTTTGTTCTTGGGATAAATTAATCCCAACTACGGAACCCTTCATTGTATGTGGTCCGACACGCACTTGGCCGGTTCTTTTTTATGGTATAGGTAACTGGAACACATAATTATGGTTATTGTAATCTAGATAAAGGTGAAGCCGTCAATCAAAAACGTGCCACAATAATCTCATGTCAAGTTATTTGATTGGCCGCTGTTTTTCCAGTAGGATCAGTAGTACTAAGAGTAAACGCCTCCCCCCCACCTTTAAACAAGTCCGAAACTTTTTCTTGACGCTAAAAAGCTGTCAATAATTGGACAAGTTAGCTATACGGGGTGCCCGGGACATCGACGCGAAGCCGGCTACCATGGATTCAGTACATGATTCTGAACCCCCCTGAGTTGAAATTTTTCGTCGGTTATTAAAAAAAATCTGCTGTTTCATAGAAAAGTGCAATAATACCTACGCGGTCAAAATGTATGGAGCAGCTGTTTTTTTTTTTAATAACCGACGAAAAATTTCCCTGCCACAAAAAAAACCTAAACGAATTATTGCTACTCAGTGTTACCACACCTAACAAAACAATATTCAATTATCACTAAGAAACGTCATTAAGTACTTCTAACCCGGCACCAGGGCTGCATAGCACACTAGAATTAGATTGTATCGCTCCACTATCATTACGGAGTGTCAAGGCCCGCACCCGTCCTCTAGTCATGTCACCCTGGTACTTATAATTATGCAGCATTACTATTAAGTGTGCTATTACAATGAGCTGGCTTCGTCCGTGACTTTGCTTGCTCTTCTGGTTATTTGAAATGTGACTTAATTATTTTAAATTACCTATTTGTTAAGATTTTTCTTTTGTTTCTGTTTTAATAAGATAATTATTAATTAAGGTAAGCCCCGTGTTATTAATTATCTATGTAATCGGTTCATTAAATGGTGGTACCATTTAATGAACCGATTACATAGATAATTATTTAATCACCAATAATTAGGAAACCCATCAAATCCATGACATTTCATTTTCGTTACATTGCACCATTTTAGATTTTTAAATAACTTCATACTAATCATAAAAATTCAGCACTTGGAGTCTTTCAACGGACTATGGAACGAAGCAAACACGGTGTCAAACTCACAGACCGCATTAGGAATTCTTTACTTCGTTGCAAAACACAAATAGCGAACGCTGGCCGCACAGTGGCTGGAGTAAAGTGAAACTGCGCTGGCCACATCTGTCGCATGTCGGAGCAGCAATATGCAAAAATCACCACTCAGTGGATCCCAAATAGCAGGAAACGACGATATGGCAACACAAAGTGTACCACCTGACGCTGATTTTTAGCTGCAACCCACAGAGGGAAGGGAGGGCCTTTGCCCTGCAGAGACAACACAGGTAGGTACATAAAAAATTAAAAAATCATTAAGATGTTCACATTTAAACTATTAGGAACCTATTCTCAATTCGTCATCAGAAAAAATAATTTAGCGGGCTATTCTAGCGCATTCGCCATCATTAATCAATGTTGCCAATTAAAATAACTTTACATAAATATTTTGCGATCGTTACATGAAAGTCATGCTCATACTGGAATAATTACATCAATCTAAATCATTCCTAAATTATTTTAATTGCCATGATATTAGGCTGTTAAATTGCTATAATATATCATGTTTAAATGAAGTGTCAGAATAAAATATTTCAAATTCATGGGACCTGTGCATAATAAATTATTTTTTATTCATTAAAAAAAATGTTGATATACTAACTTACTTAGTTGCTGACTTTACGTTGATACAGATTTTTTTTTACACTAGCTTCCGCCAGCGAATTTGCCCGCGTAATGTCTATAAATTTTTATAGCCTATGTTACAATACTGCCGATACATGTTGGCAGGTCTGAACATAGGCACTACGAACTTTCGCGCATGTTCTCTCACTCACAGTCGCCTCATGTCACCATTTGGTTCCTAAAAAATGTTATTGCGCAGCCTTCTGCGCGAAGTTCGGAACTGTCAAGTTTTAACGGCCGTATTCTCAGTGATAATATAACATTCTACTGGTGATATTTTTTTAAATCGTTCCAGTTGTTTTTGAGTTTATTAAATTCATTACAAACAAAAATAAGTACAAATCTTTTGTCTTTTTATTATAAGTGGAGACTACCTAGCTTCTACTCGCGACTTCATCTGCGTTTAATTTTAAAATAAAACATATCCTATGATGACAGTCGGCTATGCTGTAGCAATTGGTGAAATAATTTTCAGAATCTCATCAGGAGATCTGAAGATAACCCCCGACATAATAAAATCTGTAAAATTTTACCTCTTTATCATATTACTATTGAAGTACCTATAGATGTAGTCACTGAATTCAAATAGCCATAAATTCAATAAAATGGAAATAGAAGCTCAGAGGGCAGTCGGAGCATCACACAACTGACCGCTCTAGCAATGATGATCCACTATCTATAAAGAATTTAATATAATTATATAGTTTTTTTTTTCTGATTGAACAGACAGCTGTGCCGCTGTGGAGTTTGTTGCGCCACTTCTTCTTCCCAGCTAACGCACTAGGAAGTGGTGAAGGGTGGGTGTGTTGGAGGACTGTCTTATGTAATTTTGACGTTCGTTCGAAAGTGCTGATTCTCAGCCTAGTTTGAATAAATGACTTTTGAATTTTGAAAGTATAAAAGAAGCAGAAGACACAGTCTTCAAAACTGAGAGCCTAATTTCGAAGAGAGAATAAAATGAATTGGAATCATATCAAATCAGGAAAATTCTAAACGATGTACCATCTATATAGGTCAAAATCAACGCCTAACCTTTTCCCAACTATGTTGGGGTCGGCTTCCAGTCTAACCGGATGCAGCTTAATACCAGTATTTAACATGGAGCAACTGCCTATCTGACCCCTAAGTCGATACCCCGTGGTAAGACTGGTTGTCAGACTTTTGGGCTTCCGACTCGTAACGACTGTCAAAGATCTACGAATGATAGAGGTACCAGTAAGTATTGCCTCCTTCTTGAACTGTCTCAAAACTTATCAAAGAAACCGCAATTATAAAACGTAGACAGCTAATCATTTTAAAAGGTGGTCAACATAAGTGCTTTTTCATAGTCTTACAACCAAATTAAGTATACGTGCTCGTGCAGTTCATCATATTTTTTGTTAATTAATTAATCCGTCTAAAAAAGGTCGATAATTTTAGCTTACAGGTCTACGGGGCATCCGGCTTGATTATATTCATATATTTGATTATTATTTAATATATTGTTATTATATACGTATATTGTATACTATAGTATAAGGAAATAATTTGCAAGGCTAATAACTGTTAACAAAAAAGTCAACTTCACAGTTTATAGTAGATTATTAACCAAGGGGATAAAGCAGTGTTTTCTGTCGCGGGTGACGATTTAAATCGTGAGCGTAACGAAAGACTCGAGGTTTACTCCCAAGCGTAGCGAGGGTGTTAAAAACTTAAATCACGAGCGAAGCGAGGGATTTAAGACGAGTCCTGAGTGTAGCGAGGGATTTAAGTTCACCCAAGACTAAGACAGCTTTATCACGGAGGAAAATACTCTACTTTTCGTACCATTTGCGAAAAAATTTACACAATAATAATATGAGATAAGCATTTATTAAAAATAATGACAATTAAAAGTAAAAGTTAACATTCGAAACATTGGTCCAATTATTGATAGAGAGAGTTACATTTTTGTTTGGTACATTTATTGTTGATGAGTTGATTTGAATATTTCTCTGTTCTTGCGTCTGAGGAACTTGCGTTTCATTGTAGATAGTTATACGTCGGAGATAGTGGTGGTGGTGTATAAAAAATCTATTGTTTTCCATGTTGGTGGGATACGTCCCACCAACATGGAAAATGCTGGGTATTTATGAATGATTTTAGTATATTGTCCTTGTACAATGAATGACCGATTTTTCTTTGTCTTAGTTTCCTTTACATTAATCAGCAGCAACTCATTGGAATGATTTTCAACGTCCTCCACCTTTAAGTTTACAAGTTCACATCCGCGGCAAGCACCATTGAGTCCAAAAATTAAGGCCACCTATAACAAAGATAAAAAACAGGTAAATATATAGAATAATTACCATTACTAAGATACGAAATATTCATAGTTAAATCATGTATACTTACTTTAGTGGCCAGAAAAATTTCGTCAGCAAGAAAAATTTCATTAAGAAATTTTTCCACATTTTGAGTCGTAAAAATTTTAGACTTCTTTGCGCAATGCCCTTCTGATTTTCTTTTTAAAAAAGCCAGTAATTTCGTGAATCTATTTATTTAAATGCTGTGTTTGATGCTTATTATAGCTTTCAGTTTTGATATGATATGATAAATAATCAAAATAGACAAGAAGTACTGATGCTGAAATTGATAGGCCTTTCGCACTTCTCCACGTTGAAAATTCTTCATAAGTTTTTAAATAATTTTCCTTGGATTTTGCTGGAAGCAAATTATTTATAATTGCGGCAGCATTTGCACTGATGGAATCCGACAATTCACTGTCACTGTCGCTTTGATTTAACATCGTAACGTATTTTTAGAACATTAACTTATTTATAAAAATAAATTTAACGTTTATGTATTTGAAGAAAACAAAAACGCGGCAAATTCCTAGACTAATATTTTTTTGTCGGAAAAGCAAAAGCATCAAGCTCATACGGCCTCGTCGGTTTTCGTAATTTTATTTAATAATCATAACTGCATAATAAATGCGTATTCCTTTTTCAAAAAGATGTATAATGCTTTATATACAAACTCAATGGTGTAAACACAGATGTAGTTCAGTATAAATTTCGGTAAGTATTCCAAATTTAAATCACATTCTCCCCCTAAAGGATGAATGAAATTCAGTACAATTTTCTTTCCCTGTTTTTAACAGATTAAAAATGACTATTGTTATGTTCGCTTGTTGTGGCATAGAATGTCACTTTTTTGAGCAAGTGGTACGAACAAAATATTACTGTCAAATAAAGATGCCAGTATTTCGGCCAAGCACCTCACTTTACTTTCTCAAAATCGACCGATCCGCCTTGATACGGCATTTCGTCTCTTGACATATTTAAAACCACAGTGTCATGTAAAAGCCTTGGCCTTGTGTAACAGGTTATATCTTTGTTATGGGGCTTCGTTTCGCCACATTATAGGGCTTTTTCGAATATGTTGCTACATTATCAACCTGAACATGTCTTACTGCCGCTACCAATTTCGGCAGTATTTTGACGTTTTTAGGTTGGGTTGGAGGTTACAGGTAGGTACGATTTACACCGAACGCAAGCATCGGAATGCATTTTAAAATGTGTCAAATGAAATTGCCACGTTTATGAAGTAAGTACTTAGTCAAATGTCATATTTGCATGGAAATACACAGCTGTATTTATAAATTGACTGACGTCAGTGCAAAAGCTGCATATACTTTAATTTCCTGGTGAGCGGCCGAATATCCATTATCCATTTCATATTCTTTCTAGTCAATGCTGAATTTAAATATTTGCCTTTACTATGGAGTTAGGCAGCAGAAAAACCATAATGCCATAAGGAAAAAAATATCCTGTCAGCAAGGCAACGGTAGCGGAGCTGACAGCTGACTGACCAGGGTTTCAAGGAGAACTCATCTTAATTTTCAGTGGCAGGCGCTAGAGGCAGGGCCTGTCATTTTTTCCATAAAAAACATTACAAACCAAGGGAGTCACTGTCACGCGGGAAACTCCGAAAGGGATACCGTGGGCCCTGGCAACGTACAGGCAACTGAAGTAACACGGGTGGGGTTTTGTCAGTAAGAGTCTGACATGTCCTCCCGCTCCGGCCAAAGCGGGACAAGTTATTTGATAATTAGCTACTTAAAAAAAGGGGGTCGCCATTTACTTGCACTATGGCACAATAGTATAGAAACTGCCTGTTTTGAATGGCGAAGACGACAAAAGTTGTATGCTCAACGTACTTTTGGTGCTACCACAGAATAGTACGGAAGATGCACTCCGCATTTTAGGTATGAAGCTACAAGTACGCGGTGGGCTCGTCTTGTCGGGCCAATTCAGTGAGTGTAACGTAGTCAGAAGATATAACAGTTACGCGATAGAAAGAGAGGCAACTTCTAGGTGCATATTACTGTGGGTAATTAGCTCTGTGCAACCTGAATTGCACTATATTATGTCGTAGCAAGAGTCGCATTTTATTTAAATGATTTTGCAGAGTGAACCATATATGGCTACCACGTTCGCATGGACGTACAAATATCGCGGCGGGATTTCATCGCGCAGTAGATTTTCAATTCTCGGTGGTGAGCCGAGCGTTGAGAATCAAACGCGCTGGGATACACTCTCGTCGCTGGGATACAGCGCGTTGAAAAAACACACAGGGATTTTCAACTCTCGGTCCTAAGCAGAGCGTTGAAAATCCAGCGCACGAAAAAAAATCGCCGCAGGAAAAATTGTGCGAATTGATTGGACTGCTGATCTCAGTTTAGACGCTGCCGGAGGAAGCGTGGCGCTTACGTGTTCTGTGGTTCAGCCTGATGCAAACTTTATGGCGGCTCTGAACACGAGGCGAGTAGCTGCGCATTAACAAATTCATATGACCGCGGGGTTGCGGGGTGGGGTATTGCGGGTATTGCGCAGCTCGTAGCACACTTCAAAACAGCCATAAAGTCACTCTTCACTGTAACTTTCAAGAAAAATCTAGATCATACCTATCATGTTTTTCATCATAGTCTTCGTCGTCAAAACTCAATAATGTTTTAGTCAAATATTGTTAACGTTCAATGTAAGTAAGTATACTTGATGGCGTAAACTGAAGGTGATAATTATTTAATAGGACGTTTTCATTAAGGTTTCGGATAACCAATAATGGCTTAATAATGACGTGTTTTATGATGGGCTGTCTAAGAATAGGATAAATTATGTTTTAAGTGTCATAATAGGTGAGTTATGTTTGTTTTACAAATGTCACGGACTTAACTAAGCTTGCATTTGAGAACCCCATTTCAGATAATTATATCGTGGCTTTTTTTAGCAGGCCTCCTCGTGTATAAATTTAATAAGCATAAGCAATCTATAATATTCCTAATGCTGGAACACAGGCCTCCTCTCCTCGCAAGAGTGGGCCACGCGAGCTGAGTGCGGGTTGGTAGATGTCACATGTCTTTTAATTTTTGGTCCTAGGATATGCCGATAGGCTGATTTAGTTAATGGCTTACTCAACAGCAACACTCCTTTCGGCGATGACTTTACCTGTGAAAAGAATTAATTGTTTTAATGACAAATACAATGACTTTCATTTACATCTATGGTTTATGGTATAAGAACTTTATTTCTCAAAAAGAATTACATTCACTTTTATGAGAAAAAACTTATTTCTAATTAGTATACATTAGGCGACGCGACGGTTACACAACAAAAATAAGTTAGATTAATACAGTACTCGCGGATAGCTTTAAATTTTAAATCCGCTGAAATGTGTTTCTTTAGTTTTTTTTTTAAAAGTATATATGGATTTTTGATCTTTTACATTCCGAGGCAATTTATTGTAAAGTTGTGCTCCTTCATTCAGTACTTGTACTCCTGCCGTAGTTTATTCTAGGCGCCCGCAACGCTATGTCATTTGCTTGTCTAGATCTGTATCTGTTTTTATTTGTGATTGTTTTGTAAGAGTTATTTGCCATCTAGATCTCTGTCCAACCTTTCGGGGAATACCTATAGTCGTGATTATAAAGTCACATTAAGAGCGTTTATAAATAAAGCGGGCAACGTCACAAATATTTACCTGTTTTGATTAATTTGGCAATATTACTGTATGGAAATAAGAAATGTGGCTAACTAGTGAACTAGAATATTGAATAAGAAATGCAATAATTAATATCGTAACACCGAATCTTTAGTTTTAGATGTTAAAAAAGTATTTGGAAACTTTCCAAATGCCTTTTTACACCTACAACGGTTACAACATCAAATGCAGTGTTATAATTGCAATTCATTAGTTCACTGGTTAGCCATACAGTAATATTGCCAAATTAATCAAAATAGGTAAATATTTGACAGCTATTTGCAACGTTCTCCACTTCTTGTACGCAGCAAGAAGGATCTATATCGAAGGTTTTATTTAGATACTCCTTACAAGTTACAAAAACATGCATTTGCAAGCACTAGAACTATTGATATTCCATCATCTCTGTAATCACTTGAAATCGTAGGGATCCAAGTATTTGTTGAATATATAGTGTAGTTACATACGGACTCGTGGAGGTCCGTGTTCACGGTTGTCGCTAAGTGAAGGCGTCATTGTTTGTTTATTGTTTTTACTGGCCATTTGTAAGGTTTCTTACGACTATATTTAAGTATGTGCTAGGTTATTTATAGGAGTTGATGTTATGGGTTATGCGGAAATTAATTCGTTAAATATTGACATACCGAAACATCCTGTAACGTTCTAGAATCTTTTGGTGCCAGAATGACATTTAACGGAGTTGTTGGTTAACATTTGTGAAATTTTCGACAAAACTATGTATATTGAAAAAACAAGATGGCGTCGTAAGTTCCGTCCTATTTTGGCCATATTTAGGCCATACCTTACTATTGTCAAGACTAAAGAGCTAAAAAAGCTTGAACATGAAGAAGGCGACACGGGCAGAACATATAACGCCTTGTGGCAAACTAACTAATTATCTATGGTTCTCACTGATAGATATAACCTGACAACACTAGTTGGTCTAGGCAGTCTATGGTTCATAAAAGACGAGAGGATTTTTGAATCTGAATGTAGAAATATATTAGCTCAATATTATTACGAGACTCTATGTAACGTGTAATTAACAAGTTTATTATCCCGTGTTCTTCTATGCATGTAATCTTCCGCTGTCGCTTGGATACTTGCTGTGTGGTACAAAAACACGTCTATTACAACCGGATAGAGGTTCATTTAAAGGGCGCCATAACGCGTCTTAACACTTTTTCAGTTATGTGGGGTATATCTATACACTATTATTCATGCGAAAGGCGGGGACCGGCTGTTGCATGTAGTGCAACTCTGGGGGGGCCTATGTCCAACAGTGGACAGTGACAAGCTGAGTTGATTTTTGGTGTTGAGTGTAGTGTAGTGAATTGTTGGTGAGTGATTAGTGCTTAAATACGTACTAAATAACTATCATGATTAAAAGTAAAGCCCTAAGTATATTCTCAAACTAAGTTGAAGTAATCAGAAACTTCCAATTAGCCAGCCAATTATTGAAGTTATCAAGTTACAGTGGATCATACTTAATGAGACACCACTTGCAATAACAAAAGAATAACTTAACAACTTAAAAATAATGGTAGGCTATAAAATAAAGCCTTTATATTCTATTTCCTATTTGATCTTTCACCCTTTACCCTTGTGGCCTGTAATAATTTAAATTAAACTACTTAATAATACCAGCCTATTATTGTCCCACAACAGGGCAAAGGCCCACACTTGTTTAAGACGGGTTGGCGTTTCCAGACTTAAAAAGTAAAAGAAAAAGACGAAGGGAATAAAACTAGTGAAAAATTACGCTAGTTTTAGATAAATATTACGTAAATCTATTACTTTGGGTTATTGACGTCAATTTACACTGCACTTCTTTGTGGCGCTAGTAGCAAAGACAACTGTCAAAGTAATGACAAATTCAATATTTTACAATGCATTTGCTCGAAAAGAGCGTTTTCCAAGCAGTCAATTTGTGCGGAAAGTGTCACTTTTTTCACTAGTGCTTTTTAATTTTCTGTTTTTGTTTCAATTTTTGAGGCCGTCGTCAGCCCGTCGCAGAGATTTTATTATTTGAGAAAAGTTTTACAAATCAGATGATGATGATAACGATGACGATGACGATGCTGGTGGTGAGTCAAAGTCGAAGTCGAAGTCGAATTCGAAGTCGAAGTGGAAGTCGAAGTCTTTATTCTATGTCTAAGTCGAAAGTCAAGGTCATGAATGTTGTTTTTATCATTTATATACGTCGTCATATTATGTTAGTTTTTTTTTATTTCCTCGCACAATGCATAGTAAAACGTTGTATGATACACGAGCGTAAGATGATTTCCGCACTTGTAGCATAAATAACTATTTGAGTTTAGTTCCATAATTCGCCACCAGTATATAGCATTGGTCGTGGTTTCTTTTGAAAATCGAACATCATGTGGCCAGCCAGTGACGTAGAAAAGAGGGTGCATAAGACCACACGATGGAAGTGAAAACTTACGACTGGAGCCGAGTATACGCGATTCAGCGTCACCGACCGACTGGAACCGAGTATACCCGATGTAGCGTGATCGTGACGGTTCAGTTTCGTTTACTGTTCACTGTTCAAAAAGAGCACAAAGTGCACCTCAACAAGTTTTCACTTCAGAAAGTCAATAAATTAAATCTTGTTGAGAATTGTTTTTTAAACGAGTTTTTGATAAAAACATGGACTTCTTCGAATTGATTGTTCGTTTATTGAAGGTAA
This sequence comes from Agrochola lota, assembly GCA_947364205.1. Lineage (NCBI taxonomy): Eukaryota > Metazoa > Arthropoda > Insecta > Lepidoptera > Noctuidae > Agrochola > Agrochola lota. The sequence goes on along the minus strand of OX376239.1, from coordinate 11,073,209 downwards.
AATATCAATGCATGTGAATTACGCAAGACAGGTTGTTTTGGTCGGTTGAAAAAGGAGTTATTGTAGTGCTTGGGAAAAACATGCAGAATGACGTCAAAGAGTCGTTGACGACTTTTTGTTTCACTTTAACTAATGTTTATTATTTACACGGATAGAAGCAGTCAAGAAGCTCGTGAATAACAGCTGTGTGGGTCGATTGAAGGTTAAGCTACGCTTGCCGCGGTTGGTTAGTGGATGGGACACCATCCATTACATATCGAGACACCTTCGTGCCTCGGAAAACACGTTAAGCGATTGGTCCCGGCTTACATTCGAAGATCTTTGAAAGTCGTTACTGGTAGTTAGAAGCCCAAAAGTCTGATAACCAGTCTTACCACGGGGTGAATATCGTGTTACCTAGAAACTGGGTTATGAAGTAATGGTGTTCAGCTGCATCCGGTTAGACGGGAGGCTGATCCCAACATAGTTGGGAAAAGACTAGGCATGATTGATTGGAAGCAGCAAAGAAAATACCTAAGTTATAGATCTCAACATCTCAAGCAATCTGAACCAACTTTTCAACAGAGAAAAATTATCTTACGAAACCGATTTTTGAAGATTTTGGGGATCAAAAATACAATTGTTTTAGCTGGGTTACAGTTCGATTCAAAATTAATGGCGGCTCGGAAGTGCGCTACTCGCTGCGCAGTAACCCACCCCTCACCCCCGCTGACCCATGAATTCGTTATTGCGCAGCGACTCGCTTCATGTTCCGAGCCGCCAATAAGTTTGAATCGAGGTGTATCTATAATTTGATGTAACCCAATTCCCCTTAAAAATCCTGAACAAACCTAGATTTTATACGAGGTGTTATGACCAACAATGTAAAAACGCTCTAGAAGGTCATAATGATTGTGACCTTTATTGGTTGTTTTTTTCAGAAAGGTCAGGTGCGTCATAGTACTCGCAATCGGCGTGCGTGTATGATCAGTGCCCTAATTGCGTAATACACGATCAATCAGAATCTGAATCGTTTTGAAACAGATTGCTAATCCATTGCTTCAAAAGTTCGAAAAAAATCTGCTCAACAACGTAAATAACGCAATGAATGTTGTTGAACTGTCAAAATGAAACAGATTAGTCGTAATCGTTTACGAAAATGTGTTATGTAATTAGATAGCAGATGTATGATCGTAAACGTAGCAAAAGAAGTATGTAAGGATTGTATAGCAGGTGAGTTTATTTATGACTCATCATGTCACTCATTTATGTATGTTATGAACAAGAGACAACATCAAACTCAGAACCAAATCATCATTATTATCGTTTGATTCGATTCGTTATTGAAAAGATCAAAGTCAAAGTCAAATCATTTATTTTCAAATAGGCCCCTGCAAGGCATTTTAGAACGTCAAAAATTTAAAAAAATAGAATTGATTCTAGTCGCCCCTTCCAAAAGGTAGTTTTCGTATGGAGAAGAATGGACAAGAAACTATACCGTTACTCTTTTAAAATGTTTTTACAATACTTTGTATTAATTATATGTGAAGCCAATGCATCTAGAATAAGATTACTGTATCACGATAGGTAGAAAAGAATGAAAAATTAAGCAATGACACATAAATTAGTTATGTGATAGATATATGGTGCTCACATATTTACAAACATTGTAAAATTATACGATATTCCTAAGATTTGAATCAGGGTCACATAATGAAGCCAAACATACGGCCGATATAACTTGGCAGGTCTGAACATAGGCTCTGCGAACTTTCGCGCATGTCACTATAATTATGGTTCCTAAAAATATTATTGCACAGCCTTCGGCGCGAGGTTCGGAACTGTCAAATTATATCGGTCGTAGTGTACCAACCTAATTATCACAGAAATACATAACTATGTCCCAATTACAGTAAAACACTTTTGGTTAATTTATATTAGTTATTTTTCTGACCGGATATAATTAGTGAGACCCGTACGTAGATCTTGGATATTTTGCTGTGATAATTTAATATGTCAATATTGCCAGGACATATAAATTAAATTATAATTTAATTGGCAACACATTCACAACCCCCTATTTTAAATGTCATGTCAATATTGCCAGGACATATAAATTTAATTATAATTTAATTGGCAACACTATTCACATTCCACCTATTTCGTTGACGTCTTTATTTAATGCATCCTGTGTTGAACACGTCATGTAACTTTATAAAAATACATATGGAATAAACTTAGTGTAAATACTTATACACAGATTTAAACAAACGACTACTAAATCCCTGAAAATTCAACTACATACATAAAGTCACGCCTTCACTTGGGGCTAGGCAGAAACCACATAACGCCATCTACTACGATCCCTAGATACTCCTTTTGCTTCGTGAACGTCCAGTACCGAGCTCTGCTCGGGTGAAAATAGATAAACATATCGTCCAGCACGCGTAGCATGACAGCCATAGATTCGGGTTAAAAAACAAAATGACAGATATACAATCACAATCTGTGAGTTTGTCTATTCTTCCGTCGAAAAAACCCTTTTCTATTAATAGTGGTCATGCTAAGCGTCCAGGTATACCAACGTTGTATCACATTGCCGAGGCTGTGAAAATAGAGAAAACCAATTTTCCCAGATATGAGACCTAGCTAGATCGATTTTTCACCCTCGTAAACCACAGGGGTAAAAAATCAAAAATTCAAAAGTCATTTATTCAAACTCGGCTGAGAATCAGCACCTTTCGAACGTCAAAATTACATAAGACAGTCCCCCAAAACGCCCACCCTTCACCACTTCCTAGTGCTTTAGCTGGGAAAAAGAAGCGGCGCAACAAATTCCCCAGTCAATCGATCTAGCTAGGTCGATCGATCATCGTCAATCGATTTTGCAACTTTCATCGAAATCGTTAGAGCCGTTTTCGAGAACCATGATTACAAATATAATATGTTTACAAATATTGAATTTAATAATAAATATAGGGTACATCCGCCGATTGCAAGTCCACCAGCACCTAACCTCATCATTCATCATTACATCATCATTTTCCTGCTCTAACCCAATTTATTTGTTGTCGGCACAACATGTCCATTTCTTCCACACTTCTCTATTAGTCGTCAAATCGGTAGGCACTTCCTTTCTAGCCATAATATCATGTTTCACACAGTCCATCCATCGCTTCTTTGGTTTTCTCCTACTGGTATAGCCATCCACATTCGTAGGTACTCACTTTCCTGACGACATTTTCCTCATTCCTCTGCAACACTTGCCCATACCATGACAACCGATTTCCACACAACTTTTCAGTCACCGGAGTCACTTACTTCCTCTTATATACTCATTTTTTATTCTATTCATTCGTGTAACACCACACATCCCTCTGAGGATTCTCATCTCAGCTGCATGCCTTTCAATCATCCCTTTTGTGGCTCAACATTCTGATCCATTCACGACTAAGTTCACTATACACCTGCACCTTAATTGCGTAATACACGATCAATCACAATCTGAATCATTTTGAAACATTTTACTAATCAATAGCATCATTAGTTCGAAAAAAAAATCTGCTCAATAAAGAAATGAATGTTTTTGAAGTGTCAAAATGAAACAGCTTTTACGAAAATGTGATACGCAAGCTAAGTACCTATCTAAATCTAAGTACTTATAATTTTTACCCAACTATGTTCTTACAGTATTTTTTTCTTATTGGCCTAGCGCTATAAAAGCAACTCCAAAAAGTATTTCACTATTTTTGGTTAAAAAAACCGACATAACCTATAAACCTATAAAACTCTATGCCACAGAAATTAAAAACTTTTCTTTGTTTATTACAAAAAAAGTGGATATGTAGTTATTATTCGAAATAATAATTATTACATAACTGCAAGTCATTGTGACACACACATTTACCTCAAGAATAATGTTTGACATACACGGTCACTTGTCATGTCGCATATTAAATTGACACCACCACATATTTCATGAATAATATTTCTATTTGATTTAGTATTTTTGTTTATTTTATCTGCTGTGCATTTTATTTTATGTTGTATTATGAACCCTTCAGGGTTTTTAGATAGATCCTGCTGGGATTGCGGATTTGTCCGAAAGGGATATCGCGGCCCCGGCACACAGGAAACGGAAGGAACACGGGTGGGTTTTAGTCAGTAAAAGTCTGACACACCCTCTCGCTCTGCCCAGAGCGGGAGAAGCCATTTGATGATTTACCATCCTCAAAAAAAAAAAAAAAGGGTTTGTAGATAGATGTACCATAGATATATTTCTATAGGTTGTACTTATAAACGAGCAGTTACAGGTGGCCCACCACAGTCAGATGAGTGGCCGACCTACAGAAGATCGCGGTAAAGACTTGGATAAGACACGCACAGACCAGTGAGGCATGAGGCATGGCACAAGAGGCAGGATTACCTATAGTTCTAAATGTATAAGTTCTATGATTTTCCATTGAATATATCCTAGGTATTATGTCGACATCGACGACATCTAAAAGAATACTTCGTCTTATTTTACCATAGGAAACACTTCAGCCTGTAGAAGGCCGGTTTCCACATTTCCTTCAGAAAAGATGAAGTATTAAAAAAAAATACGACCAGTAGGTAAATAAAACGCTCAAAAGTGTGACATAGGACTCAATCCATTAATGCAGTCTATAGTCTGAAACATGGATAGTTTAGTAACAAACAAAAGTGGAGGTGATGAAGAGAGCAGATTCATCGCATAAATATTTTGCTATGGAGTTCCGTTACTTTGTCAAATCCTGCCAAAAGGCGCTAAACTGGTAAATCTTTTATACCAGAACAAGTATAGGATCGACCAAATAAAGAAATTGCCACTCGGCAATCGCTTTCAAAGTGTTTCGATTTTTAACAGAATTTGCTTTTCGGAAGCGTAGGTCTACTGACTTACGCTTCCGAAAAGCAAATTCTGGCGCATTTATGGCAATAACGTCGTTAAATGTTTATCATTTTAATAATATTTAAACTGACAGTGACATTGACAGTAACCGTAGAGATATTGTTGATAGAATGTCACTGTCTCTGGCCAACATTTTTGATAGAAAACTAAGTTTGATAGACACACGAGTAATCTCTGTTATGCACTTGTGCCAGTAGGCACAGTATTTTATTAACATCTTTACTCTGTAGGGAGTAACCTACAGAGTAAAGATTGTTAATAATGACAACGTTAGACGACGGGTTAAAGCAATCAGCCACTATTAATACATACAATGAATAATAATGATTCTGATCTTTAATCCCTTGCATGTGGCGCTGAAGTTGATGATATAGCTTGATTTGTAGCAGATAGGGAAGCTCAATTATATGGTTGACTTTATTCTCGGAATCTTTGCTAATGGTAACTCATCATGAAATAGGGTTAAGTATTGCAGAATCCAACGAGAACCGGATCGACATAATCCAGTAGAGAACCAAAGTTGTCGACACAGCTCATAGAATAACCAAGCTAAGGTGGCAATGGGCCAGAAATATTAGCCGTAGAACCGATGACCGTTGGGGCATAGACTCTACCCGGTAGACCATAGATATAGGAAATAATTCTATGGGGTAGACGTGTTCTTGAGTGGACACCACGAATCGGCAAACGTAGGTAGGGCGCTCTCAGGCTAGGTGGAATGACGATCTTCGCAGGGTGGCTGATAGCCGATGGATGAGAGTGGTCGAGAATCGAGCTAACTGGCGTGCAATTGGAGAGGCCTATGTCCAGCAGTGGGCTGCTGTAGACTGATGATGATGATCGCTAAAATCCTGTTCTCATACATATCGAAAATTGATTTAACAATTCACTGGCTTATTAACACACCAAGTCACTTTGGCAGGCTACGCTTCGCTGTCAACCTTTCCCACCATTCGTGGTGACTGACAGCTGTCATTAGTGACAGCTACCTCACTACAGTGCGTTCATTATAACTTAGACCGCAGATTTACAATTATAAGTAGGCCGCCTAAATCTGAATCTTAGTAAGTTACTATAATTGGCCAACTTACAATAGGGATGATGACAAAAAAAATGTTTTTAGTCCGTCTTTGAGATTATAAAAAAATATTGGACACATATTTTTTCTTTTTTTACCTAATCTAAAGATTACAGCGATACATTGAGGTAAAATGTGCCATGACGTCACGAGTATGTAGATTTTATACGTACTAGTGACGTATCCACACCCACTCCCCAACTAAAAATGCGTTTAATCTAAGTAATTTTTTATTAATATAATAAAGCAAAAAATACGTGTTTAATATTTTTTTATTATCTGACTGACGGACTAATTAGTTTTTTTTTTTTACCCAGGCATCATCCCTATTGTATATATGCGGGAGCCAGGTTTCAATAATAATAGAGTTCAAAATGGCGACTCACAGAACGGTACTACCAATCACATGACTACAAAATTCACTGATACCAATCGCGTCACGGATCAAGTCTTATTGAACGCACTGTACTTGTATGGATGAGACATTGTTTACAGATTTAAATACCTTTTTTTTGTGGATCTATTAACTTTACTTACGTACCGTCACTAGCTCATTCATTCACCCAGTCTTCATCCTCCACCCGCCTTTCCCAATTTATTGGTGGTCGATGCGCACATGCATGTAATTTATCTTTCTCGACCGTGCCTCCGTCTCAACAGCTGTTGTCAGTGTTTACTTCCTTTTTGCAATATCATCTTTCTTTATACCAACGCTAATTATACCTAGGTACGCTAAAATATGCGATAGTTATCGTTTCCGAATGTCGAATTAAAAAAAACTGCTCAGAATCATCAAAATAATTATGTAGGATTTTCGCAGACCCATAAGTAGGTACATAACTCTAAAATCATCGAAAAGTATCATTTGCTTGCTTAAAAAATACGGAAGTAACACAGCCAAATTAAGTAACGATCTTCCTTATGCCGAAAGTAATTCCCCTTCTTATGTAAGTATTTAACTATTTTACATTGACATAACCTTAAAATGTTTGCGTAATTTAAAATCCTGAATAATTATATATTTCTAAAGAAACAATATCGCAAATGCAACGTGTTTGTCAGTGTCAAATGTCAGCCATCTTGAATGTTGAAACTGTCAAAAGGTTTAATATATGAATAACATTTTTCTACTTAGATGTGCAATCGTTTTAAATCTTATAAAAAGTCTTTTGTAGATATAACTAGTATTGTTATTGCAAAAAGATGCAATGAATGATGTATTGTCAATATTCTAATGATTTCTTAGAAGAAAATAGTGTTTGAAAAAATAGTTTCTACGTAGCTTATCTAAAAGGGTAAAATAAAAGGTGTATAATGTAACTCCTACTTCAATAATACATATTTAAGTAAGCAGGGCATTTTCCGCTTGTCTGTTATTGAACTAGAGTTACATTCAGATTTGTCTCAGGCGAATTTTGTTTTGTTAAAAATCTACCTTAATGAATCTATCAATCTACCTAGCCCTTTCCCAACTATGCTTCGTCTTCCAGTCTAACCGAATGCAGCTGAATACCAGTATACATGGAACGACTGCCTATCTGATCTCCACAACCCAGTTACCGGGTAATACGATAACCCTTGGTAAGACTAGTTCTCAGACTGTTAGGCTTCTGACTACCGACGACTACAACAACGATTGTCAAAGATTTACGAATGACAGCATCAAACTCCGCCACCATCTTTTTTTTTCACTCACATCTGTCATAATGACATTTCAATTCAGTACTGCTAACATTACCTCGCACTATCTCAATTATAAAATCTTGGTAAGCAGTCGTTTCACATGCAACATAAAACGTTTAGTAGATTATGCCATAAAAATAATGGAAATATTTACAGCTTGTCATTGTTTTAATAATACTTTATTGAAGGTAATTTATGTTGAACGCTGGAATGACTACCTAGTTTTCATTGTCTTAATTTTTGCAAGAAATACGCGTGGATTTGATCATTGTTTTATGGTCTTGTAGATATGATTACCAAGGAGAGTTATATTTTTCAGTCTACACGGAAAAAAAGAGGGGTGTATCTATGTATCCATAGAAAGATATTATATCTATGTGTCTGTCTGCGCCATCGTATGTCCCAAACTGAACTGAACTGAAACTGGCTGAACCGATTGTGCTTTTGTTTTTTTTTTGTTGAAAGGTAACTTGATCGAGAGTGCTCTTAATAGTAGTAGGGAGATAGAGCCCTTACAGGATTTTCGGCAACTCGTATTTCAATTTGATGGCCACTTATTCAAGTCTCATTCCACCCCAGAAGAATGCCTAAAAATCAAATTTAATCGCCTAATTTTACAGTCGAAATTTTAGGTCATAAAAGAGACCAAAAACCTGCACCACTTACTTTATAGATAACGTAATCGTATTTATTTAATAAATATTCTCAAACTTTGCACGCTTAGTGCAAAATAAAAGAAAATTCATGATTCCCTTGCCATTTTAAAGTGTTTTTTTGTTCAAACGGATTATGTCCAGTATTGAACACGTTAATTGAGATGTCTTGACTAAAACTTATCCAAATAACCACTAAACCACTGAATATTCTTGTAGGTATTGTTAATGGTGTTTTAGGTGGGTACATGTTATTTATATGTTATTTAATCATTTTATTCATACTATTGGTTGTGTAGTAGCATTATAATATATGTACTATTGTTTTATTTTATTTTATATATTATGTATAATTCTTTAAGCCTGACTCGGTTTCCGTACGTCTTTTTCGGGTGACCACTGAAAATCAGCGCTGTGCTGTGGGTCTCCATAGCACAGCATCATGCTGAGTGAAAGCCTTCTTGTCACGGTCATGACCGGCCAGCAGCTGCCGACTATTTTTTTGTACTCGTTATTGTATTGTTATCGTCATGTTGTCGTTATCTACTCGAGTTTATTATCTTTTTTTTTGTTATGCACGTGTGTTCTGTGACAAATAAACTTATTTTTCTTTCTTTTCTTTTAAATATTAACGTAGGTATGACAGGAGCATTGTGGGGGTGTGTTTTAGTGGGTGCGGGTACTTCCAGTAAATAAAAACAGCCAGTTTTTTTGCGGCGATAATTTCAATCACCGTCGATCAAATCGAAATCTCGACCAGTCCCGACACGTGACGAAGTGAACGTACATTCAAATAAAGATGGCCACCGGTAGCGCACGCAAGTGATGTTCCTAGTATTTAGTAACATTTAGTGTTGGGATTCCAACAAGCAGAACACTCATTTAAGTTGGCAAACTTTTCAAATAACAGTGTTGCCAACATAAAATTGCTGCTTGTTAAACAGGGCAATATTTCGAAGGTAGCCATTATACACAGGTTATGAGCACGGCAGCCAGGTCTGTAATTAAACATCATTTGTAGCTATAATCATGTTGTATTATGTAATTGTGAAACCATGGTACATGGAGCGTAGCGGAAACCCTTTTTATCACTAACGCCCGAGATACACGAGCCTAGTTTTTCAAAGCTTGGACAGCAAGCTGTCCTGGCTTGGCACATGCTAGTGCTGTTTATAAGATGCCATATAATTTTAAGCCAGTACAGTACAACCGTGGTTGCGGTGAGAAAAACAAAACGCGTAGTCACTGCACACTAGCCAACCGAATACTATATGCTTCGCCCTTCGCCGGCCACATGAAGCTAGTACAAAAGCAAGGATAGTGAAATCAGTGGTGGGGGTTGCTACTAGCTCCAAAAATAGAACCCTATCTTATTAAACACCCTAGCTTGAGCCGCTAGCTTACTAGCCTAGAAGTGAAGCTAATTTTATTCTGTTAACACGAAACCGGAGTTACTAGCTTACTATCCTGGCTTAAGAAACTAGCCTCGTGTCTCGGGCATAGCTCCTTTCAAAACAGATAACACGGACGGGTTTTTCTAACAGAGCCGTTGAATTTTACTTTTTAATTAGGTACTTAGGGAGGTAATATTTCCTAGTATTTTTATGTTTTTTAAGCTCGGAGTTGCTTTAAAAGATAAGATCTAGAATTAAATTAACCGGAAGAGAACTGCCGTTACCGACTTGGCTTGCAGAGTTAGCTAGTTTGGCTAGCTGAAGTGGCTGTGGGACATCGCATGTATTTCGAAGGAAAGACCAATAACCTTCAGACCGACTCCTTGACACTTCAAAACGACTTTTTTTATATTTGGAAATTATCAAATAACTTCGTATCGGACGGCGAGCTATCCATTGCTCACGCAAGCCCACGCCTACGTTGGCCGGGAACCGTCCTGCGATTCCCGCCGCCCAGGGCGTCTCCTGCGGCGGACTTCAAAACGGCCTGTAAATGGTTCAAACAGGCGCGACACGAGGACGCGACGTGACACCGGTAGAACAATTCCCGAGAAGTTTTCATCATAATAATTGTTTCACCAGAGTTGCGACGCGCGTGTCCGCCTTTAAGGTGGCGACAGGAACAACCTGGATATGGAAGGCCGAAAACCGGGTTTTAAGTCGCAACTTGTGAAAGGTCTTATCTAAAGTATAATTATCTAGGAATGTTCTGCAAAAGTTTCTTTTCTGAAAAGCTTTCATACAAATCGAAAAGATACTCACTCTTACTTTCGAAATTCGCGCAAATCTGCGATGTGTGTGGGCTAACAGTTAGTACTAGAATAACAAGTTTTTATTTTTTTATTAATCAAAACAAGAACAAAAAAACAGACATTTGGTTAAACACACCACACAAACCATCGCGGGTTTAACAGTGGTGCGGCCAGACACGACAACTCGGTGCCACTACATATTAATTATTGAACAATTTGGTAGGTACACAGATTTTTCCTAGATCGCACTGCTATCTAGAAAGTAGACAGGTACATATTATAATATATCATACCATCACGCCAGTACCCCGAAGGGTTGGGCAGAGGTGTCTATTAGCTACACCCACAATTCGCCAGATAAGTTTAAGTCCCATTATATTTTAATTACTACAAAAAAATAATTGCTGTTGTTATCTATATTAATAATAAAATAAAAAACTATCGTAATTAAACTAGGATATTAATAACAAGACAACATAAAATGACTCCCATAATTAACAAACTTTTCTCTCTCTACAGGATAACAACAAATTGCCAGCAAGAAAAAAGAATTAATAATTCATCGACTGTCAGTGTTGCAAGAGCAAATTATTGATTGCTCTACAACCACTATTGTTTTGTGGAAATAATTCTAGATGTTCTTTATGATGGAAAATGTTATAATAATGTCGACAGCTAGGAAGCGGATGGTGGATTATTGACGGACGTAGTGTCGTCACCAGTCCGCCATATTGTTACATATTTTCCACGATCTAGACTTTTATAGGTAGATTAGTCTTGGTGTATTAGATGCGTAATAATACCGTAGTATTATATCACGTGGAAGTGGGAATTACGTTGATGTCCCGTCACATCCGCGGGAATAACCTCAATCAATCAACTCAGCCTATCACAGTCTAGTGTTGGACATAGACCTCTCCCAGGCTACGCCACAACATCCTGTTCCACCACCTTCTGCAGCGCAGTCGGTCCCAGCCTCCTTTTTAAGGTCGTCGGTGCATCTAGCGGGGGGGCCCGTACGCTTATCGATACGCGGTCCGCACTCCAGGACTCGTCTACTCCACCGGCCATCGGCTCTCCGAAAAACACGGCCAGCCCACTGCCACTTCAGTTTGCTTATCTGCAAGTTATGTCGGTAACTCCGGGAAGAACCTGTTTTATATTTGTTAGTTTTTTGACGACAACAGCATTCACAAGTAGAAAATCAATATTTGTTGGCAAAACATTGCCTGATTTTTAACCCCGGTCGCTGAAAGCCAATTGAATTTATCTGTTGTGTATGCTGGTTGGCGTTGGAAGGCCTCGGCCTCGGTCGTCGGTCTTCACAAGGTAGACCGGCGACCTTGTGAGGGCCGCAGGAATCCGCTGGATTCGAGAAGCACAGAACCGGTCGAAGGGGCGGTGCTTGGGGGAAGCCTATGTCCAGCAGTGGACGTCTTTCGGCTGAAGTAATGATGATGCTGATGATTTTGTGTATCGTTTACTGAAAAACATCTTGAGGAAAACATCGTGAGGAAACCGCGAGAAAATGTGTACAAACAAAGTGAAGCCCTGACTCTTGCGCTAAGTAAAAACACCTGTGTTACAGGGGCCAGTGTCTTCTCTCAATCAATAGATTCTGCATTTTATGCAATCACATCATTATACAATGTCACCCATCGGCATGTGCCCGCCCGTATTTTTCTGAATATTCATGACAAATTATCGAAAATTAACTTAAACAGGGGGTCTATCTTAACAAATTTGTTTTATGTGTCTGTTGTTTTCTTCAATAAACACCGTTTTTTTTTGAAAAAAATGTCTTTACCTCCGTTTTTTTATTATAGTCGACAAATTTTATCAAAAATGTTAGTTAATCCGATAAAATAACTCATATGCTTTTAGAAATAATAAACAGAATCCAAATCGAGCCAATAACATAGGAGATATGGCAAACACTACAAAAAAAAAAGAATAACACGACAAATATTAAAGATATACCCCCCTTTTAAAGTTAATTTTTCATGAATATTCAGTAAAATACGAGCGGCCACATGACCATGGGTATGTGGCCGCCTTGTATAAGTATTAATATAAGTCTGAAACCACCAACCCGTCTTGAGCAAGCGTGGTGATCAATGCTCGTGCCTTCTCTGTATGAAAAGAGGCCTTTGCCCTGCAGTGGGGCAGTAACAGGCTGGTATTAATATGATTTATATAACTAGCTCTGTCGTCCATTATGTTAATAAGAGTTGCCCTTTGAAGTGTATATTCAGCTATATACAAGTGCTTGTAAATAATTATATAGTAAACTCATTAGCTGATTGTGGGCAAAGAGCAGGAGCACCGGTCATTGCCATAAACGTGCTGAAGTGCCGTATTACTGACGCAAGTATAATTGCTAGTAAATTGTGTGTATTGCATAGGCTAATATTTTTATGGTAAGTGAGTCTTTCGGTTTTCAATGATGCATTACAGGGCATCGGGCACTGCAAAATACAATCGAGCCACCCTGCACTTTTTTGTATAAGTCTTCTTCGTCGTGAATTCAAATTCGGAACAGTGATGACACCAAAATGAAGACGAGTATGTCAGCTTCAAAACTTTTGAATCATCACTATTTTGATGTTAGGACTTTGTACCTTACATGGAAATGCACGGTGGCTCGTTTAAGGAGTCCCGGCACTCCGGGATTCCTTAATCGAGCCACCGTACATTAAAGGCATAGAAGTAACTACATTTAATTCCTTCTATGTCTTGATCTAGGTACACCTTTTCGAGAGTTTTTAAATGTTAACTTAAAGTTATCGTTCGTGGTTGATTTTTCCTAAGTCGATTTTCATTTTCGCCCTAAAAAAAAACTCCAGCTTTTAAACTTGCTCGCAAGTGGTTCCCTCATGTGGATGGACGTAATCACCCTGCTCCAGAGCAGGTTTCAAGGACGAACTGTCTAAGCCATGCACAGCCTCGTAGAAACCAGAATCACCTATTTTTTTCAGCTAAGTAGTCTGTACCTACATCTAGTTGGAGACCTGACGCGGGATCTTTTTCCCGGCTTTTACGCTAAGTATGACCATTAAGTATAAATTGGGACGGAACCAGTGGATGTTTCTAGAATGCGACTGGAAAACGCATTCCATTTATATCGTGTAAAACGCTACTTCCTCGCATTACAAACAAAAAACATCGTGCAAACGGGGTCTTAACCAGCTAGCTACGCGGTTAAATCATGACTCAATTCGCTAATCGCTCGATCGCGTGGACAAATGGCCCGTCCGGACAATTTACATACAAAACAGTTTGAGACAATCCTAGGTCTGAATCACGTAGATAATTTGCTAATATCAAGCGCTAAGGGGGAGTTTCTTTATCAAACGCATCGTTATTCATAGATATACCGATGGAAAGATTCGGAAATGACGAAGTGTCTAAATCAATGTCAAAAGAGAAAAAATATTTTTTTTATTGCAGAAGCCGGATGCAAGGGTCTAAAAGTCATTGTAGGTTTCTCATAGGTTCAATCAACTCAGCCTATCGGAATCCACTGTTGGACATAGGCCTCTCCCAGGCTGGGCCACAACACCCTGTCCTCCGCCTCCCGCATCTAGTCTGTCCCAGCCAGGTCCAACTAGCTGGGGAGCGTCCCACACTACGCTTGCCGATACGCGGTCTCCACCACAGGACTTGTCTCACAGGTTAATAAAGTTTTATATAAATGTTAGTTTTTAAAACTTGGGTTCCATATAAAAAATCAAATGAAAAATGATTTTAGATAGGTACGCACATTGAACCGCAATGAGTGCACAACTCTACAAGGAAACGCGAAACTACAAATTGTAGTAACACATCTCTTTATCACGTCATTGTAAATCAAAGTCTTCACATAATTCTAGTGCATAACACGATTGTAAAACATCACATCTAACGAGTAAGCAGCAGAACCATAGATGTATTATTTAGCAGTACCGAAGGGGCGTTTTCTGGCATCCATCTTACTGATCCGTCACTTCTTACGATCGCCATCTTGAAACCTAGCTCTATTGTCTCTGATTTATAGACTGCTTGTCATTTGTTATTGGAATCATAAACAAGTATGTATACTATAATCTACTTTTTAACATATTTTCGATGAAGAATTATAATAGAAGTTACCTAATGTAACCTAATGTAAACCTAATCATGAACGAAGTTACCTAATGGTAACTTCGTTCATGATTGTTCTATAAAACAACAATGAACATGGAAGAACATTTAAAAAGTCGTTCAAGCAAACGTGTTTCTAACTGGTTTCTCGTTTTTATTGGCAAGTTCAAGATAAATCTTTGGTTTTAAAGACCTATTGACTAGACTAGATTTAGATATTATTTTATGCTTAATTGTTAGATCTAGCCACAAACTAGTTAATTTAGTCGTATATTGAAGTGGTTTACTGCGCAGTGGCCCGCCCACTGACATTGCGTCCGTAACTTGCACTGTGTTATGTCAATGGGCGATTTTTTAACGCGATTGTATATGGTGCACTGGATTTTCCAGTCTCGGTATTGAGTCGCGCATTGAGAATCCAACAGAGCACGTCAAAAAACTGTTGAATTTTCAAATCTCAGCGCTAAGCAGTGCGTAGAAAACAAAGTACTTACGCGAAAAAAAAATCGGCCGTGCGGACCCGGCGCCGCGGCGTTACAGTCTTTATTTAGTGTAAAATGCTTAACCTACTTAAGATTATCAAAATTAACGGCAGTAGGAAATCAAATTCACAGTACTTTGGTAGTACTAACTAGCTTTATAAGTCAGGTAAAGCATTGTATTGGCAAAACATCACCCTAATCGTGTGACGAAATCACAATCGTTGATAGGTTTAAAATATCCATTACGCCTCTTTTACCAACCTACCTCAATGCATTGATAACTTTTGAACTGTCAAAAGAAAAGCGACTGTGAGTGCGTTAAGCACAGCCTAGGTATGCACGGACGATTTTTTATTGCGCAATAAATTTTCAACTCTCGGTATTGAGAATCCTCGGTATTGAGAGCATTAAGAATCCTAGCGCAAAAAAACACAGTGTTGGATTTTCAACCCTCGGCGCTAAGCAGCGTGTTGAAAATGCAGTGCGCGACAAAAAATCGCCCGACCACCGCTAAGGGTGCAGAATAATAAATCTGTCGTTTGTAGGACTTATATTAGGTACATTGGAATATTATAAAAGTATCCCAGTAAAAAATCTACCTGTAGCCATTTATTATCCCTTCTAATTAATATTTTCTTCACGTTCGTTGGTACATAGATGACAAGTTCTTGATTAATAATTACTGTGCAATATGAAGATCATAAGGAAGACGGTGTTGCATCATGCATATTTAATGACAATGCAAGTGTAAAATTAATAGGCAGAATTATAATATTAACGAGGCGATAACAAAAGTCATTTAACAAATGATGTGGCACTAAGTAGATACATTTACGTACCTTAGAAGAGTCAATTTAACCGATTCATATAAAAACAACGTTACGAATCGTCATTTGATCCTACGAATCGTCATTTGATCCTACGAATGCAAGTTTATACGGATCGCTATTCGTGGTGATTAAAAACAGAATGACTGAAGTGTAGTCTGAAATATTTTTATACAATTATACAATTTTCGATCTGTTTAGTTTTATAATACAAATGTTTATGTTTTTATTTTTTTATATTGTAAATATAATAGAGTATAAATGTATCTTTTTGTATAAAGTCTCAGTATTTTGTATTGTTTATTACAGTATGCGAAGTGTAAATAAATATGTAAATATTCGTATGCCGCTTTTGGCAACGGACGTGTCCTGAACACAACTCTACTTACCAACTTTCTACCTACCATATCCTACGAATAAACATATTTTTCTTAAATAAATATAATTCTTGGCATTTCTTGGGAAACACTATTGCATATTTGAGCCCAAACTCATCTCATTTAGTTCAATTGTGACGGATTTCCACGACCAACATCACCAAAAAGTTTTTTTTTTTTTTTTTTACTTCATAAACAGTAAATAGGGCATCAAGTAGTACATAATTATATGTTCGTGTGTGTTCGGATCGCGTGCCGAACCGTGGAATCTAAGCTATGCATTACACTTGAACTATTAAGACTGGTATTATGAGTCCAGCGAAATTGAAGACCTACAGAAGTTCCATTTGCTTCAGCAATTATAAAGACTCGCATATCATCATCTACTTTTAGCCATTTCCCAACTACATATTTTAGGGACAGCTTCCAGTCTAACAGTATGCGGCTGAATACCAGTATTTTACATGGAGCAACATTCTATCTGACCTCCACAACCCAGTTACTGGGTAACACGATATGATAGCACATTGCACGCGGAACGGGTGACCGATGGAGCTGTAACGTCTGGACGGAGTATCTGGGCGAACTCAATTATCTGCATAGTATGTAGGTGTGGGTGGGCCCCCAAGAAGGTGGACCGGCGAACGACGCAGGAATCCTCTAGATACGGGCAGTGCAGGACCGCTCGACGTGGTGACACTTGGGGAAACCCTAGCGGCATATGCCCAGCAGTGGACGTCTTTCGACTAAAATGGTGGTGATGAATGGAACCGCTGTTATCCTGGATCTCACCTGATAAAAAGCAACAAAATTCAAAACGCACGAGCTACCTACTGAACAGTACACGACAGCACAAATGATGATGATTAGTAATAAGTATTCTTTACAGTCACTTATGGACATGTATCCAGTACCAGAGACAATGCAGGTGCGTTACCATTCCAAAGACAAACATGAAACGCCTCATATTGCTTTGCCACTTCCACTTGCCTGTACCTACTATTGAACCTTTTGTATTTCCATTGCAATGTATAAAAACTTTGAATCACAGACAAGCAAGCGCATTTAAACCAACCTGCTTTACGAAAACAACTAGAATTGCTAACTCATTTAAAAGTATGATGTTTCCAGAAGTTGTAATAGGTATTGTAATTACTTTACCGCTACATATTTGCCTAATCACCGCATTCACCGCATTGGTGATTGAAAGAAGTGGTGTAGTATGTAAATTGAAATCTGTGATTAAAATAAAAAAAACGAGCGAGCCTTACAGTAGTCGCATATGATGTGTAACATCTGGCATCTCACCTTGGTAATAAGCAACATTAAAGCGTCAAGGTCGTTTCTGATTTCCAAATCTAGCACCGCGCGCGCTCTTTGGTCAAATCAAATAGCGCGCACTTCCCCGCTTCCTGTAAGACACTTCCGTCCCTTTCCACGAAACCTCCCACAGATTGCAGGAAAACTATATAGGAAAAATTTGCAGGAAAGCGGGAGAAAAGATTTGCAGGAAAGCAACACAAGTTTTAATTATTATAAATAGGTTCAGAGTGAATAATTAGTAATGTAATAGATATACATGTTATAGGTTACATTTGTTTACAAACATTCCTGTGTTTTTATGCTAATTTAGAGGCTTTCGATACAACCTTCGTGTTGTTCAAAAATATAAATTAATGTGTAAATATTTTTTTTACATTCAGAGACAAATTAACTAACCAAAGAAGACTTCAATAAGTAGTAGGTATATTGATGTATCAATAGATTTGTTGTGTTAAGGTTGAACTAGTCGCGGGCTCGAACTCTCTGGTGGGCGTAGCCAAAAAGCAGTAAGATGCTAGTCTACACGCACAAGATCTAGTTCGCACGCACACAAAAACCGTACCGAACTATTTTAGTATATAGAGCGCGTAAAAAACTACGAAATGCCTTTTGGAAAATCGAGTTTCATGAAAATACCACTGCATAAACCTATTACAAATAAAGTTTATTGAACTCCTCTACAATTGAGCTGTGTCAGTGCCGACTTAGTTTTGGAGATTTTACACTTCTTTTATTACTTATTTACGCACAAAGTTGCGTGAAAGTTAGCAAAAAAAACGAATCTTTGTTGGCTCATAACTTTTAATGGCTTATTATTGTATTTACTATTCTGTTTCCGCACAGACAAAATTAATATTGAGGCAAAACGATATCATGTTAAACTTTGGATATAAAATGTTAAAAACCCCCCCGAAATTTCTATGGAAAAAATATCAACTAGTTCCACCTTAAGTAAGGGTCTTATAAACACGGCCTTCATGGGTGATGTTATTAAGCCCAGCGGGGTAATTGCGGTTTTCATTTTGACAGTTCAATAAAACGCAATGAGCGTTAGTTATGTTGTTGACCAGACTAATTTTTCGAACTTAAATGAAGTAATGGATTATCAATATTCTTCAGATTTCCATGTGATTATGGTTACAAGTGCGATGGCAATAGGCTCGATTATTACATGGGACTTAAACATAACTGGCGAAATGTGGGTGTACTAAAAGGTACATCTCTGCCCAACCCTTCGGGGAATACTGGTGTGATATTATGTTATATTTATTTCTAAATCCTTGTTTAGTCTAACGACAAAAACTCACGAAAAAAAAAATGTTACTAATTTGATTTTAATAAAGGAAATCACTAACACCAAAATTACATCTATACACTTAAATCTAGCGACAGCTAAAACAATCTGGTATGAAAAGTATGATTTCTCATAATTACGATAATTTTAGAAGTGGCAACATTGATCATGTCGATTATGTTTGCATTGTGTCACTTTCTCTTTGCGATTTTCGTATTTTTTTTAAAACAAGCAACGATCTCGATCTTCAATTTAATAAAAAAATAAAATGCTTTTCGTGGGTCATTTCAGAACGGCTGGACCGATTTGGCAAATTTTTGTTTAAAAATCTTCCTAATAGTCCGAATCAGATTGTTCCGAAAAAAGAAATTAAAAGTTGCCGGGAAAATTGGAAAATCCGGGAAAACTGATAGTGCATTTTCTATGGAAAAATTGTATAAATTATTGAAATTTGGACAGGACAACGTCTGTTGGGCTTGCTTTCAATAATTATCAAAGGCATCGGTAGATATACTAGCTTTAATGGGCTCACCAATGAAAGGTGTATTTTATATTAATTTCGTAATTATTCTTATCAAACAATCTACGTAACTTACTTCATTAGGTACGCGTTCTCCAAGCTGATCCTCTATTTTTTATTCTATCCTTCTAAATATGAAATCGTGTTTATCTCATACATGCCATTTGTTTATTTACGCGGAGGTTGCATGGGGAAACCATGCAGGCTAAAACCTCTAAAGTAAGTACCTACATAATACATATTTTTACGCCGTTTTTTTTTATATGGAGAATACCTAATTACTTTCTTACTTTCGTCTTTGAAAGATCATTTCCTTACATGACGACTGCCATGAGAGAGATTTAAACTTATAGGTACCTACCTTCTCAACTGGATTTGTAGGTAGGTATGTAATTTTTATCACCGTTCAGGCTATTTACCTACTATTCAACACGTACGAATACATTTTGTAAGTAAATATTTACTTTACAATCTAAAACATATGATAAAACCTATACTTATCGTGAATGTGAAAAATCTTCATAGGTACAAGAAAACTACATTACTCCAACTGCTACGATCCTGATATACTCCTTTTGCGTCGTTTAATATAATGGTCGTTTACGTTTACATCTGCACGCCGCCGGTTGCAAGTAAATACTACGCACCTGACCTTTCCGAAGAACATAACCAATAAAGTCACTGCCGTTCTAGGGCGACAAACAATTTCTGATGCATCGCTCTTTGAACAATTTACTTGTACCCAGCAGGAAGACGAAGAAGAAGACGGTATGGATGAAGTTCCATTAGATGATTATTACCAATCAGACGAATAATTTTCCCAAATTAATCATGACTTACACCGCTTTCACCATTTCTAATAGTACTATTTTTAATTCGATACAATATTTTTAACTCAACAGGACCACAATAGATTGTGGAATAGGCCTTTTTTTTTTTTTTTGAGGGTGGGAAATCATCAAATGACTTCTCCCGCTCTGGGCAGAGCGAGAGGGTGTGTCAGACTTTTACTGACTAAAACCCACCCGTGTTCCTTCCGTTGCCTGTGTGCCGGGGCCGCGATATCCCTTTCGGACAAACCCGCAACCCCAGCAGGCATTGGTCTTTCGACCCCGTCGGTTGGTGCTGACATCTCTTTGAGGCGCGCGTGGAACACAACGCGCCGTCGACCCGGGCCTGGTCCTTATCGGACGGCGAGCTGCCCATTGCTCACCGTCCGCAAGCCCGCGCCTACGGTGGCCGGAAGTCGGCTCTCGACTCCCGACGCCCGGGGCGTCTCCTGCGGCGACTATGGCCGCGAGGGCGTGCAGCTTGCACCTCCCTCGCGCGCTCCGCCTCCTACTTCGCTTCGCTGCTTCGCAGAAGGAGGTGACGGCCTCCCATGCACTCTCGCTCCGAACCATGGCCTGAACCAGGGCCTACCGGGGAAACCACGTTAAAAAAAACGCGCCAAGTGCACTACCTCACGGGTGACGCGGAAATGTGTGCATATATTATGAAGACCACAACTTTTTCAACTTTTTGCATCGCTATATCTCCGAAATGGTGATTCTTAGGAAAAAAAGTGTCAAAACAATGCTTTAGATAATTGCATGATGAATAATATTTGTCTCACCTATTTCTACGATAAAACTTGCCGTTTAGCTGAAAAATGCAAAAAATCGATTTTTGCAATATTTGAACTTGAATTTAAAAAAATCCACACGTCTGATCGATTCGGATTTTTGAAAAATTGTTTGTAATAGTGTTCCCAACATTCATGCCAATTTTCAGCTTTGTGCGAATGAATGTAACCTTGAATGTCTATTTTTGACCGGGCTTTCAGCACTTTTCAAATTGCCGCCAATTTATAGGAATAAATGACGGATGAATTCAATATAAATCATCAGGTAACCAAAGAGTTCTAAATTCGAAATTTAAATACATTTTTCATTGGATTTTTTTCTAACCAGTCAGTTCTAAAAACTTTCAGTGTTACCCTTGAATGAAGAAATTGTACTGAACGGGTAGGTTAAATATGTTTATTATTATGAAGTTTTGAGGAGCTGGTGGCTAAGTAATAACATCCGCACGGGTCGATCCATCAGGTTAAGCTAGCCGTCCGTGGATGGGTGACCATCTTTACATAGGTAGGTTAGGTACCTACCGAGATTCCGCCGTGCTTCGGAAAGCACATTAAACTGTTGGTCCCGGCTGTCATTTGGGGATGCGCGACGCGTACGGCGTATCGTCCAAGAAACCTGTTTTCTAAGCTAGTGGAACTATACAAAGAAGACAGTAAAATCACTCAATCGATGTCACTGATGACGTCACACGGTTTACTCACAAAATTTCATCGCAAATTAAAATTACTTAATAAATAGCAAAACGTTTTTCCGTTAGGAACTTCGTTCCTGCGGGCCCTCTTCCTAAGCGGAATCCGTAGTTTCAGCCGTCGTTACGGGCGCTTCGCTCTCCTTCTGACTTACGGTATGTCTCTAAATGAGACGGAGAACGACTGACGGGGTCCCCCGACCGCACGTGTTTTGTCAAATCTGAATTGATTTATTCCAGTTCAGAAAAAATACACGTGGTTTAAAATCCTGTCATCTGAGGGGCAATTCCCGTAATTTATATGAGCGTTTGTATTCTAATCTCATTCGCAATCTGACAAAAATACAATTATACATTACCAACATTTTTGACACGTTTGACAGATTGAGACCAAGACTCAATCTTTCAAACTTGTCAAAATTTTTGTGTGTGTGAACGTTTTTTAAGTACGAGAATTGGCCTTCTAATCTGAACACTGATACTTTGGTATAAACAAAATGCATGGAATTAGTATGTACTATTGAATATCAACAAAATACATGATACACCTACAGGGTTATTGGTTATACGGCGGCAATACATTAAGGGCATGTAGGAGAGGTCATTTACACCAAATGACCCCTTTTGACTTGGCATTTGGCATATGGGTCATCAGGGACCATTTGGTTGCAAATGATTGCTGACATCTAACCAATAACCATGTTTATCGTTTTACACGCATATCAGAACGCGCGTCAAACGGACCTTTCGAATTTCAAATAACTACGTTTTTGAACTTTATCAATAATCAAAATGTACAAATTTTGGCACTTTGACGTGATAACTTAGTTCTTTTCAAACAAAAATAATAAACAGCAAAGTTTCTTGAGGAAAATCAAACAAATTATTATGTGCAAGTAGGTATTTGCTTTTAGTGCCATTTATGAGCTCATTGTCAATATTTTGGTGTCACACTCACAGCATCTAGAGTACCTACTTACCTACTAGAGGAAAAATACTTAGATCAGTATTACATCATTTACGAAACAAAAAGCCATTCATGAAAATTATGACTCAGTTTTTTTTATTTTTTTTATTTATTACTTTAACGTTGACAAGAGAAAAAAGAAACAAAACAGGCATCGAGATCCTACGTGCCTTTTCACACGTCCCGGTTGCCGGCTAGCCTGTGCCGAATACCCGGCGGCTAAGTATATGGGATGTTCGTTATCTTTCACGTACCGGCGAAGGATATCGTCAATGCCCATACAATTAGCCGCCGGATACCCGCTATATTTAAACTATATGAAACTTACTCCTGTAAACCATTCTTTAAAAAGATGAATGTATTAACACTGCCGTGTGTCTATAAATATGAGGCAGCAATTTTTGTCAAAAATAATATTAACATGTTTAATTGCGCACAGTAGCCAGCAAGACTCATCTAATGCATGAAAGTATCTTTTGTACAGCTTCACGCATCTTTAATAATATTCCGGGTCCTATTAGAATTACGGAAATGAGAAAATTTAAAAAGGATCTCCATGATCAGTAAACAAGTGCTACTACTCTATAAAATACTTCATAACAGACAAATCACTTCTCCAATACAGTCCCCCTCAGTCATGATGCGTTCAGGGTGCCACTGTTGTGTACCTGCTCTGTTTTTATTTTTATCTTTTATTATAAATTAACTTCTGCGTAACTATTGTATGCCCTAAGGGCGGGATATAGCTGATCACAATTTAATTATTTAATAAGACCTGTATTATGTACCTACCTAAGATCCACAATAAAGATATTTGATTTGATTATCTTTGATTTGACCCGGCACCGGCTAGCCGGCAACCGGGACGTATGAAAAGGCACTTATTGAAACACGACCAATCACAATCTGAATGATTTTGAAGGATATTGCTAATCCATTGCTTTTTAAGTTCGAAAAATTTGTATGCTCAAAAACGTAAACAACGCAATGAAAGTTGTTGAACTGTCAAAATGAAAGCCATTCTTTCTCTTTCATATTTTTTGGAAACGTTACATTGACAACCTAAGCTAGCGCCAAACACCAAACACTCTAATTAAATACTCCGAATCTCGGCGGCTTGGAATAATAACACAAACTTATGTTTTTGCTCAAACATAAACAGACTAAAGAAAAAACAGATCCGCGTAGGTACGAGCTTTTAGCGGGAAAAAGATAAAACCATTATAAGTAGGTATGTGTTTTTACACTTCGATAAGAAGTCAGGTAATGAATTCTTTTCGGCTATCCTGGGGAATAGGTTTCAATGTTCTCTTTTTTTTTCTATGTTCTAATTGGCTATAAACGATCAAGTTTGAGTAGGCAGGTTTTTAAATTAACACTTAACGTACCCAGACGTAAAAAAAAGTTGGAAACAAGATATAAACAATCATGCAGTCGGAGGCAATAGGTCTTTATTGTGAATTTAAGAAGATGCCTCCGTCCTCCCTGTTTTTAAAGCTCACTTTTTACGCCATCGGGATTTTTGATGTTTTTATTTTAAGTACACCTTTTTTATTTTTCACGTTTTTAGACTGTATCAGATCTTTATCACAGCTTTATTATAATTTTTGAAATTTTTTGTGAATATGGTTGCCAACCAACTTTAAATCGTTAAAGATCCTAAATGGTCATTCAAAATGAAAATGAATTAAAGAAACCTAAAAATTATTTTCAAAGACCTATTGAATGGGTAAGTATTATTGAATAGGTCTTTGAAAATTACCTAAAATGGAAGAAGAGACAAAATGACAGATTGTGATTGTTTATCTGTCATTTTGTCTATTCTTCCGTCGACAGAACCCGTTTCTATTGTGGTTATGCTTCGCATGATTTTTACGAATTGACAAAACAAAAATATTTCTTTATTAAAATTTAATATTCATGTATAAATTTTGCCTATAAACAATCCGGAATAAATTCTCTAAATGATGGCGAAAACCGCATCAAAAACCGTAGCGTAGTTTAGAAGAACAACGCAGTCACACAGACAGACACGAAAATATACTTTGTTTTATACTATGTATTGATATAAAGAAGATGTTACACGGGTCCCTTATGTTTTTAATTTGGAAGAAGCAACCAAATTGGAAGTTGTCAAAATCGAATCCTGCAGTTCCTACGGTTGACCTTTAGTTTCTGAGCCTTTCTACCAAAGTGAGTGAATTTTGTGTGACCCCCGTTTTGGGTCAACTCACGGGTTTTGTGAAGTTATAAGTCATAAGTCATTTATTTCATAACAAAATACATTGTGTTGAAAATATTACAGCGATAATAAATTAAATAATAACAATTTAAAAGAACATTACATTAATATTTAAAATTCATTACGCATTTAAAATGTATCAATATCACTAATATATAATTTTATGTCAATAATTTAGTACCAATAATTTAAATAATCACCAACATTGTATTTATATTCAAAATTCATCCAGTACCCATTAAAATAACAAAAATAAAAAAATAAAAACACACACTACAATCCACATTGGTCACAATAATAATCATAATAATTTAACTTAATATTAATTCAAACTCAATATAAATTCAATTCAAAGAAATGTAGGTATGACAATAAAAAGATTGAAACCCGTGATTTCTCTTATTTCTTCCAAATTCTAATGAATATCTTAAAATTGATTCCTTCCTACCTATAAACATTGATTTACGTGCTACATCTGTTATCCATTATTTAAAAAGAGAAAAGATTTGTATGTTTGTATTTTTGTTCCTAATGAATAAACTCAAAAACTAATGGAACGATTTTAAAAATTCTTTCACCAGTAGAATGCTATATTATCACATTTATCACTGAGTAACATTGGCTATCTTATTTATAAAGATAATCACGCGAGCGAAGCCGCAGTTCCGTTATGTTTTAATTTGCTGTAGTTTTATGCGCCCGGCGTCGATCGAACCAGTCGGTAAGTTACTGCCTTGACCTAGTCGTCCGCTTGTCTCAAAAGACCTCGCAGCCAAAAAGCTGATATTATCTTCCTTTTATCATAAAACAAAATTCATTATTTTAATCACCAGTCAATAATATTGGAAAATAATATTCTGAAAATGCCTAAATTTATTTTCGTACTTTTGAACCTGCACCATAATAAATAACGTAACATACGACGATCAATCACTGTCTGTTTCCTTTTGACATCATTCATTGCTTTATTTACGTTGTTGAACAGGCAAATTAATGAAGCAATGAATTAGCAATTTCCTTCAAAATGAATTAGATTATGCTGATTGTGATTATTTTGTTCAAAAATTACTTCATAATCTGTAAATGTTCTTGATATTTTTTGCAAAAAAACTAAAAATACGTTAGCGGCTCCTACATGTTAATAAAAACAATCAATCTGCCAGCCATTTCCAAAAAAAACCACAACAAAGTGAAAAATAACTTTAATCTCGGAAGTCGGTGTCTTTGGTTTTGAATTTGAGTGTCGCCAATTAATCTGTCAAGTTTGGTGATGAATCCTGCCTTTGGCCGTTAATTTGTCATTAGGAAACCTTTGTTAAGCAGAGTACTGCTATGGTCATTCGGATTGTTGGTATTTCCAAAAATACAAAGCAATTTGTCAAGATACCTTTTATTGAAATAATCATGGTTTAGGCAGACGTATACTCATAACGCTCTTCAACTATTCATCAACATCCTAATCATAGATAAACCATAAACAACAAAAACAATATGGCGCCGACGAACGCGCGAACGGCGCGAATCCTGACCACAATGTTTTTGCCACAGATTAGATAATAATTACGATAGATTCACGTGTTTCATCGACACAACATAATAATGTAGCTTCACGACTTTGTAATTTAATATATTCTTCAGAAATATTGTTGTTATGTCATGTTATTATATTGCATTTGGTTAGTTTTAATTACATTTCATGTTTATTTTTTATTGTGTGAACAACTAAATTGAACATCTGACTTCTAGGTATTACATGCTTTTTCAGCGTTGTGCCTTTTTGGAGAATTGTGGAACTTTATAGAGTATTTTTTCTTCAGTCTTTTCCTTATTTCATTTGCATTTTAGGACAGCAAGGGAGAAGAAACAATAGTTTAAGATTTTTTTGTGAGGAGGAAGTCAGTGGTACCGAATTAGCATGACAAGGGTGTTACGGTGTTACCTAGTAACTGGGTTGTGGAGGTCAGATAAGGAGTCGCTCTATGTAAAATACTGATATTCAGATGCATCCGGTTAGACTGGAAGCTGACTTCAACATGTTGGGAAAAGCTAGCCGTATGATGATGTATTTTAACTGGCAGGCAAGACTATGACTTTAAAAACACAGATTCAACATAATTGTATATGTCTTCTTACTATAGGTAGGATATTACTATATGTTCAGTTATAAAGATAAATTCTACCTTATCAACGTCTGAACGCCAACTAAACTGATTAGGATAGGTTACAAACTTTTGATTATGTGTCACATTAGGTTACTGTAGGTAATTCTGGCTGGAAACATGAAAAAAAAAAAAAAGTGTCAAATACAAAGAAAATAAAGTTTATTTTTTATTCTGCACAAACGAAACGCACATTTTAAGAAAAGAAGACATAAAATACACACATACAAAAGTAGCCAAAAGCGTTCGTTTTAAGAAGACACGCTAAGAAAAAGTGCTGATTCTCAGCATAATTTGAATAAATGACTTTTAATTATGATTTTGTTCCACCGCTCACGATTTCATTTAGGTATGAATTTTCCATTAATTTCTACAATTAAATACAAATTTGTCGAACGATTAACATAATTATACGATTCCCGGAAACAGCGTTATCAGAATTGATACTAGAAGCAATTATTTTAATTCACCTAAACGTACAAAAATAATCAGTCATATTATTTAAACACAACTTCCTTTAAACTGAATACAAAAAATACCTTTGAATAGTTTGAAGTTCACATAATATTATCATGGATCGTCGAATGCAATCATGGAGCGAAAAGATATTTGATAACGAAATGAAGGTTGGTTTACCTAACAAAATTATTTAAATACCCCATATTTCATAATTATTTTATTACCTACTTAGTTGTACATGCTTTTTTGAAAAAAGAACATTGTTTCAAGATGTTGGTAACAATGGGAATTTGGCATTTTCAAAAAAAGGAATGGCGTTTGGTTACACGGATGTTACCAGGTAATTAAATTATTTAAATCTGATATCATTATTTTATGTAGATACATGTAAAGACTACTAATAATAATCTTATGATACCAGACTAAAAATAAATCCGATAGCGAAAAGATTGTTTCACACTTCAGAGAGCTTCCCATTTGACCTAAAGATTATAATCTGCTAATTAATTATTGATAACGAGTTATTTCATTAATTTTAATCTGACGCAACTTACCTACTTGATCATTGAAATCATTTTAATTTTCTCAAATTAAATGGTGCGTAAAGTAACAAAAATATTTTAAGCTGGTCGCTTATTGTATCTATTCGAACTTCGTACTATACGATATCATGTAGCAAACATGCTAGGAAAATTGAGCATTATTTTGAAAACCTTCTTCTAGATAAATCGAAAATGCTATACTGGCCAAATACACGCGAACAGGCGGCCGCCAATGTTACTATGACAATCTGTAATATTGTCGTGAAATTTAAAAATGGAACGTACCTTTTACTTCGGCACATGTTAACCAAGCAGATAACTGATCAAAGAGTTTATTTAAATTTGGATTTGGCTTGCAAATAAAAGTAAATAAGAAACAAATGACAATATTGGTGCGTGAAAACTGATCGTTTTTCATCATTGATTCTGGAACTTATAATTAATTTACTTAGTTGGAATTTCCGCGCTATATTTGAGAAAAGTACTATAGAAGCCTTGGCCGCAACCAGGCATTGATGGACTCACGTAAGTGTGCATTGGCCAATGTTTTCCCGTTCGTCCATCAATGCCCATGTTGCAGGCAGCAACAGCACTATAATGCAGTGCAGCTACTGCATTACGTACCTAAGTATAATACTGGCCGAAATGAATCACTGTAGGCTGTAAGGTAAGGGATAGGTACAGAAAAGTCGAAACTTGCATTCTGAATCATCATGACTTTGCGAATTCGGAATCAAAATAAGGATAGTCGATCATTAATCTTCGTACCTTGCTTATACCATAAAACTAAAATTTTGCGAAGCCTTGACAAAAATAAAATATAAGTAAACAGACTTTGCTACTATAATAACTTTTATTAAAACTTATGAAATGTGAGTTTTTCTATTTGGAATTACTCAGTAGCAGCCGGGGTCTGGATTTGTGCCCGGTTGATGGCAGTTGGCTCGTCCACTATTACATGGAACTTTAAACAAAATAGGGATGATGACAAAAAAATATTTTTAGTCCGTCTTTGAGGTTATAACAAAAATTTCGACACGTCTTTTTTCTTTTTATACGTAATCTAAAGATTACGGCGATACATTGAGGTAAAATGTGCCATGACGTCACGAGTATAGTAGATTTTATACCTAATAGTGACGTAGCGACCCCCACTCCCCAACTTAAAATGCGTTTTATCTAAGTATTTTGTTATTAATATGATAAAGCAAAAAATATGTGTCTAATATTTTTTTATTATCTGACTGACGGACTAATTAGAATTTCATTTTTTTTACCCAGGCATCATCCCTATTATGTTGAATTCGGGGGCGCTCATACTTCATGCTCAGAAGTACGACCACTAGATCAACGTGGTCGCGTTTGAGCAAAACTTTGTTTGCTAAATGCTGTTACGCTTAAATTAAAGCTAGTAAACGTAGTCTCTTACATTTCAACTTAGTATTATCACAGTTTGGCAGCTGGGTGGTTAGAGATCATACCATTATATTTTCTTTTCCAGGTCTTTTGCGAGGAAGGCCTTTGCCCCCCGAGTGACAGCATAGATATACCGATTACTTATTTATTACCGAGTATTATCGATCTATCGACAAATGAATCGCACTTGGCCACAGATTCTATAAAGTTAACAACTTGTAAATCTTTTTTAGCCTTATAAGGCATCTTGTCGGACGTTAAAGTCCTGATTGGTAGTATTCATCTCACAGATTATTGAAATATGTGTTGAAATAGATTATTTTATTACTAGAGTTATGTCACGTTTCGGATTATTATTAAAAAGATCTACCTGAGTAATTCAATTGAAGTCTGGAATTAAATATTTTTGTAAACATAATCAAAAAAATATCTGATACCGGTCTTGCCTCCAAAAAAAGAAAGGGTATGGCTTTGGTCAGCACACGTCGGTTACCAGTATGTGACCGGTTAAATAGATTTGTACCTAATATCTTGATTTAAAAGAGTGTTCTTGGTCTTTCCTGCCAGTTCTTCTTCATAGAGATCTACGTTTTGGAATGGGCAACTAGCTTTTACTTTCTGACTAACTGACAGACTCTTTGACAATTCAATAAATGATTTAATTGAAGTAAATGCTATGAGTTTGAGTTGGAGATCTATTTTAGTTTTTTAATTTTGTTCAGATGGGCGAGTATAAATGCTGAAAACAGAAAGCTCCATCACAGTCTTCGTTTGATCTGTCCGTTTCCTTCAAAGGTCAACTTGTTTTTTTAATTTAATTATTTCTTTTAAGTAAGAGGTTTTTATTTTTTTGTAACATGTACTACTAGTGGTAACTTCGTTTACATAAATATTTAATTGCCATATTGCCATAAAATCATCAATCAGTGAAACATGCGTTTTATTCCTTAAAATGATTGTAAACATGATAATTTATAACATGCTATACAAATAAATGGTAGGTAAAACAAACAAAAAAACTAAGTAAATAAACATGACGTGTACACAGCAATAAAAAGTTTTTTGTCGGCTTAAAACTACCGTGCCTTAACTCATAAAGAAATTAACTGCGAAGGTCACGTAAAGATTTTGTCCTTTAATTAAATACAAGAAAAGCCTACGACACCGTGTTGTACACAAAAATACAGTCTACTTGGTCATGTAACGAAGACTCAGCAGGAACTGGATTTCAAAAAAGAACCAGGATGCGTTGTCAAAGAATCGAAAATCTGTAACTGCTTTTAAGGCTCTGCATAGTAAGACATCGCGAGGAGTGCCGCAAGGACCGATACTTTGGCCTATATTGTTTGCAGAAAAAAACGATGTATTCAGTCGTTCTTTAAAACTGTTTCTGTAGATGTATGTTTAACCCTTAACAGTGGAGGCCATTATGATTGATAATTCCTTGAATTCTATATTGTAGTGAAGATAATGCTAAATAATAATAATATTATCTAAGTCTACGGTTTCACATTAAAAAACTTGAATGTGAAACTTATCCCTGAAATATTTTATTAGTAGGAAATATTTATTAGTGAAAGAGTTCGTCCTAGTCTGACTGTCAGTCGATCAAAATTTCACGTCCACACAAATTTTCACAACAGTCGACTTGTCGCTAGTCGCTACCCATGTCAAAATCTATGTGTGGAAGTAGCACACCTAAAGCTCCTTGTGGAAGATTTCTTCAAAGGAGTACCTAAATCAGCCACCAGTATACCACAAGTGCATCAGCAGTAGATAAACAAAGATATTTCACAACCCTGTCATATTTAGCGGACATTATAACAGTGATATGCTATCACAGGTCAGATGAGAGTGCGATAACGTTATCAATGCACACATGTCCTGGTTATCT
Source organism: Agrochola lota (assembly GCA_947364205.1). Taxonomy (NCBI): domain Eukaryota; kingdom Metazoa; phylum Arthropoda; class Insecta; order Lepidoptera; family Noctuidae; genus Agrochola; species Agrochola lota. The sequence continues at coordinate 11,041,740 of OX376239.1, read as the reverse complement.
ATTGACAACACGTTTTTAAGCTTTGACACCTTTGTTTTGATAGTGTTTGGCATGGTGAGCTTGAGCCATCAATTTGATGTCAAAAATACAATGTAATTATAAGGTTGATCTTTTGTCCTCGGCTTCGCTTGTAGAGGTCGAAAAAAACCCCACGGAAACATTCTACCGGGAGAAAAATGTATCCATGTCCTAGCCCAGGTCAGGACCTATTTGCGTGCCAACTTTCTTCGAAATCCGTTCAGCCGTTAAGGCCTAAAAAGGTTACAGACAAAGTAACTTTCGCATTTATTATAATACTAACTGTTCCCCACAGTTTCACCCGCATTAGTCTCGATCTCGTGGAAACATGGGGATAAAAAGTATTCTATGTCTTAACCTAGGTCATGGTCTACCCTGTGCTAAATTTCATTTAAATCCGTACAGCCGTTTTAGCGTGAAAGCGTAACAAACTAACTCACTTTCGCATTTATAATACGAGTATTAGTTAGGATATACATAAAATATAATATACTCGTACTACTGTTCGCCTAGAGGTCGAAATTCGACCATAATTCGTTTACATGTCACGATTCTAAGGTAGCCATCTTGTGTCAAACGTATGGTAGTGTGTGTAATGTTTTTTTTATTAATTTAATTTATTTCAAATGCTTTCTGCACTCCTCCATATAAAATTTTACTGTGCCAAATTTCATACTCCTCCGTCCGCGTAATGTTCGTAAAAATGGGTACAAAGTTTTTGCTTCACGTATGAATATATAGATATATAGGTAATATATACATATATTATATAGTATGGATTAAAGTACCTAATCATATTTAAGGGAATGAAGTAGGGTTCCTAAAAGAAGCTAATCCACTTACCCAGGCTGATCAGACATGTAATTTGGTAAAGGAAGGAAGCTTGAGGTCCCAGGGTAGATGTGGAAACGATATCTGCAAAGTTGTTGGATATAGATGGATGAAATAGGCCGAATATCGACCTCAGTGGCATGCAATTGGGAAGGGTTCATGTCCAGAAAAGACTGGCTATAAATGTTGATGAGGAATATAAAGAAGTTATTGAATTGTGTTGGATCCATGATTTGATTTTAAGGAGAGAGAAATTAAATACATTTTCGGGGGTTTTAATTGAGTTTTAAGTGAGTCTAGAATCTAGAATGATGCACACTTAATTTGTAATCAAAATGCAAAAGTGTTTTAATTTAAATAGTTTTGGTGACGCAATTTGCATTTCACATCGTCGTAACGATGAAATAAATTTTGAAATTATTGCATTTATTTATATAATTCTAACCGTAATAGTCTGGCTGATTATAACCGAGGATTTTATAAACGCACTACAAAAATAATGTTTCACACTATAAAATGTTTAGCTTTAAAATTAACTGAATGAACTATAAAAATAATCAAATCAAATGATTTATTTTTGCAGAAAACACTGTTATAATGGTGTTATTAGATGTACATGTTTCAAGTGATTCCGTAAGGCATGCAAAATGTATACAATTGTAAACAAGTCTATCGAAGTCAAGATTGACATTGAAACATGAATTTAAAATTACATAAAATAATTTAGATATTAAATTAATGGAATGTCTTTCTTAAAGATATGGATAATGGTTTCCACTTTATGTATATATGCTCAGCTTTAAAATTAATTGAATGAACTATAAATGTAACTCGCAAAAAAGGTTAGGTTAGGTTAGATTAAAACTGTGACGCCCTACGTAAAAAAATAATTGGAAACTTTCCAAACGCCTTTTTGACATCTAAAACTCTAATTATTCGGTGTTATAATATTAATTATTGCATTTCGTAATCAATATTTTAGTCCACTAATTAGCCATATTTCTTATTTCCATACAGTAAAATTGCCAAATTAATCAAAACAGCGAAATATTGGATGACAGATAATTGCGACGTTGCTCACTTTCAGTACAAACGCTCTTAAACGTAACTATAGTGAAATGTGGGTGTTCCAGGACCTCTGCCAAACCCTTCGGGGAAACAAGGTGTAGTTAATGTTACGTTATGTGTTATTATTATTATAAAAAATAATTATAATATATTATATTTAAATAATTAATATATATTTATTTATTTATTTTATTATTTATTTTTTATTATATTGTTTTTTTATTATTTTTATTATATTATTATTATTTATTATTAGCAAAAACTTTGTACCTCTTTTTACAAAAATTACGCGGACGGAGGAATATGAAATTTGGCACAGTTAAAGTATATATGGAGAAGGAGTGGAGAAAGCTAATATTTTTATATAATACCTACACATTAGAAATAAATTAAATTAATAAACAAAACAATACTTACACTACCATGCGTTTGACACAAGATGGCTACCTTAGAATCATGACATTTAAATGAATTATGGTCGAATTTCGAACTCTGGGCGACCACTAGTATTCGAAAATCAAACAGAAATACTACGTGTCTTCCATTCAAGCATTTGGACGGAAATTGACAGTGATTTTATGTCCCCTAGCCATTGAGGAATCCGGGCGTGACAGTATCCGCAGTTTTATCAACTTTCAACTGCCATAACATTACCATATTGGCGCCATAATTGTGTAACACACTTGCAGTTAGATTCGTTTTAAGTTTATTGCTTCCGAGATTAACTACTAATATGGTGGTGCGTGATTCTGGTCAGAACTTTCTTAGAATATTGCGTACAGTTCTATCATAATAGTAATATTTATAGATAAGTTTAGCTTTATGTATTTATTATATCTCTTAATGGTACACCACAGACTACCTGCAGTATTGTCTCTCCTTCTCCCTTTAATCCATACAAAGGTTGTCTTTAAAAGATCGCTTTTTGCGACAAGACCATCACTCTACTTTCTTTTAACTATGGTGTCACTCTGTGTAAAATTTCTACATTTATATCTGTTATTCATAATTATGATGTTCATATTATAGAGTATTCTATTCTATTCTTAAACATAGTATCTGTACTTGTAATGTTGAACTGTCAAAATGAAAGCCATTTATATGTCATTTGTATGGTATACTTATTAAAGTGTGTTCTATTCTATTCTAATAGTATCTTAGCTAAAGTTTTTGTATAACATACATTGTTGAACTATCAAAATGAAAGCCATTGCTACTGTGAATGTGTTACGCTAGAACCCCGCTGAGGATCGATAGCAGGACAACTAGTCCGCTAAACACTATTTCCACCTTTTAAAAACCTATCAACTAGCAAACAGAAAAATCACCAGTCTACCTCAAAAAAAAAAATTAATCCACCTCCATTCGTTAGGAGCGGCTCCTTCGATCCAAACTGCTCATAATCTAATACCGTCACGCATCACGATCACAAAGACGAGGCTGTAATTAAAATCATCTCATTAAATTGTACTCAGTCTTATTAACTGACTTTAAAACGAAGTTTTAAAATTATTTGACGTTTATTTCATTTGCCTCTATTAGTTTATTTTTATTTTCGTCGAAGTTGTATGTTGCAGTGTTACTTACTCTAAAATATGGGTTGCCTTTAGTATTTTTTTTAACATAATTCTTTAACGCGGTTTGCGGTAAGAGTAAAATGGTAGAAATCGTCATTTAACGAAAAAGCCTTAAAAGCTCGAAAAAGTTCGTTTCAAGTGTCAAAAGTTTTTATTTTTGTTTTTTTAATACAGAGCCATCTAGTGAGAACTTCATTCCAACCGCGTGCGACACGATTTAAAAAAAAAATTAAGTGTGACTTCTGTTTTATTATGTATTATTTTCTTTGTTGTCATTTCAAGAGCAAAGACTTTAAAGAACGTGACCCTACTAGACCCTCCGTGAATTGAATTTCAAAACATTTTAAGTAGTAGGTACCTACTTATAATTTTATCAAGCTGGCAGCATCGCTTTCTTTTCTTTTTTTTTTGCTTTAAGTTTTGTCCTTTATATTTAGGAAAATATTTTGACTAACCGGCTTAAAATTAAATTAACATTTGTGTTGTTGTGTTGTTGTTATGTTGTGTGTTAATTTATTTTAGACGGTTTGTCGCAAGGCTATCTTTCTATCGGTCGAGTCAAGAGTCACTTTCGCATTTAAAATTATGATGAGGAGCATTAAATTCTATTTTTAGTAAGTTATTTGAAAATAGAAAACAAAGCGAGCCGCGTTCGTCACTAGCCAGTGACTAGCGCGAGTAAATAAGCAGAGTGCAGTGTTTGCTAACTACATAGTCGTGTTAACTGTACTCGGTGCTTTGTTTCTTGGGTCTCGCAATGAAAAGCATACACTGCATCGGCTGGGTTACTTACTTGCTGTGTTTCCTTACACAGAAAACGGCTAAGTATATTTAATCTGTACGAACATCTTTAAGTCCATGTTAGCTGACTAGCTTATACTTATTTTATATTGTTAAATAAAATGTTTTCTTAACATTCTACAGTAAAATAATGCTGACTTATTTAAATTTTACTACTACACACCTCCGCCAAAACTTTCCTAACAAAGTTGCAAAATACAACACAACACAACTTATTAAGAGAGTAGATATAAGTTCTCGGTATACTATGGTATCTCTCACAACCGGGCATCATGATTGCCAGTGCAGATAGGCCGGATAAAGTAAGGAACGGGATGACAGTACAGTTATAATAAACTGTAAACGAAGCATATTTTTTACTCTCTCTCTTTTTGGATGCACACAAGTTCGAAAATCGAATTGGCGTCTTTGGAGCATTCTTTATTCAAATTCGACCCAAAGATTGTTAGGTAAAGACAAACGGCTTTGGAAAATACGTACGTTTTTTTAAAAATTATTTGTTGTTCAAAGAAAACAATTTGTATTGGCATTGCAAAAGTGCTTATTTTGGACCAATAATGTTGATTGTGCGAATTTCGATGAACTCAATAGCCAATTATAAGAACATATATATACGCTATAGGTACACGTCTACCTATACATACCTAATTATATTAATAAACATATTAAAGTCGCTTTTCGCGTTTGTCTATACAACGTGTAACGGAAAGGGTATATACATACCAAGGGCACGGCTTCTTTGGATGATATCAAACGATATTGGAAGGGTTTTTTAATCCTATCTCTACATGTTCGGAAGTTATGAGAATTTTTAATACATAGATACCAGAAACCGAACTTTTCAAATTGAAATAAACACATCACTAGCACTAAGTCAGCTGATCGGTGTCAACGAACTATTTGTAAGTAAAAATAAACATCTTACTCCTGGTATTTCTGAATAAAAGGTTCCGCATGTTTATTTTTTGTTTGCAAATATTATTACTGACTTTTCTAAAACTTTGATTATGTTTGTGCTGTTAGCTACAATACAATTAATTGGTAGGTACTAGGTATCAAAATTTAACGAAATAATATTTAGATACATTACACACTTGTTGGTTTTTTACGTAGTTGTCCTTTTGTAGAAGATTACTTTGTAGATAATTATTATCTACATAGTAATCTTCCACCATAGCATCGTACCTACAACACAGTAAATACCTAATTCAAAAACATTATTCCTGTAAATTTGCTAACGTTATTCCTAACCTTTTATTTTGCTGGCCATAAGGATGAAAAATGTTTTGCTTTTAATCGATTTTTTATTCGATTCACAGATCGAATCCTGTGCTCTTGAATCTTCTAAAAATTCGTTCAAAAATCGTAAACCTAAAAATTTTAAACAACATTCAACACACCTTTATTTTGTGACCTATTTACAGTTGCCAGTCAGGTAGGTACGTCTAAACTTTTAATAAATAATAATTGATAACTTTTCCGGCGTAATTCAATGATTTTCATTCACATGGTACAGATGTAGTAGGTTAAATTCACAATGACTAATACAGATTAGGACGCAGCTATGTCATTCGAAATGATAACTTCTATCAAACCGTCAAATGTTTCATTCTTCGCTTAGTGCTAACATAAACAGACAAGTTAAAAAGTGTCGGCATATGTATGTAAGTAATTGATCTTGTTTGAAACAGATAAACCTACCTATTCGCTGTATAAGATTGTCAGCACAATACTTTAGGCAAATAGGAACTTGAACTATTATGAGCCCATACCATAATATTTTTTACACATACGATCCAGGAGATTCGATTCACCTTACCATAAAATCGATTTGCTTGAAGATCGCATTATAACGAATTGTTTCACAAAATCGTCAGCTCGTACCATTGCATTAATCATAAAAATCGAATCCTTACACGCGTGCATCCAACCAGGAATTAATTGCCTAAATAAACATTACTATTTGCCATTAAAACTTAGAACAGAAAAAGGATTTAGTAACAATTTATGTCCCAACTGAACCCAAAACATCATTTCAATTCATTTCTTCGCAACTTATTCCTCTCCTAGTACAAATAAAATCACAATGGGTTCCGTTCATAATTGTTAAAATAAGCTTATTTTTTTAAATCAATATGACGAAAACTATTAACAACAAGTTAATAGTTTTTTTTTATTACAAAATAATAGCACGGGGGCATAATTATTTTTTTCTGTAGGACTAACCGAAAGAATTATCGGAAGTTCACGGTCTGTCGGTGCTGTTAGAGTGGTACATGGGTTCTATTGGTTTTGATTGAGCACGTTTACACGTCTTTATAATTCAAATGAAGTCAATAAATAATCTCGCAAAACTGCATCTAACTGTAGAGATAAATTAATAAAAGTACTAGGACCGCATGAGTAACAGGAATTGTTATTGCCGAATTGAAAATCGTTTGCTCACAGATCCCTGATTACGTCGTTACACACACAATGTAAGCATTATAATGTGTGTAAACCTATTGGGTTAGGGTCTTAGGGTACGTGAACCGATTGCACTCCGTGTAGTTTCAATTACTCCTGGTAAATACAACTTCTAATTCAGACTTCTAACGAGATAACGCGGCTCCATAATATAATTTTTAATGGATTGAAATGATATGAATAATTTTCCGGAGTTGTGGGAATTTCCGGGGTTGCAGGAATGATCTAACGAAATAATGCGGCCCCAGAATGCAAGGGCAACTGAAGGAACACGGTGGTTTTAGTCAGTAAGAGTCTCTTCCTTCCGCCCCACCTAGGGCGAGAGCCGAGTCATTGACGATTTTCCCACCCTCAAAAAAATAAATGATTTTTCAATTTTAAATTTGAATTACGTAATTAGTCTGCTCTGATGTGTTAGATTCACTTAAAAGTTTAACGGAGTTTAGTTGAAATTATTATTAGGATGTAAAATAATCTTGAATTCTTGAACAATATTTTTTAATAGTAGTGGACACAAATAGGACAGCTACCCTATAGGTAGGTACCTAAATTTAAAGAAAGAATATTTAAGTACCAGAATAGCAGGGAATAGAAGTTTTTATTTAGCATTGTTGTTATTGCTTAGCTCTTAGCTCGTCAGTCGACGTCTGTCTGTTCCGCGTCTCCGTCTAGTGCACTTGTTTCTATCCCTGTGATACGCGCATCAGATATTTGACTTTTTTTGTTGTGTTTGCCAAATGTCGTTAAGTAATAGCGAATATTACGAAATGATGATGTGTGTCGGAGCAGAACATGGTAATTTGCGAGCTGCCCAAGAACTGTACCGTCGCCGTTTTATTGAAGGTAGACCAGATGCTGAGCGTCGACAGCTGTCTTCGTCGGAATGTTTTAGTCGGATGGTACATCGTCTGTACCAAACTGGGTCATTCCACGCACCTGCTTCAGAGGGTCGCCCGAGTACTAACGATCCAGCATTTGAAGAGGCCGTATTGAAGCATTTTGAACTCAATCCACGCACTAGCACCTAGCACACGTCGAGCTGCATCAGCGCTGGGTGCCTCTAACCATATGCAGGTATGGCGAGTGCTGAGCAATGACGGTCAGCACCCATACCACTTCCGTCGCACCCAGGAGCTGATACCGGCAGATTTTTTGCCTCGCGTGGTCTTTTGCGAGTGGTACTAAAACCAGTTAGAAGCTTCGCCAGATTTTGGTTAAAAAGTGCTATGAATTAGACGATGGAGTGGATCCTCATGGAGCTACCAGTGTTAAGTTATGTGAATCTTGTGATGGGGAAAAATTTAATTTTTCAACACGACGCGGCGACGGTGCACCGGCACACTTTGCTCGAGATGTGCGCCATTATTTAGATGCGCGCTTTCCTCAGTGGGTTGGGCGTGGTAGTAGAAGCGTGGCTTGGCCTCCGCGATCCCCAGACCTAACCCTGTTAGACTTTTTTTTGTGTACGTTTGGGTACATTAAAAATGTAGTGTACGCAGTGCAATGTGATACAATGGACCTTATGAAAGTGCGGATTGAGGCCGCTTTCAGGACAATAACACCAGACATGCTACGCAATGTTCAGGTGTCCATGAACAAGCGAGCGGCCTTGTGCATACAATACCAAGGTAACACATCGAACCCCATCTTTACAAATGTAAGTCAAGTTACTCAAATAAGCAAAGCTTTAATTAAGATTTTACTGTTTACTCGGTAATAAATAATTAATAATAAGTGATGAAACTAGTTAACCTACCTAAACTTTGTTTCGATTTTTTACGTAAGTTATCTCAGTTTTTACGTGCAATTTCTGGCTTGATATTAACGAGTAAAGCCCCGTACAGTGTGGCGCGACGTGACACCGGTCATTGTTATACATGAATGAGAATTCTTAGAAATTGTTTTGTTAGAGAAGCGTCCGGCTGTCGCGTCGCGCCAGTCTTCACGAAGCTTCAACTGCAAATCAATAATTACGCATTAACTTTTACATCACGGTAAAGTAGGTATGGGTTACTGCGCGCGCGCGCCATCGTTTTGGCGGCGCGGCATGTGGTGCGGCGCAGCACGGCGGCGCAGCGGCGGAGCGGCGCGGCGGCATATTTTATTTCGTCAGTTCGCGCCGACAAAGAACGCCGCCTGCGGTAGGCTACTACGGTACTAGGCGCGCAGAATTACGGAAGAGATTTTTCGTTATATTGGCAAAGTAACGTGGAAAGTTATTGACCTACGTAGTGCGGTGACACGTTTGTTATGATTTGAATTTAAGAAACATATGAAACCGTAAATTTGGTATCAATTCTTAGGGTATTTTATTTTGAGCTGAAACTATGTATAGTGATTCTATACCAGCTGTTATCTTTAGTGCTTCAGGATAGCAATAGGGTTTCTGTTACACCCTGTATATCCACGTGTTCTTCTAAACCACGCAACAGATTTTGATGAGGTTTTTAGTATTATTTAGAGATTCCGGAAGGTTTATGTGTATAAAACATTAATATTAAACTTCGATAGGTAATACCTAAAACAGAAATGTCGATGTTTTGTCAACTTACCATTTCGAAATTTGGAAAGTCCTGACAAAAAGCCTGACATTTGCAAAAAATTCCGGATAATTAACTTTTTAATCCTATTTTTTTCATTTTTTTTTTATATTTGAAATGCAAAAGTCCGGACAAATGAGAAGGCCGGACATAGTCCGGACGGGGGGGCAAAAAGCCGGACATATCCGGACAAATCCGGATAGATGGTAACTCTAGTCAAGTCGTAAAAACCAAAAGTAGGGGCGGGTCGCTAGTGAGCACATAAATAATTAGTATGTACATTATGTGCCATGTGTGTTTCTATGGCAGTCGAAAATTAATACCTACTCGTGTAAAACATAATCTATCGGTCTATGGTTAGTGTTGCCATGCTAATTAGTAGTCTCTGGGTCGCGGACAGATGACGAACCTTGTGGCTTGTATCCTTATAGAAATGACGTATTTTGCGTTACTTCAGGAAGTAAATTAAAGTAGATTTTCAGTTAAAATTGTTCTATGGTGTCCCACTGAATGAACCCGTCTACCTCATCAAAATCTGCCTTTTCCGAACTATGTTGGGGTCGGCTTCCAGTCTAACCGGATGCACCTGAATACCAGTATTTTACATGGAACAACTGCCTATCTGATCTCCACAACCCAGTTACTGGGTACCTAACACAATCCCCTTTGGTAAAACTGGTTGTCAGATTTTCTGGGCTTGTGAATACCTGTAACGACTGTCAAAGATCTATGAATGACAGCCGGGACCAACGGCCGTCCTGCCTTCCGAGTCACGGAGGGTCTCGATATGAAATGGATAGTCACCCATCCACGAACCGACCGCGGCAACCGTAGCTTAACCTACGATCGACTCTTCTACCTCTTCTTCTTAATTTAAATTAAGTAGTCGTGTTCCAGCCAGATACTTATCAATGAATGTACACAAGAATTTAATTGAAACATTTATATTAGTTCATAGTAACTACAGGACAGACATACAGACGCGTAAACTCCATTACCCTCCTTTTGGTTGCCAAAGTCGGGTAAGTAATGTGGATCACTTTCAAACCTTACGTGGTGCGTAGAGCCTTGTAAACATATTTATTACATGAATTAATAGCGACATCAGCGTGGATTAAAGGCCCATTTTGGCTACCTCGTATGTCAAGTGGTCCCTAGCGCTACTGCGGAGTATGAGGTTCTGAGTTCGATTCGCGGGTCGGGCAAAGTGTTATTGGATTTTTCATTTTGAATTTCTCTGTAGCAGCCCGGAGTCTGGAGTTGATGGCAATTGATTCGCCCCCTATTACAGGTCGACTTGCGAAATGTGAGTGTACTATATACTGCCCTGCTAAACCAAAAGGCGCTATCTCAATCGGAGTAAGTTTTGAGTAAATTTACTTTTGTGTAAATTGTAATTTAAGGAAATATAAGGATTTATAAAACTTCTGAGTGGTTTTTTTTAGGTTTTAAGTTAGATAGCGGTGTTTGGCTTATACCAGTAGATGCGAAATTGTTATAGCTATTGAATGGTATAAATAAAACTAAAAGGTTGTATCTCAGAGATAGCGCCTTTCGGCTTAGCAGGACAGTATAGATAGACAGAGCTCTGCGTAGCCCTTTGGGGAACACTGGCGTGATGTTATGTTTATGTAGGTATAAGCTTGTTATTATTGCATCAAAATTATGAAATGCTGGAGTTGTTGTTACATAATCAAGCTCTAGCACCAATTTATATAGATGGGACACTCCGCAAAATCATTTAAATAAAAAGCGACTCTTGCTACGACACAATAAAGTGCAATTCAGGTCGCACAGCGCTAATCACCTACAGTTATATTCACATAGAAGTTGCCTCTCTTTCTATCGCGTGACTCTTAGATCTTCTGACTACGTTACACTCACTGAATTGGCCCGACAAGTCAAGCCCGCCGCGTACTGTCTGTTATGATAAGTAACGAATAGCCAAATTTGAATAAAGTTTTGCTATATCTACCTAAAATGTCCTCCTGACAAACAATGGCGGATTTGCAGTCTTGGCCGCCCTAGGCCCCAGGCCATGGCCGCCGAAATCGGTTCAGAAAAGTTAACTATGAGTCGGGTTGGCGCCGCGAAATTCTTTGGCGCGTTTCAATTAGTTATTTGGACACATTTTTAAATATTTTAAAGTCATTATTTTTATAAGATGCGGTGCAGTGCGGCCCGCCATAATGTGCGCGAACGTTTAGAATATATAGGTACTTTGAGTTATTTCTTGTTATCATCTGTGAATTTTTTGTCACGATGGGCCGCCCCTAACATCTGGCCGCCCTAGGCCCGGGCCTACTGGGCCTTAGGGCAAATCCGCCACTGCTGACAAAGTTTATTCGGTTTATATGTATGTATGTATGTATCTATGTATTAATTTTCAAGTTATCTATCCCTTATGTTGCACCTGCTATGTTTTGTCTCTGCATCACCCTAAGGTTGACTGGTAGAAAATGCCTCAGGCATTAAGTCCGCCTTTGTACATTTTTTGTACTTGTGCATGAAGTTTTAAAAAATGTTCAGTAGATACCTATTTCATGGATTAAAAATAGCAGAATATTTAAATAACCTGAGGCGTTGCTAGGTTTTTACAATTTTTGTTGTTTTTTAACCTTTAGTTTTTATTGTACCATCGCGGACGCTAGCGGTGAACCACTTTTCAACCTTATAACTAAGGGTATAAGGATGAAAGGTGGCTGACCGCCTCTGTCCGCGGTTGTCTAGCACAACAAAAATATAGACAAAAATAGTAAGAAATAAACGAGTTTTATTTTTTTACTTCACTTGATTAACATTCTAGTGATGTGCTGTGCCAAATATTGTACACTACTTGATTAGTCTTGATCGTTGAAAGTTATGTTATTCTTTTTTTTTTAATGAGCTTTGCCGTATAAATCATTTGGAATTTTAGATACTACTCAAGGATGCATATCCGGTACGGCTCGCCAATCCTGAAGGCACGTCTTCCCTACAATGACCGCGCCACCCGGTCTACTCCTTGATATGCAATGGCTCTGTAGCCCCATGCAACATTAGGCTCCAGAGGCTAGTGCAAATCTTGGGGTTCATTCGATGTATTGAGTCTGGTTAAACCACGTTGGGATCAGTGCATTTCATTCATTCATTATTTAAAAAAAAAACATAATAGGTAAGTTAAGTTTTTTGTGCTGGATATAGAAACACGTCATTTTCCGTGGGAGTCGAAAGTCTACTCTAAAGGATTATACATCATCATTGAAATCAATGGTGAACTAATATGGAATATTATAATAATAAAATAGGTTTGCGTCGCTTCAGGGCAAACGCCTCATACTAAAAAGAGGGACATCGGTTCATATTAGAGATGTGTCCCTCACTCATGAGGTGCCTCGTTTGAGGTACTCGTGATCGCAAATTGAAAGAGTTACTCGAATTTCAACATTGAACCAACTCACTCGTTCACGCGTCCTCACTTAAAAACTGACATTGACATTATTGACGCGAGTACTCGCGAGTGAGTATTGAGTGAGCTTAGTGAGTGAACGAACCGACTTTCATAATTGTACAGAATTTATAGAATGAGTTCGGCTCGTGAGGTGAATGCATCGACGTACGACTCCTCGCCTCAAATGAGGGGTACCTCTTGAGGACCTCGCGAGGTAAAATGAGGTAGTCCCTCAACCTCATATAAAAATGATGAGTTACCCATCACTAGTTCATATCTACACTAATATTAAAAAGAGAAAAGATTTGTATTTTTGTTTATAATGAATAAACTCAAAAACTTCTGGACCGATTTTAAAAATTGTTTCACCAGTAGAATGCTATATTATCAATGATTAACATAGCCTAGAATTTATAAAGATAATACGCGGGCGTAACAACTAAGTATTGAGTTGTGGTTTGCACTTATTTCCTACTACAATATCTCCTAAAACAACCTAGTGGATTTGAAAATCTCCAGACAGTTTATAAAATACTGTCCGGCCGTCGAGAGAATGCGTCCCTGACACCTGTCAGTTGGACAATTTCTAGTAGTAATAAGAATCAAATTCGCAAAACACAATTATTCGTTAGTATGAAACTGACAGGTGTCAAATGTGTCAAACGCATTCTCTCGATACAACCCTGGTGCTCATGCTCAGCAGTTCAACGCTTGCGACCACAAGACCAATCGTTTTGTTTTATTTAACTTTTATTTCAAGTGTTTGAGAATCGTTAGAATATTATCATGATCCTCAATCTGCGTTTGTATGTTATAGCTGTCGACATTTTGACTTTCCTATTTATTTGACTGTACGAGTAAGTCGATACCTAAATAAAAAACTTCAACCAACTGTTAATTCTATGTGTGAGCCCAAAAATAAATCATTACAACTTCATAAATTATTCAAATAATATACTGTCTTTATCGCACGCCGTCAAATTTTAAATGCTAGAAAAGGACAAAACTAATTAAATATTCAACGCTGTATTTGAAGTTTAAATAATCAAGGAATATTCATGTTGGAAAAACGTGATCACAATACTTGAATCTATTTATTTCGTGTGTTAAATAGTAATAATTAGAATTTAATAGAAATTCTTTACGTCATTGGTCTTTGACGTAAAATAAGTAATTCAGTGAAGGAAATCCTTCGACTTCGATTTCTAATTCTATGTCAGTTTTATTAAAATTTACTTAACGTGGGTCGCATTTAAGAAAGTACCTGTACCTAGCGTTACCATTTCGAAATTTGAAAGTCCGAACAATAAACCTGTCATTTGCAAAAAGTCCGGATATTAAACTTTAATTTCATTTTTTCAGTAATCATTAACTTTTTTAAAGAAAATCCCGTTAAATCGAAAAATTCGGACAAATGAGAAGGCCGGACATAGTCCAAACGGGGAGCCAAAAAGCCGGACATGTTCGGACAAATCCGGATAGATGGTAACCCTACCTGCACCCTAATTGTGTAACACACGATCAATCACAATCTGTTTCATTTTGAAGAATATTGCTAATTCATTGCTTCTTATGATCGAAAAATTTGTCTGCTCAACAACTTAATAACGAATGAATGTTGTTGAATTGTCAAAATGAAACAGATTGATTATGATTGATCAAGTGTCACGCAATTGGGGTGCTGGTTTCGATTCCCAGGTCGGGCAAAGTGTTATTGCCAATAACACTAGATAGAACACCCAATAACTTATTGGGTGTTTCTATCTGGAACTTCTCAGTAGCAGCCCGGAGTCTGGATTTGTGACCGTTTGATGGCAATAGGCTCGCCCCCATTACATGGAACTTAAAAATAACTGTCGAAATGTGGGTGTACTATACCCCTACATAACCCTTTGGGTGAACAAGGCATGATGATGTGTTATGAAATACCCTTCAATTTCTAATTCTATGACAGTTTTATTAAAATTTTCTTTACGTGGGTCGCATTGAAGTAAAATAATAACTTGTGAAAGTGTCGTAAGCAGAGGCCAAAGGTGGTATTGGGATGGTTTGGAATTAACAAACGATGTGAAACTAAGGTTTGACGAAACGTTTGCTTTGTAAGTGATGGTGCAATCGTATGATTATCATTTTACCCAGGCTGTGGTTGTGTACAGTGTATGACAAAAATATACTCCCGTACCCTAATTGCGTAATACACGATCAATCAGAATCTGAATCGTTTTGAAACAGATTGCTAATCTATTGCTTCAAAAGTTCGACAAAAAATTTGCTCAGCAACGTAAATAACGCAATGAATGTTGTTGAACTGTCAAAATAAAACAGATTAGTCGTAATCATTTACGAAAATGTGTTGCGTAATTAGATATCCGGACTCCTAAATCGGAGCCACCGTGCAATTCCATGTGAGGTATAAAGGCCATAATTATTTTCATTGTTTTACGTCAAATTAATTATGAGTCAAAGAAAAAGTTTTTATGCAGTTTTGATGCCGATGGCCATCATTTTGTTGTCGTTATTATTCCGAATTTGAATTCACGACCATATAAAAAGTTATACAAAAAGTGCAGTGTGGCTCCATTTACGAGCCCAGCACCCTAATTGTGTAATACACGATCAAGCACGATCTGATTAATTTTGAAAGAGATTGCTAATTACACCTCACTAACTGGACACATGTTTACGAAACCGGCTTCCTGTCACTGTTGACAGCGCTATGACTTGATTTTTTATTTGTTCTGAGGTTTGTAAACGAACGTCTGCGAACTTTTACATGTCAATTATATTTTAAAAACTAGATGAGGTCGGGTCGGGTTTCCTATCTGACTACTCTGAGAAGAAAGGCCGAATCCAACTCAGAGGTCGCAGTCTCTTTTAAAGTCTCGACTTAATCTTGGACGGCCATGCAGATTGGTGGACCTATCTAGTACCCAATTACTTATTTATAGGCTTGCTTCTTTATTCAGTATTTTTGCATATTTTTGTTAAAATCAACCTCAGCCTTCTTCGGTTGGAGGTTTTATAAGCGAAAATAATAATTGCATCATTACGACGCTGTGAAATCCAAATGACGTCACCGAAAATATTTAAATTGAAACAATTTTGCATTTTAGATTATTCTAGACTCACTTAAAACTAAAAGAATACACATTTTTGGTGTGTAACTTTTTATGCTCTCGTTTTCCTGCAATCTGTGGAAGTAATTTTGTGAAAAGCGACGGAAGTGTGTAACAGGAAGCCGGGGAAGCGCGCGCTATTTGATTTGACCAATGTTCCTCTGCACCTAGCTTCTGACGTTTCATAAGTGCCTGTGTAGGTGTATGTAAAATAAAATATTTTTATTTGATTTGAATGAGAGCGCGGTGCTAGAGTTGGCCGTCAGACGGTACCGACCCATTGTCCGAGAGGTTGTAAACAGACAGGATGATGATGATGATGATGGTGAATTTTGTTTATATAAATATATAGTCAGCCAAGATGTCAGTTGTTACAAATTATATTCGACTACTGTAAGGCACGATCATTTTTACCCCTTTTAATGACTAAATAGTAGATCATAAGTAATTTTCTTATATTATAATTATAAACGAGCGGGCGTGAAATTGCAAAAATTCTGTGGGGTAAATGCACCACACTTACAATTTGGCAGTGTCTTTAATTTTGACCAATTGACAAAATTTGTTTTATCAAACATAAAGCAATGGATTAAATATTGCCTCCAAAACCCATGGATTGTGATTGAAAGTGTGTTTTTTTTTTTGCATAAAACATGGTTAACCGACTAGCATAAAGGAGGAGGTTCTACGTTCGACTTTATGTAAGTATTTTTATCGATATTTTCGTCAATAAATTGTAGACCGATTTTTATAATTAATTAATGGCCAAATGACATTCATGTCAATGCATTCATGTATAAATTACATTCGATTATCATTCTGTGTTTACTTTAACTCACACGCTAACTTGTTACATGTTAAAACTTCAGGAATATCGTATACTTTTACAATATTAATATCTATCCAGTAAATATGTATCACATAATTGATTTATCTGTCATTGTTTCATTTTTAATTATTTTTACCTATTGTAGTATAGTAACATTCTAGGTGCATCGTCTTCACATATAATTATATAATTAATACATACAAAATATTGTTATACATTTTAAAAGAGTATCGGTGGAACTTCTTGCCCATTCTTCTCCATACGAAATTTACTTTTGGAAGGGGCGACTAGAATCAATTTTCTTGTATATTTTGACGTTCAAAAGTGCCTTTTAAGTGCCTACGTGAAATAAATTATTTAACAAATATCACCAAATCAAATAAACAACAAGAAATTAACACTTGATGTTGATGTATAGAAACACTACATCCTGGTTGTAGACATAGAAACTAAGTTTACAATGGGAATATAAATCAGAATCTCTATTGTTACTGTCGACCCTCCTTTGACAATGAGTTAACGTTCTCTTAACCTTTATAATGTAGGAACTTAATATTTTAAAATTATAATTTTTAACTGCCGTATTGTTTACCGAAGTGTCATAAGAAAGAAAAGTATCAAATTTGGTTGGTCCTTGATTTTTTACAAACGGGCCGAACATATTTTTTTACTTTTTTTTTTGTGCCAAACAGAATATCGCAATATGGTACTGAGCAAATGCACTTTTCAGCAACTTATTTCCAATTTCAAGCGAAATCCGGCCTGCCTAAACTCACCCCAATTAACCTTACCCAAAATAGGCTTTGAAATCGACATTAGAAAGGGCTATTTCCTATAATTTTCCTCATTGATGACGTGAACTTCCGCTCAAACCGCGATAATCTTCCTAGAGTCAATCAAGCGTCCGTAATGTGACATAGGAATTCTTGGAACTTGCTCCGATACTGCCTCCGTAACTTGACAGGTTGTCCCGTTTACTTGTATGTAGTATGCAACTATAACTACAAATTGCCGTTCTCAAGACAGCTCCGATAGAATGTCAGTAGACTGTATCTCTTGAGTAATCGTGTGAGTTTTCTATGCTGAGATATACGCATACATTTTGTAGATTTTTTCTCTATAATTATGTTTCATTTTCTTACGACAGTCACAGTTTCCTGTGCTAGAGTTCGTTTTTTAATCTCAGAGACTAATTTGACATTTCAAATGATTGTTTTTTGAATTTGGAGTTTGACATTTGCACCTGTCAAATTAGTTTCTGGGTTTAAAAACGAACTGTAGTCTAAACATTTTACAAATTAAAGTCGCTTTTCGTGTCTGTGTTTGTGACCGCGTTAATTCTTCAAAACTACGCAACGGATTTTGATGCGGTTTTCACCATAATTTATAGTATTTATTCCAGTAAGTTAATATGTATAATCTATTTATATTATCCTTACATATATTATAGGAATTTCGATATTTTGTCAAGTCGTGAAAACCGTGAGAAGCAGGGGCTAGTCCTAAATAAATACTTTTTCGTTATAAGTTTTGTTTTTTAATTTTTGTTTGTATAGCTAACCAGTCTTCAGTACTTTGAATATGCGTGGGCGCAAGCATGAGCCTAACACGTCGTTGATGTGGGCCCTTCGAGTGAATGTAATCGTAAGGCGCTTCCGGGTTGGTGTTAAAGACTGTTCGAAATTCTTTTTCTCTGGGATCAGTACGTGAAGTAAATAAATAATAACAAAATTTATTTAAAATCTTGTAACTAATAATAGGGATGATGCTAAAATTTTTTTTTAGTCCGTCTTTGAGATTATAAAAAAAAAAATTGGACACGTCTTTTTCTTTTTTTACGTAATCTAAAGATTACGGCGATACATTGAGGTAAAATGTGCCATGACGTCACGAGTATGTAGATTATATACGTACTAGTGACTAGCGACCCCCACTCCCCAACTTAAAATGCGTTTTTTCTAAGTATTTTTTTATTAATATGATAAAGCAACAAATACGTGTCCAATATTTTTTTATTATCTGACTGACGGACTAATTAGAATTTCATTTTCTTTACCTAGGCATCATGTCTATTTGTATACTAGTGAATGGAGTCACAGTGTAGACCTTTTCGTATTGTATGAAATGAACATTCTATATACCATGTTTTTGGCAAATAAACATCACGCCTGTATTCCCGAAGGGTCTGGCAGAGGTGTACCCAGTACATCCACATTTCACCCGTTAAGTTTAAGTCCCATGTAATAGGGGGCGGCTTATTGCCATCAACTGGGCACAAATCCAGACTCCGGGCTGCTACTGAGAAATTCCAGATGGAAAAACCCAATAACACTTTGGCCGACCTGGGAATTGAAACCAGGACCTCATGCTCAGCAGTAGCGCTTGGGACCAAGACCAAGAAACGAGGCAGACAAATAAATTACTTTGACTACAATACACTTACGAAGTTCATGCAGTGGAATAAACCAGCGACTTTGATGGAAGCGATGCAGACCGATTTCAAGATGGAAATAGATAAGGAACCACCTATAAAATAATATAAATTGTGTTTTATTTCAGGCAAAATACTCATAGACAAAAAATTGAATAAATAAGTAGTAAAAACATTAAAAATTATCATTAAAAAACTATCATTAAAAATTATCAGTCTTCAAAAATACACATTGTCTTTCCTCATTTTTCACGCCAATCATCGCATCGTGGCATCGCTGGAGTTTTTTAAGTCCCCAGAAGTGCAGGTCTATGGGCACTTTGGACATATGGGGCATGATTTGGTCCCAAGCGCCGCATTCGCACTGGGTGTCGATTGGGTCAATAATCCCCCATTTCGCTAGATTGTGCATGCAGCAGTCTACTTGGGTCCGCAGTCAATTGATTGGGTGTGGTTATAACATACGTCGTCTAGAGACATTATTTAGTTCAGTTTTGTGTGTTTTGTCAGAAACCGGCCGGCTCATTTCCAGTTATGTACATTTGTTGTAACAGGTGGTTGTTCAGTATTTTTTTTTTCGAAAAAAGCTACTTGGAACATATTACCTAATTAATTTAATTCGGTTTACCTACATTTCATTTAAAAAAGATTTTCCAAAAGAAATGATTTCATAGAAGCATATTTGTCGATGGTCTCAGGAAGTTCGGTGGGCATAATATTAGAAAAAAAAATGAGCGAGCCTTACAGAAGTCGCATAAAATGTGTAAACATCTGACATCTCACAACAACATTAAACGGGCGGAGCGTCGTCAAGCTCGTTTTTGACGGCTAACTCTAGCACCGCGCGCACTTATTGGTCAAATCACATAGCGCGCACTTCACCGGCTTCCTGTTACACATTTCCGTCCCTTTTCACGAAATCACTCCCATAGATTACATTCTTTAGGTTTTTCTAGATTTTGATTTCAGGAAAACGAGAGGAAAGATGTTACACATCAAAAATTCTTGCCTAGGTATTTAAATCAATTTTTTCTTCCACATACACTAAACCAAATATATCATTCATAATTTTGGCCTACTGAGTCATCTTGCAAACATCGACTGCTGGAAATTGGTTCTCCCAATAACCGTACAAAAACCTTATTTGCGTCATCTCTTCCAAAAGAGTTTATATAATTAACGTAATGACACTAAAATGGCTGTTCGTGATAACTTTTTAATTCCGACTGTCATAAAATTTTAATGAAACAAGAAATCATCAACGACACAAATGATAAAATCAAAAAATCTAATCAAACGAGTGAGGATTGTGACAATTGTTTTTATCTGTATTTTATCTTTGGTAGTGATAAGTCTTCTGTTTATGACTAAGTACACGCGAATTCGAATA
Organism: Agrochola lota; assembly: GCA_947364205.1. NCBI lineage: Eukaryota > Metazoa > Arthropoda > Insecta > Lepidoptera > Noctuidae > Agrochola > Agrochola lota. The sequence goes on along the minus strand of OX376239.1, from coordinate 11,021,243 downwards.
AATATGAATGTTACATGAATTGTTATGAAATCTTCAGTAGCACAAGTGATGCATATGAAAATGATAAAATAGCAAAAGTAATGGATGGCAAGGTTGGCTCAGAAGAAGATGGTGGGACGAACTCGGCTATTTTATAGAGATTGGCTCAAAGAAAGACTAGGTTGACCCAGTTGGAGGATAAGAGGAAGGAGGGAAGAAAAGCCTTTGCTCTGCTCTGAGACACTAAAGGTTAATCTAACAGCGAATGATGATAACCAAACAAAAGAATTCACATTTAAAGTAAGAAGAATTGAAAATGAGAACCATCACAGCTTAGACAAAATGAATACTCATGTTAGATTAAAACGAAAACAATAATATCACAAAAGACTTTGAATTCATAAAAATGATATCCATATAGGTTGTTCAAAACAACGTAACAAACGTAAAAAATAAGAAATAAATACTTATGGATTAAACAATTTGCGAAGTCGTGCCATGTAGACGTTAATATAAGATTGATTAGTTCAATCGCTTAAATCCGAACAAGTCAAACTGTTTATATTCTACTATGCAAAAACAATGCTCATCCCCGGTGCGCAGGGATGAGCATCTGTCGCAGTAAGATGGTTGAAGCCGTGATATAGTTATATCCCTACGGATATCTAAGGGATACACCAGAGAGATCGGCTCGTTTAATACTTATATTCCTAGTAAGATAGTGTTATGAACCGCTTTCAATTAACTATATTACGGTATATAGCTATATCCCTAGGGATATAACTATATCACGGCTTCAAACATCTTACTGCGACACATCGTTTTCGTCGTCGTGTTAGTACCATTGCTCTATGGTTCACATACTGAGATGAGCAATCGAAGTCTGTGATATGTTTATGTGAAGTATTTTTAATTTATATGTTTTTAATTTTGCGCCTACTATGATCCTTTGTTGGTCGAAATAAACGGTTTTTATAAATTATGTTGAACAGTCTCTACCCAGGATTCTAAAAGACTTTTCAAATTAATCTGTCGACAACTTTCAAGCCAAATGATTTGATTGGCTGTTATTTCAGCCCACCAACCAGCAACCTGCAGTTGGTAATGAGATTTAGCAGCGTTTCATTTTTTTTTTGTGTAAATAGATGAAACTCACAGACACCGGGTGTTAATTCTCAAGTCACTGCTGAAGTCGTCTCCATAAATGTTGCATTTAAAATAAAAATAGTGTTCACATAGTGATATCATAATTATAGCCATTCGGAGACACATATATGTATCCAACTTACATTTTATTTGCTCAACACGAATCCTGATAAACTTGTTTCTGGTTTAACGCGGTTTTTTGACGTTTTTATAGGGAATTCCTTGGTTTTTATCGATTTGTGCGTAGATACCTACAGAAACTGGATATTAGCTTGTTTTTGTTGCCATCTTTTAATATAGCGAATTTTTCAAATCATTAAATTTAATAACGAGTTCTTTAATGTCCAGAGAATCCTGTATATTTTGAGAAATAGAGAATATATTGCGATATCTTTATTGCCATGATAGAAAACCCATCGTTTCCCATGGGCAGCTATAAGGCTATTGAACGATTAGGCTTGGGTAATCTTGGCAATTTGGCCACGTCCAAATATTGCAATCTTTATGATTCCAGCAAGTTTGTCAAAAAAACACAGGACACAATAATGCTCCTTGCGGCATTCCTTTGTTTAAACGTACTTCAATTCATTGTGTGAATGATTTCAAGTACTAAAACCTCAGGTAAGACAATTATAGAGAAAAAGAACACAAAAAAATACTAGGAAATCTCGTCAAGTCTCAATTTTCGCCGTCGCTAATCTGTGTTTTTGCTTTCCGTGTTTTAATGTCATTACAAAAGACTGGCATAATTTGTTTCACTTTTGGAGAAATTAAAAGTAAACTTAAAAGTGAACAGTTTTGCTCATTATGTATGAGTAAACAGCATGATATATAATCAAAATGTTGTCAAGAACAACACGGAAAGTGGATCAATGATGATCACTTGCCGGATTTGATCAAAATGAGTTTGAATATAGACATACACGTTGGAGGATTGGTTGATGTTGATAAGTATCTGAATCAACAAAAGGTTTACCTAATCTGTTATACAATTTACGCCGCTCCTATACTGATATCAAGTATAGTATTTGTAACACTTTTTATGTTCATTGGTATCTCTTGTGTTACTATCGTTTGGACTATCCGTGATTGTTGTTTTGGCAAAATTGAAGGTTCAAGGACCTTCTTTTTTTGAATAAGTTTTTTCGCTTACCTGATTCGTCAGCACATCTATAACAACATAGGCGAGATACACGACCTCCTCCTCGTCCGAGCCCAGCGCAGCGCCGCCGAGGCCCGCAGTGCGCACGTGCAGAGCGCACACCCAGCCCCCGCTGATCATCGCGCCATGCACTGCCACACCACCTCACAACAACAACCTCCTCAAACAACACTACCAACAACACTCCCGGTTCAACAACTCATCAACAACAGTCCAAGTCACACACACTTTCTAAACAAGGGACAAGTGGGCGGACCACCGAAAATTCACGCTGTATGTTCGTTCACTTTTTAGAAACCTCTGACGGTTACTCAACATGAAACAAGAACTAGCGTGCGGCGCGGGCGGCGTTTTACCGCTAGCCGTCTACGTAAGCTGTTTCCGCTGTAGGTGAAAATCTAGAATGAACTCACATCACAGCCACACCAAATCAAAAGAGTCCAGTCGCTAACTCTATGGAAAGAACAAGCTTTTGAATGGTGTCGTTGAACGTTCCTAATTTGAATACCGTGTTGGACCACAGATTTTAAAGTTTTCACTTCGCGCGCTTTAATAACACTAAAGTATTTATTACGCGTCACTGTATAACTTTAACTTTGATATTTGTGGAATATATTTGATATAAAAATGTAAAGACAGCTCGGGACGAGCGTGTCTGTCGGATCGTTGGATCGACTGCCGCTTGCTCGCTCGTTGCCCCCCTGTTGACACTGCGCAGGTAGCGCCAGGTGAGCGACGCGACGTTGCCAAACCGACCATTATCAATGATGATGAGATAGCTGCTGCTTCTACCACGTCATTTCGAAATTCACGCACCGTTGCCAACGTAATAAAATGCTGTTTATACTCGAAACATTTTGGAAAAGTTGCATTTTAGAGCATCGATGGAATGTGCCGTGTAGCAAGTATCGAGATTGTGTGGTTGCTGTCGAATGAGAACGCAGTACTTTATTATTTTTTTGAAAATCTTTCTAGACAGTTTGCCGTGTGAATTTAGCAGGATACATTGCGTGCACAACACGGCGACCTCGTTACCGTAATGTTAGAGAAAGTGTAAATAGTAGTTGTGTTATGCGATCGTGTTTTTAGAGTTTACACAAATAAGGCGTACGCGGCAAGGTCGAAGATTAAGCAATTAATTAAATGACTATTTTTAACGTATTGCTAGTTTTTTGTTTTGAATCAAAATGCTCGTTATTTGAATCATATTTTTGCTCAATTTAATCATCATATTCATCACACTTAATCTTAAGTGACTTGGCTAAAAGTCTATGCAAGGCTTAAATTTAAGAAATTACAGGTAGGTAAATCGATTCATATCGATTATTTTATTTCTGGAATCCAAAATGGCGGATATTAATTAAATAGACGTTTAATATGCTTAACGATTGGAAGTCAGTGCAGGTCAATCGGTAGTCGACTCATTAAAATGCGTTTAGCTTTGTTGTAAATAAATTGTTTTTGATCGGTGACCATTGAAGTTAAAACTTGTGGATTGTTGACTTACTATCGACCTATTTTAAATAGTTTTTTTTTTATTCAAAGTATTGGCAAAGGCATCGGCAAAGGTACTTCTATGTGCAGTTGGGCCTTCTTTTCTTAGCAAAAATATTACATATGAACTTTATTGAAACTAGAATTTAATTTGCTTTAGGTATAATTAACAGTTAAAGGTAGGTATCCAAGTTTCAATCAATTTACCTAAATTACTTATCCTAGTTAACCAATATAAAGGTTTTTGGAACTGGCTAGGGCTGATTGAGGCTGTGAAAGACAAATTAAAAATAATTTGGCGAAGGGCACTATTCAAGACGATACGACGCAGACGAAGATAGCGCTATTCAAAAGCTATGTGTTAGAAAGAGAGGGAAGTGGCAATCGGCCACCTGTCAAAAAGTGTCCACGCTTAAAAATTGTCTACGTGCAGAATGTGAATTATCAATAAGAAAAATAAAGGTTTTATTAGACCAGCATTTAGACAATAGGTACGATGACAAAAATTTTTTTTCGTCCGTCATGGAGATTATAAAAATATATTGGACACGTATTTTTTATTTTTTTACGTAATCTAAAGATTACGGCGATACATTGAGTTAAAATGTGCCATGACGTTACAAGTATGTAGATTTTACTGTTTTACACTTACACTCCCCAACTTAAAATGCGTTTTATCTAATTATTTTTTATGAAAATGTGAAAGCAAAAAATACGTGTCTAATATTTTTTTATGATCTGACTGAAGTAATATTTTTTTTTTCCCAGGCATCATCCCTTAATAGGTTATACGGGCTGGCATCCGCAACTCCACGACTAAGCGCGTATTTTGCGTACGGGTGGGAAAATCGGTTATTCGATCCACCCCAGCTCCTCAAAGGCCTGGCATCATCCCTTTTAATGTGTTTATAATGCTCCAAGTTGACTAAGTTGACCAAAGCTTTATTGTGATTAATACGTGTACCTACAATTGTTTTTTATTTTACCTATGTCGTATTTCGTAACATTTCTTTTTATCTTTTAAAAAGTGATATCAAACTAGGAGCTGTTCTGCACACACAAAACTCCCTAGTTAGGTTCCCAACATACAGCATAGGGACACAGGCCTCCTCTGTGTAAGAAGGAATGGGCCGTAATGGCGCACGCGGGCCCAGTGCGGGTTGGTATAATGTTTCATGTCTTCGAATTTTTGGTTAATACTCTAAGACAACTTTTAAAAAAATCTTAATGTTTTTCTTAAACGATTTCGAGAAAAAAATTAAGTAAATAAATAGCTACCTGCTTAGGTACTTTTATTTATGTACTTTTAAACAATTGACTAGCGCCATTAAGTGTTACTAAAATATTTTAAAGTCGTTAATGAAGGCTACAAACGAAGATTGGAGATTGAAAGAAACTTATGGATGCTACCAGGCTTGTCTTGTCAATGCTTGGAAAACCCATTGGTGGTTGTCGCCACTTACCTGAGTCGAACACATTGGTACTTAGGTAGCTGTTGCTACTGACCTGAAGCTAAATAAATGTAGGCAGACGAATAGTGCCATCCTCATAAAATAATCATTTTTAATAATAATATTTTTGGGTAAATAACTAAAATAAAGGGTTTAGCTTATGCTTCCATGTATTCCTGAAATTATACAACTATTTCAGGTACATCACGTAAAACTCTGGTAGTAGATACTTACTCCACTAATTACCTACCTACCTAATATTTTTATCGTTCAAAAGTGCCTTTTATGGGCATATTTGAAATAAATGATTTGACTTTGACTTTCACGATTGAATGTTTTCTTATTTACCTACCTAGCCTACTGACAAGTAAGTACCTAGGTATTTCTACAAACGCAATAAAACAAGCTTTCATCAATTTTGCAGTATGTATTGCCTTCCAAGTAGTTCTCCATCCGGCTGCTAGGGGCGCTGACGTCAATGTTATGGCTGCCAATAACTATGCTGTGATCTTTCGCCTTTCACTCCACACCATGCTACTTGGTTTAACATGGCATTTACTAACATACAGTTACATTTACAAGGAAAATATTGGAATGATCCTCTAAAAACTTATTGATCTTCTTATGATGGACACTTTTTTTTATAACTGAGCGTTTTTTTTTAACTTTCTGGCGTTTTCTCATAGTTGTCACAGCTCGCAGTAGGTACTCGCACTAAGTTTGGATGCCCCGACAACACCTTCACGGATTAGACAGGGTTTTTTTTAAATGTTGTAAATTATATCTTTATTATTAGTATAGGTGTACTAGGGAAGTATAGGTAGATACATACACACCGCAGTAGTTACTGGGCTGGGTCAAGGTAGGGTGAAGGTAGGGTTGCCAACCATACTGTTAACAACAGTACTATACTTTTTTTCACCGTAAAACACTGTTTACTGTTCAACAAAAATAAAGTATACTTATGAATATACTGTTTTCACTGACAAAGCTATACCTAAATAAAAAAATTCATCTACTACGTACAACATCGTGCATGCACCTGGGCATGGCCGCAGGAGGGTACTTCAGAAAACCTTAATTTCAGTATGAATAAATGTCTTGAATTTTCGGGACAAAGTAGATACCTAATTGTTATCAGGAACCTTAGCCAAGTTGACAATCTACAATCGATATCGCTAGTAGAAAACTAATCAAAAGTATAGGAATGACATCATCACTACGCTAAGTCACGTGGTCAGAACAAACGAATAGAAAATTCGTGGACAAGTTTACAGTTGTTCAAAATGTTAGAATGAAACGTAATCGTTTCTACAACGTAGATCGCTACACCCATAGAAATGGTAGCCAAGTTACAGTTTTGACAAGCGCTAACGAAACGATGTCGAAGTTTTTGAACGATAGCTAAGCGATCGCCGAGACCCAAGAGTGAACGATAAAAAAGTGGCGTCTTTTTAAATATTATAGTTAGGTAGGTCTGCAACCTGAGTATTCACAGAATGAGTTTTTTCAGTGACGATATGGACAACAGAAATAGAGCCGCAATGCATTCTTAAAAAAAATTGCTCCTAGTCTGTTTGGTGACCCTTACGAAGCCTTCAAAATTGGTGCTAAATTGATGAGCTGCGCGACCAGCACTAATGAATGATGTAAGTATCTATTTAATAAATCATTAAAAACTGACCATATTATACTTTATTTCTTGTACAAAAAGTTGACAACCCTAGGTGAAGGACAAAAACTTGTGAACATTTGAAGAAGCTTGGTGACTGGTGACCAAAAGAAATGCTCGTTCCTCATCATCATCATTCTCGCATGTCTTTATCTTCCATACTTCTCTATTTGTCGTCATCTCGGTAGAAAGGGGGTTTTTAAATAAGCAGTTTGATGCACTGACATACCCTAGACACTAGCGCCAGACGCACTTGAGTGGTGGCACGGACTCTAGTTCTACGACACTGGGTTTGTATGTATTGTATTTACTTCAACATTAAATAATTAAGTAAGTAAGTATTAATTATTAACGTAAGGCATAGTAATTAGCATTTTTTCCATGCTTATTATTCTCCCGACGGCGACGCCGACGCGCGACGACCCGACCCGTTTGAGCTGAGTTCAAAGTCACGACATTTTTTGTTCTAAACCGACAATTTAGTTTTATTTGAATATTTATATTCAAAGACATCAGCGAAGGTGGACCAAGGACTTGCAGTTCCAAGCTTTAAAAGAAAAAATGTTTTTGCTGTTGCAAAGGTGGCACGCTAGGATGGCATGCAAATCTGATTTGAAAAATCACATTTCAGGAAGTTAAAAAGCGAATTTAAACTTTTTCTAATCAATTTTGAATTCGGTTTTCAAATTCCTAAAATTATAGGGAAGTATGCCTTAATTAAAAGAAAGTCTATCTTCAATTATTTTCCTGAAGACATTGAAAATTAAAACTTAAGTAAGTATTTACTTACAATCTGTTACTGTAGTTAGCTCCCTAGTATAGTTCGACACAACTTAGATGTAGCATCGGCAAAATTCGTAAAACCGATCACCATCCGAACTGAGTACGCCTTCAAAATCACCAATCTTTATTACTGCTTTAGGTGAAAATGATCTTTACGAAAACGAAATAACTTGTAAAGTCATATAACAAATACATTCGTAAAATTGAAATGAATTAATGAAAATTTTCAAATATAATGCTACATCTAAGTTGTGTCGTACTGTATCTCGAATTTATGATTTATTTCGCAGAGACTAAGTGTCGGACAGACCCTCCCTAGACTCCCTGTCTAGGGAGGGTCTGTCCGACACTTAGTCTCTCAGTCAGACCTTTGTTAGGTTCGCTAACAAAGGTCTAGGATTTTCTAAGGAAAGGTCCCGAATGTAAAAAATCTAAAGTAGTTAACTACCTTAGTACCTACTACGCTTTGGAATGAACAACTAGCTTCATATTTCTGACTGACCGATTCCTTGACAATTCCAAAGTGCCTATTAATCGTTTAATTGAAATAATCGCTTTGAGTTTGGGTTTGAGTTTGACCTAGATACTTCTACTTCATCGTCTTCCTAGCCTTTTTCCAACTCTGTTGGGGTCGGCTTCCAGTCTAACCAGATGCAGCTGAATACCAGTATTTTACGTGGAGCGACGACCTATCTGACCTCCACAACCCAGTAACTTGGTTATACGATTCCCCCAGTAACTGGGTAATACGACTCCCCTTGGTAAGACTGGTTGTCAGACTTACGGGCTTCTACCCGTAACGACTGTCAAAGATCTAAAAATGACAGCCGGGACCAATGGCGTGCTTTCCGAGGTTCGGAGGGGTTTCAATATGTAATGGAGGATCGCCCATCCACGAACTGACCGCGGCAAGCGTAGTATCGACCCGTGCGGCTGTTATAACTTAACTACGAGCTCCTCCACAGTCACGGGTACGACTGTCAAAGATCTACAAATAACAGCCGCGACCAATGGCGTGCTTTTCGAGGCACGGAGTGGTCTGGATATGAAACGGATGGTCACCCATCCACGGAACGATCTCGGCAAGCGTACCTTTGAAGCGTACCTTTGAATTTAAAGATTCCTATCAAAAATATCATAAATAGTAGAACGAGTCAACGTAAAACCGCGCCACCATTTTTGAAATGCTGACATTGGAGAACATGTTTAGTATTTTTAAGGCCACACACACTAATCACAATAAACTATTAAAGTATACATTACGTGAGTTTCTCATAGTTATTTGCGGAAGATGTTGCCATTAAGCTTATTATAAATATATTTTATTCGTCAATCAAAATGAAGGACGAATGCGCTTGGTCGTGGCTCACAAAGTTTCTCTAAAAAAAACTTAAGTAAAATGTTTTTATAAAATAATAATAGGTATTTGTATAGCAAGAAATATTTTCGCAAAGACAACATTTTACAGAGTTTTCAATAGGTAGATGGAATATTCTTTAATATTCAAACCATACGAATTAAATAAATAAATTTAGAAATTTTACATAGGGTGACACAATGGGCGCTAAAAGCGATCTTTTACAGACAACCTTTGAATGGATTAAAGGGAGAAGGAGAGACAATACTGCAGGTAGTCAGTGGTGTACCATTTACATACACAATAAATACATAAAGCATAAACTTAACCACATAAATATATACATATATATACATAAATATTATATAAAATAATTAAACAAGAATAAGGAACTACATGTAATGATGATGTTTAAGGAAAGAGGAAGTGTTTTTTCACCAGAATTTGAAAAGTGGACAAAGATTGAGCACGCCTTATTGACACGGGCAAGGCATTCCATAACCGTACTACTTGAACTGTAAAAGATTTGTCATAAAAGTTGGTGGAATGCATCGGCATCCTCTAGTCTCAAGTTTTCCGATGACCTCAGATATCTATTATGTGTGTCATGAAGGAAGTAGAAACGTTCTTTAAGATAAGAGGGGGTTGTAGGATTAAACAGAATACTGTAGAGCTGAAATAAGATATGAGAATTCCGGCGAAGACGTATGGGAAGCCACTCGAGCTTTTTTTTTTGGTAGGTAGGTTACTTAACAAAGTGTTTTGATGTGTAACATCGCCTCATCGCCTCTCGCTTTCTAAAAATCTTTGGAAGTGATTTCGTGAAAAGCGACGGAAGTGTGTAACAGGATGCCGGGGAAGCGCGCGCTGTGCTAGAGTTAGTCGTCAGAAACGACCTTGACGAGGCCCCGCCCCTTTAATGATGCTTATTACCAAGGTGAGATGTCAGATGATACACATCATAAGCGTCTATGGTAAGGCTCGCTCGAATTATCATGCTGAGATAGGAGCCTTTTGGCCTCGTACAGGACTTCCTTCTTTAAATTTTTACGTTACTTTGTGTAGCAGCATCTAAATCGCTACATGCGAACTACGCATCAAAGACCTGACGTCACACAACATCCTGACGTCACACAAATCCTGCATCGCGCAATTAGAGTTTACCGCGCGATGGACATATATACAAGCTTCCCGACTTCAACCTCTGGGCAGTTCCCCGCCAGACACGACACCCGTCTGGTCGGAGGATCCTCCCTTTTCTATGGGGGATGAGTGAACTTTACACCCTGTTCCTCATGCCCCTAAACTTTGTTTTTTATTTATGATAAGTGTGTTTTTAGTTGAATGTGTGATTTCCTGTGGGAGCCTCAATAAATACTTTTTCTTTCTTCTATGACAGCCAGACCGGCTGCTGTAGACTGCAAACCTTGGGTATTCTTTATAAATCTCACCATGGAATCTTAGGTGAAGGAAGCTTAAAGTGAGGGTATAGCCATTGGGTATTCCTTCTGATGCTACGGTTTGACATCAGTGACAACCCATTTCAGCTCAATTCACCCAAGTTTTCACGGTGAGAGTACTACAGAGTAGACTGGCAGGTCTTTACATTAATGTATGGATCCCAGGCCTGGTAGGCCTATACATCTTGAATTCTTGACAGTTCGTTCGAACTGTTGCACTGTTTGTCCACCGCACCGTGAACGGGATGTCAACGAGATTACGCGGCCATAGTAAATGTGGGTACTGTCGCTAGTTTGGAGTCGTCATCTCGTTCTCGTTGAAGTCGAGACTCCACGGTGCGGTGAACAAACGGCCTCAGTACGTATTACAGTTCAATTACAGAATTATCATTATTATCAGTCCTTCGTCAGGGTATAATGTTTATAGCTAAACAGTTGAACAATGGCTAATGCAACTACAGATTAAACAAGCTGTTAATTACTATAGCCTCTAATCGAACTAACATAAAGTGTAGTCGTCAGTCTCGTACCTATTTGGCATTTTGTTAGGTTTTTATGATCGTTTCCCAGTCGACAAAGGCCTTCTCCAACCGTTTCCATTCCTGCCTCTCTCTGGCCACGGCCACTCTCTCTACCCCATGTTGTTGTATCGACCTGCCTGATGTTATCAGCCCATCTTTTCTATGTTCTACCTCTCTTTGTTTGTCCGTCTCTTGAGTACCACTGGGTCAGTATTTTGCTCCAAGAGCAAAAAAACCAAGCTGTAGGTCGCGGAAATCCGCTGGATGCGAGAAGCACAGGCTCGAGTGCTTGACAGGACTGACGGGTCGCTGTGGCGATCATTGCCGATGCACTTGTACACTTAATAGCTTCGCCAGTGATAGAGGTCTACTGTAATGATGATCTTATAGGTGATCCGTGATGGTGATGATCTTATATTCAGAGGATCTAAGAAAGAAAGAAAGAAAAAGTATTTATTGTGACTCGCACAGGAAAAAAACAAAAACAATAAAAAACAAAGTAACAGTAACATATAAAGAAGGAAGTCCTGTACGAAGCCAAAAGGCTCCTATCTCAGCATGATGCCGCGACATTTAAAAATAAATAAAAATCTGACAAGTATAAAAAAATAAACCGATCTGATGAGTCGTAGTTAATGATTTATATATTTATTTATAGTTCATTTATACTGTATAGCACCTACATGAATTAACATAGAAAGTAGAGACATAAAAAGGTATCTACCTACTTAGGTACAAAATGTTGTCAAGTAGATAAATATATAATTTAATCAAAAACTAAGATGGAACAGTGGAATGGGATTGCATACCTACTTTTTCTCACAAAACATCAGACGTAATTATAAACTCATCATTTTACTCCATTCATCCGCAATCACATCACAGGGCTGACAGTCAGAAAGACGTTGAGCATCTTTAACAGATATCTTAAAGACGCCACTTAAATCTCAAGAGACCATAGATTGTAGATTGACACCACCAAAATCAATTCTGCCTTCCTGACATCATCTCCATCTACGATGCAAACATAAATAGCGAGGAGCAGCGTTCGCGCCGCCCTCGCAACCGATTGGCGGGCTCATTATAAAAACAAGATGGATGCCGGCCCGCTCCGATTACCGCCACATGTGACGTTTGTAAACAGATTCCCGTCGACGAATGTGACCTATTTACTAACCGTATGTTGTCGACTGCTGAGTTACGCCCAGAATTGTGTAAATACATTCAATCTCACGTCACTAGAAAAAAACTATCTACGAACAACGCCTTTACTGAGAGAAAGAAAAGAAAGAATTAGTCACAGAAACACGTGCATAAAAAAAAGATACCTAATTAACTCGAGCAGAACAATCAAATAAAACTCAACAGGCACGTCATGACTGTGACAAGAAAGCTTCCACTCAGCACGATGCTGTGCTATGGGAACCCACAGTACAGCGCTAATTTTCAGTAGTCACTGCTTACAAGGGACAAGGGACGATAAACCCAACATCACCTTGGGACTGCTGGTCGCCCTGCCGGAAATAGAGCAAGTTCTCCGGATTTGAGGATTATCGAGTCCTCCCCCTCTCTTCGGACTTCAGATAACCGTTTTATACCCCATCATAACCTGCTCAATTGTTCCTCGAGTTCGATGATCTTCTCGTCGGTCCGTAGTGTACGTGTGTTGTATGAAAGGTGCTGAAAGGCTGCTGAAAGGTGCTCCCTCACAGGGAGCATTCGCCTGTAACGTTACAGATTCGATTTTGACCGTTCGTTACGTTTCAGGACTGCCTTTCTGACTGACGAGTATTCGCTTGTAATGTAACATTTTGATTAGATTTTGAGCATTGAGTTACAATACTGCCTCCCTCACTGACGAGTATTCGCCTGTAATGTAACATTTCAGATTATATATTACAGACATTGCGCACTGTAATGCTCGGTTCTCCTCCCTTACTGATGTAGGTAGTGCTCAAATTGTATCATTCAGGTTGCGTTCTGTAATGCTCGATTCTTCGCCATCACTGATGTAACGTTCGAATTCTATCATTACAGGTTGCGCATTGTAATGCTCGGTTCTCCCTCACTGATGTAATGCTTGACTCTGAACGTTACATTACAGGCGAATGCTCCCGGTGAGGGCGCACCTTAAAATCATCATATTCCTGACTGATGAGTAGGTATAACATCACGCTATAGATGTAAAAAAAGTATTTGGAAACTTTCCAAATGCCCTTAATACACCTAAAACGGTTATAACATCAATAGGCATGATGCCTGGGTAAAAAAAAAAAAACTAATTAGTCCGTCAGTTATATAATAAAAAAATATTAGACACGTATTTCTTGCTTTATCATATTAATAAAAAATTACTTAGATAAAACGCATTTTATGTTGGGGAGTGGGGGTGGCTACGTGACTGTACGTATAAAATCTACATACTCGTGACGTCATGGCACATTTTAACTCAATGTATCGCCGTAATCTTTAGATTACGTAAAAAAATTAAAAATACGTTTCGAATATTTTTTTATATTCTCAAAAACGGAATTTAAAAAAAAAAATTGTCCTCATCCCTATTTCACTGTTATGATTGCAATGCATTATTAATAATTTAGGTCTGGGCACGCCACAATTGTGGCGATAAGTCCCCTCTTTGAGGAGTGGCTAGAGAGGCGACACGGCGTCCTGACCTTCCGCCTGACGCAGGTCCTCACCGGACACGGCTGTTTTGGGAGGTTCCAGTTCCGTATAAGGCGGGAGGAAACGCCCGGGTGTCACCACTGTGTGGATCACCCGGAGGACACGGTGGAGCATACGGTGGAGGTCTGCCCTGCTTGGGCGGAGCACCGCCGTGTCCTCACGGAGGCGATCGGCGGTGGTGATCTCTCGCGTCCGGCCCTGGTTCAGGCCATGGTTCGGAGCGAGAGTGCATGGGAGGCCATTACCTCCTTCTGCGAAGCAGTTATGCTCGCGAAGGAGGCGGAGCGCGCGAGAGAGATGCAAGCTGCACGCCCTTGCGCCCCTAGTCGCCGCAGGAGACGCCCCGGGCGTCGGGAGTCAAGAACCGACTTCCGGCCACCGTAGGCGCGGGCTTGCGGACGGTGAGCGATGGGTAGCTTGCCATCCGATAAGGACCAGGCCCGGGTCGACGGCGCGTTGTGTTCCACGCGCGCCTCAAAGAGATGTCAGCACCAACTGGCGGGGTCCGTAAGGACCAATGCCTGCTGGGGTTGCGGGTTTGTCCGAAAGGGATATTGCGGCCCCGGCACACAGGCAACGGAAGGAACACGGGTGGGTTTTAGTCAGTAAAAGTCTGACACACCCTCCCGCTCCGCCCAGAGCGGGAGAAGTTATTTGATAATTTCCCACCCTCAACAAAAAAAACCGGCCAAGTGCGTGTCGGACGACGCACAATGAAGGGTTCCGTAGTTGGGATGAGTTTATCCCAAGAACAAACTTAACATTGTAGTTGAAAAACATGTTCTCCCATACGGAATGTATGGGAGATCATGTTTTTCACACCGCAAATTTAATTTGGTCGATCATTACTCGTTAACCTGTAGAGCCTACTTAGCTCTGATAGTTTTCCTTTTAATTTCGTTATATATACTACTGCTGTGATTTTTTTCACAAGTCCAAATACAACCATTTAGGTAGAAGGGGGGGGGGGGGGACACTTGACTCTAACAAAAAATCTTCAGTTAAAAGCTTAATATTTCGCAAACGGATCCCTGAATCTAAAAATGGTTTTCACAAACTCACAATATTTTTGAACGACCTTTCTAACGATACCCCACAACATGGGTCAGACGAAAAAAAAAAACATCCCCACTTTACGTGTAAGGGAGGTACCCTAAAAAATATATTTTTAATAATTTTATTTTACCACTTTGTCGGCATGATTAATATGTATACATATGCCAAATTACAGCTTTCTAGTACTAACCGTCTCTGAGATAACCCGCGGACAGACAGACGGACAGACAGACAGACAGACAGACGGACATGGCGAAACTATAAGGGTTCCTTGTTTACTACGGAACCCTAAAAATGGTCACTGGTTAACGATATTTCATACCTATTTCAATACAGTAATATTGCCAAATTAATCAAACAACAAGTAAATATTTGACAGCTATTTGTGACGTTGCCAACTTTTAGAATTAATGCTCCTAGGTTCGCACACTTTTACATGGGATTAAAAGAACGTGGATAATCAAATACTCTCCTGTTCACGCCTTCAAACTTGTTATCAAACATAACATATCTTCTCATAAACAATGAACATGTTGTAATCATTGAGGGACAAGGCCAGAGTCACTTAATTCCTTACAAAAGAAAAGGACAGCATTAAATTGTTATTGCAATATGTAATGACATGGCATGTTTTTTGTTACGTTACACCTGCAGTCTGCACGTTACTTTGGTACCTAAGTAAGTCGCTTAGGCGTAAGTACCTATCTAGGCAGAGTGTATTGTATCAGTAACTACTTTTAAAAAGAAGGTCTCGTGGCTTGGTTTACCATTTATTTAATGCAATCCCAGGATGCCTGTCTAGGATGTACAAAATGCCTGAATTTCAGAAAAATGCCTGTTTATTGTAAAAAACGATTGACATTTATTCAAAATGAAAAGTTTGAACAATTTACGACCAATAAATAGGTAAGATTTTTTTATTTTTATTTTATAAATGTAGTAATCTCCACACGAAACGTTTTTACCGTTTTCTTTGGTTGTTAATTACGGTTTTACCGACTCTAATGTCAGGCAATTCCTTTCTTTACTCAACTGTGCATTTATTAGGGAAATTTAAAAATCCCTGTCTCATCTTAGCGCCGCCCGCGCCGCGCCGCCGCGCCGCGCCAGCCGCAAATGCCTGTCAGATGGTGTCCCTACTCTTGATGGGTTGATCTTCAAGGTTAAGGAACGCTTGCCGCGGTTGGTCCGTGGATGACCATCCATTACATATCGAGACCCCACTGTGCCTCGGAAAACAAATTAAGCCCTTGGTCCCAGCTGTCATTTGTATTGTCCATCTTTGACAGTCCGGGTGGCTGAAATCCGAAAGTCTGGTAACCAGTCTCATGTCCGGGTATCGTATTATCCAGCAACTGGGCTGTGCAGGTTCGATAGGCAGTCGCTCCATGTAAAATACTGTTATTCAGCTGAATCCGGTTAGACTGGAAGCCGATCCCAGCACAACGCGACGGCGCGACGCGACTCGAACAATACAATTTCTAAGAAAACTTCACGGTATAACAATAACCGCTGTCGCATCGCGCTAGTCTGCAGGAAGCTTTAGTTGGGAAAAGGCTAGGCAGATAGATTGACTTTAAAATATCTATGTTTTTACCTTAGTGACTCATGTTCACAATTATTTTGTAAGCTTCATAGAACCATGATTAAAAATATAGGTATGTAGAACCATCAGTTGAAATTGAAAATTACCGCTAAAATTGCTCAGCTCTTAATTATTCAAAGTTGAAACTGCATGGTTTCTCCAATTATAAACGTACTAGCTGCGCCCCGCGGTTTCACCCGCATAAGTCTCGATCCCGTGGGAATATCGGGATAAAAAGTATCCTATGTCTTAACACAGGTCATGGTCTACCCATGTGGCAAATTTCATCCAAATCCGTTCAGCCGTTTTAGCGTGAAAGCGTAACAAACAACACACTCACTGTCGCTTTTATAATATTACTAGCTTTACCCGCCCCGACTTCGCACGGGTAGCACTAAACCCTACCTACCCTACCTACCCTACCTACCCTACCTACCCTACCTACCCTACCTACCCTACCTACCCTACCTACCCTACCTACCCTACCTACCCTACCTACCCTACCTACCCTACCTACCCTACCTACCCTACCTACCCTACCTACCCTACCTACCCTACCTACCCTACCTACCCTACCTACCCTACCTACCCTACCTACCCTACCTACCCTACCTACCCTACCTACCCTACCTACCCTACCTACCCTACCTACCCTACCTACCCTACCTACCCTACCTACCCTACCTACCCTACCTACCCTACCTACCCTACCTACCCTAATTTACTAACCTTTTAAACCTTCCCTGGACTATGACAAACATTTCAAAACCAAAATCAGCTAAATCGGCCCAGCCGTTCTCGAGTTTTAGCGAGACAAACGAACAGCAGTTGGTTTTTATAAATATAGATTATTATAGTCAGGATTGAGTAAACGATTTAAATTACGAGTGTGATTGACGTCAT
This sequence comes from Agrochola lota, assembly GCA_947364205.1. Lineage (NCBI taxonomy): Eukaryota > Metazoa > Arthropoda > Insecta > Lepidoptera > Noctuidae > Agrochola > Agrochola lota. Next base: position 11,003,989 of record OX376239.1, on the reverse strand, counting down.
GGGGAACTTAGAGTGGGAAATATGGAATAGGTATAAAGTTCTTCCATTCCAAAAATAAGGACTGGGAATTACCCAGTACCCTAATTGCGTAGCTATCACAGTTTCAATCACAATCCGAGTATCCGAGGGTTTTCCAGTAAAATCCTAATCCATTGCTTCATAGGTTCGAAAAATTGGTCTGCTCAACAAAGTAAGTAAGTAACGCAATGAACTTATATCTGAAATTACAGTCCATCAGCGAAAAGATGAAGATGGAGAGAGATGAAGTTAACTCTAAAATGTATGGGAGTCAGTCCCATACATTTTAGAGTTGACTTCATCGTTTCGTAAGCTACGAACTTATATCTGAAATTACAGTCCATCAGCGAAAAGATGAAGATGGAGAGAGATGAAGTTAACTCTAAAATGTATGGGAGTCAGTCCCATACATTTTAGAGTTGACTTCATCGTTTCGTAAGCTACCGAAGAGCTTTTATCAGTCCTGTTGAATATCGTTGTAGAAATACGAAACGGTTTGAAAGTGATTGCTTCTTGTCAGGCCCTCTGAACTGTCAAAATGAAAGCCATTGGGATCGATTTGTATTACGCAATCAATAACCCTGCTGGTCTTAGTTTGTAAGTTTAAAAAGATCCACACATGTATACAATAAGGCGGGTCCATACCACACCAGCGCACACGCACGGACCGTGCACGCTAGGCGCCTAATGGCTATGAACGCGTAACATTCTACGCGCGCACGCATTTTGTGAACGGTTCGCGTGCAAGATTCCACACCTGCGCAATTGAAGCTCAAGCGCACGAACCGTGAAGTGAAGGTGTTCATACTATGTTCCTAAGATACATGCGAACCGTACTGTTCGTGTCCGCGAGAGGACATTTAAGTTGCACGCGAACTGCTCGCGAACATGTCCAAAGCGGTCTATACTATGTTCCTAAGATGCACGCGAATCGCACTGTTCGTGCGCGTGCGCAGGTGTGGCACAAACTCATGCCTTTTCCCATGGATATGCAGAAACTACAGAACGCCACCTGCTACGATCCTTACATACTCCTTTTACTTCGTTTACGTCCATACACGCACGCCTGTTGCAAGTATTACGCACCTGACCTTGAAGAACATCACCATTATGGTCAATATATTATGTCCTTCTAGGGCGTCCCCAAGGTCACGGCGTTGCCACTCACCACTAACCTTGTAAAAAGATTTTATTCAACAAAAATTTAACCACAGCATTTAGCGAATATTTATAGCTTTGGCGCCCCACGTCATTCAACCGTTGCATTAAAAACCCAAAGAGGAGGTGATAGCATTAATAATAGGAAAACCCAGTAATCCAGCAAGGCTTGATAGACTGGTAGATATGTAACTTAAGATTCCTTAGTCCTTACGATTCGACCCATCTAGGCACCAACCCGAACCCACGATCTCACGACATGCTCAGCAGTACGACGTATTTTTTAATTAGTACGAACAGCTAATTAAAGTGACCATTGACTTGGCAAAGTCAGTAGTAGCTAGAATTAATATAGCCTAGCATATAATAGAGCCTTGCTAAGGAGGAGCTCGTGGCTAAGTAATAACTGCTGCCCGGGTCAATCCGTCAGGTTAAGCTACGCTTGCCGGGATTGGTCTGTAGATGGGTGACTATTTTTACATACCAAGACTCCTCCGTGCCTCGGAAAGCACGTGAAGCCGTTGGTCCCGGCTGTCATTCATGCATCTTTGACAGTCGTTACGGGAGGTCAGATAGGCAATCGCTCCATGTAAAATACTGGTATTCAGCTGAATCTGGTAAGACTGGCAGCCGACCCCAATAAAGTTGAGAAAAGGCTAGGCAGATTGAAAACGAGCGAGCCTTAAAGTAGTCGCATATTCGCATTGATGTGTAACATCTGACATCTCACCTTGGTAATAGCAACATTAACAGCTTGAGGGCAACAAAACTGGCAAACTTACAAGAGCTACAAAGCTTGAGAAAAGGCATCACAACAACCGTGGTGTTTTGTATACGTGTACATATAGAGTTTTTTCATCATTTTTTTAGTAAAATTCTTCATCATTTTTATAATAAATTCTTCAAATATGCCGAAAACGAATGCAGAATATTGTCGCGATCAAAAACAGTAATTGACGCAGTATTCCAAAGATATATTGACCATATTAAAAGCAAAGTATTTATTTCATACTTTAGTTACCCAGCCTCTTGTATCATTTATCGAAAATGTAAGCTCTGAGTCTGAAGGAATCTATGTAATATATACGAATATAAAATGTAAAATAATGATCAAACTTTGTATCACTATGATCATTACTAAAACCTACAATTATCCTGTACCCGAAACATTTTACATACGTCACTTTATATTACGGACATGGACACCACTCAGGGTCTGCTGAGTGGTGTCCATGTCCGTAATATAAAGTGGCTAAAAGCCAATGTAAGAATAAATCATGTTGCATAGCGTAATCTCTGCCATCATTGTAAAATTAATTGATGATATGTCGGTCGATTCTGTAAAAATATTAACGTGAAGCTTAGGTGAAGTGGGCGTGAAGTGAGCTGTCACTGCCACAGAATCGACCGGCAGGATGCTAGGGATTAACACTATTGACAGCTCACTTCACCTAAGTTAAACGGTGATATTTTTACAGAATCGAACGGCAGATCACTTCTTGTGAAAGATCGACAGACTACAATGTTCATGTTAGTTAATTGATAATTATTATATCTTGATTATTGCTGATAACTATGTTGTTCTGTATGTGTTTAAATATGCCTAATATTGCTAGCTTGGAGAAATGGTCCAAGAGATTAAGGTGATATTATAATGATTTATGCTAATGTAACAATGTGTTGATCCAATAATATAAAAGAAGCTGCCACGGAGTTTCTTGTCCTTGTCTCCGTGATGACCTAGATTACGAAACGGACAACTAGCTTTCTCATTAACGATACCTATGTGTTGACAAGCCTAATTGAAATAAATCCCTGGTCTTGTCTTTCTGTGCTTTTATTCATAAAATCCTTTCCCTACACACCTTATTCATAGAATGTACCTACATACAAAATAAATACCTAACTAGTAGGTACTTAACCATCCTGACACTCAAAAGTTGATAAATATGTGGATATCTATACCTATTGATGTAGTTTTAATCCACTTTCTAACTCGCGCATGCGTAGTACAAAGCTTGAGAAAAGGCATCACAACAACCGTTGCGTTTTGTATACGTGTACTATAGAGTTTTTTCATCATTTTTATAATAAAATTCTTCAAATATGCCGAAAACGATTGCAGAATATTGTCGCGATCAAAAACAGTAATTGACGCAGTATTCCAAAGATATACGTAGTCTGGTCATAAGTTTTGTCACATATGGAAAGTTAAATAAATGACACAATGAGTTACGCACTACAACCATTTATATATCAAATAAAAGGGTATAAAATACAGATTTAAACCACATTCAAATTATTCGAAATATCCTCCTCTTGCTTCGATACAAGCCTTCAATCTGCAAGGCCAGTCATCAATCGAAGCACTCACGACATTCATGTCAATATCGGCGACTGCTTTAATCAGGGATGCTTTAAGTGACTCCAAGTTGCGATGGGGTTTAGCGCAGACCTTCTCCTCTAAGTGCTGCCATATTTTGTAATCCAAGGGATTCAAGTCTGGACTGGATGAGGGCCAATCCTCATGCCCGATAAAGTCGATTCCACGGGTCGTGAGCCAGTTTTGGGTACTTTTCGCCTTATGAGCCGGCGTAGAATCCTGCTGCACGCGTAGCATGAGCAACTTTTTGTCGACAGAAGAGTAGACAAAAATGACGTTCCTTGTAGACAGTACGACGGCAGCAAAGTAGAAAGAGTCAACTGCACTTTTTACGAAATTCAATCTGACATAATTGACTCAGAATTCTTTGTTTTGTCATAGGACTTTTTCTGTTTGATTCTCTATTTTTACTTATATAAAGACACCTACAACAAATATTCTTAACATGACGAAGTTCCGTGTTTTGGAACAAAAATATTACAGTAATATTAGCCCTAACCATTTCCTTGGTAATGCCGTATTAACTAAATGATGTAAAATAGGAGAAGATAGCTTTGTTCTTCTATTAATTATCACAATTTTGCATTCAAAACGTTCTTCTGTAAAATCATGATTTTAAGATTTTGTAGATAACCGTATATACTTTGCGGCCGTCGAGTAGAATGTTTCAAAAAGGGATTCCAAAATCAAATTGTCTTCACTACTTTGGACAACTGTCAGTTCTCAGTGTGATTTTGACAGTTTGGGATAGAAAACTTTCTTCTGAAATAGTCTACGTATAAAAGGACCTAGACAAAGATTGTTCGAAACGTAAGACAAAATGACAGATTGTAGAAAGATTTCTACGGTGCGATGTCAAAAATGGAGAAACGAAATGTCAGTTTGTATAGAAAGAGCTATGCCTATTCTTCTTAGACATAGAAAGCGTCATGCTACGCGTGCTGGAATACCCAGTGCCTGTTTTCGAACATTGTTTGTGAAAGAGGTTCCACAATGTTTCTTAGGACTGTGTTTTGATATACGAGGGCACTGGTTTTCACTCCTTTTTCACAAAAAAAACACCTCCGTTGGACCCAAATAGGACACCCCAAGCCAAACCATGAATGCCGAAAGGTGATGATCACGCTGAACACGTGGCACACGTTTGTTCGCTTCTTCACTAGAGTGTGCATACACTTTATCATTTTGTATATTGAAACTCTCTTCAACATAAAAAAATTTTTCGTCCGAAAAAAGTATTTCGCGGTATTTTTTTCCCGCGTACCGCCTTAACAAATCCCGGTTTCTTTCGAGTCTGATTTTCTTCAGCCGTGCGTTAAGAAGATGTGCTGTTTTTTTTCTATAAGCACGCAGTCCTAGGTCTTCATTTAACACCCTTTTAACAGTAGTTCTGCTTAGTCCCATCTGCAGAGCCAACATTTTTTGCTTGCGGACAGGATTTCGTTGGATTCGCGCCTTCATTGCTTTGATGACCGCTGTCGTCCGAACAGTACGAGTTCGACCGCTCCTTTGTTTATCTTCTAATCTTGAATCTTCCCTGAATCGTTTGATAGTACGATAAATAAATCTAAGTGGAATTTTCAAATTTTTCAGCAGTTTGAAAATCTCAGTTGGCGCGTGACCGCAACGATGCAATGCAATTACTGCGACTCTGTCTTCTTTGCGCGTCCACTCCATTTTAGAAAATGAACAAAATTCCAGAAACCCTTTGTTTTTATTTTCTTTAAATATTCAAATTTCGAATGCCCATAATATTTTCCTCGGCTTGCATTCTAAATTCGAAATTTTACCTATGTGACAGAACTTATGGCCCGACTACGTATTGGCCATATTAAAAGCAAAGTATTTATTTCATACTATAGTTACCCCCTTGTATTATTTATCGAAAATGTAAGCTCTGAGTCTGAAGGAATCTATGTAATATATACGAATATAAAATGTAAAATAATGATCAAACTTTGTATCACTATGATCATTACTAAAACCTACAATTATCCTCTACCCGAAACATTTTACATTCGTCTTATTATCATAAAGTCAACATTTTTGAAGGTTTCACTTCTACCACGTGTGAATTGCACACGTTTTTTTTCGTGACGGCGTTCATGAAAATGATGGCGGCGGGGTTTATTGTGTCGCAAAACGCTCTCAAGGAAAACACACCCACTTAATTTCATAAATAACGTGTCAGTGACGTCATTCGCTGGTACATTTCAGACGCTATGTGGCGGCCGGGCGGCCACCGCTCTTTTAGGAAACAGTAGCTTCTTCTTCTTCATTTTAGTGTGTTTAGTGACTAACCTGGTGTCAGAGTTTTTATGCCACCCATGGGCCTCTGACCTTTCTTCACATGCCGTCGAGAAATATCTCTCAGGCATGCCGGTTTACGGGGTCGAAAGACCAATGCCTGCTGGGGTTGCGGGTTTGTCCGACAGGGATATCGCGGCCCCGGCACACAGGCAACGGAAGGAACACGGGTGGGTTTTAGTCAGTAAAAGTCTGACACACCCTCTCGCTCTGCCCAGAGCGGGAGAAGTCATTTGATGATTTCCCAACCTCAAAAAAAAAAAAAAAAAACGCATGCCGGTTTCCTCACGATGTTTTCCTTCACCGTTTTTGAAGCAGGTGATAATTATACAATAGGGACATAAATCAGAAAAGTCAGAGGTCCGACGGTCACACAAATAGGCTATCATTGCTGTACTAGCTACTATACTGCTAGCTTTAAAACGTGGACTTTCAAGCGACAGAACGTGAGATCTTATCAACAATGAACTCTACGTACTTACTTCCGACCCACTCTTAACAGAAACATAAACAAGCATACCTTCTTGAAGAAACCAATAATGAAGAAATGCAAGTCTACATATACAATGTGGTAAAAAAAAAAATTACCCAACCAATCGATGATTAAAGGTGCTCTATAAACAAAACGAAACTGTAACATACATGATCATAGCGATGGCGCCATCACCCCATGAACTCCTTTTGTTCAAGAATTCCCATCAAACAAGCTTATACATCATTATCCCCATAACAATGCAGGTAAGATAGGATACTAGATCTAGATAGGATTATCTAGCTATCTAAAGTTGCAGGTACTGTTCAATTTTGGTTTTTTATTTCGTCCTATATTTTTAAATAATTTAAATGTGGCCACGAAATAATAACAGAAAAATAATGTGATATCGTTCACAGTCACGAGAATACACACAGTCTAAATACCTATTCAACACGAATTGTATTAAATAATTACTTTAACTTGCTAAACTATTAACCTTTTCTGTAAATATAATTATTTAAATCACGTAAATTTCATGACACCGATTTGCAAAAAAAATACATAGATTCATCGTCGATGAGCCCCACCGGGCGACTGATCTATGGACTGCTTTATGAATGAACGAGAGTGTTGACATTATTTTTGATAGGCAAAAGAAGGGATGGCGATTATGTGTGCGCTCGAAATAAAACAACGATGTCCCAAATCGAATTGCCGTCTTTTATAAATAAAAATTATTGTTAAAACTAAAATGGCTTTTCAAAAACCTTGATACGATTATTCTTAATATTTTAAGGAAAACTTCGTTCAATAACACATAAGCGTTACGCCTTGATACCCAAAAAAACATAAAAAATTATGAAAGTGTGCAATTTTTTTGTATCGAGAAAATTTAATTGTATTGTGTATTCCTTTTTCAGGATACTAGGCCATAAAGTCAAAAAACACACCAAAATATTGAATCTTTATTCCATAAACTTAATAAGGTACACAATAAAGAAAAAGCACATTTTTTCAGTATAACCTTAAAGGAGCCTCTTCAAGGTCGTTTCTTTCGGCAAACTTTAGCACCGTGCGCGCTCATTGGTCAAATCAAATAGCGCGCACTTACCCGGCTTCCTGCTACACACTTCCGTCCCTTTTCACGAAATCACTCCCACAGATTGAGCTATCTAATCTGTGCACATTGCAGGAAAGCAAGAGGAAAGATGTTACACATCAAAAAGATGGAGTGTGCTCGTAACTAACAACACGATAGATGAAAACTTACGACTGGAGCCGAGTATGAGCGATTCAGCGTCACCGACCGACTGGAGTCGAGTATACCCGATTCAGCATCAGCGACCAGCAGTTTGCAGTTTCGTTCACTGTTCAGAAAGAGCGCCTAAAGAAATGTTAACTTTAAAAAAACTTTTTTTTATCACGATGAACTTTTCCGCCAACCTCTTTTACCCTTTACTTCCGTATCACATTAGTACGAGAGCTGCATTTAATAAAAACCATGCATTTCGGTGATGCATGACCTAACCGGTCGGCCGCCCTTCCTAGCTTGATACGCCTCAGGAAATCTACCACGAAACAACACCACATAAAAACTAACCTAACTTTTTTGAGTTCATTACGTAATTTCGAAAAGAATTTTGCCAAGGATTTATAGAAAAACTGCAATGGAAAATTACAACGGAGTTTCGAAGTATCGTCTTTGCAAGTATTACCTTATGTGATAGAGTTTTTGCTGTAATAAAGTATTGCAGTATTGGAAGTCGCGTTCCATAGCACATTGCTGGGTAGTTAGCCGCCATTTTGCGATTAGAAGTATTTCCCGCCAAATGTGCGGTCCTGTGACGGGATGCGTTTTTTTTTAAATAAAAAAAGAAAAAGTAGTGCAATGAACCGCACGTTTAGGTACGGTGTAAAGCTTTTTTTTTAACGATTGATTTAATGATGAATCAATATTGAGAATCAATTATAACCATAACCGTAAACCGTAAAAGTATCTACTTCTTGTGCACAGAAGAAACTAACAGCAATTTGGAAACAAGTACATTAAAAAAGTTTTTTTTTAACGTTTTTTGCATAGGTTGTCTGTAGTAGTGCGCCCATAGTGCAGGTGTTCTCCAAGGGTCCATACTTGGCCCCATCATGTCTTGATAATCTCTCTTGAAAATAATAACCACATCTTATGTGAGGATAGAAAGCAGTCGGAATTGATTTAATTCCCGTTATTAAAAAGAAGAAGGAAGTAAATGTTTATTGAAATAAGTAAGTACCAACACTATCAACACACAATATAAACACAAAAGAAGAAAAAACTTAGTAGGTAAAAATGTATAAAAAAGGAAAAATAAAACAAAAAAAATTGTGTGCCTCACCGCTGCGCCAACTAGGCCCTTACAAACAACTAGTAAGTTGAGCATTTTCTACGAAGTATGTAAAGCCTCAGAATACTTATAAGGTATAGAAAAGTTTATAACCTTCTTTGACGAAGTCTCAAATAATTTGACAGTAAATAAATTGAACGGATAATAAATTGAAAAGCAACAAACAAATCAATAAACATGGTCGTGTAAACATGTTAACTGTACTTAATTGGAGGAGAAAGTTGTTTATTATGTCAGATATAATCGTAAAACCCTCAATTTCCCAGTGCCCGCGTGTTTATTCACTTTGCTTTATACGGCTGTATGAGATAATAAATAAATAAAGCCTTACACATACAGGCGCGACGCAAAGTTGCGAAGCGATTCTGGTAAAAAAAAATCGTGAAGTTTTCTTAGAAATTCTTTTATAGAGGCTCTCGAAGAAATAGGAGCTTAAATTTAAAGTGTCGGTTTTTTTGCTTAAAAGGGCGTCGAATAGCTAATATTATGCATAAATATATCATAGGATACAATCAGGTAGGCAAACTAGCAAATTTTTTTTGGAAAATAAAAATCTGTAGCTTTTTCTCCGGAACGGAGAGAATAAACGTTATATCCTTGCACACGGTGATGTAATATTTATAATTTTTTGACGTAGGTACTTGATTTTTTCAGTTATCTCGTTATATGACGTTTTCTCCGTTCCGGAGATATAGCGTTAGCTGCATAATTTTTTTTTGCAAAAAAAAACCAACAGTGTGTTGCGTCGCGCCTGTTTGCGGGAGTCTTAAATCAGCCTGTGTTGTCCCACTGCAGAGCACAGGCCTCCTCTTCCTTTTTCCACTTAACACGATCCTGCCCCAACATGGACCAATCCCGCCTGAAGGCTTCAAGCTCGTCCCACCGTCTACGTCTGGGCCTTCCTTTTGGCGTAGTCGGGTAAAAACTGTTAATGTAGAAATTAAAGCAAATATTACCACCTCCACCAGATTAAATGTCCACCCAAATCAACTGGCAATGAAACTCATGTCAAATCCTGCACCCTAATAATTCCGTAACACACGATCAATCACAATCTTTTTCATATTTACCCAACTACGGCGAAGCAAAAAGAAGGGTTATGATTTTGACCGGTATGCATGTTCATCTGTTCCCTCATAACTTCTAAACTACTCATCGTACTTTGACAAATAAATTACCGTTGGAAGCGTCTTGATAGCCCGCTGGTCGGGATAGGCTATGTGACATGGCTCCTTAAACGACATAAAAGTCATGAACAATTTTTTTTTTTTAGTGGTGCCGTGTTGGCTATCAAATGAAAGGGTTTAATTAGTACATTTCAAATATAAATACATATATTTTAACCCCAAAATTATTTAAATAAAATTAAAAGTTATAAAAACGAAAACCCAAATACCTAAGACAAAAAAAGTCAACTAAAAAGATATAAACAAAACATCACAGACAGACGAATTCGAAATCCGGAGTCACACGTAATCTGTTTGATTTATGCCCTAACACGTGTGACTCCGGATTTTGAATTTGTCTGTCTGGGATGTCAAAGTTAAAGTCAATTTAATTCAATTAGGCACATAAAAGGAACTTTTGAACGTCAATTTTACAAAAAAATAGAATTGATGTGTTGATTGTTTTATTGTCGAAAGTAGTTGAGTTTTAGTTTTTATAACTTTTATTTTTTGACAGTTCAACAATATTTATTCCGGTACTTACTTTGCTGAGTAGACCAATTTTTCGAACACAAATAAAGCAATGAATTAGCAATATCCTTCAAAATGATTCAGGTTGTGATTGATCGTGTGTTACGCAATTAGGGTGCAGTTACCTTCACAAGACTGAAAAAAAAGGGTACCCCAAGACTTACTAAATACAACCAGCATGAATGAGCTATAGCATCGATCGGATGGGGCAATGGGTGCATACCGTGCAAGATCAGTAACTCTTCTTCTTTTCGTGTGGTTAGTACCTAACCTGGTGTCAGAGTTTTAAAGCCGCCCATGGGCCTCTGACTTAAGCTTCACACGCCGTCGAGAAATATTCCTCAGGCCGGTTTCCTCGAGATGTTTTCTTACGCCGTTTTTGAAGCAAGTCATAATTTATACAATACGCACATGAATCCGAAAAGTCAGAGGTGCGTGGCTTGGGTTCGAACTCGAGACCTAAGACTTGGCAGTCCGACGGTCACACCACTAGGCTATCACTGTTATTTATCATCCAAATCTACCTATTGCTAAATGGGCCAGGACAGATTACATTAAATAAGAAAGTTAAAAAAAAATTGGCTAGCTGTTTTGGGTCAGTGGTCATCTATCTAGCTACAGTCCAGCCGACGAGAGAATTCGTTTTTGACACCTGTCAGTTTCATATTAACTAATAAAAGTGTTTTCCGAATTTGAATTTGCGACCTTTATAAACCTGTGAATATATAAGATACCTCTAGATACTAGCCTCAATATACCTAACATCATTGAATGAAGAAACAGGTAAGTAAAAACTGAATTGTGCAAGTATTTTTCAAACTAAGTGTCAACAATAAGTAGATACATTATAAATTACACAAAAAATAAAATTGCTTAGGTCCTAATGTATTTATGTTAATACTATGAAAAATGTCGCTATTATAAAAGCAACCTCTCCAATCAGATATAATCTCACCATGAACATTTTGGTGAAGTGAACTATCATCCTACTTGGCGCTAGGGTGCGCTGGATATTTAGGGATTGACATCTCACTTCACCTAAGATTTCACAGAATACATTTTCACCATTCACACTAAATGCAACTCTAGAAAAAATTATACATAATATGCAATAAGTATGTATCCATAATAACCTACCTTAATTACCTAGGTACATAACTTTAATTATTTATTTATTATTATATATCGAATATTCGGACTATCATCGTGATCAAACCAAAGTATTATTCAAAGGTATATTTTTTGCATGACACAACATTATTTAAATGTTTTTTTGTTTTTTCACATCGCTAGTTTTCTTATTTTATTACTTTAATTAAAGGTTACTAACTACTCATAAGTTTTAATTTATATAGTCCCTACTGATTAGGATGGCGTGGCCATATCAGGGCGCATAACGGTACACTAGCGCCATTTCTTAAAAAAAAATATCTTGTGACTGAGAAGGAATTATGAATAACGGCTAGTAAGGACCCTTGGTAAGTGTGTCTAGACTTTTCTAATACCTTTTATAAAGTTTCATATTTATTTATGTGACACGAAGCAACAAAATTCGATCTAAAGAAAAGCGTACATTCCTCTAGAATCTAGATCGTATTTTGTAACTGTGCTACATTTGAGTACAAGAGTTAAGTTCAAAATTACGATTCAAGAAAAAATTCGCTGATAAGATTTAGTGCAGGGCTCAAAACTAATTTCCCCGGCCTAATTCAAAATTCAAAAGTCATTTATTCTCGAACGTCAAAATTACATAGGACAGTCCCCCAAAACGCCCACCCTACACCACTTCCTAGTGCGTTGGCTGGGAAGGAAAAGTGACGTAACAAACTCCCCAGCAGCACAGCTGTCTGAATAGTTAGAAAAAAAGTGATTCTATATAATATATGTATGCAAAATAATTTACATTACGCAACACAAAACATAATTTAAATTATTAGCCAAATGTCAGCTAGCACACGCCAATACACCAACCAAAATCATCGAGAACTATAGGCAGAAATAAAAACTAAACGTAAACAGAACTTTTTATCTAAATAAAAGCCTCTCATAAATAGTTGTAACTGGAAGTTATAAATGATAAACTAGGACCATCGAGGTAAAATAAATAAACAATTAATTACTAATAACAAAACCATGATCAGCAAGACGACCAGTCACTACCAGCAGCACCCGTTCACGAGCATAACGCAAAGATCAGCCATAAGACCCCCCATTCCCTCTGATTTCCCCACGCCATAAGGGGTCGGGTAGCCTCCTTCCTTCAAGGAATGAGGCAACCCGACCCCCGACGCTACCGCACACAGCAGTGATAACTAAAGGCTCCGACACACTATGCCAGCGGCATGGCCGCACAGTGGATCGTCCCCATACAAGAGGTCGGACATAGAATTAAAAATTGAAAAAGTATTTAATTGAAAAAAATGAAATATACAGTTGCATTACCCTATTATGGAACTACAAAAAATGTTACTACAATTTTTTTATTTGACCAGTACTTTATGAGCAATTCGATGAAAACTGTTATTTTTCTATGGAAATGGTCACAAAAATGTCTGTATCTCATGATTCCCTCCTTGTTTCGATTTGCGGTTTTCACTACTGCTATTTACCCATTTTATGCCACATTTTCTTCAAGGACACATGGTGCCCCCAGCGACCCCCTTCCGAGATATTTTGCTTTTAGTAACTATACTTTTTATTGTATAACTGATGAAATGGAGGTACATTAAGTATATTCATTACTGAGAATAAGTCATCCCTAAGTAGTTCCTTAAATAACAGGTGCATTTGCGATTACTTTAATGACTTATGAACGCTTCTGTTGCCATACAACAAAAGCGTTAATGAGTCCTTAAGTAAAGATTACCAGTACTTGCTTAATCTAATTAGTTATTGTAATTACTATGTTAACAGCCCTTAATCTCTGTATTGTGATTGGATAATGTCATCATTAGCTTAGTAATGACTGAGTCGAATTTACAATAACACATCGAAAAGAAATAGAGTTTTATGATCAATAAGAAAATATGTAGGTATAAAAATATTTTTTATTTAAATAATATAACACTGTAAAAATAATTTAAAAATAAAACAACTATGTACCCTAAAACAAACTAAAAAATTAAACAACTACTAAGAACTAAATTATAATAGGAAATTAATTAATTAACACGACCATTTAGTTACTAACAACAATAGAAAAGAAAGAAAAAAAAAACATTTATTGGCCGATGGGTGGCATAACACAAAACAAAAAAAGAACAGAATAAAAAAAAAATACACAAAAACAAGAAATTAACAAAGAAACTGCTTGTTAATAATAATATTAGGTACTATAAGACTTAAACTATATTTTCTTCATCTTCATCAATAACGACATCATGATCATTATTATCGTCATCATCTTCTTCAACGTCACTACATGCAGCAAGTGTATCAGTTGAAACGTCAATGAACTCCAATTCACTCTGATCAACTATGAGTAAATCGTCTAGTTCACTAAATGAAGACTTTTTGGCTTTATTTGTCATCTTCGGTCGTAAGCTGGTGAGAAGAGGATCGGAAGATAATAGCAGATTATGAAGAATGTCTTCATTAGTGGCGATGCTACTATGCTTTCGTGTATGATATTCTCTAAATTTACGAAAATCCTTGTTTCTTGCTTCAGATGCTTCTTCAGACAAAAAACCTATAGGTACTACTGATAAGTGGTCAACTATCTGTGATCCATGAATCAGCAATTTGTGTAAACTTGCTGGCATGTTATACCATGGATATAATTCCACGAATAAATTTGCTGTTTCATCACAATATAATTTAAATTTTTGGACTTGAATTTTTTCGCCTGAGGAAATGCATTACAAAATAACGGCGAGTCTTCTAATTAAATTAACGTCTAATTTAGTAATTTCCGCAGTCGTTTCAGGGTTTGCAAAAAACCTTCTTGCAGCATTTCCAGTGTTTGTATTGCCACTACCCTGCTTAACAACGTCTAGAAGTAAGCCTGTGCTTCTTCGGAAAGCTTCTTGAATGGCTTCTTTCTTATCTTTAACTTTTTTTTTATTTTCGTCACCTTTTGCTTGCCATGATTTTATGTCCATTCTGTAAGCAATGTGTAATAAACACTCCATAGACCGAATCCAAGCATGCAATGAACTAAATCCATGCTTGTATAAATCTGTATTCACGGGTTTAGCTCTCACTTCTTCCAAGTTATTCATTTCGCTTGGGCGAGCTTTGCACAAATCACACACTGCTGCCGATGTACCAGATATGATTGAATGTACCTTACCATCAATCATGGTTAGCCATAGATTGTGAGTAACAGTAGCATTGCCGCAATCAGTCGGGTTCAGTTCACGAATCTCGGTCTCAAATATTTCCATTTCAGCCTTAACATTCGCTTCCGTTTCTTTCATAAATGTAAATGAAATCGGGCGACAATATGTGGTTGACGATGGCCGATCATTCTGCCACACTATACTTCCACTAGAAGTCACTAACTTAAGCGGTACAAGACTTGCCATAAATACACTGGATAAGTCTTGTTCACTTGTTGTTGTCGTTTGATGGTAAATGCTTTGACTTGAAGCTCCATCAAAACCCCATTTACTGTGAAGCACAAGTGGTTCACCAGCATCAAAATTTGATTCAAGTGAATCGATCAGCCTCCTAACTGTGAGATCAAGGAGGGCTTGGATCCGTATCTTTGCGGAAGTTTCAGTCACAGTTATGTCTTCTTTTGCCGGGTAGCATTTAAGCTTTTCTTTAACTAACAAGTAGTAGCTTGGGTATTTTGCATGACCTTATTTTAAACTAAAGTCCCGAAGTGTGATGTAACGCCACTTGGATAACTGCAAGTAAACGTAAAGAGCAAGTTCTTTGTGAGTAGGAACTTCCCGAAGCGAAGGATTCTGCTTAGTTTCCAGGACATTTAAAACTGTTGAGACGTGTTCAGGATTTTCCAGCAAATTTTTCATTATTCTGGCCATATCATTTTTTCCGGCAGACTTAAGTATACTTTCAACAGTATGCAAAAGCTCATCCGGACGACTGCAACTAGCAACATTTTCATTAACACGTCTTCTTTTGTGTCTAGTCGATAAATCTTCAAAGCGTTTGCGAGGAGATGTATATGTTGAAGTTGATGCATCTGATTTTGATGGACTGACTACCTCTTCTGCCTCATTTTCATTTGCTTCTTCAGTGTCAACAACATTTTCTTTAAAGCAATCTGGCCAAACGATATCGGAATTTAACCACTCTCCGTTCTTGTTAATGAACCTGTCGACTGTCCTTCTTGACTGCACCCATTTGGTGTAAACCCTATGGCAAAATCGTCGACACCAGTTCTTGAGATCCGTCACATCACTTTCACTTAACTGGACGTTAGTACTCGACTTCAATGTGTTAAATAAATTGTCATAGTCACGAAGATCTTTATGATTACGAAGAGCAACGTAAAGATCTAGATAAGTAGAAAACCCACGGAAAGCCATAATGACAACACTTGATAGAAGTTATAATTACAACTGAATTACATTTGCTAAACACACTCAAATATATAGGGCAGCAAGTAGGCAACTAGCAATGAATTTGATAAGCTAATGATGACATTAGACAATCACAATGCAGAGATTAAGGGCTGTTAACATAGTAATTACAATAACTAATTAGATTAAGCAAGTACTGGTAATCTTTACTTAAGGACTCATTAACGCTTTTGTTGTATGGAAACAGAAGCGTTCATAAGTCATTAAAGTAATCGCAAATGCACCTGTTATTTGAGGAACTACTTAGGGATGACTTATTCTCAGTAATGAATATACTTAATGTACCTCCATTTCATCAGTTATACAATAAAAAGTATAGTTACTAAAAGCAAAATATCTCGGAAGGGGGTCGCTGGGGGCACCATGTGTCCTTGAAGAAAATGTGGCATAAAATGGGTAAATAGCAGTAGTGAAAACCGCAAATCGAAACAAGGAGGGAATCATGAGATACAGACATTTTTGTGACCATTTCCATAGAAAAATAACAGTTTTCATCGAATTGCTCATAAAGTACTGGTCAAATAAAAAAATTGTAGTAACATTTTTTGTAGTTCCATAATAGAGTAATGCAACTGTATATTTCATTTTTTTAAATTAAATACTTTTTCAATTTTTAATTCTATGTCCGACCTCTTGTATGGGGACGATCCACTGTGGGCCGCCGGCTTTTGCCGCGCGGCACGTACCCTCGGCTTTTGCGCCTTCATTTCCTTTGCGATCTTTTGTGCGGCAGGGCCGGGCGCGCCGCGGCTTGCCCGGCAGCGATGCCGCCGGCATAGTGTGTAGCAGCTATACGGTAGCATGACGCTATCATTCAAAGCAATACAAATATTTTGGCAAGGCGCAAATTTTATAATTCGATATTGCCACTACTTGTATCAATGATTTCAATATTATGTAAAAAAAAAAAAATCGCCAAACGTTTTCTATTATTTTTGTTCGAAGTATAAAAAAAAAATTATAATCAACATATTTTATTTTCAGAATTACAATTTCCAACTCATGTATAAATTATTTTAGTAGAGTTAAAACTAAGCATCGTCAATCAATTAGTAATAATTATCAAACATTAATTATATAGAAGAAAGATACTGAAATTCCCACTTTTACAGAAAATATTTCAAGTAAAATAATAATAGTAAATATTTGGAATAAGGCAACACCGCCACATGACAGGTGTTTACGCGCCAAACAACAATGGTTGCTTGCTAACGTTTGATAAAAGTTTTTTGACGCACGTTTTTTGTTAAAATTTACGTGTTTTCTGGTCTAAAAACCGCTGTAACTGTTTATCTAACGTTCGTTTACCTAAATTGCATTACAATATGTGGTCTCACTGTCGTAAAGTAGGCAAAAAGTTAATCGAGTAGTGAGGCTGGGTCATCGAAACGCTGAGAGTGCAGTGTCCGATTTCATGTTTTATTGTTAATTAAGGTCAGTATTTCGGTCGTAGACATGGCCGCGATGACTCCTAGACGTTCCTCGCGGCTTCCTCATACTCACACGCCAAAGATGTCAGAGAGAAAGAAGGGGTTATTTCAATGCGAGGAGATGCCTTCGCGGGAATCCTTGACGACGCATCGGAAGCTGCCGGTGGTTGATAGTGAGAGTGATAGCGAGGACTGCGACCTGGGTATCATCAGCACGTTGGACTCGAGCTCTGGAGACGAAAATGACCAGAATGTTCCCAAAACCCCAGAAAGAAGCCTTTGGCGTGAGTATTTTTACTTATCCTTCTAATTCTACTTTTAAATCCATGTTTTGCATGTAAACAACGACATACACTAATAGTTTCATGTCAGATAAACATGTAGATACATGAAGTACCTTTCCAATGGCTATAAGAGGTTGAAGAGCCTTGAATTTAACTTTATAGCTCATACAAGATAACCTTGTAGTTATTTTACCTGTTCCTGTTGTTTTGTATGCAAGCTGTAATTTCTTTAAAAAACATTTCTAGTCATGGGAATCACTGATTTTGTATAGTAAGTGCTTATGAATGACTAAACTAGCATAATTTTACTAAAAACTGTGTACATGTACCATTTAAAACACAGACTGAACACCTTGTAGAATGTATTTAGTCAATAAGACGACCCACTGACCCAAGTTTGAAAGAAACTTACATATTGCATCATAGATTTTTTTGTACAGCATGTGGACAGAAAGCAAATAAGTTTAGATACCTTTGTCCTCATCTTCAAATATAAACAAACTACTTTTTTATCACGGAATCATTTGCTGAAACATAAATGTATCTATACTACTGACCACCCGAGGAATACTCTGAAGTAAAATATAATTATCACATTAGGAAGCAGAATGGTAATCTTATTAAGTATTAAAGCATTATAGTACTCCGCAGACTCCTCATCCTGTGACCCTTTAATAAGCATTTTACAGCACACAAGGGTTAATAGCGGTAGCAAGTGTAATGGTAGTCTCATTAACTATAGCAGAATAGTATCCAGCTGACTATCCTCATACTATAGCAGTGATAGCCTTGTGGTGTGACCCCAAGCCATGCAACTCTGAATTTTCGGATTCATGTGCGTATTATACATATAATTATCACTTGCTTCAAAAACGGTCAAGGATGTCTGAGAGATATTTCTCAACGGCATGTGAAGCCAAGTCAGAGGCCCATGGGTGGCTTTAAAACTCTAACACCTGGTTAGTCTCTAACCACAAGAAAAGAAGATCCTTAGACTAAATAAATGTATTTTCTTTCTTATCTTTCTTTCTTTATACTGTGATTGTTTATCAGCCTTTCACAGCACAAGGGAAGAGAAAGAATGGCCTGTCCTTAGCCAGAAACTTGCCAGCTCATGTATAATATTAAACCTCTTACAGTAGCAACCAGAATGGTAATCTTACAGGCGGACCAGATACTATCAGTAATACTGATATTACATTCAAGTGATGGTATTACTACTAATGGTTTCGTGCTTGGTATGATGATGTGATCTAGTTTTACGTCAATGTAGGAAGGAATTACTGTAATATTGATGTCATTATTACTAACAGTATTTGAGGGGCAATTTCTGTAATTTTTAAGAATGTTCGCATTCTAATATCATTAATTGCAATCTGTCTAAAATAAATCAATTTACCAACATTTTTGACAAGTTTGATAGATTGCGACTTGAATGTGAATGTTTTTTAAGTATGATAATTGGGCCTCTGGTCTACTATAAAGTATTGTAGCGTAGTAGTACCCTGCCTGCTGACCATCCCCTCATGCATTCTCCTATATATTAGATTTTTCCTGAATATTATTAATTAAACCTTCTAAGCATCTAATAACTTCCCTCCATTATTACCTCTTATCTCAGGGCAATACTGATATGCTATCACAACGGATGTGCCCTCTAAATAAACTAGACCAAGAACTAATTTTGAACACTATCTACTCTACTGATTAGCTTATAATAGTGTCAGACTGATAAGGCATTGATCTCTATAAGTTTATCATTTTCTAAAAGTTAGGTGTATATCTCTTCATTTTAAAATAAAGCTAACTGTATAATTACTTCAACAACTTAGAATACAATACTCTTTAATAAGGTACACCATACAAATTACAAATGTTCAAATTTTACATAGGGTGACACAAGGGGCAGTCTCATTTCTAAAAGCAATCTTTTAAAGACAACCTTTGTATGAATTTCATTGGGATTTTGTGTTTGTATCAGGATAAGCTTGATTGAGACTGTAGAGGAAGAAATTGTTCAGTTTAGCACTATGAAAGTTTACAATAAAACTAAAAAACATTAACACGCTGATGTTCAAAAGTAATGCACCACTTAAGTATTAACATAGTTAAATTGTAAATATTACTCTGGGTATAATAATTGTGTGTATACATAGTGTAGTTTTCCAAAACAATAATGACTTGTCAAGTGTTCATTTTCCAGAATGCTGATTTGGTAACTTATATATACAAGCTATATAATTACAACCTTTCTAATTTTGTATCATTGTATAGACTGTAATATACATTTTGCCTGCTTTCAAAATTATTAATAAGGGCTAAAAGTTTTTTAAAAGTCATGAGAGGTAAACTCATATTATTACGACTTCATAAGCATTCTAAAATACCCCTAGCTATTTAAGCCAACATTCGTCAGAAGCACCCAAGTCTTAGATTAAATATTCATTATTGTTTCATATTTATTCAATTACTGACAATCATGTTGTTTACTGGAACAATTTGAAAATGCAAGTAAATAAATCAATATATTAAATCAAAACAATACATAACTTCAGCACAGATTAGAGCTTCGTGCAGACTGACGCGACGAGCGACGCGACTCTTAACAAAACAATTTCAAAGAAACCTTCACGGTAGAACAATTACAGGTGTCGCGTCGCGCCAATCTGCATGAAGCTTAATACAGATGGTTCACTCCGCATTTTAGGTATGAAGCTACAAGTAGGTACGCTGCGGGCTCGACTTGACGAATTAAGTGAGAGTAACGTAGTCAGAAGTTATAAGATTACCCGATAGAGAGAGAGGCAACTTCTAGGTGAATATAACTGTAGGTAATTAGCGCTTTGCGACCTGAATTGCACTTTATTGTGTTATAACAAGAGTCGCTTTTTTATTTAAATGATTTTGCGGAGTTAATTATCTGTATCCATCTGTGACATCAATATAAGTTATAAGTTAGTTAGCAAAAACAACTACAAAAGTTTCCAATTTTACAGCATTCATAATATTAATGTTACTACTGTATCACATGTTATATTACCACAAACAAGCATTGTGTGTTAATTTCAGCATATTAATCATTATACTAACTACATCATTAGCATAAGATTTAATTTATACAATTCAACAATAATAAAAAATGATTATTTCACAGACGATACCAGAAGTCAAACCCGGAAACTTCTAAAAGAATGCAACGATTTGAAGAACTTCATCAAGTCTCCGTTTACGTTGAAGAAGTATCAGACAAGATATTGTCCAGAATCAAAATGTTCTGGTTCAGTGTCTACGCCAGCCACTCCGCACCTCAACAACCATCCTGGGACTCCATCATCCACTCACTCCTGTACAAGTGTTCACACTACTTCGTCTACCTCAAGCCGTGCCCGCAAAAGTCTGGCCAGTCTCATCGCAGACACGGAAAGCTGCAGCAGCTCCTTAAAAGACCTGAACTTTGACACTGATTCTGGTACGGACTCCAAAGAGAATACCCCAACCAAATACTTGAGACGGTCAAGTAGGAGGCATAAGTTGACTCCTAAATTCCACAGTTTCAAAGGAGTGTTATTAGAACAGAAGAAAAATGTTTCTCCAAGCAAAAATGCTATAGTTTGCTTGACGAAGATGGATATGAGTAGTATTATATCTCCTACACAAATGCTTAAGACTCCTCATACAACAGACGCGGGTGCTTCGCCCCCTAAGTTGGGACACAACCGTCGTTCTATCGTCGAAATTGGCGAAAGTCCAGAATCTAACTGTGACAGTGAGAAAAGCCACAAGAGACTTCGAAACGACAGCTTGACTGATCACGGTCCAAGCACTAAGTACCCGAGATTGGAAAATGCTCCCAAAGCTCGCCTTTCATTATTCAATAGTGACAGACTGATGGAAATACTTTCTGCTAAATCCTTCTATGGTAAATCCAACCCTGACTTGAACACAAGCGTTACAGCCAAGATTTCCAATGCTATTGAAGCTACAACTACCAACAGACGTATGAGACATTCCCATTCGCACAGACGCAAGCGAAAGCCTGGTCAGATTAATCTAGGAGTGAGGCATAGGATTAGAAAGCCTAAGTATCTTAAGAATAAGGCTGTTATTGCTGTGAAGCAAAATCATTCGTCAGCTAATAGTTCTGTTTTGAATACCACGGTCGTGTCTACTGTTACCATGACTGACGCATCTATGCTAAGTCAGAACTCTTCACAGGAACTTGGGAATGGTAAGTGATTGTATGATTACCTTCGTCCGCTTACATTACGGCCCGTGACCCACCGCGTCGCGTCGTATCGCCTGCCCGCATTATTGCTTCGTGTTCACTTAGCAGTCTTTCTGATTTTTTATCTTGTTGCTCGGCTCCTAAGGGCCGTAGCGTGATGTTAAATTGCCTATAACTTTCCTCATTAATTGGTTTTACAAATGCAAAAATAATGTTGCAAATCCGACTGGTAGTTCCGGAGATTACTCCCTACATACAAACTTACAAACAAATTTTACCTCTTTAAAAGCGATTATAATTTCGGAGTTTTGATTATCAAAGCTCTGGCCATGGCCACACTCATGCTTGAGTAAGAAGTCACGCGTCTGTTAGCAGCAGTTGGACCACCATACAAGTTAGTTGGCACAAGTGGTGCGAGTTAATTTTATTCCGCTCCCCGCGCAGGATTCACCTCAGTTTGGCTAGAACTTTAATAAAATCAAATCTAACTAATGTTTTAGACTTGTATCACAAGCGTAGTGACGCTTTAGCATTTACTGGATCCTCAGTCTAGACAAAATGTTATTAGCCAATAGGAATTTTTCAGTAGCAGACTGCATCTGAATTTGTGCTTGGAATAATCCAAGCACAAATTCAGATGCAGCCTTGCCATAAGGCAATAACCCGCCATCACCCCCATGGCGTTTTGGGGGACTGTCTTATGTAATTTTGACGTTCGAAAAGTGCTGATTCTCAGCCTAGTTTGCATAAATGACTTTTGAATTTTTAACATAGCTTATATTTTATAATTATATATAACATACTAGCTGCAACCCGCGGTTTCACCGACATTAGTCTTAATCCCTTGGGAATATCGGGATAAAAAGTATCCTATGTCCCAATCCAGGTCAGGGTCTACCCATGTGCAAAATTTCATCCAAATCCGTTCAGCCTTTTTAGCGTGAAATCGTAGTAAACAAACTCACTTTCGCAGTTATAATATTGGTTAGGATTAAGGCTTGTGCAGACCAGCGCGACTTGTCGCGCGACGCGACTCAAACCATGCAATTTCTAAGAAAACTGTACAGTATAACAATAACCGGCGTCGCGTCGCGCGACAAGTCGCGCCTGTCTGCACACGCCTTTAGGATAACTTGCCTGCGTGTAGTGGACGCAAGCACTACTGCTGAGCGTGAACGTAAACAAGGCGTAATGTCATGTTGTCACTTTGTCCAAGCTTCATCTTAATTCAAAAGTCATTTATTCAAACTAGGCTGAGAATCAGCACTTTTCGAACGTCAAAATTACATAAGACAGTCCCTCAAAAACCCCACCCTTCACGTATGTCTATGCTATGACGCAGATTTCTTGTAATGCACTTAGTTAGTTTTATTATTTACCAACTAACAATGTAGATAATTAATTATGCAGCACAAACGAAACATGCTTACGTAAGTAATTTTAAAATTAATTTTACTCAGGTCCCCGAAAAAACAAAACACGTGACTGTACCATAGATGTATTATTTAGTCTATGGACTGTACAATGACATTCACACACTCGATACATAACAATAACATTACGCCTGTATTCCTTGACGAGGTCAGCAGAGGTGTCCATTTAGTTCACCCACATTTAGCCAAGGGCGAGCCTATTGCCATCAACCGGGCACAAATTCAGACTCCGGGCTGCTACTGAGAAATTCCAGATAGAAATACCCAATGACACTTTGTCCGAGCTGGGGCAGAGGCTCGTGACGTAATAATTACAGCCGTGCGTCGACTGATGGTTAAGCTATGCTTACCGAGTTCGGTCCTAAGATGGGTGTCCATCCATTACATATCGAGACCGCTCCGTACCTCGGAAAAAACGTTAAGCCGCCCCGGCTGTCATTTTGTAGATCTTTGACAGTCGTTATGGGTAGTCGGAAGCCCGTAAGTCTGACAACCATTCTTGCCAAGGGGTATCGTATTACCCAGTAACTAGACTGTGGAGGTCAGTTACACAATCACACCGGCCCCAACATGGTTCCGAAAAGACCACGCAGACGATGATTTCAACAAAGGCAGACTTTCTACAAATAATTACTAATTACCAATTAATTTTTATGCCAGCTGTTGCCCGCGATTTCGTGTGTGTGTATTAGTATCTTCTATTTTATAATTTTTAATTAAATGTAGCATATGTTCTTCACTAGGTCCCAGGCTATGTACCTATGTCTATTAACATAATCTACTCATTACAATGTTTTTTTTAATGAATTGTATTGCAAAATGTTATCTAGTGACCTCGACAATTGAACATATTATTCTTGCTCGCTTGAGCATCCGACAGCATGTTCATCATCATCTGCTTGCGGTAGCGTCGGGGGTCGCGTTGCCTCCTTCCCTCAAGTATGGCGAGGGGGTAATGGCTGTTAATGCCTTGATTTATCAAATTTCAT
Organism: Agrochola lota; assembly: GCA_947364205.1. Classification (NCBI taxonomy): domain Eukaryota; kingdom Metazoa; phylum Arthropoda; class Insecta; order Lepidoptera; family Noctuidae; genus Agrochola; species Agrochola lota. Next base: position 10,979,657 of record OX376239.1, on the reverse strand, counting down.
AACGATCGCATTAGATCAGTGGTTTATGCGTGGCAGTAATAGACAGACAGAGTAACTTTCGCATTTATAATATTAGTAAGGACAAAAGAATTTTGTACAAAATGAATTAAAAAAGAAATCATACTGAAAATAAAGTTAGTTAAATAAAAAAAATAATAAGAAGATTATCCATTTTCAAAGCTAGAATTCTACAAAAACTGTACAGCATTAACTATTTTTAGGGTTCCGTTACTCAATAGGAATATCGAAACCCTTATAGGATTACTTCGTTGCCCGTCTGTCAGTCTGTTAAAATTAATATCAAATACGTAGGTACTATGTCCCTTGGAGCTCTAAAAAAATCAAGTTGCTTAGTCAACACAATAATAAAATGCGACCTTATAAGCGAAATATTTAAATAGTCGCAAGAAAATCTAAACCCATACGTATGGCCATTTATGCGACATTATTTTGATACACTCAAATAAATCAAAACCTATAGGGTACTTCCCGTTGACCTAGATTCATGTTTGGCACGAAGCAAGGTCTTACAGTATAAGTAAAGGAAAAAATTCAAAAATCATTAATTTGTGTGACTACGAACTTACATTTGCAGTTGGAGAATTTACCGTGACGTATATCGATGTATGGAGAACATTTTTTCAACTACAATGTTAAGTTTGTTCTTGGGATAAATTCATCCCAACTACGGAACCCTTCATTGTGCGTGGTCCGACACACACTTAGCCGGTTTTCTAGAATGTGCTGGTCATGTTAAATCTAAAAATATGCAGTCTTCAAGCACTTTTTATCGAATTATTGATTGATTGATCATTAGTGATTATTAGAGTATAATATAATTTTTTCTTTAAACTTATATCCTGATTTTTTACATACCTATTCATAAATAATGTATTTTGCACTTTTGGTAACTTATCATCGCAAATTGCAGTGAGCAGCGTCAAATATTTTATACCAAAAAGGTTTTTTATGGCTAAAATATAGTCGGTATGGTCTAAAGCAGGACTACTGAGCGTGAGGTCCTTGCGTTCGATTCTCAGGTTGAGCAGGTATCTGTCTGGGTTAAGGATTTATGCTGTTAATGACATAAACTGCGAAATGTTAGTGTACTATACATTTATGCCCAAACCTTCAGCAACTATCCAGGCGTTATGTTATCGTATGTAACATAAATATTTTTCACAGACAAAGCCGATCCCTTCGACAAAGAAAAACAAACAATTGAAGCGTTACTCAGCCAATGGGAAGAAGAAGAAATTCCCGAATCAGAACTATCTCTCTCAAAACCACTGCAAGAACTACCATGCTTCAACAGCACCGTTATAGAAGAAACCAATCAAATATTCCAGCCAGTGACCGCTGTGCAAGTTAACATGGCAACACTGCCACAGGATTCTGAAGCCATTATAGTAGAGCTGGGTTGCCAGAAGCTCGAAATGACGGTGCCAGATAATGTGGCAAGTAAACCACCAACTGTGACTACTCTACGACCAACGGTATCATCACCTTTGACGATGTTGCCAGCAGAAGTGGCGGCGTCACCACAGCCTCTGACAACATTGCCACCGCCGGTAGCGAACGACGTGGTCATGGCGGACATTGATGGGCATGTAGAAAATCATGGCGATTTGCCGAAGAGTGGACAGTTTCTGCCTGTTGAAGGCGGATATATACTTGTTGAAGAGAATGCGGCTCCAGGTAAATTATTTACTAACTAACTTTTGCAGGCAATTTCACTAGTTACATCAGTGTGACTTCCATCCAAATCCGTTCAGCCGTTTCGGTGTGGTAGAGTCAAACATACGAAATGTTGCATTTTTGCAGTGGAATCTTTATTTTAGAACAATCGTCTTACAATCAACATCTTACATATCTGCCATTGCACAAGTTCACAATTTTTTTTTTTCGTAAATGCGCGTTAAATATATTCGTGTGCATAGACCCTAAGGAAGAATATCCCCAACACATAAAAAATAATATTTTCAATATACAGGTGGTTACTAAATTGCATTCACTGGACACCAGAATAATAATAATAACGACTACCAGTCGCCTATTATTATTAGTTAGGGGTCAAGTAATATAAGCAGCTGTTACAATATTCTATTAAGTTCAAGAAACCAGTTTCTTCATATTAAGGGGTCTGGTCATACCCTGTGTGTAATGACCGTATGAAATTACCATAGTGACATCGTTAGGTATGAAAGGGAGGGAAAAGGGATATTTCTTATTGACCAACTTTATTTGTTACCCACCTGCAGCAAATATAAATAATATTATATTCTAAGAATGTCTGTCTTGTTTACTGCTTGTCAAAAAAGATTCTCCACTTTTCACACTTATCATTGCGTCATACATAAATCATTATGTTATGTTTCCAGCACAAGAAGAACTGCCCGACCTAGACGAGATCGAGCGCGAACTAAAAATGTTAGACGAACAAATCTTAAAGATGGCGGAATCCAACAACATAAACGCCGAAGCCGTGCTCGCTTCTACGGAGACTATGCCTTCGGATGCTAATGGTAAGTAGAAAATAATTACCCTATTAAATAACTATTTTATGAAAGCATGACACTCGTCGGCGGCAAACGTAGACGCGTCGACGTGACGGGTATCAATGTCTAAACTTCAATCAATCTGCCCAGCCTTTCCCAATTATGTTGGGGTCCGCTTCCAGTCTAACCGGATACAGCTGAATACGAGTATTTTACATGGAGCGACTGCCTATCTGACCTCCACAATCCAGCCGCAGCCAGCAGTCAATATCTACAATATAAAACAAAACAAAAAAGCCATTTTTACGTATTGATATCCATCACGTCGGCGCTCGGAGTTCCGCTAGCTAATTTAATTTGACCCTACAAAAAATTGGTAGCCTTGTTGATCCAGCAATCGAAGGCGCATCTGCACAGTTTGGCATCCTAGGTTTGATCTCCTGGTCAAAATTCAAAATATTTTATTTCACATAAACCTACATGGGCACTTATGAAACGTCAGAAGCTAGATGCTCGCTCCACGGTTACTCTTTTAAAAATAATTGGCTTTCCAATATTTTCAAATAACAGTATTAATAGGTATGGGAGGAGTGTCCTCCCATTATATCCTCCTATTAATACTGTTACGGTGTCTTTGGTTTTGAACTTTCGTTTTTGCCACCGACTTCCGAAATTAAAGTTAGTGTTTTGCTGTAGTGTTTTTTTTTTTTAAGTCAGTTGTTTTTTTTTTCAATACATACATGATGTTATCTTCATGCAAATTATATTGCCACAAAAAAGATTTGACACTTTATCACATCATAATATTTCTAAACAACTTCAAACACAATAAGTATTATTTCAAAAAGAATATGATATGAATCGTGTCAGTAGCTCAAATTATCTCCTACTTTAGAAGATCATTGTGTCCATGTAATATTTCCGACCTTGCATGAAACAATGGTACATTAATGTGAACATTTTCACAAAAGATTTAAATAATATTTTTATTTTGTAACTTGATTTTTAGCTTAATTAGATCTTGGTAAAGTTGAAGTCATAATATACAGGAATAGTACGGTAAAAACACATTTGTGTGTCGTAATGAAGCTCAATTTAGCTGTGTAGCTTCCAATCGAAAACATGTTTAATATTATTAAGTATTTCCCCTTTTGAGAACAATATCAACATCGCTCTAAAGATCTAGGCAGAGGTGTGCAGTACCTACACGCACATTTCACCATTTATAAGGCCGGATTTCGCGTTCGGTTTTTTTTATGAAATTGACATAGTCCCATGCAGTAGGAGGTGAACCTATTACCTTTAAGGTGGACCCGCAAAATCGGTCTATTGAAAGAGTTTTTCATGAAATTATGACAATAGGGATGATGCCTGGGTAAAAAAAAATACATTCTAATTAGTGTGTCAGTCAGATAATAAAAAAAATATTAGACACGTATTTTTTGCTTTATCATATTGATAAAAAATTACTGAAATAAAACGCATTTTAAGTTGGGGAGTGGGGGTCGCTACGTCACTAGTAAGTATATAATCTACATACTCGTGACGTCATGGCACATTTTACCTCAGTATAACGCCGTAATCCTTAGATTACGTAACAAAAGAAAGAATACGTGTCCAATACTTTTTTATAACATCAAAGACGGACAAAAAAAAATTTGTGAAATCATCCCTATTGAGACCAATTCTAACATAGAGCAATATATTAAGGATTATAATGGTTATTATTCTGTAAATACAATTTTTTTTATAGTCGCAAATCATATTTAGATCAAGATCCAATCGGACACTGACCTGCAAATTACAAAAAAACGTAAGAAAATTTTAATTTCGCGGGCTACCGCTGCGGATCCACCTTAACTGTTTACAAATGCAGTTAAGCGCTGCTACTGAGAAATTCCAATTGGAAAACCCAATAACCCTTGGCCCTATCTGGGAATCGAACCCAGGACATCACGCTCAGCTTTCCCGACCTTTTGATCAAAAAGACAACCTAGTAGTTAATCCAGCCTAAATGATCAATTTTCAGCCAATTTTCTTACCAAGATTTCTTACCGGTCTTACCAAAAATGGAAACCCTTTGGTAAGAGTGGTAAGACAACCCAGTTACGGTGGATTGTAGTTGTAGAGGTCAGATAGGCAGTCGCTCCGTGTAAAATACTGTTATTCAGCTATATCAGGTTAGACTGGAAGCTGCCTATCTTTTAAGGCTATTTTAATCAACAATATTGAGTTGAATTATTCATAATTGTTTAATGTTGAAAAGCTTGGTTGTGTTTTACACCTAATTAACGTAATTATATATTGTTATTTAGATGTTCCCACTACATCGTCGACTGAAAATGCAGTAAAGGATGAAAAACCTAAGATGTTTCCCATCTTTGAAAAACCTAACCCTGGTGTAGCAGTCCCTGGGATCACAAAAGGTAATTGTTATTCTATTCAATCATTATTTCTAGCTACATTATTACGACCCTAGTTGGGAAAGGGCGATGGAAGCTGATCTGTAACTAATTTCTCTTATCGTATACTTTAAGGGGTCACAGAGAAGAGTAGCAAGCGCTCCTTGATTAAGACGGGCGACGACCAGTACGTGATAGACGCTGGACAGAAGAAGTTCGGAGCCACGCAGTGTGCCGAGTGCGGTGCTATTTATCAGGTAAAAACTTCTAAAAACTTCAACTACTTTTGTATTTACAGTAATAAGCCTAATATATACAATGTGTTTTTATTGATACCCCATAACTCTAGGGTTATATTATTTAAGTAAAAAGAACACAAAATCTCCTAGAATAGGTGGTCCAAAAAGGCACAGTTTCGAAGATATAATCAATCATAATTAAATTAGGGCAAAAATTGGCACCAGTATGACGAATCTTTACTTTTGCGACGTTGCCAAACTTCGCAGTAGTGTAGTAAAGTAGTAAAGTAATTAATTTTTAATCAAACCAATCATTCATATTTAAAGCTAAGAAAATGCGACGTTGTCATATTTCACATTAGGGTGTTTTACTAATCGTGACTTTGTCGAATTATTTTGTATGAAAAATTAAAAAAAAAAATATGGTTGAAGAATAATTCATATGCCAGTTGGTTCTTTGATATGGTCTCAGTCATACCCTAGAGTTATGGGGTATAAAAAAAACACATTGTATATACAGTGTAAACTCCATGTAACGTCACTCTATTTAACGACAAACTCCCTTAAGCGTCGAAATCAATTGGCTTTGGTTGGTTTAGCTTGTCTTTCATACAATGTTTCACTCTACATAGCATTACACCCACTCTCAATAACGACAACAATTGAGTAATAAAAAGTACCTTTTAAGTTGCTAAAATTAGTAAAAACTGCGCAGCTGTGTACGATCTATTGTCGCTTTATTATCCTAGCCCGCAATAAACTCGACTGTCGGCATCATGCATACCGAACTTTCTAAGAAATTCGTTCTTTTGTTTACAATTTGGGATTGCTTGTACGTGTAGACTGTTGTTGACCATGACTCATAAGTAGGAGTCATGGATTATCTATACCTTATCATATTCTTAGTTGCTCACAAACTTTCAAACTGTAAACATGGCTAATAAAAGAAAATCACTGTGTATTGACGAAAAAGTTTTACTGATACGCGCAATAGAAACGGGAGAATAGTCGGAAATAAACTTTTTCTTTTTCTAATTCTGATGTTTCTTCTCTCCATTTAACGTCAACTCTCTATAACGCCATAAAATGCACAGTCCCTTCAGTGTCGCTATATAGAGTTTACACTGTATTTGTAATCACGTTCTCGAAAACGGCTCTAACGATTTCGAAGAAAGTTGCAATATAGGGGGTTACGGGGGCGAAAAATCGATCTAGCTAGGTCTCATATCTGGGAAAATTCGTTTTCTCCGTATTTTCACCCGAGCAGACCTCAGTCGCCCAAGGTTTAGAACAAGATGGTTACCTTAGAATAATGAGATGGCAGCATGCAATCCGTATGAACTATCATAGACTAACATTCTTTATTTTCACCAGATCAGAGCTCGGTCGCCCAGGTACTTTTTATTATTTGTTGTCATAGCGGCATTAGAAATACACAATCTGTGAAAATTTCAACTGTCTACCTATTACGGATCATGAGATACAGTCCGCTGACAGACAGACAGACGGACGGACAGCGGAGACTCAGCAATAGGGTTCCGTTTGCCACCCTTCAGGTATGGAACCCTAAAAACAAATTGCAGATATATTTTATTTTTAACACAAGTTCCTTCATTTGCAGATCGGCGATCCACAAGACGAACACGATCATTTGGTGCATCACAATTCTACAGATGTACTGAAATTCAACGTAAGTATTTAAAACTTATTTATTTGACTGTATGTAACTAAGCAAGTACACATAGATGATGCCTCAGAGGCATTCTCTGCTAATCTTTCATCCGGATTAGCTTTAAACAGGCCTTTACCTTTAATACCAGCCTGTTACTGTCCCACTGCAGGGCAAAGGCCTCTTCTCATACAGAGAAGGCACGAGCATTAGACACCACGCTTGCTCAAGACGGGTTGGCGATTTCAGACTTATATTAACTATACTCCAGGTTTCCTCACGATGTTTTCCTTCACCGATGTCAGTAATGTCTAAGATAAACTCAGAAAGTACATATGAATTGAAAAAGTCACATTGGTACTTGCCCGGATTTGAACACACAACCTCGTGCATGAGAGGCGACACCTTAACCACTGGGCCATCACGACATACCTTACCTTTACTCTTCTTTAAATTCAATATACAGGGTCAATTTAAATTAGCTAGCAAAACTTCCCAAACGTGATGGGTATAAATCTAAACACGATACAACAAAAGAAAAACTGACTTTTTAAACTCATATTATTAAGATACCACGGGGTAAAAAAACCGCAGGTAGTTCCTTGAAATATAAGTTTAGGAAACCAGTTTATTTTTAGCCAGGCCAGTTCTTGAGGAAGATTATAGGGTTGCAGACGCAGTCGCAAGCGGAAGCTAGTATATTAATAATCTTAAAAGTCAACACTACCATCTAAATGTTCAGAATTAAAAGTGAAAACCGATTCTAAATTGGTATAAAAACTATTTGCGCGTGGCCATAGAGCCTTTAGTAAACAAAAACCATTCAAGTAAAAAAAAAACACCATAATTAATGTTTCAGAGTTTTAAAGAGGAGTGCGTAGTGGACCGGTCTGAAAACTCACGCTGTATCCGCGTGCGAGGAGGCGAGACCGGCTGGAAGAAGGTGGAACAACTCCTGAGCAGGGTCGTGCACCCACACCTCGGCTACGGCAATGATCTGCCCAAGGAACTGATACATACTTATACGGTAAGTTCATCATCATTTCAGCTCAAAGACGTCCACTGCTCGACATAGGCCTCCCCCAAGCAACACCACTTCGACCGGTTCTGTGCTTCTCGCATCCAGCTGATTCCTGCAGCCTTCACAAGGTCATCGGTCCACCTTGTGGGAGGCCTTCCAAGGCTACGTCTCCCATCGGCTTAATAATATGGAGAATGCTAGTAAGACTGCATGCAGGATATAAGAAGCAGATGTCGTGACGAAACAGAAAACTTACTATGCAGCTACTAGCAGATGAAACTGAAAATGTGTTCTATTTACAATAGCGGTCGACCACTTTACACCCTTATGCCCTTAGTAATAAGGTTGAAAAGTGGTTCACCGCCAGTGTCCGCGATGGTACATCTTGTTTTTGGATCCAGATCATTAAAGTTGGTTTTCTTTAACATTTCAGGCGTACCTGTATATAGAAAAGAAGCAGATAATGGGGTGTCTGATTGTAGAACCCAAAGTTCGAGCTTACAAGCTGATCCCTGGTGACCCAGACTGCTGCAGTGTAGAAGATTATCCTGTCAAGTGAGTATCACAAATTTAATATCGCACCTGTTTTAACCGAAGGGAAGGCAGCGATGTATAGTACAACCATATAATTGAGTACAAAAAAAAATCTAAAGTTCCGGAACAGCTCCGAACGCTGTGGAAGATCTGGGCCGCGTTTCGTAGTTGACACCAAATAGTTGATGAATTTTGTAACATTCAACTAACATTGTGCGCCTTAATAGTTTATGTTCAAGTATTGGTCAGATACAACACGAGTTGAACATTCACCCTACCTAGCTGTCTACTTGGTGAGGTTACTACTTCACTTGGACCACCTACTGTACATATTACTTGAACTGCCCTGTTGGTCTCGTGGTTGCAAGCTCGACTGCTGAGCGTGGGGTCCTGCGTTTGATTCCTGGGACGGGCAGTGTTGTTGGGTTTTTCCACTAGGAATTTGTCAGTAACAGCCCAGAGTTTGGAAGTTGGCAGTGTGATATCTCCGTGGCTCGCGCGCGCGGCGCCGTGTGCTGCGCCTGGTCTCTCCGCGAGGGTCGGGTTGGACTATCAGACTGAGTGCACTTGTGTCTGCGCACACACGCCTGCACTAAGTATAATATCTCCCGCGTCGAAGGCTGATCTCCGCTGAGACTGATCGTAATGCCCAAAATTCGGTCTGGAGGACTATTACTTATTAAACTACGACACGACACGACACGGTTGGCGCAGTGGCTGAGCGATCGACTGCTGCGTAACGTGTCGCGGGTTCGATCCCCGCACGGAACAAATATTTGTATGATCTGCAAGTAGTTGTTCCGGGTCTGGGTGTTAGTGTATGTGAGTTTCTATGTTTGTAAATGCACCCACGATACAAGAAGAAATACTTAGTGTGGGGCAACGTTTAAAAAAAAAAAAAAAAAAAAAAAAACTGACAGTCTTATAAAACGATTAGTAAATGGTCCCCTGCTTCCATTATATATTCTTGGGTTGGTCATAAAAATATCTCTTTTCCACTTTCAGATGCGGCGTTTCCCGAATATGGACGCACATAAACCACCGTCGAATCGGCATCGCGGCTCGCTTGCTAGCGTGCGCGCGAGCATCCTTCCTTTACGGCGAAGCCCTACGCGTCTCAGACATCGCCTTCAGCGCTCCCACGGCCGCTGGCAAGGCTTTCGCCACCAAATACTGCGGGACACCCAATTTTTATGTGTATTTGGACTGAAGACATTTTAGTACTCCAAATATACGAACTAAGTGTGAAAAAAGGCGTTCTTCTATGATATATACACTTTAGTGCCCAATAATAAGTACTTTAGTGCCCAAAAGTGTGAAAAACGGATTTTTTCTGTGTTCAATTAGTGTTTGCGGACTCTTAAAAATGTAAATATATTAATGAAGTGTTTTTCAAAATGTTGCTCATGACGTAGGATTAATGTTTGGCGATTTGTGGCGCAAGAGCGTTATCACACTGATGGTTTGCCAGCGTGTTTCTAGTGAGGCGATCTGTGAACGTACTCTCCGCGGGTGCGAAGCGACGTATATGCCGCGTTTTCACAATATTGCACACTCGCTTGTCTCGCTCTCCTTACGAAAACGCGGCAAACACGTTGCGCAGACGAGGCGTGCTCGCTACGCACACGCAGCGAGCGCGTTGAACAATCGCCTTGCTGATAACTCGCTCGCAAATCGCTAGTGTGATAAGGCCCTAAGTTTTGCTTTTGATTCGGTTTTGTTTTGAATCTATTGCGTATCGCAGTATCGACCGCTTTAAAATTGTAGTGTTAAGGCAACGGTTTTGCCAAAAAACTACGCTATTTTGCTGCAAGTAGTCGTCCTATACAAGAACTCTGTAATAATGTGTGTAACTCAGGAATGAAATGCGAAAAAAAAATAACCTACCTCAAGGTGAAATGTGAAACTGCCGTGCATTTGTGAATTTTTTCAATTAATATTAGTGAAAAGCATCCGCTTTTTTTGCAAGGCTCAATTGCTGGCTCAAAGTTGTTGATACCCTTTCAAAACTATTTGAGTAGTTACTTACCGCCAGTACGCATTGGATGCATGCTACCTATGCTCTGATTTTAAATTTGCTAGACAAAAATTATATGTATTTAGTGTCGACATAAAAATAAACTAGTAAATAATTCAGTTACCGAGTGACTCACCTGGACCACTGAATCATTCTCTGCAGGATCTCTGCTGTTGTGTTGTCTTTGTAATATTCTTTTACCGAGCGAGCCTTACAGTCGTCGCTTAAAATGTGTAACATCTGATATCTCACCTTGGTCATAAAGGGCCTCGTCAAGGTCGGTTCTGATGGCCAACTCTAACACCGCGGGCGCTCATTGGTCAAATCAATTAGCGACCGCTTCCTGTAATACACTTTTGTTACGAAATCACTCCCACAGATTGAGAGAAAAAATGTTACACATCAAAAGGTCGATCGCAGCTGTCGTTCTGCTCTAGTAAATTAAAAATCAGACTATAGATTTTATTTTGTGTGTTTTTATGAACTTGAGTTATTTTTGAAACTGCTACAGTTGATGGAAAGTAACAATTATTATGATAGATATATCTATCTTCATAAAATTGTAATTAGGGTAACTAACAAAGCTTGCAAGAATGACACTGTATTACACATGTATTTTTATAAAACTTTTATCTTTTACAAACTGCCTTTTTGAAAAATGTTTTACTTATTGCCTGTGAAAATAATGAAGTCTAATTTAAAATTTTCGAAACATTTTACTGTTGCACCATATTATTTTTGATACTACATAATTATTTTCTTGATGGAAAAAAGAACCATGAAAAAATATTCATAGTGATTAAGATAACTTTGGGACCAATTAGATATCTGTATTTTTAACTTTATAGACAATTTTCAGTAACAGTCGAGAGTTACTGAATAGGAAAGGACTAAGCTGTTCTTATATATATATATAATACTTCTTTTATTGTGGGACTGACTTTTCTATCTAAAACATCAATTGCCGTGCTTTAGTCTCGCAAAATCTCTAAATTTTCTCAATAGGGTGGTGTGTGCTTGGGTGATGAAGGAAAAAAAAGTTTGGAAAAAATTTCAAAATTTTGTCTCACATGGTACGGAATTCACAGGGCATCTAGTTAAATATATAATGCCTCTCCTCTTATTCATAAACGTTGCTTAAAGTTAAGAGACGTTTAAACGTCAAAAATCTATGGTTAAACAGGCGCTAATCATTACTTAACTTTAAGCAGTGTTTATGAATAAGGGGGCAAGTCCTTTTCAAGATAAAGCTTAGTGTTGTTTTCACTAGTTTCGAAGACCCTAACCTCTCCGTATTTTCTCAGCTAAAAGGTAGTATAGCGATATTAAAAATGTTGAAACAAAAGTAATTTTCCTTAGGGTCGGTTTACACCGAGACGTGACGCGAAGTTACGCTGCGCGCACTTTTGAAGATTCTATATAAATACAAATATAACTTTATTTGCTACACAAAAAGATACACATTTAATTGAGATAATTCGAAAATGAATGGCGGCAGTAGGCGTGGCGTGCAAGAGCGGCGCGCGCTTTGCTTCGCGAAGCCGCGTGACGTAGCGGAGCGAGGCGTGGCGCTGCCAGCGACTTACTGATGCGCCTCGCGACGTTGCGATGCGTCTCGCGGCGCCGCGCTGCACAGCACGAAATCACAGGCCTATTTAAGCATCGTCGCGTCGCGTCGTCTCGGTGTGTACTGACCCTTGGAGGTGTAACATTGTAACAACGAGTACATACTAAAACATTAATTAGCAATATAATTTATTAAGAGTATCTCTTGATTACTTAATTCATTGATAGCAGCAGAAAAAATTTAAAATATAAGTTAGAAAATAAGGAATGTTTTAACTAAATTGAAATATTCACATTTTAATTATAAGACAGTGCCAATTTCGTTTTTTAAGTCCGTAATTTTAGTATAATGTGCCTCAAAATAGGATAAGTTATTTTAATTTTAAGTAATTTTAAACTTTTCGAAGTCTTTTCTTTTTTAGACATTTTTTCTTGATTGATTCAGTAAAAAATTTGAAAGCTTATCGAATATTTTTGAGATTCAATTTTTTGATATGACTACTGTGAATGGTGTGTCTTATTAAGACTTTTCATGCTTACGTCAAGCCATTTTTATAGTATTTTGGAGCATCTTAAGTTATCAGTATTTGTATAACAAACACAACAAACATTTAAATTGAATTAATTACAAGAAAAGATCTAAATTCCTGATAAATCCTTGGCTAGAATAGAGTTGATTTACCCATGTACCACTTTGTCATGTAGCTTCATTTTTATTGCATTTGGAAGATTATCAAAATAGTCTGATTTTCACGATTTTAGGACAAATACTTACTATGTCTTTTAATCGTAAATCATAAACCTTATCCAACACAGAACGCTTATTTTAAAATAATCCACAGTATCCTAAAACATACATACCTCAAGATAATTTTGTTAAAAAAAAACGGTATTTTACGCTTTTTAACAATTGTCGTAATATCAGGTCAGTACGCTTATTCTTAATTAAAGTTAAAATTAGTTAGAATAATAGTAATGTTAGCGCCCCGATTGGGCAGACTTTCAAAAGGACTTAATACTCTTAATTTTATGTGTAATTGTGTCATTAACTTTGCTCCGGTTTTTAAGCTTAGTGCAGATCCCTCTCTTAAAATGTTTGGTTATTTAACTTAAAAGCGTTTATTCTGGGCAACTCCGCAAATAGATGTCATATATTTCACTGTTTTCATTAATTTAGCAATATTACTGTGTGAAAATAAAAAATGTGGCTAACTAACGAACTAGAATATTTATTATGAAATGCAATAATTAATATCGTAACACCGAACGTTTAGTTTTAGATGTCCTAACATGGGTACAACATCAAATTCAATGTTATAATTGCAATTCATTATTAATATTCTAGTTTGCTGGTTAGCCATATTTCTTATTTCTATTCAGTAATATTGCTATAAGAATCAAAACAGGTAAATATTTGACAGTTATTTGCGATGTTGCCAACTTTTAGGATAAACCCTCTTAATAGACGAAACATTATTGGTGTGCAAACCTCAGACCAAATAAAAAACCAAGACAGAGCGCTGTCAACAGTAAAGTGAAGCCGGTTTCGTAAACATGTGTGCACTTTGTGTGGTGAAATTTGATTGTAGTGTCATTGTAAAAGGTTGTAAATGTGTGCGTGTTAGCGTGTATGCACAGAGCGGCGGTGTAGTTTTGGCATGCTTCACTGTATTGTTTGCAGCGCTCTGTCTTGGTTTTTTATTTGGTCTGACTTGACCTGGGCGCATTCCCCTTAAGTTTTGGTTTCCAAGGAAAGCGGCTCCGTCATGAAAATCATCGTCATTTTAACATTAAGGTGCCGATAATGCTCTTTATTTGGACAGCCGTTATTGTGTGACCTCCTCTTCTCCGGCTTCTAAGGAAACCGAAGCCTTACTATCTAGTGAGCCGCCAGTTAGCTTTACAACCAAATAACATAAAAAATGCAATATATGTAAGTAATTATTTCCTTCCTCAAAACTGTGCTAAGCTTAATCATTTTAAATTTTATACATACTTTCTCGTGTCATTGAATACTAGTCTCTCTATTAATTTATGTTACGATCTGAATATGTCAGCCTTCTTTTTAACTGTGGAAATGTTCTCACAGATTTTTTTTTTACTATAACTAGTATACGGTCGATGAATCACGACCGGTCTGAACATAGGCTCTCCGAATTTTCGCGCATGTTCTCTCACTCACACTCGCCTTATGTCATCCTTTGGTTCCTAAAAAATGTTATTGCGCAGACTTAAGCACACAGTTCAGACCGGCCATGATTCAACGGCCGTGCTGTAATGCTTTTAAAACATTTTTCTATCTTTTCCGATTTTATATAATGCTAAGGGGCAAGCCCAAAGATGTTTCGTACCTTACGTATTGCCATACACATTGTAAATAATATTTATTCATAATTTTGTTTCACTATGTCTCAGCTCTAGTTTTGACAAAATTCTCGTTACTTTTCGAAGTGCTCTTTTTAAATTACACAGAAATTGTGAATTTTGGTTTTAATAATAATAAAATTGATTTTTATTAAATTGCTGTTTTATTTAATTGAAAGTAGTATTTTTCACATATCTTATAGCATTATTGTGTTTCGTATGAAATTCGGTTACCGTTCAGATTCAGAACCCGAAAGCCTGCTTCATTGCGTAGAGGTAACTCGAACACAATAAGATTTATAATTCAATTAAACCAATTACAGGCACTTTTGAATTATTTTCAAGGGGTCGGTCAGTCAGAAAGATGCAAGCTAGTTGCCCATTTCAAAGCGTAGTATGTAGGTATCTGTGGAGAAGAACGGGCAAGAAAGAGGAATATATAAACCTGCATTAGAGTACTCCTACTGGTGTGGACATTTACAGATCTTGAAATGGTGTTACTTGACCCTTGGTGCCTAAGAAATTGTTGTTTTGCTGGCCGCTGCATCTGCAAGCTAGATCGGCTGTAGTGTGGTGAGACAGGCCTATGTCCAACAGTGGGCTGTGATACGTGTATTTCATTTTGTGTGAAATCACCACGCACAGCGGGGCGATCACGGGCGTACCCAAGACGTTTGTGACAAATCATTATAAATTATATCATGTCTAACTATTTGTCTTAAAATCTAGTACGGGTCAACCATGTGACACGATCTAAAGGTACGACATGTCTTTCTTATTGCTGACTTCATAGAGTGACATAATAAACGCGTTTTTGAAACAAAGTACGGAGGTGAGAGAGTGAGAAAGTTTGAATTTGCTAGAAAATCGTAGTCGAAAGCGACTACGATTCTCTCGCTCAAAAAAACGTATAAAAGATTGTAGGTCCCGTGTAAATTTAAAGTAAAAGAGATATTACTTAATTATGTAGTTGATCGCTATAGCTGACTGTTCACACCACCGCCGCCGACACGTACTCGTTTGTCGCAGCGACGCGAAGAGCTATCAAAGAAGAGTACTCGTTCAGCGACACTCGCCCGGCAGACAGAACACTCGCTGAGAGACTCACGCTGTAGTGATACTTATCCTTATATTTTTGTATTTACTTCTGCTCCTGCGGTGATTGCATCCAACCATGAAGGCCAGTGTTCCTCCAACTTAGCTAATACTCGTTTAGAGGGTTTACGTCAACAGTGCAACAGGTTATCGTTCTCACGACACCTCTAGCTAGACGCCAGCGGGCTGTCCGATGGGCTATTGGCGCTAACCTAGTACAACTGTTTAGCAGTCACTATTGTGGATGAATGGACGAAGATTTTATTGACAGAAAAATACGTGTGAGGGATTCATGAAGCGTTGTTAATTTTTTAATGTTTTACCTCAATTTTATAATTTCAGATTTTTTCTTTTATGTGTGTAAACCTATGTGGCTTAAATTACTGTAATTAGCTCATTAACTGTTTTAATTAAAGACTATAAAGTAATACATATTTTTTACCCGACTGCCTAAAAGAGTTGTTTTTATGCTGAATAATTTCGACTTGCAACCAAATTACAAGGATTGATGAATAATGCGTGTGTGAATATTAGTATTTACTGTATGTAATTAATTATACATATAGACGTTATGTAAAGGATGTACCGGGTGATGAAAAATAAAATACGACCATTTTAAAACAACATTTATTTTTACATACATTAAGTCGGATTCAAAATGCCTGAAACATACTGATTTTTGTACACATCAGTTATATATTATTATTAATTTCATGGACAGTAAATTATATATTTCTCTTTGCACGAATCTGTGGAGACATAAAACTTATAAGCGTTTGTTATTTAATAATCACCTCGCAGTACACACTACTATACACATAAATATTAAAAATTTCATTTTTATCTTTAGGAATTTCATTAATTAGGTATATTTTTTAAATTAAATTTGTTAAAAATATAGATTTTCAGTATATCATTAAACGTAGGTATTAAGATTAAATACACCATGATCCGCAGTCCGTGGAAACGAACACAATGTTAAGTGCTGATCTCAAATACCGATTCTAAACAAGGTGTGAGTTTGAGCTATGATATAAAATATCTATTAAAAAAATTAACTACCCAAAATTGAGAGAAAAATACGTTTTTTATTTTATTTTTGTGCTACAATGGAAAGAAATCTATGAGCACTAATTAAATGCCTTCATTCATCAGCGAGTTTTGCGAAGAGGTAAAGGTATAATTATTACCAAAAATATTTGCAGCCGATCACTGCACTTTGTGTAAACAAAACGGTACTCGACACGTCCTCGCATACATTGTGCGCAAGTACATTCACTTATCACTACTATGAAGATAATATATTAAAAAAGGAGGAATCTTTCAATACTATTTGGTTATTGGCAACGGACGTTACGATACTACTAGTGAAGGATCCGAGCACGCGAAACAAAGTCACCTACGTCGATATTGTTTGCGCCCAACACGATTACATGAAAAATATGTAAATGAAATATGCCCGGGGGCAAAGACCGAACGGAAAGCCTACATCTCCGACATAGCACGACACTGGCAGTATTTCATCTAAATATTGAAAAACATAGAAAATTATGTTCTAAGCTACCTTTTTACACGTTACAATGACTCACATGTTATTGCATTCACTTAAATCGTACAGGGGTGAGGGTAGGACAACAATATACAATGTTTACATACTTGTATTACGTTGACATTTCTTAGGGGATCACTTCCACACTGTCTTGTGTTCGACACTAACGTCTGACACTCAATCCAAGACTGATGTTACTCCACCACTATTCGCAAGTTTTAAAAACAACTTTTCCCTTTACCACCTAGTCTTTAGTTTAAAAACACCTAGTTCAAAAACTCATTTAAATGGACGAAATACCCCTAAAAATGCGCTAACGCCATATATACAATTTATGAGAAAAGATTAGCATTCGATGACCCGACTATAGAAGAACTGCACTGCATTCATATAAAAAATTGGAACTAAATTGTTTACGTATAATTTTCAAGTCTTTGAAGTTTAAACAACCGAAAACATTGTGAGCTTAAAACTGGCATTTATTATAAATTAATATGTTTAATATTAGCCAACTAAATAGCTATAGTTAACAACTGAAGCGTAACTAGAATAATAATGAAAATTGTTTTATAATTCAATGTGCTTCTCTATGAAATCGTGATTTTTCTCTAAGTCGTGTACTTTTATATCAAAAGCTTAGCCGGGCGCTGCTTTTACGGGTGCAAAAGTTTATATAACTAGATAATAAGGAAAATTTTAATACGAAACTGGCGAAATGTGGGTGTACTATAAGTATACCTCTACCTAACCCTTCGGGGAAACACGGCGTGATGATATGTTTATGTTATGAAAAATAAATTACGTATTTGAAAAAAAAGTTGTTCATCAAATTTAGTTCTACTAAACAACTTTTTTTATTTAATAAGTTGCTCGTTGAAACAAAAACAAGTCATTAGTTTTCAAACGGCAAAAAGACCCCTTTTATCTATTCACTGTTAGCATTTTTTTTTTCATACACTGCGATTCAAATATCCCTCTAGCCAGTTCCTTCAGAGATTAACGCATTCCTTTTCGATTTCAGAATCACATGTATTATTTAATAGTTTGAAATAATGTCTAACGATTTCCCTTTTATTCATATGGTACAAGGACAGGTCCACTCAAATCTATGTGGCTATTTCCTCAAAAGACCATTTCAGACACTAATCTACATGGTCCTCATATGATCTTACCAAGATTATGTCTGGATTTTAAAAGAGAAACAAACTCAGAGGTTTCGGCCTTTCTTCTCAGAGTAGTTAGATAGGAAACGCCGACCTTATCTAGTTTTTCAAATATGATTCAAGTGTAAAAATAAATCATTTATCAAGTACGTAATTCTGTTTTATCTTTGTTTCTTCCATAACTAACTAGCTATATAAACTCACACATAGCAACCGGCCTACAGTTGAAATCAGATCAAACTAAACGTGTGCATACTTAAGATCTCGAAATTACAGTATGTTCCTTTTACTGAGTGACGACTTTTACAACTTTAACAGAAGTTAATGGTTTAATAAAATGTTACAAATATAGGCAGATGTGAGTGGAAACACCAGTGACCTTATTGGTGATGTTCTTCAGAAAGGTCAGGTGCGTAGGACTCGCAACTGACGTGCGTGTATGATCAGATGTATGGATGTAAACGAATCAAAAGGAATATGTGAGGATCGTGGCAGCTGGCGTTCTGTAGAACAAAATATTATGTGGACAAATTATCCAGTAGTGTATGTCTCTATATCACCAATATTGAAAAATGTTGTTTGAATTTTAGTTGTTACTCAAATTCTTTTATAAATTCTGCAAGACTTATTTAAAGTATTAAATACTAGCTTCCGCCAGCGGCTTTGCCCGCGTATTATCTTTATAAATTATAGCCTATGTTACTCAGTGATAATATGGCATTCTAATGGTGAAATAATTTTTAAAATCAAAGAAACATTTTTTTTTTCTTTATGATATTAATTTCTATACTGGATTTACAACAATATAGTCAGATAAAAGCCAAAAAATCTTTGTAAACGTCTTACGGCGATCCGGGATAGTTTCGAATTTCGAAAAGTTTCAAACAAAAGGTTGAGGTCGAGCCTTGGCCGAAAATGTAAAGAGGGAGGGGGAGCAAGGGGGAGCTTCGGTCGAAAAGTCATAAAAGTCGCGACTCAGTCCGAACAGATCCGACTACCACGTAGCACTGCAAGACAGAAAGTACCCCAAACTTTAGCAGTCTACAATATCATATTATACCTTTTTTTTTTGTTACTTTTTGTTACTTTTGCATTCCACTTTATTTTGCGTTACGCTAGTACTTACTTACATAGCTACCAAATAGTACTTTTTTAAAATTACATATATAATAAAGAATGCCATGTTAATTTTTAATTACACAATGATTCTAGAGTGATGCCGTTGGTAGGGAGGTCGCCTTATTGCACGATTTTCCGAACGCGGGTGACATCGGTGGAAAACCCCTTTTTTTAGTAACCAGGTATTTGAAATTTCTGTGTCTTTGGAGAAAAATGCCTATAATATTAAGTTCAGGACGTTATATAACCTAGATTATAGATTTATATGAACTCCAATGCAGCCGCGCTCGCCCGACATAATAAAAGTCGTTTCATAATTGACAGGCAGTCAAAACCTGTGGAAACCCCCATACAACATTATGAATTAACATATACTTTCATTTAATATTTTAAATGTACGTTATATTCTCTTCTACTTACATTTAAAGTGAAACTTATATAACACAAAAAAGAAAAAAAAAATACAATTTCAATATAGTTATATTTAAAAAAAAATAACGATAGTGTTACGATTAGAAAGCAAAAAATAGCTAATTTTTGTTACTTTACATACGATACGAAGGAAGGAATTATTCAGTTTTTTTAGTATGGTAACATAGGATATGGTGTTTCCGCTGGCAACACTACATTATGGCACATAACACAAACTCCAGCTTAACTTTCTTATATTAAGGACCATTTTCTAACAAATTATATATCAACAATTTTATTATTTTGCCGCTTAAGGTATTTTAGGATATTTCACATTACAACCATGAAAGAAATTGCTTTAAAAGGTAACCAATGACTGAACTAGAAGCCACTTTAAAACGAATAGTGAAAACTTGGTTAATATGTTACAATCAACAGTTGGGCGACAGTGGCGCAACAATCCATCGCAACTACTATGAAAATCGCGTTGATATTTTACAATGTTTCAGTGGAATGAATGCAGTACGATAGTTGCCGACAAACTTTAACCATTAAAGCGTACCACTTTAAGTTGCCCAACTGTTGGCCAACAAATACCTTAAATGGTAAATAAAATTTCACTAAATCAAAAATATATTAAGATTCATAAGTCATAACGATAGAATAGACCATTTTGTATTTAAAAAATATTTCTTAAAATAGCACAATGTTGTAAGTACATAAACCAATTTTAATTTTTTTTATATAAATCATAATGATATTTAGTAAATTAATGTTAGGATAGATTAGTAATCTTTGTACTTAAAGGCTAAAATTGTGTCCAACTTAAAACGAAAAAAAAAAACATAGTATGTAATAATCTTTGAAAATATTTTTTTTAACTCAAATACTGCTATAATGCTATTCAGCCGGCCGTATTAAATACGTCGGATCTTTGGACCTTACGTTCTTAAAAGCTCAACATTACAAAAAAATATTAAAAACTAAGTTAAAATCTACGAAAGCACTTATATTTGTTACATTTTAGTCAAAAATTGTGCTATGAACGAGTTAGACAAAACGAAATTAAAATTATAAAACCTACAATATTGGAAGACGTACATTTGATAATAAACAATTAAAAATAAAACGACTTTAAACTATTTTGTATAAACTAAATAAAGGGCCACTCGTGTGTTAGATTCGACGATTTTTTTATTGTGATTCAATTGTACATTTTAGAAAGAAATTCCACGTTATACTCCTCACACTTGGCGAATGAGATCCAGACCGAAAAAGAAACATTTTGACCTTTATGACACTTTTGTTACGTAACAGAGGTCAAAATGTTACCACGTTTTAGCTAGTTTTCATTCGGCAAGAGTGCAACAGCGACAGGAACTTTCGTCCCACGACACCAGTCTTTTTATGAATATGCCATGGATTTAGCTTCCATAACTCAATAGGTTTCTAACCTCATTTTCTTAATAAAAAAAATCATTTCAGTTATAAAATACACGCATTCAACTTTGAAAGTACAAAAGATACTATAGTAAGTAGGTATATTCCTTCATAAGTTATTTTGACTAAGAAACTAACACATCAGTGACCACCCCAAAAAAAACTCCAAAGGAAATAAAATTAAATTAAAAACTTCTGTAATCAAAAATATACAGATATTTAAATATTCTTCATTAATTTGATCTAGAAAAAAACATGGCCATACGTTCATTGAATAATTTCACTACAAAATTATTATTTTTATTCTGGTTTATTTTTTAAATAAATAAAATAAAAATTTGGCCTAAATTGAGCAGATAATGATTTCGCTCGGTAATATTTGGTTAAGGTAAGTGGACTACACGTTTTAAAACGGAATTAAAAATGTAAAGCAAAATGTCATAGACAACAGAAATAAGTTTTGTTAACATTTTATTATTTATTTCCACTTAAAAACTCTGTTTTATTTTTGGCCAAAAATATGTTCCAATGCAACAGAAAAATAGCTGTGCAGGATGAACGGCTTTAACACTACACAATACGGCCCATTTTACTGTGCATAGTCCACACCTTGTCCAGCTAAGCTTTAATCCTAAAAAGCTTGTGTACTCGAAAGTGAAGTGAATACTATGGAACTAGCCTCAAGGCGTTGCTAAACATCGATGATCCTTAATATAAAACCGTTCAGATCAGCTGCGGAGCGGCGCGAACGACGACGGTAACGTGTGTGGAGTCTTTAACAGTAAAAAATGTGTTAGGTAACGTTTTTAGTGTGTGCTAACATCATTTTTTTTGACGATGAAGTATAAATTAATCTTTTTTCTGTAAAATATATAGCAACATTTCTTAGAAAATTTTCTTGATTTTTCTCAGAAAAAATCGTATAGCGGGTTCCCGTTTTATGATATTTATCGTGTCGGTATCGTACCGTCCCCGTATCGCCACCGCCGCCCACCCGGGTCGCTCGCACCTTCACACGAACCAGTCTAATATCTAGATAGACCAAAATCTAGACTTTCATACTAACTTCAAATCGACTAAAAATACACCCAAAGTACCTTTTTCACATCACTAAATAGTCTGTTTGGCGATTTTACGCAATATTACAAATAACGCTCATGGGAAGTTAGTCGATTCACCGTTCCCAAATAATTTTAGTCGATTAAAACATTTAATAAAATGTTCTCGACTACATTCTGTCCTAAGCCAGCACTTACTGTGAATATCGCAATGATTTTAATGTATAAGTTACAGTTAAAAATAAACGTTTTTAAAATCAACAACTATCAATTTATAATAGAATCTTGAAGCAAATAATTATAATAATAAGAATTAAGAACAACTTATAAGTACCATTTTTGTGTACACTGAATTAAATATACATAAATAGACCGATCGATTAATCGATTCATTATAAACATAACTGGCGAATATTCGAAAACTCCGCGCTTGTAATCGAGCAGTCGAATTTAGTCGAATCGCGTCATAACCCAATAGACCCGACGTCACAGCACTACGTGTTCGAATTTGGAACGTAGTGATGTGCGTGCGTTCACAAAATCGACTATGGTGACAACTTACTAAAGATGAACTAAATGATGTACTTTATAATAATGCCACTAGATCCATTGTACTTTAGTGATTTATTGTCACACTATAATGTAACAAGGAAAAAGACTTTTAGAATAGAATTAGATACTTCATTGCATATGGCTTCTCACAAGTAATTATGGAAACAAATGGCATTATTCTACAGACTTACAGACAAGTCATGAAGAAATTCACAATAATGTTGTATTTTTTATACATATTTAGTAAATTCTCACATAAAATCGACTAAAGTTGCCAGCTTTTTGGGAACTCTGACGTTCGGAAACACCATGGGAGCATCGCTAGCCGCGATATATCGATAAACGCTTCGTAATCGATTCATAATTGCCTAGAATATAATCGCCATTGAAACTAATGTTACATTTCCAGCTATTTTTGTTTCAAAATTACTGTATTTCGAGGAATAAGTTGCTAAAACCCTTTTACTCGAAAACATTCAAGATCTTGAAGTCAATTCGAGATTTTAAAGTTAAAAAATGTAACCAGTACCTGATTTATTTTGTAATATAAGTTAATTCCGTTTCACATCCGCGATTATTTCTAAGAACTATACATCGATCATGGAAACACTTCGTCAGTCACGATATAATGATGGAATCGTCACGAAGCGCTATCGTTACGGCGGTAAGTAACGAGGGGACTCACGGCTTTACGTTGTATGTATTGCTGATCGGGACATTTGCGTTGCAGGCCTACCGAGCCATCGCACGAACTTTATCTGTAACAGAAAACCCCATTTTAACTATCATGTACGCAGCATTTTTACGTGCTCCGTTGATCTAGTGGTCGCAAACGCTACTGCTCACCTTGAGGTAATGGGCTGGTGGCAATAGGCTCGTCCCTTATTACATGGGACTTAAACATAAATGACGAAATGTGGGTGTACATAGTAAGGCACATCTCTGCATAGGCGTAGCCAGGGGGGGCAGGGGAGGGCAGCTGCCGCCCCTGGAAAATTTACTTTACAATTACAATATGTATGTCGCCGCGAAGGCGACCTGTAAAGATTGTAACATAATCCTATGCGTAGCCATAAAGTGCTATGCTGTCACAAGCATTAATCAAGGTATCAGTTCCTTTGAGATCAGACGCCATCTATTGCAAAACTTGTGAACTCAGTCCTGTGGTAGCCGATATCACTGATAGTGAAATTATTAAACTAATTTCGATGTTAGAGCCAAAACTATAGTTGGAATTAAAAGGGAACATTTAATTAATGATTTTTGGGTTTTTAGTCATATTGACAAGTGGTCATTTGATAGTAAATTTGTTAATGGCAAAGCGTTACCCGATGTCACGAAGATGGCGCCGATTTGCGAATATTGTGATCAATAACTGAATGTAATAATTTAATACGAGAACTAAATAAGTTTCAATAATAGAAAACCAACTATCAAGTAATAAGATTATTTTACACTGCAATTTACTAATGAATACCTGTTGTTTGATTGAATTCCTTGAATCACAGGAAGTGTTGTCAAAAGCAGTAATAATGAAGGTTCTAATTTAACTTTAATTCTGAATTACCTTTGTATTTGTGAATATTAGCATTGTTTAATAATAAAATAATTAACTGATAAGCATTATAGCATTATTTATAAGTTTTATTGAACTAAATAAGTAATAAGATTTTGTATTGGAATATGCGATATATCCGCTGACTTAGAAAAAGGGCACAGACAGAACAATGGCGTGTGTTCAACCTCTGTAACATAATGATTTGATTTTAAAAGACTGGCTAAGGAGTTTCTTGCCCGTTCTTCTGCAGTACCTACATCGTCTCGGAATGAGCGACTAGCTTCACCAACTAACTTAAACTCAATGACTCAACTAACTTAAATTAAGTGACAAAGTGATGACTCAAAAGTGTAAACATTATAACTGGAATAAATGCTTTGAGTTTGAGTTAAGAATTGTGTGTGATTGAAAACCAACTACCTATATCTACTATCAACGAAGAATTACACCGGAGACTACTCAGACACGCCACAGAGTAGATACCCCGTCGTGTCATGTATAATATGTATTCATTTTTAGAAAAAATCGCGCTGCGCGGCCTTTGTATCTTTTATTAGCAATGCCTTATTCTACGACTACTATTAAATGGTCATTTAGAACCTACATTCACAGACGCGTTAAAAACTGGCTGAGATCACCAATGATCGAAGCCAGGTTAAATGGGCTTGGCTCCGTCAGTCTTTGGTCTGTGTCAGGTTGTATCTTGATCAAAATATAATTCGCGACCATAACAAGTATATATTTATTTATGTATTTACAGAATAGTTATCATTAGAATCATTAATACATCTCTCTTAGTTAAGTTTTTCCATTTAATAACTTTTTCATGAAAAAAAATTTAGAACTTTCACCATAAGAAATTTATGATTTGCTCCCCCTGGGCCAAAAGCTGGGAACGACCATGAATCTCTGCCTAACCCTTAGGAGAATTACAGGCGTGATGTTGTTTTTTTTTTACAATTTTTACTAGGACACTGAACAAGACACAATATAAGTTTTATTGTTATAAGGTCATTTAGGGTCCTCAAAGAGTCAAAATACCACTAAATTCAAGGTAGCCTTACCGCTTTTCAATTAAAAAATTTAAAGCCTGTCATTTTGGGGTCTGATTTAGACCTAATTTTCGGCATCAGTACCTACAAAAACCATGCAAGCAAAACAATGAATTCGAATATTTTGGAATGCGCCATATTGGTGATCTATTTATACAGGCGAGCAGCGCTTCATTCAACAATAGGGATGATGACTAAAATTTTTTTTTTGTCCTTAATGAAGATTATAAAAAAATACACACGTATTTTTTATTTTTTTACGTAATCAAAAGATTACGGCAATACATTGAGTAGCCAATACGTTAAAATGTGGCATGACGTCACTCCCCGGTAGATTTTATACTGACTTGTGACGTAGTGTGCCCTCACTCCCCAACTTTAATGAGTTTTATCTAAAACATTTTTTATGAATATGATAAAGCAAAAAATAAATGTCTAATATTTTTTTATTATCTGACTGACAGACTAAATAATTTCTTTTTCCCCAGTCAACATTACAATTCGTTGTAAAAAAACCATGTACTACAAAACATTTATTTGGATTAATAAATGATTTTGTAGTTACAACTACCTGTGTGTTAACAAAGTGAGGAGACGTTACCTATTCGCTCTAGCGTCGGTTAGAGTAGCTCGTACTGCCGGAGGTGCATGCGTTGTATGATGTCGCGACAGTCGTTGAACACGCGCTTGATGTTCTCGGTGTCGACGGCGCACGTGAAGTGTGGGTAGCAGTAGTGCTTGCCGTCGCCGCTTGCTGTACTTATGCGCTGGAATCAAAAGGAAATATTAATTAGATTTTTGGAAAAATATATTGGTTTCCTTGCACGATCTATTTTTTTTTTTTCTTTCTCTAAAAAGGTCATTCGGACTATAATTCGCACATTAAAAATAATAACCACATTATCAAGTGATACGCTTACTAACGAACAGCATTAAATTTTTATTTTCTTCTATAAGGTCATTATGGTGTTCTTAATTATTTGTAAAAATTTATACAAGTTATATTGTTGCGACCCACCTAGCAAATAATAATGTACACGCGCACATACCGATCTCCAAATAAAAGTATGCGCTTGGGAAATCATCGTCTTACTTCGGAAGTACGAACGCGCAATGTTGAGATCTAATGAAGAGGTGTTGCAACCATGGAAGTACTGCCCTTTTTTGTATAACCAATCAATCTGCCTAGCCTTTTCCCAACTATGTTGGGGTCGGCTTCCAGTCTAACCGGATGCAGCTAAATACCAGTATTTTACATGGAGCGACTGCCTATCTGACCTCCACAACCCAGTAACTGGGTAATACGATACCCCTTGGTAAGACTGGTGCCAGACTTTCGGGCTCCTGACGACTCGTAACGACTGTCAAAGATCCACGAATGACAGCCGGGACCAACGGCTTAACGTGCTTTCCGAGGCACGGAGGATTCTCGGTATGTAAAGATGGTCACCCATCCACTGACCAACCCCGGCAAGCGTAGCTTAACCTGATGGATCGACTGTTGTTACTTAGCCACGAGCTCCTCTCCTTTTTTGTATAACCAAGATTACAAAATTATATATAAGCAATCTATGTAATTCCTCTACTTTTTGAAACTTTTATGACGATCTGCGACCGGAGTAGGTAATCTGACAGAGAAAACTTCGTGGTAAGTGCACTACTACGGAGAGCGACCGGAGAAAAGTTAGCTTTGCCTTCGTACTACTCTGTACCGTGTACTCCATGGCGCGATGTACCATCGAAGAAGTTCATATCTATGCACCGTAAGGACTATTTCTGCTTGCAGTGCTCGGCCGCCATAAAACCGGGGCGGTAACAGATGTGGTCATCGCGTTCACGGGATTTTGTTTTCAAATTGCTTAGATATGAAATTCTTCGATGGTACGTGCTAATTCGGAAACATGAAGATTACCGAAGCGCATACCTTTTCTGGTTTAACTGTATTTTTCACCCGTTCTATAGAGCCGTTGTGTTGTACTATTCTGAGCCAATAGTTTTCCAGCACGTACTGTCAGCTAAACCTTATATTACATGTATACTTACAAGAAACTCGTCTCGTATGAAGTACTTGGCCCTGGCGACGTCGGGATGGTCCCGCGTGTCGAGCACGGCGTCGGGCGGAGTGCTGTAGCGCGCGAACTCGCCGAAGTACTCCTCGAGGCGCGACTTGCCGGCCAACACCTTCTCGGCCAGCAAGTCCTGCTTGTTGAGGAAGAGGATCACGGATATCGTGCGCAGCCATCTGTAATATTGAAATATGAAGATAAAACATTAAAAAAATTATCATAATTTATAGTAGTAACTATGTGCAACACATCAACTGCTTTCTTAAATTATGATTTTAGGAAATCAGGTTTTTAATTATTTTTATTAGATACTGATGGCCTGACGTAAAGAATAGTACCATCCCGTTTCTTCCCGTGGGTGTCGTAAAAGGCGACTAATGGACTCACTAGAGAATGGGCAGCAGTGTTTTCTATGCATTTTAACACCATACTGCGATCGCCAACCCACCTGCCAAGAGTGGCGGTTATGGCAAACCCCCCCATTTGGGGGAGGCCTATGTCCAGCAGTGGACGTCTTTCGGCTGACATGATGATGAGATACTGATGCACGGCTGTTAAAATTCAAAACCAGCCAAGTGTGAGTTGGACGCGCGCTGTTTGGATTAATTACCGCCTACAGAAGCCAGAAAGTCTGACAATGTCACTGTCAATAAACATGTTAGGTATCGTGCTACCCTAGTAACTGAGTCGTGGAGGTCAGATAGGCTGTCGCTCCATGTAAAATACTGGTCCAGCTGCATCCGGTTAGACTGGAGGCCGACCTCAACTTAGTTAGGAGAAGGCTAGGCATATTCAAAATATTTTCTTTCTCAAGGGAACTTATGAAACGTCAGAAGCTAGGTGCAAGGTTACAATTGATGGTTCCCATGGAGGACAACTGGCAAGAAAGTACACGGTTACTCTTTTAAAAATGCTAATGGCTTATATGACACATGACGATACCTGTTGTTCCATATGCTCTTGAAGAGGTCGAGCGACTCCCGCAGCCGGTTCTGCGTGGGATCCTCGCGCAGCACCATGTTGTAGGAGGAGCAGGCCGTCACGAAGATGATGGCTGTGACGTCGTTGAAGCACTGGATCCACTTGCGTCTCTCGTCGCGTTGGCCGCCTACGTCGAACATGCTGGAAGAGGAACATAGTCATAAAATACTATTAATAATGTTGCCAGTTTTGTAATTTTTAAATGCATTGACGTTTGAAGTTTGAGCAACGACGAAACTGGAATAAAATTTAAAAAAGGTATATAAAAAATCCGTGTAGCCTGGGTCTTGGTATTGAGCCTAGACACGATTTACGGGGCTGAAAAATCGATCTAGCTAGGTCTGGGAAAATTAGTTTTTTATATTTTCACAGCCTCGGGAATGTGATACAACCTGGACGTACACTCGACCAAGTACTTAATTATTTCAAGAGGAACAACTCACTGGAAATTGACTTTATCGACGACGAACTGCGTCTCGAAGATGCCGGAGGTGAGCACTCGGCAGCGCAGGATGTCCTGCTCCGTCGGCGTGTAGTTGGGCTGCTTTATTATGTGTACCTGGTCCAGGAAACTGGAACGAACAAACAACATTCAAAATTACAAATATTTTGCATCAGAGAGAGAAACCGGTATGATTAATACGGGTATTTTTTCGGTTACAACATTTATATTTTTAACAGGTATTTTTAAAGGTTACCTTAAATTGAATACAACCAGTATTACCCAAATAAAAATTACCTCTATCTTATGGTGGCACTTCACATCGCTATAGGGTATTTGCGTTTTTTACTGTGTTTTATTCGGCTATAGTGTAGAAGTCCGAATAACTCGAACACCTCGTCCATTCATCGTCATGGACAGCGAACATGCCGAATATTCAAGAATATTTTTAACTCATCGTGTTGACGGCAGCAGCTACTTATTATTTCCTCTGTACTAATTACCAATACATGTTAGGCATACATAAAACACAGCACTCTACTGAGCAAGTCATGTGTGGACGGTAAACGAACCTATTCGGCATATTCGCAATCCTTTGATATGTGACCAAAAACCGACAAACGGCGGATACGAGTGTTTGTGTATTTGTCTTATTCGTGAAAAATAGGTAAATATAGGCGAATAGAGTAGCTTCACATCGTCGTATTTGGGCTAATATGACAAATACCCGAACACGAATAGCGATGTGAAGTGCCATTACACGTCCCGTCGGCATTAGTCAAAGGGGGGGGGGGGGGGGGAAGTGAGTATAAAAACAACTACAGGTCATCTATGTTCAACATTACAACTGGTGTGCCTCAAGGGTCTATTTTAGGCCCTTTATTGTACATATTATTTACTAATGATCTAATCAATTTAATTTATAAGCTTTTCCCGGACATGCAACTTGTGGTCTTTGCGGATGACACAAATGCCATAGTTGCATGTAACGACACTCAAGACCTTACTGTTAAGGTGAATGCAGCTCTCGAGGCTTTACATTCTTGGTTTAATGCGAATATGCTGATAATAAATACCACTAAAACTAACATTATGCTATTTAAAACTACTGCGCGAAACAAAGATGATATGCATATTGAGTTGGATAATGTTAAAATCGAGCTTGTCCGGGAAGTCTAGTTTTTAGGAGTATTATTGATGAATTATTAAATTGGAAGAACGAATTAGCAGCATTGGATTCATCCATATCATCTGCTTGCTACGCCTTAAGAAATCTTATGAAGTAAGCATATTACACTTAAAAATGGTATACTATGCGCTGATTGAGTCCAAACAGGTACAGTTTTGGGGAAACAGCTACCATTACAACTGGCATAGGGCTTTCATTCTCCAAAAAAGAGCGATACGAATCATTGTTCGCATTTCTCAACGAGACACCTGTCGACCATATTTTAAAGAACTTAGTATTCTCACAGTAACTAGCCTTTATATGACTAATGACTTCATATATGACTATGAAACAGACGAGGACAGACTGGTAAGGGAAAAAACGCGAAAAAAGATTTTGGAAGTAAAATCATCCCCGCTTTTGGAATAGTTAAACATAGTTCACGGTATCAGGCAGTTAAAATATTTAATAAATTGCCACTTGAGTTAAAAAGTATACTGTACACAGGCTCTTTCAAGACAAGGCTCAAGGCATTCCTGTTGGAAAAATGCCTATATACATTAAATGATTTATGATTTATAGTCCTATTCTCTTGTGTCATTATTTTTCTATGGGTTATATTGTGTTTAAATTTTATTTTTTTGATTATTGTTGCGTTTATTTTGCTTCTGACTTTTTATGTTTTTGAATGACATATTGTTTTATAATTTATGTTTGCATGTTATTTTACAATGTTTTGTTTAATTTTTATTTCTTTACCTAAATAAATAGGTCGTAATTTAAATTGAATTGCATGTTTTTTTAAATTATAATTTTGGTACATCGTTATTTTGTAATAATGTTTATAATTGCTTCATGTTGGATAATTTCGAACACAATGTATATTGTTAATGAAAATAAATTGAATTTAATTGAATTGAAAGGCGCGCATCGCTATTGCGGTAACCTACATAGAGGTAACATGTTTCTTCTTCTTGGTTACCCAGATAGAGGTAACCTTAGTTGTAGAAGTAACCAAAACTCTTCGATAGCTGTCCCGTAATACACAGGGTGGCAATTGGCATAAATCGGCGCAAAAACTGTTCCCATGGATTCAGTACATGATTCTGAACCTGCGTTGAATTATTTCATAGAAAAGTGCAATATCTACGCGGTTAAAACATATGGAACAGCTGTTCTTTCTTAAATAACCGACGAAAATTTTCCCTGCCAGCCTGTATAAAGGTTAGTGTTCCCTGCCTGTAATGTTGTAAGTTGTAACGACTGTGTACTTTAATTTTGGAAGAGTTTGGAACGGGAGTTTCCATGGTATCGGGTACGTACTACTTGGCACAGTCGATGAGCTGGTACTCGTTGCTGCGCTCGTAGGTGCGCTGCACGCCCAGGTCCTTCCAGAGCGCTTCTGTGTGCTCGTAGAATTCCATTGGGTAGTCGAAGTCGGGCTGAGACGCTACGTCCTGGAATGTGACACAAACAACATTATTTTAAGATCTATAAGGCAAAAATTGAGGCTAGTTCGGCCGAATAGGATTGCATATTGCTTGCTTGTAGTCAAAACGCATTAGCAACGTGACTCGTAACAAGAACTTGCTAGCTTTATACTCAGTCTTCTTTTCGTGTTGTTAGTGACTAACCTGGTGTCAGAGTTTTAATGTCGCCCATGGGCCTCTGACTTGACTTCACATGCCGTCGAGAAATATCTCTCAGGCATGCCGGTTTCTTCACGATGCCTTCGATGCCTGACACGATTATACAATACGCACGTGAATCCGAAAAGTCAGAGGTGCGTGCCTTGGGTTCGAACTCGAGACCTATGACTTGGCAGTCCGACGGTCACACCACTAGTCTATCACTGCTCTCAGTTTAAAAGCTTTTACAATTAATATGAGGGTGAAGACCTAATTTAAGGGACTTTTTTTTTATTGGCTCTCACAGGTCAACTTATAAACTAAGCGACTACGCTAAGGGCACCCCCTGTGTGGTATGGACCTCAGCTTAGGGCGTCGCTAGGGGGGATAGCAAGGGACAGGCTGGGTCGGATTAAGATCATTTGTTTGGAGACGAATTTAGAGGTACAGATTCAGCGGCGCGGGCTGGCTCGAACAAGGGTCGGGGCGGGTTTACCACATGTGCAAAAGCGACAATTTTTATGCCGGCTGACATCTGCAATATTCTCCCTAGCTTACTGTCAAATAAGCTGTTAAATGTAAAGGCAAAGAAAATAAAACACTATTCTACAGTAGTCGCTTATGATGTGTAAAATCTTGGCTGACCGTACCAACCTCTCAGAAAATGGGTTGGTACCATCTGACGGCCAGCTCTAGCACAGCACGGCCAGCGCCGAGCGCGCTCATTGGTCAAATCAAATAGCGCACGCTTCCCCGGCTTCCTGTTACACACTTCCGTCCCATTTCACGTTCATGTTTCCCACATATAGCAGGAAAGCGAGACATAAAACAACTGATTTTATTACAGAAGAAGCCCTTATTTATGCTGAGATAGGAGCCTTTTGTACAGGACTGCATTATTTTTTTATTTTACTTGGTTTTTTCATTTTTATTTATATTAAGTGTGTTTTTAGTTTAATTTGTGATTTCCTCTTCGAGTCTCAATAAATACTTTTTCTTTCTTTCTTTCTCGAATTATTCAGCTAATAAAACTTTATCTTACCTGTATATAGTCGACGCGCGCTTTGTTCTCAGGCTTCTCAAGCGGTATGGGCGGCGTTAGGGTGCTCATGGCGCCCGTGATTGTCTGAAACATGACACATTCTCATATTAATAAAGAATGCGAGAGTTCGTTGAGTAGCAAGAATAGGCATGTTGACTGAAAAAAAAAAGTTTATTGGTCCGTCAGTCAGATAATAAAAAAATATTAGACACGTATTTTTTGCTTTATCATTAATAAAAATGATTTAGATAAAACGCATTAAAGTTAGGGAGTGGGGGCTCGCTACATCACAAGTCGGTATAAAATCTACCGGGGAGTGACGTCATGCCACATTTTAACTCAATGTATTGCCATAATTACGTAAGAAAAGAAAAAAATAATTATCAGACGGATGACAAATTTTTACCCTATTTTGAAATTTGACGATGGCAAGTATATCCCATAGTGATGTAAATACTTCAACTAAGCCTGCTACTTTTGCAGTAATTTTTCGTAGAGGATTTGGTTTCAGTTTATCAAACCTGGTGGTGCTGACAGCTCAAAGGTGGGAGTTAGTACTCAGGTATCGTAAATATAATGTTTTGTCAAGTCAGCAGGCTTGGATGTCAGATTGATGACCCGATGATTTTAGTTGTACCGGCAATCTGCGGCTGGGGCAGCCATTGATATTCTGGTTTGAGGCATTTATTTAAACGGAACGAATTTTTTGAAACCGGAAAAACGAATCTTAGCCCGTCAAAACCCTTAGTTAAAAAAAAAAAACAATTAAAAAGCCGCGAGGCGAGGCGCTATACCATGTAAAAATCAGTTTATAAGTATTTTATAAGTATCTATAATATGTCACAGTAAGATGGTCATAGCCGTGATATAGTTATATACCTAGGAATATAGCTATATACCGTAATAAGGTTATATGAAAACGGTTCATAACTGTTTTACTATTAATATAACTATGATACGAGCAGGATCTAGTAATAGGGCAGTCCGACAGTTATGAACCGCTTTCATATAACTATATTACGGTAAATAGCTATATCCCTAGGTATATAAATATATCACGGCTTACTGCGACATATACATAACATGAAACCACACCTGCAATCCCAGACGGGGTAGGGTGAGAAGTACATAAATAGTACATCCACAGTTTGCCAGTTATGTATAATTGGTTACCTTACGATTCCAAAGAAATTACGCTTAAACTTCTGCAACTGTTTTTCAGTAAGTAATTCATAAAGTTACATGATTTAAGCCTTATGTAAAACACACATATATAAGTCTCATAAAACCCATGTCCCACTCACAAGTATCGCATCTCGTATGTTCTTCTTGATGTCCTCGATCTTCTCGCGGCGTTCCTTGTCGGAGAAGCCGTTCACGTGCAGGATGCGCATCTGTTTCACTATGGTCGACTTGCCGGACTCGCCCGCGCCCAATAGGAGCAGCCGGTGCGTCGCGCGATATAGCTGGAAAGTTAAAATTAAGGATTTAAGTATTTAAATATAACAGCGGTTGAAAATCATGCAGGTATTATTTATCAACACCCCGACGCGAAAAGAGGGGTGTTATAAGTTTGACCGCTATGTGTGTGTGTCTGTCTGTGGCACTGTAGCTCTTAAACGGGTGAACCGATTTGAATGCGATTTTTATTTTTGTTTGAAAGGTTTTCTAGCTATGGTTATCAGGTCTTTTCTAGTTGATGAATGGTGAGCGTCTTCGACAGGTCTGATCGAATTGAAATTTGGTATTCTGTTACTTCAATGATATTAGAAAAACATAGTAACCTTTTTTGTAGGATTCCCAACTCCCTTACCAACTTACAGCACAGGTATCGTGTTTGGGCTCATTGAAATGGTCTCAATGAATAGGTTATAGATATAGATGATGAACAGGGTCTGGTGATGGAGTAGGAAAGGGAAATGAGGAAATGTTTGTGTCGGGAGTTTTTGAAATTTTAATATAATTTCACTTGAGGGACACAAAGTTCAAGTTCAAGAGTTTGTATTAATCTATCTCATTGTTAGTCCAAACTCTCCTCGTCGCTTTCTTTAACTCTCTGAAGACAGAAACGGAAGGTTCTCTGGGAAGACCAAGAGTTACGTCTAATTCCTAGCATTACCCCACTAAAGCAGTCAAGGAGCATGTCTGATGTAATCAGTATCTTCTGTGGCCACTATTTGCACGTCCTGCACGCAATAGAAACTGGTTATCTACGGGTTTTGTCGACGGAAGAATAGACAAAATGACAGATGGTGATTATTTATCTATCATTTTGTCTATTCTTCCGTCGACGAAACCCATTTCTATTGTGGCCATGCTAAATAAGCATGCTGGAAAGCCTTTTCTCCAAAGCTTAAGTGATGTGCTAGCTTTGAATACCTACGATAACATGAGGTAGAACATATCATCTCGGCTGTATTTTTTAAGGCAGAAGTATACATAACAAATTTTGCCAGTTCTAGTCCCACTTACCCATGTGATCGTGGCGAGCCTAACCTGCGTTCGCAATTCATTTGCCAAACATGTTAACAAACACGAGTTTTAGGAAAAACAACTGTAATGCCTACACATAAGTTTCAGTTTGCGCTACAACCTCATACTTTTTTATGACTTTTTCAACAGTACTAGTACTAAAATCAACTTTATTTACACTTGCATAAAATTGACGTTTGTCTAAGTGGACAACTCGTGTTTGTTAACATGTTTGGCAAATAAATAGCGAATACAGATTCGATAGATAGACAACTCTTAGCAGTATGCCATTCTATATTACAATAGGGATGAGTACAAAATTTTTTTTTTTAGTCCGTCTTTGAGATTATAAAAAAATATTGGGCACGTATTTTTTATTTTTTTACGTAATCTAAAGATTACGGCGATACATTGAGGTAAAATGTGCCATGACGTCACGAGTTTGTAGATTTTATACGTACTAGTGACGTAGCGACCTCCACTCCCCAACTTAAAATGCGTTTTATCTAAGTAGTTTTTTATTAATATGATAAAGCAAAAAATACGTGTCTAATATTTTTTTATTATCTGACTGACGGACTAATTAGATTTTTTTTTTTTTTTACCCAGGCATCATCGCTATTAACCAGGCACAATCTAAGTACTTGTAATTTATTGACGGAAAGCCCTAAGACTCCGTGCTTAGCAATTGTTTGCGTCCAGTAGTCAAACGACGGAGTCTTTGATGATAATAACTTTTAATATAGATTAGCTGACCCGTTAGATCTTGTCCTGTCAAAAATTAAATTTCGATTTTTTGGCTGTTCCTTTGCTTTTTTTCAATTTTTTTTTTCCTAAACCATCTGTATTGAGGCGAACAACACAAAAAAAAAAAATATTATTCAAATCGGTCGAACCATTTTCGAGTTTTTGCGAGAATAATGCACGGCTATTGATTTTCATATATGTACATAGAAGATTTTCGACCAAGTTTTCACCTGTTTATCCTTCTGCAGCTGCTTGGTGATGGCATCGCTGCGCCGTTTCTGTTTCTTGGCGTCGTCTTCGCTGCTCTTGCCGCCTGGCGAGCCGAAGCATCCCATTGCCGACCACGCCGCCCACCTGAAGACAAACAAAATACAATGTTAATGAAATGTCTGAACGTTGTTGAGTTTTGAACATAAAACATACGTCACACCAACACCCGTGTTGCTAAAAAAACGTACATTATGTATGTAAATTTTTATCCATCCAGCATATAATATTAAATTAAATTAATAATATTACAGAACACAGTACACAGATCCTAAAACCATGTTCTTTAGAACGGACGAAATACAACGTTATTTCATTCAATCTATACATACAAATAAATAAATAAAATTGAAGTGTCTATTTGTAATATCAAAATAACAGCTTTTTACTATATGCATATGAGAGTATATTTAAGGTACAAAAAGTAAAAAAAAAAAGTGTATTTGTTCGTCAGCCGGCTAATCTCCGAAACGGCTGGACCAATTTTAACAGGACTTTCACTGGCAGATAGCTGATGTTATAAGGTGTGCTTTTAGGAGTATGTTTGTTGTCATCTGACATTATGCTGAGCTCAGGCCCTTTTGGCATTATAATCATTGTTTTCTGTTTATTTTAGTTATAAGGTGGATTTTTCTGCTGTAATGCCAATAAACGCATTTTTCTTTCTTTCTGTTTATTTTAGAAAAAGAATTCGAGCCCACGCGGGCGAACCCGCAACAGCTAGTTATCAGATAATCAAAGCATGATTAATTAGGCATTTGTGTAACTAAATTGTGGCTGTATGGTGTGGTCACCACTGCCTCCTGCTTTAAAGACAATCCGATTAAAATATGTGTACAAATCCTAGATCCTGGGTATTTATCATGTTCAGGAAATGGAAGAACCAGAGACATTTACAGAACCTTAGCAATGTGCTTAGCAAATGACTATGAAACGTTCATTCATTCAAATTATAGTCATCATTCATCATTTCAGCCGAGACGTCCACTGCTGGACATAGGCCTCCCCCAACCACCGCCACTTCGACCGGTTCTGTGCTTCTCGTATCCAGCGAATTCTGCGGCCTTCACCAGGCCATCGATCTTGGGAGGCCTTCGAACGTCAGTCTTCCGGTACGCGGTCGCCACTCCAGAACCTTTCGGCCCCATCGGCTATTTGTACTTAAGTTTGGCAATTCTTCGGGCTGTCTGTTATCTTGGTTCTCCTACGGATCTCTTCGTTGTATCGACAAGCACAATTTATAGTAGATATTCATTCGCAAAAGTCATACCATTATTGTAGCTTCAATACTTTCACCGAAACCATTTCGACAGATTGAAAGGCTACATTTTATCGAAACTGAATCGTATCGACATTGGCACTATACTCAGATTAAGCTCTTTCAAGCACATTTTCAATTGGATACATCGAGTTACGATATCTGAATGCATCCCGAAATAAAACAGTCAACACTAGTTACAGATGTAACGATGCTTAAGAGTACAATACCAGTTTTTGTAGTTCAAGCCCAGGTTCCATGCCACCAACTCCATCAAACACCTAGAAAAGTGATCTTTTTCTTCTTCTTTTCTTGTAAAATACAATAGACGTTCTTAAAGAGTTATAAAGAACCCTGTAAGAAATCGACATGTGTTTCACCTCTTGTTGTGAACCCGGACCCGGCGTATTGACACGTCAAGCAACGAGAGCAGAGAAATATACGTCGTCTATTGTATTTTATAATGGATTTCCGCAAAGTCACGCCTGAGTCAATTAACTATGTTTTCTTGTGGTTAGTGAATAACCTGGTGTCAGAGTTTAAAAGCCGCCCATGGGCCTCTGACTTGGTTTCACATGGCGTCGAGAAATATCTCTCAGGCATGACGGTTTCCGGTTGTCACCACTGTGTGGATCGCCCGGAGGACA
Organism: Agrochola lota; assembly: GCA_947364205.1. NCBI lineage: Eukaryota > Metazoa > Arthropoda > Insecta > Lepidoptera > Noctuidae > Agrochola > Agrochola lota. The sequence continues at coordinate 10,941,632 of OX376239.1, read as the reverse complement.
CGGTGGAGCATACGGTGGAGGTCTGCCCGGCTTGGGCGGAGCACCGCCGTGTCCTCACGGAGGCGATCGGCGGCGGCGATCTCTCGCGTCCGGCCCTGGTTCAGGCCATGGTTCGGAGCGAGAGTGCATGGGAGGCCGTCACCTCCTTCTGCGAAGCAGTTATGCTCGCGAAGGAGGAGGCGGAGCGCGCGAGGGAGATGCAAGCTGCACGCCCTCGCGGCCCTAGTCGCCGCAGGAGACGCCCCGGGCGTCGGGAGTCCAGAGCCGACTTCCGGCCACCGTAGGCGCGGGCTTGCGGACGGTGAGCAATGGGCAGCTCGCCGTCCGATAAGGACCAGGCCCGTGTCGACGGCGCGTTGTGTTCCACGCGCGCCTCAAAGAGATGTCAGCACCAACCGACGGGGTCGAAAGACCAATGCCTGCTGGGGTTGCGGGTTTGTCCGAAAGGGATAACGCGGCCCCGGCACACAGGCAACGGAAGGAACACGGGTGGGTTTTAGTCAGTAAAAGTCTGACACACCCTCTCGCTCTGCCCAGAGCGGGAGAAGTCATTTGATGATTTCCCATCCAAAAAAAAAAAAAAAAAGGCATGACGGTTTCCTCACGATGTTCTCCTTCACAGCTTTTGAAGCAACTGATAATTATACAATACGCACATGAATCCGAAAAGTCAGAGGTGCGTGCCTTGGGTTCGAAACTTCGAACTCGAAACCTATGATTTGGCAGTCTGGCAGTTTAGGCTATCTCTTGTTTTGAATTGTTTAATTACTGTTGCCGTCGGGTTTTTTTAAACCTTTCAGAGTATTTTTGGAATCGTCTCCTCAAGCCCTTATTTTGATACCCTACATGATCGACGTCACTCCCCGGTAGATTTTATACTGACTTTTGACGTAGCGACTCTAACCACTCCCCAACTTTAAAAGCACAAAATACGTGTCTAATATTTTTTTAATATCTGACTGACGGACTAAATAGTTTTTATTTTTTCCAGTCAATATCGCTATTACAATGACCTAGCTTCTAGAAGCTAGGGTCTCTGTATGGTATCATTAATAACCTGTACTTAAAGAATCGCTAAACTAAATGAGGTGCTAAATAATTTCGCCGCGTATCGACAAAGCGGCTAAAATATTAGTCGTGTTCCTATTTCGGAACGCTCTGAGCACATAATTGTGGACTCTAGTGCTACGGACCGTTTTAGAGTCTAGAAATGGGCGAGTGTTTCTAGAAAGTAATAGGAATTGTGTTTCATTAACATTACACTAGGTTCTGCCTGCGACTTTGTTCGCTTCATGGTCCAATAAATCAAGGTCATTCCAGGAGTGACACATGCTTACGTCACTATCCAGTCGTCACTTTATTGCAACAAAACACAAATAAGCAAAGATTTTCAGTCACCATTCTGTTCAAAAATATGTACAAAGCATTTAAATTGTCGTTTCGTTTGTCTAATCAAACAAAACAATTCAATTCAAACATAAATCAACGTAATTGTTCATTAAAACCTCATTGTTTTATCGGATTCGCACAGGTAATGAAGGTGGTTGGGGAGTTATTATTACAAACTTCTGGTAACACAGATGTGATGACGTAGCCTTGTGTCACCCACGTGACCACTGTGTCTCGAAATGCCTCAATAACTGAACTGACTAATGTGTCTCGAATAACTGGCGAAGTATATTATTATACCATGGTTCGCGTGAAATTTCTTGTTTGAACATAAAATATATCCTACTAGCTTCCGCCAGCGGCTCCGCCCGCCTGATATGTTAATAAATTATAACCTATGTTACTCAGCGATAATATACCATTGCACTGGATCTTTTCTCTAATATTAAGATAATATTAGTTTAGATGACACTCGGCAATACAGTAGCTTCCTTTTGTAGCAATGGGATCAGTAGTTCCCAAGATACGGGGGTATCTTCGAGATTATAAAATTCTCTACATATAGTGAAATTAATTTGTAAAGTTATGTCTAACGCGGATAAAAAACTCAGAATCACGGAAAATCTATCAAGCGTATTTTTCTGAAACCTTCACCATTTTAAAGATAATTTAAGTATTGATATTTTAGTATACGTGTTACCTTTTATTTTATGTATAATAAATTAATAATACGCCTAATTTGGGACAGCGCTCCTTGATGGGCGAGTCCTATTACTGGCTGGACGTACGACGCGTTACGTGACCTCAGTATAGAACACGCAAGCTAACCACACAAGGTCACTGGCATATATCTGCGTCTTAACTAGTAACCCAGTAGTAAGCAGAAACTGGGCTGATGAGATCAGATAGGTTTACTTATGTGAAATAAAATAATATGATTTTGAAAGCTAAACAGTCGCTCCATGAAAAATATTGGCATGCAGCTGCATCCAATTAGACTGGAAGTCAACCCCAACATAGTTGGGAAAAATCTAGTTAGATTACTGTTTTTATCGATTAGTTGAGCAAGATATAATTTCCTTATAAAGCCGGCCATTTTTAGCAGCATATTTGGCTCTCTCTTTAATCAAAGTTATTTTAAAACCCTTATAACAGCTTACTAAAGTCACTCAGCAAGTTATTATAACGCCGATACGAGAGAAGTCGTACAAAATATACTTCTAACCACCCTCAACAGGTCGTGTGTTTCCCTTCGCTATAAAGACTCGACACGAGGACAGTTTCTCGACTCGAATAAGCAATTTTTTTTAAGTTGAAATGTAAAGAAATTGTTAATTCTGTAAATAGGATATCGGAATCACTTTTACACGTCATATTAAAAATAAGCTAGATGAGTTCGGCGTTTCCTATCTGACTACTCTGAGAAGAAAGGCCGAAACAAACTCAGAGGTCACAGTCTCTTTTAAAGTCCAGACTCCAGTCGTGTCCAGTCTTGGTCAAGCCATATGAGGACCATGAAGATTTGGGTCTGAAATGGTCTTTTTGAGGAAAGACCGACACAGATTTGAGTGGCTATCCAGTCAGAGCAAGCATTTAGCAGTAATCGTGGAGTTCAACTCAGAACTTAAGGAGTTGACGCGAGACAGTTCAAATACGAATAATGGTTGCACTTTTCTTTCTTATATCTATGGTTGCACTATACACATTTTAACTGTTTATCTGGCCCGGAAGCTTTTTGTGGAACTGAAGAAATTACTATGAAACGTGACAAAGTCAATCATTTTTTGTTTACCGACAGTGACATTGTTACCCGGTCGGACGGGCTTGCTGCACTATACGCACTCGCATCTCAAAAGGTCAGAACCGCCTCGCCTTTCAAAATTGACATCATACGTGTCACCAAAAAACCCTATTTATTTATTATTTATTTATTTATTTAACACTTTACACACAAATGTACATAGGCGGACTTAATGCCATAGGCATTTTCTACCAGTCAACCTTTGGGTGATGCAGAGATAAACAGTGGTAGGTGCAATAACGAAAATTGTGGAATAAATATTTATTTTAATATACATATACCTATTAACCTATATATATAATACAATATAAATAAATACAAGAACAGATAAATACACATAAATACACGAATATACTAACACAAATAAGACAAACAATGGGAAAACATTACCGATTTTCCATTATTTCGAGTTGTCAAATCGCCTGGCGAGTCTCGCATGGACATATTCGCCTCTCGACGGTCGAGGAGCTCTCCTCATGCAAACGAGGCTTAAAGCTTCTCGATTGAGCCCACGAAGCGTAACCGAGGCGTGGGCGACCCTCCCCAGATGAGTTATTTCTTTTTTTTTGCATATATATATTTTTATGTTGCTATGTTAAACTGTTCAGGTCAAGTTCGTCAATATTTTACAAAGTTTCTGTCGTACTGTTTTAGTTTTATGGAGCGGTTAACCGGGAATTGGGTTTCGAAAACCCTCCAAATTGTTAAGGGCGTTTATCCTAAAAGTTGGCAATGTCGCAAATGATTGAATGATGAATTTCTTATTTTCATACAGTAATATTGCCAAATTAATCAAAACAGCGAAATATTTGACTTCTATTTGCGACGCTGCCCACTTTCAGAATAAACGCTCTTAAAAGGTAATTTAATAAAGAGAAATACTATTAGATTTACAAGTCTTTGTTGGGTCTCCAAGTTAATTTATTTGTGGTGCAGTATGTCTGGCGTCATCTCAGTAGTTAGTTGTAGCTCGAAGGTTGCAAGTGAAACCACCTTTTATTTATTAAAATTCCCTATCATCCCTCCTTTCATTAGGTCTCCAAATTGTTACAATATATTTTTGTTGATATGCCATTTAGATATTATTGGTGTAAAACAATAAATTGTCTACGGTAAGATCCGTATGATTGTTAATAATATCACAAACATAATGGGGTATCCCAAAAACTCCACAAAACAAATAAAATCTCGTTAACCAATGTTAAGATTCTAACTCCACCACTCCGTTAAAATTAATTAAGCAAACATCACAACATTTAACCAAACAAGAAAAGCCCATATTTCCCAGAGACCTACATTTTTCGTTCGTGTCGCCATCAATAAAAATAACGCAATAAGGCGTAGCAGACTTCTAATTCATAGCCTGAGGCCTAAATCTAAAAATAACTTCTGTAACGCCGAGTCAAGGCTACAGGAAAACTATTTGTGTATATGCGTTTAAGGCTAACAGTCTTATTGGGGTTACCCAGTTCAATATTTTAAGGATGATTAAAACAGAAACCAGCAAACAACTAGCGAAATTGAAATTTACTACATATACATGCTATTGTATGGAATTAAATTTCTTCTAACTGAACAGAAGCTGTGCTGCTGGGGAGTTTGTTGCGCCTCTTCTTCCCTAGGAAGTGGTGAAGGGATGAAATTTCTTCTAACTGAACAGACAGCTGTGCTGCTGGGGAGTTTGTTGCGCCACTTTTGCTTCCCAGCTAAAGCACTAGGAAGTGGTGAAGGGTGGGCGTTTTGGGGGACTGTCTTATGTAATTTTGACGTTCAAAAAGTGCTAATTCTCAGTCTAGTTTTAATAAATTAGTTTTGACTTTGAGACCTCTGCCAAACTCTTCGAGGAATACAGGCGTTGTATTGTTTTTTATCCAACTGCCCCAGAAGGAGGAAAACATCGTGAGGAAACCGGCATGTCGAAGACATGTGACATCTACCAAGCCGCACTGGGCCCGTATGGTGGATAGGTCTGTGTCCCAATAGTGGGGACTTTGTAGATTTACTATGCTGCTGCTGCCCCAGAAGGAGGATAATATTTGATCTTATTGGATGGCAAACAATCCGACGGTCCACTTGATGGTAAGTGGTTTACGCCACGTAAGGCACAGATTTTAGGTATGAAGCTACAAGGACGCGGCGAGATCGTCTTGTCGGGCCAATTCAGAGAATCTAAAGTAGTCAGAAGATATAAGAATTACGCGATAAAAAGAGAGGCAACTTCTAGGTGTATATTACTGTAGGTAATTAGCGCTGTGCGAACTGAATTGCATCGCCTTTAGCACACAGACGTAAAAATATCGCGGCGGGATTTTATCGCACACTGGATTTTCAACGCTCTGCTAAGCGTCGAGAGTTGAAAATCTAACATTGTGTTTTTTCCACGCGCTGGGATGCACTCTGTTGAATTCCCAACGCTCGGCTCAACCACGAGAGTTGAAAATCCAATGCGCGATGAAATCCCGCCGCGATATTTTTTACGTATGGCGATCATGGGCTTATTGTGTCGTAGCAAGAGTCGCTTTTTATTTAAATGTTTTTGCAGAGTAAACAATCTGTATTTATCTGTGCCTATGGACACTTGGACATGCCTCTGGTATTGCAGATGCGCTGCCATGCCTGAGTCCAAGCTGATAGGTATGTCTCATGTGCCCGTAACGACACCGGTAGCCTTCAAACTGGCAGTGCTGATGGCGACAGAAATAGCTATGGACGTATGGTGGCAGTGCAGTAGTCAAACTAAAACCATTTTTTTCGATTAAATCATTTACAGGCATTTTTGAACTGTAAATGAGTCTGGCAGTTAGTCAGAATGTTGAAGTTAGTTGCACATTCCAAAACGTAGATCTCTTTTAAATCAAGATATTACAAAATCGTTGTGTTATTTATTAAGCAGTTGTTTAATGTAATAATTCAAATGTTCTTACCCCTGGTTTCTGGAAGTCTGATCGATTCCCTGATCACTAATTCTGCTGAAATAACGAAAGATAAACAAATAAGATGAGATTTGCAAAATTTTAACGGCTTTCAAAAACCTAGGGTAAGTTTTTTAGCTAGCATAGGCCTCCGAATCATAGATAAAATAAAATGAACGGTCATGATAGTGTATCTCTCAGCAAAAGGATTTTTCCTTTCTTTGGTATGATAAGAGAAAGGGTCTTGCACCGTAATTGGGTAACACACGATCAATCACAACCTGTCTAATTTTGACAGTCCAACAACATTCGTTGTTGAGCAGACAAATTTTTCGAACATATGAAGCAATGGATTAGCAATATCCTTAAAAATCATTTAGGTATGATTGATCGTGTGTTTCGCAATTAGGGTGTTGATGTAGGTACCCTGTGGTCAGTACACACGGCGATGACCAGTACGGTAAAAGTTGACACGGCAACATCCCACTGTTCATACTATTAAAAACAAATTAATTATGAAACTGCCATTTGACCCGAATTTATACAGTAAATCGTACTGCTCATCGAAATGTGAACGGGGCCTGTTCTAACACCAACCCTTAGTGCGAATTTCACCAATGAAACTGAACGCTATCAGCACATCCAACCGCGCTGTCAGTGTCAACATTCCACAGAAAATAATGACACTGCTGCGGCAAACGGCTGTCCGTTAAGGGCTGTCAGTGTCATTATTGCTAAGGGCTGTCAGAGTTTCATTGGTGAAATTCACCCTTAGTCGCCTTTTACGAAACCTGGGGGGTTTCATCCACTCTTAAAGCACGCCAATATTTGGTAAATAGTGTCGAAAAGTCGCGTGTCATGTGAAGTGCCAAGCAATTTCGGACCATGTGCGGTGAACTAATATGGTCATATTGACCAGGTCTGCGCCCTGCTAACGATTATGGTACGGGCCCTGAAGAACGAAAGAGGTTTTTTCTTTACAAAAATAAAACCTAGGTATCTCGGACAGTCACAGTGATTATAAAATGACTAACGATTGCTAATGAAGGTTGGAAATTATCCCACATGAACTTACTAACGGGATTAAAAGAGGTATACCCTATGTCCTAACCCAGTACCCTAATTGCTATGCGTAATACACGATCAATCAGAATCTGAATCGTTTTGAAACAATCGCCGCATATTCCATTTTTAAACTGATTCTAAAATTCACTTGTGTGATCGAATGCAACCAGTTTTTTTTTCTGCCAGCCTGAATGTTTCCAGTACCTTAATTGCGTAATACACGATCAATCAGAATCAGAATCGTTTTGAAACAGATTGCTAAACCATTGCTTCATAAGATCGAAAAAAAAATCTGCTCAACAACGTAAATAACGCAATGAATGTTGTTGAACTGTCAAAATGAAACAGATTAGTCGTAATCGTTTACGAAAATATGTTGCGTAATTAGATAGCTGGTCATGGTCTATCCTTATGCCCCAATTTCATCCAAATCGGTTCAGCCGTTTAGGCGTCAAAACGTAAAAAACCATCAGACAGAGTTACCGAATTTCGCACGTATAATATTAGTATGAATATGGATTCGAAACCATCCAGAAAGTACCCAAAAAAACACTAAGTTCATTTAACAACGATTAATTTTAAAACCTACAATTCGCCATAGCCTAGCTAGCAGTCATGGAAAAATCGTTCGGAACATTCGGCCTTACATGTCCATCGCTTGGATCATTCATGCGGCCAATTGTCCGGCTGTAATGCTGCAAATATGCTAATACTAGCTCATTATGTTCCGACGCCTTTGTCGTTGCGTGTGCGAGTATGCTAAACGATTTTGGTAACCGATTTGATCTCTTAATATTAGGTGGAGTTATGTGAGTACTGGATGGACTGTATAAGGCTGTGGGTGACGTCATTGATGTCGGGGATGCTGTTTTTTGAAGAGTTCAAGGAAGAGAGTAGAGCTTAGTGTGCAAATGTAGACCTTGAAATATTACTCAAGAAAATGTGATCAATTAAGTTAACATCAAAGATTGTACAAGTTATGAGAACAGCTACAGCAGCCCTAAGTGCACTGGAAATCACTTTAGAGCAGGGGTTCCCAACCTCTTAACATACACGCCCCCCGCCCCCCTAACTTTATTTTAAAATCACTACGCCCCTGAGTTACTTTGTCGACATGCTGAAAAGCATAAGAAAGTAAAGCGAGCGAAACTGAGGTCGAAAATGTCTGTACCCCCTTGGATAGTTAGATTGTCTTTTGATCATTCAAACAGAAATAGAAGTTACTTTGTCAACTTATGCAGAAAAGTTGAAGAATCAAGAGGAAATAGAATAGAAGAGCGAACGAAGCGAGCTCGAAAATTTTTGCAAGCCGCCTCGGATAGGTTCGGTTTTCTTTCGTCCATTCACACAGAAATAGAAAAACTTATTTTGTCGACTTATGCAGAAAAGCTTAACCTCATTTTACAGCACCTTAGTAAGTATTTTGAAAACTAGTTTTAACCTTTCTAATACCAAGAACATACAATTTAATAAATCTATAGGTTATTATTGGAGCCGCCGCGCCCCCCATTGGTTATTCTGCGTCCCCCATTGGTTATTCTCCCCTCCCGAAGGCGGCGCGCCTCACCGGTTGGGAATCCCTGCTTTAGAGGAGGAAAACAACGATTGTTGGTATGCGCGGGGTACGAACGCAATTTTGGAAAAGTCTATGTTCAGCAGCTTATTATTATTGCCAGAATTTCTTATCAGCTTCCCCATCATTCTCCTCTCCTATCCCAATTTATTCGCGGACGGCGTAACATGTATTTTTCTTCCACACTTCTCTATTAGTCGACATCTCGGTAGTCACACCCATCCCAGCCATATCATCTTCCACACAGTCCATCCATCGTTTCTTTGGTCTTCTCCTACTCTTATAGCCATCCACATTCATACTAAATTTTTTATGGGGTTACATAAACATTCTAATATGTAATACATATCACAAAGTAACTCTTCTTCTTTTCGTGTGGTTAGTGACCAACCTGTTGCCAGAGTTTTAAAGCCGCCCATGGGCCTCTGACTTCGTTTCACATGCCGGTTCCCTCACGATTTTTTCCTTAACTAGTAACCGATGTAAAAGTAAGAAAGGATTAATTGAGCTTGAGTGCATTAAAACTATTTCAAAAATTATTTTGAAAATTGTATGCGTCGGTCAAAGGCCGAAAGCGTTTAAATAAAATTAAAAACCATCGATACTAGACCTGCAAATAATGTTCAACTCTTCGTTCTCATCATTGGTAATGCCAAACTCATAATAGATTTACGCACATACAGTTCAACAAGTCCACTAATTAAAAGTCATCGCCAACCACAGCCCCCTTAATTAAGTTTCCAATCCTAACTATCAACGTACTAATTGCAACAAGGCTCAAATTTGGTAGTATTTGCAAACTAAATGCAAGGTGAATGCGCACGATTTATTTTATGTAGGGCATGCCATTATATGCTTTAAAAGGATAATATCCTTTGGTGATAAAAAGTTGAAGTCTTTTGAATCTGAGTATTGAATTCATTTAGATTAAATTACGGTGTTAGATTCTTTCTTAATTATTGCAAAAGCTTAGCTCAGAAACGTTACATTGCAATCATTTGAAATATAGAACAAGAGGCAATCAAAGTTCAAGACAGCACTTCTTTTTGGCAAGTTGAGAGTAATGCACTACCTCAAACGCTTCGCGTTAAGGCTCGTGGAGTAGCGCGACGCGACTCGACTCGAACAATACAATTTCTTAGAAAACTTCACGGTATAACAATAACCAGGGTCGCGTCGCGCTAGTCTGCACGAAGCTTTATGAGGCGTGCAAAAGTCATTAGATTATGATGGGGCAGACGAAAAGCTGACATGGCTAAGCTTATGGCTTAAAGGATACATAGACCCTAAGAATAAAGAGAAAAAAACATACTTGGGCTAAGTGCTCTACCAGCTCATACAACTTTAACTGTCAATTTTTCTAGTGCCTTGCGGTCTTGTCCCTCCGTCTGGACAGACAGCTGCGCTGCTGGGGAGTTTGTTGCGCCATTTCTTCTTCCCAGCTTTAGCACTAGGATGTGGTGAAGGGTGGGCGTTTTGGGTGACTGTCTTATGTAATTTTGACGTTCGAAAAGTGCTGATTCTCAGCCTAGTTTTAATAAATAACTTTTGATTTTGATTTCTACGCCTTTTTTTTTTGAGGGTGGGAATTTATCAAATAACTTCTCCAATTGATTTCTACGCCTGAATGTCACTTTATTTCACGAGGGCTGAAACTGTCTTGTACCTTGGGGATGGTGCCCTGGTTCTCTACGCCGGTCTGAAGGACCATTTCAAAGCCTGACCCCAGCAAACAACCAAGCCTTCCCAACCGAGTCTTTTAGCAAGAACTTCATTAGAACATCATATTAAACAGCTCCAGAAAAAGGTGATGACAAAATTATAAGAGTTTTTGGCAAAGAACACAATAACAATAAACTAAATGGTGCCCTTATGATAGAGGAGCCGAGTAAGAGTTTTATGCAACAACGCATTATAAAGTAGATCGCAATAACAACAAACGGTGATCCCTCGATACATTGACCCCCTACCCAATGCTTACACCCCAAAAAACGCCATCTCCATTCACAAGCTTACATAACCCACGATAAAATCACTAGAGAAGGTCAAGAACATTGCAACATCTCCACAATAAAACAATAAACAATGGGAGCGTTTACAAACGCCCACTGAAGGCGTATCAATGGCAGGTCTATTTCTGTACAGGATAATACGACAGTTCAAACATGACAAAGGATATTTTGAGATGAACGATTGCCTTGACATCTTTTCTTCTTTGAGGTTTTTTGGCCAGACGAATTTCCGGTGTCTGGACGTTAATTTTAGATAGCTATGGCAACAAGGGACTTATTTATTTAAAGTTAAGTACTCTCTCGGGTCTATCTGCTCGGGTGAAAATTGAGAAAACGAATTTTCCCAGATGTGAGACTTAGCTAGATCGATTTTTCGCCCCCGCCCCCTATAATGCAACTTTCATCGAAATCGTAAGAGCTGTTTTCGGGAACGTAATTACAAATAAGTATATTTAAACAGAGGTATTGGTTATAAGTCGGCAATCCTTTAAGGGGATGCGGGAGAGGTCATTTGCAACCAAAAGACCCCTAATGACCCCCATGCCAATGTCAACCACTTTCGAGTAATTTGAAATTTTATATTTTAAAATGAATAAGATAAAAATATAAAATTTCAAATTACTCGAAAATTGTTGACATTTACATAGGAATCAAAAGGTCATTTGGTTGTAAATGACCTCTCCTATATCCCCATAATGGATTGCCGACATATAACCAATAACCCTTTAGGCAAATATTGCTTATTTAATAGTATAGGATAGATCTCTAGCTGCCTACAGCCCCGCATGGGTCGATCGCAGGTTTTAAGGTACGTTAACCGAGACCCCTCCGAGCATCGGAAAACACGTTTATCTGCCGGACCCGAATTTCATTCTTAGTTCTTTGACAGGCGTCAAAAGTCTAACTAGGTTGTGGATGTTAGACAGGCAAGCGGGTCCATGTAAAATACTGGTATCCTGCTGCATCGGGTTAGACTCGAAGCCGACCCTAGCATAATTGGGAAAAGGAAAGTCTAGGAAGACGATGAGATCTCTACCTTTAGTTTCCTGAAGGACGACAAAAGGTAAATTCTGACGTGTGATCAAGACATTTTATTTATAAACTGACGTTGTTGACTGACGAGTATGTTCAACTTAGTTCAAGGACCAATGAGAAACCTTTGAACGAGGTTCTAAGCAACTTTTCACATGCTTTTGTTTAACTTGTTTTGTTTAATTGTAGGGAGCCAAATAATACTATAATGACTAAGATTTCTTATGAGAGTAGGGTTGCCAGGCCCAAAAATAGAAAAGCCGTGCACAGCTTCATATTTGGCCGGACATTTTGCTCTGAAAGCCTGGCACAAAGGTATTTATTTAAAAGGAAAAAATATATCGATACTTTGATTTGTGTATTTATTACTGTTATTCATTTGAGACTTACTCTACTCTTAATTATATGAATCACATTTGGTTCTTACTAAAGTAATTTGTTTACATTGAAAGTAACTAAAACAATCAACGAGTCCCTCGCGCGCTTTCGTTCGACATCTTTTGGCGGGGAGAGGTTAACCAAATACCTAACAAAAGCCGGCCAGGCCGAACTTGTATTTAATTGGCCGGACACGATTGTGAAAAGCCGGACATGGCAACCCTATATGAGAGCCAATCCTTTCTGTGTCCGAACGGTCTCAATACATTTTTCTTGATCCCATGCTCTTTAACTCCATAACGCTTCCTAAAATTTACTTGTTAAGAAGTAGGATGTCTTCATCATCATATCGGCTGATAATAATATGATGAAGGCATCTTACTTATTAACAAGTTAACCTTGGAAAATTTTGAAAGGTACAGTAAATGATTAATTTTCGACGTCCTGTAAATTTTTGGTGAAAATACTTCGGAAATAAATCTTTGAAATACAGTTAGAATTTGAATAAAACTTGGTATCTTGCTTAATGAATGAAACCCCGACCCCGCGCGTATCTACGCTCGCTCTCAATGAAAATTGGACAGAGCCGCACTCTATAGGCCAAAGAGCCGCATGCGCCTCGCGAGCCGGGATTGCCAACCACTGGTCTAGGACCTTTCATGATATATGTAGATCATGAAAGGTCTCCATCATATGTATAATAAAAATACTGCCTCTCCCCATGGGAGGAAGGCGTGTCTTTATGTATGTAGTTATATAATATACGTAACTTTCTTAACACTTGAGACATTTATTCAAAAAGTTAAGTTAAACAATCACTGAAATATGTGTAGAAGCAGTAGGCCAATTTTCTTACTTAAAAAACGGTCACATTCAAATCGCAATCTGTCAAACTTGTCAAAAGTGTTGGTAAATTGATTGTATTTTTGACAGATTGCGAATGTCATTAGAATGCGAAAGTTCTTGAAAATTAAGGGAATTGCCCTTTAGATGTATTCCTTTTAAAAGCTTTTCAGTTGACAACCTTATTCACACATCGGTACTCCAAGAATTCTTCAAAAAACCACTTAAAAAATCATCCCAATAACATAGCGTCAACTTAACAATTACGTAAGAGTAAGTAACTGATTTAAATTCCTTGTTGCTGACGACCAACAATGGTGGCTGTGACGAAACTGTTTCGAGAGATATGAGAACAGCATTCTTTATACGGGAAAGTCGTTTTGACGTGTCCGTTTACGTTAAGTTTTGGTATTTATGGTGGTGTTGCGATGAGCTCGTGGCTAAGTAATAATAGCCGCATGGGTCGATCCATCAGGTTAAGCTACGCTTGCCGGGGTTGGTCCGTGGATGGGTGATCACCGAGACTCCTCCGTGTCTTGGGAAGCACGTTAAGCCGTTGGTCCCGGTTGTCGTTCGTGGATCTTTGACTGTCGTTACGGGTCGTCAGAAGCCGGAAAGTCTGACAACCAGTCTTACCAAGGGGTATCGTGTTACCCAGTAACTGGTTGTGGAGGTCAGATAGGCAGTCGCTCCATGTAAAATACTGGTATTCAGCTGCATCCGGTTAGACTGGAAGCCGACCCCAACATAGTTGGGAAAAGGCTAGGGAGATGGATGGATGGCGTTGTAATTTGATGGGATGAGATGGGAGAAGGCAAGAATAGGAATGAGTGTATGACTTACTTAGAATCTCGGTTTATACATACACTAGCGACCCCCCCTGGGGGCCTACTCCCTAAGCGAAATCTGTATTTTCGGCCGAAGTAACAGGAGCTATGTACTCCGTCTCAGCTACGGTATGGCCAGGGAGTAGACCCCCTGCTTCGCAAGGTTTTTGCGACTTGACAAACCATCGACAACTCTTAATTATCTATAAGTTTAATATTAACGTATTATACACATACACCATCCGGAATTAATTCTCTAAACGATGGTAAAAACCTCATCAAAATCTGTTGCGTGGCTTAGAAGAACAACGCGGACATACCAAACGCGAAAAGCGACTTTGCCGGTTTTCTTCGAATCTACTGGAACGATTAAGTTCAAATTTGGTACACATATGAATTTCTGTGACCCAAACACGAACGTGTAACGTAAATAAATACATTTTGAATACGGGGTTAATTTTTGGAGAAATAATCGAAAATTTAAAAAGATCTTTGCTAACATTGATACGAGGATTTCAAATATATATTTGTTAATTAAAAACCTTAATAGTTATAAGTTATTAAAGAAAATATATGAAATTTGACCATTCACACCCTTATCTCATTCTCTCATTATAAAAAAATAATACAGAGAATAGTTCTATACTTTTATAGATTACAGGAAACCTATAAGAAGTCTATGGTCTTAAAATATTATAGTAAATCACTCAATAATAAACAATAAACTTACATTTGCAATGGAATGTATGGAGGAACATGTTTTTTAACTACAATGTTAAGTTTGTTCTTGGGATAAATAAATTCATCCCAACTACGGAACCCTTCATTGTGCGTGGTCCGACACGCACTTGTTTAAAAGGGAAACATTCTATTGAACAATACTTTGACTAAGAATCTTAGGCCCAAAATAGAACAAAATTACTTTGTACACTTGAAGCTTACAAAAGTTTTCAAAGGCTCTAATAAACGTTGTGCAAAGTCTTAAGGCTCCGTGTACGAAAAAAACCCTTTTTCGTCAATCTTCTTGTAAGAAAACATGAAATTATTGATACATTAAATCTGTGTAAGCATAAAAGTACAGTTTTCGTGGTGCTAAACCACTCGTGTCAGTTACAGCACCTGTTAATAGTTGCATCACTTTAGAGCTTTCGAAAATATGGTATATTTCGCCTTTAATTTAATTAAGAGCGTTTATTCTGAAGGTGGGCAACGTCGCAAATAGATGTCAAATATTTCACTGTTTTGATTAATTTAGTAATATTACTGCGTGGAAATAAAAAATGTGGCTAACTAGCGAACTAGAATATTGATTATGAAATGCAATAATTAATATCGTAACACTGAATGTTTAGTTTTAGATGTAAAAAAAACTATTTGGAAACTTTCCAAATGCGTTTTTTACACTTAAAATGGGTACAACATCAAATTCAATGTTATAATTGCAATTCATTATTAATATTCTCTTATTTATATTCAGTAATATTGCTATAAGAATCAAAACAGGTAAATATTTGACAGTTGTTTGCGACGTTGCCAACTTTTAGGATAAACCCTCATAAGGATGATATTGTATAATCAGAAAATAATTTTTTAATTTTATTTCAAGGATAGCTGAAGACTAATGTCATAAATTTCTTGATATGGTTTGCAAAATATAGGAAAAAATACATTACTGACAGGATTAAAAAAAAAGGGTTTTATCAACATTTTTTTCTGCTACATTTTGTATAGATGTTGAAAAAAGTGCAGTCAGCCACATGCAAATAGACCATATAACGATGTTGATGATATTTTTAAAAGTTCAAAATCATAAGTAGTTTCTAGTAAAAAAGTGATGAAACGTCAGTCTTGCGTCATTTCTCGGAAAACTTGTTACGAATATTTGCGATTTTCCATAAACACTCAACTTATTTGAAAAATGCCAGCCACATGCAAAACAAAGAACTCCAATTTTGCAAATCACAATTTTCACTTTCTCACAACTAATTAACAAATCTATTAAAATCAGTCAATTTCGTGCACAGCCTCTTAACTCTGTACAAAAGGCTTACTAATATTAAACCTCAAGTCCATTTCTATAAATACCATTTAAGTCCTTGAATATGACCATACCACCCTAAAATAGAAGAGCCTACAGATATTTTTAAACATTGGCATTTTACACATGGACTTCTTAACTCGTATTGATTTTCATCATTTGCCAAGCTTTTTCCCAAGTATGTTGGGGTCGGCTTGCAGTCTAACCGGATGCAGTTGAATACCAGTATTTTACATGGAGCGGCTGCCTATCTGAACTCTTCAACCAGTACTGGTACGATACCCCTTGTAAGACGATTAGTAAGACTTTTGACTCCCCCTAACGACTGTTAAAGATCTACAAATGACAGCCAGGACTAACGGTTTAACGTGCTTTCCGAGGCACGGAGAGGTCTCAATATGTAATCGGCGCAATCTAATCGCGCAACAGTCATCCAAAACTATCGCCAGAGCTGAATCTCCAGTGTGTCATAATTTGAAGATGCTCAACGCCCTTCTGACTGCCAACCCTGAATGCAATGTGTTTGCGGATGAATGGAATAAAATTATGCGTGTATGTCTGATGTTCTGTGAGAGAGTATGCAAGGGAGTCCGCTGTTTCATTTTAGTTTAATTAAATTATATGCAATAAAATTGTCAATATTAATCTTTTTATGTTAATTAATATAATTGGTGTTGTACCGTTTTAATTAAATATAAATAAATAAATGTAATGGATGGTCGAACATCCACGGACCGACCTCGGCAAGCGTAGCTTTAACTTCGATCGACCCGTGGGACAGTTATTATTTAGCCACGAGCCTTGAGTATTGATTTTAAAGGACATAATAAAAAGGTGTGTGATAAAATATTAAATGGAAGGACGAATATGGCAACCCGGTTGATTCCCAGGGGTGTCGTTAAAACCGATTGAGAGTTAGTCCAGACGAAACGGTTAATAAGTGAAATGGTGCGAGCGAAAACGCTGGGATGTTATGTCAACATTGTTTTATGAACATACGTATATGATGTATTTGAATGAGGTAGTAAGCAATTTAGACCAGCACACGTAGCAGACAACCATAGAAACGGGTTTTGTCGACAGAAGAATAGACAAAATGGCAAATTGTGATTGTTTATCTGTCATTTTGTCTATTCTTCCGTCGACAAAACCCGTTTCTGTTGTGGTCATGGTAAGCGAGCAGACGAGCTTTAGTCCATATGCCTGAAGTCATATCATCACGCCTTGTTTACCCGAAGGGTTAGGCAGAGGCGTACCATAGTAGGTATAGGTACCATCAAAGAAGTTCACATCTAACCAGTTTCAAAACAAAATCCCGTGAACACGATGACCACATGTGTTCCGGCCCGGTTCTATAGCCGCCGAGCGCTGCAAGCAAGAATAGTCCTTACGGTGGTTAGATATGAACTTCTTCGATGGTACACCCACATTTAGCGAGTTATGTGTAACACGGGGCCAGCCTATTGCCATCAACCGGTCACAAATCCAACAAGCGTGGTGATCAATGCTCGTGCCTCTCTGTATGAGAAGAGGCCTTTGCCCAGCAGTGGGACAGTAATAGGCTGGTATTATTATTGTAATTTGTGCCTACACAAGAGAAGATACCAATGCTAAAAGCTGGCATATATACGTATATAATTCTCGGGTGTTTTATTCTAAAGCCACCACACAGGTTTACTTCGCGCAGGTTGGGTTCAAAGTGAATGAGCTGCATCTGAATATACCACATCCTATATATCTTGTGGTGTTACATGAGGAGCGCTGACAAAATCAAGATGCGAAATAAATAGCGGATATGTCAACCAAAAACTGGTTGATCCGATCCAGCCTGTCCCTTGCTGCCCTCCCCCAGCGACGCCCTAAATGTGCTCCCTCACCGGGAGACTTCGCCTGTTATGTAACGTTCAAAGTCGAGCGTTACTGTGAGGGAGGAGAATCGAACATTACAGTGCGGAACTTGTAATGATACAATTCAAACGTTACATCAGTGAGGGAGAAGAACCGAGAGCATTAGAGAACGCAACCTGAATTATACAATTCGACCACTACCTACAGTGAGGGAGGAGAACCGAGCATTACAGTGCGCAACCTGTAATGATACAATTCGAGCATTACCTACTTCAGTGAGGGAGAAGAACCGAGAATTACAGTGCGCAATGTCTGTAATATTTAATCTGAAATGTTACATTACAGGCGAGTGGTCGTCGGTCAGGGAGGCAATATTGTAACGTAATGCTCAAAATCGAATCTGAAATCTTACATTACAGGCGAATGCTCCCGGTGAGGGAGCACTTCAAGCCGAGGTCCGTAACCCAAAGGGGGTGCCGTTACCGTGTGCTCGTTTAGTTTATAATTTTTATGCCATCTGGAGGCCTTAATTACTTAAATACTTAATTTACTAAGGTATCCACAGGATAGCCCGGTTAAGCAGTCGACAACCTCCTGAGGCCTACAGTATAGCCCGGTTAAGCAGCCGACAACCTCCTGAGGCCTTAATTTATTAAGGTATCCACAGGATAGCCCCGTTAAGCAGTCGACAACCTCCTGAGGCCTTAATTTACTAAGGCATCCACAGGATAGCCCGGTTAAGCAGCGGACAACCTCCTGAGGCCTTAATTTATTAAGGCATCCACAGAATAGCCCGGTTAAGCAGCCGACGACCCCCTGGGGCCTTTATTTATTAAGGCATCCACAGGATAGTCCGGTTAAGTAGCCGATAAACTCCCGAGGCCTTAATTTATGAAGGCATCCACAGGATATCCCGGTTAAGCAGCCGACAACCTCCCAAGGCCTTTATTTATTAAGGCATCCACAGGATAGCCTGGTTAAGCAGGCGACAACCTCCTAACCTGCAAGATGCAATTCACAACAAAAAAAACAAAAAAAACTGCAGATAGGGAGTACAGAAAACTAGGAAATCAATTTCCGAATCAAATTATTTAAAAGTACAATAGCTGCAGGGTTAAGAAGGTATTAAAGTGGTCAACAGCATGTCAAATGCCTGATTGGACCTTAAAAAACATGAGGTTTTTGCCCCGTAAACTCAATACTGAGTCAGTGAACCGATCAGATCATGGAAAAACTGTGAATCCATCTATTAATAGATTGTACTTATAAAGTTTTTTGTTTGTACTATGAACGCGAAAGTTTATGTTTACTTATTGTTAGTTACACAATTTTATTTATTGGAGCTTGTGTCTAAGCAATAACAGCGGCACAGGTCGATCCATCAGGTTAAGCTATGCTTGCCACAGTTGGTCCGTGGATAGGTGACCATCTTTACATACCGAGACTCCTCCGTGCCTCAGAAAGGACGACAAGCCGTTGGTCCCGGGTGTCATTCGTGGATCTTTGACTGTCGTTACGGGTCGCCAGAAGTCCGACAGTCGGACAACCAGTCTTACCAAGAGGTATTACCCAGATACTTGGGTTGTGGAGGTCAGATAGGCAGTCGCTCCATGTAAAATATGTATTCAGCTGCATCCATTGCTGCATTGGGAAAAGGCTAGGCAGATTGAGATGATTTTTCGCACTGTCGCGTCGCGCCAATCTGCAAGAGGCTTGAAGCGTCTAAAGTGGTCTTTACTTTCAATTTCTGGTAAAAGTTTTGTCGTATGTGGGTATGAAGACCCTTTGCCTTTTACCTCTTAAAAGGTTACATACACTATCAGCTCGAAGATCTAAGACCTCAAAGCACACGTACATACCTAAACAGTACCGTTTAGGAGGATCTGCAAAGGCAGCCCGCGAAATTCAAATTTTCTTACGATTTTAGAGGTATAAGGAACAGGGAGTACAGTTTACTCATCCACCATAGAAAAGGGATCCTCCGACCAGACTGGTGTCGTGTCTGGCGGTCAACTGCCCAGAGGTTGAAGTCGGGAGCTTGTATATATGTCCATCGCGCGGTAAACTCTAATTTCGCGATGCAGGATTTGTGTGACGTCAGGATGTTGTGTGACGTCAGGTCTTTGATGCGTAGTTCGCATGCGCATTCGTTGCATTTGCGGGTCAGTGAAGGTTGTATCTTTACCAAAATGATTCGCGACCATAATAAATATATATTTACAGAATTACTAGTGGTCGCCCAGCGGTCGAAAGTCGACCATAATTAATTTAAGTTTTTTTAAGTTGTATAGTACCTACGTACTAATTACTGGCTGCCATATCAATATTTTAAAGTGTGTGTCAAACGCATGGTAGTGTGTGCAATGTTTTAAATAATTTAATTTATTACTAATGCATATTATATAAAAATATTAGCTTTCTGCACTTCTTCACCATATAAACTTTAACTGTGGCCAATTTATTACACCTCCGTACGCGTAATTTTCGTAAAAAGAGGCACAAAGTTTTTGTTTCACGTAAGTATACTTATATAGACAGATAAACATTAGAATCATTACTACATCTCTCTAAGTTAGATTTGTTCTCAAATGTCATGAACTCATGATTTCATGGAAAATTCATTAAAATTTCTTCAGGTTTTCCTGCTCAGATGGAAGATTTAGGAGTTACTTAAACACCGCAATATTCCATTACTTGTAGAACATGAAGAAGCTTACGGGGTTTCCCGCGATGACGCGTCATTACAACACAAGTTTTTGTAACAAGTTATGCTTTCGCTTATTTAACCAAGGTTTGTAAACAGGATAAGCAGATAGTGAAGTTACCAAATCGCTCTTTGAAATTGTGAATTAATCATACAGTATGATAGTCACAGTCAAACAATTTATTTCAATTAGGCACATATGAGGCACTTTTGACCTACAATTATAAGATAGAAGATATCATAAAGATGATTTCAGACGCTTAATTTTTAGAGTTCCGTATCCGAAGAGTGCCAAACGGAACCCTATTACTAAGCCTCCGCTGTCCGTCCATCTGTCTGTCAGCGCGCTGTATCATGAATCGTAACAGATAGAGTTGACTTTTCACAGATTGTGTATTTCTATTGCCGCTCAACAAACAATAAAATAAAAATAAAGTTACAAAATGTAAGGGTTGCTCCCTTTAATTTTTTTACTTTATTTTTAACACAAAAAAAAAGTTCATTTATACGATAATTCTTCATGAGTATTCAGAAAAATAGGTCCCAAGCCCATGGGCGGCATTGTATACATATAAATTAAAGTCTCTTTACGTGCCTGTCTTTGGCACTACACAACGAATTTGAATGGATTCTGATGCGATTTTCACCATAATTTAGAGAATTTATTCCGGAAGGATTATATGTACAATACATTAATAGAAGAAATCTCAATGTTTTCTTAAGTCTTAAAAACCAGGGGCGGGTCGCTAGACTCTCTAGTCTAATAATAAATGACGAAATAACTTGATACGACAACATTGTAAATAATACAATAAAACCAGCGTGTAAACAGAGCATGTTTACAATAAGCTCTGGGTTTCCCTGTCCCACTCAATTTTATATGAGAGAATGTTGTATGAATGAGAACTGGTAATACCAACATTTAAGCATCGAACATAACAAATACATGCATGAGTCAATCTGTGGTAGTAGTAAAATGGAGAGTGTGTGAAGGTTGAACATTTTTTCTTTTTGTATCTGATCTCGAATCTTTTTTCATTGGTTCTAAGAAGCTACAATTTGGTCAAATGAATGGGGTCTGTGGTTGGGAGCATTTTGTTAATAGCGTTTATCCTAAAAGTTGGCAACGTCACAAATGGCTGTCAAAAATGTACCGGTTTTGATGAATTTGGCAATATTACTAATGAATTGCAATTTAATAACATTGAATTTGATGTTGTACCCGTTTTAGGTGTAAAAAAGGCATTTGGAAAGCTTCCAAATACTTTTTTTACATCTAATTATTGTATTGAAATACAATAATTTATCAATATTCTAGTTCACTAGTTAGCCACATTTCCTATTTCCATACAGTAATAATGTCAAATTAATCAAAACAGCGAAATATTTGACATCTATTTGCGACGTTGCCCACTTTCAGAATGCACGCTCTTAGTAGACTCGCAAACATTGACGACTTTTCTCTGAATTGTGTTTCAGAAATTCTGAGAACAAGGAAATAATGGCAGTTATATACTTTTTAAAATTAATTATTTAAGGGTTTTTTGTACACATATGTGTGATGATATCAATCCCATCGTGCTTTTAATTATAACAATATTACTCCTAAACTAAATGAATTAATCTTAGTCACATAAAACCGAAAGTATATTATTTGCTCCATGAAAAGCATGGAAAGTTAGAAGCAATTTTTTATAGAAATTCCGTTAATCTTCGACGAATTAAGGCTCTCGCGGACAGGCACGACGCAACAGCGCAACGCGAGTCTAGTAGACCAATTTCTATGGAAACTTCATAGAAATTGTTCTACCAGAATCGCGTCGCACCGTCCCGTTGTCACGCCTGTCTGCTTGGCCCTGCTCAAGCATCCTGCCGGATAGTTACTTACTTAATAGATTTAAAAAAAAAGACGCTAAACACGTCATTGTTTTTTTACAACTTTTTTTCCGTATGTCGTCAACCGATGAACCAATAATTCAAACTGACGTCGTTAGCTTTTGATTAGACGTAAAATGCAGAAATTTTACTTGAATAAATACGGAAAATTCTTCAAATAACAAGAGCTTTGACGTCCATAGTATTGAAAACTTTACAATACAATAGGCAGAATACTGTCATTAAATACATAGTACCATTCCAAAAAAAAAAAAACGATAAATCGTCTTAACCAGCTTAATAATGTTACTATATCCACAACTGTTTCGACTCAGGCCACATCTCTGGGGGCCAAGTCCGGCAAAGAAGATAGGGGCCCGGCGACAGTAGTTCGGGAGTGAAACATTCACCTGATTAATTTACTTTTTCTTACTGGCAAAAACACATCGGGAGTAGGAAGGAACAACTGTCAAATCATGGTTTCATTAGTCCGGGCTTCGAACTATGCCTTTGTTCTGTGTACTTCGTTTTATGTCCGTATGTGACTATGAGTAGGAATCACCCGTTACTCGACCGAAAGTACGGACGTCTTGCTTATGGAGTAGACCGCCCGAGAGTGAGGGTGGGTGGGCCGTAGGAAATCCACCGCGCTGGGCCCAGTGTGGGTTGATGGATGCCACATGTCTTAATGATTTTACCATTAATTTTGGTTGGTCAGGTCTTCTCAATAATTGCATTCGATTCGTTTTCAATCTTCGTAAATATGATCACGTCTCTGCGCATCGATCCCTTCTAAAGTGGTTGCCCATACGGCAGCGCAGAGAGCAAAGGGCGCTGACCACCTTGTTTTCATTTCTTGACTCTCCCTCTTCCCCTAGTTATCTAGCCCCCCACTTTCAGTACATTTGCGCAAACCACAATAAAACTCTACGTTCATCACACAATCGTCTTCTTCAATATCCCACTCATCGCACTGACTTCATTCACTCTTCCTTCTTCGTTCAATCTATATCCTTGTGGAATGCGCTCCCCCAGGAAATCAGGATGGCAACCAACCGATTATCCTTTAAAGTTAAAGTTCGCGAGCACATTCGTAAGAAGCTGGCAGTATCATCACAACGGTAATGTTTTCCCATTGTTTGTCTTATTTGTGTTAGTATATTCGTGTATTTATGTGTATTTATTTATATTGTATTATATATATAGGTTAATAGGTATATGTATATCCTTATATTTAAATAAATATTTATTCCACAATTTTCGATATTGCACCTATCACTGTTTATCTCTGCATCACCCAAAGGTTGACTGGTAGAAAATGCCTATGGCATTAAGTCCGCCTCTGTACATTTGTGTGTAAAGTGTTAAATAAATAAATAAATATCAATCTGCCTAGCTGCTAGATTTAGGTGAAAACAGTATTTTACATGGAACGACTGCCTATCTGACCTCCACAACCCAGAAACTGGGTAATACGATACCCCTTGGTTAGACTGGTTGACAGACTTTCGGGCTTCTGACGACCCGTAACGACTGTTCAATATTCATGAATGATAGCCGAGACCAACGGCTTAACGTGCTTTCCGCGGCACGGAGGAGTCTCAGTATGTAAAGATGGTCACCCATCCACAGACCAACCCCAACAACAACCCCAGCAGTTCCACGCAGCCACGAGCTCCTCAAGCGAGTTAGTCTGGAAGATATACTTAATAAAAACGATTATTCCCAATAAATTATTTTAAATATTTATGCTACAATAACTTGATTAATTAACTATCTTTTTTATATTCGCATACCGATTTCCTAACGAATTATTATTTACCGGGATATTGATTAACATTGAAAAAAAAAAACCTGTCATATTGAAAACATCCTCCATTACAAAATCAGAAAAAAAATGACAAGACAAAGATTGAAATGCCATCATAGTTATCAACGCCACAATTCCAGCTAACAGGCTTATTATGAACTAATTACCGTGCAAAATTAACCCAGCTATATATAGCATTGTTGGACATCCTCTCACGGCAGCCATTATACTTTTTTAGGGTTCCGTACTCCAAGGGTGCCGACGGGATAATATTATTAAGTCCCCGCTGTCCGTCCGTTCGTTCGTCACTGGCCAGGGGGCCTACACCATAAGCGAAAACCGTAGTTTCAGCCGTCGTTACGGGCACGTCTTTCTCCGTCATAATTACAAACATACCACAAGTCAGAAGGAAAGCGAAACGCCCGTAACGAAGGCCGTAACTACGGATTTTGTTCAGGGAGTAGGGCCCCAGGGCCGTATCATTTGAACCGTAATAGGTGTAGACAAAAATACACAGAGTGTGTACTGCACTATGGCCGCTATAACAACAAATAATAAAAATAAAGAAAAGTAAAAAAATTAAGGCTTACGCTCTAACTAAAGCATAAAAGGGGTGTAGCTGTGTTGTGGACATGGCCCTGTGCGTTACGAGTAATATTTTCTTTGAGACGAATTATTCGAACCTTTATCGACTGGTGTAATTAAATTTTGGATGTAGATGTTAGATATGTAGCTGCAGGATCAAACTGTATCCCCCGATTTTGTTATCATCAGTTGTTTTGAATTGCCTCCCACTATGGAAGCAAAAATATTCTTTGAACTTTTGTCGACTGGTGTAATTAAATTTTGGATGTAGATGTTAGATATGTAGCTGCAGGATCAAACTGTATACCCTGATTTTGTTATCATGAGTTGTTTTGAATTGCCTCCCACTATGGAAGCAAAAATAAAGTAAGACACAATTCACGTCAAGAATATGTAGAGTTAAATATTGTACGATAGAACGGAACCCTTCGTGTGTGAGTCCACATCGCACTTGGCCGCTTTTTTTCTTCTAGTTAATAGGTTTAATTCAATGGGATAATACTATAATACTACTGATTACCTCGACGCGAGTAGGCTAGCTCCTTCATTGGATTAAAAGAGCTAAGAGGTCCCATGGCACTGGAGATTTGTTTCAGAGGGATTTGTGACTTTCTATGGTGTGGGGAGATGCTTAAGCTGTGTTTATGGGAAGATGTTGCATTTTCGGGCTATAAACAGTAACTAAACCTGCTTCGTTGTGTCTAGTGGTCGTAAGCGGTACTGCTGATAAAACGGGTCGAGGAAAGTGTTATTGGGTTTTTCCATCAGTAATTTCTCAGTAGCGGCCCGGACTCTGGATTTGTACCCGGTTTATGGCAATAGGCTCGCCCCCTATTACATGGGACTTAAACATAACTGGCGAAATGTGGGTGTAGGTACTATAATTGCACCTCTGTGAACCCTTCGAGAAATACAAGCGTGATGTTATGTATGTGCTATCGAAGAATTTAATTTATATCTTAGCAGTTCCCAACTTCATATCTAAGTAAAATCCCGTGAACACGATGACCACATCTGTTACCGTCCCGGTTCTATACCCGCCGAGCGCTGCAAGCAGAAATAGTCCTTCCGGTGTATAGATATGAACTTCTTCGATTGTATGTTGAAATTAAAATAAAAGCTTCTGGATACCGACAGTTTACTTAAATTTATCGTAGAAATACATTGAGAGCCCTAAAAAAACTCTAAGCGCAAACTTTAGCACTACAGGAGGCGGAAACGAGATGAAACCACACAAGACATCATCCCCTTTTCGCACTGGCTAGGACTATGAATACTTTGGCCTATTAAGGGTATTACACTACACTGAATCAGGGTTCCTAAACCCCCGTAGCGTAGCTCACCGTCCGATAAGGACCAGGCCCGGGTCGACGGCGCGTTGTGTTCCACGCGCGCCTCAAAGAGATGTCAGCACGAACTGACGGGGTCCGGTAGGGCCAATGCCTGCCAGGGTTGCGAGTTTGTCCGAAAGGGATATCTTGGCCCCGGCACACAGGCAACGGAAGGAACACGGGTGGGTTTTAGTCAGCAAAAGTCTGATACGCCCTCCCGCTCCACCCAGAGCGGGAGAAGTTATTTGATAATTTCCCACCCAAAAAAAAAAAGTGTCCCTAAACCTCTACTAAGAGATACTAAGAGTAAGGGTCCCTAATTAGGTTGTGCTCCCTTAATTCAGGGCCCTGATTCAGTGTAATACCCGTTTAAATAGCCCCCAGTTTTCGAAAAACCTTTCTCTGTTCCAATTTCGAAAGAAAAGTATTCCAAATCGTTCGGATACCGTTCGGAATGGTTCGGCTGTCAGAAACAGGAGTCGATCGTTTTATCGGTCAGTTAGAAAGGTAAACAGCTAAACAAGCGAACGTAACTTTCTATGTAAGTTCGTGTGACATATTACGAGCAAAGCTGAGTTAAGTGCTAATGACTCTGACAATGGAATTGTTGAGTGTTAACTGTCGCTTTTTGGTTTTAAGGCGACGATAACCGACTTTTAATGATTTTATACGGACGATCACGACTAAACGTGTAGTGTTAATGATTTGGAAAAAATATATGTTAAATTAAAACATTTTCTTAATAACTTAATATATGAATATTTTAGATTATGTTTATTACATTACATAGTGAAATTAATTCGTAAAGTTATGTCTAACGCCGTAAAAAAGTCAGCGTATTTTTCTGAAACCTTCAGCATTTTAAAAATAATTTTACTATTGATCTTTTAGTATACGTGTTTTTATTAAAACACCTTTTGTTTTATGTGTACTAAATTAAAAATGCGTCTTATTTGGGACAGCGCTCTTGGATGGGCGAGTCCTATTACTGGCTTGACGTACGACGCGTTGCGGGAGCTCAATACAGAACAGGCAAGCTAACCACTCAAGGTCACAGGCATATACCTGGGTCTTAAGGTTTGAAGATACTGCATTTTAAACAAAATAATTAAGCCACCAGTTGGTACATTATGATTACATACATGACATAAATACACGCCTGTAATCTCCGAAGTGCTAGGCAGAGGACTACCTATAGTACACCCACGTTTCGCCAGTTATATTTAAGCCCCATGTAATATGAGGCGAGCCTAGTGCCATAATTTAGTACAAATCCGGACTCCGGGCTGCTACTTACAGAAATTCCTGATGGAAAAGCAAAGTCCTCCCGGCTCACCTTCCACTTCTTCCTATCTAGGGCTACTAAGGACCAGTCTTTATCAAAGGACGTATGTCCAATGTCCGAAGGATTTTCAAGGAAATCATAAACCATTGTTTCATGTGTAAAAAAAATCGTAGTGCCGCGATGTCTTTGACCATTACTATTGGCGGGATGACCAGCGGGGTAATTGCGTAACACACTCAAATCCCAATGCTATTCATTTTGACAATAGGGATGATGCCTGGGTAAAAATTCTAAGAAAACTTCACGTTACAACAATTACCGGTGTCGTCGCGCTAGTCTGCACGAGCCTTTATTGGAACCGTGCACCTAGCTTTTGACGTTTCATAAGTGCCCAAATGTAGGTTTATGTAAAAAATATATAGATTTTTGATTTTGGTCTTTACTTACTGATTCGGTACGCAGAATTGTCATTGATATAAAAATATATTTTCCTGTTAAAGTATTTATAGCCACAAGATAACAATCAATTGAGGATTTTCTCCCTTATCAATTTAATACATAATTGCAAGTATCATACATTTCTATTTGTGAGACGCCGGTGTTATTTTTGGAATTATTATTTCCCCTTGTGTTATGAATTTATCTGATAAGGTTCTATTCTATACGTAGGTACCTACGTCATTGTATTGTGTAGGCGACATCAGTTTGTGCATTTCTCTTCATGACAAGTTCTGTAAGAAGACTAGAAGTTTTGCTGTTTTCAGAGCCTCTAAGGACCAGAATTGCAAGGCCAAAAAATCAGTCGTATCCATGAAGAATTCCACAAAAAGGCAACTTATGGTCACAGGCATACGGTGGAGAAAAAAATTGAGGAAAACCCAAGTACGTAAAAAAAACTCGCATTGATCAAGAGTGGTGGTGATCAATGCTCGTACTTCTGTTTCACAAGAGGCCTTTGTAATGCAGAGGGAATGGCTAACCGCCACAAGCTTAATACGATTTCACATATTTTCCGCGTCCATAGGGCAGTGGCCGAATACCGGCTACACGTGCACAGTTCACGACCACCTCTGGCCACGTTTCTCAAAAGGGAAGTACATCACAAATGGCCTATGACCGCCAAAAAGTGTTAAGCAGAGTACCAACCGAAACAAAACATCTTACAACTACATTTGGCATAAATCCACCTCGATAAACAGTGTTTAAATTACAGCCACACAGTGCTTGACAGACTGCCAACCTATCGGTCGACTATTAGTACAATTATTACGCACAAAAACGACTTCCCACGTAAGACGCACGCATGGAGTTGTAATTTGCGTATTAACTTTGGCAAAAGTTGAAAGATTATGGTCTTAGATACGACTCTCGCGCAGCTTGAACCGATGAAGCCAGGAACTTGAAGTAGCACTTGCAAATGAAGAGATGCCCTATTGAAGCGGTATTTAATAATCAACCCCTTGTAAATGGTAGTACAGCTGACTGGATGCGGAAGGTGGGAAGCAGAGTGTTGTAGTAGAACTTGGAAGAGGCCTATGTTCAGCAGTGGACAGCTCGATAAGCCACATCACAGACGCCTCGACTCTTGTCGTGCTCTCTGTGTTGTAACACTTGTACTATAGAAAACCTTTGCGAGGCCAACGGTAACGCTATCGTACTGGCCGAATTCTGAATTTAAAAAATATAATGGAATCATCGATACAACGAAGAAGAAGCTTCCAAAGGGGATAAAAGGTGGATAGCCAGCTTAGCTTGCATGTGGAAGGTATTCTTACCAAGTTTTGTAAAGCCCGTGATGTGAAGGTATGCAAGTCAGCATTATGTTGTTTACTTACAATTCACTTCTTACTTAACAATACTATTCATTACTAATACTTATATACGACAGGGAGACAAAAAATACGCGATTAAAAATGGAGATATAACGCGCAAAACAAGACCGTTTTTTTATTGTAGTCACACTCTTTCTCAATTGCGCATTAGTAACAATACGTTTTAAGCATATTTCATTAATCGAATAATCGATCACTCGATTCGGGAGCACTGTATCGATGCCCCAAAAGTCGAGAATTGTTACTTTTGAACGCACCCTCAGGCTATTCTAACATTAAAATGAGCGCGTCTGTGCCTTAGTCATTACTCTATTGGCAGTATTAAATACTCGATAGGTAAGCAGGCATGCATTTACTAATTGCAATTTATTTTATCAGCACCGCTCTATAAACGGTGCAAGCAAACATCGTGAAGAGACCGTCATATTATTATATCCTAGAACCAAAATTTTGATGTTTGAATCCACCAACCCGCACTGGGCCAGCGTGGTAGACGGCCCACTTCCTCTCATAGAGAGGAGGCTTGAGACTGAACAGTGGGAATACTATGACAGCCGGGACCAACGGCTTAACGTGCTCGGAAAGCACGTTAAGCCGTTGGTCCCGGCTGTCATTCGTAGATCTTTGAGAGTCGTTACGTGTAGTCAGAAGCTTAAAAGTGTGACAACCAGTCTTACCAAGGAGTATCGTGTTACCCAGCAACTGGGTTGTGGAGCCCAGGTAGACTCTCCAAATAAAATACTGGTATTCAGCTGCATCCGGTTAGATTGGCAGCCGTACCCAACATAGTTGTGATAAGGCTAGGCAGATTGATTGACTTTAAGTTCGTTATAGTGTACTATCGAAGAACTTCATATCTAAGCAATTTGAAAATAAAAGCCCGTGAACACGATGACCACATTTATTACCGGCCCGGTTCTATAGCCGCCGAGCGCTGCAAGCAGAAATAGTCCTTACGATGTATATATATAAAGTTCTACGATGGTACGTCTAAGCAGAATAAACAGTTTTTCTTTCTTTAATTGGTTATGACCAACAAGATGTGCCTAATTCTGGCAAACTATTTCTGCTATAAATACCTAATTAGCTTAGACACATCAGGAAATTGTTCAAATTGTTAGTCGGGTAGTGGTGAAACCGCGGCTCGCGAGTCGCATTCGGCTCTTTAGCCCATAAAGTGCGGCTCTGTCCAAACGTCGATGAGTGCAAGCCTACGATACGCGCGGGGGTCGGGGTTTCGGTCATTAATTCATTATGCAAGATATAAAGTTTTATTCAGATTTCAAACTATATTTCTAAGATTAATTTCCGAAGTAGTTTCACCAAAAATTTACAGGAGACCGAAAATTTATCATTTACCTACTTACCTTTCAAAGTTTTCCAAGGTTAACTTGTTAATAAGTAAGATGCCTTCATCATTTTATTATCAGCCGATATGTTGATGAAGGCATCCTACTTCTTAGCAAGTTAATTTTAGGAAGCGTTGCGGTGTGAAAGGGCGTGGGAGTTTTTAAGATTTAGAGGGCCCTTCCCGGTCCGTCTATCGCCAACGCGAGCATGATCGAAAAGCTTGTTGTTTCATCGAGCGCAAGTGAGAAGTGCTAACAAACAAGCGAGAACGCGATAACATTGTACGAAAAATTGTGTGTAAAAAGTTGTATCAATAAATACGTGTTTTTGATTAAACCTTACAGGTTTGTGAAAAAAATGTTTCATATTTAGAATTTTCATTACATGTGCGAGGTTTCGATGCAGATGTTCTCTTTACTTTTACCAATTATGAGTATATTATGACCTGCCAAAGTTCGGGTAAAATTTGTGCAAAAAAGCTGATTTTTGGAGGCTTATACTGAATTTGTTTCTCAATTTTTTTATTTTATGCTTTCATAGAAACCTAGATATAGTGCACAAGATACATATTAGTTAAAATAAAATAAACAAAGATGTGTTACAACGCCATAATCACGTACGAGCGATTGGATGAAAATGAAGGCGGGTTGGCCGCCCTTAAGAAAAGTATATTGAGGCAGTTAGGACACAGAAAGGATTGGCTCTCAAAAGAAATCTTAGTCGTTAATATTTGGCGCTAGTGACTAATGAGTTTGCCGACCACTGCTATAGGGAAAATATGCAGGATAACATGTCCTGTTTGCAAAACGACCTATCTGCTACGATTATTTAGAGAAACTATGGAGTCAATAGCGTCATTGATAAGTTTGTGAGGTCACTACCCCGTTCATTTTGCGTCTATGGTCGAAAATGACGACAACTGTAGACGTTTGAAAGGGAAATTGACGTAATAACTCCTGACTAAAAGTATTTTATCTAGACACAAGGCTATGTGTCAGTTAAGTGCGGAAAAAGCAAACGAAAACTTTGGTTGGAGGAAATTCTTAGTAGAATAGAATAGAACATAACATCATGACTGTAATCCCCGAGGGGCTGGACAGAGGATGTACCTACAGTACATCCACATTTCGCTAGTTATGTTACAGGGGACGAGCCTATGCCATCAATCGGGCACAAATCCAGACTCCGGGCTGCTACTCAGAAATTCCAAATGGAAAAACATTTTGGCCGACCCGGGAATCGAACCCAGCACCTCTTGCTCAGCAGTAGGGCTTGAGACCACTAGACCAATCAGGCAGTCTAGTCTTGAAATATGTACTCTTAAAGCTTCAACAGTATTGGAAATGAGCCATTCTTCTTCTTTTGGTATTTCACTCAAATTCTTGTATCTTCTTATCGTGTCGATAGCAATCTAAATCGACTCGGCCCAAAATTCGGCTAAATTCTTGTATATTTGTAGCGAAAGGTTGAGTTGATGTAAATAAAAAATTCAATCAACCTACCTAGCCTTTTCCCAACTATGTTGGAGTCGGCTTCCAGTCTAACCGGAAGCTGCCAGTATTTTACATGGAGCGGCTGCCTATCTGACCTCCACAAACCGGTTACTGGGTAACACGATGATACCCTTTGGTAAGACTGGTTGTCAGTTTTTCGGACTTCTGACGACCCGTAACGTTTGTCAAAGATCCACGAATGACAGCCGGGACCAAAGGCTTAACGTGCTTTATAAGGCACGGAGGAGTCTCGGTATGTAAAGATGGTCACCCATCCACGGACCAATCCCGGCAAGCGTAGCCTTACCTGCTGGATCGACCCACGCGGCTGGGATTACTTAGCCACGAGCTCCTCGAGTTGCTGTAAATCATACTAATGATTTACATTCATATTATGACTACGGTGCACGGTGTGCAAGAGTTAGCGCCATTACGTGATACAAAAGTATTTTTTACATTTGTGGAATTTTCTTTTTAGAATCATATCGTGAGTAGGGGAAGAGCAAAGAAACGATTGATGGACTGTGTGGAAGATGACTGACTACCAAAAAATATTAAAAACTTATCTATGGTGACTGCCGAGATTAAACATCATGAGGAAACCGTAATGCCTGAGAGATATTTCTCGACGGCATGTGAAGCCAAGTTAGAGGCCCATGGGCGGCTTAAAAACTCTG
This sequence comes from Agrochola lota, assembly GCA_947364205.1. Taxonomy (NCBI): domain Eukaryota; kingdom Metazoa; phylum Arthropoda; class Insecta; order Lepidoptera; family Noctuidae; genus Agrochola; species Agrochola lota. Next base: position 10,908,972 of record OX376239.1, on the reverse strand, counting down.
AACGGTTAGTCACTAACCACACGAAAAGAAGGAGACCGAGATGACGACTAAAGCCTCGTGTAGACTGGCGCGACGCGACTCTAAACAAACTCTAAGAAAACTTCACTTTAGAACAAATTACCGGTGTCTCTACGAGACGGCATGTCACGCCAGTCTGTACGAGGCTTAATAGAGAAGTATGGAAGAAAAAGATATGTTCCGCTGTCCCAAATGAATTGGGATAAAAGCAGGAGAAGTGTGTGATGCAGACGATTAAGTAGATTTTGGATGCGAAAACCATTATGGCTGGCAAGAAGAATGCGCGGGAGCAGCAAGTAGTCACATCCTAACTAATATTATAAATGCGAAAGTGAGTTCGTTTGTTTGTTACGCTTTCACGCTAAAACGGCTGAACAGATTTGGATGAAATTTGGCACCCGGGTAGACCATGACTTGGATTAGCACATAGGATACTTTTAATTCCGGTAGTATGTTCCCGGGGATAATTTCCGATCTCCACGATATTTTCCGAAGCTGCGGGAAGGCTAGTTTTTATAATATGACCATCGATAAAAATGCACAAACCAACAATAACTAGGTACTGTTTCGCGTCATATCAACCTTTCTCATTGTCAATTATACCACCGTAAGCAGCATTCCTCAGTAACCATGTTAATTGCTTTGGTTTGCAATTAAGTATTCTTCAACAAATTGACTTATCTATCTATATAATAAAAATGAATCGCTAAATATGTTGGTAAGCGAAAAACTCGAGAACGGCTGGACCAATTTCGCTAATTCTTTTTTTGTTGTGTTTGTTATTGTAAGGAGAAGGTTTATACGGAAAAAAAAAGAAGAAAATTGCGCAGAAAAAAAACGTTTGATGAATGTGTATTTAGCAGAGTAATAGGTTCGTAGGTATGTAGATAGGTAGGTAGGATAGGTAGGCAGGTAGGCAGGTAGGCAGGTAGGGTTGGGTAGGTAGGGTAGGTAGGTAGGTAGGGTAAGTAGGTAGGTAGGTAGGGTAGGTAGAGTAAGTAGGTAGGGTAGGTAGAGTAAGCAGGTAGGATAGGTAGGGTAAGTAGGTAGGGTAGGTAGGAAGGGTAGGTAGGTAGGTAAACAGTAGATAAGTACATAGTGCTACCCGAGCGAAGCCGGAGCGGGGCAGCTAGTTTGCTATAAGAGCAAGTCTTCGGATGACACTCGACTTCATTCGATTTTTTATTCTTATTAAAATGTATGTTCCAAGTTTATCTTGGACATTACTGACATCAATTGCGTATTACACGATCAATCAGAATCAGAATCGTTTTGAAACAGATTGCTAAACCATAGCTTCATAAGATCGAAAAAAAAATCTGCTCAACAACGTGAATAACGCAATGAATGTTGTTGAACTGTCAAAATGAAACAGATTTGTCGTAATCGTTTACGAAAATATGTTGCGTAATTAGAAAGCTGAACTGATAGCTATACGTCTGAAATCACCCCGTTTTGAGCAAGCGTGGTGATCAATGCTCGTGCCTTATCTGTATGAGAAGAGGCCTTTGCCCAGCAGTGGGACAGTAATATGCTGGTATTCATAATATCACGGCCCCTTTTGGGACTTTTTCCTTCAAATAGGCGAAGGGGTTTAACTTCTTATGAAGTCTCTGGAGCGTGTCAATGGCAATCTAAATGAACTCGGACCAAAATTCGGCTTCGTGTTTGGCGCCATCACAAGCGTTCATCAGTTCCTGTAACGTGCAGGTGACAGGACACGCAAGACATGATGTGCAAGAAAGATGTGAGAGCTCTCATGCAGTGGTAAAATAAAATAGCCAGTCAGGCGGGTAGCACAATTCCGCCGCGAAACCGCAGTACTTACGTAGTTCAATTGAACTAACTCGCGTCATGTTCCGCTACTCGCATCCGATTCGACATGACGCGAGCCAGTTGAATTGAACTAAGTACTGCGGTTTTGCTGCTATGGTTTCGCGGCGGAGGTGTTCTACCGGCGTCAGCGACGAACATTTCTAGTATCGTTAACCTAGGTATACAGGTACATTTAGATTACTCCAGCTATGTTGAGTTGCATGGCATTGGGGGTGAGCCTATTGCTGTGAATCGGGCACAAATGTAGACTCCAGCGGGGTAATTGAGTAACACATTAACAATTGCAAAGCTTCTCATTTTGACAATAGGTGTGATGACCAGATTATTTTTTTATTCCGTCATAGAGATTACCTATTAAAAAAGATTACGGCGATACATTGAGTTAAAATGTGCCATGACGTCACGAGTATGTAGATTTTATACCTGTGACGTAGCGACCCCCACTCTCCAACTTAAAATGCGTTATATCTAAGTATTTTTTATTAATATGATAAAGCAAAAAATACGTTTCTAATATTTTTACTGACTTCAAAAAAAGGAAGGTTATTTAATTTTTTTTTTTTTTTTACCGAGGCGTCATCCTTAATCGGCAACATTCATTTCGTTATTTACGTTGCTCAGCATACGAATTTTTCAAACATATGAAGCAATGGATTATGAAGTTCTTTCACTATCCGAAGCATTTCAGGAAAGTGTGTTACGTTATTGGCTGCAGATTGGATGTTACATTAAAAGTATCTATAGTACATATAAAGGAGAATGGGTAAAAATATATCAACCTTGGTCTACCTATTCAACACTAACGCCATATATTCTACAGAAAAGATTATACCTAATCATAACTTATAGTGTGGAAGTACTAACGGCTGACAGAATTTATAAAAAGGCTGAAGGCTTTAAGTTAGTAGCTTAAGACAGCCACAGGATAGCCCGGTTAAGTAGTCACTACTTCAAAGGTCAATTACGAAATGAAAAATAGAAAAAAAAAAACGTTGTGGAGTTGCCCCTCAGACACTGAACTTTAACGCCCTGTTCCTCATGCCTCATACCCTGTCAAACTGTAATACAGTAGATGTAAAGTCTGTTAATAAGTAAAAGGGAGGGGAAACCCTACACTACTATTATTTTTGACAATTAGACAAAGAACCCCATGAGTTAGACATTTGTGGTCATATAAAGAAATAAAGTATAAACAATTTCCTTTTCATTGATGTATAGCTTGTTGGTGTTGAGTAGGTAGACCAACTTGCTCAATCTCCTTTACGACATAATGTGCATCTGCTGCTTCGCGACCTCGCCGTGTGACCGGGCTTCTGTAGAGAGCAAAATTTCTCGGAAAATCCCGATAAAATGCTTCGGAATAAAACAGACATAACATCACGCATTCACACTTGTATATATGTCGATAATAACATTTAAGTCCCATGCAATAGGGGGCGAGGCTAAGGGACACAATTCCAGAAACCCAGATATTGGGCTGCAAAGACAAATTCCTAGTGAAAAAACCCAATAAAACTGTGCTCGAGCTAGGTATCGAACCCTCCTGCCAGGGTTGCGAGTTTGTCCGAAAGGGATATCGTGGCCTCGGCGGCACACAGGCAACGGAAAGAACACGGGTGGGTTTTAGTTAGTGAAAGTCTGACACGCCCTCCCGCTCTGACCAGAGCGGGAGAAGTTATTTGATAATTTCCCACACAAAAAAAAAGTTATCGAACCCTGGATCCCGCGTTCAGCAGCCTGTCTAGCGATCACTAGACCTAAACCAACGGTAAAGCCATAAATACCAGATAGTTAATTGACTCATGCGTGACTTTGCGGAAATCCATTATAAAACACAATAGAAGACATATATTTAGTAACCTAATCCGCTTAACTGTTCCTAAAGAGTCATAAAGAACCTGTACACGACGGACACGACGTGTTGCGCTTGACGTGGCAGCGCGTCGTGTCCGGGTTCGCGATAAGTCAATCGTCATCCTGAGGATGCCTCGTTGAGAGGTGAAACACGTGTCTGTTTCTTACAGGGTCCTTTATGACTCTTTAGGAACAGTTAAGCGAATTAGGTTAGTAAATATACGTCGTCTATTGTATTTTGTATGCCATAAATACCCAGAAAAATATGAATTTTAGTTACTAAAGTCATTATAACATACTTAGTAAGTTCAGAGATTAGCTGGAGTGAATATAATGACTGGATACTTTGTACGGTGTTGTATTGATACCATTCTAAAAGCTATCTGATAGTGTATTGTATTTTGATATTATCTGAGTGAAATGTCTTGTTTTTGCGGGGCAGCCCCAAATTAGAAATGGAAAAAAGTAAAGTTTGGTGAAATATAAAATACTTTGTGTCCAACTGTTCATTATTGGTTGGTTTATTGTTAATACTGTGGGTGGAGGAGCTCGTGGCTATGTAATAACAGTCGCAGGGGTCGATCCATCTGGTTAAGCTACGCTTGCCGGGGTTGGTCCGTGGATGAGTGACCATATTTACATACCGAGACTCCTCCGTGTCTCGGAAAGCACGTTAAGCCGTTTGTCCCGACTGTCATTCGTTGATCTTTGACAGTCGTTACGGGTCGTCAGAAGCCCGAAAGTCTGACAACCACCAAGGGGTATCGTATTACCCAGTAGATGGGTTGTGGAGGTCAGATCAGCAGTCGCTCCATGTATAATACTGCTATTTACCTGCATCCGGGTAGACTGGAAGCAGTTTAGGCAGATTGACTGTGGGTGGTTTTTGAGGAAGTAAAGTTTTCAAACTAGGTTGTTTCAAAAACATGTTTTATTTTTTGCCTATCACCTTTTTTCTGTCTTTCCCTTTGAGTGTGACCATAATCTAGTCAAAATGCAAATTCCCAACTATTCTTTTAAGTTTTGTACTTAAGTACATAGTCAGTAAAAGGCTTGGCAGATTGACTTAAGTATATCCCCCTATCAGAATACCAGCGCTGTGACATTTTTATTTATTTTTAAATGTCGCGGCATCATGCTGAGATAGGAGCCTTTTGGCCTCGTACAGGACTTCCTTCTTTTTATGTTACTGTTACTTTGTTTTTTATTGTTTTTGTTTTTTTCCTGTGCGAGTCACAATAAATACTTTTTCTTTCTTTCTTTTCTTTATATATTTTAATATTTACATAGTATAAACCGAAGTCGCTTCGCGCTGTCTGTCCCTATGTATGGTTAGATCTTTAAAACTACGCAATATTACTTAATACGATTTTGATACGGTTTTTTTTAATAGATAGAGTGATTCAAGAGGAAGGTTTTTGTGTATAATACATTAAGGTTTTATGTAAATTGGTTGAAATATGGCGATTATTGTCGAAGATGTCGGAAAAAATCATGCCGACTGGGAGCTTTACTGGCGTGCGCCGCGTAAGCCGTAAGAGATACATCACATTTATGTTTTACATAATTGTATATCTTAAAAAGTTCAAAAATAAAGTCCGCGATACTAAAAAGTAGCGATACAGTAACCATTTTTATCTTTCAGAATTTGATAAAAATTTCATTGTTATTTTGACCGGTATTTCATTTATCCTTATCCAATAAAATATGTTATTTAAATTGGGCATTTAATTTAGATTAAAATATGCCTTAACATCATATCATTAAAATTAATACTTCAAGAAATCACAGATTCAAAATTACGCGTGACAAAATAATTATGGTTGCCGACAACGCAGGCGCACCGGTAGGAATCAACGACTTTTCCTCGGATATTAGGTATGATTAACTAATCCCGGTAGTACGTCCCCGTGGGATATTTTCCGACATCCACGCGGGCGAAGCCGCGGGCAAAAGCTAGTACTTAATGAACTTCTTCTATATAAATAAAAATTAAATGCTGGGAGACCAATTAGATTAATTTTTATTTTGAAATGTTCGTAATAGTCCGAATAAGGTTTTTAGGAAAGAAAAATTGGAAATCTTACCCAGAAATTTGCAAAACTCGGGAAAATTGTAAGTGCCCTTTCCTATGGATAAAATCTAGCCAGGACATGTCAGGTTTGCTAATCTATCTATACGAGAAATAAATAACATTTAATTGTCTGTAATGTCAAAATAACAGCTTTTTACTAAATGCATATGAAATTAAAAACGGTACTTATAACACACACAAAAAAACTTTTTTTTTATTGTTGTCTGTCTGTCTGTTCCGGCTAATCTCCGCAACAACAGCTGGACCGATTTTGACGGGACTTTCACTGGCAGATAGCTTGCTTGATTTTTTAGAAAAATAATTAAGGTCCACCGGAACGAAGCCGCGGCCAGAAGCTAGGTAGTTTAAATGAAAAACATTTAAAACCTGTTCTCATTTAAGTTAAATAAATTGCTTACCCCATTGCCAATACTTGCCACAATATTAAGTTACATTTATGAAAGATGAACATGAATGTGTGGGAGGAAAAACAGGTGATATTGGTACTCCCACTCAGTTATTTATAGCTTAACTCCACTATGAAGTAGTAAATAGAGTACAATACTACAGATTTTTCTGTTTAATGGTAAATCCTATTGTTATTGGTCGCTCTAAAATTTAGAACAACCAATCACAATTTTGGTTGGTTGCTGCACAATTAATTGGTATTTAATTTAGTATATATACATATTACAAATTAAAGTCGCTTTCTCTGTCAATTTGTGTGATCGCGTTGTTCTTCCAAACTACGCAACGGATTTTGATGAGGTTTTAACCATCATTTAGAGAATTTATTCTGGAAGGTTAAGTGACATTAAGTAGTTTAAGTGCAATACTTACATTAATATTAAAATTATTAAACTTTATTATGTTAAAGAAACTTCGAGGGGCGGTCGCTAGTATAAATCTAAATCAGGGTTGAGCTTGAGATGATTTAAATCGCGATTGAAAAAAAGTGATTAAAAAAAACATTGAAAAAGAAACATTCATCGAAAAAACACTTTTAGTTGATTTTGTTTTTAATTTTTTTTTTTCCGACATAACTATGGCCGCACACATACGTGCAATGCTATGTTTATCTACGCAGTTCGGGTATTCCCCGAAATGTAAACAACCGACTTGATGTATTTTCGCCCTGTCATCATTCGTGATTGATTAGTGAAAGCGGGAATACTTACAACAAAATGGCTGGAAAAAAAAAGATGCTGTATGTATGGGTTTATTTTCATGAAAAAAAGTTTGCCTGCAGAAAGTTTAACAAAGCAGTTTGTAAAGGTTTTAGAACATTAACATCAAAATATGTTATGTGACTGCGATGCAGCAATACCCGAACTTGTAGGGTTGCCAACCATACTGTTAAAAACAGTGAGGGGACATCGACGCGAAAACTAATACCATGGAATTAGTACAAGATTCTGAATCCCTACGTTGAAATTTTTCGTCGGTTATTTTAAAAAAAATCTGCTGTTCCATACATTTCGACCGCGTAAATATTGCACTTTTTTATGAAACAGCTGTTTTTTTTTTTAAATAACCCTTGTATACTGTCCATTTACCCTCTTTGACTATAAATACTTTATTTCTTGTACAAAAAGTTGGCATCCCTAAAGTTATGTGACAATTTTTTTTAATTCATAATTTTGGAAGAACTTGTAATGTTGATTCTTTTTTAATTAAAATAAACAAAGATACGTTTTTTTTTATAATAACCGACTTCCAAATGAACATAGATTGGAATATGTAAATAAATAAAAATAATCTACTTTAAATCAAATAAATCTGAAAAGAATAAAAATAAAAAAAACTTTTATTTTTTAATAATCGTGATTTTTATCAACCCTGATCTAAACTAATATTATATTATGACTATTTTTCGTATGTATTTTTGTTATTTACGCTTTCACGCTAAAACGGTTGAACGGATTTGGATGAAATTTGGCATGTGCTTAGGACATAGGATACTATTTATTCCGATATTCCCACGGAATCGAAACTTATGCGGGTGAAACCGAGGGGCGCGGCTAGTATATTATAATTTGAATCTAAATAATAACTACCAATCATAAAACTGGACATTGATTTAACACCAGAAAAACTGAATAGGCTTTGAAACCGTTGCTATGTTTGTCATAATTTGGTAAAGTTTTTTAGCTTCATTTTAGTAGTCTGTAATGGCTTGCATTTTTATTTTATTTTAACTGTAGCAGTACAGTTTAAATAAAATAAAAATGCAAGTCATCTATTATCTATGACTGTATAGGTACAGTTTATTATTAGCTAGGTTTTCTTTTTTATATTATATTTCTACAGGATTAACTATATTTTGGCGTATCAGTTGTCAAAGGTAGGTACTTAGGTACGTAAAAGACTAAGCTATTAGTCATTAGACTATCGCCATTAGCGCGTCATCACGCGTCATGCTATTTTTCCCATGGCAGACGGTTGTACGTAAGTTAGCCCTCCATTGTTCATCCATATGTTGTCCTCCATTGTTTGTCCAGAACCCTCTCATTGCTAAGAAAATGATTATCTTTCAGTTTCTAAAACTAAAAAAGGAGTTTCTTGCCCGTCCTTGTCCATAGGAACCTACTACACTTTGGAATGGGCATCTACCTAACTAGCTTCATCTTTCTGACTGACTGACCCCTTGACAATTCAAAAGTACCTACCTGTAATTGTTTTAATCGAAATAAATGCTTTGAGATTGAGTTTTCATTAATTTTCTAGTATGGAAGTTGAATTTCTGAGGGTTTTAAATATTTAATTGCTTCATTAGTCTTCTTTTTTGTTGACAATACTTTTTCTTTTATAAGAACTTAAAATTGTTTGATTAATCTTAGCAAAATGTTTACTATACCATATAAACAAGCGGCTAGAATGTTAGTGTGATAAAGCTTTTATTTATGCATTAGGTCGACATTACAGGCCTACAGTTTAATTGACGGAAAATTCCTTCTTATAATGCATCTGCATACTGCTAGGGCTGGTTTGAATGATGCAGAAAATAGTACCATTATGAACTTGACAAATATAGGTACTGGCAACACTAAGGTGAATGAGTAAACTGATAGTAGAGCTGACTGAACGAGGTTCAGAACAGAAAAATTCACTCTCAAACTCAAATCTAAAAAGGTTCAACAGGGCATAATGATGATCAACATTGGAAACAAAACAAAAAAAAAAGACTAACAACACCTGTTCACATTTAAATTCCAATTAAAAGAATTTAAAAATAAAAATGCACCATGGTATGCTGCAGAAATATTTTGGCTTTAAATACTGCAATGTCAATTTAGTTGACATTAAATATATAGAGATTGCATGTAATGTTTACATTACACTGGGGACCTTGGTTTTTAGTACTTGGTGTCATTTTTATACAGGTTTTCAAAACATAATAAGTTGATTAACAAAAATAAAATGTGACATCCCTACTCGGCCAACTGAATTGTGATAACATGGAATAAATTAATTGTTCATAATCAAATAAACCATTACTAGCATTTCCTTAATTAGTAGTAATTTATTATTAATAATTTAAATGAATTTTATTGGCCAGAACAAAATGTATTGAACTATACTAAATTATTAATGTTTATGCCCATTGCCCAGCCGCTAGATGCGAGAAGGACAACAACCAGTCGAAGTGGCAGTGCTTGGAGGAGGCCTATGTCCAGTAGTGAACGTCGGCTGAAATGATGATGATAAAGTCTATTGAATTTGTGTTACTCATACGTTACATGCTTTATAATTGCCTTTACCTAATAATTTGGGTTTTCACTTTCCAGTCTAGCCCATACCCAATTAAATTCAGTTTAAATAAACTATGCCAAAAAAGTTTTTTTTTTAATTAGGGCTTGCATCATTCCTTTCTTTAGTTTTTTTTTCCTTTTGGTTTTATGGCATCAGTATAAACTGAAAACACAATTACAAACTTAATAATCATTGTCTTAATTTTCTTCAAACAATAATATTGATGCTTTTGGCATGAAAATTTTATTACAGATTTTACTTAACATTTTTAAAGAGGCCCTTTATTAGTGTCTTTTAAAATACTCTGATTTTAAATTTAGAAGAGGTTAATGTTCTGCCTAATAAGTTGTCGGCTACAAAATGACACTCGGATCATTTGACATTCATAGTACCGACTTTGATATATGTACCGGGTCATAGTTATTATTCATTGTCAATGTAAAGGTTATAATTTATTTTATAGTACACTCGATATTTAAGGCATCGTAATTGGTTTTTCCATTAGACTAAAGACGGTGAGATTAGGAGGAAAAATAAGCATTGAAATTGGGGAAAAATTGTGATAAGCTGGGAATTTGTTTAAGATTTTCCAAGGAGTAGAACTAGCATTCCAAACTAGACTATTTGAGGAAACTGAGTGTTGAAATTAGGGAAAATTGTGACAGTAACTACTTGTACACTGAGAATTGGCACTAAACTATGCTATTGTTTATCTTTCTATCTAGATATTACAAATATCTATCTGAAGTGCTGCAGAATGAATGAATGACATTAGATCACTTGACTGCCAAGAAGTTTGAGGACCAAGAATTTTAGGTGTAGGACCTTTTGGTGGGACAATAGACAAGAACTTACCAGCAGGTGGGTGTGGCGTTGTCCACCGTGTCTTGATTGGGCTGCGAAGGAGACTCGGCTCCCCGCGCGCCGCCCGCCACAGAAGAAGCCGTGGTGTCGCTCTGCCCCCTCACTGCGACCGCATCATCACGTCACCACGTCCACAACACGCACTGCTATTATCTCGACCTCACTGACACTAGTTGCATCTCAACCTGAAAATCACCACACCACAAACTCGTATCACAGTCTCGTAGCAAGTTCCTAGCACCCGCGGCCACCAGAACACCACAGACGTGCACTCACACTGCCCCGGATTCGGACTCAAACCTACTCCGAGCACTGAGATCACGCCCTGATATCACCACACACGATTTATCCCATTAAAAAATGGCAACCTTTCTCACTAATAACCGAGTCGACTCACTACTTCACCATGGAATACTGTAATATTTATAAACTTTCACAAGTTAATTATAGATCAGACGTTACTATTAACGTTTGAACATAAGTAAAAGCTGAGAAAATAATATTTATAAATAGCTTCGGATTATTTTGATACAAATCTATATCGGTGTATCACTCAATACACACCCCTGATTCGGGCGGACTGGATCCTCTTCTTTCTCTTTACGATACGTTTAACATATGAAAATTAGCACGGATTAGTTAATATTACTACAATTATATGACCTACACCCTGATAACTACAAAGACATTTTGTAGCAATGACAGCGATCCCTATCGGCTTCACAGAACCTATAGAAAAAAATCAACATGTCGCCTCCTGTGATATTGCAAGGTGTTTTATCATTGAAACTTCAGTCAAAATCGAGATAAAGGGGCGTGGTCATCGAGAATCGAGAAGATTTTCCATCCATGAACGGCAGAGATAAACAATGTCAAGTTGTGCATTTTTGCAAAAAAGATAGGCAATCTTTTAGTATAGCATTTGTACATGTTTTAAATGTTGATTATGTAGAGATTAATAAATTTGAAGTAAAATACTGGCCATAAAACATATGTTTATACTTGTAATTTTATTTTATTCGACTAAAAATGAAGCAGTCCTTTTCTATAATTTTCTCATTAAGTTTTAATCTTCTACAAATCTCTGATGGTAAATAATCGCAATAAATTAATTAATATAATTTACTTTTGAAATATTATTCTGTTTCACCGACATTGTGTTATCTGGAAAGGTACTATTTCCTTTCTGGAAAATATTGCTTTTAGTTGTCACATCACTATGTGATCCCTCTCTCTCCTCTTTTGTCTATGCTAAGAACGAATGAATTAATTTGACAAGCCGTGACAGCTGACTGAATGAAACACAAACAAATGTCAAAAATCGTTCAAATGGCGCGATTTATTTGTGGATGAATTTGTAAACCCAGGAGTTTTTTTGTAATAAAATAAATATTTTAAAGTGTTAAACCAAAAAATCAATAAAATGGCAACGAATAACAAAACTTTGCATCTGATAGCGTCCAAACTTGGACTTGGCGAGGAAGATAAAGTTCTGAAGTGAGTAAACAAAATCACGTTTAGGGAAAGATCACAATTTGAGTATTAATAAACAAGTTGATGTATATAATAGACTACTCAAGCCTCAAGCCCATGACTATTCTAATAAACCAAAATGAAATAATAAAACTTGTTTTTTTCAGTTTTCACATACTGAACACTGTTCTTTTGAGGTTGTTGTGTTACCTACCAAAGTACCAAACTTGTGCATGTCTATAAACATATTTGTAGCCTGACTTCCACTCTGATAATGTTGCATCATTATGTTTTTGAAATCGGTATACAAATTTTGTACAATATAGGATTTATTCTATCCAGATCAAATGCTAACTCCTGTTGCTTGTAATTTCAGTAAAGCAGCAGAATTGGAACGTCTGCTGCAGACAAAGAGTATGGCAGGCAGCAACATGACTGATACCAGCAAAGTTGTCATATGCTTGGACTTGGCTGCATCTATGTTGGGGGCAGATTTGGATATTGTAAGTATTATTACTGGCTAGAAAGGGGGTGACTACTAAAATGATGGTCAGGTTAGGTCACAAATTAACCAACATCTTTCTCAAAATTACAGAAAACAGCAATAAAATACTCTGGGCTCAAGCCCTTAGCATACACTAACACCAAAAAGGTGGTGCAGAACTTGCTAGAACTGAACAGTGACAAGCTGACCACCACCATGCTGTGTCTGACACTGCAGTGCCCAGGAGTACAGGAACTAGCTGATAGGATCCTTGAGGAGTACCAGCGGCTGGCTAAGATGGTGAGATATATTTTAACTTAGATTAAACAGTCATGCCTGTTAACATTTTTTGCTATCCATTAGTCAGCCAACACCCTGTACAAGGTGAAGACGACAATTACTATTCTACTATCCTACTAATATTATAAATGTGAAAGTTTTTATGTTTGGATGTTTGTTACTCAATTATGCAAAAACGGCTGAATGGATTTGGACGAAATTTGGCACACCAATAGTTTATGACCTGGATTAACACATAAGATGCTTTTTATCCCGGTAGGATAAAAAAAAACTGAACTCCACGCGGGCGAAGCCACTATCGAAAGCTAGTACAACAATAAATGAAACTGCATTATAACTCTAATGTGGTTCCCAGTCTGCATATGAAAATTCAATCAAATATTTCCAATAGTTTAGTCAATATAGCTAGTTGTACACAAAATACGCGCTTTGATGTGGAGTTGCGGATACCAGCCTTTATTTCCTACCACTAAAGCTGGTCTAAGATTGGCAACACCCATAGTTTGCCCATCACTACTATTTAGATTGTTTGAAAAAACCACTTTTTTAATTTTGATGCTAGGATTTATTTCATAACTCCAAAACACTCTTAGGCCCACTTGCACGTTCATGAGTTAGCTAAGTGACTCTGAATTAACAGCTAATTCAGGGTTCATCCAAAGAGAGGTTTCTTGTCCGTTCATCTCCATAGGAACCTACTATGCTTTGGAATGAACTACCCAAAAAACCCCTTGACAATTCAAAAGTGTCTGTAATGGGTTTATTTGAAATAAATGCTTTTAGTTTGTAATAAATATTGGATTAACCCCTGAGTTAGCTGTTAATACGCAAGTGGGCCTTAAGCATTAGAATTGTACAGTGTCTTCATTTACTGTTGCATTGTTGTCTACACATTGTATATCCAACTGTTACTGTTGCTGGACATTGATTTCCTAGACATCTTTGAAAATTTACTTCTCTTAATTTTCAGGAAGTTGACTTGAATCTCCCTCAGTATGTGTGTATGGCTGTATGTCAAGCTTGCAGGTGGGTTACCAAGTTCTTCAATAAAAAAACATTACTTCTCGTATACCTGTGTGTGTGTGATAACCCTTTCCTGAGAGTGACAGTGCAACTTATTTGAAGTTCAAATATCTTCATGTCTTCTTGAAATGCACACTCCTACCCCTTTGTTAATAAATGCGGAGTAAAGAGCAGTGGTGGTAGTAACGTCCCCGACTTACTAATTGAAGGCTGTGGGTTCGAACCAAGGCAGGCGCTGTACTTTGATTTCATCACCACCGCTCTCAAAACGGTAAAGGAAAACATTGTGAGGAAACCGGCATGTCCTAGAACCAAAAATTCGAAGACATGTGACTTCTACCAATCCGCACTGACCCTGCAAGGAAGATTACAGCCCATGCCTACTCGAAGAGAGGAGACCTGTGTCCCACTAGTGGGAACATTGTAGGTTGGATATGCTAAAAAAAAAACAAATTTAAAACTCGAAAAACGTATGAATCTGAACACTGGTTGTAACCCTACTCCGCATGCATTATTATGGGGATACATTGTATTATTGCATTGTATACTGTAATGTGAGAGAGATAGGACAGATCGTCACACACTGGACGCCTGAGGGAGGATATCGCCTTCCAGCTAGACCGCGGCGAAGGTGGTGTGACGACCAAATCATGTTTTTAGGGCCAACATGGCTAGAGATCGCACAGAATAGAGGGGTTTGGAAGAAAGGGGAGGCTTTTGCACAGGAGTAGGAAACAATGTAATCTCAAAACTGTATTGTAATGTTTATATACATATTTTTTTTTTTCTTTGTTACTCTCAAATAGAGCACCTGCCATCTAATCTCTTCACCACCCTTGGTTGACTGGTAGAGAATGCCTAAGGCATTAAGACCGCCTTTGTACTTTTTTGAGTGTGAAAAGTTCAAATAAATAATGTTGAATGTCCCATTCGTTTTGTGATGTGAGCTTGAACTTGCCTAGAACAACATAATGCAAATTCCTAATTAAATCATTTTCAGAATCAACAAAGTGAAAGTACCGAAGAGTAAAATAATAGAGAAATCAAGACTGAAACCTGCACAGTGGACCAAACTGGACGTAGACTGGACCAAGTTCACTGACCTGCATTTTGCAGCCGCCAAGAAGAAAAAGGGACGTCCTCCTAAGAATGCTGTGGAAAATGGTAATCAATATCTTTTTCAAAACTAAATATATATACACTAATAAAGAGAAAAGATTTCATTTTTTATATGTTTGCTTGTTACGCTATCACGCTAAAACGGCTCAATGGATTTGGATGAAATTTTGCACATGGGTAGACCATGACCTGGGTTAGGACATTGGATAATTTTTATCCCGATATTCCCACGGGATCCAGATTTATAAGGGTGAAGCCGCGAGGTGCAGCTAGCAAGTTATAAATCAAGAAATACGAATCCTATTTACGTGTTTTTGTTTGAAATCATTGATATATTCTCTGGCCAGGTATGATATCAGGCATAGGTATGTTCTATTTCACACGGGCGGACCGGGAAGCACAGCTAATACTATACTAAAAAAAAACACGTCATGTTCATTGATGGAGACTGTGAGAAATGAACATTTTATGAAATTAACATAATAGCGCTACAAGGTGATTTCGGCCCGTGGCCAAAAATCGGAACTAATGCCGCCATCTTGTTTTTGAAATTAATTTCAAGTGACATTTCACAAATAAATTACACTAAAAATTACCAGCAACGCCCCCACGATACTTGTACCAGTGTATCCACGTAATTTTTGTTTTATTTTTTGTAACCCTGATTTTTAATACTTTTTTTTTCTTCAGAAATAGTTATTTTAAGTACCTATAAAACATTTAGTAAATTCGACAGTAAGTCATGTAGGCAGCGTGGCCGAGTGGTCTAAGGCGCTGGTTTTAGGCACCAGTCCGAAAGGGCGTGGGTTCGAATCCCACCGCTGTCAAAACTTTTTACTTCCCTATAATCACATAATTCAACAAAATATTAATTATTCGAATCCTCGCCAAATTCGATGCAAAAAATATCTTTAAACATTTTTTTATTCGTATTTTTTTTTTGTAGTTGATTTTGAAGAAAACATGGATATCGACCTACCTAAGCAAGAAGAGCCACAAAATGAGCAAATAGAGCTTTACGAAGACTGGAAGAAACGTATGCTAGAAGCGGCCTATAAGGAACTTAAGGAGTTAGAAAAAATCGAGGCTAGGAAAAGTGTGACGCCTAGGAAATCTCCTAGGAAGACCCCACAGAAGTTTTCACCTTACAAAAGTCCTGCAAAGGCCTGCAAAGGTGTGAGACTTTTATTTCCTATAGATTTATGATTGTAGTTATTTTTTATTTATTTTGAATTTGAATTTTATATTAATTATGGATTTGACATTTTTAGTTTTGTAATTTATTTAAGATTTTTTAAAATAATTAAATTTAAGTTTAGAATTTTATGCTGGCTTTTTGTTTTTATTTATATTTTTTATTTACGTTTATTAGAATTGTAACCTAAAAATAATTTTTTTTTGCCAATTATTTTCTTAAATATTTTTTACGTCAATTATTTCCAAAATCGTTTTCAAACGAAAATACGCCTTTAAACCTTCTTCACTCAAAATCGAAACTAAAAAAAACTATTAGGCCGTGAAACGTGTCTTTTACAACATTTACAATACTTTACATTTTCGTACTATCAACAGTAAAAATATGGATACAGATGGGGACCCCAAATTGATACTGAACTCGACAGATGAAGTCATGCAGTTTGATGACCCTAGCAGACCATCGCTTGCATACCCAACGTCTTTGGGATTCCTATTCGTTTTCACTACACTCCTAGTAGGCGTGATCGTAAGGGCTATAATGCTGTGGATCGGAATGTGCATACCCTACCGAGTTATCATGTTCACTCTAGGAGGGTTCGCGGGATTTTGTGCCAATAGATTTCCGAGCATAAAGCCGATTGTCCATATCTGTTTTATGGATGTAGATGTGTTACTAATAACTTTCCTACCGCTGTTGATTTTCCGGACATCTTATAATGTTGATGCTCATTCATTTTGGCGAAGCTTCCCGCAAATTTTGCTGGTTGGAGTACCAGGGGCATTGTTGACTGCGTTAATGGCAGCTTTTATGGCATTTTACTTGATTGAGACATCATGGGATTTCTCTACTGCCTTACTTTTTGGGATTGTGTGCTCGCCAATATATCCTTTGGAAGTTGTGAAACAGTTGAAATCGATGTCGAAAGGGAAGTATATAAGTGTACTGTTATTAGGAGAAGGATTGCTGGGAGATGTCACGGTCATGATAGAGTTCACAGCGGTTTTTGGTTACATAGCCAGCGCGTTGACAGAAGCTTCAGAAATAACGTTATTTTTGATAAGATATGCCGGAGGGGGAATCCTCTTAGGCATAGTAATGGGAAAGATCACAGACACTTTACTATCGATAACATATTACGATTTACTCTGTGCTGTGACTGTGACTTTGGCTGGGGCGTACTTAACATATTATATCGGTGAAAAGTTTTTATACGTCTCTGGATTATTAGGGACAGTGATAACTGGGGTGTTGGTCAGTAATAAGAAGTCGACAATAGCTGGGGATGTGGAGCAGGTGGTGTCCCATTTCTGGATGATACTGGGCCATGCAGCTAATACATTGGTATTCACTATGGTTGGGGTGGTGATTTTTGAGAAAGTTAGTGATGTTATCAGTGTCCGGCAAGTGTCGCTGATTTTTGTGACTTACACTACGGTTTATTGTTCGAGGTGAGTGTTTTTTTGGTTTCATTTTTATTTGACTAGCTTTTGCCCGCGGCTTCGCCAGCGTTGTGGTCGGTAATTATACCTCGGGAACTACAAAACTAACGGGTTTCGCATATAAACTTTCAACACCTATTTTACCCCCTTAGGGGATGATTATCTAAAAACGCCGATACACGTGGTTTTTAATTTCTAACCAGAATGCTAAATACCAATATTCATGGTTTAAAGTACACAAATGACGATTTCCCATAAACTCATTCCCTATTTTACTCCCTTAGGGTTGAATTTAAAAAAATCCTGTGTACACACGGCTTCACATCAAGTTATATATTTCCAGTTTATGCTGATCTCGCATTGTATAGGATTTCCGTACAATGCGAGGTCAGCTTATACTGTTAATGTATAGCTTAATGTGTAGCCGTTTGTACATTTTAAAGGGAACCTCTGTGCAAAATTCAGCTGATGAGCCAGTCAGTCAGGACTTTTATTTATATGTATAGATAGATTAGGAACAGGACTGATAAATGTGTGTCGGTATTCCAAACATGTTGTAGTCTTGTTCCCTATATTAAAACTAGTGCTCCAGGTTTAACAAAATGACGGCCATGTCACCGTGATTGAACAATGGCTTACCGAGTTTCTGGATTATTTAAACAATATAGCGCGTCTTGGAATTACTGATTCGTCTATTGTCGCAGGCGCGAGTGCTGTTGTTCTTGGGTTCGATCCCCAGGTTAGGCAAAGGAAGAAAGAAAGAAAGAAAATTAAGTTTATTTGTCACAGAAACACATGCATATAAAAAGATTATTAACTCGAGTAGAATAATAAAATAAAACACAATACATTTAAATATAATCACGAGCTCAAAACAGAAATAGTCAGCAGCTGCTGGCACGTCATGATTGTGACAAGAAGGCTTCCACTCAGCATGATGCTGTGCTATGGGCACCCATAGCACAGCGCTGATTTTCAGTGGTCACCCGGTGAAAGCGTTATTGCGTTTTCCACGAAGAAATTCAATAGCAGCCCAGGGTTTGGGCGCAAGGCCGGTTAATGGCAACCGCCTATTTGATAGGCTATAAAATAACTAGCGAAATGTGGGTGTACCTGTTTGTTATGTATTCTTGTAAAGATCGATGGTGTACCCCGCAATGACGCCGCTGCTGCGTCACATAGGGTATGGCATGACGTGGCAGAACTGTATGGCCTTTGTGTGGGGCGGGTTGTTTGGTCATTGTCTCTTATATGATAATGTTGTAAGATTGGTGATGCACGACGCAATGACGCCGCTCTTGCGCCACATAGGGTATGGCATGACGTGGCAGCACTGTATGGCGTGTGTTTGGGGTGGGGTGTGAGGCGACAGTCTCTCTGTTAGTCCCTTATATGATAATGTTGTAAGGTTGATTGCATACCCTATGTGACACCGCTGCTGCGTCACATAGGGTTCGGCATGACGTGGCAGCACTGTATGGCCTGTGTGTGGGATGGGTTGTGAGGCCACTCTCTGTTAGTCTCCTATATGATAATGTTGTTAGGTTGATGGTGTACGCCGCAATGACGCCGCTGCTGCGTCACATAGGGTATGGCATGACGTGGCAGCACTGTATGGCGTGTGTGTGGGGCGGGCTGCGAGGGCCACTGTCTCTCTGTTTGGCGTTGATTGTGCTGCAGACGCCGACTGTTTCGAATGCTGGAGAAGTAAGTATCATCTTAATAATTTTTTTGCTATATATGAGCATAATCATGTAGAATATGTAGATCTTAAGTAGCTTAACTTGTTGCGAAAGCGTAAAAATAAATTGTAACTGTGAAAGTGAAACTGGCTAACTGCCGAGTCCGAGGTCCTGTGTTTGTCAGGCAAAGTACTTTTTCTTTTCATGAGTTCCCTGTTTAATGGCACAAGCACAGAGAGGCCTCCTATACTTGCCAGTACGAACGCCCCCTTTTATTTTTTTTCGTTTTTAAGGGTGGGAAATCATCAAATGACTTCTCCCTCTCTGGGCGGAGCGAGAGGGGTGTCAGACTTTTACTGACTAAAACCCACCCGTGTTCCTTCCGTTGCCCGTGTGCCGGGGCCGCGATATCCCTTTCGGACAAACCCGCAACCCCAGCAGAGTACGAACGCCCCCTGTGTTCATTAATTACGTGAGGCTCTTTTTGCGATTTTTCGACTCCCCCTCCCCCATTCGTGAGATGTCATGATATTTGGGAAAAATACTTATATGTCTTGAAGTTTTTAGAAAATTACGTTATTTCAACATTTTTTTTCTGCTATATTTTGAATGGAAGTTGAAAAGAGTTGTTCAGCCACATGCAAGTAGACCATATAATGATGTTGATGAGATTTTTTGATTTTCAAAATTAACAGTAGTTTCTTGTAGCCAAACGATCAAACTGCAGTCTCGCGTAATTTTTTGGAAAACTTGTTGCGAATATTAGTGATTTTCCATGAATACTTAATTTATTTAAAAAATCCCTTTCAGCCACATGCAAGACAAAGAACTCGACTTTTCAAATCCCAAATAATTTTGTTTAATTTCTGTTTCCCTTTCTCACAACGAATTAACAAAATTGATCAAAATCAGTTGATTTCGTGCACGGCCTCTTAATGAACGACCCCTAAGTATTTTACGTCGGGTAGTGGATGATGACGCAACAGGCTCGACCCTTAATTAAATGGAACTTAATAACATAATTGGGCGAAAGTGCTCAAACTTAAGATAATAAATAGGTACAGGCCCGATGTATTTATAATTTCACTTTCTTCCAGATCTTTATAATCCAAACAGCAGGCTTAGTAATCCTGTCCCTCCTCATAAACGCTACCAGTATGACGAAAGTCCTGAAGATCCTAGGTCTGGCGGAGATCTCTCTCGCCAAGAAAGCGAACATGACTAACTGCGTCAAACGTATCATGATGACTCGCGACCGCTGCATCTCTATGCTGAAGATGGACAAATTCCTCGCCGATGCTAACTGGGACCTGGTCACCGCAGGTTGGTAGACCCTAGATATATCAGTAGTAGCGAAACTCCGCAGACTTGATGGGCATCTATATACCTATTTTAGGCGGTTTTAGTTTTCATTGTAGCGTAGTAGAATTAAAACAGAAAAAAATGTTAGATTTGCTTGGCTTAAATCGACCAGATGCATTGAGGAAGCGTGGGCAAAACCTGGATGAGACTGACACAAGAGCGTGGTGATTGGCACAAGAAAAGAAAGGCTTATACCCAGCAGCGGGTAAATTGGGCCGTGGACGATGGAGATGAGCAATGCTTGTCCCTACTCCGTATGAGAAGAGGCCTTTTACCTGCAGTGAAAATGGGCCTGCATCCATGTAGAATTGCAGAACTTTTTTTTCTAAATTCAAAACTCATTTATTCAAACTAGGCTGAGTATCAGCACTTTTCGAACGTCAAAATTACATAAGACAGTCCCCCAAAACGGCCGCCCTTCACCACTTCCTAGTGCGTTAGCTGGGAAGAAGAAGTGGCGCGACAACCTCCCAAGCAACACAGCTGTCTGTTCAGTTAGAAAAAAAAATAGATTCTATACAATAGTATGCAAAATAATTGACATTAAATGGCTCTGTATGCAAAATAATTGACATTAAATGGGTCTGCAATTCTTTCCTCTCGCTTTCCTGCAATCAAAATCAAAATAATTCGAAATAATCAAATCGGTGGGAGTGATTTCGTGAAAAGGGACGGAAGTGTGTTACAGGAAGCCGGGGAAGCGCGCGCTATTAGATTTGACCAATGAGCGCACGCGGTTACAGAGTTGGCGGTCAAAAATTACCTTGAAGAGGCTCCGCCCCTTTAATGTTGCTTATTACTAAGGTGAGATGTCAGATGTTACACATCATATGCGACTTCTGTAAGCCTCGCTTGTTTTTTTTTGCCCACAACGTGGAAGCTCTTACCTGCATCTCACCTGATGGTAAGTGTTGATCAGGCCGAAGGTTGAAGCGAGGTTCACCCGGAATCCTCAACCACAAAGGAGCTGGCTATCTTACCTCTAACCGCCGAAACACAACAATGCTGTTAACATTGTTGTTATGGCGACAGACTTAGATAAGATGGTGGTAGCTAGCCAGGCGGACTTACAAAGAAAGAAAGAAAAGAAAGAAAATACGTTTATTTGCGGTACACATGACGCAAGGTAAGAAGAAAACACGAAAATAAACAGTTTTACAACAAGCTCTGCCACCAACCAAACCGAGCAGAAAATTTTGTCGCCACTGGGAATCGAACCCGAGATCTCTGGGTCTAAGACACGTGGTCTAAACACTAGAGAACAGAGGCAGTTAAAATGCGGATTGATTGATGTTTGAAAACCAAAAAAAATCTTTTGTCATTCAAAACTACAACAGATTTAATCTTGAACTAACTTCGAAAATCCTCTGTCCACCAGGGACTACAATAAAGCATCCATACCAGCTCCAAATGTCAGGTCGCGACGAGGACAGCGAGGACGACACCTACATGGGGTACCACTACACTACCTGTCCCGATTGCGAGAGGGAGATACCCAACGAACCCACCAAGAAAGAGTTCGCGGAGATGACCAAGTATGCTCTGTTCCAAAAGTAGTTAGGCTTTTTAATTAATAATTTAATATTTAAAGCCCAAATGGGGCAGATTGAAAACTAGTTTTTCTGCACGATTGGGATTAAGTCGGTTGCACATTTTTTATAAATCAAACCTACTTCAGAAAATAAATTTACAAAGTACATTATTATTCGAAAATAAATAAACTTTTTTTTATATTCCTTTTTTTATATCGAGTTATAATGACGAGTATTCGACTATTCGCCATAGGGATTGGCGATTAATCGATACCTATCCGACTATTCGCGGCATCTCTAATTTCAATACAACTTTACAGTTACCGGTGCCACTTTCAGACTTCCTCTTACAATTTATGAACAACATACAAGGTGTAATTGAAATAACTGAATTTATTTATTTACTTTAATTAAAACAGTTAAAAAGCAATTCTCAACAATAATTTAAGACACAGTTTAAAATCCACCATTATTAAAACCTCTTAAAATGTCACTGTACTCATCAATGAGAACAACTTTTCAACTTCTTATTTTTTATTTTTATTTTTATGGAAACACCACAGAAATCACGAAAAAAATTCATAATGATGAGTACACATAAGAGGTCATCCCTTCGCACGGTCTCCGGTGAGGCGACGAGCCTCCTTGCCGGATTGCCGCCCTGGGATCTGGAGGCAATTTCGCTGCCACGAGGAATCACGGCACAGCGGACGGCGGTGCTGGGTACGCCACAATTGCGGCGATAAGTCCCCTCTTTGAGGAGTGGCTAGAGAGGCGCCACGGCGTCCTCACCTTCCGCCTGACTTAGGTCCGCACCGGACACGGTTGTTTCAGGAGGTTCCTGTTCCGGATAAGGCGGGAGGAAACCCCCGGGTTACGAGTTTACATTTATTTAATTTATACCTAGTATAAGGTCATACATTCGACAGAAAAATGAAACCATTCCATAATACAACTTCCCTTGAAAACTAAAATATACTTCACAAACCAGGGAAGCCAACCAGCGCGTGTTAAAAGCACTAAAGATATCCTACTGGCGTCAGTATGAACACGGCAAGATCAGTAAGGACGGCGTCAGAGTCCTGGTACAAGCTGTGGAGGTAGCAGCCGATTCTGATGATGGTAGGGTCAATCTGGACCAGCTGGGGGCTTTGTGGAAGCCTAAGGTAAGGTTTTGAAGTACCTATAGGTACACATACATAACATTACGCCTGTAATCCCCGAGGGATTGGGCAGAGGTGTACTTATAGTACACCCACATTTCGCCAGTTATGTTTAAATCCCATGTAACGAGAGGCGAGCCTATTGCCATCGACCGGCCACAAATCCAGACTCCGGGCTGCTACTGAGAAATTCAGATGAAAAAAAACTCAATATCACTTTGCCCGAACTAGGAATCGAACCCAGGACTTCGTGCTGAGCAGTAGCGCTTGCGGCCACTAGACCAACGAGGAAGCTATAGTTCCCAGATATTTAGATGATCTTCTGTTTCTGACCAGAAAGTGGTACTAGTGTTAGTCCCTGTCCAAAGGTGTGATGACTTGAAGCCAACCTTAAACTGAGAAGGCAAAAGCCCCATAAGCACGGAAGATTTTTTATCTGCACTGAATTTTCAACTCTCGGTGTTGAACCGAGCATTGAGAATCCAACAGAGTGCCTCCCAGTGCGTCTGAAAAATACACTCTTGGATTTTCAACTCTCGGCGAAAAAATCCAGTGCGCGATAAAAAATCGCCCGTGGCTATACGAGGACTAAACTCGCAGTTTCCTTACATCAAGGAGGTTGCTACTTGCAACAGAGGAACATTTGCATATTTCAAATCCGACTAAATTTTGTTCTTTATTTGGGTGTTAACAACTGAAAAATGTCGGAAACCAAATATTTCATTGAGGAATAGACATGTCACCATCTAAACCAGGCTAAGAGACACATATTCTATATGTTTCATATTCTTTATTCTATAACCAGCTTTCTCTCTCCCCAAAGACGCACGCAGTGTGGCTACGCCGCAAACTAGTAAACATGATGACACCCGAAGTGGCCAACGCACAAGTACCTCGACAAAAATGGCGGCAGCACTGCTACAGAATAGTCACCAACGTTTGGTTCGACTGCTTTATCTACTTCATGATACTATGCAACACGCCCGTCATACTGTGTGAGGTGGCACTACCGATACCCGTGTCCCAAACTATCATGTTTACTATCAGGGTGCTCAACTTGTAAGTACAGTGCAGTTTATCTACTTAATGATAATATGCAACACGCCCGTCATACTGTGCGAGGTGGCACTACCGATACCCGTGTCACAAACTATCATGTTCACTATCAGGGTGCTTAACTTGTGAGTACAGTGCAGTTTATCTACTTTATTATACTATGCAACACGTCGGTCACATTGTGCGAGGTGGCACTACCGATACCCGTGTCCGAAACTATCATGTTTACTATCAGGGCGCTTAACTTGTAAGTACAGTGCAGTTTATCTACTTTATTATACTATGCAACACGTCCGTCATACTGTGCGAGGTGGCACTACCGATACCCATGTCCCAAACTATCATGTTTACTATCAGGGTGCTTAACTTGTAAGTACAGTGCAGTTTATCTACTTAATGATACTATACAACACGTCCGTCATACTGTGCGAGGTGGCACTACCGATACCCATGTCACAAACTATCATGTTCACTATCAGGGTGCTTAACTTGTGAGTATACTTACCACAGGATTAAATCTAGAAAAATTATTTATGATCAACATTCCAGCTTCTTACAAAACAGTAAGACCTACCCAGGATCCATGATAGTTGTTTTCGCCGCAGGAATTTTAGTCAGGGGATTTTTCACAGATGAATACAGATAGGACACTCCGCAGTTTAGGTGTGAAGCTAAAAGTACGCGGCGGGCCCGTCTTGCTGGGCCTATTCAAAGAGTGTAACGTAGTCAGAAGATCTAAGAGTCACGCGATAGAAAGAGAGGCAACTTCTAGGTGATTAACGCTGTACGACCTGAATTGCACTTTATTGTGTCGTCGCAAGAGTCGCTTTTTAGGGTTCCGTAGTAAACAAGGAACCCTTATAGTTTCGCCATGTCCGTCTGTCTGTCTGTCCGTCTGTCTTTCCGTGGCTTAGCTCAGAGACGGTTAGTACTAGAAAGCTGTAATTTGGCATAATGTATACATATTAATCATGCCGACAAAGTGGTAATTTTTTTTAGGGTACCTCCCGTACACGTAAACTAGGGATGTCTTATTTTTTCCTCATCTACTCCATGTTGTGGGGTATCGTTAGAAAGGTCTTTCAAAAATATTGTGAATTTGTCAAAACCATTTTTGGATTCAGGGATCCGTTTGCGAAATATTAAGATTTTAACTGAAATTTCTTGTTAGACTCAAGTGCCCCTTCTAGCTAAATGGTTGTAAAGCTAAGTAGGCTGTACAGGTTAACGAGAAATAATCAACCAACTTAAATTTGCAGTTTGAAAAACGTGATCTCCCATACATTTCGTATGGGAGAACATGTTTTTTAACTACAATGTTAAGTTTGTTCTTGGGACAACGTCATTCCAACTACGGAACCCTTCATTGTGCGTGGTCCGACACGCACTTGGCCGGTTTTATTTCAATGTTTTTGCGGAGTGTCACATCTGTATTAATCTGTGCCTGTGGACTATATTCATGCCCGGGCTTCCGATAGACAGATACATTTCACTTCGGTATTCCACATTTCCCTGAAAAATAAGAGACTAGGAGGTGGACCCGGGATATTCCTATGCCGATAGAACTATACACAAAACTCTGCTTTTTTGTTGGAGTTTTGGTCTCATAGGTGCTGTGAGACGAAACCTCCATCGGACCAATCAAAGGCATGGAGCAGGGTCTGTAAATAAAGAGGCCAGAAATTATGCCTCTTCATCTTTTCGTGTGACTAACCTGGTGTCAGAGTTTTAAAGCTGCCTATGGGCCTCTGACTTGGCTTCACATGCCGTCGAGAAATAGCTCAGGCGTTTCCTCACGATGTTTTCCTTCACCGTTTTTGAAGCAAGTGATAATTATACTATACGCACATGAATCCGAAAAGACAGAGGTGCGTGCCTTAGGTTCAAACTCGAGACCTATGACTTGGCAGTCTGACGGTCACACCGCTATGCTATCACTTCAAATTATGCCTTAAATACTGTCATATTTCAGTTTCTTCTACACGATATATGTGATGGAAATGATAATAAAGATGTGTGCGCTCGGATTCTGTGGATACTTCAAATCGCACTGGAACAAACTGGACTTTTTCATTATTGTCATGGCTACTAGTGGTAAGACAACTTTAGTATTCAACAATTGTTGACATGTTTTCCAAAGCGGGAGGCATATTCTGCGTTCGCGTTTTGGTTTCCAAAACTGTAAACAAATATGTGTATTTGGAAACTTTGATACGTACACATATATTTTAGTACTTGACATTCCGAATTCAAATTAATTCACACCTGCATAAAGTTGATATTTAACTAAGTAAACAAGGAAACTACGTTTTGAATAGAATTTAGGTGTGTAGTAAATACATTTTGTCCATTATTTTGTTTTTCATATTTTTTTCGAGTATTACAATCTTATTTTTGCGGTCGATAAAATCAATACTGTGCATGCGTAAGTATTAATTCCAACGACGAAATCCTTCACTGAGCGTGGTCCGACACGCACCTGGCCGGTTACTTTTATTTAGATGGTCGTCTTATGTTTATCCTTTACCAGGACATGTACCATTACCAACCTTTCCTTTCAGACTTAGTACTAGACGTGATAGATGCCCTAACTCCTTGGGATAAGTGGAACAGCGTCAACTCCAGCTTTATAACTGCTACTAAACTGTTGCGGATGTTACGATTCCTGCGATTATGCAAACTGGCCAGGTAAAACGATACTTTTCACATGCCTTAGGAGGGTAATACACTATCATATCTATGATCAAAGATATAATGAAATTGCAAAATACAATGGACGAAGTATATTTAGTAACCTAATCCGCGTAACTGTTCTTAAAGAGCGTGTTTCACCTCTCAACGAGGCATCCTCAGGATGGCGATTGACATAAGTGTCATAAGTGGTGGTTGTTGATATAAGTGGGGTTGGCGGGCGAAGTGGCTTACACTGCTCTCGACGCTTGACGTGTCGACACGTCGGGCCCGGGTTCGCAACAAGTCAATCGCCATCCTCTGATGCCTCGTTGAGAGGTGACACACGTGTCGATTTCTTATAGGGTTCTTTATGACTTTAAGAACAATTACGCGGATTAGCTTACTAAATATACGTCGTCTATTGTATTTTATAATGGATTTCCGCAGTCACGCCTGAATCAATTAACTATCTGAAATTGTAAAGTAGACATATTATGGGTATATCCCCCTTAGGGGGATATTATACTATCATATACCTATCTACGAAGCTCACAAATTACCCATAATTATGTCTACTCGTATTTTACAATTTCATTATATCTTTGATCATAGATCTATGACCATAGATATGATAGTGTAATACGGGGGGTATTACACTGTCATATTTAAAAAAAAATCTGGATTACATCGGAGTTTAAAGTGCAAGGTAAGTATGGTGTTTCCCATATTCTAATCTGTCACTTAATATAGGATGCACCCAAAATGTTCTTTTTTGTTTTCGTCTTGTTTTTATTAATAAAGCAATTAGAGCGTTTTTTTTCCGCATTTTCACGTACACGCACCGGGCTAGCAACACTGTCATCGACTAAATCGAAGAAGTCTGCGGCTGACAAACAATAAAAAAGTTGGACGATTCAATTATAAAAGTACACAATTTAGTCGTTCGATAGTCGGCCACCAACAAAATTGTATGTCTGCCGGCTCTTAAACTATAATTTTGACTGTCTAACTGAATCTACGTATTTTTAATCGCAATAAAAAATGGTGTGGAATACAATTAGTTGTCATGAACTAAAATTCACAACAACACCTCGACTTCAGGTGCAAAAACAGTAGGTACTGTATCTTTTTTTTTTTTTTCTTTCGCTTATATCTCAAAAATGGTGTATCCTATCGCAAAAATAATCGTAATCGTGTCGGTAATGGATAAGTTGTGTTCAAGAATGATAACTCTTATCCTTCCCTCTTTACTCCCTGTTCTTACCCACATCTGCAACCACTCATTTTCCTCTTGCTCATTTTCTTCAGTTTGGAAACAGGCTCACAAAATACCTCTACCTAAAACTAGCAATCCTACCTTATTAACCCAGTTACGACCTATTTCTATGTTTCTATTCTCCCATTAATATTAAGTTTTTGAGCACATAGTTCATAATTATCACTTTCTTGGCGTCAAATTCGATAATTTCCCCTTTTCAATCCGGTTTTCGCTCGGGTCACAGTAATGTAACCGCACTTTTGAAAGTAACTGACGACATCCCCTGGGCAATGGAGAATAAGTCCCGTTACTGTTCTTGTATTGCTTGACTTTAGTAGCGCCTTAAACTCAGTGGATTTTGACAGTTTACTAGGTATTCTTAAATCTATCAATTTATCTTCTTCCGCTTTAGCGTGATTCAGTTCTTATCTTTGGGGACGCTCTCAGTGTGTTCGCCTGGAGGAGTCCTTCTCTGATTGGTGTAGTCTCACTGAGGGTGTCCCTCAGGGTAGCGTTCTTACATCTCTTCTTTTTTTAATTCCCATCAACTTTATTACCAGAGTAATCTCCTCTAATTTTCATCTCTTCGCAGATGACTTGCAGCTTTACCGCCATTTTACTGTAGCTGACGCGGGTTCTGAAATTGCTGCTATGAATCATGACCTGGCTTGCATCAGCGCTTGGGCTAAGTCATTTGGTTTGCAAATTAATCCAACTAAATCCCAGGCCATGATTATAGACAGCAGATTCGTTCGCAATGCGGCTGATGTAACATCTCTGATGCCTTTATATCTCGATGGTGTTCGCATTGACTATACCGAAACCACAAAAGTTTTGGGTGAAATTATTGACTCCCAATCTTTCGTGGCGTGCACAGGTCATTGAGGTCAGTCGAAAGGTACATTTTTCCTTTCATTCGCTGAAAAGCCTTCAAAGTCGCTTGCCCTTGAAGACTAAAATTTCTGTGGCACAAAAACTTATTCAGCCGTTTATAGATTATGTAACGCCTGCTACCTGGATGTTACTGAGGAGCTATTAAACAAGTTTGAACTGAAATAAGTTGCTAATGCTTACCTGATTGTATCCAATGATATATGTATGCATAATATTGGCAATTAGAAGCCATTTCAAGC
Organism: Agrochola lota; assembly: GCA_947364205.1. Lineage (NCBI taxonomy): Eukaryota > Metazoa > Arthropoda > Insecta > Lepidoptera > Noctuidae > Agrochola > Agrochola lota. The sequence continues at coordinate 10,879,678 of OX376239.1, read as the reverse complement.
CAAAAACCGACCTTTTAACAGTTAAGCTCCAATGTCTTCGAGAGCCTGTTTTCGATCCCAGAGCGTCGGAGAGGTGCTGTTTTAATGAGCGTTGTCCTTTAAGGGCTGTAGATTTAAACCCAGCTGGGTACTTTATTATGTGTAAATTATTTAATCACCACTGCTCTCAAAAAGGTGAAGGAAAATATTGTGAGGAAACCGTCATATCATTTTTATGTGTTTGTACTTTGTTCCAGGGTATCAGTACCCAAAATAATGGCTTACATAGACCGCATGATCGACATACAACTGGCTTTTGGATATGATGTTGGAAAGGTGAATACACAATTACATATTTTTATCATTTCACTGGCACATACTTTGTAAGTGAAATACGAACGGTTTCTTGAACGAAAATTAACGGCGTGTTAAAATTAAATTAATGTCAAATGATCCGATTGGCTGTTGATATGTCAGTCAATTTAACCAATCAGAGCAGTGATATTATAAGTAAAAAGACGTAGATTGGTTACCTACCCAACATTCGATCTTCAAAAACGGCACAATGTCACACTGATGACACGTGGAAGTAGGACGGCATGTGATAAATATCGGGAGTGAAAGAGAGACATCATGAAGAAAATGTGGCTGATTAGCCAAATTTTGACGTGCCTTTTCCGCAGCGTGTATAACCTAACCTATCTACCTCTTTTTACTTATAATATCATTCAATTTCAGCTGAAGATTACATGCGTTTAACATCCCGATTCAATTTTAATGGCGGCTCGGTACATAAGGCGAGTCGCTGCGCAGTAACGAATTCGGGTGGGGTACTGCGCAGCGAGTAGCGCACTTCAGAGCCGCCATTAAGTTTGAATGGGATTTTACAATTTGTTAGCAAGTTTTTGTGTTCTTTTTTTGTTCCATTTACCTTTTACATGACTTCGATGTGTCCTTACATTTTATCAGTTGCAAAATCAAATTTGGCTGAGAATCAGCACTTTTTGAACGACAAAATCACATAAGGCTGCATGGAAGAAATTTCCGGTGGATCAAAATTTCTAAAGTTTTTTGCAATGTGCAAGTCGGTGTCAGCTGCCCTCCTCCCCCCCTCCCCCCTCCCCCCTCCCCTCCCCCCGGGTACGCCCATGTAAGTCAGTCTCCCAAAACGCCCACCCTTCACCACTTCCTAGTGCTTTATCTGGGAAGGAGAAGTGGCGCAACAAACTGCTCAACAGCACAGCTGACTGTTCAGTTAGAAGAACTATTCTCCAAGTATAACTTAGTATTAAGTTAAAATTCCCCGAAGCAAACGTAATATTCAGTCATGGATCACACCGGGTCTTATGAGATGCATAATCCACCGCGACAGGCTACATCTACCATTAAGATCTGACCGGGGGGGGGGGGGGGGGGGTGTGCTGGAAAAACGACACTGATTGAGCTCGAAAGAGCTCAGAGAACTGTTATAAAAGTACTTTAAAAAAAGGTAATTTTTTACCCCACTGACTCTCTGTATAAAGAGTTTCAAGTTTTTCGTGTCCGCCAACTTTTTATCCTCAACGCATGCCTACATACACACAAAAAAATGAAAACCAGACCAGACTACCACTCATTAACTTCCAAACGCGTCATCCACATTCCGCTTCCAAGAGCCACCTCTCTTCTAGCCAGACGATGTCCCGCGTACCTACACACTTTTGTATATAACAAGGTCACCAGTATTTTGCCTTCTGACTTAAAAGATCTCACCTTCTCTGCATGTAAAAAAGTGATCAAAAATGGCTCTTAGGTCTTTCATACGACGAATCCGAAAGCTTTCTCATAACATAAGTATCAAATCAAATCAAATCATTTATTTGCTTGAATGTAACACTCGGAATCTCACTAACACGACAGACACACCCCCACCTACTCACTAGACTCCACATGCACATACCCACATAGTCTGTTATTTTTTATGATTGTGTATTATTTTTATTTTTTAGCCTTGATACAAGTCCAAATTCCTATTTTGTTTAACACAATTTAAGTGTTGTATTTTATTTTGCTTAAAACTAGTTTTATGCTTTATTTTTTAAATCTCTCATCAAATTTTAATTTAGAATGTTTATAATTGTTTCCAATTAATTAACTATTACCATACAAAAAAAAAAAAAAAAATATCTATCACAACTCAGGTCCCCAAGATACAGGCACTGCCTATTTTGGGGACCACCGCTTATGGTCACCAACAGTTACAGATACGAGTAGAATTATTATGTACTAATTTGAAGGTAATAATTGTAACAATGACAATTAATTTTATCTTATTATCTTATCTTATTCTCTAAGACTTCCGTATAATCTTACTTCTTCTAGGGTTTCGTCACTGGCGCTCAAGAAGTATGCACTCTCCTGCCACAGTTGGTTGATAACAAGCAGATATATGACTTATTGACAACGAAATTGGATAGCGACAGGTAAGTTAACATCACGCCCGTATACCGCGAAGGGATAGGCAAAAGTGTATATCTACCAGAACATATCTACATAACGCCAGCATAAAGATAAAGATATTTATTCGTCGGATATGGTACGTACAAGTTGGTTAGGTATAATTATGTTCAGGGCACATCCGCCGCTAAAAGCGGCATACGAAAATTTACATTTACATGGTCATAAAATCTAACTTATATTCTAGGTACTTATACTCTAATGACAATACAAAACACCTGGACATAAAGTTACATTTAGACTCTATTAAAATAAAACACTGTGGCGGCATCTACATCGCCACATGCGAACTACGCATCAAAGACCTGACGTCACACAAATCCTGCATCGCGCAAATAGAGTTTGCCGCGCGATAGTCATATACGGGGTGTCCGGGACATCGACGCGAAGCCGGTTACTATGGATTCAGTACATGATTCTTAACCCCCCTGCGTTGAAATATTTCGTCGGTTATTAAAAAAGAAAAACAGCTGATCCATAGATTTTGACCGCGTAGGTATTGCACTTTTCTATGAAACAGCTGTTATTTTTTTTAATAACCGACGAAAAATTTCAACGCAGGGGGTTCACAATCATATACTGAATCCATGGTAACCGCCTTCGCGTCGATGTCCCGGCCACCCTGTATACAAGCTCCCGACTTCAACCTCTGGGTAGTACAGTGAGAAAACACACACACCGACACTCTTTCCGACCTCGCCGCAGAGGTCCGCGATCGCGACCCTCCCGATTAAATGATACTCCCCCCCGACCCTTGCTCGACGATGCGCCAGCCCGCGTCGATGCTGAGCCTGTAGCTTTAAATTCCCCGATTAATAATAATGATATACTTTCGATCCAGCCTGTCCCTCTTGCTGTCCTTCCCCCAGCGAACGCCCTAAGCCGAGGTTAGTACCCCACAGGGGGTGCCCTTAGCGAGCGTTCGCCTAGTTTTAATTAGCATAGTTTTGCCCCTGGCTGGAGGCTTTAAGTGTAGAAGCTTGTCCACTTAAAGCCAGGGGCAAAACTATGCTAATTAAGGCAGCCACAGGATTGACCGGTTAAGTAGTCATGACCTCAGTGGTCAGCTACAAGATGCCATACATAAAAAAAAAACAACCTCTGGGCAGTTGCCCGCCAGTCACGACACCCATGTGGTCGGAGGATCCTCCCTTTTCTATGGTGGATGAGTGAACTTAAACCTAAACTGCTGTAAAACGAGTTTAAGCTTTTCTTCTCGAACTTATTGAAGGCGGGGTGCTAAAATTTTGAGGCTCGCTTGTTTTGATTCTTGAGCTTTTCTTCATAAGTCGACAAAGAAAGCAATTTTTAGTGCTTTTACAATGATCAAAATAAAATCGAACGTATCCGAGAGTGTGCAAAATTTTAGAGTTTGCTTCGCTCGCTCTTACATTCTATATTTTCATATTTGCTTGGCCTTTCCTGCATAAGTCGACAATGTAACTCTTAGTTCTGTTTGAAAATGTATATCTAATCCTAACCTATCCGAGACGGGGTATTCAAATTATCGAGTTAGCTTCGCTCGCTCTTCTCACCCTATATAATCTACTGTCCTTATATTTATTATTTATCAAAAAGCCAAGGTGACCAATTTGACAGTATCGTAAAGTATCCTAGCTTAGTTACTGCAACCAATTGTGAGAAAAGATCAGAAAGTAAAAAAATACTTATTTAAAAAGTATGCTTCATTAGATAGTCAAAAAGTTTTTAGAGTACCAATTAAATATTTCTCCAATATTCCTCGGCACCCATGGTGACCCCCCCCCAAAATCTTAGGCTGTGACCGCGCCTGCTGGAAGCCGACCCTTAAGGGATCTCGCGCACTAGACGGCTGCGACTCCGGCCAGTCGTGGTAATTTGTTTTTAGTCCGTCTCACTCCCAAACTTAAAATGCGTTTTATCTAAGTATTTTTCATCATCATCCCTATTAGCGCTGTGCGACCTGAATTGCACTTTATTGTGTCGTAGCAAGACTCTCTTTTTATTTCAATGATTTTGCGGAGTGTCTCATCTATACTAATCTGTGTCTGTGACTAGTTGGCCGTTGCGACCAAGTGCGCGATTCGTATAGTTTACCACTGGTCGTGGTCTAGTGCGCAAGATCACTAAAAGTTGTGAAAAAGCGAGGAAAATGATCGCGCTAGTTTTACATACATTTATGTCCCTTGTCATAGGTAGCGAGCCTATCGCCATTAACCGTGCTCAAATCCCAACTCCAGGCTGCCACTGACTACCGCCATGGGATCTGGAGGCGAAAGTCCTCGCGCAACTCCCACATGTGCGCGAGGACTTTCGCCTCCAGATCCCGATCAGAGGCGAAACGCCGGGGTGTAACTCCGCTGCCGCGAGAAACCACGGCACAGCGGACAGAGCTCCGGCGGGATCTCATGGCGGCATGGAGTGTGCGATTGTCGCAACCCAGCGCTGGGCACGCCACAATTGCGACGATAAGTCCCCTCTTTGAGGAGTGGCTTGAGAGGCGCCATGGCGTCCTCACCTTCCGCCTGACGCAGGTCCTCACCGGACACGGTTGTTTCGGGAGGTTCCTGTTCCGCGTAAGGCGGGAGGAAACGCCCGGGTGTCACCACTGTGTGGATCGCCCGGAGGACACGGTGGAGCATACGGTGGAGGTCTGCCCAGCTTGGGCGGAGCACCGCCGTGTCCTCACGGAGGCGATCGGCGGCGGCGATCTCTCGCGTCCGGCCCTGGTTCAGGCCATGGTTCGGAGCGAGAGTGCATGGGAGGCCGTCACCTCCTTCTGCGAAGCAGTTATGTTCGCGAAGGAGGAGGCGGAGCGCGCGAGGGAGATGCAAGCTGCACGCCCTCGCGGCCCTAGTCGCCGCAGGAGACGCCCCGGGCGTCGGGAGTCGAGAGCCGACTTCCGGCCACCGTAGGCGCGGGCTTGCGGACGGTGAGCAATGGGCAGCTCGCCGTCCGATAAGGACCAGGCCCGTGTCGACGGCGCGTTGTGTTCCACGCGCGCCTCAATGAGATGTCAGCACCAACCGACGGGGTCGAAAGACCAATGCCTGCTGGGGTTGCGGGTTTGTCCGAAAGGGATAACGCGGCCCCGGCACACAGGCAACGGAAGGAACACGGGTGGGTTTTAGTCAGTAAAAGTCTGACACACCCTCTCGCTCTGCCCAGAGCGGGAGAAGTCATTTGATGATTTCCCAACCTCAAAAAAAAAAAAAAGGCTGCCACTGACAATATTCTAAATGAAAAAAAAAACCAATAACACTTTGTCCAATCTAGGAATCAAACCTCACACTCAGCAGCCGCGTTTGTGAGTCTTGCGACAACTAGACCGACAAAATAGTCTAGTAATCAAAATTATCCTCTTATAGAAACATAAGGAAGAGAGTCTCAGGTCATTTCGATGTCGGTAAACACAAAACTTCAATCAACAACAGTACTAGATTTATAGATGAGCGCATCAAAAACGGCCGGAAAAATAAGATCACAAATAATGTTGTGGTCTTATTTTGCAACATAGTTTTTTCAACCTTATTACTTAAAAAATCTGCTTTATTTTTCATTAAATATTTAAAATACGTTTAATTTTCAATCGAAGTATAGTTTGACCGAGACCGCTGTTCCGCGCTTTAAGAATGCGCGCGAGGCGGGGTGTAAGGAGGTTTCGGTCAAACTATAGTTAAAATATTGCAAACAAAAATAAACTTTTTGTTTGAGTGTTAAGGTTTATCATTAATTTACATGCAATCGCGGCCATCTCAGCGATGTGTTTTTGTTCCTAATTCTTAATCTAGTTACTATTGAAGACACAAAGAAAAAAAATCTCAGGCCTCGTTTAATTATGTTTGTTAATAGATTAGCAGTAACTCGTCAACTAGGGTTACTCCAACGAGACAGACCCTGGACCGCTATCACGGTGAAGACGAGACAAGCTACCACATCCACGCTCAATATCATGATATTGGATGCTATGCAGCTGAAGGAAGAAGGTAAAATCACAGTATTAATTTTATTTATCTATTAGCGACCCGCCCCTGCCTCGCACGGATTTTACTAGTTGCCAAAACATCGAGATTTTTTTATTTTACGGAAGTTCACGTATTTTACACATTTAACAATCCTCACTTTTGAAAACTTCATGAAAATCAATTTTGAAAACGCCAAAAAATAGTCATGAAATAGTCATAAATAGTCACCAAGGTTAAAAAAATAGTCGCATTATGATTCCGAAGATACAGCTATAAGTTGGTGAGGATTGTGGGGTGAACGTCTCCACACAATCCTCACCTCAGTGCAAGCAAACGGCTGGAAGTACCGACTTGGTTTCAATTCCAAAAAATAGTCAAGATTTAGTCATAACGCTATGCCAAATCTCGAAAATAGTCAATAAGGGATTCCAGAGATATGAAGGGGTCTTGGTGAGGATTACGTGGTGAGCCTTTCTCGCCACAATCCTCACCTGATTACCGCGGAACGCCTAGGTTTTTGAATTTGAATTTGGTGTCAAAAAATAGTCAATAAATAGTCGTCTCCAACCATGATAATTTCAACCTGGTTTACTATGTAGAAGTATGTTAAACTTCCACGTAAACTTCTACATACATTTTGTTTTGGTACAGTCGCGAACAGTAAAATTGAAAATCTATTTTAATAGTGTTGTGTGTAGTGTTGTGTTAATTTAAAACAGTAATAAAACATTGTAGTTTCGTAAAAATTTTGAAGTGAAACTTCTTTATTGACGCCCCTATTAGGATTTTTTCTGTCACAAAAAAGTGTTACGGTCGCGTGGAGGGGGTAGACGATATATCGCGTGGTGAGTGGCGGCAGCGGCGGAGGGATAGAATAGATTGGAGGCTCAAGTTTATATATTGTACCGATTTGAAAAATTCTTTCACTGTTGGGAAGCTACACTATCTCCGGGTGACATAGGCTAAATTATATTTTCAAAATAAAATTGGGATCCTTATTAAAACTCCAATAATGTAACCCAAGGTGTAAAAAAAAATCCTAAAGTATTCTTTACATCGCGTGCGCTGCGGAAAATATTGATGATAGAATAAAATAATGTATTACAACTTTGCAGAACACATCATTATTTACAAAAAGTGTCGCAACAGCATATGTCTAACTATTATAGTTATACCACACTAAGTGTTCTTTTATTTTAAAAATTTAATTCAAATGCCGCCGCTAGAAAAGGTTCTTTATTTGTATCTTGGTATTAATCCTTATCAAAATAAATTACTTCATATTCAAGACTACTTCTATACCTCTATATAACTTTTTGAATTATTCAATTCGGACATTCCATTTGAAAGATATCACGAGTTTAAAAATGGAAGTATTATAAAAAAGTTGCGTGATAGCCGCTCACCCTGCTCGGCTAGCTAGGCAGCACCTTATGCAATGGGTAGGTAGGGTAGGTAGGTAGGTGCGCTGTAGATAGGTAGGTAGGTGCGGTGTAGATATCCACAAGGGTACCGACCAACCAACCTATACACCAACCAACCCACGAATCTACCCACCAACTAACCTGCCCACCAACCAACCTGCCCACCAACCAACCTACTCACCAACCAACCTATCCATCAACCTACCCACCAACCAACCTACTACCAACCTACCCACCAACCAACCTACTACCAACCTACCCACCAACCAACCTACTACCAACCTACCCACCAACCTACCCCCTAACCAACCTACCCACCCACAAACCTATCTACAAACCTACCCACTAACCAACCTATCCATCAACCTACCCACCAACCAACCTACCCACCAACCAACCCACCTACCCACCAACCAATTGGTGGGTAGCTACCCACCAACCAACCTACCCACCAACCAACCGACCTACCCACCAACCAACCTACCCACCAACCAACCTACCCACCAACCAACCTATCCATCAACCAACCTACCCACCAACCAACCTATCCATCAACCTACCTATCCATCAACCAACCTATCCATCAACCTACCCACCAACCAACCTACCAACCAACCCACCAACCAACCTATCCATCAACCTACCTACTAACCAACCTATCCACCAACCTACCCACCAACTAACCTATCCACCAACCAACATACCTACCCACCAACCTGCCCACCAACCAATCCACCCACCAACCTACCCACCAACCTACCCACCAACCTACCCATCAACCTACCCATCAACCTACCCACCAACCAACCTACCCACCAACCAACCTATCCACCAACCTACCCACCAACTAACAAACCTACCCACCAACCAATCTACCCACCAACCAACCCACCCGCCAACCTACCCACCAACCAAAGTTTAATAAATACCTACCTAACTGTACATAATATATAAGTAGATAGATAGTCTTAATTACTCATACTACTCGTACAATCAAATTAATCTGAAATAAAGACATTTATTTGGTCTCATAAAGCTAACCGGACAAATTGGAGGAATATTATGTACAGCTAGGTAGGTATTTATTAAACTTTGAAAGAAAAAAAATTATACGTAAGTAACTACAATATTTTATTACGGTTTTAAATTAACACAACACTACACACAACAACAGAACACTATTAAAATAGATTTACAATTTTACTGTTCGCGACTGTACCGAAACACCAACGTCGCAAATACATAGCTGTCAAATATTTCGCTGTTTTGATTAATTTGGCAATATTACTGTATGGAAATAAGAAATGTGGTTAACTAGCGAACTACAATATTAATAATGAATTGCAATTATAACATTGAATTTGATATTTTACCCGTTTTAGGTATAAAAAAAGCGGCCAAGTGCGAGTCGGACTCGCATGAAGGGGTCCGTAGCAGCAAGTAACATAATAGAAAAGTTTTTGTAGTTCGTTGTAACTTTGAAATTAATTTATTATTTTATTTTTATTACTGAGGTGAATGAAAGGTAAATTGCGGTTTACGATTTCTGACGTATTAAAAAAAAACTACTTACTAGATCTCGTTCAATCCAATTTTCGGTGGAAGTTTACATGGTAATGTCCATCATATATTTTTTTTAGTTTTATCATTCTCTTATTTTAGAAGTTACGGGGGGGGGGACACATTTTACCACTTTGGAAGTGAAAGTAAAGTAAAGTAAAGTTTATTTATTTGCATAGATTGTAGGTACATGACATAAGATATTTGAAAGAAAATGTGATCCTTGTACAATCTACCTTAGATTAGGCATGCAAACATTCATGTATGAAGACAACGACTATGTGATCCAAACAATTAATAAAATAATAACAATAGTGTCAAAATACAAAATTACGAATTACAGTTCAAAACGAGTACATTAGTTGTTATGTCGTTGAAATGCATAAATTATTATAATTACCCATTAATAAGAAATTGACATTAGGATAAGTCATTGTCATTTAAGAAATCGTTAATCGAGTAGTAACATTTTTCAATCAATAATGCTGTTAACTTCTTTTTAAAATTACGTATTATGTCATCTTTTATTATGTCAGGTATTTTGTTATATATTGTAGGTCCCATACTAATAACATTTTTTTTATGTAATGCAGTATTGCATCTCTCAACTACTAAAAGGTTTTTGTACTGGCTTCTGATTAGTCTCTTACTACCTTGTGACACTGTAGTAAAAAGATGCATGTTACGTTTAACAAAAATTGCCATTTCCAAAATATACATTGCCGGAAATGTTAATAGCTTTAGGGACTTAAACACTGGAACACAGCTATCAGTCATTTTCATATTTAACATCGACCTCAAACAACGTTTTTGGGCTTTGAATACCTGTTCCCGCAGGCAAGAGTTTCCCCAGAAAATTATACCGTATCTCAGAATGGAAGCTGCGAGACCATGGTATGCAATCAAAGTTGTGGTGATGTTAACTTTCTTAGCCAAATTGAATAAGACATAAGCAGATATGCTCAATTTTTTACATACCTCTTCTACTTGAGGTTTCCACGTCATTTGACTGTCAATCACTATGCCTAAAAATTATACTTTTTGTACTTGGTCTATTTCAGTTCTATTAAATTCAATTTATAAATTTGGTATTGATGTCCGCTGATAAAAATGTATTACATTAGTCTTTTCTAAGTTAATTATTAATTTATTGTCGTCAAGCCAATTCACAATGTCCCTTAGTGTATTATTTATGTCCTGTTCATATTTATTTGCATCAGAACAACTGATTAATGCAGTGCTGTCATCAGCAAATAAAATCATTGGGCCTTTAATGTGCCGTGGTAGGTCGTTTATATAAAGCAGAAATAAAAGAGAACTCAGCACCCCACCCTGAGGTACGCCGTGTTTGACATATCTGTATTCGGAAAAGTATTTCTTTTCGCGTTTGTTTTTTATACATATCCTAGATATTTCCGTGTATTGTTTACGTTCACTCAGATATGATTTGACAAGATTAAGGACGTTTCCTCTTATGCCATACATGTCAAGCTTAGTCAGCAAGGTTTTATGATGAACGCAGTCGAAAGCCTTTGTCATATCAGTGAGAATTGCACATATTGGTACTTTTTTGTCAACATTTTTTAAGATTACCTTAAGCAAATCATAAATAGCTAAATTAACACCTTTGTTTTTCCTAAAACCTTTTTGTTCATCACAAAGAATATCAAACTTACACAAAAAATTATTTATTGATGCATATAGAATTTTTTCGATAACGAAGTGTCTCTCGCGCAAACTATTCAGTTTAGAAAAAAATTATATGAGAAAACTCAATATCATTTTTGAAGACCTATCCATAGATACCCCACACGTATGGGCTTGATGGAAAAAAAAAATTGAGGTTCAGTTCTAAGTATGGGGAACCCCCAAAATTTATTGTTTTTTTTCTATGTAAATCTTAATGCACAGAATACATCTACTTACCAAGTTTCAACAGTATAGTTCTTATAGTTTCGGAAAAAAGTGGCTGTGACATACGGACGGACAGACAGACAGACAGACATGACGAATCCATAAGGGTTTCGTTTTTTGCCATTTGGCTACGGAACCCTAAAAAGGGATTTGGAAAGCTTCCAAGTACTTATTTACGTCTAAAACTATATATTTGGTGTTAAGATATTAATTATTGCATTTCACAATCAATATTCTAGTTCGCTAGTTAGCCACATTGCTATCAATTCATTTCTAAAAATTTTATAAAGTTAGGGTCAAAGACCGAAATGCTTATTCAGAGAGAAAACTGGCCAGAACGCGTTCTGGCATTTTCAAAACAGCCATGACGCGTTCTGAGCTTTTTCTTTTTCTTCGTTTACGTTCGCTTCGTACATCTGGTCATACACGCACGCGTTCTTCCCCCATTCTCAGGTTTTCTAGACGAAATGGAGTACAAACTATTACTAAACGCGATTCAAGAGAAAATCCAACTGTGTCGTCATAAAGGCAGCTTAGTGGCGCCGTCATCGCCTGAGGTAATTTATTTCCTACTAGTTTCTGCCCGCGACTTTGTCCGCGTGATTTTTTTTGTTTTAACTTTAAATAATACAGAAGCCGTAAAAAAAGCCTCCGTAACCAAAAGGTTTCCAGTTATGGTTTATATTTGTAGACGCAGCTGCGCGCTGTATCCTGGCTGCAAGGAAACGAGAGGATAGCAGACTTCTTTCTGGAACATTCGGAGATTATAAACTTCAATATCAACGATATATTGATATCCAGAGGTACTATTTAACCCGCGTCCTATATAAAAACGATCGTCACACGAATACACGATCGTTTGAACTCTTTGTTCGGGGAACCTGGACGTGTTCTCGCGCCGCCAGAGGGCGCTTTCCGGTTTTCAGAACAAAAAGTGACATATGCACGCGACCGATCGCGTATTCGCCCGACGATGGCTTTTATTTCTTCCTCTGTCCGAATGTGGTCGTAACTACGATTAAAACTGTATTCTGGCACACCATGTGCGGCTTATTTTGGCGCTGTCGCCGGAATTAATTCTTAGAGAGTAATTCTTTGAGACAAAAAAAATAACTGTGTTCGCGATTTAGGATAGATTAGATGTGTTCATTTATTTTACACTTTATATTGATTTTTTTTTAGAGGAGCTCGTGGGTAAGAGACGAGCTTGTGGCTAAGTAACACCAGCCGCACGGGTCGATCCATCAGGTTAAGCTACGCTTGCCGGGGTTGGTCTGTGGATGGGTGACAATCTTTACATACCGAGACTCCTCCGTCCCTCGGAAAGCACATTAAGCCGTTGGTCCCGGCTGTCATTTGTGGATCTTTGACAGCCGTTACGGTTCGTCATAAGCCCGAAAGTCTGATAACCATTCTTACTAAGGGGTATCGTATTACCCAGTTACTGGGTTGTGGAGGTCATATAGGCAGTCGCTCCATGTGAAATACTGGTATTTAGCTGAATCTGGTTAGACTGGAAGCCGACCCCAATATAGTTGGGAAAAGGCTAGGCAGGCAGATTGGTTGTTTCTTTTTGTAAAAAAGTTTTTCACTTTGTAGTGATTTTTTTTTCAAATAATTTTCTAAATCCGTCTGGGCAACAGCGTAGTTTGTCGTTGTGCCCCGTTAATGGCAATAGGCTCGCCCCATATACATGGGACATAATCTAACTGGCGAAATGTGGATGTAGTATAGATGTACTATAGCGGACACTTGCGCCTGACCCTTTTTCGACCTTATTGCCTAAGCAATAAGATCGAAAAGTGGTCAGGTGCCAGTTTCCGCGATGGAATTTACCTAACCCTTCGGGAATTACATGCGTGATGTTATGTTATATCTTATTCTTACCATTAATATATTTTTTCATTCTCCAGGCGACGAGCCCAAAGGCATGTACATCCTAGTATCAGGGCTGCTGGAAGCGACGTACATCCCTCCAGACGATGAAATCGACGAAGCGATACCGAACTACGAGTTCATGACTGATCTGAAGTTCGGGGAGCCGAGCCAAGATTATATCGTGTCGGGGAACGCTGTGGGGGTGTTGGGGGTAAGCATGATCATGCCTTCTACCGGCCGGCGTGGTAATTCAGTAATACACCTAAAATGTCATTTTGACAATTCAACAACATTCATTGCGTCGTCGTTTACGTTGTCGAGCAGACAAAGGAGAATGCCCAAAAATTTATGGGCAAAAAAAAACCCAGAGGAGATAGAAAAAAACTTGTATGTATTTGTTTATTTTTAATAATAGGTAATGATTTTCTTGCATTCTTCATGAAAATAAAGTTGGTTAACAGCATATAATAGTATATAAAGACACATGTAAAAAAAACCTTTTTCTTTTTCAAACTTTTTAAAGAATGGACTAGCAATATCTTTCGAATTGCGATTGAAAGTGTGTTACGCAATTGGGTTACAGATATTTTTTTTTTCCGTACGTTGAAATTATCCTTACAGGAAACTGGGTCGAACAGCATAAAAAAAAACAATTTTACAACTTTTTATGGATAACTCGCACTTGACCGAATAATTAAATATGGTTCCTGAGACAGTTTCCCCGTATCTCTTATGGATTCGGATTTCTCCGTACTACCCCACTAGAAAAAAACACTCTATACAATGTCGCCCATGGGCATGTGACCGCCCGTATTTTTCTGAATATTCATGACAAATTATCGATAATAAACTTAAAAAGGGGGGTCTATCTTTATTTTTTATTTTTTCAGTATCCCGCTATAATTTTATGTATGATTAAAATAATTTCACTTATGTTTTTTAAAATAAATACTGTTTTTTTTGGAAAAAAAAATCTTCACCTCCGTTTTTTTTTCATAGTCGACAAATTTTAATAATTTTTTTTAGTTAATCCGATAAAATAACTCGTCAGCTATTAGAAATAATAAACAGAATACAAATCGAGCCAATAACATAGAAGATATGGCAAACGCTACTAAAAACATAAAAAATTGAATAACATGATAAATATTAAAGATAGACCTTTTAAAGTTAATTTTCGATATTTTTTCATGAATATTCAGAAAAATACGTGCGGTCACATGCCCATGGGCGACATTGTATATGGCACTTGTCCCCCTCCCAACGTATAAGCGAGTAACCTATCAATGATTTCTCGCTCAAGAAACGTACAAAAGATTGTAGGTCCCGTGTAAGTCAAAGAGATACATATGTATACTAATAACTGATCGCTGACTGCTCACACCGCCGGCGTGTACTCGTTTGTTGCAGCGACAAGAGAGTACTTGTTTGTCGCAGCGAGCAAGTTTAACAGAGAGTACTCGCTCAGCGACCCTCGTTTGGCGGGTAGAACACTCGCTGGGAGAATCACGCTTGGTACATACGCATACCAGCAGTGATGGCTCGTCGCCGTCGCGTCGCCCACTCGATGCTCGTTGCTCGCCAACCCGTTTTTAGTTCCTACCTCTACGGGCTTCTCGTTAATTGCCGGCGTGGGACAGGTGCCTAAAACAGGTATAGGTACCTGGTACTGGATGGATTTCTAGATGGTGCGACGGGACGAAAACCTTGAGAAAAGCATACCGTATTCGTTTTTTTTAAAACGAATATAGATAGAGCCATCCAAGAAAACGCGCCCCACTTCATTCCGCCCCGTACAGTCATCGCGGAGTGGGGCGCGTCTGCGTAGATGGCAGTATCTGTACAGCTTGTATCAGAAATGTGTAGTCATATTGAATGGTGTGTAGTACAAACCATTTAAATGACCAACGTTTTCCAAGGGACCAGTATCGTAATTACAAAAAAAAAAATCAGCTGTACCATTTGGGTCGAGGAAGTATTGAAGTATTGTGTGGGACAGCTGATTATCTTTTCGCGGTTACGATGTTGGTCCCACGTTGGCCCACGCTGTAGACTCTACGGCAGACCATCATGTTCAAGTTACAGACAGTACCCTCTACACTGTAGAGAGTACTGTAAATTGAAGTGCAATACTTATGTTGTAGTTTGCTTCGTTTGTTGCTTGGTTATTAATAACAAAATTTATTTTTTGCTACGAAAATAATTATTTTGTCACAAGTCTGCTACTATGGGTACATTTACAGAGAACGATGAAAACTGATCCATCGTAATACAGTTTATACTAGTACAGGGAACAGAGTTAATCAGTTCCGTTTTGACAACCATAATAAGTACCTACCGATACATACCAACTAAAAAATTTACCTACCTTTACTGCTTATTTGTACCTTACTGGAATTGTGTAAGATTGTTATATTGATTTGGCAAATAAAACCTTTTTTGTTTTACAGGTCTTAACAAATCGCCCGTACAGCTACACGGTTCGCTGCGACTCTGCAGTGCAGGCGTACTACATCACGATGCCGATCATCAAGGAGGCTTTCAATCTTGCGCCACATCCTATTATGGGGTTAGATATCTATTTAATTAGCTCAGCACGAGGTCCTGGGTTCGATGCCCAGGTCGGGCAAAATGTTATTGAGTATTTTTCTCAGAACAAGGCCGGAGACTGGATTTGTGCGTGTGTTACATGGGGCTTAAGTATAACGTATACTATATACTGGGTGTCAGGGACATCGACGGGAAAACTGTTACCATGGATTCAGTACATGATTCTGAACCTTCTGAACCCCTGCGTTGAAATTTTTCGTCGGTTATTAAAAAAAAAGTGCGATACCTACGCTGTCAAAATGTTTTGTTATTTTTTTTAAATAACCGACGAAAAATTACAACGCCGTGGACTTCAGAATCATCTACTGAATCCATGGTAACAGGCTTCGCGTCGATGTCCCTGACACCCTGTATAGGTACACCTCTGCCTAAAGGAGCGTTCATGTCCACACCAGCGCACGCGCACGCTAGGTGCCTCGAATGGCTACGAAAGCGTCACATTCTACGCGCGTGCGCGCCTGTTGCGAACAGTTCGCGTGCAAGGTTCCACACTTGCGCAATTGACGCTCACACGCACGAACCGTGAAGTGAAGGCGTCCATACTATGTTTCTAAGATGCACGCAAAATACACAGTTCGTGCGCGTACCTGCGCACGCGCACGAACTGTGTGTTTTGCGTGTACCCGCCTTAACCCTTCAGGGAATATAGGGGTTATTTTGTGATATGTATGCTGTTGTGATGCTCGACTACTTTCCGACTCACAGGGAATCTGATAACGCCAAGAGCACTAAAACTCAAAGTGAAAAACCATAATAATCGTTTTCTCTTTTTTAGCCTCGAATCATCCATGTGGCGTGAAGTAGGCATCAAGCTATGTATGATGGTGCTACCTACAGTACCGGCCTACCACGGCTGGCCAGTCGAGCGCCTCAGCATGAGGCTAGAACACGCCTTTGTGCCTTGCCTCAAGGCTTTCAAGGTAATATTGCAAACTCTCTAGTGTAAAAACAGCCCTGCGACATAATATGTCTGTTTTTTTCCTCGCAAGTTTTTTGAAAAACGTTGTATGAAAATCGTGTGCATTGATCATTACACACTTGTATCATAATGTACTATTATTGCTGTTGTTATTTTATTGTTGTTGTTCGATATAGAGGAGTTCGTGGCTAAGTAATAACATCCGCACGGGTTGATCCAATAGGTTAAGCTATGCCTGCCGGGGTTTGTCCGTGGAGGGGCGACCGTCTTTACATACCGAGACACCTCCGTGCCTCGGAAAGCACGTTAAATCGTTGGTCCCGGCTGTGATTTGTGGATCTATGGCTGTCGTTACGGATTGTCAGAAGCCCGAAAATCTGACAACCAGTTTTACCAAAGGACTCCATGTAAAATACTACTACTTAGCTGCATCCAGTTAGACTGGAAGCCGACCCCAACATATGTAGTTGGGAAAATGCTAGGTAGATTGATTGATTGAATATTAGTGGGACTAAACCAATGTTTTAGGGTATGCAAGTCTATTATTGGAAATAATAATCCTTTCCACATGTTTAATAAAACACCATACATTATTTTTTGCAGGTATTCGTGGTAAACGAGTTGATGGAAGATATCGTGCTGTTGGATGGAATCTGTCAAGACATGGCGTCTAAAGAAGTGTTCCAGCCACCGGCATATATACCCAGGTAAATACACAACATAAATTAAAGCCTTCTGCGGACCTCTATAAAACTTCACTGAGGCCGCGATTGGCGTGGCCACCTACTGGGCCCAACTCATTTAACATATAATAATACCAGCCTGTTACTGTCCCACTGCAGGGCAAAGGCCTCCTCTCATTCAGAGAAGGCACGAGCATTGATCACCACCACGCTTGCTCGAGACGGGTTGGCGATTTCAGACTTATATTAACTATAGTCCAGGTTTCCTCACGGTGTTCTCCTTCACCGATGTCAGTAATGTTCAAGATAAACTCAGAAAGTACATATGAATTGAAAAAGTCACATTGGTACTTGCTCGGATTTGAACTCACAACCTCGTGCATGAGAGGCGAGGCCTTAACCACTGGGCCATCACGACATTTAACATACTAATATATAACTAATGCCCGTGATTTCGTCCGTTTAAAATTTCGGACCCAAACCCACTTCCTTGCATCACATCGCCCGCGCCATGACTTCGTTTTCGTTTACCTTTCTTTCAGAATTTTTGTCGTTTTGCTCGGCTCCTAAGGGTAACGAGATGTTAAATAGCCTATGACCTTCCTCAAGAATAGGGATAAGGAGGTTTTAATTACGATTTTCAAAGCAAAAATTAATTTCAAAATAAAAAAACTTATTTTTGGAACCGCGGCTTGCGGTAGGAGTAAACTGGCAGAAATCGCCACGCGAAAATCTAAATGAAAATCCAGAATCTCTTGGATTTACATTCTGACCTCACTATGGGCACTCTCGAAAACTATGAAAACGACACCAATGACGAAATGTGAAAAAAAATTGCATCAATCTTGGATTTTCATTTCAGTCCAATTTGCAGTGGTAGGTGAGCTAGTGTGCTAAAATTGGATGGTGTAAAGGCAGTTAGGTAGCTAGTCATCCAATCTAGTGCGATCGTATGGGCTCTGCCACGCCTGCTCATCTAGTGCAGGAGCTAGCGCACCAGATTGGATGGTGTAGATAGATCTAGCGTGCTTAACGCTAGCTGTGCAAGGTCAGTCAGTCGGTGCACACTCGAACGGGAGCATGTATTTGTTGTTAATTCACAATGACGCAACCGCAGTCAGTATATATATATATATAGCCAGTTTTTCCCAGTAATAAATATTCTTCGAACCAGCATTTTCTGCGTCTTTTTTTAATCGTCATAATTAAAGTCGACACCAATGCTAAAGCAATACCAATTTTCTGGTGTTATGATGGCGCCATTTTTTTTTTTAGGCTAGAATGTATTTCTTTCGCGCTCTTCGGAAGGTGCGGTTCGGACGACGATCACTAATGAAATGAAGAAGTGTCACTAACTAGCTTCGCTAGCTAATTAGTGTAGTTTAATTACTTATTGAGTAAGCTCTTTTTCATCTGACACTGCAGCACTAGAGCTCTGCAAATTGGATAATGTGGCATTACGCTTTAGTTGAACTCCACTTACTAAACCTTTACTTTTTTGCATGCGTCAACACTGAACGAACGGAACTTTTTGTCCCGATTGTCAACAGTGTTAACGACAGGGGTATTACTGATCGGGAATAATCAAATAATTATGCTCCTTACTTCCAGAACCGCTCACCGCCTGATCTTCCCTAAGTCCTCACAGCTGATGGTGTCCGGCAGCTGTCCCGAGACCAAGCTAATGATCGTGCCCGCAAAGGATACCGATGAGCTGGACATTATGGAAGATGAACTCGATGACCTGCAGTGTGAACTGGTACAACATCTTCATATACCCACAGCATGTATCCGAAACACACAGTGGTACAGGCCGTCGTAATCGCGACAAAATTATCTGCCGTCTTATACAAACTTCAATACCTACTCGACCAGAATGTATGGGACGGCTGAATATTTTTTGGGATTACGATATTGGTCCCTTGGTGAAAATTTGGGCATCACTAGCTTTTTCGCGGATTTTTTTTTGGCACCTCTTTAGGTCATGAGCTATCCGAATGTCAAAAAATATTTGGCCTAAGCCATAGCGGGGAGGCGTTAAAGTTGATTCGTTGTAACAATGTATAATAGATGCTGTATGTATATTTAGTAATGCATCTTCATCTACCTCCGTCCATGAAATCACGAAAAAATTAATCTGCTGCTCCATACATTCCTGTTCGCAACGGTTTATTTATCCTCTTCAGATCTCCAACGTGTCCTCTCGCTGCCTATACCACCGCGTGGCGCGACGCATCTCGGCCGAGTCCCGCGCGCCCTCCGCGCGCCGCGGCCGCAGCAAGCGGCGCCGCGCGGGCAAGCGGGTCAACTACAGGGAGTCTGTGTGGGGCAAGCAGATCTGTTAGTACTTACATCATCTCGGCCGAGTCCCGCGCGCCCTCCGCGCGCCGCGGCCGCAGCAAGCGGCGCCGCGCGGGCAAGCGGGTCAACTACAGGGAGTCTGTGTGGGGCAAGCAGATCTGTTAGTACTTACATCATCTGTTAGTACTTACATCATCTCGGCCGAGTCCCGCGCGCCCTCCGCGCGCCGCGGCCGCAGCAAGCGGCGCCGCGCGGGCAAGCGGGTCAACTACAGGGAGTCTGTGTGGGGCAAGCAGATCTGTTAGTACTTACATCATCTCGGCCGAGTCCCGCGCGCCCTCCGCGCGCCGCGGCCGCAGCAAGCGGCGCCGCGCGGGCAAGCGGGTCAACTACAGGGAGTCTGTGTGGGGCAAGCAGATCTGTTAGTACTTACATCATCTGTTAGTACTTACATCATCTCGGCCGAGTCCCGCGCGCCCTCCGCGCGCCGCGGCCGCAGCAAGCGGCGCCGCGCGGGCAAGCGGGTCAACTACAGGGAGTCTGTGTGGGGCAAGCAGATCTGTTAGTACTTACATCATCTCGGCCGAGTCCCGCGCGCCCTCCGCGCGCCGCGGCCGCAGCAAGCGGCGCCGCGCGGGCAAGCGGGTCAACTACAGGGAGTCTGTGTGGGGCAAGCAGATCTGTTAGTACTTACATCATCTCGGCCGAGTCCCGCGCGCCCTCCGCGCGCCGCGGCCGCAGCAAGCGGCGCCGCGCGGGCAAGCGGGTCAACTACAGGGAGTCTGTGTGGGGCAAGCAGATCTGTTAGTACTTACATCATCTCGGCCGAGTCCCGCGCGCCCTCCGCGCGCCGCGGCCGCAGCAAGCGGCGCCGCGCGGGCAAGCGGGTCAACTACAGGGAGTCTGTGTGGGGCAAGCAGATCTGTTAGTACTTACATCATCTCGGCCGAGTCCCGCGCGCCCTCCGCGCGCCGCGGCCGCAGCAAGCGGCGCCGCGCGGGCAAGCGGGTCAACTACAGGGAGTCTGTGTGGGGCAAGCAGATCTGTTAGTACTTACATCATCTCGGCCGAGTCCCGCGCGCCCTCCGCGCGCCGCGGCCGCAGCAAGCGGCGCCGCGCGGGCAAGCGGGTCAACTACAGGGAGTCTGTGTGGGGCAAGCAGATCTGTTAGTACTTACATCATCTGTTAGTACTTACATCATCTCGGCCGAGTCCCGCGCGCCCTCCGCGCGCCGCGGCCGCAGCAAGCGGCGCCGCGCGGGCAAGCGGGTCAACTACAGGGAGTCTGTGTGGGGCAAGCAGATCTGTTAGTACTTACATCATCTGTTAGTACTTACATCATCTCGGCCGAGTCCCGCGCGCCCTCCGCGCGCCGCGGCCGCAGCAAGCGGCGCCGCGCGGGCAAGCGGGTCAACTACAGGGAGTCTGTGTGGGGCAAGCAGATCTGTTAGTACTTACATCATCTCGGCCGAGTCCCGCGCGCCCTCCGCGCGCCGCGGCCGCAGCAAGCGGCGCCGCGCGGGCAAGCGGGTCAACTACAGGGAGTCTGTGTGGGGCAAGCAGATCTGTTAGTACTTACATCATCTCGGCCGAGTCCCGCGCGCCCTCCGCGCGCCGCGGCCGCAGCAAGCGGCGCCGCGCGGGCAAGCGGGTCAACTACAGGGAGTCTGTGTGGGGCAAGCAGATCTGTTAGTACTTACATCATCTGTTAGTACTTACATCATCTCGGCCGAGTCCCGCGCGCCCTCCGCGCGCCGCGGCCGCAGCAAGCGGCGCCGCGCGGGCAAGCGGGTCAACTACAGGGAGTCTGTGTGGGGCAAGCAGATCTGTTAGTACTTACATCATCTCGGCCGAGTCCCGCGCGCCCTCCGCGCGCCGCGGCCGCAGCAAGCGGCGCCGCGCGGGCAAGCGGGTCAACTACAGGGAGTCTGTGTGGGGCAAGCAGATCTGTTAGTACTTACATCATCTCGGCCGAGTCCCGCGCGCCCTCCGCGCGCCGCGGCCGCAGCAAGCGGCGCCGCGCGGGCAAGCGGGTCAACTACAGGGAGTCTGTGTGGGGCAAGCAGATCTGTTAGTACTTACATCATCTCGGCCGAGTCCCGCGCGCCCTCCGCGCGCCGCGGCCGCAGCAAGCGGCGCCGCGCGGGCAAGCGGGTCAACTACAGGGAGTCTGTGTGGGGCAAGCAGATCTGTTAGTACTTACATCATCTCGGCCGAGTCCCGCGCGCCCTCCGCGCGCCGCGGCCGCAGCAAGCGGCGCCGCGCGGGCAAGCGGGTCAACTACAGGGAGTCTGTGTGGGGCAAGCAGATCTGTTAGTACTTACATCATCTGTTAGTACTTACATCATCTCGGCCGAGTCCCGCGCGCCCTCCGCGCGCCGCGGCCGCAGCAAGCGGCGCCGCGCGGGCAAGCGGGTCAACTACAGGAAGTCTGTGTGGGGCAAGCAGATCTGTTAGTACTTACATCATCTGTTAGTACTTACATCATCTCGGCCGAGTCCCGCGCGCCCTCCGCGCGCCGCGGCCGCAGCAAGCGGCGCCGCGCGGGCAAGCGGGTCAACTACAGGGAGTCTGTGTGGGGCAAGCAGATCTGTTAGTACTTACATCATCTCGGCCGAGTCCCGCGCGCCCTCCGCGCGCCGCGGCCGCAGCAAGCGGCGCCGCGCGGGCAAGCGGGTCAACTACAGGGAGTCTGTGTGGGGCAAGCAGATCTGTTAGTACTTACATCATCTGTTAGTACTTACATCATCTCGGCCGAGTCCCGCGCGCCCTCCGCGCGCCGCGGCCGCAGCAAGCGGCGCCGCGCGGGCAAGCGGGTCAACTACAGGGAGTCTGTGTGGGGCAAGCAGATCTGTTAGTACTTACATCATCTGTTAGTACTTACATCATCTCGGCCGAGTCCCGCGCGCCCTCCGCGCGCCGCGGCCGCAGCAAGCGGCGCCGCGCGGGCAAGCGGGTCAACTACAGGGAGTCTGTGTGGGGCAAGCAGATCTGTTAGTACTTACATCATCTGTTAGTACTTACATCATCTCGGCCGAGTCCCGCACGCCCTCCGCGCGCCGCGGCCGCAGCAAGTGGCGCCGCGCGGGCAAGCGGGTCAACTACAGGGAGTCTGTGTGGGGCAAGCAGATCTGTTAGTACTTACATCATCTCGGCCGAGTCCCGCGCGCCCTCCGCGCGCCGCGGCCGCAGCAAGCGGCGCCGCGCGGGCAAGCGGGTCAACTACAGGGAGTCTGTGTGGGGCAAGCAGATCTGTTAGTACTTACATCATCTCGGCCGAGTCCCGCGCGCCCTCCGCGCGCCGCGGCCGCAGCAAGCGGCGCCGCGCGGGCAAGCGGGTCAACTACAGGGAGTCTGTGTGGGGCAAGCAGATCTGTTAGTACTTACATCATCTCGGCCGAGGCCCGCGCGCCCTCCGCGCGCCGCGGCCGCAGCAAGCGGCGCCGCGCGGGCAAGCGGGTCAACTACAAAGAGTCTGTGTGGGGCAAGCAGATCTGTTAGTACTTACATCATCTGTTAGTACTTACATCATCTCGGCCGAGTCCCGCGCGCCCTCCGCGCGCCGCGGCCGCAGCAAGCGGCGCCGCGCGGGCAAGCGGGTCAACTACAGGGAGTCTGTGTGGGGCAAGCAGATCTGTTAGTACTTACATCATCTCGGCCGAGTCCCGCGCGCCCTCCGCGCGCCGCGGCCGCAGCAAGCGGCGCCGCGCGGGCAAGCGGGTCAACTACAGGGAGTCTGTGTGGGGCAAGCAGATCTGTTAGTACTTACATCATCTGTTAGTACTTACATCATCTCGGCCGAGTCCCGCGCGCCCTCCGCGCGCCGCGGCCGCAGCAAGCGGCGCCGCGCGGGCAAGCGGGTCAACTACAGGGAGTCTGTGTGGGGCAAGCAGATCTGTTAGTACTTACATCATCTCGGCCGAGTCCCGCGCGCCCTCCGCGCGCCGCGGCCGCAGCAAGCGGCGCCGCGCGGGCAAGCGGGTCAACTACAGGGAGTCTGTGTGGGGCAAGCAGATCTGTTAGTACTTACATCATCTCGGCCGAGTCCCGCGCGCCCTCCGCGCGCCGCGGCCGCAGCAAGCGGCGCCGCGCGGGCAAGCGGGTCAACTACAGGGAGTCTGTGTGGGGCAAGCAGATCTGTTAGTACTTACATCATCTCGGCCGAGTCCCGCGCGCCCTCCGCGCGCCGCGGCCGCAGCAAGCGGCGCCGCGCGGGCAAGCGGGTCAACTACAGGGAGTCTGTGTGGGGCAAGCAGATCTGTTAGTACTTACATCATCTCGGCCGAGTCCCGCGCGCCCTCCGCGCGCCGCGGCCGCAGCAAGCGGCGCCGCGCGGGCAAGCGGGTCAACTACAGGGAGTCTGTGTGGGGCAAGCAGATCTGTTAGTACTTACATCATCTCGGCCGAGTCCCGCGCGCCCTCCGCGCGCCGCGGCCGCAGCAAGCGGCGCCGCGCGGGCAAGCGGGTCAACTACAGGGAGTCTGTGTGGGGCAAGCAGATCTGTTAGTACTTACATCATCTCGGCCGAGTCCCGCGCGCCCTCCGCGCGCCGCGGCCGCAGCAAGCGGCGCCGCGCGGGCAAGCGGGTCAACTACAGGGAGTCTGTGTGGGGCAAGCAGATCTGTTAGTACTTACATCATCTCGGCCGAGTCCCGCGCGCCCTCCGCGCGCCGCGGCCGCAGCAAGCGGCGCCGCGCGGGCAAGCGGGTCAACTACAGGGAGTCTGTGTGGGGCAAGCAGATCTGTTAGTACTTACATCATCTGTTAGTACTTACATCATCTCGGCCGAGTCCCGCGCGCCCTCCGCGCGCCGCGGCCGCAGCAAGCGGCGCCGCGCGGGCAAGCGGGTCAACTACAGGGAGTCTGTGTGGGGCAAGCAGATCTGTTAGTACTTACATCATCTCGGCCGAGTCCCGCGCGCCCTCCGCGCGCCGCGGCCGCAGCAAGCGGCGCCGCGCGGGCAAGCGGGTCAACTACAGGGAGTCTGTGTGGGGCAAGCAGATCTGTTAGTACTTACATCATCTCGGCCGAGGCCCGCGCGCCCTCCGCGCGCCGCGGCCGCAGCAAGCGGCGCCGCGCGGGCAAGCGGGTCAACTACAGGGAGTCTGTGTGGGGCAAGCAGATCTGTTAGTACTTACATCATCTGTTAGTACTTACATCATCTCGGCCGAGTCCCGCGCGCCCTCCGCGCGCCGCGGCCGCAGCAAGCGGCGCCGCGCGGGCAAGCGGGTCAACTACAGGGAGTCTGTGTGGGGCAAGCAGATCTGTTAGTACTTACATCATCTCGGCCGAGTCCCGCGCGCCCTCCGCGCGCCGCGGCCGCAGCAAGCGGCGCCGCGCGGGCAAGCGGGTCAACTACAGGGAGTCTGTGTGGGGCAAGCAGATCTGTTAGTACTTACATCATCTCGGCCGAGTCCCGCGCGCCCTCCGCGCGCCGCGGCCGCAGCAAGCGGCGCCGCGCGGGCAAGCGGGTCAACTACAGGGAGTCTGTGTGGGGCAAGCAGATCTGTTAGTACTTACATCATCTCGGCCGAGTCCCGCGCGCCCTCCGCGCGCCGCGGCCGCAGCAAGCGGCGCCGCGCGGGCAAGCGGGTCAACTACAGGGAGTCTGTGTGGGGCAAGCAGATCTGTTAGTACTTACATCATCTCGGCCGAGTCCCGCGCGCCCTCCGCGCGCCGCGGCCGCAGCAAGCGGCGCCGCGCGGGCAAGCGGGTCAACTACAGGGAGTCTGTGTGGGGCAAGCAGATCTGTTAGTACTTACATCATCTGTTAGTACTTACATCATCTCGGCCGAGTCCCGCGCGCCCTCCGCGCGCCGCGGCCGCAGCAAGCGGCGCCGCGCGGGCAAGCGGGTCAACTACAGGAAGTCTGTGTGGGGCAAGCAGATCTGTTAGTACTTACATCATCTGTTAGTACTTACATCATCTCGGCCGAGTCCCGCGCGCCCTCCGCGCGCCGCGGCCGCAGCAAGCGGCGCCGCGCGGGCAAGCGGGTCAACTACAGGGAGTCTGTGTGGGGCAAGCAGATCTGTTAGTACTTACATCATCTCGGCCGAGTCCCGCGCGCCCTCCGCGCGCCGCGGCCGCAGCAAGCGGCGCCGCGCGGGCAAGCGGGTCAACTACAGGGAGTCTGTGTGGGGCAAGCAGATCTGTTAGTACTTACATCATCTGTTAGTACTTACATCATCTCGGCCGAGTCCCGCGCGCCCTCCGCGCGCCGCGGCCGCAGCAAGCGGCGCCGCGCGGGCAAGCGGGTCAACTACAGGGAGTCTGTGTGGGGCAAGCAGATCTGTTAGTACTTACATCATCTGTTAGTACTTACATCATCTCGGCCGAGTCCCGCGCGCCCTCCGCGCGCCGCGGCCGCAGCAAGCGGCGCCGCGCGGGCAAGCGGGTCAACTACAGGGAGTCTGTGTGGGGCAAGCAGATCTGTTAGTACTTACATCATCTCGGCCGAGTCCCGCGCGCCCTCCGCGCGCCGCGGCCGCAGCAAGCGGCGCCGCGCGGGCAAGCGGGTCAACTACAGGGAGTCTGTGTGGGGCAAGCAGATCTGTTAGTACTTACATCATCTCGGCCGAGTCCCGCGCGCCCTCCGCGCGCCGCAGCCGCAGCAAGCGGCGCCGCGCGGGCAAGCGGGTCAACTACAGGGAGTCTGTGTGGGGCAAGCAGATCTGTTAGTACTTACATCATCTGTTAGTACTTACATCATCTCGGCCGAGTCCCGCGCGCCCTCCGCGCGCCGCGGCCGCAGCAAGCGGCGCCGCGCGGGCAAGCGGGTCAACTACAGGGAGTCTGTGTGGGGCAAGCAGATCTGTTAGTACTTACATCATCTGTTAGTACTTACATCATCTGTTAGTACTTACATCATCTCGGCCGAGTCCCGCGCGCCCTCCGCGCGCCGCGGCCGCAGCAAGCGGCGCCGCGCGGGCAAGCGGGTCAACTACAGGGAGTCTGTGTGGGGCAAGCAGATCTGTTAGTACTTACATCATCTGTTAGTACTTACATCATCTCGGCCGAGTCCCGCGCGCCCTCCGCGCGCCGCGGCCGCAGCAAGCGGCGCCGCGCGGGCAAGCGGGTCAACTACAGGGAGTCTGTGTGGGGCAAGCAGATCTGTTAGTACTTACATCATCTCGGCCGAGTCCCGCGCGCCCTCCGCGCGCCGCGGCCGCAGCAAGCGGCGCCGCGCGGGCAAGCGGGTCAACTACAGGGAGTCTGTGTGGGGCAAGCAGATCTGTTAGTACTTACATCATCTGTTAGTACTTACATCATCTCGGCCGAGTCCCGCGCGCCCTCCGCGCGCCGCGGCCGCAGCAAGCGGCGCCGCGCGGGCAAGCGGGTCAACTACAGGGAGTCTGTGTGGGGCAAGCAGATCTGTTAGTACTTACATCATCTGTTAGTACTTACATCATCTGTTAGTACTTACATCATCTCGGCCGAGTCCCGCGCGCCCTCCGCGCGCCGCGGCCGCAGCAAGCGGCGCCGCGCGGGCAAGCGGGTCAACTACAGGGAGTCTGTGTGGGGCAAGCAGATCTGTTAGTACTTACATCATCTGTTAGTACTTACATCATCTCGGCCGAGTCCCGCGCGCCCTCCGCGCGCCGCGGCCGCAGCAAGCGGCGCCGCGCGGGCAAGCGGGTCAACTACAGGGAGTCTGTGTGGGGCAAGCAGATCTGTTAGTACTTACATCATCTCGGCCGAGTCCCGCGCGCCCTCCGCGCGCCGCGGCCGCAGCAAGCGGCGCCGCGCGGGCAAGCGGGTCAACTACAGGGAGTCTGTGTGGGGCAAGCAGATCTGTTAGTACTTACATCATCTGTTAGTACTTACATCATCTCGGCCGAGTCCCGCGCGCCCTCCGCGCGCCGCGGCCGCAGCAAGCGGCGCCGCGCGGGCAAGCGGGTCAACTACAGGGAGTCTGTGTGGGGCAAGCAGATCTGTTAGTACTTACATCATCTCGGCCGAGTCCCGCGCGCCCTCCGCGCGCCGCGGCCGCAGCAAGCGGCGCCGCGCGGGCAAGCGGGTCAACTACAGGGAGTCTGTGTGGGGCAAGCAGATCTGTTAGTACTTACATCATCTGTTAGTACTTACATCATCTCGGCCGAGTCCCGCGCGCCCTCCGCGCGCCGCGGCCGCAGCAAGCGGCGCCGCGCGGGCAAGCGGGTCAACTACAGGGAGTCTGTGTGGGGCAAGCAGATCTGTTAGTACTTACATCATCTCGGCCGAGTCCCGCGCGCCCTCCGCGCGCCGCGGCCGCAGCAAGCGGCGCCGCGCGGGCAAGCGGGTCAACTACAGGGAGTCTGTGTGGGGCAAGCAGATCTGTTAGTACTTACATCATCTCGGCCGAGTCCCGCGCGCCCTCCGCGCGCCGCGGCCGCAGCAAGCGGCGCCGCGCGGGCAAGCGGGTCAACTACAGGGAGTCTGTGTGGGGCAAGCAGATCTGTTAGTACTTACATCATCTCGGCCGAGTCCCGCGCGCCCTCCGCGCGCCGCGGCCGCAGCAAGCGGCGCCGCGCGGGCAAGCGGGTCAACTACAGGGAGTCTGTGTGGGGCAAGCAGATCTGTTAGTACTTACATCATCTGTTAGTACTTACATCATCTCGGCCGAGTCCCGCGCGCCCTCCGCGCGCCGCGGCCGCAGCAAGCGGCGCCGCGCGGGCAAGCGGGTCAACTACAGGGAGTCTGTGTGGGGCAAGCAGATCTGTTAGTACTTACATCATCTGTTAGTACTTACATCATCTCGGCCGAGTCCCGCGCGCCCACCGCGCGCCGGGTCGCGTTTTTTCTAAATTGAGAACCTATCAAACGGGTATTTAGAACCCCAAGTCTGACAACCAGTCTTACCGAGGGGTATCGTGTTACCCAGTAACTGGGTTGTGGAGGTCGGATAGGCAGTCGCTCCATGTAAAATACTGGGATTCAGTTGCATCCGGTTCCCAAACTCAAAGCATTTATTTCAATTAAAACATTTACAGGCACTTTTGAATTGTCAGTTTATGGGATCGGTCAGTAAGAAATATGAAGCTAGTTGAAATTTTCGTACCTCCACGTGGGTGAAGCCGCGGGTGAAAGCTAGTAAAAATATAAAAGAAAGAACAATTCAAAAATTAAAATCTGCCATGGCAGCTAATCGCTGACCAGTGCCAATGGACGGCGTCCTTCACGAACATGATGCATGGATCAACACCATTCAGCTCAACCATATTGAAGGGAGCTAAATGATCCAACACAAGCGCCACCATCAGCGAGACTGGAAGCCAACCCCAACATAGCTGGGAAAAGACTAGGCGATTGATTGATTGAGTTTGTTACAGCGTCTCAGATCATGGGCGGTGCGAGCGAGAGAGAAATGGGATCGAAGTATTACAAGCCCAGCATCATCGATATAGTGAGTAATAATATCACGCCTGTTGTATTAGGAGTAGGCAGAAGGCTGAAACTACGGCCTGCATGCGTAGCGACGGAAGAATAGACAAAATGACAAATTGTGATTGTTTATCTGTCATTTTGTCTATTCTTCCGTCGACAAAACCCATTTCTATGAATGTCGTGCAATTCCAAAAGTATATGATGAAAATGTAAACATGGGCCAGAAAACGTACCTGTGGATGCCAGTTTGTAGTACCACTTATAAATTGAGTGCTTTAATTTGATTATTTTCATCTTAACTTGTATCAAAATCGAAATCAAATGTAATCTATCTATATATATAAAAATCAATTGCTGTTCGTTAGTCTCGCTAAAACTCGAGAACGGCTGGGTCGATTTAGCTGATTTTGGTTTTGAAATGTTTGTCGTAGTCCAGGGAAGGTTTAAACGGTGAGAAAATTAGGGTAGGTAGGGTAGGTAGGGTAGGTAGGGTAGGTAGGGTAGGTAGGGTTTAGTGCTACCCGTGCGAAGTCGGGGCGGGTAAAGCTAGTCAAAAATAAAACAAGGATGTTGTACGTATTTAATATATTGGAAGAGCGGATTCTCCTTACACAGGCTTATTTGCTTAAAAAATAATAAACCATAAACCATCTTATTTAAATACTTAAACCCGAAAACCTAAAGTTTTTCATTGAGATTAATTTTATAACTGCAATTTTCGTTGAAGATTTTTCAATTACAATTTATTAATGTAGAATCAAAAATTCGAAGACATGTGACATCTACCAACCAGCACTGGGCCCGCGTGGTGGATTATGGCCCTCTCCTCAAAGAGAGGAGGCCTGAGTCCCACAAGTGGGAACATTAAAGGCTGATTACCTACGCTAAAAAATGATTATTGGAAAAAGTGGTGCTCAATATAAAGTTGAAAGCTTCTATACTCAGAAAATAGAAAATAGTCAGTCATAGGCCCTCGACTAATCAGATCGCAAAAGACAAGGGTTTCCTATGAGGATCTGCAGTCAAAGGTCAGCTTTCTAATTTGTTGCGACCCGATTGGTCGAGGGCCGGGGCTAGGCTGATGACTCACTATTTTCTTAACGCGAATGGACTATATATACAGATGAAAACTTAACATGTACAGGGTTTGCTTACATTTTCATCAGATGACTTTTGAAACAGACATTACAGAAAGCCACGCCCTTAAAAATTTAAAACTACATAATTAAATATATTTTTGTTATTTTGTTACAGCCTGAAAAACTGGAATCTTCAAAGCCAAAAGGTAACTAAAGTAACCGGCGTGGCGTAAGATCTTAAATTAAATAATACATTTTACAACATCTGTAAAATATGGTAAAGTCGTGCTTACCAATGGGGAAGAAAACCCATAATTTTTGCCACGGGTGTATCTCTTGGCTTACGTGAAATGGTATTAGTTGTGTGAGTTTGATAACTCACTCCAATTAACGAAAGCGTGTTCACTGTGCACTAATCAAATTATTTTGCTGAGGCCCGCACCGAAGTACGATTATCTCTAAACGCACTTAGAGATTATTTGTGCAAGCAACAACAAATGAAACTTCCAGCCCGATTATATTTGTAGGGTTCCGTACCTCAAAAGGAAAAAACGGAACCCTTATCTGTCATTCGTGTCTGTCTGTCCCTCTGTCACAGCCAGTTTGCTCCGAATCGAATAGACCGATTAAGTTGAAAGGAGATCATTCACCGTCCATACATTTCTGGCCTAAATTTTGAAAATGCCGGCCAAACAAAAAAAAAAGACAATAAATGGATTTTTAATATGGGATCACTTTTGGGGGACTAATAAGAAAAATTACAAAAAGTTTTGCAAACATATACCATGTGACATATCAAATGAAAGGGCTTGTTGCGAGGATCTCAAATATTTTTTGTAATTTTAAAATATATACTTATAAATATATTTAAGAAAATTGACCATTCCCCCCCCCCCTGATCTCTGAAACTACTGAGCCAAAAATTTTGATAAAATTTCAGAAAAAGGTTCTTTACTCATAGATTACAGGAAAACCTATTTATTTATTTATTTATCATAAGCATACCAACAGCACAGTCGCTTACAATTAAAATTAAATAACATCTAAAACTAACATTTCAGTAACCATGCAAATGACAGGTATGCATGACATTCACTTTAAGAAAATTAGAGACAAAGGAGAACAATATAAAATGTGTCTAGTAGACATAAATCTACAACACTACAAAAAAAAACTATTTGAGCTAGATAGACGGGCACTCATCACACTGTTTAAATAGGGAGCGCCTGTATGAAGTATATGGTCTTAATACAACATGGCAAATCTCTGAATATTGTGCGTACAAACTTACATTTGCAGTTGGAAACATGTTTTTCAATTACAATGCTGTTTATTCTTGGGATAATTTCATCCCAACCACGGAACCCTTCATTGTGCGTGGTCCGACACGCACTTGGTCGGTTTTTTTCCACCAAAATCGCTTAGTGCGGCAAAGTATGGCCATTTTTTATATATGTATTTTATATCTCACCATTGGATTAGTCTAGGTGAGGTTGAATGGAATAACTCGTTTTTTCGCACAGAAGTGAAGAATGTGATATCACCTAACGTCCCGGCTATCATGACGGCGGCAGCTCACGGCACGGCTACCTCAACCGCGCAGAATTCAGAAGAAGAGGTAAGCTATCACCATAATTATCAGGCAAAAGACGTCCAAATGTATTCAAGTCTTTATTTCCAATTAATGTTGAGTTAATTTCAGAAAGACTAGCACTTATATTCTAAGTCAAAACCTCATGATTTCCTCGACTCGACTCAACCTCACTTAGGTAGTTTGATATTCATAGTTGCAATTTTACTCCTCATGTTAAAGAATTTCCTCAGTCGAGGTGAGTTTGAGTTGAGGAACCAACTGTCAAATATAAGGTACGTCGCGATCTACCTTGAGGAAGTTTTTAACCAAAAAAAGCGTATTTCATCCGCTTTTCGTTATGTCTTTTGAAGAATTTATTGAATATTTTTACGATAATAACAATTACGTATCGTGACGCTACTTACGAGATGCAGAAAATCCAATTGGGTTTTATGATGATTTATTTAAAATGAGATTTCGCTTTATAAAATATATTGTGGTGAGCTTTTTGTTACCACTATTGTTTCAAGATATTGGTGGTGGTAACAGACGTGGATTGTCAACTCTACCCATAACCCAAATATTAGCCGCTTTACGATTTTATGCATCAGGAAATTTCAAGATGAACTGATATTTTAGGAAACACATAAAGAAGTATTTTTATGTTCTCAAGCCATTCAATTCTCAAGTATCACCTTATTTTTTGCCCAGGACATGGTTTTTGGTTCAAGTGGATAAATCATTAATTTGTTTATTTTTATCACTCTATCTACTTTCATTTGACAAATGTGACACTTCAAGTTGAAAACCACAGGTAGGTAACACGCTCACAGACTGTTCTAAAAATAAGTTAGTATAATAAACGGAATATTCCTCCAAATAATGACGTATTCGTGACGTATCACCTCGAATCACACTCATTCAAGGAACCTCATAATTTCCTTAGTCTTACGACTATGAATACCGATTTTGAGGATCTTTCGAGGGACGCCTTGAGGTTCCTTGACTGAGTTGTGAGTCGAGGAGCTTTCGAGGTGACGACTTAGAATATAGGTGTAAGTACCTCAGTACTATTGGAAAAGTAAAAAAATCTTTGAAGTAGTAGGTAGTGCAATCTGAACTTTATGTCTGGGTATTAACGTTGTTTTTCAAAAAACATGTTTGTTTACATGTTTGGAAACGAAATCGCGAATGCAGTAATAAATTTACTTGACGTCAATATGGCGGGTGTACCTAAATTTTCATACTATTTCTCTCTGAAGAAGGTAATTTTTTTTTTAAACCTAGAGTACATTTTAGGTATTTTTTTTTTTGGTAAATGGGACGATTCGATTAGTTAAGGTACACCCGCCATTTTGACTCAGACGTTGTTGTGGCGACCGACTTAGATAAGATGCGACCACAGAGGCGGTTAATTGTTTATCTTGTTTTGATAACAATTCGGGTATTTTGTAATAGGTATAACAACAATCCTTATCGGTCACAAAAAATTGGATTATTCCTATCAGATTGAGACATTATATTGGGTACAAAATTACCTACTTATTATCCATTCAACACTGTTTTAACACGATTCACAATTTCTTATATTGTCACTTCTTCTATTCGTGTGGTTAGTGACTAACCTGGTGTCAGAGTTTTAAAGCCGCCCATGGTAGAGATGAGTCATACTAGGTAAATTTTGTACTAGGTGCACCTAGTCCAATTCCGTACAAATACTCGATCCAAATACTTGTTCCACCTAGTCCACGAAGTACGCATACTTTACAGTATGCTTAGCCTTCGCGTACCACCTATACGTCTAAGTACGTACGTACGCAGTAATGAATTGTAATCTTCCCTTCATACTTTACACAGGCTTAGGACTGTCAACGTAAAGATTTATCTACATTAAAGATTGTTGGCGTATTTATAAGGTTTCAATTAATTTTCAGAGTAATCACATTTTTTTTTATGTCACTTATCTAGTCATTGTTTTTTTTTATATACACGTAGAAAATCAGCTTTAAGAATTTTGATTTAGGAATATTAATTGTTGGACTTTTCGGGTCCCTAGCCTCGTTCTCCTGTCATTTAATAATAATCCACAGGACGAAAATAATCTTTCAAACCATGGGAGCCATCTTTATAAACAATAAAAACTAAAACTAAAATCAAATGTTTTCCACTTATTAAAACTTCGTTACGAAAACCGATTAAATAAGTCCGATACGCGTATCCGATTACGACGGCGCGGCGGCGAGCCGGGATCAAATCCGCACGAGTCCGTACTTGATACTCGACTGCATTGCATTTAGTCTAAAGTCTTCTTTCGCATCGAGTATTTACAATACCTAGTGTATAAAATCTGCCTAGTAAATTGGTTGATGAAGTCCCGACTACTGTCGAGTATTGACAGACAAAGATGAAAAGACTGCGGATTAGTGCAGTTAAAAAAGGACAGAATTTATTCTTGGACAACAGGAGTGCGCGTTGCGTTACTTTTATGTCTATTGAATTATGGTTCAAATTCAAATGACTGACTAACGAATGATTTAGTCAAACCCGAATGCGCTTTGCATTACTTTTAAATGCATTGAAATATGGTTTAAATTCAAATGGCTGAAAATGGCAAAAACACACGAATGATCTGTAAAGAGCAAACACGATTGAGCGGCAAAGCAGCCTTGCTATCTCGCTTCGCCGCGCCGCGCGCCGGTACTTCGATTCGAATGGGCCACGCGGGTGCCGAGTGCGCCGCGTATGCATAGTGAGACTAGATGGATCGAGTATTTTAAAAGTTGGAATAGGTGCTACCTAGTCTCATTAAATACCTAGTCCCTGGATCTGTTCTAGTATATACGCCTCATCCCTAGCCCATGGGCCTCTGGACTTAGCTAGATGTGCCGTCGAGAGATATCTCTCAGGCATGCGGCGTTTTTTCACGATGTTTTCCTTCACCGCTTTTGAAGCAAGTCTCTTCTTTTCGTGTGGTTAGTGACTAATCTGGTGTCAGAGTTTTAAAGCCGCCCATGGGCCTCTGACTTGACTTCACATGCCGTCGAGAAATATCTCTAAGGCATGCAGCGTTTCCTCACGATGTTTTCCTTCACCGTTTTTGAAGCAAGTGATAATTAAACAATACGCACATGAATTCGAAAAGTCAAGAGGTGCGTGCCTTGGGTTCGAACTCTAGACCTTTGACTTGGTAGTCCGGTGGTCACACCACACTAAAGCGTTGGTTTCCAAGGGACAACATCACCTCGTAGAATATACCTATATGTTCTCTGACAGTCACACATTTAACGGCTGTCCAAATACCTACACAGCGTTTTTGGACACCTTAATGTCAAATACTGCTGAGACTGAACAGACTTCCACGATGGCCGATATAATATGAAGGCTTTTCTAGGCATCCGTAGCTTTAGGGATCTTTTGTGATTTCTTGTCACTACTAGTTTTTTTTAAAGCATTAATACCTATGATTCCGGTTTTCACCGATTTTACGGATGCGTAAATCCATTTTATAAGCGAATTAACACCGGACTGCTGTTGTCTTATGAATCAAAATAGTATAACGCAACAGACCTTGCAAGTTGGTTGTTTACATCAAGCAATACCTACGGTGTAAAACTTAGCCGGAACGCGCCTATAGCTTAAGGCGGAAGCGCCAAAGTTGCCTGCGAAATTCAATTTTGCTTACGTGTTTTGCAATAGGGATGATGCCTGGGTAAAAAAATGAAATTCTAATTAGTCCGTCAGTCAGATAATAAAAAAATATTAGACACGTATTTTTTGCTTTATCATATTAATAAAAAAATACTTAGATAAAACGCATTTTAGGTTGGGGAGTGGGGGTCGCTAGTCACTAGTATGTATAAAATCTACATACTCGTGACGTCATGGCACATTTTACGTCAATGTATCGCCGTAATCTTTAGATTACGTAAAAAAAGAAAAAATACGTGTCCAATATTTTTTTATAATCTCAAAGACGGACTAAAAAATTGTTTATTCATCATCCTTTCGTGACCGTAGTCGGTAACAAATATGTATTTACAAAATTATAATCATCAAAATCAATACAACTCTCTAAGTTCAAATTGAATTAATATTTCGTTAAATCATGACATTTGACTTCATTTGAGGTCAATTCCAATTAGGGAGTTGTATTGATGATTATAATTCTGTAAATACGTACCTACTTGTTACTGTCGCGAATCATATTTTATTATTATTATTTTGATCAACCTGACACTGACCTGCAAATTGCAAACAATGTTAGAAAATTTTAATTTCGTGGTCTACCATTGTGGATCCGCCATAATTAAGATAATATGGCTAGGTTAGCTGTTCCTTAGCTAGCCAACCACAGCTGATGTCCAAATTAAAATTCATAATAATATTTATTAATTTACTTTACAGTTGTACACTACAATGCTGTCAAAACAAAAAAGATCATCGACAAGCAAGAAAAATACCAAATAGCGAAAACTGACTGACAGGTATTATTCATTTTAAGGATTTTTGATAAGTTTTCTATGCGTTTTGAAAGTTTGTTTAAAGGAGATTTTTTATTTTGCACTTATTGTAATTGCTTTTGGCAGTACTTCATTATGTTTGTGAGTTAATTTATAACGTCTTGCAGTAAATAAATGTTAATTTAATTGGAGTTGTGTTTTGTTTTAATAGCTAAACACGTGTTTGACAACGTTGTTTAATTTATTTTTTGTGGTAAGACTGAGGATTGCCCTGTGTCAAAATTTACTGGAGCCCTTTTTACGCGACTGCGGCGAAGCTCTAAAGGATGGTACTTACTGCTTTTTTTTTACAAAATATATAAAATAGCATGACTAGAGTCAAGAGGTGCCATTGACGCCATTGTGACCTTACTAAGAGAATGCAAGAGCGAGCTAGAAAATTGGAGCATACTGACTCGGATAGTTTAGATTGTCTGTGGTTTTAATAAATGAATGCATCAATGCAAGATCTTGAGAAACGCCAAACGGTTTTGGGTGCGGCCCTTGATGGCCTAATAGGTCTTCTTAGATTCATGGGCGTATCCAAAAAACAAATTTGGTTATCACTGCCTGGTCGGTGTCTCGGTGCGTTTTTTTCACTGCAGTGCGCGGTATACTTCATTTAGATATCTCCATGAAAAAAAAAAGACTTGCTGTGACGCAACGCTAATTTGCAGCGTCAGGCCCACTGTGAATAAACCGTACCTATGCGTTTTTACCGACTTCATTTTCATCGCAATATGCGCACTTCTATGCAGTATATAATTCACAGATCATGCGGTATTGCGGTACAAAAACGCACGGCAGTGCGCGCTAGGCCTTATCCTTTTCCCGCCATTCGTGATGACTGACAGATGACAATAGTGACAGCAGCTACCTTCCTACTTACTAGTGTGAATTTGACAGTGTTTACATATCTAATAAATAGATACACTACAATAATCATAATTATTACCTTTCTATGATCAATGGATGAGGCTAATAACCGACACTGCTTGACAAATAAAAACACATGTTGGTTTTTATACCAATTTATTTTAAA
The DNA here is from genome assembly GCA_947364205.1 of Agrochola lota. Taxonomy (NCBI): domain Eukaryota; kingdom Metazoa; phylum Arthropoda; class Insecta; order Lepidoptera; family Noctuidae; genus Agrochola; species Agrochola lota. The sequence goes on along the minus strand of OX376239.1, from coordinate 10,842,414 downwards.
ACTAATAAAATAAAAAAAAACATTACTTAAAAACTTGGCCCAAATGCAAAACATTTGGGCCAATCAATAAGAAATAAGAAAACTATAATTAAAGTATTTTTTTGTAATTTTTTCATCAGTAATGCAATCGTAAACTTAGCGTTTAGGAATGTGGAGAAATGCTTTTATTAATTAATTTAACACTTTAATGGCTTAGCACCAAATAAGAATAATATAAACTGCACTATCTAATTTTATTTATTTATTATTAATATGATTTTATCCACTTTAATTATTGCTTGGGAAGATATCCCCGATAAAATTTCAATAAAAATATAAAAGGTAAATAAGTTAATTGCAATTTTGTCGCAAAGCACACTGAATATAATTAATTTTACTCCCTGTAATTATTTCAGGGCTCTGTTTTTTTTGTCATAATTTGAAACTTATCGCAAAATTCGTTTTCAAAAACAGGTAAATAATTTAAAATATTAGTCAGCAAAAAAGGTTTCTATAAAATAGTTTTCAAAAGACTGTAAAACAAAAAATTTGTGCAGCACTACATGTGGACATTTAAAATCTCTATAATTATTGCAAATTACACTGGTTATCTATGTACTGAATTACCTATACATAATTTATAATATAATAATCTGCTCTTCATACCTCAAAATATTATATTCTAAGTTTAAGGTTTGTGCTCACACTTACTACAATAAAAAATATTGACAAAATCTCTCTTGAAGATCGATTTTTGCAATTTACGACCATTGATGGTCATGTGCAATACCAGAGGCATCCCAGGTGTGTTGACAACCCAGAGACAAATCTGTTAAGTCTCATAAACAGTCAAGGAATGAATAGGTTGATTTTGACACTATTATTTTTCCAACTATTGCCAAAAATTTTGAATAAAAATGACAGTTTCAGAAGGTGACATGCGCCGACTTTGTGGGAAAGGAATTCGTTTGAAAATTGTTTAACATATTTGCTCCTTGACCGTACCTGTTTATTTCTGAACAGTATACAATAGTTCTATCTTCATAATATGCAGTGTGAGCAACTAGTTACCTCTAAGTACAGTAAAACACTTAAAACAGTCAACGAATTAAGTTCTAATGCGTTGTTACCCAACAATAATTAACTTTAACTGATATTATAAAGCTACAAATACATAGAATTACGATATTTAAGTACTTTCGGCGTACTAAGGGCAGTCAGAACTTGCTGACTGGCTAATCTCGACACTAGGGCATGAGTTATCTTTAAATAGTATAAAACAAAGTCGTTTTTTTCTTCTAAACTAAACAATGAATTTTGATGCGGTTTTCGCCATCCTTTAGAGAGTACCTATATTTTGGAAGGTTTATTTGTAAAATGCATTATTATTTAAATTAGGTTAAGTAGCATAGAAATCTCGATGTGACATGTCGCCACATCAGTACATTGCAGCTGTGCGAAGCAGGAAGCAGAGTCGCTTGTTGAAAAATATAATGTTACAATATCTGTAACTGGTTACTTCTGCTGCATCAAGTTCTAATCTACCATCCATAGTTTGATAATATTGATAGATAACTCATTCCATAAATGAAGTGTGTTGTTAAACAATACAGTAAAATCCATTATGTATGTTATTATCATAGATTCTCTAGTATTTGTAGCTTTATAATATTTTTAGTGCTTTTCTCATCATTCCGATTATTAGCAGACATTTGTAGGAATAACTAGTTGATTTCAATTTGTTGTCTTTTACCCTTCGTTGTGGTGATACAATGTGCGCTTTAATAATTTCTACGGAACGATATTATCATGATATATATAAAGATGCTTTTAAATATTCGTCCAGGATAACTTTATAATGTGTATTTCCATACATTTTATGTATGTGGACATGTTTTATATTTTCCTATAAATGCCTGAATATTACAAACTGGTGTTTAGAAGCCTTAAACTGATTAGGTTGTTATAACAAGATGGAAATGGATATAATAAGACGTTATAAATAAATAAAGTGCTTATTTATAATACAAAATATTCTTAATATACCAATCTAATCACTAGGCTGAGTACATGATTCTAACTTGGCAACATTCACAAAGAACAGTGTTATTTTTAAATGCTGGCAACCTTAGTGTAAAAAGTTTATCACCAGAATGCTGCGAAGTTAGAACCATGTTTGTTTTGGTTTTGTTTACATTAGGTATTTGAACAATGGATAGAATTTGTGTGTGATTTTAAATGATTATGGAATATCTTGTTTGCACATGTGTTCTATTCTTCTATTATTGTGAAATGACGTAAATATGTTCCAAATATGGATTGTATAAAAATGCTAGTAACAAGACTTTCCATTCAAACATAAGAATTTATTTTATAAACAACAACATGCATTTAAAAATATCTTGATAAACAAAACAATTTAAAGTTTATTTTTGTTGACTCCAACAACCTTTTCAGAAGTGCAACATTATTGTCATTTATTTTGTTGTCAGCCAAAAAAGTAGTTACCCACCTTTTATCAAAATACGGATTACTTTATCAATACCTAAATAGTTACTCAATTGCTGTTACAAATTTAATGTTTGCGTTCAAAATGCCCAATGTAAACAACATTTATGATACAAGTTATCAAGGTAGATAGATAAACTAACAGAAATCTTTCTATTCCATAACACTAATTTTTAGATATGGTATCACCTTTTGATATTGGCAGTTATGATGTTATTGTAGATGGCAAAACTGATAAGTCTGATTGATTATAAAAACATACATCCTTTTCATAAAGCTTCTGTATAAAAAAGTTCTGAGAAGTGAGAGATAAAAAATATGAGCTCAGTTGCACAGTCATAGCTTGGCTAACCAAGTAATGAGCCACATCATTTTCTATCTCTTTCTAGCAAGACGCATTTTGCATGACAGCAATTTCAGGTCTCACCATCATAAGGCATTATGTGATTATGTATTTAGGAGAATGAGCTTTAACAATAACTAAGAAATCTTCCTACAATAACAGTTGATAGTAACTTCATAATTAAATCTGATATCTTCTGTAGATCTACCTAACAACCTTAATATCTTCACCTGAGATGAGGCCTACTGCTTCCTGGGCTGCTGAATATTCGTTTGGGGTTTAAAATTGATGTGGACTGGAGGCTTAGGACTATGGGCCACCTGGGCCGCTTCTGGAGTGAAGTCCGCATTACCTCTGTTTGGTGCTCCTGAGATTGATACAGGATTTGAAGGCACGGGTGATGGTCCGGAAAGACCGGTAAGGTCTTCATTTGCTGGTTCTTTGCCGGTCTCTTTTGGGTGCCCGGCCTTGTGTTGGGTGATTCTCATGCCTCCGGCTTTCACTGTAATTGTAAATGATTGAAATTATGTAGCATAATAATTCAGTGAATGTAGGGAACATGTTATCATAGTGTGATAAACTGATAATTCAATTTGTTATGCTATTGAGTCACACATGGTGGATTTGTTGTGTTCAGTTTTTTTAGTTTTGATTAGATTCGATTATTTTAGTTAAGTTATTATTGTACTGAATTCATTTTATATTCGAGATTACAGAAACAGAATGCCTATAAAATAAAACTTAAATATAATAAGATTATATTTGGAAGTAAAGTATTCATAAATAAAAGCTAGATTTGATATAAAAAGTACATAAGGACATAGGCGTTACACCGACCGCCTGGCGACCTTGAAGGTAACTCTTTTAGTCTTTGTTTAACAACACGCAATGAATCGTAACATGAAACATACTTATTAAAATGACGTCATTATCGAATTCAAGGCCTATATACTTGATTGCATTGCGGTTTATAAATAAAACAACTTGTTTACGTTGAAATTCCGTTCATTTCTTCAAAGTATTGCGAATATTTTGAATTTTGGAATTACATTTAACGTAAACAAGCATTTTTGCCGCCATACGATCTTTACCTGTAATTTATATGAAAGATAAAACTTTTTTTTAACGTTTGATTATACATAAACAAAGGCAATGAAATCATAAGTTTATACCTGCCGGGGGATGACCAGCCTTAAGTTGAGAAGTTTCTTCAGCGGACGACATGATTAGAACAGTAATATTTGATTGTAAATAGTAAAAAATGCCAACGTTGCACTACACAGTTTTAGGTAAATTGTACTTCGTATTCGACGTGTAAGTAATTACGATTCGATGACACGGCAGCGGGCTTCGATACCGATGGCGAATTGTCAAAATTTTAGTGTTGCGCACTACTTGCTCGAAAAGTTCTTAGTCGACTTACTACTACTAAATCTTTTTATAGTTAGTATTTGAACTTTGTAATGCGATTTCGTAGAATTTTTCATCATCCAATTTAGATTTTTACTCTATAGGTCATATAGGTAAAAAAAACAAAACGCAATATAACAGCTGTCATGTAACCGACTAAACGTAATACCTATCACTTCAGTTGTCATGCTACGTCCCAGTTGTACTCTTCAATTTAGCAACATTATAATTCGTTGACGTTTAGAGTTTGGCTCTTTACATTATATAGATTACAAAATATTATAATATTATTATAAATCTAACAAAAAAATTGTGCTCAAGCAGTTACATACATATACGAAGAATAGTTTAAGAATATATGATAAAGTTTAACATTTAATAAAAGAGAAAACTATTGTAAAAATCTAAAATAAATTTAATTTGGTTTACCGTATTTTTAAACAAGAAAGTGTCATTTATAAAAACCCTTTTTACTTTTTTTTTTTTACCTTTATTTAACTACCTATACCTATGGAGTATAGTTACTATACTGCCATCATTTCATATTGTTTTGTTAAATTGTTAACTTGCTGTAGCGAAAACAAATTATTCAGACCGTTATTGAGTATAAAATTGGTGAGAAAAATAGATTCAACAAACATAACAGTAGTTACAAACTATTTAAGGGGCATGCGCTAAGGTAACCCGCGAAATTCAAATTTTCTTTAGTTTTTTGCATTTTGCAAGTCAGTGTCAGGTTATATGTTGATTAAAATATGATTCGCGACCGTAACAAATATGGCTTTACATAATTATAATCATTATAATCAGGAATACAACTCCATAAGTAAGCACAAACGTCAAATGTCATGATTTCATGAAATAGTCATTCAATGGAATTATGTGAACTTAGAGAGTTGTATTGATCATTTTTATTATTACAATTCTATAAATATACATTTGATACGGCCGCGAATCATATTTAAATCAACTCACAACTTGATACTGACCTGCAAATTGCAAAAAACGTAACAAAATTTGAATTTCGCGGGCTACCTTGACGCTTCCGCCTTAAATCTTTTATTATTTGGCGAAGTATATTACAGTGTAAAATATGTCAATATTTAGTCGATTTTCCGAAACGAAAATGCCTTTTTCACTTTCTTGTGTCAGTCTCTATCGTCACCATTGGTACTTTGCAGATAATGTCGATGGATGGAGTTGATTCTACTTTTATCACCGTCTATCTCTACGCTACGAGGAGTTAACATCGTAGACGGATGGAATAAAACCACATCATAATAAATACAGTTATATAGAAGACATTTTATTTTCACAAAAGAAAATAAAGGTACCTGCGGGATATAGTTGCTCCCGAATATTCGGAATAAAACCATTCACTGTGATACATAGGTTATATAGTTTAATCAGCCAGGAACACTCACAAAATTGTAGTTCACTAGGTAGATTGATACAATCAGAATAACAAGTGATAGTCGCACAATAGAAATAGTGAGAACCTGGATTAATAACTAACAAAACAGTCTAAACCCGGGAAAAATAACCGTCCGAGTTTTCGTCCAAAAACGTAGTGATGTGTCACTATCGTAGGGACGTTACATAGTGATTCGGGTGAACGATTTGTTCATCGCCACATACCTACTTATAATTATTTTCTTTTGTGAAAATAAAAAAATACTTTACCTACGTAGTAGGGTTGCTAGGAGTCCGGCTTTTTACAATCGTGTCAGGCCAAATAAAGATAAATCTTTTGGTCAACCCCACCCCGCCAAAAGATGCTTGATTATGGATTGTTTTAATTACTTTCAATGTATTGAAGAAGGCTGATTATTAATTTTTTTAGTTACCTTCAATGTAAAGAAGTAAACAGTGAGTAGGTACTTACCTAAGTTTTAATGAATAATATTAATAAATACACAAATAAAAGTATAATAATTTTTATTCTTAAAAAAACCAGTGTGTTAGGATTTCAGGGCAAACTGTCCGGCTTAATGTGAATCTGTGTCCGGCTTTTCTATTTTTGGGCCTGGCAGCCCTATACCTGCGGTTATAATTATTATCTGACACCTACTACCAATAATTACAACTACACGGTGGCTGGCAGTCAATAATCACTGCAATAATACTTATTCTTTCCTATTCCCCTTCAGCAGTACCTACGTAAATATCGAGTACTTACTTATCTACTCCTACTCTCTCCCGTCCTCCCAAAGGTCGTCGTACGAACATTTATTGCGGTTCAGCCGTTCGATTCTGTAAAAATATCACCGTGAAACTTAGGTGAAGTGAGCGAAACAATGTTGGTCCCTAAGTAACTAAAATCTGTGCGTCACCGGGGCAAGCTTCCTCTACCAAATCAAAAAATATTTTTAATTCGGTCCGCAATTGACGAAATTATCGAAGAACATAAATAAAAAAAATAAAAAAACTCACAGACCAACATATACCTAACCACTTACTTTGTTGAAGTCGGCTAAAAATAGCCAAATCGGTCCAGCAGTTCTCAAGTGATGCGCTAACCAACGAACAGCATTAAATTTTTATTTTTATAAATATTTATTGCAAAGAAATATTCTGTTATTTTGTTTTTTTACCCAACTACGACGAAGCAAAAAGGAGGGTTATAATTTTGTTTGATTTGACCTGTATTTATGTATGTATGTGGGTATGTATGTTAATCATGTTAATTATGTTAATCGTCAGGGCGCAGGTGAAGTGACAATTAGGAAACCTTAGCAGATGGGTTAAAGTCTGTTCAGCACTAGGAAGTGGTGAAGGGTGGGCGTTCTAGAGGGACTGTCTTATGTAATTTTGACGTTCGAAAAGTGCTGATTCTCAGCCTAATTTATATAAATGACTTTTGAATTTTGTTCAGGAGCACCGCAGTCGCATTGAATGTTGAGTGAATCGATTATGGCCCCTTCGCTAATTTGATAGGTACCTAATCTCCTAATTAAAAGGCGGCATTATGCAGGTGAGGTGTAGTATGTCTGTACTTAGTTGGTAAGATCTATGTTATAGAATATATTAGATTAGAATAAGATGAGTAGTAATAAAAGCTAATCGATCGGGTACAGTCGTTTCAATAATACTAGTTCCCTACACAGGTTATAAGTCAGCTATCTCGGTTAGATCAAGGAGAAAATAATCAAAACACAACTTTATTTCCAAGCTTTTATTCTGAACCTTCTCTGAGGCACCACCACATCGGCGTCGTCCCTGCCAGGCTTCATCATGTCTTTCTGCAGTTCGACTATCATCCGCAGCATGAAGTTCACCACCTGGCTGCTGGTGCCGTCGCGTAGTCTTTGGAAGTCCTGGAAAGGCAGCAAGATGAATTAAAATATGAAATCTAACCATCATTTTCTTCAGGGTTGTGCGGGTCGTGCTAGAATTCTAAATACAGTAGGTATGATTTTTGCGCCATTGGATACTAGGCCCGGTCTTTATTAACAAATCATGTCCTAAATAGGGAAGTGCCATGCTTAGTAGCGTTGAATCAGTACCTTTACATGCTCTTGGGCGGGCCTGGCTAACTGGCAAGTTCGAATCCACTTTTATTCCACTGGGCTCGCTGGGCCTACGACCCATTGCTTTTCACAGAGCGGAGTCTTGAGTCACAGCATATTCAGCCGATAATTTTCTCACTGCTTGGACACAGGCTCCTCTCTGTGAGAGGTAGTGGGCCGTAATCCACCACGCGGGCCCAGTACGGGTTGGTAGATGTCACATGTCTTCGAATTTTTGATTCTAGGATATGCCGGTTGCCTCACGATCTTCGTCTTAGCGTGTCGATGGCAAAAATAAAATGAAAAACATGTTCTTAGTTCTTTAAATATGTTAGGCTCAAAACTCAGCTACGCGGATACCGTTCGCTGACGCAGCAATTACATGTGAGCTATTGTCTGTGGAGAAAAGCCGCATACACTCCGGAGATCTGAGCCGTTCATGAACCCCCACTTGTGGAGGTTGTCCTTGTTGCGACCTACTTGGGTACGAAGTCTTTATAAGGTTTTCCAAGAAGGCCATGCAACTTGTGCCCGGATGGAAGGCTCTCTGATGGTTCCTTCACGTTGTCTCACCATGGGTCCCAGCAATGGGAGCATATAATATGCTGATACCTTGCGTGTAGGAAGACATCGTCCGTTGACGCTGACAGTCTGATGCGTCAGGGAGGCGAGCAGTCGCTTCAGTATGTCCACTTTCTTGTTGGCAGCGAGGGGACGGAGGCGGGTCACGAAGCGGAGGAGGTACTCTAGCAGCATTATGTCTTCCTGGAAATAAAGAATCCTAATCTCAGTCTCAATCTGTAAAAAAAAACCTAATCTACCTACATTTTTGAAGTGTTTGAAAGTCATCGAGAATTGCCTTAAATGAAGGCAACCATTTAGCTGGCAGGGGGTCCACTATACTCTAACAAAAATAAACACTTTAAAGTTTAATATTTCGCAAACGGATCCCTAAATTGAAAAATGGCTTTCACACGCCCACATATTCTATATCAATATTTTTGGACGACCTTTCCAACGACAAAAAAAAAACATCTCCACTCGACGTGTAGGGGAGGTACACCAAAAAATTCAATTGCTTTTCTTGTTTTTATTTTGCCACTTTGTCGGCGTGATTAATATGTATACCCATGCCAAATTACAGCTTTCTCGTACTAACAGTTTCTTAGCTAAGCCGCGGACAGACAGACAGACGGACATGGCGAAACTATAAGGCCTGAAATTGCTTTAAGCGGGCGCCCGCGACGAGCATCCATCACGTGTCTACGCGCGTGGACACGCGGATGGGCTCCGTGGGAACGCGACGGTCGCTGGTCCCGTCCCGGGTACCCGTCGCGGAAACCGGATTATTTTATTTACACAGTGTCGCTAGTTCGATTTTAACGGTGTGCATGCACAGTCGCGTCGATGGGGAACTTAATATAGTTCATTTGATTGGTCCCATAAGGCAGGGTGACACTGCACTTCCACAATTATCCTTTCTGTATCGAAAGACATTTTATAATGCATTTGCTCGAAAAGAGCGTTTTTCAAGCAGTCAATTTGTGCGGAAAGTGTCACTTTTTTTCACTAGTGCTTTTTAATTTTCTGTTTTTTTTTTTAATTTTTGAGGCCGTCGTCAGCCCGTCTCGTCTCAGTATTTACAAATTAGATGATGATGATGACGATGGCGATGATTATGACGATAATCAAAAATTCAAAGTCAAAGTCGAAGTCGAAGTCGAAGTAGAAGTCGAAGTCGAAGTAGAAGTCGAAGTCGAAGTAGAAGTCGAAGTCGAAGTCGAAGTAGAAGTTGAAGTAGAAGTCGAAATCAAAGTAAAAATCAAAGTCAAAAGTCAGTCATGATTTTAAAAAAATCTTTTTTATACGTCGTCGTATGTTAGATGTTACACATTACAGGCGACTGCCGTAAGGCTCGCTCGTTTTTTTTTTTTCCCCTCTCACAGTAAAGCATAGTAAAACGTTGTATGATACACGTGCGTAAGATGATTTCCGACTCGTGTCGACTTATACACTGGCTCAATTCGCTCGCTCGTGAATAAAAATGCCCCTCGTCGGAAATCACCTACATTCCGCACTTATAGCATAAATAACTATTCCTTGGTTTTCTCCGAGCGTGCGTGCGACCCTTATCACATAGCTTTATTGGCTGAACAAGCCCGTGCGTGTTACCGCTGGCGGACAAGGCGCGTGACCCCGCGCGGGAGTCCGTCGCACGGAGGCGGGACGTGTGGCGCGGGCGCGGGGCCCGCCTCCCCGCGACAGACGCCCCCGCGTGGCCCCGCAACGGAGCACTTTTGTATGGAACCGCGCGGACGTCCGCGTAACGCAATTTCAGGCCTAAGGGTTCCTTGCTTACTACGGAACCCTAAAAAACAATCCATAAACACTACCATTGGCAACGCCAGCACACACGACTCCACATTGTATGCTCTCCCAACGATGAGTGACAGATCTTCTCGGTCCAAAACCGGCTGCTTCAGTCCTTCGAGCCACTCGAACAATAGCCCGGTCAGAATTGTAGGGTCGTTCTGCAAATATAATACCTACAATATAGTATTCAGCTGCATCCAGTTAGACTGGAAGCCGACCCCAGCAAAGTTGGGAAAAGGCTAGGTAGATTGATTGATACAAATTTATAGGTCGTTACAGATCTTCTTTTGTCTTAAAGGAACAAACCATTTCATGAATAGCTCATGAAGTCATGGCATCATGCTAAGCACTTTCCCAATTATGTTAGGGTCGGCTTCCAGTCTAATCGGGTGTCAAAGTCAAGATCAAACAATTTATTTCAATTAGGCACATAAAAGGCACTTATGAACGTCAATTTTACAAAAAAAAAATGATTCTAGTCCATCCCTTCCAAAAGGTAGTTTTCGTATGGAGAAGAATGGGCAAGAAACTCCACCGTTACTCTTTTAAAATGTTTTTACAATATTTTGTATACATTAATTATATAAATTATATGTGAAGACGATGCATCTAGAATAAAATTACTATATCACTATAGGTAAAAAAGAATGAAAAATGTATCTATCACATAATTAATTTATCTGTAATTGCTTAAATTACAGATAAATTAATTATGTGATAGATACATGGTGCTCACTTATTTACAAACAATGTAAAATTATACGATATTCCTAACATTTTAACAAGTAATACTAATAAGTCAGTGTGTGAGTTCAAGTAATCACAGAATGTAAAATCAGTGTTATAAAAAATAACAAATTACATAATTAAATAAGTAATCAGTTTGATTTTGTCTAGACGCAAAATTATCCTATGGAGCAGGACCAGCATGTTTCCAAGCATTCTTATCTTGGATATAATCCTCTAATTTGTAATATGCTTGTTTACAGAGTGTACTTTTAATTTGAGTTTTAAATTTTCTTTCATTTAATTGTAATATATCACAAGGTATTTTATTGTAACATTTAACACAGTATCTACCCCATACAAGATGTATGTACTTTAGATAATCTGAAAAATGGTTGATCTATTTTATCTTTATTTCTAGTATTAAAATGATGTCTATCACTTATTTTAATAAAAATATTTAGATTTTTTCTTACATACATAATATTTTCATAAATGAATTGGCAAGGTACCGTCATAATATTAATCTTTTTAAATAGTTTTCTGAGATATTCGCGACGATGTAGATTATAAATGGCTCTGACAGCTCTCATTTGTAAAGCAACAGGGTGCAGCTGAATACCAGCATTTTACATGGAGCGACTGCCTATCTGACCTCCACGACCCAGTTACTGGGTAGCACGATACCCCTTGCTTGGTGAGACTGGTTAGGAGAATAGGTCATGACTACTCATGACGTAGTAAACATAATGATGACTGTGTGTGTGTCCAGTGTGCGATGGTAGGTACTACATACAGGGGCCCACGACTTACGAGATCTGGATGTCTAGAGTCTGGATTTGTGCCCGGGTTATAGCAATAGGCTCGCCCCCCATTACTTGTGAAATGTGGGTGTACAGCCCGATTCAAACTTAATAGCGGTTCGGAACATGAGGCGAGTCGCTGCGCAGTAACGAATTCACTTGTCAGCGGGGGTGAGGAGTGGGGTACTGCGCAGCGAGTAGCGCACTTCAGAGCCGCCATTAAGATTGATTCAAACTGTACTAACTAACGTAAACTTCTGCCTTACACCTCGGGGAAAATAGGCGTGTTGTTCTGTGTACTTATAGATATATAGGTAGGTAATATGGCGTGCATAATGGTGACTGCTTACCTCAACATTGATTTTGTCAAACGCTTCCCTTTGTTGGTTAATTTCGTTGCGTAGTGTCTTTAAGTATTTCTGCCTCTCTTCTGGAAGACTGTGGTGGTCCACTGTGAATGCCTGAATAATGGACATAGATTGTTTGAGATGTGCTTACAAATATGGACTAAATGATTGTGATTGTGAGCAGAGGACGGTCGGACACTGTTACGTAGGATGTGCACCGAGAGCCTTGCCACGGTATTATTTCCGTTAGATTATAAACATTCGAAAAATTGTGAACTGGGTGAAATAGGTTAGGTTAGAACTGTGTCCAACCGTGCGCGAGCCGAGCGAGCGCTACTTCCATGTTGCTCATAGCTAGGTAGGCTATTTAGTATTAGCGCAAGAAACGGTACGTCCCACGCATGTTTGATACCAGTTCACAAATTTGTCGGTATTATTTCCTTTAGATTATAAACTATCAAAAAATTATGCGCTAAATTGTAAGTTGTTTGCTGCAGTTCAAAATTTTCGATAATTCTGGACCAATAATATTCCGCAGGAGTCCTCCGAGCACCGGATTCCATGGACACCTTACGCTTTTTATATAACTAAAAACTACAATTTGCCGCGGTATTTTGTAAACAGCGTTTGAATTGTCCATCAAATGTTATGGCATATTATAAAGTGACTAGGCAATTTAAATTTTGCCTTAGGCATTTTGCAAAACCGCCGCCGTTTGTAAACGGACAGCGCCGTTACTAAAATGACGAATCAAGCAATCTGCCTGCGACAGATAATTATATTGAATAAATGGTAAGAAAATATTGGGTCTTGTGGCATTATTTAGGGTGGAAGCTGAGGAATATATTTGTATAAACTAAACGCTGCCTGCATTATCTCTTAAGTAATTAGGGTGTTGGTGTTACCTCGTGTATCCGCACCGCAGGTATACTGCCGTTGTTGGCAGTGCCTGTGATCTTGCTGACTGACTCCAGGTTTCTCTCGATGTCCTCCTCCACTGGGTCCCGCCATTCCACCATTGGTAGTGGTGCTATATGGTCTGTAATGTAATGGTTGGGATTTCGTGGTGGCGGATTAGCGAGAGAGTACTGTATTTTTACCTGACTACGGCGAAGCAAAAAGGAGGGTTATGACATTGACCGATATGTTCATCTGTTCCCTCATATCTTCTAAACTACTCACTATAATTTGACAAATGAGATATCTGAGGAAGATTTTTTTTGTTCATGACCACATTCGGACGATCAAGAAGATCGTCCGAATGTGGTCATGAACAAAAAAAAGAAAAAATATTTTGCCATGTTGAGTATCAAATGAAAGGGCTTTATTTGCAAATTTCAAAAATAAAAGTTATAAAATATGGTTCATTACCAAGTTCAGTGGCCGCTTCCTCAGGAGTGGTAGGATCGGGAGGCTTGCTTTTCCGAAGCTTGTACACCATGAAGGACTTAAAGAAGGGCTTGTTCTTGACACGGAAGTCCAGGCCGACGCTCTGGTGACAGCCGCACAGCTTCAGGAGACGCTCGCAGAGGCAGTATACTATCTGGAAATCATGGTGAAAGATGGAGTAAGTTTTGTCCGGTCTTTATTTATGTTCCTTTGGTTTTCTTTTTTGACTTATGTCTTTGAGAGTTCTGTAAGATTTCTAAATTAATATAAGTGAACTTTTTGTGTGCTTTCTTTTTTAAGGTGGAACGAATTGATATTTTAACATAAAAATTTCGGGGGGTTTAACTCCACTGTTTGATATTATACATCCAAAGTTAAACATGATATCGTTTTGTTATTTTTTTTTCCATGTTTATGTTGCAATCGGTTGTAAACCTTTAGCAGATTTTTTGTGGGATATTGACTGCTGAGGTCCGTTCTTCCAGCGAAGAATCTACCTTTCAAAATTGCTTTATTTAGTTAAGTCCCATATGTAGTGCCGTTTGAGCCTTTTCATAGTTATTGGGTTCACTCAGTGCTATGGCTAAGGTGTTGGTATGTGAGTATTGTTTTGTCTCATTATTAAAAAGCCATTCAAAAGTTATGAGCCAACAAAGACTCGCTTTTCTTGCTATTTTTAATGCAACTTTGGGCGTAAATAAGTAATAAAAGAAGTGTAAAATCTCCAAAACTAAGTCGGCACCGACATCTCGGTGCCGACTGAGTTTTGGAGATTTTACACTTCTTCTGCTTCTTCTTCGCTCTATAGAAGAGTTAAATGGACTTTATTTTTAATTGATTAATGCAGTGTTTTTTTTCATGAAACTCGATTTTCCAAAGGACATTTCGTAGTTTTTTACGCGCTCGTTTTACTAAACATGGTTCGAAACGGTGTTTGTGTGCCCGCGAACTAGACGTTGTGCATGTAGACTAGTATCTTACTGCTCATCACTGATACTATCTCTGTCGGACACGATGCCAGGTGATAGTGTGCTTTTTGGCTCCACCAGTGAGTTCGAGCCCGCGACTAGTTCAACTTTAAATTCACTCGCCTAAACCGTTGTTAGTCTAGAAGCATGGAAGCAAGATAAATGGCGGTTGGTACCGTACCTACTTAGACATCCGTTCATAAAAAAATAACAATTGTATCACCCTCTTTTGGAAACTCATCCCCTAAAGCTCCTGAAAATTTGCTGATGGGAAACCCCATCATGGACACGGCTTGTGAAGAATTGAGTTCCAAGGCAGTTGTATTTCCCAGGATCTAGGGGGGCAGGGGGGGGGCAAACCCGGGCCCGGGCCGGGCGCCAACTTCAGGGGGCGACAAATTCAAGCGTAGCAGACCAAGTGCACCACCCAGCACAACGCAACTTTGCAATAAATGAGACGCGCAGCACATATAATCATTCTATTTCTTTCTTTTTCACAACAGTTTTGGCGCCCCTGTTGGATTGGCGCATTACCGATTGATAAAATTTGATGTTCCCAAAATTTTCTTTTCAAATGCAAGATTGGCAGGCGGCGGCAAACGGCATATTTTTTCCCCGTCTCAAAAAAAAACTAGATCCGGGGCTGGCCGGGAAAAAGAGCTGGATTGTTGGAAATGTAGGACTTTCTTTGATAGATAAACTTTAGACGTTTTCTTTCTTAGGTAGATTGTACAGGAATCACAAAATTTTGTCAACACCTTTATTATATGTCCCTACTTACTTTCTAAGGAAATAAACTTTTGTAATTTTTTTGGCGTACCTTTGGCAATTCTCTAAAAGCGCGTTCTTCTAATCCGTGTAGAGTCGCTTGTTGTCGGTACAAGTGCTGTTTTAATGTGAACTCCGACGTTTTTCTATCTTTCGTCAGATTTAAGGTTTCCCTGAAAGAAATAACGGGTTTTTAAAGCAAAATATTTGTCTTATGCCTCATTTAAATTCAGTCCCTGCCACTGCTCCTCGCGCTGCCGGCAATCATTCCCTAAATACTGCCGTACAGTCCGCGTCAAATAACTTTGCCGCTCTGAAGTTAGGTTGCGCATGCGCATTCGCGTCACTACTGTTTTATATAGAAGATTGACTGCTGCGCAGTCATTTTGTAGCTTACTACAGAGCGGCAAAGTTATTTGGCGCGAACTGTAGCAGGATCGCGAGAAGTATAGTGTTTACATTCTCGTCCTGCCCACTTCCCTCCCTACTGCTGCCCCTGCCGTAGAAGTGAGCTGAGTGTAAATGGATACCCCATTTACACTCAGCTCACTTCCGTACCATCAGTTTACATGTTACTAATCTTATTTTTCTTCTCTCGTATGACGCATATATCCATTACAGGGTCAAATTAAACTAGCTAGCGAAACGCTATACAGGGTCTCAGGGACATCGACGCGAAAACTGTTACCATGGATTCAGTACATGATTCTGAAGCCCCCCTCGTTTAAATTTTTCATATCCTACTTACTTAGAACTAAACACTATAGTCTGTGGCAGCATGTAATGCTCGAACTGCTGCACGCACAGGATCTGTCCCGATGTCTGCACAGACTTGGGCCTCTTCTTGCGGACCAGCCGGATGGCATCGTTGGCTCTGATGCGCAGCGAGTAGACCAGGAAACAGGCTATCAGGACCCCTGTCCTACCTAGACCTGGAAAAGGAAAAAAAAAAAAATAGCTTTTTCTATATTAACGATTTTGGCTGGGACCCAGTATATACGTAGATCACGAATTACAACTACCTATGTATTTTCTTTCATTCATATACGAGTACTTAAACCAAGGATGTATCAACAAGTTTTAGTTAAAATTAATAATATCATCAGATGTTGTAGAAACAAGGCCAATGCAAGGCAATGACACCTTTTTCGAGTTTTTTGCATGAAGCTTTTTCTGGCCAGCTCAATCGATTCCACGTCGATTAGTGTGCTCGCTTCCTGGAGACGGCTTAAATTCATACATTATTGCCTTAATCTCACGCTGTGTATATAATTAAAAAATTCCGAATGCAAATTAATCATTTTTTTTTAACATGACCTTTTTAAAATGATAGTCATTTGCTAATGTAATTTTATGGTTGAAACCAGTTGTAAGAAATTATATAATTTCAGTCAGAAATATGAAGCTAGTTGCCCATTCCAAAGCGTAGTTTCTATGGAGAAGAACGGGCAAGAAACTCCACGGACACTATATTGTTACAATAATATCAGTTACAGCATTATTGTTGAATTTCTATTTATAGAGGACGATGTAAAAAAAAAGACGAACACGAAAGCGATCACAGTGCAGCAAACAGAAACAAATAAAACTTGAATCAAGAAGGATACACATTTGATGTTATATAAGCGTGTGTCTCTTCCGCCATCTGTTACTCGGACGTGTCCACCGCGGCAACATGATACTCCAATTAGCTTACACTTTGATTATACTACCGAACATATTTCTCCTCATTTTATCTCTTATATTAGCGATATACGTGAAACTAAAGCTTGAACTCGTTCGAGGAGTGTGTACATCTAATGTGAGACTTGATGGAAAGATCGCGCTCGTGACAGGCGGGAACCAAGGCATCGGCCTGGAGACTGCCCGGGGCCTCGCATCCAGAGGAGCGCAAGTGATCATCGCCTGCCGGGACGCCACAAAAGCTGCAGAAGCTATCACCGATATAGCAGCTACGACAGGAAATAAACACGTCGAATTCAAACCTTTAGATCTATCAAAATTCTACAGTGTGAGGAATTTCGCTGAAGATTTCAACAATTCCTATGACCGTCTCGATATTTTGGTGAACAACGCTGGCTGCAGCGGTAACTACCCGAAGCCTACTGAAGATGGAAATGAAGTAGTGATGCAAGTGAACTACTTCGGACCCTTCCTCCTCACAAACCTGCTGCTAGACAAACTGACCGCTTCCAACCCCAGCAGAATCATCATAGTGTCATCTTGGTTCCACAATTTCGCCAGATTACGTGTTGACAACCTACAACAACCCGTATTTACTGGATTGATAGGCCAGTTTTTAAATTACAACAATAGTAAATTATGTCATATTCTTTGGATGAAGGCATTAGCTAAGAGATTACCTGAAGGGGTGACTGTGAATGCTTTACACCCTGGAGTTATAAAAACTGATATATTTAGCACAATGCCTTTTTATGTGAAAACGATGTTCCACCTGATTGCAGATGCTTTGTTATTTAGAACAGCTAAAGCAGGAGCTCAAACGACGATACATCTGTGTGTTGCTGAAGAAGTGGAGAATGTGCGAGGGAAGTACTTCATGGAGTGTAAGGAAGGAGGATATAGTAGGACTGCTGATGATGATGAGTTAGTGGAGCAAGTGTGGAACAAGAGTTTAAAGGTGACGGGCTCGAGTTAGTTTGGACTTATCTTTGTAGTCATAAACGTTGTAAATAATGGTGTCGTGTATTCTTGATCGGTGTACTGTGCGAAATAAGTGATAAACTTGGTGTACTTATCAAGGTGTTGATCTTGTGGTGCACTGGTGATAGGCTATCATAAACACGGAGCGACACTAAGCAAATTTTAATGATTTTATAGTAAAAGAGTAGTGTTAAGGATTTGGTAAACAATGATGTAAAATTAGAGCATTTTCTTAATAATTCATGTCAATCTGTGAATATTTTAGATTATCTTTATATTATATTGTGTAATTAATTTGTAAAGTTATGTCTAACGCGGATAAAAAACTGAGAATCCCGCAAAAATTATAAAGCGTATTTTTCTGGAACCTTCACCATTTTAAAGATAATTTAATTATGTATCTTTTAGTATACGTGTTTTATTAGAATACCTTATGTTTTACGTAGGTAATTTATAATGCGTCTCGTTTGGGACAGCGCTCCTTGATGGGTGAGTCCTATTGGCTGGACATATGACGCGTTGCGTGAGCTCAGCACAGAACAAATTCAAAGTCAAATAATTTATTTCAAGCACTTTTGAACGTCAAAATGTACAAAAAACCACTTACCACTCAAGGTTTAGTTTTTATATCTTTTATTTAAATTATTTAGGGGTCATAATACAGGTATATATTTTTTTAATGTACTAATTAAGCCTTTGACACCCAACATGGCGTTTTTTTTAGGTCATGATTTTATGATCTCTACTAGAGGGCGCCATATTATATTTAACTAGCGACCCTCTCCTCCTTCGCACGTTTTTTACGACTTGAAAAAATATCGAGATTTTTTGATTTGATGTCACTTTAATGTTAACGTATTATACACATAAACCTTCCGGAATAAATTCTCTATACGATGGGGAAAACCTCATTAAAATCGGTTGCGTGGTTTAGAAGAACAACGTGGACGTACAGACAAACATGAAAAGCGACTTTAATTTATAATATGTACTAGCTTTTGCCTGCGGCTTCGCCCGCGTGGTTGTCGGAAAATATCCCACGGGAGCGTACTACCGGAATAACATACCTAATAGCCGAGAAAAAGGTCATTGACTCCTACCGATGCGCCCGCGTCGCCGGCTACCATAATCATTTTCTTACGCGTAATTTTGAATCTGCGATATCTTTTAAACTAATAATTTAAATGATAGACGTCAAAGCATATTTTTATCCAAATTAAGTGCCCAATTTAAATAACATATGTTATTGGATAAGGATGAATAAATAATACCGGTCTAAATAACTTCAGAAATGGTAATTTTATCAAATTCTGAATGATAATAATGGTTACTGTGGGTCATCCTTAGAAGACATAAGCCATCGCGGATTTTTTTGTTGAACATTTTAAGATAAACCATTTTGTAAAATCTTTTACGGTTTACGCGGCGCACGCCAGTAAAACTCCCAGTCGGAATGATTTTTTCCGACTTCTTCACCAATAACCGTCATATTTCAGCCCATTTACACAAAACATTAATGAATTATACACTAAAACCTTCCCATTGGTGAAAACCGTTTGAAAATCCGTTCGGCAGTTTTTGAGTTTATCTCGTTCAGACAGACCGACAGACGCGGCGCGACTTTGTTCTATAATATGTAAGGATAAGGATGCACAATGTATTGAAGGTACTTAATTGGATAAGGATTAATGCTGTTTTGCTTAAAATCGCTTCGTAAATAATCCATTATTTCTCGTAAAAAGTAAACGATAAGAAATGGTTATTGTGGGTTATCCCTAAAACATAGACATATATACCATCGTGGACTTTTTTGTAGACCTTTTTAAGGTGTACAATACTGTAGTACATTATTTTGATATATCTCGTAGGGTTCAGTCAGAGTTTGCAATGTAAGCGCAAAAAAAAAAAAAAAAAAAAACCGCATCACAATTCGTTGCGTAGTTTTTTTAAAGATCTAAGCATACATAGGGACAGACAGCAGGAAGCGACTTTGTTTTAACTATCTATATAGATATAGATAAATGAGACGTCGCCTTATAACCAGAGGACGATATATCGCTTCCAACGATACCTCATTTGTGTAACAGAAAAGTCTGTCGATTCTGTCAAAATATTAACGTGAAGCTTAGGTGAAGTGAGCGTGAAGTGAGCTGTCACTATCACAGAATCGACCGGCAGGGTTTAACACTATTGACAGCTCATTTCACGCTCACTTCACCTAAGTTTCACGGTGATATTTTTACAGAATCGAACGGCTGATTAACATACATACCCACGTACATACATAAATACAGGTCAAATCAAACAAAATTATAACCCTCCTTTTTGCTTCGTCGTAGTTGGGTAAAAAAACAAAATAACAGAATATTTATTTGCAATAAACATTTATAAAAATAAAAATTAAATGCTGTTCGTTGGTTAGCGATTGGCTATTTTTAGCCGACTTCAACAAAGTAAGTGGTTAGGTATATGTTGGTCTGTGAGATTTTTTATTTTTTTTATTTATGTTCTTCGATAATTTCGTCAATTGCGGACCGAATTAAAAAATATTTTTTGATTTGGTAGAGGAAGCTTGCCCCGGTGACGCACAGTGGGTCGAAACCATGATTTTAGTTACTTAGGGACCAACATTGTTTTTACTTTTTTCTTTTTGCGGATGGATTGTCTGGTGTTTTTTTCCTAAACTTTGAGTAGAAACATGTGTTTTGTATTTTTTTTGTATGGAGCGGATCAAATTAAATTAAATTCCTGCTAAGTAGCGAGTAATCCCGCTTTGAAACTTTATTTGTCTAATCTACTATCATTTGATGCTATGAACTTGTGCATAAAGTTGCAACTCTGCCAAATAACTGGATCGAAAAAAAAAGAAAAAATACTAAGAATAAAACACTTCATTTTTTTTTTCGTAAGTTCTTTTAAGTTAAATTTGATATGGAATAGTAAGAAAAAGCACGTTATAATAAACATAATTACTTAACAACTAACAACAATACATTTCAAAGGTCCCTAATTAGCTTAAATTTATTAATATATACATTTTTATTTTAAAACGTGGATCTTTTAATTTCAATTTGTTTGTTTAATGATTTTAATTTATTAGTTTATAAAATGTTCTTTTAAGTTAGATTTAATATTGAATAGTAAGTAAAGATACATACTAATACAAATTAGTAAAGATAAACTAACTTACTACTAACACAAGTAAACTAAAAACTAACTATATTCAACACCAAACTTTACTCTTTCCTTTCAATTATTACAAACTAATAAAAAAAACAAGAAACTAACAATCTACCAAAAATCTCATTACCCCCAAAAATCTCACTCGACTATCTTGTAAATTATCTACATCAATAAAATTTATACCTATCGGATTCTGTGGAAAAACTCAGCAGAAGATCTGTGCCTTTTGGAGAGAGAACCATTCATCATTTGTGTGTTTCTGACGAAGTGGAGAATGTGTGAGGGAGATACTTCATGGAGTGTAAGGAAGGAGGAGTGGAGCAAGTGTGGAACAAGAGTTTAGAGGTGACGAGTACAAGTTACTAATGGTAACATGATATTGATCAACGTCAAGATATTTCGATCGCGTACTTTAACTAAGGAGTGTCCATGGTAGTGAAATGAAATGAAATGAAATGAAATTGTTTATTCTGTAAATAGGATATAGGAATCACTTTTACACGTCATATTAAAAATATATTAAATTTTGCTAGATGAGTTCGGCGTTTCCTATCCGACTACTCTGAGAAGAAAGGCCGAAACAAACTCAGAGGTCACAGTCTCTTTTAAAGTCCAGACATAATCTTGGTCAAGCCATATGAGGACCATGTAGATTCATGTCTGAAATGGTCTTTTGAGAAAAGAACCACACAGATTTGAGTGGACCTGTCCAGTCAGTGCAAGCATTTGTCAGTAATCGTGGAGCTCAACTCAGAACAAAAGGAGCTCAACTCGACGAACAATACCAAAGAAAGGACATTTGGGTAGGCCGCATAAACTACTCAAACTGCCAGACCATCATTAAAACTAACTGAGAGAGGATAAAAAAGGAGTAATGAGAAAAAAAAAAAAATTAAAAAAGTATCCACATACTCCTCACATTCACAATAGGTAATTAAAATAATATTATACTTTACAAAGTAATCATGTCATTTTGTTTTAATGTTTAAATAAAACTGGTATATTTTAATGATTTTACTAAATAATTCTAATGTCAAGTTTTATGGTTTTATCACAAGGTTTAGCAGAGCGAGCAGCTCAATCCCAAGCTTTTTTATCTTCTAAATAATCTGAAATTTTATAGTACCCTTTTTTACAAAGTTTGGTTTTAATACAAATTTTAAATCGTTTAATGGGTAAGTTTCGAATGTCAATGGGAAGTTTGTTGTAAAAGCGTATACATTGACCCATGAACGAGTTGCCTACTCTGTGGAGACGAGTGCGATGTACAGCAAGGTTGTGTTTATTCCTGGTATTTAAACTATGAATATCAGACATTTTCTTAAAATTTGATATATTTTTGTGTACATACATTAGGTTTTCAAAAATATATTGTGAGGCTAGAGTCAGAATATTTACTTCTTTGAATTTTCCTCGAAGGGAATCTCTCGGACCTAGGTTGTAAATGGCTCGAACAGCCCTTTTCTGTAGAACAAAGATAGTATTAATGTCCGCACAGGTTCCCCAGAGAAGAATCCCATATGACATAAGACTATGAAAATAACTAAAAGTCGAATTTGCGTCAGTCAGGTGTTACAAACAACGCATAAATCTTAGCACCTGTGCGTTGCAGCTGTGCGTTGCGTTGTCTGTAATGTCTTTGCAGGCCAGATGGCCCAGACAAGCGGCAATAACTTTCGAAGCGTTTCGTATTTCTACAACGACTTTCAACAGGACTGACATTCGCTTATCGGTAACTTATGTCAGTCCCATACATTTTAGACTTTTCCATCATCGTTAACGCTGATAAAATTTCAACCCTAAGAGCCTAGACAAAGTGACCTTTGTCTAGGATCTCAGGATTGGAATTGTTCATTCGTTGTCTACGTGCAGCGCCGGCCCTAGCCCTAGATCACGGTAGAGAAAGATTGTCTTTCGGCGCCCTTTGATCGTTTTTTTTTTTTTTTTTACTTTGTCTTTGAGACGGCCTAAATTCTGCCTCAATCTTCGTCGTGTCGTCGCTGTGTAGACAATGGAGAAATTCCACGTGCAGATTTCGCTTTTTTTATATATGACCTTGTCTATTAATTTTTAAAAAAAATAATAACTATATTATTTATTTTACTAGCGACCCGGCCGTGCTTCGCACGGTTTTTACAGCTCGATAAAACATCGAGATTCTTTTATTAAATGTAAGGGTTATATTAAATACCCCTTCAAACACATTAATTCTTCAAATGACCTTGAAAAACCCATCAAAATTCGCTGTGTACTTTAGAAGAACAACGCATTTACAACAGACAAAAAGCGACTAACAGGTTTATTGCTTATAATATGGCGGCAATCCATTAAGGCCCGGCCAGCTCACTGGCGGCACGGCACTGCAAGGGATATGTATGCGACAATTAGAAATATAACTTAATAGTCTGAAAATAAAATAGATATCAGCGATGCCGCAGTATCCTTAGGCATGCCGCGGCATGCATCAGGCATCATCATTGAAATTTTAATTTAAAATATCCTTTGCCGTGCCGTGCCACCGGCCCTAAGAGGAGGGGAGGGCATTTTATATTTTAAAATGTATGAAATGAAAGTAAATTACTCGAAAATGGTTGACATTGTCTTAGTCCCTAAGCAAATGTCAACCATTTTCGAGTTATTTGACATGTTATATTTTTATTAACACTTCAACGAAATGAACACCTTATGTTAAGAGGAGGGGACTCCTCTTAACATAAGGTGTTCATTTCGTTGCAAATGAGCTCTCCTACATCCCCGTTGCGGATTGCCGACTGTATATTACCAATAACCCTATAAAAATACTAAGTAGTTAAAAGAAACAGTGTCAATCTTTTAATCATTATAATAGGGATGATGACTAAAAAATTTTTTTAGTCTGTCTTTGAGATTATAAAAAAATATTGGACACGTATTTTTTCTTTGTTTTCGTAATCTAAAGATTACGGCGATACATTGAGGTAAAATATGCCATGACGTCACGAGTATGTAGATTTTATACGTACTAGTGACGTAGCGACCCCCACTCCCAAACTTAAAATGCGTTTTATCTAAGTCATTTTTTATTAATATGATAAAGCAAAAAATACGTGTCTAATATTTTTTTATTATCTGACTGACGGACTAATTAGAATTTAATTATTTTTACCCGGGCATCATCCCTATTGTCTCACCTTTTATTAAATGACTTGTAATTTAAACATACCGTAACTGGCGAATTTTGGTAGCACGGCCTACCTCATCGAGGACTACAAGCGTGATGTTATTATTATTTAATAATATTATAATACAGAGGTGTTACTTAAGAGCGTTTATTCACAAGGTGGGCAACGTCGCAAATAGATGTCAAATATTTTACTGTTTTGATTAATTTAGCAATATTACTGTGTGGAAATAAAAAATGTGGCTAACTAGCAACTAGAATATTGATTATGAAATGCAATAATTAATATCGTAACACCGAATGTTTAGTTTTAGATGTAAAAAACTATTTGGAATCTTTCCAAATGCGTTTTTTACACCTAAAATGGGTACAACATCAAATTCAATGTTATAACTGCAATTCATTATTAATATTCTAGTTCGCTAGTTAGCCACATTTCTTATTCCTATTCAGTAATATTGCTCTATGAATCTAAACAGGTAAATATTTGACAGTTATTTGCGACGTTGCCAACTTCTAGCGAGAGGCGCTCTTTTACATAACGATGCACCACCTTACGCACATACCTACTACTTATATTTAAACAATGTTTTTAATTCTATTTGCTATCCTGTATAATACAAATTTTTACTTTTTCTCTTAACCCTTCAACAGTCACCGCATTAAAAAAAAGTCTGATCGTGACCTTGACGTGGCCCCGCCCCTTTTGGGACTGCTTGTGCGTTAAAAACCCGATTTCTCGCTATTTTAACTTGAAACCCATATAAAACAATAACTGCGTCATCTGTACAATATTTTCTACTAGTTCTTATAAGACTTATAAGAATTTGGTTTACAATAAAACGAAGCATGTTTACACTACAAAAAAAAATGTTATTTTAACCCACTTTTCTCATTCAAGAACATAAATACCAAAATTGTAAATATTTTTACATTATAAAATCATTTTTCTACGAAGACTATTAACCTTCCAATAAGAAAGAACAATGTACCAAACACTAAGAAGTTCTCTTACCCTAATAATTTGTTATCTGTGGTTGAACCAGTTTGTTCTCTCTAACCCTACGTGTGTTGTGTTGTATGATTGCATTTACAGTGCAAAAGTTCTTGACCTTGCCACGTTCATTATCTCGAATTACACAACCATTATTAACCAAGGTCAACAATAAAATGAGGTAGGTACTTAAGAAAAAATAAACCCGTGCATGCAAGTCATGTAGTCAGATTAGGTTAAATACGTGCTTAGCATTTCTCAGAGAATATCATCTGGCAGAAAACACGCTTCTTATAAGTAATTCTCTGCGTCAGTTACACATCAAGCCTTGTTTCTATCATGGATTGTATGTTCTAGTTGCTAGATTGGTTAATGGCGTACGGGACTGCAGAGGATTTTAAATTTATCAATTGAATTTAATACTTGTCCAATCGAACTAAGGTATATATTTTAATGCTCAGTGATCGACCTTGGAGCATCGCAGCGCAGTTTTCTCTGGAGCATCGAAGAGCACACTGGAGGAGGCTCATACCGGTATGCATTGGTATAGGCTGGAGTCAGTGGCGGCATAAAGGGGGGGGCGGAGGCGGGCGGTCCGCTCCGGGTGCCAAGCACCCAGTGACAACGACAAGTCACTCGTACAGCCAGAGAATGCGCACAAAATCGCCCTCTATGAAGATATATCTTATAAATAACTACCTACTCTTACGTACCTAGCTAGTTACATTTTTTTTCGAATATGGAATTAATTCATGTTGCGCTTGGTATGATCTTATACCGCGCGTTTTTTTAACAATTTGTGTTTCGATGGCTTCATGATCAAATCAAATCAAATCAAATCAAATCATTTATTTGCAATGAATGTAGGTTACATTTAAATACAGGTGGAATAGGAAGGAGTGAGCCATGTACATTCTGCCTGGAAATAGGCACGCAAAAATTATAAAAATTGTTACAAATTAAGATGTCACAGTTAATTATTGCAATTATACATATACATTAAATAATATTGAAAAATGTCAAATTAAAATGTTACTTTAGAATAAAATTAAAAATTAATGTATTAATGTTCAAGATAATAATAATTATATTTATTTTACACGATGCTGATTAAAAAGTTTTGTCCATTAAAAAATCATTTATCGAATAATAACATTTTGCTGTTAAGAAGGCTGCTAATTTCTTTTTAAAAATTTTAATTGTATCGTTTTTCATTACATCTGGCAATTTATTGTATATTGTAGGACCCATACAAATAACACTTTTCTTCATTAAAGCTGTGTTACAGGACTCGATTTGTAATAAATTTTTGTATTGATTTCTGACAGGTCGTTTTCTAGTTTCTGTCATCGTCGGAAAAAGGTTTTTATTGGTCTTTACAAACATGGCCATTTCCAGAATATACAATGACGGAAATGTGAGCACTTTTAGGGACTTAAACTTTGGTTCGCAACTGTCGGTGGTCTTCAAACCACACATCGCTCTAATGCAACGTTTTTGCGCCTTGAACATGTACTCCCTTGAGCTGCAATTGCCCCAGAAGATAATACCAAATCTTAGAACTGATGCAACCAGACCATGATAAGCTACTAATGTAGTTTGAATGTCAACTTTCTTGGACAACTTTGAAAGGACATATGCCGCTGTATTCATCCTTTTGCAAATTTCCTCTGCTTGTGGTTGCCAATTTAGTTGCCTGTCAATGTAAATCCCTAAAAATTTTGCTACTTTAACTTGGTCAATTTTTTGTTTATTGTAGTGTACCGATACTTCTTTTAAATTTGTGCGTTGATGGAAGTGCATTATGTTAGTTTTTGCTAAGTTTATCATCAAGTTGTTTTTGTCAAGCCAATGTACGATGTCTTCCAGGGTTTTATTTATGTCCTGTTCATAGCTATTTGGATGTTTACATTTTACTACCGCGGTGCTGTCATCGGCAAATAACACCATTGGATTATCAACATGTCGTGGCAAATCGTTGATATAAGTTAAGAAAAGGGGTGGCCCAAGGACGCTGCCCTGTGGTACACCATATTTTATTATTCGTTCTTCGGATCGGTATTTTCTTTCACTCTTCGTCTTAGGGCAAATTCTATTTATTTCTGTATACTGTTTACGATTACTGAGGTATGATTTAATAAGTTTGAGTACATTTCCCCTTATTCCATAAGCTTCTAACTTGTTTAGTAGCATGTCGTGGTCGACGCAATCAAAAGCTTTGGACATATCTGTGAAAATTGCGCAAACAGGTACTTTGTTATCAACGTTTCTTATGATAGTATTAAGTAGATCGAAAATAGCTGTATTAATGCTTTTGTTTTTCCGAAAACCTTTTTGTTCATTACACAAAATTTCATATTTAGATAAGAAATTGTTAAGTAATTCGTAGATTAATTTCTCCACTACTTTTGACAGTACCGGAATTAACGCTACTGGTCTGTAATTAACAATTTCTTCCTTTTTATTTTTCTTATAAAGTGGTTTAACTATAACAGTTTTTAAGCTATCAGGGAACACCCCAGAATTAGTGCTGAGATTTATAATATGGCCTAGATGTACAGCTATATTGTTCGCCACAAATTTAACAACTTTCGTTGCTATACCATCATACCCAACGCTGTTTTTGTTTTTTAAAGATTTAATTGCTCTAATTACATCTTGGGGTAAAACTGGGGCCATGAACATTGAGTTTGGATTTTTCGGAATATTACTAGTTTCGTACGACACTTGGGGTGACTGTTGAATCTGGTCAACGAAGTAGTTATTAAAGATATTAGCAATTTTTTGAGGATCTGTTATTTTTTTATCATGTTGTGTAATTTGGGAAATTGGGTCGTAAGTGTGTGTTTTGTTATGTATGACTTGCCAAGATGCATGTTAAAGAAGCTTTTCCCAATGAGCCAAGCGCGACTGGTTAATCTTTCGATTTTATCAATTGAAAGAGACAGGGACGTCAATTTTGATAATGTGATCGAATACTTTCGTAAAAGTCGTAATCGTAAGCTTGTTTATTATTTGGTGTTTTATTTTAAGAAGGGGTGCTCAATACATAACTGCTCAGGGTGCCAACTGCACACTGGCTGGAGTCTGCCAGTCTGCCATACTCTTTCAAAAGCAACTTTTCTACTCGGCGCATGCCGCGGCATACCGGCGGATGCTGGTAAGCTGGCGGACGCCCGCGGTGTCGCAGAGGTTTCTTGTCAGTGTGCGCTGTCCAGAGGAATAGGATAGAAAAATCCTCCTCGATGCTGCCAGTGTGCGCAGGCCTTTTTACTTTTGTCTAGTTCCACGGTGGTCAAATATTTAATTACCAGAAATATTTTGAAATACAGTAATTAGTGGCTTTTTTTTAATTAGTGGGTTTACTCGCTCAAAACGGGCAATCGACACTTTTAAATAATATTCGTGAAGCGATTCGCACGAAATTAATTTATTATTGAGCGATTCGACAACTCGAGAAATACGTAGGTAGGAGGCAATGGGCATATTTAAAATTGTATGCAATAACTTTAAGAAAAAGTACACTAGCGCACAGAAGTTATAAGTACTGGATATACAAACTCTATGTGTACAATATGAAGTGCTTATGAAGTACATTTTGAATTTAAAATGAATATGCTCTAATGTATTTTTGTCAAGTGCGATGTTTCTTTTATCTTACATTGGTTATGGGCCCAGACACCCACAGTACGAGACCCAGGGTGGATAGGAGTACCGTGGATCCAGTAAGAAGTCTGGAGATTTAAGTATGGAGTAACATTTATTTTTCAACCAGCGAAATAATTATTTGTGCAAAGGCGACGAGCAATATGTTTTGGATCGAGCCCCTGAACAAAGAGAATTATGATAACTGGCGAATACAAGTGCAGGCGACCCTAATACAAAAATATGGATGGAAGTACACAAGTGGAAAGGTACAAAAACCATCTGAAATAGGAGAAGCTATAAATTTGGAAGCAGAGGATGAAAAACCCAAAGCGGATCTAATATTGTCGATGAATGGAAGCGAACTTCGACATATTAATAAGTGCTGTAATACTTCGAAAAAGGTTTGGATGAAATAAGAGTATATTATATGCTTCGAAAGGACTACACTCCTAAAGCGATTGATTTGTACAAAATGTTGGAATCAGGTGATGTACGAGATAATTTGAATAGTTTTGTCAACGCTGTTGATAAACTAGCAGAAATGCGTATAAAAGAAAGAAAGAAAGAAAAATTGTTTAATCTACACAAACAAAACGCACATTAAAGACAAAAAGACATAAAATACACACATATAAAAGTAGCCAAGTATACATATCAATGATCATTTGCTATCCATATATACGTAGTTTATCTGGAAAATTTTAAAGCTTTAGAAGTGCCTTTGAGTCGAAGAGACGAGTTGCCGAAGCCAAAGGAATTGAAGATTAAAATATTAGAAAAGCACGAATCCAGAGATACGAATAGATCTCAGAATGAAGGCGAGACTGATCGACCCCTTGACAATAGGCATGATGCCTGGGTAAAAAAAAAAACTAATTAGTCCGTTAGTTAGATAATAAAAAAATATTAGACACGTATGTTTTGCTTTATCATATTAATAAAAAATGACTTAGATAAAACGCATTTTATATTGGGGAGTGGGGGTGGCTACGTCACTTGTACGTATAAAATCTACATACTCGTGACGTCATGGCACATTTTACGTCAATGTATCGCCGTAATCTTTAGATTACGTAAAAAAAGAAAAAATACGTGTCCAATATTTTTTTATAATCTCAAAAACGGACTAAAATTTTTTTTTTTATCATCATCCCTATTCAAAAGTGCCTGGTTATTGTTTATATGTATACATATAATAAAATCTTAGCGAAGTCAAAACTGTATATGAATATTTTTGATAAAAAAAAAGTAATTGCTACGAGGTCTGGGATCGATTCTAATGCCGAAAATAAAAATTTTAGACTTTTTGTCTGTTTGCCTGTTCCAGCATCACGCAAATTCTGCTGGACAGATTCTGTTAAAATTTTGTATAGATATTCCCTATAAGTCTGGTCAAACTGTAGGATATAAACTATCACGCTATTTGCTATGGGGAATGAGCAATATTACAATGTGTTTGTATTCTTTACCGCAAATTTTAAAAGGCCGTGCTAAAATGGTAGGATATTGCAAATAGTTACCGATTTAACTTTTTTAAGTAAATGTTTATAATCACGCTTTATTTTTATCGAGCTTAGCAGTCAATCATGAAATATTATAACGGCCATTTTAACTAACTTTCAATAACAGCAAATAACTAAGCGGTTGGTCTATTGCTTTGCAAACCTGTTTCTATAAATTCGATTTCCAAATATTGGTATTTTTTGTGATTCTTTTTTTTTACATTTCGCTATACTAATATGTATACATACAAGTTCGTAGAACGTATTTAATTCAATAAAAAAGGAAAGCCTCGTAAGCAATGGGAAATTGCTGCGTCACGTCAGATGCAATTTACAGTCACAAAACATTCAAGGTGTGCTGATCATTTTAGAACTAAAGACTTTAAGAATAAAATGTATTCTTTATTATTTAATTTTGAATTATCTCGAACTTGTTGATGATCCATTTTTTTTTATTTTTTTTTATTAAGATCGTTTCTCTTAAAAGTTGGCAACGTCGCAAATAGCTGTCAAATATTTACCTGTTTTGATTAATTTGGCATAACTGTATGGAAACATGAAATGTGGCTGGGATCTACGAAATAACACAACAAAATCACAACACTTAAAATATAATTACAATACAGTATGCTGATCAAAATGTATATAAGGATTAGTCAACATCTTTAGGTATTTATTTGCAATACTATCTTCCGCCCGCGGCTTCGCCAACTTGGTATATCGATACAAAGCCTATGTCATTTCTAGGGTTCCAAGTATACCCCTTACCAAATTTCTTCAAAATAGGTCTACCCGTTTAGCCGTGAAAGCGTAATTTTGTTACGCTTTCACGGCTAAACAGTTGGACCGATTACAAAAAAACAAATCTTGTCTTATATATAATTTAAATATTATAATATTAGTGTAGATTTAAAGAGTGTTTTTAACCCAAACGACACATTCTAGATGCATTGATCATCCTGAGGTAAGGAAAAAGAATCCATAATACTTACAAGTAAACATCGAATGAACAATTCCAACCCTGAGGGCCTAGACAGCGTCATTCTAACTAAAAAGTCAAAAATGAATTGAATTGACAAGGTATCGAAAAGCTTATGTCGATTCTTTTAGAATGGAAAAAATTGTAGAAATACGAAACACTTCGAAAGTTATTGCCATTTGTCTGGGCCCTCTGAACTGCAAATGTACAGCGATTCCGCAAAACACGGGTGTCCTGCGTGTCCTAATAACTGCAGGTTAGAGGAACTACTGGACACTATAGACAATGCACAGCTGCTAAGAGTTTGGCATTGTTTGTAACACCGGACTGACGCTAATTCGACCACCAGCGACACGCCTTAGTTCAAACAAAACATCTTGACGTTGATCAATACTAGAATATGATACCATTAGTAACTTGCACTCGTCACCTCTAAACTCTTGTTCCACACTTTCTCAACTAACTCATCATCATCAGCCATCCTGCTATATTCTCCCTCCTTACACTCCATGAAGTACCCCCCTCGCACATTCTCCACTTCGTCAGAAACACATAGATATATCGTTGTCTGAGCTCCTCCTTCAGGTCCTCTAAACAATATATCGAAAACAAAATACATCATCTTCTTTACGGCAGAAGGCACCCTTCGAAATATATCAGTCTTAATAATTCCTGGATGTAAACAATTGACTGTCACTCCTTCAGGTAATCTCTTTGCTAAAGCCTTTGTCCAAAGGAGATCACATAATTTACTATTTGCATAATTTATAAACATTCCCCACGCTTCCTCTCCGCCTGATTGATGCAAGTCGTCGATGCGTAATTTTGCCAAATTGTGAGCCACGGATGACACTATGATGATCCTGCTGGGTTTGGAAGCGATCAGTTTGTCTAGCAGCAGGTTTGTGAGGAGGAATGGTCCGAAGTAGTTGACTTGCATTACTACATCTATTTCATCTTCAGTAAGCTTCGGAATTAGGCCGCCGCAGCCAGCGTTATTCACCAAAATATCAAGACGGTCATAGGATTTGTTGAAGTCTTCAGCGAATTTCCGAACACTGCTGAATTTCGATAGATCTAAAGGTTTGAATTCAACGTGTTTGTTTCCTGTCGTAGCTGCTATATCGAGGATAGCTTCTGCTGCTTTATCGGCGTCTCGGCAGGCAATGATCACTTGCGCTCCTCTGGATGCGAGGCCCCGGGCAGTCTCCAGGCCAATGCCTTGGTTCGCGCCTGTCACGAGCGCGATCTTTCCATCTAGTCTCACATTAGATGTACACACTCCTGGAACGGGTTCTAGTTTTAGTTTCGCATATAGTGATACCGAAAAAAATAACAGAAATAACGTTAAAAATAAAATGAGCGGTATTATCAGTAGGTAGTAAACGAAAGCGAGTATCATGTTGATACCGTTGACTGGTAAATGCGCCTCACACTGACTGACTGATTTATTTATGCATGTCTTCAAATACCGGACTTGTTTATTTTAACTTGATTAAATGAATATTTTAATATTCACAGCCCAATTCACACATTAGATACGGTCGTTTTACATATTCGATTTTTTTTTTCACTCCTGGGCGTCTTCAATAAAACAGAGTAAGTACAGTAATGTTATAGCTCAAGTTGTCCCTGTCAGCCGTTACGCTATTCACTCTCTCTTCTTTATGTCATCCCTCAGACAATTCATCCTTTCTTTCTTTGGTCTTCCCCTCCCTCTCCATCTATCAACATTTACATTCATCATTTGGTTTGTCATGCGTTTTATCCCTTCTCATCACATCCCCTTACCAATATAACTTTTCTGTCACTGGCGCCAGTTTTAAACTTCCGTCAACTTGTATAAACTCACTCTCACTTTTTTACGCTCGACCTTCCACAAGTCCACACATTCATTTCAACATTCTTATCTTCTCTACCCTGGCCTTTAGCTTGAGGGACACCCGTGGGTCAGTAATCTGCCGCCATCTCATCTAACCTGTGTTGATCCGGTGCATTACGTCTTGGTCATATTCCAGCAGTCTTTGAATGACTGATCCGAGGTACCGGATCGACAAGGGCATTTCTTTCAGAGTTACGTGCATAGGACCGCAGACTTCCGAAATCCCAATGATATTTTTGAAGCGATCATCTTTAGGCGCGTTGAGCAATTTTTGGTAGAGGAAAATCTTATTACTCTTACATTTGCATGTCGGTGACGCGAACATCACCGACATGCTAATGATAACAGTATATCTGTACGCTTGAGTATGACGTGTTGTTCTTGGACAGCAGTGAAAGAATATTATGAAAATTACAAATCAATTAATTTTTTTAAAAAAACATTGTTATTTTATCGTTTTAAGTTTTTACTACTTCTGTCTGCAGTCTCCATGACTGCCTGTTCTTTTTTTGGGCTTCTCGTCTTGGCACGGATGAGTGTGGGCGGACCTTAATAATAACGTCGTCATTGATTTGAATAACCACCGAATTTAGATTCGTGATTATTCACTGTAACTTATGCGCCCTACATGCTTGCTTGCAAACAGAATACAATGACATTAAGGTCATAAGATATCACCTTTAAAGAAATAACGTATTAAAGAATCGTTTGATTTGTTTTTTTTTTATTTGATTTGTCAACGAGGCTAGTTCGGGAGACAGTTCATTTGGTAGTTCAGTCACTGGCCTGTCACTGACTCGTGTATGAATACATTTTGTTTTGTAAAGAGTTCATATCCATAAAATTCAGAAAAATGATAATACTCGCTAAAATTATGTGAACATTTGGTAACTAATGAGTCACAAAAATTGATGACATTGACGTTTTATAGATAAATTCAATTGGTGTTGTTTAAAAACACAAATTAGTGACAGTTAGTGACTAACGGTGTCAGAGTTTTAAAGCCGCCCATGAGCCTCTGGGCTTCACATGCCGTCGAGAAATATCTCTCAGGCATGCCGGTTTGTGGGCGCGTTCATTGAGGCTGCGACCGGCCCGGCGGTTGAACGCGTCCCAAAGGGTCATGGCCATCAGGCTGGTCCGGGGATACCGCACGGTCTCCCGTGAGGCGGCGAGCCTCCTTGCCGGACTACCGCCATGGGATCTGGAGGCGAAAGTCCTCGCGCACATGTGGGAGTTGTGCGAGGAGGCGAAACGCCGGGGTGTAACTCCGCTGCCGCGAGAAATCACGGCACAGCGGACAGAGCTCCGGCGGGATCTCATGGCGGCATGGAGTGTACGATTGTCACAACCCAGCGCTGGGCACGCCACAATTGCGGCGATAAGTCCCCTCTTTGAGGAGTGGCTTGAGAGGCGCCATGGCGTCCTCACCTTCCGCCTGACGCAGGTCCTCACCGGACACGGTTGTTTCGGGAGGTTCCTGTTCCGCGTAAGGCGGGAGGAAACGCCCGGGTGTCACCACTGTGTGGATCGCCCGGAGGACACGGTGGAGCATACGGTGGAGGTCTGCCCGGCTTGGGCGGAGCACCGCCGTGTCCTCACGGAGGCGATCGGCGGCGACGATCTCTCGCGTCCGGCCCTGGTTCAGGCCATGGTTCGGAGCGAGAGTGCATGGGAGGCCGTCACCTCCTTCTGCGAAGCAGTTATGCTCGCGAAGGAGGAGGCGGAGCGCGCGAGGGAGATGCAAGCTGCACGCCCTCGCGGCCCTAGTCGCCGCAGGAGACGCCCCGGGCGTCGGGAGTCCAGAGCCGACTTCCGGCCACCGTAGGCGCGGGCTTGCGGACGGTGAGCAATGGGCAGCTCGCCGTCCGATAAGGACCAGGCCCGTGTCGACGGCGCGTTGTGTTCCACGCGCGCCTCAAAGAGATGTCAGCACCAACCGACGGGGTCGAAAGACCAATGCCTGCTGGGGTTGCGGGTTTGTCCGAAAGGGATAACGCGGCCCCGGCACACAGGCAACGGAAGGAACACGGGTGGGTTTTAGTCAGTAAAAGTCTGACACACCCTCTCGCTCTGCCCAGAGCGGGAGAAGTCATTTGATGATTTCCCATCCAAAAAAAAAAAAAAAAAAAAAAAAGGCATGCCGGTTTCCTCACGATGTTTTCCTTCACCGTTTTTGAAGCAAGTGATAATTATACATGAATCCGAAAAGTCAGAGGTGTGTGGTGAGTGTCTAGGTAATTATACTACTTACAAGACTTACTTACTAGCTTTTGCCCGCGACTTTGGTCGTGTGGATTTTTTAATTTTTCCACTCAAACTATGTAGGTAGACAAATAAGATTCACTTTACCGAGTTGATGAATTCCACAAGACGGAGGAGGATCGGATCATAATTAAAACAAAATTATTTTCAAAACTTTTAATTCCATGTTACTACTGCTGATCACATTTGATCACGAGGTCTACGTCCACAGGTCGCACGTGCTGCGATGGCCTTTTGAAGGTGTTCTATTTTTTTTACAATTTATCAAACCCCATAACAGCCACTGCTCTCAAAACGGTGCAGGAAAACATCGTAAGGAAACTGGCATGTCCACCTCGCGGAGGGCTCATTTGAAATGTGGGTTTTTCTTAGCGAATTATAAAACGTGAAAATAAAATCTGATGTTAATTTTAACAAGATATAAATTAAAAAAAAAAAAAAAAGACGAACGACTAACGTTGGTTTAAGTACTTCATTTTATAAGTGTTTTATTACATGGTTTTAAATCTAATGCCGTTGACCGTCCACGATGGTTAACTTTAGCGCAAACGTAATGCCGATAACCCACCCTCCCGGAGGGTTCACTTCCAATATGTATGGCGGCATGGCGTATGAGTTCTATGAAAAGTGGGTGGAGTCGAAAGTTTTTTAAAACCCTTATTCGGACAAGTGAGCAAATTAAAAAAAAACAAAATCCTTTTTTTTTGTGTTCCGTAAAACCGACTTCCAAAAAAATTCTACAAAAAGGAAAAATAGTTTTAATTCCGGAAGTCGGTGGCAAAAACCCAAACCCAAATACAGATCCAAACCGACACCCCGACCCGCACCGACTTCCGAAATTAAAGTTATTTATCACTTTGTAGTGTTTTTTTTTAAGTCCGTTGTTTTTTTAGTAAAATGTTTTTTTATTTATGGTACAGGATACACCAATAGGGATGATGACTAAAAATTTTTTTTTAGTCCGTCTTTGAGATTATAAAAAAATATTGGACACGTATTTTTTCTTTTTTAACGTAATCTAAAGATTACGGCGATACATTGAGGTAAAATGTGCCATGACGTCACGAGTATGTAGATTTTATACGTACTAGTGACGTATCGACCCCCACTCCCCAACTTAAAATGCGTTTTATCTAAGTATTTTTTTATTAATATGATAAAGCAAAAAATACGTGTTTAATATTTTTTTATTATCTGACTGACGGACTAATTAGAATTTCATTTTTTTTACCCAAGCATCATCCCTATTCGTATACCACTTCTGCTATGTACTATGCTATGTAACAACAGTGACAGGAAGTATCACATCATAAAAATAAGTACACAAAGTGGATTCGTAATATGAATAATCTCAAACAATATCAATATCGTATTATCGAAGCCAACTGAAAAACTACCCAAGTAAAGTTAATAAAATTTTATGGGTCCCATTTTTTTGCTCCGATAAAATATAACCGTGCCAGGAGGCGTAAATTGTTCGCCTAGCCTCGGAGTCGAACCGTCGTCCCTCGAGCCCAGTCTCCTGTCCCTCGCACACCCTCAGCACTCAACGCTCTCTTGGACGCTAAGCCTGGCTGGTGATGTGTTCTCGTATGAATGGAAGAAGATCTTGCCAGTATGTCTGGAGTATTGTGCGATGGGCATATGACTGTCGTGTAGTTTTATACTTTTGTTTACTGTACTTAAATAATGTGCTTGTGTCTTTGTGTTTATCTTTAACTAATGGAGGCTCTTTAACTAATGTCCAAAGTCCAAGGCCTTGGTCGTTTTATGTTAAATAAAATGCATAAAAGAAAAAAGAATATTCACAATTGACGGAAAAGGGAGGCGAACTAACCTCAACAATCAAACAAAATACCAAGTGACAGTGACAATGACAATACAATGCTTGCGGCACTTTAGCCGGACCGAGGCAGCGTCACTATTATGCCGCAAATAGCGGCACTCTATACACTTCCAATAATTTATTACAATTAAGCAAATTTTACATAAAGATAGACTTGATTCTAGTCGCCCCTTCCAGAAGGTAGTTTATACTGTGTAAAACCCGAAGATTTAAATCGCTAGATTTGCCCTCATGGACCATACTTAGTCACCCAAAAAAGTATTAGAGGGGCAATTCCCGTAATTTTTAAGAACGTTCGCATTCGGAATCTGTCAAAAATACAATCAATTTACCAACATTTTTGACAAGTTTGACAGATTGCGACTAGAATGTGAACATTTTTTTAAGTACCTACTAGAATTGGCCTACTGGACACTTTTTCTTGAACAGGGAAGAGTAAGATTGTAACACATAATAACGTTTCCATGATAATCAAGTCAAGTCACTGCGTCATTAAGTGTCAGACGTGTCAAAACGAAACAGAAACGCGACTATCTATTGACACAGTAGTCTGATTATTTATTCAGGTATTTAAATTATCTGAAGATTCAAAAATCAGCCCTGTAGGTACTATAATGACTGACATTCACATGATGATATTGCCCTAGCTTAAACAGCCAGGTAGAATAAATAAATTATAAACTGACTCCAAGATTGTGATTCGACCTTTACCACTCTCGCTCGTATTTATGATATGTTATTATCACTGCATCACACGGTCAAACTATTGACCTTAAGTACCTACACCCAAGTTAATCACTTATTACAGTAGATCGATCAAGAATACATAACACCATTATTTGTAACGTTTATGACTACAAAGATAAGTCCAAACTAACTCAAGCCCGTCACCTTTAAACTCTTGTTCCACACTTGCTCCACTAACTCATCATCATCAGCGGTCCTACTATATCCTCCTTCCTTACACTCCATGAAGTACTTCCCTCGCACATTCTCCACTTCTTCAGCAACACACAGATGTATCGTCGTTTGAGCTCCTGCTTTAGCTGTTCTAAATACCAAAGCATCTGCCATCACGAGAAACATCGTCTTCACATAAAAAGGCAACGTGCTAAATATATCAGTTTTAATAATTCCAGGGTGTAAAGCATTCACAGTCACCCCTTCAGGTAATCGCTTA
Organism: Agrochola lota; assembly: GCA_947364205.1. Classification (NCBI taxonomy): domain Eukaryota; kingdom Metazoa; phylum Arthropoda; class Insecta; order Lepidoptera; family Noctuidae; genus Agrochola; species Agrochola lota. The sequence continues at coordinate 10,803,988 of OX376239.1, read as the reverse complement.
GCTAATGCCTTCATCCAAAGAATATGACATAATTTACTATTGCTGTAATTCACAAGCTGGCCTATCCCTCCAGTAAATACGGGTTGATGTAGGTTGTCAACACGTAATCTGGCGAAATTGTGGAGCCAAGATGACACTATGATGATTCTGCTGGGGTTGGAAGCGGTCAGTTTGTCTAGCAGCAGGTTTGTGAGGAGGAAGGGTCCGAAGTAGTTCACTTGCATCACTACTTCATTTCCATCTTCAGTAGGCTTCGGGTAGTTGCCGCTGCAGCCAGCGTTGTTCACCAAAATATCGAGACGGTCATAGGATTTGTTGAAGTCTTCAGCGAATTTCCGAACACTGCTGAATTTCGATAGATCTAAAGGTTTGAATTCAACGTGTTTGTTTCCTGTCGTAGCCGCTATATCGGCGATAGCTTCTGCAGCTTTTGTGGCGTCCCGGCAGGCGATGATCACTTGCGCTCCTCTGGATGCGAGGCCCCGGGCAGTCTCCAGGCCGATGCCTTGGTTCCCGCCTGTCACGAGCGCGATCTTTCCATCAAGTCTCACATTAGATGTACACACTCCTCGAACGGGTTCAAGGTTTAGTTTCACGTATATCGCTGCCATCAGAAAGAGTAGAAATAAAGTGAGAAAAAATATGAGCGGTAGTATAATCAGAGAGTAAACTAGTATAAGTATCATGTTGCCGCGGTGGACACGTCCGGGTAACTGAGGGCAGAGACACACGCGTAAATAATATCAAATGTACCTAGATCTTTCTTGATTCATGTCGTGTAGGCCATTTACATAATAGAGTTCTCAGATAGAGTACAACTCATTACAGTTTTTTCTTTAATGAGTTGTAATGTTTTACGTTGCATAATGTAAATTGTTTTGCGTAACTGCTATTGTATAGAATCAAGTTTTCTAACTGAACAGACAGCTGTGCTGCTGGGGAGTTTGTTGCGCCACTTCTTCTTCCCAGCTAAGCACTAGGAAGTGGTGAAGGGGGGGCGTTTTTGGGGGACTGTCTTATGTAATTTTGACGTTTGAAAAGTGCTGATTCTCAGCCTATTTTGAATAAATGACTTTTGAATTTGAATTTGAATTGAATTTGAGTTGAGAATATTTTTATTAACCGTTTGCAAAACCTTGAAGGGAAACATTTAGTCGTAACCGCCATGCCCTAGCAAAAAAATATTCGAATTTAACTAGTTTGTCGGCTTTTGACATCCACCAAATTGTTTTGATAAAAAATAGAAACATTTTTTACAAAAAAAAAAAACAACCGACTTCCGAAGTTTTTATTTTTCACTTTTTAGTTGTGGTACCTACCACACAAATTCGAATTTCACTACCTGCTATGTAAATAACAGTGACAGGAAGTTATCATCATATCATCCACATATGTATACTAAGTGGGAAAAATGCGTATTATTGAAGCTTACTCAAAAACGATCCAAGCAAAGTTAATACAATTTATATTAGGCCGGGGAAATTTGGTTTGAACCCTGCACTAAATCCTAACAGCGATTTTTTTTCTGGATCGTGTTTTTGAGCTTAGCTCTTCAAATAATATAAAAAAATTAAACATTTTCCAGTACCGCACAAGGTAAAAAAAAAACAAAAATGCATTTTTGCAAATAAAAATTGAGGCAAAATAGTTAACAGGAAAATGTTGGTTATATTATGTAAACAATTCGTAAAACTAATATATTATTTCAGAATTAAACATTTACATCCACGGAAATTTGAATAAAAATAGAATTACGAATTTTTTTAATTGTATTTCAAGCAAAAATATTAACAGCAGTTTTTTTGCATTAAATTACTTAATTCAATATTTTAATACGCTATTTAACAAAATTAAACATATTGTACTAGCGCAAGATATTAATGAAAGTTTTTTTGCAATAGCGGTTCAGGCAAAAATGTAACAGAGTTAAATTTAGTTTAACTTTTATTTATAGGCTTGTTGTGTTTCTTCCTGCAATATATAATGTGTCACTGTTTATTCTTTTTAATTAATAAAATAAAAATAACATCATGCCTGTTTTCTCCGAAAGGTTAGGCAGGATCGCATTTATGGAATGGCCAGCAAGAAGCCCTGAATAGAGCAACCAAAAAGAGCACTCAAGGAATGACGCTTGTTCGAATTAGAAAGAAAGAAAGAAAATACGTTTACTTGCGGTACACATGACGCAAGGTAAGAACAAAACACGAAAATAAACAATTTGGGGGAAAATATGCGTCACATCCATGCAAAACGGCCATCGCTCAGCATAATGCTGCGACCCTATGCGAGACAGAGACCCAGCGCTGGTTTTCAGCAACAGCTGGCGTTGACGTTATGACGTCAACCGGTGCAGCATAATATAGTGAAATAACAAAAATAAAATGAATAAATATAATACTTGGTCCTAAATGTTTATATAAAATATAATATAAAAAATGGTAACATTTCGTACCGTCGGCGACTCACGCGCCGCAGACTTAATGCAGTGTGCGCGTGCAGCTGAATTAACCAACCAGCTGCAGAAACTTTGGAGGACCTGAAAACTGCCATCTTGGAAGCATGGGAGAACATTCCACAACACGTCATAGTGACATTACTTAATTCCATGCTGAACCGATCCCCGTCGTAATACTCTTAGAGGTAACACAAGTTACTAAATAAACGTTTTTGTTTAACCATTAGCTTCAAAACTTCCACGCTAATTTTGCTCCTGAAAAACGCAAAAAGACGACTTATTAACAAGTTTTTAAAAAACACAAAGAACTTTGTTCAAAAACCACAACTGTCATAGATTTTAAAATGCTTATAAATGCTTTATTAATATAGATATATCAATGTTTGATACCTACACGCTCCCTGATAGCTTTGCCACTAAACTGGTGGAGGTGGTTAAGTCATCCCTCTTATGCAACTCAAAAATTAAATCCGTTTCTTGTGGTAAGAGAGCTTTGAAGACCTGGATTACTACAGGAGCACTGCGGTGCATAAGGCTTAGAAACAAAATGCAACGTCAAACAAGATTATCCTTTCAACATAATTTTAATAATAACTTATAAACGTTTCAGTAACTTTTGTTCCAATCTCATAAAAACGATAAAGAGACAATATTATAGAAAACAAATAGAAGATTCAACCAAAAGTCCGAGACATCTTTGGTCAACAATTAATGAAATCACACAGTTTAAAGCACCCAAAACTTCAAATACCCACCTTCTCAATATTACCGCACACCCTCTAGCCTCATTAAATAGGGTCAACTAGTTCTTTTCCACCATAGGCAAATCGTTAGCCGAAAGTATCGTAACTCAGACTGGGATACCGGTTGTGACCAGCTCCTGTAGTAGCTCTAGGGCTTCCTCGTTTGTTTTATTGGAGACGGATTCACAGGAAGTGGACGATACTCTAATGAGTCTTGACTCTGAAAGTGCACCAGGTTGGGACGGTATACCGACAAAATATTAAAAAATGTCCAGGGATTTTGTGGTTCCCTTGATAACCTAACTAGCTAACTTATGTCTCAGAACGGAAATGTTCCCGAAAGATTTAAAGCGTGCTGAAATACAATATTCTGTCAAAAAAAACAATATGGGCTCAGAAGAGGACGTTCAATTCAAGACTCTATTACGGCTTTGACATCTGATATTGTTGATAAAGTGGATAGGGGTCATAAATGCTTAACAGTGTTCTTAGATCTCAAGAAAGCTTTTGATACCGTTTTCGTCTCAATCCTTCTGCACAGGCAAGAAAGCATAGGTATAAGAGGTACGGCTCTCTCCCTTTTTGAAACTTATCTTAAAAATAGACAGCAAATGGTTAAAATTAATAATTTATGTAGTGTTGAAGAGGACGTGTATTACGGAGTCCCACAGGGGAGCGTTTTAGGTCCGACACTCTTTTTAATTTAAATTAATAGCCTATGCAATATGCAGATCAATGGAGGGCAATCTCATACGCAGACGACACTGTGGTTGTTTTCTTAGGAACGACATGGCAACATGTAAAAACTGTTACTGAAGAGGGTCTGACTGAGATAGCTGGGTGGCTTAATGCAAACCTTTTAACCTTTAATACCACTAAGACTAATTTTATTTGTTTTTCTCCAAAAATGGCATTGCGATTCATATGTGCCAAAATAATGCCCTCTATAACAGTCATTGTGGCTGTCAAACCATTCAACAAGTCAGCTCAACAAAATATTTGGGCATAATTGTTGATAAAAGACTGTCATGACACTCTCACATTGAGCTCCTTATGAAAAGGATCCGGAAGCTCATTTGGGTCTTTAAAACTCTACGACATGTTATGTCCGCGCAACTCATAAACAAAATCTATGTGGCTCTGGCGCAATCTATAATTACTTACTGTACTCCCATTTGGGTGGAGCTACCAAAATTAAATTCCTCGATCTGGAAAGAGCTCAGCGATCCCTTATCAAGGTTATGTATTTTAAACCATATAGGTTCTCTAGAACAGACCTTTATAAAGTTAGCAATTTGCTGTCAATTAGAAAACTTTATGTTCTAAATGTATCCTTAACCCTACGTACGTATCTACCTTTTGACTCAGCATCTCAGAGCAGAAGGCCCAGAGATATAGTGGCCCACTCCCCAGGGATTCGAAATGTCTTTGCTAGACGTCAATATGTTACACAATCCACCTACATCTATAATAAACTTATCGTGAACTGGATATGTATCCCCCCTGTTGTAATATGACTGTAAAAAAACAATAACAGAATGGTTGAGATCCTTAACATATGAAGACACAGAAAACATTCTAACAAGAATAAGCTAAAAAATAAAAATACGGTACTCCCACACACACACACCACCACACACTCATGTACACACACTTACCTCCACACACTCTTATATACACACACACAAACACCGAGAGCTGCTAAATAATTGTTTAATTTAGGTAATTTATTTTTTCTATAAACTTTAACCTCATCATTGTAATAAATTACCACTTATGGGAAGAGCGAGACAGACAGCTCCGACACAAGTACTATTGTAACTTACTGGGGCTGCCTCAATTTATGTATGAAATAATGCCTCAATGTATTAGTTGAAATAAATATTTTTGTATTTGTATTTGCAGTTTTTTAAAAGTTTTCTGATTTCAATTTTGGAATAATGATATGGAAATAATAGTCAGTGGTGCCGATTCTGTTGTACACCGAACTAAACTATCACTAAAATTCCTTACTTTTGGCTATGAGAATCTTAGAGCTATTCTGCAAATAAAAATCTTAAACTAAAAAAATATTTTGACACAACTAAAATACAATTTGACAATCGCGAATCCACGTGGTACCCGTGGTTTGCCTTTGTGATTTTTTTTAAAGCCGGAGGCGCGCATGAGGTGCCGCCTCGACGTGTTTTATATGAAATTTTTCACTTTTTGTATGGAAAACATGAAAAAATATTACCTACATGTTCAGGTTTAGGGGTTTATGAGTTTTATAAACGGGGTCGAAATTTTCATTACTTTGATAGGACGCACCATTTTCGAGATATAAGAAAAAGAAAAAATAAATACAGTACTGTTTTTGCACGTGAAGTCGAGATGTTGGTGTGAATTTTAGTTCATGACAACTTATTTTATCCCAAACCTTTTTAATCGCGATAAAAAATTGTCAGGTTTAGTCTGTTTTGGTATTTTACAATCAAAATTTTAGGTAAAAAATATTTTTTTTGTGATTTTTAGTCTAAGAGAATCGGCACCAGTGACTTGCTTCAAAACCACATTTTTTCTTCTTTGTACTACCATTATTTAAAAAGATAGAGAACTTTAAACAAAAAACTGGCCAAGAGCGTGTCGGACCACGCACAATGAAGGGTCCCGTAGTTGGGATGACTTTGTCCCAAGAACAAAATTAAAATTGTAGTTGAAAAACATGTTCTCTCATACGGAATGTATGGGAGAACATGTTTTTGCAACTGCACTTTAAAGCTTAATATTTCGCAAACGGATCCCTGGACCCAAAAAAATTTTTTTTTTACAAACACACTATAAAGACCTTTCCAACGACACCATAGAAAAAATTGTCGGCGTAATTAATATGAAATTTATATTAACCCATGCTAAATTACAGGTTTTTAGTACTAACAGTCTCTGAGCTAAGCCGTGGACGCGTCTTTCCATTCTATACAAGGCCAGACCGCAAGGGTGTGAAACTAATCGCGTATAGATTGGAAATAACTTTTTTACTAAGGTCTTCCAATCTATACAAGAGTAGTACGCAAATACTCGCATATACTTCGTAGTGACCTAATTAACTACCTTATTCCAAAATATACCAGTACGCATACGGACTAATCGTGTATATATTGCGTCAAATTATAAACTGGTATCAAACTTGTTTGCGACGTAATGCACCTTGCGCTAAATAGCCTGCCTGGCTGCGAGCAACTTGGAAGTAGCGCGGTTGGACACAGTTCTAACCTAACCTAACCCATTTCATATTCCGTTATCTGTTCCATTTCACCCAGTTCACTTTTTTTAAATTTTTAACTATTTATATTTAAAACTCATGTCAAGCGTAAGTGATGCAGTATAGTTTGGAACCAGGACGCGCGCGCCCACGTTACAAACTATACACGAGCAGTACGCAAGATTCGTGTATACTTTGTCATCACAGATTTAAAAATAGCATTACAATGTATACGCGAGCAGTTTCCTATGGTTGCGTTCTGGCCTTGTATAGATTAGAAATACGCGCCGCAGACAGACGGACAGACAGACAAATGGGCATGGCGAAACTATAAGGGTTCCTAGTTGACTACGGAACCCTAAAAACGTGTGCGATCGAACGAAGTTCCTTCTCACGTATAATTTAAATCAAAAACAAAATTTACCGCAGCCGCCATCTTGGATTTACATTTTAACGTCACGATTGGCTTTAGCACTCGAAAACTATGAAAACAGCACATATGACGAAAAATTTGAAAATTTTCGCAGCCGCTCTTTTGGATTTTAATTTTGTTCAAATTCACACTTTCTCTCTCTCTCTCTCTTTCAAATTAGAAAAAGACAGTCGCAAGTATGAACGCTCTTTCGCGTGATTTCTGCCGGTTTACTCCTACCGCAAACTTCGTTACAAAAATATGCAGGGTGACTCGATTCAGGTCACTGTGAGTGTACCAGTAATAAAGTCCAAGGAGAAATGATATTCGTCTTTTTAAATATCTAGCCAAAATATACATATTATGCACTACACATAATTATCTACTGTTATAAATTTTTATAATAAAATTATGTATTGTTCACACGGAAGCTAGTAATCAACTTTTTATAATTAAGGTAAGCCACCTTAATTATAAAAAGTTGATTACTAGCTTCCGTGGCTATAGTGACTAATTTACTTTAGAATTAAAACTTGGCTAAAATAAAGGTAACAAATAAAAAAGGATATAAATATTCACAAAAGGCTACAAGCTACCACTGGTTTAAAAAACTAAGTAGTAGGTAGTACTTGTCATTCTAGTTAGAATTTTAAGTCAAATACATTAAAGTCTATTTTACGATGGCTATACAGAATAGTGGACGGCTTGTGGGCCGCTCACTGCCCGCACACGTCGCGCCGACAGCACGCTTCAAGCGAGGAGCCTGCTCCCCGGCGAAGAAACGCCTGTAGGCGGAATGCATACCGGGCGCCTCGCCGGCCGCGCGGTTAAGCCGTTTGTGAATGAACAACAAGCTATAACCTCACCGGTGGCGTGCCGGCAGCGAGCGGTCGCATTACTGACGGGCGGCGCGTTGGTTACTAGCGGTCGCCTTGCTTACGGCTCGTTGGTGACTAGCGGCCGCCTTGCTTACGGCTCGTTGGCGACTAGCGGCCGCCTTGCTTACGGCTCGTTGGCGAATAGCGGTCGCCTTGCTTACTGTACGTTGGCAGCTAGCGGCCGCCTGGCGACTAGCGGCCGCCTTGCTTACGGCTCGTTGGCGACTAGCGGTCGCCTTGCTTACGGTACGTTGGCGACTAGCGGCCGCCTTGCTTACTGTACGTTGGCAGCTAGCGGCCGCCTGGCGACTAGCGGCCGCCTTGCTTACGGCTCGTTGGTGACTAGCGGTCGCCTTGCTTACTTAAGGAGGAGTGGCGCATCTAAGAAAGTACACCACCAAACCAGTTCAGCCAGCCGCCAAGCTTAAATAGTTCCAGCTTAAATAGTCAAATAGTAGCAGTAGCTCATGAACGAATAAATCTTTCGAAAACCAATTTATCAAGAAAGTACCCTGATCACTCTGTATAGGCGGCGGTGATGGCTTATCCTTAGGTGGGCACAGAAGCAGATTAAATGTCGAGAGCGCCCTAGGCATGCACCTCATCGACGCCCCTCTAGCGGCCAAATATAATAAATGTTAACTAGTACTTATATACGTACATACATATAATAACTAATGCTGGGCCACGCGGTGTCACCGGCGTCATGCCTCATCCCGTGGAAATTTCGGAATTAAATGTGTAAATCTGGGTCTCCAGCTATCCACATACCAAGTTACATCACAATCGTTTTAGTTGCTTTTTGCATGAAGAAGTAATATATACCTATGCACACACACATACACACTTTCACAGTTATAATATTAGTAGGAATAATTAGGGAGGCGGAGCCCGCTTCGGAAGCTCTACATCTCTATAGAATTAAAGAATCTTTTATATTGTGTAAGTAGGTGCATACTTACTAACCTCTCCTCTCCTCTCGCGCCCCTAGGCACGTGCCAAGTTTGCCTTAGGGACAATCCGCCTCTGGGTGGGCCGCTACTTAATGACATAAAGAAGGAACTTAGTTATACGCTAAGTTACCTGCATGGCAGTGTATGGCCACCCTGCCCTCCTGCAGAGCGAAGGAGAGCACTTTTGCCATGTTGAGGAGTCCGCTCAGGCTTGCCTCGGCGTAGTCCGGCCACGCGAAGTTGTAGTAGTATACTGTAAAAGTTACAGAGAAAAGAATAAAGTTAGAACAGACTTTGTCCTGACAAAATTTCAATAATTATGGTATTGAATTCATGTGAAATAGACAGAAGCCCTTTCAATGTTTCCCGAATTTTCTAATATTACGGGCAACTTTTCCAATTTTTCTTTTCATTTAAACCTAATTCGGACTTTTAAAACAAAAAATTGCCAAATCGGTGCACTCCTTCTCAAGTAATGCGCTTACCAACAGTATTACATTTTTATTAAAATATTATAGATTTTAAATATTTGAACATTTTGCCAAAAAAAGAAAAGGAATAGGTCAGTTTGTGCGTCACGAGTCACATATTATGTTATGTTATGCCTTGTTTGATGGGTCGTCTAAAATGACTATTAATAATGTATTTTATAAATGGTTATTAATAATGCCTAATTAATCGTTAACTTTATTTAATATCCTAAAAAAAAAACATGTCGGTAGTTCGTTCAGGGTGATTTTTTTTATTCGTTGGGTAAAATACAATTATGAATTGATAATAATTAATACAATTATGAATTGATAATTTAAATAATAAAATATTAATGAACTTATCAATCTTGGTTTTGAAATTGGATCCGGACTATGATAAAGTTTTAAACAATTCAAAATGATTAGATTGATTTTGAATTGATTGAAACGCGAAGTCTAAGAATTTGTGTCACAACTTACAATAGCCGATCAGCAGGTGAGATTTTTACAGAAGAGACGTTGACGTTAGACGTTGTATTTTGTATAAGCGCTAGGCTAAAAGTAAGTACAATGAATAACTTACTATCATTAGCCATGAAAATGGTGGGATCATAAGTGAACCCTGATTTGGTGAGTGGGGGTCCACAACTGGCGTGCTCCCCCGGCGTCTGCAGGTTGATCACTGTGCGGATACCCCAGCTGCAACAGAACATGAAAGTACATTGTAATTGAGTTGAAATAAGAGCTAAAACATAATGTTATTTCGGTGTGTGTTTAACCCTGACGAAAATAATTTAGAAATCCCTATTAGTGAAAGTCCCTACTGGAAGAAGGGATTTAGTTAAAAGAAGAAAAAAAAAACCTCTTACGTCCTGCTACGGCGTAGCGCGTAGCACGGAAGCTACGAAGCTTCAGGATATGCAAGGAACAAAGTCCTATTAAATTGACATTTCGTCCTTTCTTTTAAAACTCCCAATTAAAAGTAAACTCGTTCTCTGATTAATGGGTGCCGATTTACATTATACAGGGTGGCAGCGACATCGACGCGAAAACTGTTACCATGGATTCAGTACGTGATTCTGAATCCCCCTGATTTGAAATTTTTCTTCGGTTATAAAAAAAAAATCTGCTGTTCCATACATTTTGCCCGCGTGTGTATTGCACTTTTGTATGAAACAGCAGATTTTTGAAGTGAAAACTTCTTTAGGCGCGTTGAGCACTTTTTGGGTGAACAAAAATCATGGAACTCGCGTCATCGTCACCGAACGCTTTCCATGAGCTATATGTATACTGTGTATAGATACAGATATACAATTCACAAGTTACTTAGTTTTCACTTCTATCGACAGTCCCCAAAGATTGCCCCGCATGTTTTTCTTTTAATAACCTACGAAAAGTTTAAACGCAGTGGTATTCAGAAACATGTACTGAATCCATGGTATCAGTTTTCGCGTTGATGTCTCTGCCACCCTGTATATGCTTAGTTTATTCCCGAGTTTAGCCTACTTTCGAATTTTATGGTTTGACGTGCTTTTTAAGACAAGACCATTCGTATCTTGATGAGTTTTAGCTACATAATTTCGGTGTGTGTAATTGTAATTGTGGTAAGTGCAAACTTTCAAAGCCTTTAATAGTAGCTTTGGTGTTTAAAAATAGGTAAGATTAAAGATAATTCGTAAGATGTGTCATCTGTGTATTTACGCCTGCAATATGTAACAGGCAAACACTTGCTATGAAAATGCCACAAGGCGTTTGCGTTCTTACTATTTTCTATCAAACTCAACCACGTGCAATTTTGTAGCTTTAATAGCGTCTACAGAGCCACTTACCTATGGAACTGTTGTATAATATTCCTGGCAGCAATATTGGCGGTGCTGGGGCGTGCCATCGCCAGAATGTCGTCGGTAACCCTGTGACAACGTGACATTAAATTAGGTAAGATATTCAGTATACAGACAGACTTATTGATGTAGCCCGAAGGGTTTAAAGGTTTATGGTTTTTGGGTGTTTTTGTTTTGAAGATATCGTTTTTAAGTAACATAAAATTTAGTAAAATGTAGAATTAAAGAGGCTTTTTACACTCAGTGAGTGCGGTGCTCCCGACCAGACCATGGCCCATTTGCTGGAGTGTCTAAAGTGTCCCTACACTTGCACTTTAGAGGATATAAAAACGCCACTGATGCCTCGATTAACATAACAATCTACTGGGCCTGAGTAATTTGCAAAGATGAAGAAGAGACAAGAAGGTTTAGAGATTTTTTTAAGAATAGGAATATTGCTCCTGTATTCCTTCAGAGAAATTGGATTCTATTCAATTGTTTTTAATAAAATAAAAAACATGACGCAAAGAAAGAAAATATGCGTGACGTCCAGTAAAACAGCCATCGCTCAGCATAATGCTGCGACCCTATGTGAGAGATAGGGGGATAGAGCCCCAGCCGCCAAGCAGCTAGCCGCTAGACAAAAGGACAACAGAAAATTCGTTGGCACATGGGTAGAAGTAGAGAAATTGATCGTTAAGCAAATTGACTATAAACTTAAATTATGTGTAGGTGTATTCAAATCATAACTGTCGTTCTTTGAAAGTTATATGAAATGGCTATAACTCGGTACATCGACGTTGGGTGTTTGACAAAAAAGGGGCTTACTGAATGCCCCGGCTGCATCTGCGTCTATCGTGACAGAGCAATGCGTGCCGAAGCTGTAGCGGCATCTACAACGCTACATGCGAATTACGCATCAAAGACCTGACGTCACACAAATCCTGCATCGCGCAATTAGAGTTTACCGCGCGATGGACATATATACAGCTCCCGACTTTAACCCTGGGCAGTTGCCCGCCAGACACGACACCCGTGTGGTCGGAGGATCCTCCCTTTTCTATGGTGGATGAGTGAACTTTACACCCTGTTACTCATACCCCTAAAAAGCTTCGTATGTTTTGCTCCCAATAAAAAAAGGTCGGGGGTCACATTAGCGGCTTCATAATTTTAACGAATTATCGTGCAATAATGCAAGATGGCTCTCCATTATTTCGACTGAGCGTTTACGCAGTCCGGAAACAACAATCGAAATTACGAACGCTTGCGCTAGTCCGACCACGCGCCACACTTATAATGTACCGCCACCCGGGCGATAAGTGCTACGTAGCCCGAACTATCGCAAAGATAACCGATGATGGTTGGTCACATCTGCGTGTATCGTATCGCTGTGCGAAGCTTCGTCACGATAGACGCAGATGTGGACCCATTACAAACTTAGACACTTGTTCACTGTGGGTCTAATAACAATCTAACGTCAAACTCCTTATGAGTCCGCGCCACCACTGAAGTCTTTTTGTCATATAATGTTATTATTTTCCCCAATAATTGGCCATTTTGCGAATTAGGTATTTATAGAATTAGGCATTTTGAGAATTAGCCATTTATAGAATTAGCCATTATGAGAATTGTTCCATTAAAGACTCAGTTGCCATTTTGAGAATTGGGCATTCTGCGCCTAAACCAAAAAAATATAGTTCCACAATTTTCCGCCGGCCTTCAGTAATAGCGCGGACTTGTTTTGTGGTACTAAGTTAAGGTACTTTCTATGTTACAAAAACGTGGAAAAAAAATTGTGTCATGAAGGAAAGCAAAGCAAAGTAGGACCGATTAAAATGCGTAAATACCCTTAACGTAAAGTTAATATACCGGAGTTACCTATAGTTACAATAATAAGTTGCTAATCCAAACAATTGCTATAAAAATCACAGCAGGCGCTTAACAACAGCTGTGTTAACTAAGTGCCTCAAAAATTGGTAGCTGTATTAATTTATAAAGAAATTATAAAATACCGTTGATTAGCTGGTAAACATGAAAGCAATTAAAGTAATTACAGTACTTTGTCGATCGAATATGTAGATAATAAATCTGCATTATTAAGTATGATATTGTATATTACAATGATTTCCGCATGGTTTATTTTATGTAAACACGCGTGTTACGCTATGGCGTGCGAGTATGACCAGCATAGCTATTCAGAAACATTCGAGTTCTGCTATCTAATTACGCAACCCATTTTCGATTTGCAATTGAGTCAAATTGGTTTCGTTTGACTAGAATTGCTTTCAATTTACAACTTTTGAAAGCAATTCTAGTCAAACGAAACCAATTTGACTCAATTGCAAATCGAAAATGTGTTGCGTAATTAGATAGCTGGACAGGTTGTCGAATCGAAAATGACACATTTGCAATACTAAAAAAATTCTAAGACATGTGACATCTACCAACCCGCACTGGGCCCGCGTGGTATTACAGCTTACAGGCCACTCCCTCTCGAAGAGAGGAGGGCTGTGTCCCAACAGTGGGAATATTATAGGTTGTTTATGTTAGTTAACCGCAATTCTTCCGACAGCTATTTGCAAGGCAAATTATTTGCCTTGCAAATAGCTGTCGGAAGAATTGCGGTTAACTAACATAAACAACCTATAATATTCCCACTGTTGGGACACAGCCCTCCTCTCTTCGAGAGGGAGTGGCCTGTAAGCTGTAATACCACGCGGGCCCAGTGCGGGTTGGTAGATGTCACATGTCTTAGAATTTTTGATTCTAGGACATGTCGGTTTACTCGCGATGTTTACATTCACCGTTTTGACAGGAGTGGTGATTAAATTATTACACAATGTAAAGCGCCTTTTTTGTTTAGGGTCGGAAATTATAAAATAACTTCTCCCGCTCTGGGCGGAGCGGGAGGGCGTGTCAGACTCTTACTGACTAAAACTCACCCGTGTTCCTTCCGTTGCCTGTGTGCCGGGGCCGCGATATCCCTTTCGGACAAACCCGCAACCCCAGCAGGCATTGGTCTTTCGACCCCGTCGGTTGGTGCTGACATCTCTTATAGGCGCGCGTGGAACACAACGCGCCGTCGACCCGGGCCTGGTCCTTATCGGACGGCGAGCTACCCATTGCTTACCGCCCGCAAGCCCGCGCCTACGGTGGCCGGGAATCGGCCTGCGACTCTCAACGCCATCTCTGCGGCGTGAGGGCGCAAAATTTGCCTCTTCCTCACGCATTCCGCCTCCTCCTACGCGAGCATTACTGCTTCGCAGAAGGAGGTGACGGCTTCCCACGCCCTCTCGTCCTGTACCATGGCCGGACGCGAGAGATCACTGCCGCCGATCGCCTCCACAAGGACATGGCGGTGGCCTAAGCGCCTGCCTGGGTTCGGACTCACGACCTTATAACTCATGGGTTGGGGCCGTTATTGATTTGTGAACAGCCTTTAGAGAACTCTTGATAACATTGATTGAAGTTGAATAGAGATGATGCTTGGGTAAAAAAAATTAAATTCTAATTAGTCCGTCAGTCAGATAATAAAAAAATGTTAGACACGTATTTTTTGCTTTATCATATTAATAAAAAATTACTTAGATAAAACGCATTTTATGTTGGGGAGTGGGGGTCGCTACGTCACTAGTACGTATAAAATCTACATACTCGTGACGTCATGGCGCATTTTACCTCAATGTATCGCCGTAATCTTTAGATTACGTAAAAAAAGAAAAAATACGTGTCCAATATTTTTTTATAATCTCAAAGACGGACTAAAAAAATTTTTGTCATCATCGCTATTCTGCACAGAATTGTACCGTATGGTTGTGAATATTTTTACAGATATGTGAATGAAGTTACGAAGCCAGAGGAGAATGAAAGGATCATATCAGGTGGTTCGATAGTGTCTGCCTGCCCCCATATTAAGAAGTCTTGAGTTTATGTTTGCATGCTCATTAAAGTGTTAGTACATACAATCTAAGGAATATTAATAATTTAATTTAGGTCTAATGTTTAATTGCTTAGGTGTTCTTGACACAGTTCTGAATTAATATTACCTAGCCATGATATGGTGCGTGGTAATTAAGTTGGTATAAGTAATATACTTAGCTGATAGCGTTTGTTTTCGGGATAAGTAGAGGTTGGGCCGGACTTCTTAATTCTTATAATATAGAATAGAGCAAACGTATTTGAGTTCTTTGTATGTAACAACGAAGAAACGTCTATAAAAACATGACCTTCATAGATTGATTGATCTTTACGGGATTCCATCCATTCCACTTTTGGTTAGTAGTGTTGCAAGGCAACTAATAATATATTCGGTCGGCCGAATAGCTGAATTTTCGGCTAAACTATTCGGCCTGATAAATGCACGTTCGAAAATTACCGTGCAATGATAAGAAGCTCTCTGATTGGCCTGCTGTCACGTTACGCTTCATCAATATTTTTTTGTTGTTTATTTGCAATAGATCAACGAGAGACGTGAAATAGACAAATTAGTATTAATAAAAGTTACATGATAATTTACTATGTTTTTGTTATTTATTACTTCCGACTTCAAGTATTCGCTATTCGGTCGAATAGTGATTAAATATTCGGTATTCGATCGAAGTATAGGTATAACAGGTTGTCAAACTTTTGACAACTAGCCGTCACGACTGTCAAAGATCCACGAATGAGAGCCGGGACCAACGGCTTTAACGTGCTTTCCGAGGTATGGAGGGGTCTCGATATGTAATGGATGGTAACCCATCTACGAACTGACCGCGGCAAGCGTAGCTGAACCTGATGGATCGACCCGCGCGGCTGTTATTACTTAGCTACGAGCTCATTTGTATCTCTCAAGTAATAATTACATTATTACTTGTAACATAATAGTATTAGATGGTAACTGTTTAACGCTGTTCCCCAAGGTACACCTTGGGGAACAGCGTTAAACAGTTACCACCTGATTACTATATTCCAAGTGAGAGTTGGACTCGATAAAAGCGAACAAAAAATGCCGAAAAAAACACGTTTCTTGTATAGGGACCCCATTTTTTTTCCTTTTTTTTAGGGTGGGAAATTATCAAATAACTTCTCCCGCTCTGTGCGGAGCGGGAGGGCGTGTCAGACCCTTACTGACTAAAACCCACCCGTGTACCTTCAGTGGCCTATACGTTGCCAGGGGCCACGGTCCCTTTCGGACTTTCCCGCGACCCCGGCAATTCGCGACCCTTTATTAACTCTATAAAAAAATTATTATTTGTTGTTATACTTGCAATACGAATACACAATCTCTGAACGTTTCAAATGTCTACCTATTACGGTTCTTGATATACAACCACTGACAGACAGACAGAGGGACAGCGAAGGCTTATTAATAGGCTTCCGTTTGGCACCCTTCGGACATGGAACCCGGGTATTGGGTGTGAAGCACAACAAATGGTTCAATATTACAAAAAACTATCTACGAAACAGAGAAAATTATATTAAAACAAGCAAAAGCTTATAACGGTAGCAAAAACCTAATTAACATTTCAACTTAATCAAACAGTGCTTTCACCTTGCACGAAGGAGTGACATTGAAAACGAAAAAACAAAGCCTACTATATTAAAGTAGTCATAATTTACTTATTTGCAGTCATACATTTAGTAGTTTGTTTTATTAAGAAATGTCATGTGTAATGTGTTATATTACGACTGCAGTGTCGTTGTTAGGCGGGGGATACACGATCTACTTTTGGCAGTTTATTTTTGAGCCAGTAATAATTAGGTGGATCGACCAAATTATACAGGGTGGCAGGGACATCGACGCGAAAACTGTTACCACGGATTCGGTACATGATTCTGAACTATTGTTGCAAAGGACTCGAGTCCACGAGTCGTAATTTTAAAGACTGGACTTAATTATGCAAGACTCAGTGTGCTAAAAAGGCTAGGATTCAAGACTCAAGCCGGGCCCGAGTCATTTAACAGCCTCTTGAGTCTTACAAAGGACTCGAGTCTTAAAATGTACTCGAGTCTTCAAGAAAAACTCGGAACATGAATACGAGATTTGAAGCTCATCATTCGAAAAGACTCGAATAGGTGATAAGTTTAAATTAGTTGTTATGATGTAACTATGCATACAAAAAAATCTGACAAGAGAAAATAATTACGACAAATCGGCTAAAAACTCACTTCGAAGAAAAAAATTGATGTGAAGGTAAACTGGCTTCACTTCACCATGGCTGGACTTTAATTAAAATTACCCATTTGTTATGATGTTTATACTTGTAAATGATTAAAAATATCCTTAATCAATACTGTTATTTTTTTATCTGAGCCTTTCTTCCCGTCCTTTAAATGTAAATATTTAATTGCTAGATGCGTACACGAAGAGGACTTGAGTGCGACTCGCCGCCCAAAAAGGACTCGAGCGCACAAAGAGACTCGAGCTCGAGCTCTCATGTAACATTCAAGAGCTCGTAGAGAATTTAGTTCTCTAGTCTTAGAGTCCTGTTGTAATGAGTCGAGTCTTGTAATTCATCATCCGAGTCCGTTTAAATAGGCCTCGAAGACTTGATTTCCTTGCAACACTGTTCTGAACAGGGGGTTCGGAATAGTGTTGCAAAGAAGTCAAGGCGTTGAAATTTTACGTCGGTTATTTATAAAAATCTGTTGTTTCATAGAAAAGAAAAATACCAACGCGGTCAAAATGTATGGAATAGCAGTTTTTTTTTAGGGGTCAGAACCATGTACTGAATCCATGGTAACAGTTCTCGCGTCGATGTCCCTGCCACCCTGTATATTGTTTTTGGTGCAGATGGTCTTTTGAATTTGAACATACATAGGAAAGAGACTTGACGACAGAATTGTAGTCTTGCCGTAACGGTAACGGTTTCAAGAATTGTCTACGATGTATACAGGATGGCAGAGACATCGATACGGAAACTGTAACCAAGAATTCAGCACATGATTCTAGGGCAGACATTTTTCGTCAGTTATCAAAAAAAAAATCTGCTGTTTCATAGAAAAGCGCAGTAACTACGTGGTCAAAATACAGAGTACAGTATTTTTTTAAATTAATAACCGGCGATAAATGTTATTGCAGGGGTTCAGAATCGTGTACTGAATCCATGGTAACAGATTACACGTCGATATCCCTGCCAGCCTGTAGTACCTACATTCTTTAGAAATTCGTATGTTGTCAAATAAGTACCTGTTAGGTGACGAGGTTCACAAGTCTAATTCTTAGAACGTTCCGTAATTAAGAATCGTAATGATGCTTCTAAACTCATGTCTTATTGAATCTAGACTAAGACGGCCATACGACCCCGCAATGCTTCGCTGCATGCAGCCACAACCATGTACCCCGACCCTTATTTAGCAAGTTCACATTAGTAAGTCGAGTAAAAAAGTATATTATTACAATAATTTACATAAAATAAAGTGGCCAGGCGGAAGTCACGCGACCCACACATTTTATTGTAAAGTCCCCGTCACGAGAAGCTATAAATTTTGTAAATAAAGAACTTCTACTAAGTTACGTAGCGACAATTCAATCAACAACAAATAATCCCAAACTCAATAAACTCAAAGTAACATACCTGTAATACGAAACTAAGGAGCAATTTCACTTGTTCGGGTTATATTTTAGCGATTTAGAGCGCTGTCGTCTAATGTTTTGTAGTACTGAACGCATCTGAGTTCCAGTACCGGTATTCGCTACGTAACTTAGTAGAAGTTCTTTGACTACAAAATTTATAGCTTCTCGTGACAGGGACTTTAATTTCTTTTATTTTTAAAGCCAAGGATAAGTATATCCATATGATAATTTGTAAAGGGGTGCTTAATTACTTATATTATTTGTTGTTGTTGCCTAGTGGTCGCAAGCGCTACTGCTGAGCATGATGTCATGGGAACAAATTATTATTGGGTTTTTCCATCTGGAATTTTTCAGTAGCTGGCCGCGGCAGAGTTTGGACTTGTGCCCGGTTGATGGCAATAGGCTCGCTCGCTATTACATGGGACTTAAACATAACTGGCGAATTGTTGCTGTATTATAGGTACACCTCTGCCTAAGACCTTGGGGATTTCATGCGTGATGTTATGTTATGTTTGTTTACTAAGAAATTATTGTTAAAAGTTTCAAGCATTTAATACAGACTATGTAGGTACACCTGTTTGAAACGTTCAATCAGTCAAGACAAGATTGTCGCGGAACCAATGCATCCAGTATCGGTTCAAAAAGTATCATACACCTTGAGGCCCTTTGCACACACATGTTTTTCTTGCCATAAAAAACGACGGTTTATTGGCCGTGTAGTTACGGTCGTCAGTGTTGTAAGGACAGGCATGTTTTTTCTAAGGCGCGGTTTATACTCCATACTGATGACTATGTCGTCATGTCGGGAAGTTGTATAATATGCTTGTCGCGCGGTAAACTTTACTTGCGCGATGCAGGATTTTCCGTGACGTCAGTATGATGCCGAGTTCGCATGTGGCGCTGTAGATGCCGCCACAGTCGACTTCGTAATTTCTTATTAAGGTTGAAACTATCTACATACGTCCCACCGCCGGTGATTAATCAGAAGCGAGTAGAGCCAGCAACTATAACAAGAGGGCGAGCATCGAGCAGCGAGTGCGCGGTGGCGACACGTGATTACTCACTGGTATGCTCAGCGAGTGTTAAGCCCGCGAGCGAGCGTCCCTGAGGGAGTACTCTCTTTGAAAGCTCTTGTCGCTGCGACAAACGAGTAGGTACTCGCCGGCGATGTGAACAGTCAGCGATCAACTATTTACATATGTATCTCTTTTAGTTACACGGGACCTACAATCTTTTGTACGTTTCTTGAGCGAGAAAATCATTGATAGCTAGTCGCTTCCTCGTCGACGGTGTGACAGGTGGCTAAGTTATGTTGAACCTAGGGGTGATAAAGCCTTTACGACATCAACTATACATACGAGGTGGCAGAGGGACATCGACGCGAAAACTGGTACCATGAATTCATCAAATGACTTCTCCCGCTCTGGGCAGAGCGAGAGGGTGTGTCAGACTTTTACTGACTAAAACCCACCCGTGTTCCTTCCGTTGCCTGTGTGCCGGGGCCGCGATATCCCTTTCGGACAAACCCGCAACCCCAGCAGGCATTGGTCTTTCGACCCCTGAACCCCCCTGCGGTGAAATTATTCCTCGGTTATAAAAAAAAAATCTGCTGTGTCATACAAAAGTGTAATACCTACGCGGTCAAAATGTATGGAACAGCAGATTAAAAAAAAAATTACCAATGAAAAATTTCAACACTGGGGAGTTCAGAATCATATACTGAATCCATGGTAACAGGTTTTGCGTCGATGTCCCTGCCACCCTGTATAGTTGGATATTTACATATAAAGGATAGGACCACTGTTTTAAGGGTTCCGTACCCGAGGGGTGCCAAAGGGAACACTATTACTAAGCCTCCGCCGTCCATCCATCCGTCCGTCTGTCTGTCAGCGGGCTGTGTCTCATAAACCGAAAAAGGCAGACAGTTGAAATTTTCACAGATTGTGTATTTCTATTGCCGATGTAACAACAAATAATAAAAATAACGAAAAGTAAAAAAAAATAGGGAGTATGGACATAAAAGAAAAATTTTTTTTTCCTACTAAATTATTTAAAAAAAATGGTCCGAAAAACTTCGTGTGTGAGTTCGAGTCGCACTTGGCCGGGTTTTTATAACTCAACATGTAACCCCACAAATAAAACTGGTGACATAGTAAATACGACTACAGGAGTGGTGGTGAGCACTATCAGTAGGTGGCTTCGTAGTGTGGAACTAAATTATGAACGTGCTGAGCATTTCATTACGGCTAATATAACATGTTCGCAGTAGGTCGAGTGTGGGTGTTTTTGTAAAGGTTAGCATTATCTATGATTAAATGGTGTTATAATAATGTATTACACACCAAGGTTTTAATAAATTCACCATAATAAGTACCTAATATATTTAAATGTTTTGTAATAGTATAATATTATTATTGAAGTTGGGTTGTAAAAGCCCAAATATGCTACAAATAAACGGATACCCGAAAAAAAATTGCACTTCAAATCTATTTAAAAAATAAAGTTCCCAAAATTACCTGCACTGCACCGAATGTTTTGCTGCAAAATATGCCTCAACAGAGTAAGCAAGTCAGAGCAACATATAGTCTTACCAAGGGGTACCGTGTTAATCAGGAACTGGGTTGTGGAGATCAGATAGGCAGGCACATTGATAGTTGGGTTTGGCTTCCAGTCTAGCCGGATGCAGCTGAATACCAGTATCTTACATATAGCGACTGCCTATCTGACCTCCACAACCCAGTTACTGGGTGACACGATACTTACCCCTTGGCAAGATTCGTTGTCAGACTTTCGTGCTTCTGCGACGTAAAGACTGTCAAAGATCTACGAATGACAGCCGGGACCAACTGCTTAACTTGCTTTCCGAGCCACGGAAGGTTTTCGTTATGTAATAAATGGTCACCCATCCACGGACCGAAGTCGGTAATCGTTGCTTAACCTTGAAGATTGACCCGTGCGGCTGTTATTTAGCCACGAGCCCTTTCTAAAGTAATCTAAATATACTAACCAATCGGAATAGAGCCCCTGTATCGCAGTCCCTGGCTGCGGCAGCTCGTACCTGCAGCGCTGCCCGCCACAGAACAGCGCACATTGTAAGCCGCGAGGTGTGCTCACGCGCAACTTCTCACCAACCACGCTGTATAACGCTGCGGGGGGGTGGTTGATACGGCGACGAGATTCACGACTCCTGGAAGATGAAAAACCGTTGCTTGAGTAGGCAAAGTCGCTGAAATAAATCAAAGATGAAAATGCATCATGTATTTGTACTGTATTTTAAAACTGACCCTATTCAAGTTACTTGCAGAAACAACGGCAACGGTTCAAATCACTTGGATTACGAACCGTAACATTTTTATAATAAAAGGTAATTTTGCAACTGGCTACGCCTTTGCTACGAGTTTGCTACGAAAACGCTACGAGCGTAGCTCGTGTAGCGTAGCACGTGGATGAAAGTTTGTATGGAAATTCGTCATTTTTGACGATGGAAATACCTATAGTGGTACAAATTAATACAGATGGTTCTCTCCGCAAAATCATTTTTAAATAAAAGCGACTCTTGCTACGACACAATAAAGAGCAAAGAGCAATTCAGGTCGCACAGTGATAATTCCCTACAGTTTTCCCTAGAAGTGGCCTCTCTTTCTATCGCGTGAGTCTTAGATCTTCTGACTACGTTACACTCACTGAATTGGCCCGACAAGACGAGCTCGCCACGTATTTGTAGCTCCATACCTAAAATGCGGAGTTAACCATCTGTATTAATTTGTGCCACTATAGTTATTCCCATCGTTAAAAATGACGAATTTCCATACAAACTTTCATCCCTTATTTAATATCATCAGGGGGTGGTTATTTCGTTCTATAAGGAACTCTTATGCGAAATTTCATGCTTCCATCTAGATCCAGCGGTATGGGCTGCGCGTTGTGTGCCAGTAAATGAATTTAGGATTTTTATTAAGTAGATAATGTACTATTTATCATTTGTTATGCATTTTCGACCTGCCATTATGTCGAAATGCCATTTGCCTAATAGGTATTTGAAGTTTTAATAGCCACGACAATGTTCCAGATTTTTCTGAAAGTGAGCAACGTCGCAAATAGATGTCTAATATTTCGCTGTTTTGATTGATTTGGCAATATTACTGTGTGGAGGAGCTCGTGGCTAAGTAACAACAGCCGCACTGGTCGATCCATCAGGTTAAGCTACGCTTGCTGGGATTGGTCAGTAGATGGGTGACCATCTTTACATACCGAGAATCCTCCGTGCCTCGGAAAGAACGTTAAGCCTTTGGTCCCGGCTGTCATTCGTGGATGAATGACAGTCGTTATGAGTCGTCAGAAGCCCGAAAGTCTGACACCGGTTTTACCAAGGGGTATCGTATTACCCAGTTACTGGGTTGTGGAGGTCAGATAGGCAGTCGCTCCATGTAAAATACTGGTATTCAGCTGCATCCGGTTAGACTGGAAGCCGACCCCAACATAGTTGGGAAAAGGCTAGGCAGATAGATTGACTGTGTGGAAATAAGAAATGTGACTACTTAGCGAACTAGAATATTGATTATGAAATGCAATAATTAATATCGTAACACCGAATATTTAGTTTTAGATGTAGAAAAAGTATTTGGAAACTTTCCAAATGCCTTTGTTACGCCTAAAACGGGTACAACATCAAATTCAATGTTACGAGTATCATTGCAATTCATTATTAATATTCTAGTTCGCTAGTTAGCCACATTTCTTATTTCCAAATAGTCATATTGCCAAATTAATCAAAATAGGTAAATTTTTTACAGGTATTTGCGACATTGACAACTTTTAAGATAAACGCTCTTAAACTGTAACAACTTTTTATCGTCCTAACACTACACCAATATATATTTTCAGATTAATGACATGTAAACGACTCCATTACTCCTGAAAAACACGCTCACCTGTCCAAAAAGTGGAATCTCCGGAAATTTACAAAATTAATACTGGATTTCCTGCGCTCTTTTTCTAATATTTTAGTGGACATTTTTAGTAAGTAATTTATTGTAACGTTGTTACTCGGTGAGTTGTCCACTGAACACTGTGTCGCAGTCAGTATCACCATGAAGCCACCCTAAGTATTTTAAAATAAACAAATGGCTGACTGAACAATCAGGAGGGTTAGAATAAAAAGTACATTGAAGTGACGTGTATTTTTTATGTTAATATTTTTTTTAACATAACTGGTGAATGTATTACTACTTATTACTTCACACTTCACACTTCTGCCTAATCCTTCAGCAATTACAGGCGTGAAGATAAATTATGTTTTTTTTTTATGTAAAGTTATTTTTTTACTTACAACAACTTCAACTTCAACTTGTAGCAAGTTTAAATAATTGATTAACTATGTATTATTATACTCGACTGCGGCGAAACCAAAAAAGGGGGTTATACGTTTGACCTGTATGTATGCATGTCCGTCTCTATGTTCCCTCGTAACTACAAAACGACTGAACCGATTTTGATGAATGATATGTCGTTAGATTCGTAAAAGTTCTATAGATTATAATGCTCTTTTATCTATATTCTGTTATTTTATGATATTTTTTTTCGTTCTCACTAGGATACCCATTATAGCGCACTGTTGAAGCATGGTCCGTGGCCAAATTATCATAGTTATCAAGGCACGAATTTGCTTATTAAAAATACTGTTACGCTACCACATTACAATTTTAACTTTTTCCTGATAAACCTTTAAAAGGATGCTTTTCAAATACAAATAAGATGACGTGTGAACATTCCAGTAATGTAGATAGTAGTCAGTAAATTGTTACATCAATTCGTTTGCAAACTTCGTAATATCATGATTCATTTTCTTTTGGCAGGCCTGGAAATCTATAGGCTAAAACGATGGTGACTCAACTATCGATCAATCTTTTTTAAACATATTATTTCGGTCCTTGCGTGCAGACTGCAGTCTCGTCGACATTCAGAAAAGTCAGACACGCATAGGTACCTCGTTATTAAATCATTCGGGTATCTATAAATATGGTACCGAAATTAGAAAGATATTCTTATTTAATATTCTAACCGTATTTCGCAGCGAAGGTCATAGAACTTACATTACTGGTAATTGGACAGCCACGGGTAAGGAAGGGCTATAATATGAACGCTCTGTTCCTATATCCATAAAGGCTACTTTGTCAACCATTCGTAAAAACCGGCGGGGCGGCGCGCCGGCTTTTGCCGAGCGGCACTCCTTTGTTTGGCTGGTCCTTTGTACGGCAAGCCACCGGCGCGGCGCACCGCGGCTTCCCGTCAAGGCGCCGCCGCCGGGCAGTACCGGCGGCAAAGCCTGTGTAGGAGCCTTTACGAATGGTTGAAGTTAGCAATGTTATATTTGATAAGCCTTTTGAATTACATGTGTAAGCAAGTTTTACCCATAGGCTATGGACATCACTTAGTCTCACATAATCAGCAGGCCTCCGCTCTTCGAGAGGGAGTGGGCTGTCATCCACCACGCGGGTCCAGTGCGGGCTTGGTAGATGTCATATGTCTTCGGTTTTTTGGTTCTAGGACATGCCGGTTTCCTCACGATGTTTTCCTTCACCGTTTTGAGAGCAGTGGTGGTCCAGTGGTAACGGTCTTGACTGACTTGGTCTACTGACTCATAAAGTCTACTGCTGAGCATGGAACTCCTGATTAGGTTCAAAAGGGATTCTTAATTGTTTTGTCAAATCACCGCGGTTGATGGAAGATATAACATAACATCACGCCTGTGACCCCCGAAGGCTTAGGCAGAGCTGTACCTATAGCACACCCACACCAGTTTTGTTTAAGTCCCATGTAATAGTCCCGAGTCTGGGCCAGCCGCCGAGCTGCTACTGAGAAATTCCTGTTGGAAAAACCCAATAACACTTTGCCGGACCTGGGAATTGAACCCAGAACCTTATGTTCAGCAGTAGCGCTGCTAACTGCTGCTGCTATTAATTAATAAAGCTATTAAAAATATTCTCCAAAGTCAAATCATTTATTTCAAATAGGCAAGGCACTTTTGAACGTCAAAAATTACAAAAAAAAAATGATTCTGCCTCTTCAAAAAGGCAGGTTTTGTATGGAGAAGAATGGGCAAGAAACTCCACACCGTTACTCTTCAATGTGGCCAGAGAAGAACCAACCATAGTTTTGGTCAAATAGGTCAAAGAACTAGTACAATAGGTATTCTGAAGATAATCACTTTGATGGCTTTGCTTGATAAGGTATGATTATTTGTTTGATCAGATTGTCATACAGTAGATTACCTACATTCGTTCAGTCACTTTCCTATTTATTTCATGTGAACATAGAGAGTCCATTGTTGTTATTATAACTTTGAATTGAAAGTAATTTGAAATAGCACTTTAGTATCTTCATCATCATTCAAAATTAAAAGTCAATTATTCAAATGATTAAAAATCCAGAGTCTCACGTATTAAGGCATAAACCGAACAGATTACGTGTGACTTTGGATTTTTAATTTGTCTGTCTGTGATGTTTTGTTTATACCTATTTAGATGAATGTTTTGTCGTAGTAGGGTTTTAGTTTTTTTTTTTTTTTTTAATTATTATTTTGGCAAATGTTCTATCTAAATAAGAGCTTCCATTTGATAACCAAGAGGGCACCAATTTTTTTTATTTTTTATTTCTTTCTTCGTCCGCTAGAGGACACCATATTCAATTTAATGTGAGTCATATAGCCTATAACCAGCGGACGAACATAACGCTTCCAAGGATAATTCATTTGTCAAATTATGATGAGTTCAGAAGTTATGAGGGAACAGATGAACATACATACATACCGGTCAAAATCATAACCCTCCTTTTTGCTTCGCTGTAGTCGGGTAATTAGACTGAGAATCAGCCCTTATTGGACATCAAAATTACATAAGAGGGTCTCCCAAAACGCCCACCCTTCACTACTTCCTAGTGCTTTAGCTGGGAAGTAGAATAGGGATGATACCTCAAAACTATTCAGTCCGTCAGTCAGGTAATAAAAAAAATATTAGACACGTATTTTTTGCTTTATCATATTAATAAAAAATTACTTAGATAAAACGCATTGAAGATGGGGAGTGAGGACCGCTACGTCACAAGCAAGTATAAAATCTACATACAAGTGACGTCATGCTATATTTCAACTCAATGTATCGCCATAATCTTTTGATTACGTAATAAAATTTAAAATACGTGTCCAATATTTTTTAATAATCTACATGACGGACAAAAAAAATATTTTTAGTCATCATCCCTATTAGCTTATAGCGGAAACCAGAAATGGCCTCAGCAGGTACCTCCTTATCACCCTCTTTAATACTAGAACATTATAACCTATTTTATACTACCGTCCCGACCTCGAAACATGTCGGAAGTCCCATAAAAACAAAAACTAACCTATATAATATGTGCGTGCCCCATGAAATATAGAGGGTAGTTGAGTATCACGGCATGTGAAATGTCACGCGAGTTCTCTTATTATAAGTGTCGAGAGGGGGAGGGGAAGGGAATGTTATTAGTGTGGTTGTTAATAATTAAGGAAGGGGTTGTATTATATCAACATATATGTGGTGTATTTCGGCTCCGTGTGGTGCCGGACGTAAAGAATTTCTTCCCGTGGATGTCGTAAAAGGCTACTAAGGGACTCACTAGAGAATGGGCAGCAGCGTTCTCTATGTATTTTAACACCATACTGCGATCGCCAACCCGCCTGCCAAGCGTGACGATTATGAGAAACCTTCCCATTTGGGGGAGGCCTATGTCCAGCAGTGGACGTATTTTTGGCTGTAATGATGATGATGATATTTCGGTAGTAATGGAAAATAATTCTAGATTGTTGCTAGTAGTAGTATCGATCGGATGAGGCAGTGGCTTCATACTGTGCCAGATCAGGAACCATCATCTACCTATTGCTGAATTTCGTAGGACAGACTGCATTGAACAGAAGAAGTTCAAAAAAACAGATTGTTGCTGTGGAAAATTGTTAAGAGCGTTTATTCTGAAAGTTTGCAATGTCGCAAATGTAGATGTCAAATATTTCGCTGTTTTGATTAATTTTGCAATATTACTGTATGGAAATAAGAAATGTGGCTAAGAAGCGCACTAGAATATTGATTATGAAATGCAATAATTAATATCGTAACACCGAACATTTAGTTTTAGATATAAAAACCCGGCCAAGAGCGTGTCGGACCACGCACAATGAAGGGCTCCGTAGTTGGGATGAATTTATCTCAAGAACAAACTTAACATTGTAGTTGAAAAACATGTTCTCCCATACGTAATGTATGGGAGATCATGTTTTTCAAACTGCAAATTTAAGTTGGTTGATTATTACTCGTTAACCTGTAAAGCCTACTTAGCTCTGATAGTTTTCCTTTTAATTTCGTTATACATACTACCGCTGTGATATTTTCACAAATCCAAGTACAACCGTTTAGCTGGCAGGGGAGGGGCACACTTGACTCTAACAAAAAAATTTAGTTAAAAGCTTAATATTTCGCAAACGGATCCTTGAATCCAAAAATGGTTTTCACGAACTCACAATATTTTTGAAAGACCTTTCTAACGACAACATGGGGTAGATGAGAAACAAAACAACATCCCCACTTTACGTGTAGGATACCTCTCCCTACTCGTAAAGTGGGGATGTTTAAAAAAAATAAAAAACTTGATTTTATTTTACCACTTTGTCGGCATGATTAATATGTACATATGCGAAATTACAGCTTTCTAGTACTAACCGTCTCTGAGCTAAGCCGCGGACAGACAGACGGACGGACATGGCGAAACTATAAGGGTTCCTTGTTTACTACGGAACCCTAAAAAAGTATTTGGAAACTTTCCAAATCCCAATAATAAAATATCTATGTCTAAATTAGAAATTAATATAGAACTACAGGTGCGATAGGCGCTACCTGCGTGTGTGCCTTCATACTCTCCTTTTACCTCATTTTTATTGACACATCTGCACTCCAATGGTGTTACACATAGAAAGAAAGAAAGAAAGAAAATACGTTTATTTGCGGTACACATGACGCAAGTTAAGAACAAAACACGAAAATAAACAATTTGCGGGAAAAAATGCGTCACATCCACGCAAAACGGCCATCGGTCAGCATAATGCTGCGACCCTATGCGAGACAGAGCGCCAGTGCTGGTCAACGACAGCCGGCGTTGACGTTATGACGTCAACCGGTGCAGCAGAGAAAAATAACAAAAAATAAAATGAATAAATACAATACACAAGTCCTAAGTGTTTATAAAAAATATAATATTTAAAATGGTAACATTTCGTACCATCGGCGACTCACGCGCCACAGACAGTCTGTGCGCGCAGCTGTCGTTTATGCCTTATGTTTGACGTTTTGACAAATTGGATACGTACTATGTATAACATGGCGCATTATGTAATTAATGTTGTGATGTGTGACATGATCAATCATAATCGGTATCATTTTGAAGAATGCGTGAGTTTATGTCCATGTACCTAATATGGAACTACTTTACTGCTAAACTACCGCTAAGCTACCGTTAAATATTAAATAGTTGGAAACTATTTAGTGTTTATTCATTTTCTAAGTAAAGCTAAAGAGTTTTACTACGAAGAAAAAGCTAATAACGTAGGTTATATTTAGTTCATTAAAGGGCTGGTTAGCAGGTAATACATCAAATTGCACAGTGGTTAGGGTATCGTGTGAAACTGCGGGTAATATCCGGAATTATAACTATGTGGTTACATTATTATTGGCATTATTATTATACTTTGGCATTGCGGCGGACAAAATGACAATGATTACAGTTCAAATATACTTGGTATGTCGAAAATAATAGAATTTTCTGAGTAAATATTGTGTCCCACCCAATTACTGTAGGTCTGCCTAGCCTTTTCCCAACTATGTTGGGGTCGGCTTCCAGTTTAACCGGATGCAGCTGAATACCAGTATTTTACATGGAGCGACTCTCCATCAGACCTTGTGGAGCTCATGTGGATTCGGGCTTCTGACAACCCGTAACGACTGTTAAAGATCTAAGATGACCAACGGCATAATGTGCTTTCCAAGGCATGGAGGGGTCGGTATGTTAAGATGGTCACCCATCCACGGACTGACCGCGGCAAGAGTAGCTTAACCTAATCGATTGACCCGTGGGGCTGTTATTACTTAGCCACCATCCCCTCTTACTATAGGTACAAGTATGAAATCTAATCCGTTCTAAATTATTTGTTCCGTACTTCAGCTATATATTCTTATCTGATTGGTCAATGTGCAATAGAAAGAAGAAAGAAGGAAAAGAAAAAGTATTTATTGAGACAAGCACAGAAGATCATAAATTACACTAAAACGCACTCATTGAAACATAGATAAAAAAAAAACGAAGTGAAATTAAAATAAAAGCAAAAAGTACTGTACGAGACCAAAAGGCTTTTATCTCAGCATGATGCTGCGACATTTATTATGTCTCCTAGCATTTCGGACATGGTAACTGTAGTATTAATAGTTAGTAAGCAGGAACATCACTAGGAATAGAAAAATGATGAATGAACAACACTAGGAAGATGGGAAGATGGCGTCCGATAGCGATACAATTGGTGATTACTGATCTTAAATAAAGTACATGTGCATAATGTGGTGATATATATTGCTTTATTAAACAATATAAGACAGTAACCAACAAGGGATCATGGTCCCTTTATTTTGCAGTTTTTAATTATTATCCACAGGTCAAATATCCTCATACAGAGAAGAAACGACCATTGATCATGCACCATGCTTGGTTCTTACGAGTTGGTGTTTTCATTTCGTGCGTCTGTGTGACCGCGTTGTCCTTCTGAACTACGCAACGGATTTTAATGCGATTTTCACCAACATTTAGGGAATTTATTCCGGAAGGTTTATGTGTAAATGCATTAAAAACTTACATATGTGACGGCGCGTCTAAAGGTTTTACGATGCCGAACTTACGGACTTGATTTTAGAACGATTATGACAACCGTCAACTTGACGTTTACATTATTGTTAATTTCCTAATGTTTGTTTCAGTGTACTACTAATACCCATCAACAAGTTTCGCATTAAACTCAATTACATAATGGTATTTCATTTTAACTACTATCAAGAAAAAAATATATTTTTGTTTCCCTCCGCACGTTTTCTCCACACATCTGACATTGGCAGAATTGTCGACATACACCATTGCCATATGGAAAAATAGAATAGAATGGTAATCAGATTTTTGATTATTCAGAATATTCTCGTGTTTCATTTAATTTCAACTCCTAGTCCGCAAAAAGCATAAGAGACAATAAGACCTCTTCTGATAAAGACGACGTATTGCCTTTATATGTATTATTTAATAGAGAAATATTGATGTTTTTTCAAGTCGTAAAACCGTGCGAAGAAGTGGACCGCAACTCGTTAGTAATGTTTATACACACGCTTAGGTTTCTTCACTATAATTTTCTCCAACATCACCCTTTCATGAGAACTCATATCATACGTAAAAATTAGTTTTCTTCTCTAAAACTGTAACAATTATGTAAAATACAACGCTTCGTGCCCCAGTGCGCACAGTGGGCAGACTCACGTCCGGGTCAAAGCCTGTAATATCCGGAATTAAAACAATTTGGACGACACGAGTCACGACACCTTAGCACGGAACACTGTGCAGTTCTACTGTTTACGTTTGGGTCTTTACACCCGTTTGTTTTGGAACGGTGGATAGAACTAAATGCTTGAAGATGTTGAAGGGAAGAAGCACTCATTGTAACAGACACGTTAAAACGAAAAATATCTAATCAGACAAAAATCTAATTGGATCAAGATAGGAACCATAATTTTACTTTTTACCAGAATCTGTGTCTGAGACTGTACCTTACTTATCTGGAACAAAATTTTTTTTCATCATGATCAAAAAATCTTGATTCGGCCATATATTCGTTTTCGGCCATAAATCAGCCGAAACTTCGGGCAAGCCAAAAATCAGAAGTTCGTGAATTGTCGCACGTCATTCGGCCTAGTTTGTAAAGCTCGGCAATAAATTATCAGATGAATCAATACAACAAGAAATACACGTTTTGTATCCTTAATGGAAGTATCATGTTTTATTTCATTTAGCCTAGGTATACTTGCTCTTTCAGGGGAAATATTAAAAAAAATAATGTCTAAATCATTTTCTAGGCTAAAGCCGAAGCTTCTTTTTCGTTTTGGCTGAAAATCCATTTAAGGTCGCACACTACTTTTTTACTGTTTTTAGACGTTGCCTTGTGAACATTCATTGCTATGAGAATGTAGTACGTATTTTCGTCGATAGTCAGTTTAATTAAAACCGCACACTACAAGGTTAGTTGGAACACCTTCTGGTTTAGGGATTTTCCTTTTTAAATTAAAATTAAAAATAAAAGTATTTTGTCACTCACTCAATGACTGACTCATCAACGCCCAGCGCAGACCTTGAAAGCTGTTTTGCAGTGAGATTCCCGTATTGATGTAGACAAGGAATACTATTGTTCTCAAAACATTATTTTCACTTTTTTATTTAGTTATTTGTATTTTGTGTTTCACGAACTGTGTCCAACCAAATTAACGTTATGCTTGGCTTAATGCTAGTTCAGCTCCACAGCTACTTGGGCTCACTAGTTAAAAATTTTAATGTTTGCAAGTTACTTCCCCTTTTTATTTTTTCTGACATTACGAAATTATTGTTTATTTTTTATTTAAACAAGTTTTAATTGTTGAATACTCTTACGGATAATGATATTCTTTCTTTTTGGTAGTAACATTATATTTATTCATATCTCAAATACATTGCAAACTAGTTTTGTATAATTTAGAAGCATTTTTATTTTTTTTGTAAATGTGAGTACCATGGAGTCGTTTTTTATGTTAATAAGATGTATGTTGACTTGAAAGAGCATGGCAGTTAAGAGTATGTCATGCTCACTTAAATGTCTCACTGATGGTGGCGAGTGTGTTGGATCATTCGGTTCCCTACAAAATGGTTGAGCTGGATGGTGCTGATCCACGCGTCATGTTCGTGAACGTGCGCCGTCAGTTGTGACTGGTCATCTCTTATCTGCCATGGCTTATTTTTAATCTTATATTTTGAATTGTTTTGATTATTTTTTGGACATTGATCTCACATATAGAAGCAACAAGAATAATGTACCCAGGATTTTGTAATTTTCTATATTTAAAAGAGTGTCCTTGGAGTTTCTTGCCCGTTCTTCTCCTTATAGATCTACGCTTTGGAATGGGCAACTAGCTTCATTTTTCTGACTAACTGACCGCCTATTTGACGATTCAAAAGTGCCTGTAAATGGTTTAATTGAAATAAATGCTTTTTTTAGTTTGAGTTATTCTTTCTTTCTTTTTCTTTTCTTCAAGGGGTAAGACCGACTTTTTCGAAATTCCCACTGGATAGGAAATTTAATGGATTGCGGACGAAATAGGTGGCAAAGTGCTAGTCTATACATCTAAGAAGAATATGAGTTCTCCGTGTGTATATTGCAAAAAAAGAAAATACATGTGGTTATTTTTCAAGAAAAAAAACCTCACATTTTTTTTTATGGGTAATTTTACTGGGTTATATATAACCCCTGTTGAAAATTTGCAATTTTTTTATGGATTTGAGGTAATTTTGGTTGTAAAAATGTGATTTTTAATCAGCAATAACTTTTTTATTTTCAATATTAATATTTTTTTTTATTACTTTTGGTAATGTTATTGCAGTAGTTATGTGCCCTTTTCGGACCGGACATGTTTTTTTTTACATATTTTATTTACAAAAACATAGTTTGAGCGACTAAGAATATTTAAAAGAAATATCTATCACTTTTATTTATTTTCTTTTTTGCTTGTTTGTTTGTCCGTCCGTTAGTCTGTGTTTGAAAACGCATCAAACCAAAATGATTTAGAGGAATTGGAAATAAATTCTTAGGCTGCATCTTGTGTCCTACAAGACCTAACTAGAAACCCAGTGTAGGTACTCACCGCTAGTCATTTATGATTATATTAAGACGTAGATTTATGCCAGTGACCTTGAGTGGTTAGCTTGCGTGTTCTGTACTGAGCTCAGGCAACGCGTCGTACGTCCAGCCAGTAATAGGACTCGCCCATCAAGGAGCGCTGCCCCATATTAGACGCATTATTAATTTATTATAAGTACATAAAACAAAAGGTATTTTAATAAAAAACTTATACTAAACGATCAATAATTAAATTATGTTTAAAATTATGAAGGTTTCAGAAAAATAAGCTTGATAGATTTCTCAGTTTTTTATCCGCGTTAGACATAACTTTACAAATTAATTTCACTATGTAATATCAACATAATCAAAAATATTCGTATACTAGGTTATAAAAAAATTGCTCCTTTTTACCTTTTTTTTTCAAGTCATTAACACTAGGTACTCGTTTAGCCGTGATGTCAGTTTATAATCATTAAAAGTCGGTTATCTATCGTCGCCTTAATAGCCAATGGTGCTTGCCTTTATATCGCAAACTTTACTGGAGTACTAGCTTTTGCCCGCGGCTTCACCCACGTGGATGTCGAAAAATATCCGACGGGAACGTACTACCGGGGTTAAAAAATAACCTATAGGCTAATCCAGGTTATAAACTATCTGTGTGCCAAATATCATCCAAATCCATTCATCCGATTTTGTGCAAACCGGAACATACATAGGTACAACCAGATATACCAAAATTCTAAAAACTATATGTTCGGCATCAGACTCGAATATTCAATGTAAGGTTTGACTTCGTTACTATTTTATATTACTTTGTCTGCGTAGAGTATAAATTCTTTTTTTCTAGATAATTATGAATTATTATAAGAATAACAATATAGAACTTTGTCCATGGCTATAGCCACATAAAATTGGCCGTGGGAGACACAGTCTTGCCGCAAATCAACTCCAGCAAATTTCAGAGTTTGTCTCTGTGATTCATTAATAGTCATCGCGAAACAAACCTTGATTGGGAACTGCAATCTTTTAAATTCAAACGGAAGGTCATTTGGTATCAATGGTATTCGCGGCACGAAGACTGTTTCTCCTCTGGCAGATCCAGTTAGTATTTTGGCTTCAATAACATTGCGACGAAGAGCTGTTTAAGAGAGTCTAGTTCCATTACACAAGTACAAATTATCACGCTATTTGCTATGAGGGATGAGTAGTATCGCATTCTGTTCGTATCGTAACTATCCTAATCTATATCTATATAGATTCTCCCAGAAGGAACCGTGGCTAAATAATAACAGCCGCACAGGTCGATCGATCAGTCGGTGGATGGGTGACCATCTTTACATACAGAGACCCGTCCGTGCCTCGGAAAGCACGATAAGCTGTTGGTCCCGGCTGTCATTCGTGGATCTTTGACAGTCGTTACGGGAAGTCAGAAGCCCGAAAGTCTGACAATCATTCTTACCTATATATCTTAGAGGTATCGTATTACCCAGTAACTGCGTTGTGGAGGTCAGATAGGCAGTCGCTCCATGTAAAATACTGTAAAGTTATAAACAGTACACCTGTAGTTACGAATATATTATTTTTACTTGAATACATTTAGCAAATGAACAACTTCCATACAAAACTTCATCGCCCTTTTCAGACCCCTGTGGGCTGAAATTTAAAAAAAAACAACGATTTACGTTGTGTTAGTTTCCAACCATAAGCCAAAATATTAGTGATTTTAACTTAAAAAATAAAGAAATTTAATTAAAAACAAAATTTCATCCCCCTTAAGGGTTGAAATTCTAATGGTTGGAAGCTAACGCAACGGTGTTGACCGTTGCGTTAGCTTCCAACCACAAGCCTAGATAGTAAATTTAGTGATTTTTCTACGAAAATTAAATTAATTAATTAATTATTCAACTTCATCCCCCTTTTTTACCCTTCAGGGGTAGAATTATCAAAAACGCTGAGACACGTATATATTAATTTTCAATCGTCGGTCTAAACACAAAATTTGAAGATCCTAACTTCAAAACTGACGGACTTTCATATAAACTTCC
This sequence comes from Agrochola lota, assembly GCA_947364205.1. Taxonomy (NCBI): domain Eukaryota; kingdom Metazoa; phylum Arthropoda; class Insecta; order Lepidoptera; family Noctuidae; genus Agrochola; species Agrochola lota. The sequence continues at coordinate 10,768,442 of OX376239.1, read as the reverse complement.
ATCCCCTATTTTACCTCTTTAGGAGTGGAAATCCCAAAAATCCTTTCTTGATGGACTCTTCACAAAGAATACACTCTCCAGGTTTCATGTCTCTAGGACCAGCGGTTTGGGCTGTGTGTTGATATATCACCCAGTCAGTCAGTTAGTTTACCATTTTATATATATAGATAGGAGATGTATAAATATATATAATAATAATAATAAATAATATAGATAGATAATTTACCTAAGTAGTGAAAAAAAGTGTGAGCCTTAATAATTATTACAACATAATAATAAATATTTACAACATTGATTCATTTTAAACACGAATATTGTGGATTACAAAATAAGGAAAGTGGGAAGGTTTATAATGAAATATGAACAATATTTTCAGTACCTATATTATTGTTATTGTGGCAATTCCAGGAAAGGTTACTGTTTGCTGTTTTGGGTTGAAGTATTAATATTATTTTCTAAAGAATTGAATGATGTTTTAACTGTAAATTTTCATAATAAATTCCAGGCAGACACAAATACGTAATACTTAAAACAGTTTCATTTTCGGGTCCCATACAAGAAATTCACGTCCGTTTCAGTTGTTAATATTTTCAAGATAACTTCCTGTCGACCTATTCTATAAAAACCTCATCGTGATAACTTAGAAAGAAAAAAAAAGAACAAGTGAAATTAAATTAAAATTAAAAAAACCCCCGATGCAAACATTTCCTCATTTCTCTTTCCTACTTTATCACCAGACCCTGTTCATAATCTATCTATAACCTATTCATTGAGACCATTCCAATGAGCCCAAACACGATCCCTATCCTGTAAGTTTGGTAAGGGAGTTGGGTATTCTGCAAATTTCAGGTGATGTTGCAGCATCCGTGTATGTTCTTCTAATATCATTGAAGTAACAGAATACCAAATTTTAAATCGATCAGACCTGTGAAAGACGCTCACATCGATCCATCATCTAGGAAAGTTTAATGTTTTAGGAAAATTTTCATAAAACGTGTCTAAGAACCATCGCTAGAAAACCTGCTATCTAATTACGCAACACATTTTCGATTTGCAATTGAGTACAATTGGTTTCGTTTGACTAGAATTGCTTTCAATTTACAACTTTTGAAAGCAATTCTAGTCAAACGAAACCAAGTTGACTCAATTGCAAATCGAAAATGTGTTGCGTAATTATATAGCTGCTTTCAAATAAAAAAAACCGCATTCAAATCGGCTCACGCGTTTAAAAGCTACGGTGCCACAGAGAGACACATACAGCGGTCAAACTTATAACACCCTTCTTTTTGCGTTGGGGGTTAAAAATTGGTTTATTTGTCACAGCAACACGTGCATACAAAAAGACAAGAGTAATCAGAAAACAAAAATTTAATCTAAATAGGTATGTACTTATGAAATCACGAGCATAAAACAGAAATAGTCGGCAGCTGCACGTCATGACTGTGACAAGAAGGCTTTCACTCAGCATGATGCTGTGCTATGGGGACCAACAGCACAGCATCATGCTAAAACTTTCACAGAACAGGAATAGATCCAAAATACAAAGATATACTGGTCCAAATAGCGACGTCATAAAAGATTCCTCATGCCCAGGGGTATCTGATTCTTGAAAGTTTTCAAGTGATCATTATTTAAAATAAAATCTCCTAAATCTCATCGTATCCTCTTTAAAAAAAACTATTACTTATTTTTACACCCTTTTTCACATTTTTTTTTGCAATTTTCATGGTTATGAAATATTCTTTCAGGCATTAAATAATCATCTTCCTATCATCAATTCAAGATACTTAAATTTTGATCGAAAAGGAGCAATTTACGTTCGAGTGCAGAGTCGTTTTCGAGGCAACATTTTTGTGATACTGTGCCTGCATTCCGCTTAGGTTTTTGAAATGATTTCTATGGACTAAGTTAGTGTTTATTTTATTTTATTTGATCGACTCTGTATCACTCGAACGTATATTCCTCTTTTTCGAACAAAAGTTTTGTATCTTGAATTAAGGATAGGAAGATGGACCTGTATAATTGCTTACGAACTCATCTCTCGCTCTCTAAAGTTGCTTTATATGGAGATGTATGTATAACCTAGATTGTGTTAAAGATGCTGTTAATAATAATTATAAAAGGCCGCCCCAACCTCACAGGTTGCCAAAAATCCAATCTACCTAGCCTTTTCCCAACTATGTTGGGGTCGGCTTCCAGTCTAACCGGATGCAGCTGAATACCAGTATTTTACATGGAGCGACCGCCTATCTGACCTCCACAACCCAGTAACTGGGTAATACGATACCCCTTGGTAAGACTGGTGTCAGACTTTCGGGCTTCTGACGACTCGTAACGACTGTCAAAGATCCACGAATAACAGCCGGGACCAACGGCTTAACGTGCTTCCCGAGGCACGGAGGATTCTCGGTATGTTAAGATGGTCACCCATCCACTGACCAACCCCGGCAAGCGTAGCTTAACCTGATGGATCGACCAGTGCGGCTGTTGTTACTTAGCCACGAGCTCCTCTTGGTTGCCAATAGATGAATGAAAATAAATCAATGAAAATAACAAACCCAATTTCCATAGGAATCTCATAAACTTTAAATAACCAATAAACAATAAATGCAAGCAAAGCAAGGGGTACAGTTATAAATTATAATTAATGTCAAATGCGTGTGTAAAAGCTTTTTTAGAAGTAAATAAAATGTAACAGGAATAATAGCGACCATTAGTATGGGCAATCGAAATAAATCGTAGAAACCATCAGAAATTCTAATTAATGGTGACTTGACGGTCGTGTAGACATGTTTGTTATTTATTTTGGTATTTTAGATCGGGGAACGCGATAATTTTGTTTATGAAAGGTAGTGGACTTGATGAAGCCAATTTTCTATACATACATTATTTCCGTAGTTCATTGATTGGTTGAAATTACGGACATCACATAACCTCAACCACTGAACATGGAAACATCTTTGGAAGATTTTCATAAGGTGTCTCTGTCTGCTATGGAGGTTAGTGTGGGTCTATAGTTTGACCAGGACCGCTTTGTCACGCCTTCGGAATGCGCGGCGAGGCGGGGCGCCGCGCGCCTTGAGTATTGACTAATGAGCGGCCTGCACTGCCCCCCTTCTCGCCGCGCAAATACCTAAGGCGCCGAATAGCGGTCTCGGACAAACTATAGTCTAGTTTTCAATAGAGATCCAAGGTCTTTCATATTGATCATGATCATACAGGTAACAGGCTATATTGAAGTAGATGAGTGTAAAATTAGATAAAAGGCACTCTCAAAGCTCAATGCAAGCGCGTCTGCATGAATGGCTCTCATTCTTCAATATGTATAGTCTAAATCTTCTAAGCATTTTTATAAAACTTGCGATTACCTTAGGGAATAGCTGTGCCTCCACCTAGTTCGTAATTTACATAGAGCAACTTCCATGGTTCCTGTATTAGAGAATCTGAGTACTTTATGCGGCCCACCCAAATCTCCTTTCTTTGGTATTGTTCGCCGATTCGTTGAGCTCCTTAAGTTCTGAGTTGAGCTCCACGATTACTGACAAATGCTTGCACTGACTGGACAGGGCCACTCAAATCTGTGTGGTTCTTTCCTGAAAATACCATTTCAAATACTAATCTACATGGTCCTCTTATGGCCCGACAAAGATTATGTCTGGACTTTAGACTCACCTCTTTCGCCATTTCTTCTCAGCGGTTGTCGGATAGGAAATGTCGACTCCATAGAGCTTAGTTTTTTTTTTAACATGACGCGTCAAAGTGATTCCGATATCCTATCTATAGAATAAACAATGTCATTTCATTTTCTGGAGCCATGTTAATGGAAGTGGAGGTGTCGCTTCTTGAATTTCCTAACAAAGTTGATAACAACTCTCTTTTTGCAGGTTAGGTATAAAGGTGAAGTTACTGACCTGGTACTATTATTTCCATTATGTACAGGCGCGACTCTTGTCCTTCCTCGTCGTCTGCACAACCTCGCACAAACGCCGCGTGCGCAGCCCAGTCTCTCCCACAAATCCCGTCGAGGAGATTCCGATACCACGTCACCATTCATTTTAGTATCGTCTTTTGTTTAATCACATTTTAATTTTATTGTTTTTTATTAACTGTATGTTGTATACTGTGGCAGGTTCTGTTGGGTATGTTTTTAGGAAAAAGTATGCCGTAAGATTTTTTTTGGTTTATCACATTTTAATTATACATTTGATACAACTGTTTGCTGGTATACTGTGGCAGTCTTTTTTAGCTTATTTTGCGGTCTGTATGTCGGAAAAATAAAGCGTTATTTTTTATGAAGAGATCAAAGTAATATAACTATAGTTTGGATGGAAGATGATGATATAAAGAAGCTTAATCAACCTATAATGTTCCCACTTCTTTCCACAACTGGGACAGAGGCCTTGTCTTTGTGAGACGGAGTGGGCCGTTATCCACCACGCGGGCGCAGTGCGGGTTGATAGATGTCACGTCTTCGATATATTCTTTTGGTTTTATGACATGCAGCACCCTAATTGCGTAGTAAACGATCAATCAAAATCTGAATCATGTTGAAAAAGATTGCTTATCCATTGCTTCATAAGTTCGAAAAACAAATCTGCTCAATAACGTAAATAACGCAATGAATCATGGGCGTAACCAGGTGGGCAGGGGAGGGCAGCTTCCTCCCCCCTGGATTTTGTATGCCTAAGTACCTACTGTTGTCCATTATTAATGTTAGAGACACGCTAGGATTTACTTTGCAATTAAAATATTATTTATTATTAATTTTAGACAAAACCGCGCTGCACGGCCAGTCTTATTATATCATGCAAAATACGCGAACGCAGAAAGCAAGCACACAGTTTATTATTTTATTTTACTACCGATAAAGCATGGCGGAATAAAGGTGGGGCACAGATGCAGTCCGCCCTGGGTCCTGGATGGGCCCCAAAAACTCAGAAATACTTTTTAATCAAATCCTAAACATAACCAAAATATGTTCAGTAAGTAGTAGTGTAGTATGTACTGTAGTTGGGGAACCCCTACGCATGCTAAATATAAACATAGTGTAGTATGTACTGTAGTTGGGGAACCCCTACGCATGCTAAATATAAACGTAGTGTAGTATGTACTGTAGTTGGGGAACCCCTACGCATGCTAAATATAAACGTAGTGTAGTATGTACTGTAGTTGGGGAACCCCTACGCATGCTAAATATAAACGTAGTGTAGTATGTACTGTAGTTGGGGAACCCCTACGCATGCTAAATATAAACGTAGTGTAGTATGTACTGTAGTTGGGGAACCCCTACGCATGCTAAATATAAACGTAGTGTAGTATGTACTGTAGTTGGGGAACCCCTACGCATGCTAAATATAAACGTAGTGTAGTATGTACTGTAGTTGGGGAACCCCTACGCATGCTAAATATAAACGTAGTGTAGTACGTACTGTAGTTGGGGAACCCCTACGCATGCTAAATATAAACGTAGTGTAGTATGTACTGTAGTTGGGGAACCCCTACGCATGCTAAATATAGACATAGTGTAGTACGTACTGTAGTTGGGGAACCCCTACGCATGCTAAATATAGACGTAGTGTAGTATGTACTGTAGTTGGGGAACCCCTACGCATGCTAAATATAGACGTAGTGTAGTATGTACTGTAGTTGGGGAACCCCTACGCATGCTAAATATAAACGTAGTGTAGTATGTACTGTAGTTGGGGAACCCCTACGCATGCTAAATATAAACGTAGGGTGCTATAATTTTCGATCTCATACTCTTTTTTTTTAAATGTGAATTTATAATGTGAAGAAATGTTTTGCTGTGTGGGGTGTAAATATATTAAAAAATATGCTACCACGTCATTTGAATTGCATTGTGCCAAAGAAGAGCCCTAATTGCAGGTTTGTTGTTTAAAGTCGTTAGCGTGTGGCTGTAATACTAATTACAGCTTTGAACGAAATATTAATGAAGCCTACAAGTGCGAATATTTAGGCGGGTAACTACGTATTCATGGCCTGAAAACGTTTTATCTTAGTATACTAATATATTATAAAGTATAACATTTGTGAGTTTGTATAAAGAACAAAGAAAGAATAATGTTTATTAGGACACAGTTCGTGAAACACAAAATAAAAAAAGTGAAAACAATATTTTTACAATAATGTCTGGCCTCACGGCTGCGCCAAAAAGGTTCATTTCAGCATTAATGCCAGACAAATGCTGTCTGACGCTGGTTTTCTAAAGAACCTTTAAGTAGAGACAAGTGACGGCGAGTACAAAACAGTTTCAACATACCTAATACATAATTTTTTAACTTCTTAATAAATACCTACCTAACTTTCACTAACGGGAATCCACTGTATCGTCGAGTTTCATAGGATATATTTTATGTTTAAACTAGAGGTTAGATTAGTAGCTATGTATAGTTTCAATATTTGCATTCAGCGAGTCAGATTTCCTCAAGATTGAAGGCTGAATCTAATAATCAATCAGGTTTTTACCACAATCTTGGGAAATCCGAACACCAAGAGGCAAAGTACCTTTCTTCAGAAAGTTAAGTTACTATTAGAGTATCCACGAGAAAAATGCATAATCCCTCGAAATCTAATATTATTCCTGAAAATTTTTATGAGCAATATTTGTACATATATTTGTAATTACGGTCTCGAAAACGGCTCTAACGATTTCGATGAAAGTTGCAGAATAAGGGCTTACGGGGGCGAAAAATCGATTCGTCTCATAGCTGGGAAAATTAGTTTTCTCTATTTTCACCCGAGCAGAGCTCGGTCGCCCAGGTACTTTAGAACTTAATTAACTTCAATGTAGCAATGTTTTCAGTCTTCAGCGATGCGGAAGAAACTACTTCGATGCCTAGGTGCTCTTTTAGTTTTGAATTTATTTGTATAGTTAGTTAGTCATTTAATTTAGGTTAAAAAAAAAAAAATGTGTTTATTATCTTAAATCTATACAATTCAGTTGCCGGGGCTTCCCAGAAAGTAATCCGAAGATACTTGTGATGGGATAAACCTCGCACAGTCAGTAGTCGTACAGGTGTAAATAGTTAGTTAAGTAAGTTTAAGTTTATAAAGATTTCTCCTACTTCAATCTGCAAATACCAGTATTTTACTTGGAGCGACTGCCTATCTGACCTCCACAACCCAGTACCTGGGTAATACGATACCCCTTTGTAAGACTGGTTGTCAGACTTTCAGGCTTCTGACGACCCGTAACGACTGTCAAAGATCCATGAATGTCAGCCGGGACCAACGGCTTAACGTGCTTTCCGAGGCACGGAGGAGCCTCGGTATGTAAAGATGGTCACCCATCCACAAACCAACCCCGGCAAGCGTAGCTTAACCTGACGGATCGACCCGTGCAGCAATTATTACTTAGCTCCTCAATAAAGATTTCTCCTACTGCAATTCCAATAAATGTATGAATAATAATCTAATTTTAGTGGGTCTGTCTTTGAATTTTAACAGGCATGGCATAGGCCAGGCTTGAAAGTTTACTGTGAAAGTTTATGACATTGTATGTTTTAATGGTGTCTACTACGAAATTGTGCTGGGTCACGAAAGCCTACTAAGTAAACTAGGTTTGATGTGGAGCTTTAAAAAAATTGTTTTATTTTAACTTACAGACCAAAATTTAAATAGGTTTCTCGAAGGTTTACAGTTTACAGACTACTACAGACTACGAGCGAGTCTCTTAAAACTCGCTCGTAGTCTGTAGTAGTCTGTAGTTCGTAGTAACTCAACTCTAAGTCATGCCATTTGAGTGTACGCGCAAAAATACAGTTGTTTATATTATGTTATTAGTGTAGATATGCCATATATAATGTAATATTCATGTATGATATTGTCCTTGCCTATATTATTGCCTTTTGGCGCAGCCGTGGGGCAAAAAATATTATTTTCACTTTTTTTATTTTATATTTTGTGTTTCACGAACTGTGTCCAAATAAACATTATTCTTTCTTTCTTTCTAGATTAGAATAAGCTATAATTATGTTCTTTTTTATTTTAAATATTGTGTTTTTTATTTAAGGAATTTAGTAAAGTAGTTATTATTTTTAGATGTATAAGTACTGCTAGTTTTTTTTATTAATCATAGTTTTAAATTGTATGTTAGTTAATTTTAAGACCGCACTATCGCATTAGTTATACCTGTAATGATAGTTGTAAGGGAGATTTAAATAAATAAATAACTTCATGTTTTATAACGACACTGCCACCGGCTCCATCCGCGTGATATCTTTATAAATTATAGTCTATGTTACTCAGTGATAATATAGCATTCTAGTGGTGAAAGAATTATTAAAATCGGTCGAATTGTTTTTGCGTTTATTTATTACAAACAAACATACAAATCTTTTCTCTTTATAAAATTGGTGTAGATGTAGATAAAACACATGAATAACAGATTTTCAATAGGTAAAATCAAAGAAGTTCATATCTAACCAGTTTCAAAACAAAATCACGTGAACACGTTGACCACAACTGTTACCGGTCCGGTTCTAAAGCCGCCGAGCGCTGCAAGCAAGAATACTCCATAGGGTGGTTAGATATGAATTTCTTCGATGGTACCTCTATATTTTATTAAAGGCTATGTAGGTACAGTCAGTGACCTGCTTAACCTGACCCCTCTTCCCCTCTTTTTCTTTGTAAACCGGGTCCAGAGTCTAACCGTACCTTATTTCTGTTATAGTTATGTGAAATTAGGTTAAATTGCTAGCCTGAGTTGCTTTAAGACGCAAATATATGCCAGTGACCTTGAGTGGTTAGCTTGCGTGTTTTGTACTGAGCTCACGCAACGCGTCCTACGTCCAGCCAGTAATAGGACTCGCCCATCAAGGAGCGCTGTCCCAAATTAGACGCATTATTAATTTATTATACATAAAACAAAAGGTATTTTAATAAAACACGTATATTAAAAGATCAATAATTAAATTATCTTTAGAATGCAAAAAATACGCTTGATAGATTTTGCGTGATTTTCAGTTTTTTATCCGCGTTAGACATAACTTTACAAATTAATTACACTATGTAATACAAACATAATCTAAAATATTCATATATTTCGTTATGAAGAAAATGTTCTAATTTAACATATAATAACGTTTAGACGTGATCTTCATTATAAAAATCATTAAAAGTCGGTTAACGTCGCCTTAACTGACTTTTTTACAATACCTTTCAACACTTGATGTTGTCAATGTTGTGTTTACCTGTAATTGGCATATATATTAGAATATTACCGTCTGATTTACTATCTCTATGCATATGTATGTGCTGTGGGTGAACCTTAAAGTAAATAAATAAATAACACTTCTTTTTTTTTTGCCCCACACTAAGAGTTTCTTCCTGTATCGTGGGTGCGTTTACAAACATAGAAACTCACATACACTAACACCCAGACCCAGAACAACTACTTGCAGATCATACAAATATTTGTTCCGTGCGGGGATCGAACCCGCGAAACGTTGCACAGCAGTCGATCGCTCAGCCACTGCGCCAAACGTGTCGTCAAAGACACTACCGCTGTAGTGTTGAAATCTCTTGGCTGTAAGTTTCTGCACATTCGAGTTTCATACACTAATACATAAACTCACCCCTTCTTTCCACGGGGGTAGGTAGAAACTTACAGAACGGCACCTGTTACGATCCACACATACTGCTTTTGCCCCGTTTACGTTAATACATAAAGTTTCATTTTAGGTATGTCCCTCTCTATGTGTCTATCGCCCGATTTACCCTTCACGCAAAAGAGAGAAGACCCTTCAATCAAATCGGAAAATTATAGTCGCCGACACGTAACTTGGCAAGAATCGTAGATGCAACCATTCGTTTTCGCTTGAGACATGTTCAAAAATAAATTAGGGCAATAACCATAGAATAATGACATGCAATAAAAGTGTATTTTTTTTTGTTGCACTATAATGTACCTGCGCATACTTACTCCCAAAACGCCAAAACCTTGACAAATTACGTGGCCGTTAGTGCCGACGGTTGTTACCTACTGACAATTTTTTTCAAACAAAATCTACAAATAATTACCTCCTACCGGTATTCTGAAGCCACACATCCCCACAGCCGAATCAAAACAGCCTTCCAATTCGATGGCATTCAACTGCAGTGTTAAGGGTACACTAGTCGACGGCTCGAACTCGTTGTTGGGCGTAACTAATAATGCTTAATAGTTAATTAGTCTAATTATTGTTTTTTGTAGTCTTATGCATTTATTGATTTATTAATTTCTTTTGTGAAAAAGACAATGATTTATAACGAAAACGAGCGCGTAAAATATCATGAACAGACCTTTGATATTATAAAAAAACTACTGAATGTAAAACAAAATCAAAACAAAACCAAATCACCAAAACCTACCTATCTACCTACTCCATCTACTCAAAATAAAATTATTTAACCTATTGAATAAATTATCAATTCCTATACTGTTTCTATTTTGCCATTTTCTTACTAAATAAGCTATTTATTTACGCGAGTGAAAATTTGTCTTAAAATATGGAAGTTTCGACGCTCATAACTTCCAAACCAATATTTCTTTTCCAATTTTGCTTCTATACAGGCTTAGATAATTAAAAGACAAATTAACCTAATTTTTAGTTTTGAACGTAAACCGTCAAGCAGACGAGTAATCACCATACTACATTTGTATAGAAGACTGACTGACTAGCGTACCCTTAACACTGGATATAATAACAGGCTGTGTCCGATGCATCGGCATATTTTACGATACGACGGATAGGCCGCTGATGTAGCTGATGTGAATTATTAGTAGGATATCGATTGGCTGGCGATGTATCTCGTAATTTGACTGTCGATATCATAACTGTATTACACCGGTATGGTTAAATATTTTAAAGTTTAACCCTCGGTTTACCTGTAACTCTTGATGGCTCAAGATTAATTATTTGAATAACCCTGAATAAATTAGTTGTTAAATCCGAGTTATTTAGGACTAGCTTCCGCCAGGAGATTCGCCCGCGTCATATCTTTATAAATTATAGCCTACGTTTCTCAGTGATAATTCAGCTTCTAACGTGCACGTCTTTCTAGATTGTTCTCACATGTATAATTTCAACATGAATGATGTAACCAATATTTTGTAACAATTTTTTTGTTATTTAAAAGAGTGTTCGTGGAGTTTCTTGCCCGTTCTTCTCCATAGGTACCTACTACGCTTTGGAATGGGCTAGCTTCGTCTTTCTGACTGACCGATTCCTTGACAATCCAAAAGTGCCTGTAAGTAAATGGTTTAATTGAAACAAATGCTTTGAGTTTTGAGTTGAGTTTAATAAAGCATTCTACTAGGGAAATCATTTTTTAAATCAGTAGAGTAGTTTTTGAGTTTATTCATTACAATCAAAAATACAAATATTTTCTCTTCATAATATTAGTGTAGATAATATAAATAAATACTTAATTGAGGTCATTATAGTAGGTTTTGCAATGAATGTGAGTTCCTATTTTCCGTATGAGAAAAGTCCATTTGTCGGCAGTGACGAACCTGCTGGTGAAAGGACTTGTCGTAATGCCTGAGATATTGTTGTGAAATATTTTAGTATTTCACAAGTTTTACCCAACAGTTGTTTTCTTTTAAGATTTTCCTCTATACTGGTAAAGCCACAAAAGATTTTTAATTGAGGTCATTATGCTTAGTAAGTTTTGGTACGAATGTGAATTCCTATTTCCCGTACGGCAGTGACGAACCTGCTGGTGAAAGGACTTGTCGTAATGCCTGAGATAATGTTGTGAAATATTGTGGCATTTCATAAGGTATACCCAACAGTTGTTTAAGATTTTCCTCTATACTGGTATAGCCACTCATGGGCAGCTGCCCTCCTCCGCCTTCCCCTGGATTTTGTATGCCTAGGTACCTACTGTTGTCGATACAAGTTATGTTAGAGTCACGGTAAGACTTACTTTACAATTACAATATATTAAGCATTCATTTTAGAAAAAACCGTTCTGCGTCATCTTGTTGTAAAATACGCGAACGCAGCAATCAATCACGCAATTTATTTATTTAACTACTGTATAGCTTAGGATCTCCTGCAGGTATTTCCCCTACACACTACATGTATTGTAAAACATGCCCAGGGGGAGGCGGGGTTCAAATAAAAAAAATCTAAAGCCGAGGCCTTTAAAAATTTCATTCAATTTCCGGGGCCTTTGAAATTTTTGTTTTGCCACCCCTTAGGCCAACAGCTAGTTACGCCCATGTAGACACTAAAGATTTTTGATCAGCAACCACGGCAGCATGCCACATTGCATTTAGTTATGAGATGAAGGAAACGTCATCGAAAGCCTAAATCTAAATAAACACGTTTATTTACAGGTGGAATGAAGAAGTAGCGATTTTAATGAGTTGCTGTGATTTTAGGAGATTGCTAGTAATGATTTTAATGATGATAATTCTGTAAATACATATTTGTTATGGTCGCGAATCATATTTTTATCAAGATATAACCTTACACTGACCTGCAATTTGCAAAAAAAGTTATAAGAAAATTTGAATTTCGCGGACTACCTTTACGGATTTTTATTAGGTAAGGATTAGTTTTATTCTAAATCCACTTTTTTTAAACCAATAAAAAATCTCCTTAGGTTGTAGGTAAGTAACTTTAACCGACTTTAATATTTACATTATAATTTAAACACCCATAATAACACATTCGCGTGATCGAATTCAAATTTTTCAATTTAAAATTGTTAATTTATTTATTTGCTATCGAAAATGTTGTTATCGCGTGTTCGCGCCATTCGCTGCGTGAAATGCCAGCGTGGTATTGCAAGGGAGGCAAAGGAGCTACTAGCATACAGCCAACAGCCCAAAGGTTAGAGGCAAGACGGTATCGACTATACGCGATCTAGGAAACGGAGGGGACTATTATGGAAACCGTTCTTTTTTTTTTGGAATTTGATTTTTGAAGATTGTATTTATTTACAAGGTACACCATTAGCTTTTGTATGTGATATACCTATCTAAAGCTTTAAAGCCATAGGTAACAATATCCAAGCAAGATTTTCCGTATTATTCTCCTAAAAAAAAAATATGATAGCCTAGTCGTGTCTCTGCCGGACAGTCAAGTCATAGCTCACGAGTTCGGACCCAAGGCACGGACCTCTGACTTTTCGGATTCATGTGCGTATTGTATATATCCTGAGGAAACCGGTATGCTTGAGAGATATCTCTCGGTGGCATGTGAAGCCAAGTCAGAGGTCAATGTGGGGCTTTAAAACTCTGACACCAGGTTAGTCACTAACCACACGAAAAGGAGAAGCTATTTTGTTTTTTTTGTTTTTAGGGTTCCGTACCTCAAAAGGAAAAAAACGAAACCCTTATAGGATCACTCGTGTGTCTGGCTATCAGGCTAGCTGGTTGGCTGGCTGTCTGTGTCTGTCCGTCTGTCACAGCCAATTAGCTCCGAATCTAATGGACCGATTAAGTTGAAAGGTACATGAATTTCTATGACCCAAACACGGACGTAATAAATTGTAAACTACCGTGTCACATATCAAATGAAAGGGGTTGTTGTGAGGATCTCAATTTTTTTTAAATAGTTTATAAACAAGTACTTTTAAAGATATTTCAGAAAATAGATTAAAATTGACCATTCTCCATCTTATCTCTGAAAGTACTGAGCAAATAATTTTGAAAAAATACAAAGAGTGGTTGTTTACTCATATATTACAGAAAAACCTATAAAAGATCTGTGGTGTTAAAATAACATGATAAATCTCTCAATATTGTGCGTTCGATTTTAAATTTTCAACTACAATCTTAAGTTTGTTCTTGGGATAAATTCATCCCAACTACGGAACCCTTCATTGTGCGTGGTCCGACACGCACTCGGAAGGTTATTTTTTTGGTTTTTTCAAATGTTTATTCCTCAATCACGCAAAAAGGTCTGAACGAAATTAGATGAATTTTTATATCTTTTTTTGGAAAAACGGCTTTGAACGCGCAGTGATTATGCCAAAGAAAATATGAATCGATTGTAAAGTACCGCTGGAGGAAGGCGAAACAACAACCTTACCTACTGTCAAACAGGAATGTGTCTTTTTATTATTATTTTGTGAATCATCAGCACACTAGAGTGAGTATATAATGTGCTAACAGGAAACTGGAGAGGCATTCTTAAAGTAACCTTTATTGGGAATAGACGAAAAGTGCAAACATTTTCTTTGTGGTGTAAACTGTTTTCAAAATGGGTAAGTGGACTTTTTTATATCTATTAACTTTTGTAACACAAATTTTACCATTCTAAAGGGTCTCCGAAACAATCAATTGCAACACATTGATGCACGAATTGATTGTCTACCAAATGCAATTGCAGAGATTGACAATATTAATACAATTGCAATTGATTGCGGGGACCCTGTACGACGACACTAAAAAGATACCTATTCAAAGAGAAAACTGTCAAAGTATAAACAACGCCTGCATTTTGAGAATAGGGTCCCTAAACGGATCACGGATTCGAAAAGTCACTAGGTACGTTTCGTGTTCCGGAGTTGGTTTTTGTATGAAGCCCTCCCTTTATTCAACAGAACTTTATTCAAGATACACAGCACTATTTTCCTTTTGTTTATCATTTTCATAAGCTTCTATGATCAATTTTCGCCTCGAAGCCAATATATTTTTCGGAATATATAGAAAAAGGCAATATCGAAATGTAATTTTAACTAAGAATGTTATTCAAATAAGTCGCCAAAAGTCAGTTGAAGTTAATCATTTCTACGGATTTACATTACAATATTAATTACAAGGTTGGAATAATTATCCATCATTCAATTATGAACCGCTTTCATATAACTTGAGGGATATAGCTATATCCCTAGATATCCTTAAGGATTACAGCTTTAATAGCTATATGTAAGCGGGCACGTCCTTTGTGCCTGGAGGCTTTTAATATTCGGGCATTAAGTTCTGTTTACTTTTTATTTTCACTTGAGTATAGATTTCGATGATTATTTTGTTGGTATATTGGCGTGTGCTAGCTGGCATATAGCAAATAATTTAATTTAATGTTTTACGTTGCATAATGTACATTATTTTGCATAACTACTATTATTTAGAATCAAGTTTTTCTAACTGAACAGACAGCTGTGCTGCTGGGGAGTTTTTTGCGCCACTTCTTCTTGCCAGCTAAGCACTAGGAGGTGGTGAAAGGTGGGCGTTTTTGGGAGACTGTCTTATGTCATTTTGACGTTTGAAAAGTGCTGATTCACAGCCTATTTTGAATAAATTACTTTTGAATTAGAATTTATATTTATATACAACGTGTCCCAAAATTCAACGATAAGCGGGCACCAGACGGTGGACCTGCTCATCACTACCCGAGAAAAATAATGAAATTTTTTTTTTTTTTTGGAAATTACAAAACCCTTAAAAATCCCAGAATGCCTGTAGTTTTTACACAAAAATCTACAGGCAAGGCAGGGAATCTTGTTTATAAATACTACGCATTTTTTTTTTAGCTATTTTGCCTAGAGTAATATAACCATTTTGGAATCTTGATTAGTTGCGCCAATTTTTTTTTAAACTTGCCGTAGGAGTGTCCATACTTTTTTTTACACCACGATGACTGAGTGGACTGAAAGTAAAAAACTTTGAAAATTTTAAGGAAAATAATCATTTTGATTGATTTTTGTGTAAAACCTACAGGCAGTCTGGAATTTTTAAGGGTTGTGGTGGATAGCAGTGCTACTTAGGTTGCCGATTTAAAAAAAAACAGAAATATTTGAAAAATTGTGGTCATGGTAGTTAAAAATATCTTAAGGGGTGTCAATTTCCGAAGGATATCAATGTATTTTTGGTAATTTCCAAAAAAAAAATCTTTTTTTTTCTTTTTTTTTTCTCGGGTAGTGATGAGCAGGTCCACCGTCTGGTGCCCGCTTATTTATTTATTTATTTTATTTATTTATTTTGTCAGAAAACAATGATCCATAATGGTTAGTAACAATTGAAACTTATAAACTATGTTAGTAGGCACAAAAATCACAAAATAAATATTACAAAATTAAATAGGCATTTGAAAATTTAAATTGGATTCACGATTTAAAATATAATTATAACATTAGTCTTTACGTGAACCATACAGCAGTGGTTCACGTACTGACAGTCAAAACGTTCAGAAAACGCGCTCAGGATACTGTTGCGGCTGCCCCGCATCCTACGCACCAGGGATGTGCACCGTTTGCGCATGATTGTGTGGAAACAATCCACACGAGCTTCGGCAAACATCCCCGACGCGCTACAGAAGCGAGGCAGCCCCAAGAGCACCCTGAACGCATTGTTATACTGGACACGTAGGGCTCCGTACTGTTTCTGCGTGTAATCCAACCACAGACTGCCAGTATAAAAGGACGTACAGAATGCCCTAAACAGGGCTATTTTGACGTCCCTCGAGCACCGAGCAAATCTGCGGGCGATCATATTTGCACGAACAGACAGCGCCCTACGTTCCCTTTCGATGTCTGCATCATCTTTCAGGTCAGAGGTTAATAAATGTCCAAGATATTTAAACATGTCAACTCTTTTAAGTGGGCATCCGTTGAGCTTAATTGCTGGTAAGTAATTTGGACTCCCCCTGGCCTGAAAGACCATGCATTCGCTCTTGCTCGTATTATACAGCAAACCATGTTCTTTTGCATATTTTTCACAAATGCCAATCAGTTTTGCCACTCCACAGACAGAGGCGCTCAGCAGCACCATATCGTCTGCGTAGCTGATATTGTTAAGGCACACACCTCCAATATGGCAACCGACATGCATGCTGCTGAGCCTCTCTATCAGTGCATTAATATATAAATTGAAGAGCTTCGGTGAGGTTAGCCCCCCTTGCCTCACACCGCACTCCAATCTATACGGGGTTGAGTAAGCCCCCGACCATCGAACAACATTGACCTGATTGCTGTACCAGTATTGGAACACACGAATCAGTTCGTCTGGCACTGCCGCTTGCTGCAGTTTTTGCCACAGCAGGTCATAACAAACCAAGTCAAATGCCTTCGACAAGTCGAGGAAGCAAGCAAACACCGGTGTACTTCTATCAGTGTAGTACCTGACAGTCTGCTTTAAACACAATATGGCTGTTTCTGTAGAGAGACCGGCTTTAAAACCAAACTGGTTATCATGCAAAGTTAGATATTTATCCAGCTGTGTGTTAAGCAAACTGTCAAGCACTTTTGATATTACAGTGGCCAATGAAATGGGCCTATAGTTGGCCTTATCGCTGACATCGCCGGTTTTATTTTTAATAATTGGCACCACCACAGTTCTCATCATCCGCTCAGGCAGGTAAGAATGTCCTATACAGAAGGAGTAAAACATCGATAAGACCCTGGGCAGATGATGACCAGCATGTTTAAGATGTTCAATACTTAAATCATCGTGGCCAGGAGACTTACCCCTCGACATAGACATAATTACATGTCTTACTTCTTTTGCCGTAAACCGGACGCTGAACTCCTGACCACTACCACTAGGACTGCTTGTGAACTGTGACGGTCCCAATGGTGACGAGACAGCGAAGTGCTGCCTAAATAGTTCGGCAATTCCAGTGACATCAGCAGCGCCGCTAACACTCACAGGCAGGCCCGGCCTACTATTGAGTTTATCGGTGGACTTCCAAAAACTGCGGAAATCGCCCCTAGAATGGTGCGACGCCAACTTGTCCATTTTAATTTGGTCACTATGGTTCTGGCACCAACGTAAGCGCGACTTAAAAATTGTTCGGCTTGTTTGCATTTCAGTCCAAACCCGACCCTCACGTGGTCTGCCATACGACACCCACTGCTCAAACTTTTGCCTGGCCTGCCTGTGAGCATCACTCACATGCTTATTCCACCCCATTACTGGTTTCCTATTTCGCACATAATTTATCTCGTTACTGTCAGAAGCGGCTTGGCACAAAATATTAACAATGTCATCATACATTTTATCAATAATAATTCTGTGGTCCAATTTATTACAAACATAGTCACAACATGCACTTAATTCATTAGGAAAGTCAATATATTTTAAATTATCATTACAAAATTTTGTATAAATGTCAATTTGATTAATTGACATTTATCGTTTAATTTTGGGACACGTTATATATATCACGACTTCAACCATCTTACTGCGATCGATACATAAAAGTCTTCAAATGTGCCCATAAGACGTCTCATTGACCGCCATACAGTATTTGAAGAAAAAATGATTTAGGAAACTAAATTAAGCGCATAATTTTGAAAATAGTTTGCGCCAGCAACTAAACAAAAAACGACACGTTTTCTTGTTTACAGTGCAATTTTTTTTTTTGTGTAATTCGCGATGTGTACTCTACCTAACCTTAATATTTAAAATGATTAGTTGAGTAGGTAGGTAAACGCAGTTTCAAAACAAAATTCCACGTCCTTAGCTTACTCACATGCTGCTGGTCAGTTATCAGCCTGACTCATGTACCTACCTATGTATATAGGTATAATATACTTACGTAACTGTATATTCTTGTAATCATGGGAAAAATAAGCGTCATTTATAAGGAGTCTCCTCCCCACTGAATAGTGGGGAGGAGACCTCGGTAGGAGAGAAGCAACTTTGATATAAAATGAGTGAGTTTTATTTCTGTTACTTTTTTTTAAGTAAGTTATAGCGCAAACTGAACCATATTGAGTGTAGGCATTACAGTTGTTTTTCCTAAAACTTGTATTTGTTTACATGTTTGGCAAATAATTTGCGAACGCAAATTACCAACAAATTCCCTAGGCCTCCTATCCTACGGTTGCCGCAAGCCCCGTAAGCCAGGCCCACCAGGCCCATGGGGGGCCGCGCAGGCTGGGGCCCGGCTGGCAAATGCCACCTCGACTATATGGCCAGTCCGACGCTGGATGTCGGAAAAAATCATGGCGACTTGGGAGTTTTACAGGCGTGCGCCACATAATGCGTCGTGCAGACCGACAGACTCTAACAAAACAATTTCTTAGAAAGCCTGGATTAACACACAGGCACAGGTTACTTTTAGTCCCGGTAGTACCACGTTCCCGTGGGATGTATGATAAGATAGTCTTAGAATAATTTCGGCTTTGTAGAGATCCGTGTCTGTTTCTCATACGTGTGTGAAACTCTTCAATCAATGTGCCTAACCTTTTACCTTTTCCCAACTATGTTGGGGTCAACTTCCAGTTTAACCGGATACAGCTGAATACCGGTAATTTACATGGAGCGACTGCCTATCTGACCTCAACACCCAGTCAAATGAAACGAAATTGTTTATTCTATAAATAGGATATCGGAATCACTTTTACATGTCATATAATAAAATATTAAAAATAAGCTAGATGAGTTCGGCGTTTCCTATCTGACTACTCTGAGAAGGAAGGCCGAAATAAACTCAGAGGTCACAGTCTCTTTTAAAGTCCAGACATAATCTTGGTCAAGCCATATGAGGGCCATGTAGATTAGTGTCTGAAATAGTCTTTTGAGGAAAGAACCACACAGATTTGAGTGGACCTGTCCAGTCAGTGCAAGCATTTGTCAGTAATCGTGGAGCTCAACTCAGAACTTTGGGAGCTCAACTCGACGAACAATACCAAAGAAAGGATATTTGGGTAGGCCGCATCAACTACTCAAAACTGCCAGACCATCATTAAAACTAACTGAGAAAGAAAAAATAAATCAAAGAGAAAAAAAAAAATATATCCACATAGACCTCACATTGACAATAATTAAAATAATATAATACTTTACAAAGTAATCGTACTTTACAGTAACTGAGTAACGCGATACCCCCTTAAGACTGGTTGTCAGCGTTTCGGGCTTCTGATTACCGTAAGGACTGTCAAAGATCTTCGAATGACAGCCGGGACCAACGGCTTACATGCTTTCCGGAGCTATCCGGTTATCCGGCTATCCTTAATTTTTTAGCAGTACTTAGAAGTAATTAGGAAGTTATTACGTAGAGTAGGATTTTTGGGGCAATCGTCATAGTGCTCATATACACGAGCGGCACGCGCCACAACGGCAGATGCATCTGCAGCCGTCGCCACGTTGACGGCGGCTGTCGATACGTCGGTCGCCGCTACTGGAGCGGCTTTGTCTCTGCCGTTTGCGCGTGCCGCTCTTGTTTATGAAAACGATGCCTATAACCTTTTAAAATACACAGCATTTATTTTTTTTGGGCTTTTGCATGCAGGAGCCCGAAAGTCTGACACCAGTCTTACCAAGGGGTATCGTATTACCCAGTTACTGGGTTGTGGAGGTCAGATAGGCAGTCGCTCCATGTAAAATACTGGTATTCAGCTTCATCCGGTTAGACTGGAAGCCGACCCCAACATAGTTGGGAAAAGGCTAGGCAAATTGATTGCTTCTGCATGCAGGAATCGAACCGAAAACAGATACCTTTTTAGGGTTCCGTAGTAAACAAGGAACCCTTATAGTTTCGCTATGTCCGACTGTTTGCATATGTATACATATTAATCATGCCGACAAAGTGGAAAAATAAAACCCCTACAAGTAAAGTGGGGATGTTTTATTTTTCCTCATCTACCCTATGTTGTGGGGTATCGTTAGAAAGGTCTATCAAAAATATTGTGAGTTTAGCACCAGATTATTTTTGGATTCAGGGATCCGTTTGCGAAATATTAAGCCTTTAACTGAATTTTTTTGTTAGAGTCGTGTCCCCCCCCCTTCTAGCTAAATGATTGTACTTGGACTTGTGAAAAAAATCACAGCAGTAGTATATGTAAAAAAAATAAAATAAAAGGAAAACTATCAGAGCTAAGTAGGCTCTATACAGGTTAACGAGTAATAATCGACCAACTTAAATTTGCGGTTTAAAAAACATGATCTCCCATACATTCCGTATGGGAGAACATGTTTTTCAACTACAATGTTAAGTTTGTTCTTGGGATAAATTCATCCCAACTACGGAACCCTTCATTGTCCGACACGCACTTGGTCGGTTTTTATAAAAGAATCACCTGTCTTTTTATACTGAACGATATTGTTGCTGATAAGATGTATACCGCAAAGTAAAATACTTCGTGTAAAACCGAAGGAAGTGCCAATTTTTATAAATCTATCGCAAAAATTGAGCAGCCGTTCGATTCTGTAAAAATATCACCGTGAAACTTAGATGAAGTGAGCGTGAAGTGAGCTGTCAATAGTGTTAATCCCTAGCATCCTGCCGGTCGATTCTGTGGCAGTGACAGCTCACTTCACGCTCACTTCACCTAAGCTTCACGTTAATATTTTTACAGAATCGACCGACAGTTCCTATTTAGAAACTTGAGGACTGACCGATTCCTTGACAATTCAGGTTTGAGTTTTCTTTTTCGCCTCACCTGTAATTGTGACATGATCCTCTATAACATATCTTTCTAAATGTAATGTATTTTTTCCAGGGTCTGTGAGAGCCTTCGTTTTCGTCGTGGCAGCCTTGCTGGTCATCAACTACGTATCAGGTATTTTTTCTAGTTTCCCATGTGTCATAAGTAGAGTATTTTCATAAGAGAATGTAACAAGATCCCAGCAGGGTTTACTCATAACAGGAAAAAAATAACTGAGGTAAGAGCTAGCTATGTATTATCTTATGACCTACCTAACGGGAAATATGCCACTTTTAGTCTTCAAATAATGAGGAGGCCGACAGATTGTCTACTACAGTAGAGGGTACAGCAATTGATAACTAACCTGAGTATTGGGAACACGTATCTAAATATAAAGTAATTTGTTATAAATCCTGGAAACAGCACTTTGATAGAATCAGTCAGCAAAAAGGTATATGGTATAGGAGCATACAAGGCGCGCCTCCTCGTATGCCTTGGTTCGATGTCGACCAACTTAGTAGGAATCATGTTAAATAAATTTTAAGACCTCGCTCTGGACACTATCCATCAGCGAAGTTTGCATTCCTTATGAAAAAAACTGATTCACCGAATTGCAGAGAATGTTATCTGATTGAGGACGTGCAGCATTTGCTGATGGATTGTGTCCGTAACAGGCGCGAGAGGGAGTCACTTTTGAGAGAATTAAACTTAAGTAGGCTTAACGTGGGATTAATACCATCAATTTTATCCCAACCAACGTCAGAAGGTGCCCAAAAGTTATGTCATTTAATAACAGTCCTTAATCGGTGACCTCTATATTTATCACAAAAAGTTTTAAATATTTTTTAACTGTTTAGTATAGTTTATGTGATACTTAAAGTGTTAATGTTACAATGGTAAAAGGCACGATGGGGTTGACATATCTATTTAGATAAAAACCGCAAAACAAATAAAGAGGAAAAAAAAATAGTCTTTAATTTTACTTTTTAAACTGTATTGTATTTTTTTTTCATTATATACTGCACCGGTTGACGTCCTCACGTCAACGCCGGCTGTCGCAAAAAACCAGCGCTGTGGCTCTGTCTCGCATAGGGTCGCAGCATCATGCTGAGCGACGGCCGTTTTGCGTGGATGTGACGCATATTTTCCCCCAACTTGCTCTTTTTTGTGTTTGTGTTCTTTCTTTGCGTCATGTTTACCGCAAATAAACGTATTCTCTTTTTTTACTTCTGAATGCTTAGCATGAATGCAACGCGGCAATGAAGGTTAAGACCTAGTTATTTATATTTCTATGGTTAAGACATTTCAGCTTTATCTGTAACATAGCAACGAACCTGCGAACGCTTTGGCTTATATAATCATATTTGAGTAACAATATAATTTTAAAGGAGAAGGAAAATGTCCAAGAAACTCCAAGGACACCAATAAGTTTCTTGCCCGTTCTTCTCCATTCTCCATAGATATCTATTACGCTTTGGAATGGGCGACTAGCTTCATATTCCTAACTGACCGACTCCTTGGCAATTATTTGAAATAAATACTTTGTGTTTAAAATCGCCGATGTCCAAAAGCGGTGGTAACTAACTAATGGGCCTGCGTGGTGGGTAACTTAACCCACTCTCTCACATAGAAAAGAGGCCTGAGTCCCAGCAAGTGGGCTAATGACTATACAGGGTGACTTTGAAAACAATCGACACATTTTATGGGGGTGTTTTACCCATCAAAAGTAATATACAAGTTTTACAATGGGACCAATCGAATTTGCAAAAAAGATCGTCCTTCTAATAAAAAGGCACATACCCGATTGGACCATTTTATATAAGGTCGATTTCTTTTTGCGAATTCTATTAGGCACTAAGTAAAAGTTTTTTATATTTGATGGGTAGACCACCCCCTTTTTTGTCGATTATTTTCAGTCACCCTGTATCCTAACTAATATTATAAATGCGAGAGTGAGTTAGTTTGTTCATTTGTTACTCTTTCACGCTAAAACTGCTGAACGGATTTAGATAAAATTTGGCACATGGGTAGACCATGACCTGGGTTAGGACATAGGATAATTTTTATCCCAATATTCCCACGGTATCGAGGTGAAGCCGTGGGGCGTAGCTAGTGTAGGGATATAGGTGATAGTGACCACTTATCATCAGACTAGCGAGCACGGCCTTGTGACATGGCTCCAGTCACACATTTTATCACATTTTGTATATAAAATGTGCGACTCAAAACAGGAGTAATGTCAATTGTCTAGCGAGCACTGCGCTCGCTAGACAATTGACATTACTCCTGTTTTTATCCCAATATTTTCTGTTCCTTCTCCCGCAGGTATCGGTCATGGCAACTGTCCCCCTAAAAACAGGGTGACCACCGACAAACCTACCTGTTTCTCTGATGCTGACTGCCAGAAATGGGGCAAGGTGTGCTGCCCCAACCAGTTCAACACCAAGTCCTGTGTAGACCGAGCGCCCTGGATGAAAAGTGATGACTATGGGAACAAACAGACGTACACCGGTAAGTTGGTTTACAAAAATTCTGCTGCAGTCCATATCTGCAGACTCATTCAAGTTCCACCTGCTATAACACCTGGTTCTCCGCCCTCCGCCTCCTGTCATTCCCGTCCAACGCAATGCTTGTCGTTGTCGGTACGCGGTCTCCCGTCGAGGATCGTCTACTCCATGGGCCATCGGTCTTTCGATAGACATGGCTGGCCTACTTCCTCTTCAGCTTGACGCAAGTGCAGACGTTCATGGATCTTGCCTTGAGTAATTATAAAGCTGAAGAGTTTGTTTTCTTGTTTGTTTGAACGCGGTAATCTCTGGAACTACCAGTCGCATTTTGAAAAATTGTTTTCGCATTTGATGACCCAATTCTTGAGGAAAGCTATGGGCTATTTAACATCACGCTACGAGCCTTAGGAGCCGAGCAAAAAGATAATGTCAGAAAGAATGCTTAGCGAAAACGAAGTTAGTGCGCGGGCAGGCGAAGGAATGAGTCGGGGGGACAAGAAATCTTCTCGCGGACGAAGTCCCGGGCAGAAGCTAGTTCACTCATAAAATTAACAGCTATCAGATAAAACGTACCAGGAACGCATACCAGATTGTTGAGTCGAACTTTTTGTGAAGGAGCTCGACCGCCAAGCATTACCAGCATATCTTCCACCAAGTATAGCTTTTCTGTTCCTTTTGGAACGGTATAGATGCTGATGATGCTGGTATAATTACACTTAAAGGTGTTATGAGACGTTTCAACTTTGTCCCTGGGATGTAAACCCACCTGCAATGCTTCTGGTACGGTTAGTACTCTGCATTATCTGACCTCTGTTACAAAGAAGAATTGGGGAAGAGGAGCAGGGTTATGCAAGCTATTGCCGATGTTGAAATTTTGCGTATCGGCAGTCGAATTTATCTTCTTCTACGTGACTGCCCCAGAAGAAGGGTGTGTGTGTGGTGTAAGACCTGTGTTTTAAGACCTGTATTTCAAGACCTGTGTTTTAAGACCTGTGTTTTAAAACCTGTGTTTTAAGACATATTCATATTTCCAGGCGGCGGTGGTGGTGGTGTGTACTGTGAAGGAGTCAAATGTAGGCCCTACGAGGTCTGCAAACCTGATCCGATCACCAAGAGGTTGAAATGTCAGCGACCTTAAGAAAAGACTACTTACTTCAACGCGCCAGGGTTTGCAAATATCCTAAAGAACTTACTATGTAAAATTTTAACTAACACATCTTATTTTTAAAAAGAAATGATAAATCAAATTTCGTGCTTGACATTTTAAGAAGTTTTGAGCACATTTCGAGCCATGTTTCGGATTGATATGCGTTCATAAGTTGGTCATCAGTATTATTAATTCTGTGAATATTCAATGAAACATAATTGTGACAAAAGAATGATATCCAGTTGATCTATTCCGTAAAATTCTCAGCGTGAAAACTTGTGTGAAGTAAACTGTCAATCCCGTTATCGTTTTTGTGCTCACCAGTTGGCGCCACTGACGATTAAGGTCCTGTCAGTACTTTTATTACTTTATTTAATGCTTTTTTATTACATTTTAAAACATCAAATGAATATTTACATTATAATGTTCCTAAAATTGGTAAGCATGAAACATACAAATATTATTCTTCCTCCAAGTGCTATCAAATTAGATCCTGAGTTCTTACCTAAAATCTTAACCCATAATTAATCAGGAATGGAATAATCTTCACAAACACGATGATGAACAAGTAAAAATTCCCGATAGAACATCCTGCAACAGTAAACGTTCAGTGACATTTGACATTTCGGAGACCTCACACGCACACGCACGTGAGCACACGCAATAGCCCTCATTGTGGCAATCCGTAGCATCAGTTGGAATAACCCTAAGTTTTCACGGTAAGATTTTTACGAAGAATAGAAAAGTTGGCCTCTAGGTGTTTCGACAGACTCAACTACTTAGGGAAACCGAACTGCCACAGAAATCGTGCATATAAAACATATTGCGAGTCGTTGTCTATGCCTATCACTCCGGAATAGTGTAGTTTTCTGTTAGTATAAGAAATTAAGAAATGCTGTATCCGGATTAATATTTTCAGAGATTACCTTTACAACCAAACATCTTTACGTCTTAGAGTATAAGTTTAGATTTACCAAAAATGTCGTGATGGCTCGCCTCTCATGCCCGACGTTGTGTTGTGTTGGCAAGGTACCAATGTGACTCTTTCAATTCATATGTACTTTCTGAGTTTATCTTGGACATACTGACATCTGTGAAGGAAAAACATCGCCAGGAAACCAGCGGGATAGTTGCGTAACACACAGTAGCAATGGGATTAGCAATATCCTTCAAAATCATTCAGGGGGCGCACCACCACCTCTAAAGGAGTATTATTTTAATATTACTTTAGTGTGGGAAAGTGGTGAAGGTCTAGAGGACGTATAGCGCCATCTCTTTCCCCCACTGAAGTAAGATTAAAATAATGCTGCTTTAGAGGTGGTGGAAGGCCACCATATTGTGATTGAAAATGTGTATAATGGCTCTGATACTGGACATGTTGTTAATATTACCTAAGTCTAAAATAACCAACCCGTCTTGAGCAAGCGTGGTGATTAATGCTCGTGCCTTCTGAGTATGAGAAGATCTCGAAACCTTTGCCCAGCAGTGGGACAGTAATAGGTTGGTATTATGTTAATAAATTAGTTAGATGTTATTAGATTTTGTACTTTGGTATTCTGCTGAGATGCTATACTAATTGAATGCTTTATGTTTTTGCTAATAAAATATTAAATTCAGATCATATTTTTATTCTCATCTATCACCCGTTTTAACACGTTCAATGTCGGGAGCCCTCCTGGAGGGTTCATATAGTCGCATATGGGATGCCGCGAGCCCTCGTGGATAGCTCATTTTAAATGTAGGGTTTTTTTAGCGAATACAGCATTATAAATCGTGAAAATAAAATCGAATGTCGTATACATTAGATTTATTTTGGCGGATCTCCACGTTGGGACTCTGTACACAAGGTGGCAGGGACATCGACACGAAAACTGTTTCCATGGATTCAGTACATGCATCTGAACCCCCCTTTTTTTTTTTTTTTTTTTCAGAATGGGAAATCATCAAATGACTTCTCCCGCTCTGGGCAGAGCGAGAGGGTGTGTCAGACTTTTACTGACTAAAACCCACCCGTGTTCCTTCCGTTGCCTGTGTGCCGGGGCCGCGATATCCCTTTCGGACAAACCCGCAACCCCAGCAGGCATTGGTCTTTCGACCCCGTCGGTTGGTGCTGACATCTCTTTGAGGCGCGCGTGGAACACAACGCGCCGTCGACACGGGCCTGGTCCTTATCGGACGGCGAGCTGCCCATTGCTCACCGACCGCAAGCCCTACGGTGCGCCGTACGGGCGCCTACGGTGGCCGGAAGTCGGCTCTCGACTCCCGGCGCCCGGGGCGTCTCCTGCGGCGACTAGGGCCGCGAGGGCGTGCAGCTTGCATCTCCCTCGCGCGCTCCGCCTCCTCCTTCGCGAACATAACTGCTTCGCAGAAGGAGGTGACGGCCTCCCATGCACTCTCGCTCCGAACCATGGCCTGAACCAGGGCCGGACGCGAGAGATCGCCGCCGCCGATCGCCTCCGTGAGGACACGGCGGTGCTCCGCCCAAACCGGTTAGACCTCCACCGTATGCTCCACCGTGTCCTCCGGGCGATCGACACAGTGGAGACACCCGGGCGTTTCCTCCCGCCTTATTCGGAACAGGAACCTCCCGAAACAACCGTGTCCGGTGAGGACCTGCGTCAGGCGGAAGGTGAGGACGCCATGGCGCCTCTCAAGCCACTCCTCAAAGAGGGGACTTATCGCCGCAATTGTGGCATGCCCAGCGCTGGGTTGCGACAATCGCACACTCCATGCCGCCATGAGATCCCGCCGGAGCTCTGTCCGCTGTGCCGTGATCTCTCGCGGCAGTGGAGATACACCCCGGCGTTTCGCCTCCTCGCGCAACTCCCACATGTGCGCGAGGACTTTCGCCTCCAGATCCCATGGCAGTAGTCCGGCAAGGAGGCTCGCCGCCTCACGGGAGACCGTGCGGTATCCCCGGACCAGCCTGATGGCCATGACCCTTTGGGACGCGTTCAACCGCTGGGCCGGTCGCAGCCTCAGTGAACGCGCCCACACCGGTGCCCCGTAAAGGGCCATGGACCGCACGACCCCCGCGTATAGCCTCCGGCAGGAGGCGTTTGGTCCCCTAGGTTGGGCAGAAGCCGTTTCAAAGCAGCCCCAGCCCTATCCAGTTTGGGAGCCCATCTGAACCCCCTGCGTTGAAATAACTCGTCGGTCATTAAAAAAAAAAACAACTGTTCCATACATTTTGACCGCGTAGGTGCACTTTTCTATGAATGAAATAACAGATTTTTTTTGAACCGACGAAAAATTTTGCCTGCCTCCCTGTATTATGGCAACATGGCGTATGAGTTCTATAAAAAGTGGGTGGAGTTGAAAGTTTTCCCTAGTACAATAGCATCGCTATAAAGGAGTTTCAGGTATGTTGGCCTCAGTCTCACTCGAAGACTTAATAATCAAAAAATTGGGATGACGACAAAAAAATTGTTTTGTCCGTCAGGTAAATTATTAAAATATATTGGATACGTATTTTTTATTTTTTTACGTAATCAAAAGATTACGGCGATACATTGAGTTAAAATGTGGCATGACGTCACGCCTTGCTAGATTTTACACTGACATGTGACGTAGCAAGCCCCCACTCCCCAATTTTAATGCGTTTTATCTAAGTTATTTTTTATTAATATAATAAAGCAAAAAAAACGTGCCAATATTTTATTTATGACGGACGGGCTAAATAGAATTTCTTTTTTTTTTACCCCGGCATCATCCCTAATAGGTAATATGGGCTGGTATCCGCAACTCCACATCCAAGCGCGTATTTTGCGTACGGGTGGGAAAATCGGTTATTCGATCCACCCCAGCTCCTCAAAGAAGGCCAGCGACGCCTTGGTGTCACTAACAATCTCTCGTAGGGTACCTGGGTTACCGATGTACTTTGCCCTGTATGTGGCGACCACCGGGCAGTTCAACAGCACATGAGATGCTGTCTCGTCGTCCTCCATGCAGGCTTTGCACAGCGGACTGTCTGTGACTGCTATGACTAAGAGGTGTTTATTAAATGACCCGTTGCAGTTGTTGTTTCGTTAGTCGGAGAATCTGTTTCGTGAGGCTGCCATCGATTTTAGGGAGTACCTGCTTGGCCTGCCTGCACTCACCGTGGTCCAACCAAAGTTTGTGATGTTGGTCCCTGGTTCGTTTCCTTACTACTAGTTTCAGTCCTTTTCATTGAATTATATGATTGATTACATTTTTTTTTTTTTAATATTGTTTTATATATTATTATATAATTGAGGCTACCTGTTTGTACTCGTATATCAGCCCAGAGTCAAAAGTTTGCCTGTTTAGCGCTTGCAGAACAACCATGCTGTCTGAGAGTATACGTATCGAGTGGTCCTTAACTTCCCTGGCTATGATGGCTGAGGAGGCAAGAGATATACCCATGCATTCAGCCTGGAACACTGTGTTATGGACTCCCAATGGTGAGGCTATGTGTACATATGTTGAAGTCCTCCGAGAAGATTGCAGCACCTGTGCCACTGCCTGTTTTGGATCCGTCGGTGAAGATTCGTAGCTCTGCGGGGCGCAAACCCTCGCATCGGCGATCCTCGTGAAGTTGGATGCTGTATTTTTTATCGAAGATAAATTATTGGGGTACCCGGTAATTTATGGCTTTCGTAATAGGGAACTCATTATTGAGTCCCATCAAGCAGCGCGGTGTGTTGTGTGTCTCTCTTACCCCAGAGATTAATAGCATTAAGACGCATCGCCGCCATTGTCGCTTCCTGCTGTATAAACAGGTGGAGCGGGGGGATCCCCAGCATGGCTTCGATTGCTGCAGTCGGAGTAGTCCTCATGCAGCCCGTGGTCGCCACGCAGGCTAGTCTTTGCATGCGTTTAATTTGTTAGAAGCTGTAACCAGCTGAGTTTGGGGTCACCAGACCACGGCCCCGTAAGCGATCATGGGGCGGATCACTGCTGTGTACAGCCACAGTATGATTGTGGGGGATAGGCTCCACTTCTTACCTATCATTTTCCTGCAGTGCCAGAAGGTGATGCAGGCCCTGTTTAACTTGTTGTCTACATGACTACTCCAGTTTAACTTACTGTCTGGAATGACCGCGAGGTACTTGACCTCGCTGGCCAACTGAAGTTCTATATCGAACAGTTTGTGTAGGCGGAAGGGGCCTAATGCTCGTTTTTGGGTAAACATGACTAGTTTAGTTTTAGCGGGGTTCACTGATAGTTCAAATTCCCTGCACCAACTTTCTACTATACGTAGTGTTTGCTGAGTGAGGTTACAGATCGTTCCCGTCACCTTCCCCGATACAAGGATTCATTCTATCCATCATCCCTATTCAGCATGTTCATTCAACCGCATGGTTAGGAAACAAGTTACTTGGTGGGGCACCACCAACGCTGATAGTGCCTCGAAAAATGCATGTTCTACACATCATATTTTTAACTATAGTTGTTGCGCCTTAGCGTGGCGGTCATTGCCCTTTCCTTAATAGGTATCTCTCCATTTATGAACCGAAACAATAAATGGTTTGTATGGTTTTTCGTTTTTTTTTTAAATAAAGAATGCTAGAAAATGTAGGTGGGTCAATGACCGGTATTGCCACGCTAAAACGCGACAACTATAATTAAGTTTTTAGGGATCCATACCCGAAGGGTACCAAACGGAGCCCTATTACTAAGCCTCCGATGTCCGTCCGTCTGTCTGTCAGCGGGCTGTACTTTATGAACCGTAATAGGTAGTAAGTTGACATTTTCACAGATTGAGTATTTCTATTGCCGATATAACAACAAATTATAAAAATTTAATAATTAAAGGGGTTCCCCATACGAGAAACGTGTTTTTTTCGGCGTTTTAATACTCGTACGAGTCCGACTCGCACTTGACCGGTATTTTTCCTTGTCTCCTCGACAATACAGAAATATCCCCAAGCAAATGAAAAGCAACATCATAATGAGCAAAAAATTGTTTAATCGGATTATAAAAAAAGA
This sequence comes from Agrochola lota, assembly GCA_947364205.1. Lineage (NCBI taxonomy): Eukaryota > Metazoa > Arthropoda > Insecta > Lepidoptera > Noctuidae > Agrochola > Agrochola lota. The sequence continues at coordinate 10,737,506 of OX376239.1, read as the reverse complement.
TAAAACTTAGCAGCTATTTACTGGATTATTCAGGCTCGGCTGCACTTATTGCGCTTGGTCTTGGGGTCCATCTTGCAGACTTCGAAGGAGTTACACTTCACGTTGTCACAGTATATGCCCGCACCCGCTGCAAGATATAAAGGATTCTTATAGGTATCATAACTCCTTGATTACATTTCTTTAAGGCGAAAGCGTCAAGGTAGCCCGCGAAATTCCAATTTTCTTACGTTTTTTGCAATTTGCAGGTCTGTTGTATGTTGATCTAAATATGATTTGCGGCCGTATCAAATGTTTATTTATAGAATTATAGTCATAAAAATGATCAATACAACTCTCTAAGTTCATATAATCGCATTGAATGACTATTTCATGAAATCATGACATTTAGCGATTGTGCTTACTTATGGAGTTGTATTGCTGATTGTAATGATTATAATTATGTAAAGTCATATTTGTTACGGTCGCGAATCATATTTTAATCAACATAAAACCTCACACTGACCTGCAAAATGTAAAAAACTAAAGAAAATTTGAATTTCGCGGGGTATCTTAGCGCATGCCCCCTAATAATATAACATCGCATTCATTACTGTAGAAACCTAAAAGAAATTCAATTCATCAATGCTACAGTAATTCCGAACCGTCTACCGTGAACGTCTAAAATAAGTACCTATATAGTCCCGAGTACCTAATAGAAATTTAATCAATGATTAAGAGCGTGCATTCTGAAAGTGGGCAACGTCGCAAATAGATGTCAAATATTTCGCTGTTTTGATTCATTTGACAATATTACTATATGGAAATAAGAAATGTGGCTAACTAGCGAACTAGAATATTGATAATGAAATGCAATACTTAATTAATATCGTAACACCGAATATTTCGTTTTAGATGTAAAAAAAGTATTTGGAATCTTTCCAAATGCCTTTTTTATACCTAAAACGGATACATCAAATTCAATGTTATAACTGCAATTTATTATTAATATTCTAGTTCGCTAGTTAGCCACATTTCTTATTTCCATACAGTAATATTGCCAAATTAATCAAAACAGGTAAATTTTTGACAGCTATTTGCGACGTTGCCAACTTTTAGTATAAACGCTCTTAAGGGAATCAGCAGTAGTACAGCATCTGGCTAGCTGATGAACTTAGCGTTGACAACCTGGGAGCAGCAACCATTGTATGTATTAAATGAAGTATCAAATAAAATAAAATTAGCTAGCGAAACGCCGCAAACGTGATGGGTAAGTATCGAAATCTAAACACGATAAAATAAAAGATTTGTTGTTTTCTTAGGGGCGTCAACGACCTCTGGTAGTGTTGTTACTTGTCTACGCCCTCTTGGTTCAATCCCAGGGATAATTCTGATAATCCTGAGATTTTCCATGTGGATATTTTCAGTTGGTAGCAGCAGTGTCTGGAGTAGTCCCTGTTCAACCCTGTGGACTATGCACCTCTGACCTCTGGCTAGGGTCCCCAAAGAATAAAGATTTCCTTTAACTTACACTGGCTCTTGCTGGAGCTACTGGACCCAGAACCGTTAGCAGCCGGTATGGTGCAGGACTTGGCGTTGCAGGCGTTGTTGCAGCACACCTTGCCGTTGCCGCACTCGTAGTCCTGGACGCACTTGGGGCTGCAGCCGTAGACCTTCGAGGGTAGAGGGCAGTTACCAGCTGGAAGGGAAAATGAGACTGTGATTAGTTTTGATCCTAATCATCGTCCGCTTTTCTGAACTATGTTGGGGTTGCATTACAGTTTAACTGCAGGATGCAGCGGAATACAAGCATTTTTTACATGGAGCAACTGCATAACTCGCTTCCACAACACAGTGACTGGGTACTTTGCACGATATCCCTTGGTAAGACTGACTTTTATACTTTTGGGCTTCTGACTATTCGTAACGCCTGTCAAAAATCTACGAAGTCACAAAAACCAATCCGTAAAGTCAGTATGTGGTCAATTGGTATAAGTAATTCATGTTAGGTGCCGTTCGAGGAATGTAAATAATATTAATAAACTGTTCCACCGAACCGGACTTATAATTTTTTTGTTTCAGTGCGGTTAGTGGAAGTGCTCAAAGTCAGTGCTCTGAGTGGAATATCTCTTTTTTATTGTCTAAATGGACAATACAAAACACGTTCAGTGCCGGGAGCTGATGAAAATGCTGGGAAAATCTGATGTATACATATTTTAACAAGATTTATTAGTATATGCGTTGGTTTTAAAATCCAAGCATTTTTTTCTTGTTCACGGTTAGGTACAAATATTCACAAAAAATGTAAGAGGTTGGAAACTACTTATAGCGACAAGAACCCTTATTTTTTTTTTTTGGGTGGGACATTATCAAATAACTTCTCCCAAAAAAAAAAAAAAAAAAATAAAAAAAAAAAAAAAAAAAAACTTCTCCCGCTCTGGGCGGGAGGGCGTTTCAGACTTTTACTGACTAAAACCCACCCGTGTTCCTTCCGTTGCCTGTGTGCCGGGGCCGCAATATCGGAAAAGAACCCCTGACAACACTATTTTACTTCATTTTACAGTGTTTTCTAACACGGTTTTAAACCTAATGCTGTTTACTGTCCGCGATGGTTAACTTTATCGCAAACGTAATGCCGGCAGCCCTCCCTGAGGGTTCACTTCCAATATGTATGGCAGCATGGCGTATGAGTTCTATAAAAATGGGTGGAGTCGAAAGATTAACTTATAAAAACTTGAAAGCCAAAATTCTCATGAAATTCTTCAAATATGAATTCACAAAGCTGGCTGAAATGCTAATCGGACAACTTAGGAGTAGCTCTAGAAATATCCTGGCCCTGAAGTGAAACAAAATGAATAGTAATACATAATCATACTAGTCATTGACTGATAATGACATTAACTTTTTGTTTTGAATCATTAGATATGAGTCGTTTTTAGTATAGGTACTCCAACGACTTATTCACTAATAACATACAACATAAAATAACTTATATATCTATTAGTATGATGAATTTGTCACTTAAAGAAGTACACGGCTTAGAGATAGATAAAAAACACATACCAATTAAGAGGATTCATTAAAAAGTGATTTAAAATTAAGTAACTTATTTTTTGTTATCTTTATTATTACACCACAATAAATCCATACGTCCGTGTAAGTAAAGAAAACTTAAAACTAATGTTAGTTAGTATCCAAATGATAAAATCTTAAGGTGGCACTTCACATCGCTATTCGTGTTCGCGTATTCGTCCTATTCGCTTATGTTCGCCTATTTTTTACGAATACGCAAATACACGAACACTCGTATCCGTCGGGATGTCGGTTTTTGGTCAAATATAAAAGGATTGCGAATAGACCGAATAAGTTCCTTTAAGTCCACACATGGCTTGCTCAGTAGATTGCGGTGTTTTATGTAAGTACGCATAACATTTATTCAACACGCCCATCTTTACGTTCAGATTAGCAAAAAGTTAGCAAAAATATTCTTGAATATTCGGCATATTCGCTGTTCATGACGATGTGTGGACGGTGTGTTCGAGTTATTCGGACTTATAAACTATACAGGGTCGCAGGGACATCGTCGCGAAAACGGATACCATGGATTCAGTTCAGTACATGTTTCTGAACCCCTCTGCGTTGAATTATTCAACGGTTATTTTAAAAAAAATCTGCTGTTCCATACATATTGACCGCGTAGGCACTTTTCTATGAAATTGTTGTTTTTTTTTTAAATTCGTTTAGAATCATGTACTGAATTCATGGTAACAATTTTCGCGTCGATGTCCCTGACACCCTGTATAGCGGAATAAAACACATTAAAAAACGCGAATACCGAATATCGATTTGAAGTGCCACTATTATGCAAAGTCTGGAGCCGAACTTCACATTAACCACGTAGTATGTAGTAGGTATGAAATCCGACCCAGTGACGTGGAAACTTTAGTACTACTATTATTTATTCTGTGACGCAGCATCGGGCAACCCCACCTGTCGCACAACGTGCTCAGGATGCAGTGGGAACTGGCACGCATTCTTCGGAGGATCGAGGCACAACGCGTTATGAATAACAGGATTTCCTGCCAACCATTTTATTACTTATGCAGTTATGCAATGGTAATGTGTAAAGAACGGGTATAAGGATAAAATATGCCGTTTATCTAATCTAGTCACTTTATCGCCGGTGTCCTTTAACGGCGCCCTGATTGAATAAATGGCTGGAGCCTACTACGTTATGTATAAAAGCAAGATTCACAGACCGCACATTGACTTTGCTGAGTTTTAAGAGCGTTTATTCTGAAAGTGGGCAACGTCGCAAATAGATGTCAAATATTTCGCTGGTTTGATTAATTTGGCAATATTACTGTATAGAAATAAGAAACGTGGCTAACTAGCGAACTAGAATATTGATTATGAAATGCAATAATTAATATCGTAACATTTGGAAAGTTTCCAAATACTTTTTTTACATCTAAAACTAAATATTCGGTGTTACGATATTAATTATTGCATTTCATAATCAATATTTTAGTTCACTAGTTAGCCACATATTTTTTTTTATACAATCAGCCAAATTAATCAAAACAGATAAATATTTGACAGCTATTTGTGACCGCGAAGCGATCCGTCCGAATGAAAAAATGGAACTCATAAAGGACCACTCGTGTGTGTCTGTTTGTCCGTCTATCACAGCCGATTTGCTCCGAATCTACTGGTACCGATTTGGTACACTTATGAATTTCTGTGATCCAAACACGAAGGTGTAACGTAAATATTTTGAATATGGGGTTCACTTTTAGGGGAAAATTTAGACAAAAAAACGTTTTGCAATCTGTACCGTGTAAGATATCAAATGAAATGGCTTGTTATGAGGATTTCATAAACGTATATATATTATTTTTATAAATCATTTTAAAGTTATTAAAGAAAATAAATGAAATTTCACCGTCCGAAACTGCTGAGCCCAAAATTTTGACAAAAATACACGGAACAGTCGGTCGATTCTGTAAAAATATTATCGTGAAGCTTAGGTGAAGTGAGCGTGAAGTGAGCTGTCACTGCCACAGAATCGACCGGCAGGATGCTAGGGATTAACACTATTGACAGCTCACTTCACCTAAGTTTCACGGTGATATTTTTACAGAATCGAACGGCAGTTCTATACTTATAGGTTACAGGAAAACCTATAAGAAGTTTTAAAATAACATGGTAAATCAACCAATATTGTGCGTACAAACTTACATTTGCAGTTGGAATGTATGGGAGAATATTTTTTTCAACTATAATGTTAAGTTTGCTTTTGGGATAAATTCATCCCAACTACGGAACCCTTCATTGTGTGTGGTTCGACACGCACTTGGTCAGTTTTGTTCTTGGTTCTCTGAATATTTATTTGTTAACTTTGTAAGCCCAACGCGCATTAATAATATGGGTGAAATTGGATCGATTATGTGAAAGATACTCACAAGCCTCAGAATAAGCCACCATCAGCACCACAGCCGCGATGGACAACAGGATAGTAGCGGAACCTGGAAAGTAATAAATAATAATGATTAACAATCTAAATGCGGGCCCTATCAGAATACCAGCGCTGCGACATTTTTTGTGTCGAAATGTCGCAGCATCATGCTGAGATCACACATCAGACAGGAATTCCTTCTTTAAATTGTAATTGTTTTTTATTTTTTATTTATGTTTAGTGTATTTTTAGTTTAATGTGTGATTTCCTGTGCGAATCTCAATAAATACTTTTTCTTTCTTTCAATCTAAACATCTTTTCTATGCTTTATTAAAAAGAACCAGGGAGGCCCCCTGGTTCTACAGGACGTATAGCTCCATCTCTTTCCCCCATTGAAGTAAGATTAAAATAATACTTCTTTAAAGGTCGTGGTAGGCCCCCTGCACCCTAATTGCGTACTTTCAATCACAATCTGAATGATTTTGAAGGATATTGCTAATCCATTGCTTCATATGTTCGAGAAAAAAATCCACTAAGTACTTTGATATCCATATGGTTCTGATGGACCATTATTAACTACCCCATTGGTCTCGTTGTCGCAAGTGTGACTGCTGAGCGTGGGTTCCTACGGGATCGATTCCCAGCTATCTAATTACGTAACACATTTTCGTAAACGATTACGACTAATCTGTTTCATTTTGACAGTTCAACAACATTCATTGCGTTATTTACGTTGTTGAGCAGATTTTTTTATAGAACATTAAGGAAATGGATTAGCAATCTGTTTCAAAACTATTCAGATCGTGTATTACTTTTTAGTGGTATGAGGAACAGGGTGTAAAGTTCACTCATCCACCATTGAAAAGGGAGGATCTTCCCGTCCAGACGGGTGTCGTGTCTGGCGCGCAACTGCCCAGAGGTTGAAGTTGGGAAGCTTGTATATAATGACCATCGCGCGGCAAACTCTATTTGCGGGATGCAGGATTTGTGTGACGTCAGGTCTTTGATGCGTAGTTCGCATGTGGCGATGTAGATGCCGCCACAACGTAATTAGGGTACTGGTCGGGCAAAGTGTTATTAGGGTTTTTCCATTAAGAATTTCTTAACAACAGCCCGGAGTTTGGAAGTGGGCGGTGTGATACACCCAGAGATATAATAATTCTATGGATACCCCGGTGCCCCCGTAGGTCCTGCGCCTCATCTCTCTCCGGTCGTGTCGGATTGCCGTCCCATCGGACTATGAGAGTGAGGGAAGAGAGAATGCACCTGTGTCTGCGCACACACTTGTGCACTATAGTATCTCCCGCGCTGAAGGCTAGTCTCCGTTGAGATTGACCGCCATGGCCGAAATACAGTCTGGAGGACTACATTACCTAATTTTAAATCTAGATTGGCAATCTGAACAATCGAGGACAATTCACTTCACATAGTTCCCAGTGTTTTTACATACTGAGAAGTATCTTATTTATATATTTTTTTACGAAAACCATGTAACCATTGCCAATATTAACTTGTCCATTCTTCTACATAGCAATCTAGGCCATAGATAATACACAGATTTAGGCTTTGCGGTCAAATTATAACAGAATAAACTGACTTTAAGTGTTTTTTTATGAGTTGTATTGCATTATGAGGTTAGCTAGTGACCTCGACAATTGATCATATTATTTATTGTTATTAGTAATTAACTGTTTATTTATTTTACCTCGATGGTCCTATTTATCATTTATAACTTCCAGTTACAACTATAATACGAGTATAAGTGGGCACGCCCTTTATGCCTGGGGGGTTTTATTTAGATATTAAGTTCTGTTTACGTTTAGTTTTTATTTCTGCCTGAGTATAGTTCTCGATGATTTTGTTTTGTATATTGGCGTGTGCTAGCTAACATATGGCTAACTATTTAAATTATCTTTTGTGTTGCGTGATGTAAATTATTTTGAATACTATTAAGTATATAGTTTTTTTTTTTCTTCTAACTGAACAGACAGCTGTGCTGCTGGGGAGTTTGTTGCGCCACTTCTTCAGTTAACGCACTAGGAAGTGGTGAAGGGTGGGCGTTTTGAGGGACTGTCTTATGTAATTTTGACTTTCGAAAAGTGCTGATTCTCAGCCTAGTTTGAATAAATGACTTTTGAATTTTGAATTACAACCTTGTTATTGTACCACTGAATCACCGAATATTACTTTAGCAATGTAGGCCATAGATAATACACTGATTTAGGTTCTGCGGTCAAATTGTAACAGAATAAACTGACTTTAACATAAATTTGTTAAAAATGCAAATTGTCTTTGACAAAGAAATAAGTGCCTATCTACATAAAAATCGTTGCATATTATGTCTTCGGTAAATACTGCAAATATAGGCAGCAATATACAATTATTTTTACGTTAACTTGCACATAGCAGGAAATAATTTATTATCCTCAAGTTCAATTTCTGTTGCTCTAGAATACAAGAAATATTAATAACAACTTTGTTATTCTACCACCGAGTCACCGAACATTCCTATAAAGTTCCTTCATTTGCGTTTTTGTTGTTCATCACCTTCTACAAATCTACATGAATGAATGAATGAATGAAATGCACCGACCCCAGCGTGGTTCAGTCTGCAAATGTTTGGGTTCATTCGTTTAATCGAGTTTGGTCTGATTAAACGAATGAATCCAAATATTGCACTAGCCCCTAAAGCCTCATGTTTCATGGTCCTACAGAGACCATTGCATATCAAGGAGTAGACCGGGTGGCGCGGTAATGGTAACGAAGACGTGCCCTTAAGATATGGAAGGATTTGCGAGCGTACTGGATAAATGCGTCCTAGAGTAGGCAACGGACAGTGGATTTATGTTTATAGTAAGCCTTCGGCGGCATAATAACGTATCATATTAATGTAAATAAAGTTGTATCGATAAACACCACAGCCTCAGGTAGTAAAATGTTATGAGTCAAGGGCGAGTTGCCAAGTTTTGCACGACCATCGCAAAACTTAATTAAACGAGTTGGTATGAGGATCACGCTCGCGACCGACGTTGTGAACAGCTGAGAGATTTATTTGCAACATGCGTTGCTTGCTCAAATGCATTTTCCTGATATGCAACATGCATTGAGGGTTACCTAGTCAAATTGACACGCGAATTAGGGCGTTTGACCACTTTGGCGTATAAAAAAGACGGATGGGAAATTCATGTCCTAGCGTTTGCGCACTTATCCGTATCCGTCAAGAAACGACACGAAGTTAGAATTAACGAATCGAACGTGAACCGAATACGATGACTGAGTGCACAAACGTCCATACAATTACTACGATGGCCAAACCAGATCAGATCCTTACTCCCGACAGCTTCGAGTTCTGAATCAATCGAATTCTACTCGAATTCAATGCCGACTCATACTCTTGAATCCGACACTAGCGCACGATCGTGCAGTGGTTCGAAGAGAAACTAATTTCGTTCAAGGGAAGAGAAAAATACGTACTCCACACGCCATCTGAAGAACACGAATCGAATAGAATTGAATAGGAACCGGATACAGATAAGTGGGCAAACCCCCTTATGCATGTGAAATAGGTCAGAAACAATTGAAACAAATGTACTTTATTTGTCAGCTACATCTACCTAGCCTTTTTCCAAAAGTATAAATGGGTCGGCTTCCACAGTCTAACCGGATGCTGCTGTATACCAGTATTTTACTTGTAGCGACTGCCTTTCTGATCTCCACAGTACGCAGTAACTGAGTAACACGGTTCTCTCCTTGGTAAGACTTTCATATTTAATGGATGGTCACACGTCCACGTACCGACCTCGGCTAGCGTTGCTTAACCGTGAAGATCGACCTGTAGGGCTGTTATTTGGTATTTAGCCACGAGCTTTATCTTACGTGATCTATGATAGATAGATACTAATATTATATTATTATTTTTATTTAATTTAATACATATAAATTATATTTTTAAATTTTAGAATAGAAGAATATTAAAACATTTTAAAATATAAAAATAGTAGCCCACCGGTACCGGGAGCAGGGTCCAAGCTACCGGTCAGGGCTCCAGAGAGAGGAACCTCCTAACAATGCGAGACGTGTCCAGAAGTACCGCTTCCTGAATCAAGCCAATCCAGCTACCTTATTTTTATTATTGTTTGTTTGTATGTAGGGGGTAATCTCCGGAACTACCAGTCGGATTTGAAAAAATATTTGTTCATTGGATAGCCCAATTCTTGAGGAAGGTTATAGGCTATGTAACATCGCGCTACGACCTTTAGAAGCCGAGCAATAAGAAAAAAAGTCTGAAAGAACGCTCAGCGTAAATTAAGTAATAGCACGGGCAATGGGTTGCGACGCGTTGGACTGGGGCGAAATTTGACGGAGACGTCCCAGAATCTAGTCTTTAATCATTTCCTCTGATGAGGTTCATGACCTCCTTAGCTTAGTTTTCTCATGCTTAGTTGGAATATGAGCATATTCCTACACGCGATTTGATGATTTGCGTACCGTACTGTATGCATAGATGTGTACATGAGTACCTTGTACAATACCGTACCATGAGGTAGATTGATTTACCAAGTCTATATTTGTACCTACATACTTACAAATATGTGTTGTATTGCATTATGTGTGACTAATGTCTTGATTAGTCTCAGTAGTAAGCAACTGTGGTGACTAAGAACAATATTATTACTAACTAGGTTTTGCGCGCGGCTTATCGCGAAGAAGTCGGCAATTTATTATCCTACGGGAATGTACTACCAGGACAAAAAATATCCTATGACCTGACCTAACCCAGTTCATGGTGTATCCATGTGCCATATATGCTTAAGGTTAGAGACAGAGTTAATTTCATGAGTATGGATAGTACGGATTGGTAATCTATTGCGACAAACAAAGGGTCATTGCTTTACAAAATAATTGAAATTCTTTTGTAACAAGCTTTTTCTTTCTACCTTCATCAACATCTAGAGCAGCACTCAAAGTGTGCTCCACGGAGCCCTTGGGGGTTTGGCAAAAATACTGGTCACAATTAAATAAAATACTAAAGGGTTTAAATAGATAGGTTGACAGAAGAGAGTTGTAGTCGCATGTCAGGGTCGGCAACCATACGGAGCGAGAGGGCGTGGGAAGCCGTCACCTCCTGCGTAGCAGTACTGCTCGCGAAGAAGGAGGTGGAGCGCGTGTGGGAGAGGCAAATTTCGCAACCTCACACCAGCGGCGGTTAGCCGCTGGAGAGGCCCTGGGCGTCGGGAATCGCAGACCGATTCCCGGCCACCGTAGGCGCGGGCTTGCGGACGGTGAGCAATGGGTAGCTGGCCGTCCGATAAGGACCAGGCCCGGGTCGACGGCGCGTTGTGTTCCACGCGCGCCTCACGGAGATGTCAACATAACTGACGGGGTCCGCAAGGACCGATGCCTGCCGGGGTCGCGGGAAAGTCCGAAAGGGATACAACGGCAACGTACAGGCAACTGAAGGAACACGGGTGGCTTTTAGTCAGTAAGAGTCTGACACGCCCCCCTGGGAGAAGTTTTTCGTTAATTACCAAACCAGAAAAAAAAAATTGGGTCGGCATCCAGTCTATTACGGTGTTTTGTTTTTATAAATTGCTGCATAGATTGAGTTGAGAATCCTGTTTCGCACAGTTTGTAACTCCGGAAATATATACAAATATTGCTCATTTAATAGTATAGGATACACAGCCAGGTTTTGATTATTTTGGGACTCCGTCAATATCTCGTTTTTCAAAAGAGATCCTTCGCCAAAAAAGTTTGAGAACCGGTGATCTAGAATTCTAGAGAATCATAGATTTTAGTAACCAGACATTCGAGATTAATCAAACAATGACTTAATCGCTAAACCGGTAGATAAGACCTCGTACGACGTACCTATTTAAATAAGACCAGTACTCAATAAAACCTGTCCTGCTTTTATATTATTAGTTGGCAAACAAGGAGGTCGATAAGCTGATGGAGTTGTCACAGCTTCCTAGAGACCTCTGCAATGTCAGGAGATTCACAGATGCGTTGCCATCCCGAATTCAAAACTGAAATATCTATTGTCCTTGTGGGTGTACTATAAATGCTTCGGCCTAACCCTGCGGGGAAAACAGCCGTAATGTTATGTGTTATGTACAGCTTTGCCAAAAACTTGTGAAACAAGTTTGGTTACCCATACTATCGTCAATAAAGTAATCATGGAGTGTCAACATTAAAAATGGTAGTCGAAGTCAAGAGGCAAGTAAACAATGTAGTGTACAGGCAAATATCTACCTATTTGAATTCAATTGGGTAATGGGCCCATAATGGCCTCTCGTTACCGTCGGGATTTTCCACCTGGGAGCTGGGTCACAGCTAGTAAACAAGTTAGTTAAGAGGACTACAGGACCTAAACATGAAACGCAAGTTTTATAATGCCTAAAAGTATATGATCCACTGCAGTAAACAAAATCAGAAAAATATATGATATTCTTCAGGATATATGCTAGTAAGATAGTGTGTTGAAAACATAATACAACTAATTTGATACAATAGAAAAAAAAAACACGAAGATATCTCTAAAAAATTATTTTAACGATTAAAAATCGTATGCAATCATTCAAATTTTCCGTCAGATTATTCTACAAGCAACCTATTACCGTAATAGTGTTTTAATTTTTTTGTACAATCAATAGATTTTTTGTAAATATATAATTGCTTCTTATTTTGCAATAAACTACCTGCGTTGTGTCATCGCGCTTTTCTTTCTTTTCTAGGCAGCCCGACAGTGAAAGCGCTTTAGCTGTTGTAAGCCTCTTAAGAACATCGTTGTTTCGTTACTTTAGCCTGATGCTCAGCATCATTGTATCAGAAAGGTGTTGTCATATAAGCTGAACAACTTTCTCCATGGGATCAACACCGTAAAAAAAAACCGATGTCTCATACATTTTGGATCGAGTAGGTATTGAAGTTATATATGGGACAATTGAAATTTTTCCGCGATTACGATCTTAGTCCCGTAGAAAAAGTGGTTCAGTTTGATTGCCTGTACTACCACACCCTTTTATTAAGTCTGACCACACCTTTCCGATACATGGTGAAAATAGATTTCTGAGGACTATGTTTTCTAGTTTATTTATGTGAACTAAGAGGTTTTGATGCACGTGTTCATGAATCAAGACAAGAACGACAAATAAAATGATTATGAATTTAAATTAAAATGTTGCATGACTACAAAATAAATTGGATTATTATTTGCCCGTAAGTCAATTTATTTTAATTTTGTTGATATAATCTACTCATTAAAATGTTTTTATTTTATGAATTGTATTGCAATTCGTGGTAATGTATATTATTTTTGCATAAGCACTATTATATTGAATCAAGTTTTTCCAACTGAACAGACAGTTGTTGGGGAGTTTGTTGCGCCACTTCTTGTTCCCAGCTAACGCACTAGGAACTGGTGAAGGGTGGGCGTTTTGGGGGACTGTCTTATGTAATTTTAACGTTCGAAAAGTGCTGATTCTCAGCCTAGTTTGAAAAAATGACTTTTGAATTTTAGACTGCCTGGATCATCAGGGATTTCTCAGTAATAGCATGGAGTCCAGATTTGTGCCCGGTTGATGGCAAAGATGAGCCTTTTGCCTTTGCCCTATTACATGGGACTTAAACATAACTGGCGAAATGTTGGTGGACTATAGGTGCCTCTACCCACCCCTTCGGGGAAAAACAGGCGTGATATTATGTTATGTTATTCCTTCATCCTATGTACCTAAGTAGGTACCTATCTATATCGTAATTATTGAGCTCTACTCGACCGTTTTATAAGAAAAATACCTACTAAAGTGAGGTATTGTGTGAACTGTGTGAACTTTACGATTCCGTGTTTTATTATTATCGAGTCTTGGTTGAGTAAACATACTTAGGGTTGCCAACTCTCCTATATAGTACGGTAGGTATCCTGATAAACAGGGTGGCAAGGATATCCACGCGAAAACTGTTACCATGGCTTTATTTAGTACATGATTCTGAAACCGCCCGTTTAAATTTTTCGTAGTTTTTTTTTTTTGAATCTGCTGTTCCATAAAATTTGAACACGTAGGTAGGTATTGCCCTTTTTCTATAAAACAGCAGTTTTTTTTTTTTAATAACCGACGAAATATTTCAACGCAAGGGGGCTTCAGAATCATGTACGGAATCCATGGTAATGGTTTTCGCGTCGATGTCCCTGCCACCCTGTATAATACAGTTATACAGTAGGTATCCTACTATAGTAGAGGCTTACAGATAGTGCCATCCACCAAGACGCGCCCTACTCTGCTAATATTGTAAGCTGAACTTACATTTTAGCCTGTGTGTACTCATTACTGAGCGGAGCGGAGTGGGGCGCGTTTTCGTGGATGGCAATTCTACAAATACTATACTTAGGTATTTAAAAAAAAAAAATAGTACCTAAGTAGGTGAAACTACTACTTATATTTTAATTTCAATACAAAACGGCGAGATGGCTGCAATAGGGCCAGTATATATATACATATACAAGCTGAATGGTATTTTGTAACCCTAATTTAGAGTGTATATTACTTACTATTATTATTATACATTTATAAAAACAAAGTAAGTAGGTACTCAACCGTTAATAAAGGCTCAGTGTGCAAAAAAATATGCATTTTTTTTTAATAAAACGTGCCTAGTATATTATTTTACTTTTCAGGCAATGGCTTCGAAAATACTATATTTGATATATAAAAAAAGTTGGCAACCCTAAAACATACTGACATGGCTATTTGGCTAGGTATTGTACGAAAACAATAGACGATAGAAGAAAAACTCTCATTTTCTTATATTCGTTCAGAATTTACGACGTTACGTAGATACTAATCGGAATATTTTGATTTTTATACTTTACTTTTTTTTTATTCAAAAGGTTTATAAAAAAAACAAAACTATTTTCCTGCTCATTATTTCTTAAATATCTTTTTTAATGTTTGCTCCTTAGTGTTTTTTTTTTAAATTTAGTTTCCATTCGAGCCATCACATAAGTAAAAAGTTCCAAAAATTGTGCTAAATACAATAAAATTATTTGCCAAAAATGAGCACGAGCGTGGTACCTTACGAGCAACCTGGACCAAAGCTTCTACCAGAGACCCCAGAAGAAGACCTTGAAACGACTTGACAAAGACATGTAACACATGGCAACTTCTTTAAGTGTAAGTATTTAAATCTCAATATTTTCCTACTCCATCTTATTCTACTTATTAATTATTTCACGAACAATTACTCACCCATATTTCTGCCTTGTAATAAATTCACTTTGCGTGCACTCGCAACAAATGCTCATATGAGACTGGTTACTGGTTCCTGTAGTACGCTGAGAAACCTCTCATGTTCTTAATTCAATTATGTATGCACCTACCTATCTTGATTTGCAATGGCCAGCCAACGCCAATAATCAACTTCCATTGCTGCATTACTTCGTATTTTGATAGAGGACATCCATGATGACGAAGAATGGATGCGTAGTCGAATGTTGGACGTAGTGTGGTGAATGTTTGTAACCAACATGACGATTTACGATAATATAGTTTGCCAATCGTATCGGGTCAAGGTCTTGGGTCAAGTTTATTAGTGTGAGACTTTTAATCATATTTACGATCCTTTTTTTAAATTTATTACTGAAATACGTTCATATAAAAAGTTGGCAACGTCGCAAATAGCTGTCAAATATGGAAATAAGAAATATGAATAATTACTGAATTAAAATGTTAATAATGAATTTCAATTAAAACACTGAATTTGATGCTGTAACCGTTTTAGGTGTAAAAAAGGCATTTGGGAAATTTCCATATCGTTTTTTACATCTAAAACTAAATATTCGGTTACGATTAATTGTTGCATTTCATAATCAATATTTTAGTTCATGAGTTAGCCATATTGCTTATTTCCGTAATATTCAATATTAATAAAAACAGCGAAATATTTAACAGCTAATAAATTTAATTTAATTTTTGAATATTTTTTTTTAATTTCTATTACAGACGCTTTTAACGTTTTGCATCGTTCTCACATGTATAACTTCAACGTGAATGATGTAACCAATATTTTGTAACCATATCTTGATTTAAAAGAGTGTCCGTGGAGTGTCTTGCCCGTTCTTCTCCATAGGTACCTTCTACGCTTTGGAATGGGCATCTAGCTTCATGTCTCTGACTGACCGACCCCTTGACAATTCAAAAGTGCCTGTAATTGGTTTATTTGAAATAAATGCCTTGAGTTTAGAGTTTTTTTTGAGCTATTTGCGAGGTTGATCACTTTCTTGAAAAACGCTCATAAGATTTTGTTGCTAAGCTGGGCTGATCCCATTCCCATCTTTAGGTGATGTGTATTTCATAAACCTTCTACTTTTAAACCGACTTCCAAAAAGGAGGAGGTTCTATGTTCGTAGCGTATGTAGGTTTTTATTAATTTTTTTATGTATGTCCACTGATTTGTCCGTCAATTGTGGACCGATTTTGAAAATTCTTTTTATTTATGAAAGGGTATGCTCTCAAGTTGGTCCCATATAATTTTATTAACTTTGCTTGGATAGTTTTTGAGTTAGCTTCAATGATACGTATTTTTCCTATATGTGGATGATATGATGATAACTTCCTGTCACTGTTAATTACATAACAGGTAGTGGTATTCGAATTTGTTTACGGTAGGTACGCACGGCTACACACCAAGCTATACAATTCCATTTTATGCTGATCTCGCATTGTATGGGATTTCCGTACAATGCGAGGTCGGCTTATACTGGAAATGTATAGCTTAATGTGTAGCCGTGTGTACCACAACAAAAATCTGAAAAATAAAAACATTTTCCAAAAAAAAAAACTGACTTCCAAAAAAAAATTACTCGCTCGTTCTCCGTCTCTTGTCGGTTTTTTGTGCCCGAGTCAAAGGATCTCGCTGCAGTTGCGAGTGCGTCGCTATACCACAGTGTACACTTTACACTTTCGTGTCTCCATAGAACAACGGCAGCAGCTAGTTCAATGTCTACGTCCATCCTCTCGGGTTTCACACCTTCAACTGAACTAGGCGAGAGTGGCCGCTCTCGGGCTGAAGCCCCTCGCTCGGGCCTTTTTCGCGAGACTTAGTGAGAGTATTAGGCCGGGAGAGTACAGCCGCTATAATATATAGGTATAGATAAAAAAAGTAAAAAAGTTGTTCCTGTTTTTAGTTGAAAAGACGTATTACTCGATTGAAGACTATTTAAATGACAAATTATGACTAAATTTAATTTTCTTTGACATTCTTAATAATTAATAATATAATTCAATTACTTTATTTTATGCGGCTCATGACATTTTTCAATTGCTTCATTTCTTTTATCCTAGAATTTATTCATTATGATAGTAAAAATAACCTGCTTACTAATATTATATTTGTATGCCGATTATTGGCCGAACATACAGATCATCTAAAATGTATAAATAACATCTTTTTGTACTTATGTTCACAAATAAAGATTTGATTTGATATGGATGGAGTCCAGTTTCTATAACCAGTGTGTTCTGCCCACCATGACGTGCAGTGCTGAGACGTGGACGCTCACTGTGAGGCTGTATACAGAGTGACAGTTGCACACAGAGCCATGGAGCGTTCCATGCTTGGCAGCTTATATACAGATTCCCAAACGTGGAGATCCGCAGACGTACGAAGGTTTTCGATATCGGAAAACGAAGTTGGCAGTGACCAAGTGGCGTCCATGGACTGGAAGACGGAGTATCGGTCGTCCGGCGGTGAGATGGGTAGTTGACATTGTTAACATCGCGAGTAGAACCTGCATGACGCTGGCAGAGGAACGTCGGGATTGGAACAAGAAAAGAGAGGCCTATGCCCAGCAGTGGATGAAGTCCGGCTGTGGATGATGTGATAGATATGGATATAGAAAGAAGTAAGTACTTAGTAGAATACTTAGGTACTATGGGTAGTACCTAAGTACTATGGAATACCGAATGGAATAACGCTCTGCTTAGCGCCGAGAGTTGAAAATCCAACAGTGTGTTGTTTCAACGCGCTTGGGCGTGAGTGCGTCCCAGTGCGTTCGATTCTCAACACTCGGCCCAACACCGAGAGTTGAAAATCTAGTGCGCGATAATATCCCGCCGCGATATTTTTACGTCCGTGTGAACATGGCTTCACGTCACTGTTGACAGCGCTATGTCTTGGTTTTTTACTTGGCCTATGTCTTTGCTGTAGGATTGTAGACCGTAATGGTTGATATCATAGATCATAGATTACAATCCATCTTCCCTATTTCTGTCGATGTTTTGGTAAACAATTATATTAAGCGACTCTAGATGACTCAAACACTCTTGGTTCATTGGTTGCGCTTTATTCATTGAGTTTATAAACAAACCTTATTATGATTATGACCAAGTTCGTGAATTGCGTGTTGTTTTGACGCAGTTTTGAATCTGATAATAATGGAATAGGGATGTTGACTGGAAAAAAATAATAATTTAGTCCGTCAGTCAGTTAATAAAAAAATATTAGACACGTATTTTTTGCTTTATCATAATAATAAAAAATAGTTTAGATAAAACGCATTAAAGTTGGGAAGTGCGGCCGTTACGTCACAAGTCAGTATAAAATCTACCGGGGAGTGACGTCATGCCACATTTTAACGTATTGGCTACTCAATGTATTGCCGTAATCTTTTGATTACGTAAAAAAAGAAAAAATACGTGTCCAATATTTTTTAATAATCTACATGACAGACAACAATTTTTTTTTTTGTTTTATCTTTAATACAGACGCTAAAAGTATTTAATTTTAATATGTTTCGTAAAACATTTAAACCTCCGGTTTGGGCGACTAGTCTCGAACTTGAACGGAGGTCTTTTTAAGGTTCCGTACCTACCCGAAGGGTGCCAAACGGAACCCTATTATCTACTAACCCTCCGCTTGCCGTCCGTCTATCTTTCAGCGAGCTGTATCTCATTTTCAAGGGTCATAGATAGACAGTTGAAATCTTCACAGATTGTGTATGTCTATTGCCGCTAGAACAACCAATAATAAAATTAAAATAAAGTAAAAAATTAAAGGGCGCCCCATACAAGAAACGTGTTTTTTTTTTCGAAAAACAAAAAAAACAAAACAGGAAGAAACGTAGTGTTGATTGTTGTATGATGGTACGGAACTCTTCATGTGCAAGTCCGACTCGCACTTTGCCAATGTTTTCCCCTTAAACAGAATAAACACGTGTTTTATTGAATGCTTCCTTCTTATAAGTTATCCTTGTTTCCACAACTTATTGAACTAATGATATTAAAGTACTGACAAGATAAATACCTATCTACTTAATAAGAATCAGTGACCTAATAACCGATTCTAGATATCTTGTTTCAATATCGTAATAGGTTATTTAGCCTACTAGTTCTACTGTGGGAATACCCCTAGAATACTACTAACCTACATAACTATAACTAACTATGAGCAACTGGTTTTTAAACACAGATATTAGCACTGACAACCGTCAACGCTCATTCGGTATAGTCCCAGTTTTATAATAATAAACGCCGTCGTAGCTCTACGCTGACGTCACGGTGGTGGGGCTTGCACGCTCTGAACTCTAGGAATTCCTGCTATTTTAATACCATTTATAGTTTTAATTGAAACTATTAGAAATATTATTCGACCAGGAACTTTAGCTGTTCGGGTAGAGTTTACTTTACCGGGACAGCACGCGTAGCATGACCACTTTTAAAACGGGTTTTGTTCACGGAAGAATAGACAAAATGATAGATTGTGATTGTGAATCTCTTATTTTATCTATTCTTCCGTCGACAAAATCCGTTTCTATGGAGGTCATGTTACGCGTACAGGTCTAGGATAAGGAGCCAGACCAAGAGAGATACAGAAAGCCGCAGGGCAGCATCTGGCGAGCTATTGGGCAGTAGCGACCCCACGGACCCTATCTCTCGGGAAAAGTCTTGTTCCTCATCTCTGGCTAGCCTGTGTTGACCGGCTGGAGTGAATACTGACGTTGACTAGAGCTCCCGCGTCATTCTTGCCTTTATTGGCCGGCTGGAGTGGAGATTCGCAAGACCAAACGTACTCGGAGGTAGGAAGTATTCCAGTAAGTGGTGTTATAGATCTTGACCATCTTCCGGGCTCTGGGATTGTTCTGATAGCCATGGAATACCTCTCCACTCCTCGAGCACCTCAGGGTATGTTGCCCCTTGTCTCTACGTCAATGTGCTAGCGACAGTTTCCGGGGGCCCATTATTGACTGCGCAAGTCATGCTGCTATTTTATCCGTGAATAGTTTATTATCATTGGTCAGGTAGGGGATATAGTCCTTCCATAGTTCAGGGTAACCAATCCACTATAACCACCCAAACCCATAGCCCAATATATTTTGTTTCCATGTTCCGCAATAGTCCTGCACCAGCCGGGCTGTCCTTGGGTGCACTTGAATAGTGCATACAGGGATAATATCGCTTGTCGGTATCTTATTTCATTTAAATTGTCTAAAGGGCCTCTGCAAATTAGCTTCGGCACCTCGTACGCCTTCCAAAAGTCTGGGACCCGGGAAACCGAGATTAGTCAAAAAAAAAAAACACGGATCTGTACCTTAATTGCGTAATACACGATCAATCAGAATGTGAATTGTTTTAAAACAGATTTCTCATCCATTGCTTCATAAGCATATTCGAAAAAAAACTACTCAATACTTAACTTCTTTATCGCAATGAATGTTGCTGAACTGTCAAAATGAAACAGAGTACATAACACTGGAGAAGCCTTAAGCGCAATATTCCGATCAAAAAAGTCTGTCACTTTTTGCGGGGGACGGGGTAGCTACTGTCAAAAACAACAATAGCTGCTCGCTCGGATAGAGAAGTCTGTACCATATTTTTTTTTTTTATCGATATCGATATTCATTCGGAATTTTGCTTGAATCCATGAAATAAAACAGCTGTTGCGTCAAAAAGTTACATTTTAATAAGAAGAGAAAATAACTTCAATTAAATAAAAGTAACTAAATTTGTAATAAGTAATCTCAATAAAAAATTAGGTCAAGATCAAAAAAAATATTAACCCCTTCAATGGACATAAACAAATTATTAAACATTGATTAATAAAAAAAAAAGTAAGCAAAAATAATTACTAAGTAATGTTTACTAAGAAATTATCGACATTTCAATTTTGGTTTCAAACATGACCTCAACCCTACGGTAGTCTCGTTAACATTTTTACTAGAGGACATAATCGCATGTCAAGTGCGTGTAAGTTTTGGTGGTTTGACGTATATTTTCGTAATGCAAAAGAAAAGCATTTTGACCTTTACGAACATAAAAACGAGATGTAGCGAGACTCGGTGCTGTCACAGAAGCAACGTGAGAAAAATACTCGATTACGTTTACGTTTTTTTTTACGTTTTATATTGAATCATGGTTGAATCGAATGAAAAATCGAATTGTATTATGAGGTTAGGATTTTAAATTTCAATACAAACTATTTATTTTATTATTTATGTACACACAGTAAAATACATACAGATACGACATAATTATAATTTTAGTACAAAGGTAACAAACAACAGGTACAAGGCAAACTATGACTAAATCTTCGACAAAAAAAATTAACATAGGTATAGAAAGTTCAGTTTTTTAAGTAAATTTGACGTATTTGAACGCTTTTTACACCATTTAACTGCACAAATAGGCATTTTCGCGGAGCTCCGCGCGCCTTTAAACGATTTACGAAGTGCGTTAGAATCGATTTGAAAGTAGTTTTTATGAACGTACTAGAACATTTGTTCTTGTACTTTTACAGAGGGGAAGTGTTCGTAAGGCTTCTCCAGTGTTATATACTCTAAGAATGAAACAGTTTAGTCGTAATCGATTAGTCGTAATCGTTTCAATATCGATTTTTCGTCTTGGTTTCTAGGCCGTCTGTTGGTCTCAAATTATGTGAATTTAAGGCAACATTTTCAAGTTTTGGAGCCTAGTACTTATAGTAGCATCGATTTGTGTATTGTTTATCCATTGGCCTATAATCTTTCCATAGGGTTCTAGTACTTTTGAAATCCTTATTATTTTCTTGGAAAGGGAGTTCAACGCCATCTGTTATGCAGGTCAAGTACTGAGAATCGTTATTGAGCTCAGTTGTAGAGTTTTTTGTGTAAAATATTGAACAAAAACATTGCAAACATTTTAATTTATGGGTGTGAAGAGTGGTTAGGACTTTGCATGGTTGTTTAATTCTTCTGGATATTAGATGACGCAAGCTTCTTGGATGTTTTTTATTTTTTTTATTTTTATAAATGGCATCTCGCAGTTGACCTCTGAGGAGGTCGTAGCTGCTTAACCGGACTTTCCTGTGGCTGCCTTAAGCTGCTACACTTAAAGCCTCCAGCCAGGGGCATAAACTATACTAATTAAAATTAGGCGAACGCTCGCTAAGGGCACCCCCTGTGGGGTACGGACCTTGGCTTAGGGCGTCGCTGGGGGGAGGACAGCAAGATGGGACAGGCTGGATCAAACATAGAGTATTATTATTATTAATCGGGGAATTTAAGACTACGGGCTCAGCTTCGACGCGGGCTGGCGCATCGACGAGCAAGGGTCGGGGGGGAGTATCATTTACTCGGGAGGGACGCGGTCGCGGACCTCTGCGGCGAGGTCGGAACGTGTGTCGGTGTGTATGTTTCTTTACTGTGCTGGTGGCCCTATTGCTCTCCTGGAGGAGGGTTATGGGGTCATCTGGGTCTTTGAGAACATGACTTTACTTATTCTGGAGGGAATATAACTGGCGGCCTTCACAACCAGAGGGTTGCGATGTTTGGCGGCTTTATCAAAATAACGCGTTGCATTGCGTTTCAGAAATTGGACTATTGTGGGGATTCTAAGGTCGAGATGGAGGATCTCGTTCCTAACGTACCAGGGGGAACCCGTCGCCGTTCGAAGGAAACGGTTTTGGAGGGTCTGCATCTTATGAAGATGATAGGGTTTGGCTTGTGCCCAGGCGGCACACGCATAGGTCATGATAGGTCTAATGCACGTCGTATAGGTACGCAATTTGCACTTGAGTGACAACTTGCTTCGTGCATTGAGAACGGAGTGGAGCCTACCGAGAGCGAAAGCGGCTCGCGAGCGTGCCTGCTTTATGTGCTCGGAGAATGAGAGTTTGTAGTCCAGGACTACACCTAGATATTTGGCTCGCTTCTCCCAGGGGATCGGCTTGTCAAACATGGTGATTGGTCGGGGGAGCGTGTCAGTTAGTTTTTTGAGTCTCGGTTTCTTGAAGAGAACCGCTTGACTCTTATCGGGATTGACCTCGATTCTCCACTTTCTGAACCACGTGCCGAGCTTGTCGACTGCGGTTTGGAGAGTGAGAGCTATCGCGTCGGGGCTTCTGCCTGAATAGTAAATGGCCGTGTCGTCTGCGAACAGAGCCAACTGCGCCTTTTGACTGTTAGGGATATCGCTGGTGAACAGCGTGAAAATGAGAGGAGATAGCACGGAGCCCTGTGGGACTCCCGCGCGTAAGGGTCGGGGGGAGGAGAGCGCTCCTTCGATGCGATAGCGGAAGGTGCGGTTCGACAAAAAGTCTCGTAAGATGAGCACGAGACGATCGGGCACACCGAGTTTGTAGAGCTTATATAATAAGCCGTTGTGCCAGACTTTGTCGAACGCTTTCGCTATGTCGAAGAAGATAGCACCCGTCATCAAGCCGCGCTGGAAACCAGCGCTAATATCCTCGATGATGCGGTGGACCTGATGCACGCTAGAGTGCTGAGTTCGAAAACCGAACTGTTCGTTGGGAATGAGGCCCTTGGTCTCGGCGTATTCTCTGAGACGCTTATAAATAAGCCTCTCATAGATTTTACCGAGAACCTTGAGCAGACTGATGGGACGGTAACTAGAAGGCTCAGACTTGGGTTTGCCTGGCTTCGGGATGCCGATGACATCTTATCCCAGCCCGCGTTACGCAGCTCCGCTACACGTTTCCTTACAGTTCTCTGTAAGTAGCGCATATGGGCTTTGTTCGCGTTGCAGGGAAAGTTACTATATGCACGGATAGACGCGTTCTTCTCAGTCAACAGATTACGTACATCGTCAGGTAGCTTCCAGCGACGGTCATCCGTCACTGTGACTTCTCTTGAACATTCGTTCACGACAGATTGTATGTGATCCGTGAATGAGTCGATCGCGGCCATCGTGTCCGAGATAGAGTCAAATTGATCGGGGATGTTATCTAATTGGGGGGACGTGGTGGATTTCAGCTGGGTGCTTACTTTCTTCCAGTCCGTTACCTTTTTAGTGACGGGAGGTTGATTGGGGTCGGAGAGACCTATGCGTGGGGCCAGTCTTATGACTATGGGACGGTGATCCGAGTTAAGCTCGTGTACCGTTTCTATTGAGTCTAAACGTAGATTGACGTTCTTAAGGAGCGCCAGGTCTAGGACATCGGGGGTCTGGTTAGGGCTATGAGGGTAGTGAGTTGGGGTCATCGGAGCGATGACGTCAAAGATCATAGAGGCAGAGAGGTCAAACAGGTGTTGCCCTCTGGTGGAGGTTCTGGTACTATTCCAGGCGGGATGTTTGGCGTTGAGATCGCCCGCTATGATAACGGACTCACTCAGGCCAAATAAGATGGAGAGATCGTTTGCAAAGAGACGGGGGTCCTCTGAGGTGGATTGGGGAGGAAGGTAGGCCGATATAAGGGTGATCGGCTGATGGCCTGACATGCCTAGATGGCAGATGGAGACTTCTAATACCGAGAGCGCGGGAGGGTCTACGGGGATACAATAGAGGTCTTTTTTATAATAGATAAGGGTGCCGCCCTTGTGACAACGGGTCCTATCGTTACGAACTACACGGTAGTTTGCGATTTGCGGGTCACGTTTGATGGGTTTCAGAAAAGATTCCTGTAAGAGGAAGACGTCTATGTGATGGTCGCGGAGGAATTCCGCGATCTCATCGCGTTGACCGTTAATGCCGTTTGCATTGAAGATGCCTAATATGAGGGATCGGGGTTTGAACCTAGCTAAGATGGTGTTAGACATTGTTGGTTCTATGGGTGCCGCGGGATGTTAGGGCACGCGTAATGTCGGGATACGCGTTGTAGATGGCTTGGATCCTTATGAGATCGCAGGCATCTTGTGCGGCCGCGAGTAAGTTGGCCATTTGGAAAGCGCGAGGGGAGAGGTATGTCATCGCGGAGGAGAAGATGTTATGAGGCATGTTTTGAGGCATGCCAGAAGGGGCTACGGGAGTATTCGCGGGTTGGGGATGCAGTGCTGTAGGAGCAGGTGCGGGCCTGATAAGAGGCGCGGGGACGCGATTTCGGGGGCCCATGAGGGGGGGGATAGTGGGGGGTGGGGGTTGGGAGGTAGCCATGGCTGGGAAAGCCTGCTGGTGGTGGAGGTAACTCCACGGACTGGGCCTCTGAGGGCTTAATCTCTCAGGAAGTTGAGAGGATGGGACCCTATAGCTAGTGGGAGCTTCCCTCTGTTGATGAGCGCTTGCGCGCTTTGTCAACTTAGTCGTTGACTTGGGAGCTTTGGGACAGCCACGGTAATTGGCGGGGTGGCCCTCTTGCCCGCATAGCACGCAGCTAGGTGGCGTGAGGCAGAGGGAACGGTCTTTGGGGCGGGTGCACTCAGTTGTGCCATGCGCTCCCAGGCACTTTACGCACCTGGGTGTCGCGTGGCAAAACTTTTGCGAGTGGCCGTATAGTTGGCAATTGTGACATTGCCCTACTATGCCATTCTTTCTGGGTTTCTCGATCTCGAGACCCGTGAGATGGCAGATAGATCTAACCTTAAATATTGGGTGATAACCCTGAACTGGGGGACAGATGACAAGCACCATGTCATATTGCTCTCCGCCTCTAGCGCGGTGCATGCGGTGGACTTCATCTACGGGGATGTTTTGCGACTTAAGGTCGGCTAATATGTCGGCGGGTAATATTTCGCGCGGCATCCTTTTGATTACTACGCGGGTTTGTTTCTCTTCCGGGAAAGAGAACGTGTGGAATGCCACTTTCCTCTGTCTCAGGAGACTAGTGAGGTCCCTATAATCGCGGGACGTAGGGACATTGACTTTAATACCCTGTTGGGTGTTTCGGGCATTGGTGTATGCGATTTTTTGGTCGCAACACCATTTGGATACATCCGTCCACTTGCCCTTGTCCTGTATGAACACGGGTGGTGGCGGAGGGGCCTTTTTAGGGGCCGAATTAGGTGGGATGGGAGTATCCTGCGAAGAGGATGACGTAATCGGACCGGGGGCGGGGGAGGGGGTAACCTGCGAGGCGGGTGACGCGGGTGACGCGTTCGGGCGGGGGGCGGGGGAGGGGGAAGCTACGGTGGCGCAAGTAGCGGGCGGGGCAGGGGACAGCGGGGAATGTGAGTATGAGTCATGCTCCTCGAAAGCTATGACTTTACTCGCTTGGGTAGACGAATGTCTCTTATTCTTCCGCTTTTTCCCTTTTCCGTTGACGGGGATGAACCCATCGTCTTCGGAGTGGGACGAAGCGGAACAAGCAGAGAAACTAGCCTCCGGTTCCGGACTGTACGGGTAAGGGGTCGTGACGCGTTTAGGTTGGGATACGGGCTCCTCTATGTCCATGGACATCGGCGGGCTAAGAGGGCTATCTAGCTGGGGGGATCGCGGCCTGTCATCGCTGCGTTCAGCGATGATATGTTCGGAGGGAATAGTTTGCGAATGAGTAGGCCGTCTTAGTGCGATAATTTCCGGGCCATACTCGTTTTTTAAGTCGGGGGAGCTTGCTATGATCCTTTTAAGTATGCTACAAAGGGCTGAATTGTCACTTTATATCGTCTTGAAGAGACTTTAGTAGGGACTCCATTTTAATGGTTTCTAAAGGATGGTACCTAATAATTACTCCTAATAATTCCTAACACTAACTCCCCGGGCGGATTGGCCGGGGATGTGTAAACCCTCCCTCGGGTATAGACAGGGAGGTTGTGTACTTAATGGTGAGCCCTAAGCTTGCTTTTGCCCGTTGCCTATCTTATTTGTGCAACGGGGTCCTAACCAGTCTAGTGCGCCGGGGTAGACACACCCGACCAACACTAGGTGAGTGGCTGGGAAGGCAAAACTGTCACCAATGTCGACTAGGAGATCCCCCAAGGCCGAACACTGGGACCCGTCCAACTGATTGCCTAGCCCTGAAGGGGTTTCGGCGGGTGTAATTGGGGCAACACCCTCTCGGTTTCGTTGGCACCGTATGGTTTCCACCGAGAACCACGAAACTGTGGTTTTTACCCAGAAGGGGCCAAAGTACGCGACGGTTTTGTTTTGGACAACTCTGAAGAGAAATATTTATTAATTGTGTCTTGAAAAAGACAAACAATTAATAGGTCGATGATAGTCAATAGACTATAGAAGACTCGTCGCAGGGCGCGACGATAGACGGCTCGGGAACCACAGCGGGAGCCGCAGAGCCGGAAACAGGAATCTCGTACACACAGCGCAGCACGTCCGTCCGCGAGCGGTGTCGAGCGTAGAGTGGCTTCTTGGATGGCGCTACATAAACATTATGTACTTACTACAACGTTACTATGCCGCAATGCTACAACCTCTTTCTTTGTAGGACAAAAATAAATAAGTTTGGGCTACATACACATTAAACTATTTTATTATTGTGCTTGGATCTGCGAAAACGAAGAAATTAGTTAATATTTATTGTAATAAAATTTAAGCATTTGAACAGGTTCATCATTTCCGAACGAAATTTTTAAGAAGCTGCGCGGCGCCAACCGGATACAAAGCGAACTAAATTCAAAAATTTCGGTTCAAACGTCAAACGTCCAACGAACGGGTGAACCGTGAATGTTTGTGGAAATTGTTTTCTGGTTTGAATTGCAAAAACTAACGTGAAAATCATTAATAACGTGCAAAGTGTACACAAACTATGTCAGCTGTGTGATTTGTGATATTAGAGTACCTTTTATAACGTTTCAAATATGGATCCCTTCACCCAGGTACGATTGGGCGATAATTTATGTATTAACGGTCGCAATCTTTAGAAGGTCATCTAGAATCGCATGTTTTAACATACAAAAACTTATTTCCAGCGCATGTTAGAGAGAGCGCGGGCCAGACAGGAGAAGATCGATCAAAAACTTGCAAATTCCGGACAGGCTGTTCCGAAAAGGAAGCCACTTTCAGAAAACATCGCCATAGTGAAATCTGAGGGATCTCCTGCGAAGTCTTCGAGTAAAATGGCTCGGGAATCTATCACGTCGCCTCGGAGACAGTCAAAGGACTTTACAAAGTCTGAAACTCCTACAAAAGCTGTTACTAAGAGGTCGAGTTTGAAGTCTGATGTCGCTTCTCCACAGCGGGGTCGCAATGACGTTGTAGTAACTAAAAAGGAGTTTAAAAGTCCAAAGAGGGGGAGTATCAACAGACGGAACTCTGATGTGTCTGTTGAGATAAACATTTCCCATAGAAATGACATTCAGATCGAGGTTCAAGTCGAGGAAAGGGATGCTCCTATTAGCGTGGTGTATGAATCACAGGCGCGGCCTGGTGGCAATGTTATTATAAAGGAGATTACAGGTAAGGAAACCTAACAAAACAACAATTTAATATTTACTTATGTAATTGTATAAACCTGTACTAATCACAACATGTACAATGCATACTCAGGCACTTAGTATCATATACATGTAGATATCATGATAAATAGTTACAACATGATGCATTATGCAGTAAAAACCACATTACTGTCCCTTCTCTGCACATACCTTTGCCTCAAAAGGTCCTACTATGAAGGTATTTATCTAAATAAGGAAGGACACATGATGACTAACAGAAAGCCAATGACACTTATAATTTTTTTTAATGTTTTTGTCCTCACAACTTTACAAAGCTTCTTGCTTGTAACTTATTACTCACCTCAAGAAGATAATAGTTCCAATAATTAGTAAATGTTTCTCAAAAGTTTAACAAAACATTAGCTTAATGGTTGTAAACAGTTATTAAGATTGTGTGGTCTATGGTTTATTAAACTGTTGTTGTTTTAAATTGTGTGAGGCTTGTGGCCAGTGTGGTGTTTGCAATCTTTTTTTAAATTTGGAATATGATGGCAGGTACTGTTAACGTTTTTTAGTTTGTTTCATAAAGAGTAGTTTTGTTTTTTTTGTTTGTTATGAATAAACTCAAAAAATATTGGACCGATTTAAAAAATTCTTTCATCAGTAGATTGCTATATTATCACTGAGTAATTTATCATGTTATCACGCAGGGGAAGCCGCTGACGGAAGCTAGTTGTTAATAATGGGGGTGCGAGTTCTTGGTTTGTTGTTAAAATATTTAATAGTTTCTTTGTAATTTTTTTGGGATCAAAACCAGTACAGGAAAACAGTCAAGATTAATTAAATATTACATAATATAAAAATATTAGGTTTGCCTCGATAATTTCCTGTTCTCTCCGTCAACTGTGCAAAATATTTTTGATATGAGAGTATTTGAAAACTTGAGGTGCTTGTGGCTAAATAATAATAGCCACACAGGTTGATCTTCAAGGTTAAGGCACGCTTACCGAGGTCGGTCCATGGCTGGGTGACCATCCATTATCATTAGTATCCATATCAGGACCCCTCCATGCCTCAGTAAGCATGTTAAACAGTTGGTCCCAGCTATCAGATCCTAGAGAAGTGTTACAGGTAGTCAGAAGCCCAAAAGTCTGACAACCAGTCTTACCAAGGGTATTGTATTGTCCATTTACTGCGTTGTGGAGGTCAGATAGGCCGTCACTCCATCTAAAATACTGGTATTCTGCTGCATCCAGTTAGACTGGAAACCGACCCCAACTTAGTTGGGAAAAAGCTAGGCAGATTGATTGAGTATTTGAAATATCATGTCATTTCATATTTCTAAATCATTTGTTTTGAATTTTGTCTCATTTAAATCATACTTATTCCTATATTATTACAATTACAGATGACACATCCAGTAACCTGGAGAAGGCAACAGAAGATACGTCGGAGAACAAGCGTGGGGGGCTCCGACACAATGTTAAGTCTCGACTTGACCGACTTGGCAATCTCTATTCAGGTATTGTCCTTATGTTTTTTTACAGACCTACATAAAATTACAATTTCTTCCATGAGGTAGACGGAAACTACAGAACACCTCCAGCTACGATCCTCAAATACTCCATAATGTTTTTTTAATAACCTTTTGTTCTTTATTACTGTATTATTTGCTTACTTATACACTACTTACAAAGACATTAGCAGTGCCCTCAGTGACTCTGAAATTAACTTATATTATGGTAAAACCAGTCTAAATACATTACAACATTTTGCCTAACTTCGGTATCAAACCCCTGACGGGATGTAGACAAAAAAGTTTTTTTTGTCCTTCAGTTTATGTAAAAATATTGGACACTTATTTTTCTTTTTTTATGTAATCAAAAGCAATACGTTCAAATGTGGCATGACGTCACTCGCCGGTAGATTTATACCGTCTTGTGTATTAATATGATAAAGCAAAAATACATGTCTAATACTTTTTTATTATCTGACTGATGGACTACATAGTTTTTCCCAGTCAACAAGCCTTAAAATAGACACACACAACACTTCTGCCATTTCTGTTTGAAACACCAACCCCATAAAAACATTTCTTATATAGTAGATCGCCAAGATTTACATAACGCTTCACTGTTAAAAAGTTATTAGATCGAATGTACAGCCAAGCCCCTAACTCTACAAACCTTACATCTTGGTGAAAATGTACGGATTGGCCGTTTCGCGCTCGTCGCACAGACGCTCCTATGGGCTATGGTAAGAGATTAAGCCACTGGTCTTTTTTGTGTCATGCAATAGTTCAATGGAACAGCTTACGGCCAAGCCATACATTTTGATGTTACCAGTCAATAATATTTGGTGTTACTCATTTCAATTGATTCATAGTTTGACTCACACGAAAACAATATCCTGCTTTGATAACTTATTAAATTACTCCCTAATACATAACAGGATGTGATAAGGACATGGATTTGATAATAAATATATATTGTTTTTTAAGATAGAATATTATAGAAAACTGTTCATTCAAGGTACAGCTTTCATAGTTAGTATTTCAGCGTATCCATTGATAGTTCTCTGTGTCGACATTATTGAACGGTTTTGAACCATACTTATTGCTGGTAATTTTTATTTCATAAACATTGACTTTAGACTGTGTTGTGTAATCAGTGGCGGATTTGACCTAAGGCCCAGTAGGCCTGGGTCTAGGGTGGCCAGATATTAGGGGTGGCTAATCGTGAAAAAAAATCACTGATGATAACAAGAAATAACTCAAAGTACCTATATATTCTAAACGGTCGCGCACATTATGGCAGGATTCACTGCACCGTATCGTATAACAATAATAACTTAAAACTATTTAAAGATATGTCCAAATAACTAATTGAAATGCGTTATAGAATTTCGCGGCGCTAACCCGACTCATAGTTAACTAAATTTCTCAACCAATTTCGATAAAAGTTGGCAATGAAGTAAATTCATTATCTAGTCTATTATTAGTCTTATTACTACATGGCCTGGGGCCTAGGGTGGCCAAAACTGCAAATCCTCCACTGTTTGTAATTGTGTTTGAAATGCTAACCATAAATCATAAACACTGCCACTGTTGATAATTTTTTTTGACCAATAAAAGCTAGGTTCATGTTCAAAAAACCAGGGGGGGGGGGGTACAGATCAGGCTCATGCTATTGAGGCACTCACTGTTTGGTAGGGCTCATAAACCCCGATTTTCTAGTCATTTCCTGCCGGTCGAGCGACACCTAAACACTACCTGCTTACAAGTGCTTGCCCAGTTTCATCTAGGCTGGAATTTCTTTTTACAGATAAACCAACCCTCTCATCGCCAATCCACCGCACGGAGCTAGAGTTCTCCTCAGCAACGCCACCATCAGAGCTGGAACCAAAGCAGCCGAAGCAGCGCCCCCAACAAGACGGCAAGAAGAAGTTCGGTAGACTGGCAGCTTTAGCAGACCAGATCAACAACTGGGAAGATGATTTGACGCATCATACTTATGTGAGCATTGAAATTTAGACCTTGTGTGGTTTGTGTAAGGTTGATTTTAAGAAGATAGGCTAAAGGGAGGTGGATGATGGTAGTAGACTTAGGTTTAGCAAACCAGATCAATAACTTGGAGGACCATTTGACGCATCATACTTATGTGACTGATGAACTATAATTTTTTTAGCGACTACGGCGGAACCAAAAGGAGGGTAATCCTAACTATATAATATAATCTTAATCCTAGCTATCCTATTAATATAAAAAAATGTGAAAACTTGTATGGTTGGATGTTTGTTACTCAAACACGTAAAAACGGCTTAACGGATTTGGATGAAATTCTAAAGGTGAAAAAAAAATGTGATTGATTTGGATGTGATCTTCACATCCGAATTCGGTTATGCCTTAGTCACCGCCAAGATATGTCCATGTTTATGTCTATTTCTGGGTCCTTGTAGAAGATTGTTTATGGATTATGTTAAAAGTATGCAGCAGAACCTTACAACATCATATTATTCTATCACCAATTCAATTTGGAAAAACTTCGCGTATATATACTTTTAGACGACTATGTAAAGTTTTAATTGTAATAATCACTACGAGATTCCACCGAAATTGGTACCAATTAAAACTACTGAGTAAATTTCTCAATAAACCATTTTCTATTAATTCCAGCAACCCGAAAACACAACAAAAAAGACGACGGCTAAACCAGAGCCGAAAAACAACAAACACACAAAAGCAGAGCCGAGAAACTTCAAGCAGGACAATAGACAGAAAACAGCAGAACCCAGAAACATCAAACAGGACAACAGACAGACTAAAGCAGAAACTAAAAACAACAAGCAGGAGAAACTAGACGCATCCACACTGGATGTATCAATACATTCCATCAAGGACATCAACAAAGTATTAGATAATACTAGCAAAGCTAAACAGGTTTGTTGCAACCTTCTTGATAATACATTATGCAGGTGATATTCACATATTGAATGACATTTAAAAACGTGTTGCTATTCAGTTCTTTGCGACCTTTTTACCCACACAGAAATAGTCTCTTTGGTTTTGATGAATTAAATTAAGAGGAATTGCGGTCGGAGAGACTTGAAAATTAAGTATTTGAATAAATTATTACGAGCGCTCGGCGTCGGCTGCTATTCGTGCGATAAGGACAGCCGCAGATCTGACTGAAAAGCCTAAATAAAAAGTCATAATTCGGGGTTTGGCTTTCACCTATGTCCTCCTCCAATATTGGACCAATTTAAAAGATATTTCGTAAACTGAATAAGTAGAATATATACTGTGTCCCTATGTTTTTCTATTTTCATGAATAGTTGTAAAATTTGTACATTAGACCTCTGTAGACAGCGGTCTAAATAGGAAATTTTTACCATTTGTTTGGGAGTGCTTACAAAGATCATGCATCATCTAAAAGGAAAACAAAGGGACATATAAGTAGTTGATATTTATTTTACTGTAAAAATTCATTGGTCATAAACCAGAAAGAAAACAGGTGAGAGCATTTCTATGGAGAAAAGGCCACCGGCATTTCCTCATATGGATCGCTCAAGTGGCTGCGATTGCATATAACTTGATTATAAACCTTAACGCTCAAACATAAAGTTTATTATCGTTTGCAATATATTTACTAATTCGGTTCAAAAGTAACATTTTTAAAGTAACAGTAAAAATATTTATGGAAAAGTACCACATAATTCTAAGCAATTAGGTTAAAAACTATGTTCCAAAATAAGACCACAACATTATATGTGGGCTTATTTTTCGGCCGTTTTTGATACGGTCATGGGAAATCTAGTACTAGTTGAACGAAGCTCTTTGGGAAAGAAATATTATATCTCTTCATACACAGTGTTTGTACATGGTGTAATTAAAACATGCAGATAGTTTTCACAGACCGATTGTCGACTTATCACATTCTAGTATGGAGTTATTTTTTATATACCTTTGTAAATCGCATCTTGGAGACTGGAAACTCCTTGAAAATGAGCTTTAGAGGCTGTACATAAAGCAATTTAAACATGAAGGAGCAAACTACAATCAAAATTGTCCAATTGTCAGCCTATAATGTTCCCACTGACACAGGCCTCTTCTCTTCGCGAGAGTGGGCTGTAATCCACCATGCGGGCCCAGTGCGGGTTGGTAGATGTCACATGTCTTCGAATTTTTGGTTCTAGGACATGCCATCGTGTTCTCACGATGTTTTCCTTCACCGTTTTGAGAGCAGTGGTGATGAAATTATTTAAACAATGTAAAGCACCTGCCTGGGTTCGAACCCATGATCTACAACTCGTAAGTCGGGGCAGTTACCACTGAGCCACCACTGCTCTTCGCCCAACGTCCATACAAACCCCTATTTAACCCCTTTAGGCTGCCTGTCCACTGGAGCGGAGTAGCGGTGTGCCAATATTAACCAATGGAATCGCATAAAATCTCCGCTCCGTTTCAGTGGACAGGGATATGCGAACTAGTTTAAAAATTCATACAAAACCGGGAAGCGGAGCGGGGAAGCGGAGCGGGGAAACGGAGCGGGGAACCGGAGCGGGGAATTATTACTCGTCGCGTGAACTCGGTCTACCTCCGCACAGTCCGCAACACCGCTCCGCTACCTCGCTCCGCACAGTCCGTAACTCCGCTCCGCTACCTCGCTCCGCATCAATGGACAGACACTGTCCGCAACTCCGCTCCACTCCACTGCCATTCTCCTCTCCGCTGCCTCGCTCCGCTTCAATGGACAGGCAGCCTTAGGGGATAAATTTTCAAAGTGCGTCCCAGACTCAGCGGTTAATGCTGTCAGTGAATTTAATATTTTTATTAAGTAGATTTTTAGCAGTAACATGATTTTTAACTATTGTTCACAGACTACCAAGCAGTTCGACTCAAACACTTTCACGAAGCCGTCAGTAAACGAGTGTCAGAGACTTGGCAGGCAGATAGTAGCCGAATTGGTAAGTACATAGCATGTAAGACTTGTCTATACATAATACTGTTTATATTTTAGGTGATTGATTTAATTTGCACTATATTTTGGTCGTGTATGTGACTTTCCAAACAGGTTTTAATATTTAATTTATGAATTTGAAGATGTGATGACGAAATTCTAAAATAATTTACATGAATTTTTGGTATTTTGAAACGAGTGAAGGTAAGCTAGAGTTTTGTTTATTATAATATATTCCTTGAATTAATCAATATTAAAACCGGCTATACGCGGACTGCTTGGGCAGTTGCATTATTTAAGGGAATAAATTATGAACGTGATATTTGCATTTGCTTATATGCTATTTTTATTTCCTCAAGCTAAGAGAGACTCTCTTGGAGCAGTCGTATGTTCACAAAGCTACGAAATAACTGTAGCTTATAACATCACGCCTGTTAGGCAGAGGTGTACTTATAGTACAGTTATGGCTTTTTTAAATGAATTAGTTTAATGGTTGAATAGATGACTATCCCAGTTTTCTAGTGCATACCAATATCTCATCCAGTATAAGTCAACCAAAGCAGTCCGTGTATTGCCAAATTCCCCATTCAAAGTGATCCTAATGAAATTCTGATTAAAGGCGGTCATTTGGCGGCTTGGCACGGTAAAGCATTATCTTCCACGGCATACCGCGGTATACTCGAGTCTTTCGACTATACCAACGAAATGTGAGTGCTAAGAGTATGAACATAAGATTCAAAATAATTCCCGCTTATGAAAATTCTTTGCCATGCCATGCCGCCTGGTGAGCCGGCCTTTAAGACCACGTTCGCACGGGACGTAAATATATCGCGGCGGGATTTTATCGCGCACTGTATTTTCAACTCTCAGTGTTGAGCCAACGGTTGAGAATCCAACGCGCTGGGATGCACTCGTCCCAGCGCGTTGAAAAAACACACTGTTGGATTTTCAACTCTCGGCACTAAGCAGAGCGTAGAAAATCAGATGCACGAAAAAAATCGCCGCGGGAAACACGCCGGTGCTAACGTGGGCTAAGTCCCATTTTTGCATATAACCTAAATATTTTTTTGTGTAGATTGTAGTTAATTCTAGGCGTCACTAACGTAGTTTTAGTAACTAACCCACCCTCAGTTTCTTATGATTGGTACAATGGTATGCGGGTGCTCGTGTATAAGTATGTTAACAACGGTTTCGGGGTAAAATTGTGCTTATTTCGTTTAAAAAATTCGGTTCGGTTTGTGGCGAATTCGTAGGTAAACGGCGAAGTTGCATCATTGACGCGAAAACACAACAATTTTTAATATACACTTATTATAATAAAAAAATACGTAAGTATGCATTCTACTGTTCATGTTCTTGAAAACGTTCTTTAAGAGCGTTTATAAAGAAACCGGGCAACGTCGCAAATAGCTGTCAAATATTTCGCTGTTTTGATTAATTTGGCAATATTACTGTATGGAAATAAGAAATGTGGCTGACTAGCGAACTAGAATATTGATTATAAAATGCAATAATTTATACCTTAACATCGAATATTTAGATTTAGGTGTAAAACAAGTATTTGAAAACTTTCCAAATGCCTTTTTTACACCTAAAACGGTTACAACATAGAATTCAGTGTTATAATTGCAATTCATTATTATACCATTTTTTTTTATTCCATGCAGTTATTGACTAATTAATCAAAACAGGTAAATATTGGACCACCAGCATGTTGCCAACGTTTTGGATGAACGCTCTTAAGATTAGTAAAATGCGCCTGGCTTGGTTTATTATCGGGCTTACGGCGTACCGTAGTTTTGCTCTGGCGTTTATTACAGGAGTAATAATTTTATAATTTATCTATTAGGGTTTTAACCCCCTGTCGTCGACCAATAGGATATTATTACATTAACTACGATATCCCACACTACTTCAATTCTAACTATACTTAGATGGCATCTTAATATCGATGGGGCCCTTTGGTCCAGTCAAGGTAAATGTGATGCAAATCACAAGCACACTTAATGTGACTTTTATGGCATTGACAGAAGATTTAAATTGCAGGATAGGAGCTTGTGGCTAAGTAATGCTCGATCGCCGCACGGCTCGATCCATCAGGTTAAGCTACGCTTGCCGGTGTTCGTCCGTAGATGGGTGACCATCTTTACATACCGAGACTCCTCCGTGCCTCGGAAAGCACGTTAAGCCGTTGGTCCCGGCTGTCATTCGTGGATCTTTGACAATCGTTACGAGGCATCAGAAGCCCGAAAGTCTGACAACTAGTCTTAGCAAGGGTATCGTATTACCCAGTTACTGGGTTGTGGAGGTCAGATAGGCAGTCGCTTCATGTAAAATACTGGTATTCAGCTGCATCCGGTTAGACTGGAAGCCGATCCCAGCATAGTTGGGAAAAGGCTAAGCGGATTGATTGACAGAAGATTTAAATTGCAATGATTGACTTGCGGTCGTAATGTGTAACTAAATCACAAAAACCTATAGCAAACATACCAAAAAACTTTTAGGTATGTAAATCAGTTATGATGTCAAATGTTTACAATGGATACCGTAATCCATTTGATTACGATTTAAAACTAATGTGACGCCGCACCGTCAATGGGCAACAGAATGGCGTAGCATTGACTACGACCTTTACTCTGATCAAGGAATAGAGTAGCTGTTCTGACTAAATGTTTTTAAAAAGTTCATCACAAAGTTCATTTGTTGAATATTATGCTTACATAACAGTCCGCTTTCAAGCTTATTCTGCACTAAATATGTGAAAATAAGAAAGATCCGAAGATCTGACCAAATAAGAAGGTAATCTTCCAAATAAACTATTTTATGGTCTGATCTTCGTACATTAAAGATCTTAGATGATAAACCATTTCAAAATCAAAAGACACTTATTCAAACTAGGCTGAGAATCAGCACTTTTCGAACGTCAAAATTACATAAGACATTATTCCAAAACGCCTACCCTTTCACCACTTCCTAGTACTTTAGCTGGGAAGAAGTGGCGCAACAAACTCCCCAGCAGCACAGCTGTCGTGAGATGCAAAATGATTTTCTACCAGCATTTGGGTAGTTTTCTGGTTCATTAATAAATTGCTGCATATTTTGATACAGTTCCACAGTTTTCCCTGTTCATTCCTAATCGAGGATTAGAGTCGCGCCATGTATCGTCAATTTGACGCGACGCCCGCATTGAATACTAATAGGAACGATTTTGTTATCTACCGCCCATCTACTTTTATTTGCATGTCTGGCCATAGGTTCTTCTACTGTTATTACGATCAAATATTTTAGTTTTTAATATCGTTTTATGTGTCTAAAATCGCTTTTCGTGTTTGTCTGTATGTCCGCGTTGTTCTTCTAAACCACGAAACAGATTTTGATGAGGTTTTCACCATCGTTTAGAGAATTTAGTCCTGATTAAAGTTAGTAAAACTAAGAAATCTGGATGTTTTGTCAAGTCGTTAGTCGTGCGGGTCGCTAGTAGGCATATAAGTAGTCTCTTGGCCCCGGCTGTCATTTGTAGATCTTTGACAGTCGTTACGGGTCAGAAGCCCGAAAGTCTCGACAACCAGTCTTACTAAGGGGTATCGTGTGACCCAGTAACTGGGTTGTGGAGGTCTGATAGGCAGTCGCTCCATGAAAAATACTGGTATTCAGGCTGCATCCGGTTAGACTGGAAGCCGACCCTAGGAACATGATGATGTTACTAAGAAAGCTAAACAATTGCAGAGTGGTGCCATAGGATATACATATTTAATGGTATACCTATTTGGCAACCACGCGGAAGGAATCGCGGGCAGAAACTTATCATTTTGTCCAGTAAATAGTGTAATAAATAAATTAATCACACCAACCTGTTTACTTTTGGTTTCCCCTCTCTAAATATAGCAATACCTTTTGTTTATGGCTTTAAAAGATCCATCATTCCGCATTCCACATTAAATTGGGAGACTCTATTAACTTAGTTAGCGAAGGCTGAGTTAAAAGATTCCCTAATTTATGCCAAAGTTTCGCGTCCTCAGCTTTCTGCTTTCCACTTTGCCCCAAGATGGCCTCCATCAAGTCTCGACCTGGTTGTCAGCTAGTGGATCGATTAGGCAATGACAGAATTTCTATAATTACACTTATCTGATAAGTCCATTTAAATGTCA
This sequence comes from Agrochola lota, assembly GCA_947364205.1. Classification (NCBI taxonomy): domain Eukaryota; kingdom Metazoa; phylum Arthropoda; class Insecta; order Lepidoptera; family Noctuidae; genus Agrochola; species Agrochola lota. The sequence goes on along the minus strand of OX376239.1, from coordinate 10,698,938 downwards.
TATCAACATGATTATATTCTTCAAAGCTGTTTTAGAGATGCCTTTTATTCACTACTTCCTGTCTGCTATTTATTGGTGGACTATTTCTGCTTGCAGCGCTCGGCGGCTATGGAAGCGGGGCGGTAACAGATATACTCAACGTGTTCACGGGATTTTGTTTTCAAACTGCTTAGATATGAACTTCTTCGATAGTACCTATAGTACACACACATTTCGCCAGTTATGTTATGTTTAAGTCCCATGTCCCATGGGGGCGAGTTTATTGCCATCAACCGGGCACAAACCAAGACTCCCGGCTGCTACTGAAAAAATCCAGATAGAAAAACCCAATAGCACTTTGCCCGACCAATAGCGCTGTTACTTTATCTTTGTTAGTTTAAAAATTATATTTCGCAGAGGCAATAAAATTGTAGGTTTATGGAACCTTGAAATGGACTACTTGATGTCCTTTTGAAAGCTTTTATTAAATAGTTAATTGTCTGGGAGACCGTGTGCTCTTTTTGTGACCTACTTATTAATGTTTTTTAAATTAAAAGTTTTTTTTATGATTTCCTTTGAAAAATAATTTGTTGTACATAGGTATTTAATGTGTCCAAATAGTTTCATAACAATTTCTTTAAATTTACATAGCTCCAATTACAAATAATGTCATGGGCATAAATGCGTTTGATTAAATTTCTTATTTTTAGATTGTCGCTAATCCCGTCTGTTCTACATATTATTAAATTCAAATGCAGTATAAGATCCTGTTCCCGGAAATAAATCTTTTGACTTTACTTTACTTTACATTTTCAATGAGAACATCGTTCTCATTGAAAGTTCTCTCTGTTCTAGACCTGTCTACTCCCCACACTTACGAAAAGCTTCTTCCACTACATTAACAATATGTAACTGGAACTACTATAAGATTTATCAAAACACAGTTCCAACAGCCAGATATATCTATAAATAAACCCCACCATATCGAAGCCGAGCTACCCTTTGTCCCGTTCCGAAGCTACGGCGAGTTTACGACTTATTTTGATCTTTTACGGCTAAATTTAAAGCTTTCGTTATTTCACGACTACGGCCATATGGGTGGGCTTACGACAAAAGGGTTTCTGGGTTCGTGCCGAATTTGTGGTTATAGGGCTGTCTTGAAGAGTCTTTGAGATAAAGTGAAGGTGACCATAAACAAAAAATTATCAAATACAATAGTCGAAGTATATTTATTAACCTAATCCGCATAACTGTTCTTAAAAACCATAAAGAACCCTGTAAGAAACCGACACGTGTTTCATCTCTCAACAAGGTATCGTCAAGCGCCAAACACTGCGTTCGGCGCTTGACGTGGCAACACGTAGTGTTCGGGTTCGCAACAAGTCAATCGTCATCCCGAGGATGCCTCGTTGAGAGGTGAAACTAAGATAATTGAACAGTACAATACGGGCGATATAACTTGGCAGTTCCGAACCTCGCGCAGAAGGCTGCGCAATAAAATTTATTAGGAACCAAATGGTGACATGAGACGAGTGTGAATAAGACAACATGAGTGAATGTTCAGAGAGCCTATGTTCAGACCTGCCAAGTTATATCGGCCGTATTGTACTAATCAATTATCATAATATTATCCTTACATTATTTATGCAAGCTTTATTTTAAAAGCTGTGCAGCCCTAAACATAAGGCCAGTGCATAAAATCAGCGCCGGAGCATTCTTTCACCACTCGTTCTCATTTCAGTGCGCAGGCGCATAATGGTCGTCGTAATATTATGCGCTGGAGTGTTCACTATTGTTTCGCTTTACACAAATCGTATTATTATTATTATTTCAAAGACCTTACCCCCCCCCCCCCCCCCCCACCGTTTTAAGACCTTTCGACGAATTGTTTTTCTGGTCCTCTTTTGTTTCGTTTTTTTTTTTTTTCGAGACAGCCCTAAGTGTGTTGACCACAAAGGCTTTTGAATATGCTTTTTTTAAGTGCCTAGTAAAAATATTGTGTAAAATATTCTGGGGATTATGCATAACTTTTATATAATCCTGCTTTTATAGTAGTACTGCAGAGTAGCATAAAAATCGCAATTAGTATATTTAAAATAATGAATCCTACCTAATGTTGTAAATGCGAAAGTGAGTTTGTTTGTTACGGTTTCACGCTAAAACGGCTCAACGAATCTGGATGTAATTTGGCACATGGTTAGACCATGACCTGGAGAAGGACATGGAATACCTTTTATCCCGATATTCCGACGGGATCGAGACTTACACGGGTGAAACCGCGGGACGCAGTTTCTTATAAAATCAAGCAAAAGACAATCGTTTGTTCTTTACCAACCACTTTCATCACTGCAAATATGAAATTAATAGTAAGTACCATCGAGGAAGTTCATATCTAACCACCGTAAGGACTATTCTTGCTTGCAGATCTCGGCGACTATAGAACCGGGCCGGTAACAGATGTGGTCATCGTGTTCACGGGATTTTGTTTTGAAACTAGTTAGATATGAACTTCGTTGATGGTACTTCACCATCCACACTATTTAGCTCGATCTTCGGCTATTCTCATCCAACTGCTACCAGTGTTTTGCGCTTGTATTCCCGGAAGGGTTAGAGATAGATACATACATTCAAAATTTAATTTATTTCAACCGTATTAATTATTTTTATTAATTGTATTGTACTGTCAATTTTGATTTTTGATTTTTTGTGTTAATTCTTTGTGATATTAATTAAGGAACAATCTCAAATTTTTTAATTAATCTTAAAATTCATAAATTTTTATTAATTTTTTAATAATTAATTGATTGTATTGTATTTTAATAATTCATTATGTTTTATATATCTGAATAATGTTAATCTAGTGGCACTTTTTAATTTATCTTAATTTTGTTACATGCGGATGATGTAGTGGGCTGCAATATTGTTAATACTACTCATGAACCTCTATTATTGTTATTTGTAAACATTTTATATTGTAGCTGTTTATCGTCCCATAATAAATAAAATAAAAAATAGGAAGAGGTGTACCTATAATAAGTAATAGTACACCCACATTTCGCCAGTAGTAAGCAGTGATGGCCTTGTGATGTGACCGTCAGACTGCCAAGTCATAGGTCTCAAGAACCCAAGGCACGCACCTCTGACTTTTCGGATTCATGTGCGTATTGTATAACTATCACTTGCTTCAAAAACGGTGAAGTAAAACATCGTGAGGAACCGTCATGCCTGAGAGATATTTCTCGACGGCATGTGAAGCCAAGTCATAGGCCCATCCATGGGCGGCTTTAAAACTCTGACACCAGGTTAGTCACTAACCACACGAAAATAAGATTTCGCCAGTTATATTTCAGTCCCATGTAACAGAGGGCGAGCCTATTGCCATCAACCGTAAACAAATTCAGACTCCAAGCTGTTTCTGAGAAAGTCCAGATGAAAAATCCAATAACACTTTGCTCGGCAAGGGAACCGAACCCGGACCTCATGCTCAGCAGTAGTGCTTTGCGACCACTAGATCAACGACGTAGTAACTAAAATCACACTACAATTATATTATTCTCTACAATTCCTCCTAAAAGCTTACAAAAGGGATAACATTCATGAAAACAATGTACTATTCATGTATTCAATTTTTCTCACCACGTGTGGTCCTATGACGTCATTTGACTCATTCATCCTCTTATATAACCACAATATTCGGGTGTTATAAATGTATCTTACGAGCGCGTCATGTGACTTATGATATTGCAATAGGATGTAAATCGGAATGATTTATGCGCGTTCCTGAAATTCGAACATCTGTAATACTTGACAGATAAATCTTGACACATCGGGGTGGCGCTGCTTGCTAAGAAAGCTGTTATTATAATGTCAAATTAAGTACAAATTAAATTTTAGATCTCTGTTTTGCCGGATGCCAATATAAACTGGGTGGTTAACTGTTTTGAATTCGGAACACAGGGAAGATAGGAATGTAACAGCTGTTTTCCGATAAAGATAAAATATCGATTATCTGTTAACATTAATTGTTTGAATTGAGGCGTTTCATTATAACAATATTATTTAATCTAATTGTGTGATACATTGGGTCAAATGCAGTATCACTGCTGAGAAAGTTTTGGCTCTGATACGCTGGCCAGGATAGCCTTGTTAGTTCCTCAACCAGAAGTAGACTGTGGTAATAGAATATTGTTACTCAGGTTCTCCTAGTATCTACACTATCTACCTAATCTACGTTCGCATTTTATTTTGCTAAACATGTAAACAAACATATATTTTAGAAAAAAACAACTGCAATAACTACACATAAGGTTCAGTTTGCGCTACAACTTTTTATGTTTTTTATGACTTTTTCAACAGTACTAGTCAGTCTAAAATCAACTTAATTTACATATGTATTAAGTTAATGTTTGTTTAAGTGGAAACAACATCAATAGGAAACAAGGATTCAAATAGGCCTTATGTCATTATATTAAGTAAGGCATACCTTTTTCAGAGACACAATTACAAAGTTTTAGTTGCCTTACTTAACTAACAGTTCCTGAAAGCTTGATCAAATCTAAGCTCAGTAATGGCCAATTCCTATAACTAACGGACAATTATTGGTTAAAATTAAGACTCTTGTATCTTTGTTTATAGGAACCGAGCATAATTTGGCATCTGAATCTCAAATTAAGGGTACAATTCCGTAGCCGACCGCAAGCAGCAACTGCAGGCGACGTGTCGCCGCTACACGACGGGTTTCTATGAATTTCTATGAATTACCTTCCGTAGCTAGCGACACGTCGCCTTCATAGCAATACATAAGAATACATAGAAATCAGTTGTATCGCGGCGACACGTCGCCTGCAGTTGCCGGTCGGCTACGGAATTGTACCTTTACTATTGTAATTGGCTTATCAAAATAACTACAACCATGTACAATACAATTTTTTTTTTTTATGTCCCTCTGCAAACTTCGTGTTTCGTCAGTTGTCGGATTTTATCAGTTGCCCTTGGACGCTGTCAATCGGCTTAGTCGATATAGAGCCTGGAACTATATATACTTCCAAGTGGAGTGAGAGCGTTCAAGGCCAACTGATACAAATCCGACGACTGATGAAACACAAAGTTTGCCGAGGGACAAATGTTTACCTACGTTACTTTTTTAGATCATCCCTACAGCATCTAGTTAGGTAATACAAAAATTTAACCATACTTTGTTCATTTATAAAAATAAACCTACCCATATTTGACCAAAACTCATAACAATAAACTACGAGACTCGTTTGCATTGTATGATGATTTTATTTTCCTAGTCTATTCATGGTAGCAGCCTTATGCAACGACGCGATATAATAGATCATTTACTTTGTAAATGGGTCCTTGAATGGTGATAAATTGCTTTCGTGCAGGTGATAACCTCACAGCATAGGGGTCCATTTAAGATAAGGTTATTAGAAAATGGAGGTGGAGACATTGAAAAAGTAGTAAATAAGTAAGTAATAATCTTTGACAAAAAATCGTAAAATATTGGGTTCCCGCCTATGAAAATGACGTTTTTTTTCTCACAAATAGAGAACCTCGTCACTTCTATGATTTAAAATATTCATCAATTGCTTGGTATTATATCGAATAGTGACCATCATAGACAATACCAATAGTAAAAAACCTTATTACTTATAGTTTTCTAAACATAAAAAATACCTTAAAAAAGACTCCTCATTTTGTTAGCAGAAAGGACCACTATTTGTTTTAAACTTAGCCAAAACTTATTTTTGTCGCTTAATCTAAGTGGAATATTACATTATCTTAGTTTTTAAACATTAGTGCATAAACGTTTTAAAACATTAGTGTTCATGGTTGTTATATAAATTAAGAAAATATTAGTATGAAAAATGCAACTTCTTTAAAATTCTCCATACAAAACGCTGATTTCATAGGTGGGTACCTAATATGATCCTTTGTGAGAGACTGGCGTCCATACTGATACCCCAAGTGACGGAACACCAGGCTCTCGCCCCGAATTTAATCTAATCAACATTGCAATGATAAATTTTCAAACTCTAGACAGAATATTTATTGATGAAGGGATAATCTATGTACTCATATATAAAAGAAAGTCGTGATAGTTACACTATTTATAACTCAAGAACGGCTGAATCGATTTGGCTGAAAATTGTTGGGGAAGTAGCTTAGAACCAGGAGACGTTTTTATTAGGTAGGTAAGATGGGTAAGGTAGGTAGGGTAGGTAGTGTAGATAGGTAGGTGCGTCATAGATAAGTACTTAGTGGGTTGGGTAAAGTGTTATTGGATTTTTTTTTTCTTTCATTTTCTCAGTACCAGCCTGAATTTGTGCCCGATTGATGACAATAGGCTCGCCCCCTATTACAAGGGACTTAAACATAACTATCGAAATGTGGGTGTACTATAGGTGCATCTCTGCCTAGCCCTTCGGGGAATAGAGCCGTGATGTTTTGTTATAACGTAGGTTATTTCAATAGTAAAGTAGGACAAGCTAAGCAAGTACCTTACAAAGTACCAACAGCAAATTTTAATGAGTATTGTATTCTGATAGTTACAAATATTCATTGCAATCCTTTGAGTTTAGTACAAAATTCAGAAGTGTGATCAAGATCATATTAGAAGGCACGCAACTCTGACTTTTCGGATTCATGTGCGTATTGTATACAATTATCACTTGCTTCAAAAACGGTGAAGGAAAACATCGTGAGGAAACCGTCATGTCTGAGAGATATTTCTAGATGGCATGTGAATCTTAATCAGAGGCCCATGGGCGGCTTTAAAACTCTGACACCGTTAGTCACTAACCACACGAAAAGATCATATTTGCGCAATTCAAACATGATTTCAATACTTACAGAAATTAAGCACTCGCTCAACCTTATCCTCGAAGGTATCGATAAATTATAGTATCAGGCGTTTACTTTGCGGAATTGAAACTAAAATCATTTTCTATAACATTTTACCGAAGTTATCGATTTTGCATCATCTCTGCAACTCTTTTGCGGTTGGAAATCTCATTTTCGACTCGCGACCTCTTCATCCAATCGTGACTGTAGCGCTGCAAAGTATTTATTTTCCGAGACCCTTATGTCAAACCTTTTTCTATAAAGCCTTTTTAACTTGCCTCCAAGTAATTGAGAGTGCTGTACCTACAACCTATAAAAAGTCGGTTATTATTTACCTAGACTTTTATGTTAGACCTTTTCCTTGCTTCCAAATCTTTTTCTGCTTCTTTCCAAGTAAAACAACATATCATCACCCAAATCAGTTTCTCAATCCTCGGAAACATTTCTATTTCTACCTGTGTATCTGTGTTATGCGCAGGAGTTCCGCGTGCAATCTAAATACGCATCTCGCATGGTGTGGCCGCTTAAAATGTCATCATGTTCATCGGTTCGAGTTTCCGTATTACTGTTATATGGGTCCCTATGGTACGTGTATATTTATGTTGGGTTTACACAAATGATGGGTTGTGAAAGATAGATTGTATGTTTAGTTTTCTAGTGATTGAATCTGTTCATGTGGACCATCCTTTTTTTTTTCTTTTTTTCGGTGGGAAATTATCAAATAATTTCTCGCGGTCTGGGTGGAGTGCGCGGATTGCGTGTCAGACTCTTACTGACTAGAACCCATCCGTGTTCCTTCAGTGGCCTGTTACCTTGCCAAGGGCCACGGTATCCCTTTCGAACTTTCCCGCGACCCTGGTAGGCATCGGTCCTAGGTGACCCCGTCAGTGTTTCGAGCATCCTTCGGTGTCAAGAATTTCTTACTACAAAAAGTACTACTACCATGTTCATTTAATTTCCACCCGATACCTTCTAAGATTAGTCACAGAATAGTACAAACAGAAGGCGCACTCCGCATTTTAGGTATGAAGTTACAAGTACGCGGCGGACTCGGGCTTGTCGGGCTAATTCAGTGAGCGTAAAGTAGTCTGAAGATATAAGAATTAAGAAAGAGAGGCAACTTCTAGGTAAATATAACTGTAGGTAATTAGCGCTGTGCGAACTGAATTGCACTTTATTGTGTCGTAGTAAGGGGTCACTTTTTATTTAAATTATTTTGCGGAGGTGACCATCTGTATTAATCTATAGTAGCATTTTTTGTAACTTACAAACCGTGCGCCAGATGGGATTTACTATCGGCAAAAATGACGAACTTGCATTCAAAATTTAAATCCTTATTACAACCCCTATTTACACCCCCAGGTGTAATGACATTAAAAGATTAAAACTTTTTAGTGGCCATGCAATGTGGCAATGCGTTATGTAGATAGCTGATGACAGTCCGAAAAACAGAAGCCTCGTCGAAGTCCCTAAATAGCCTATTTTAACACGTTTGGCAAGCTAGTGTATGAGAGTGCTTTTCTGCCCATTCTCTTGACATAGATAATGCCTGTATCTTTAATCTTGGGTTTTTCAAAACTCTGCAGAATTTCAGGAGACCTGCAAAAGACAAAAATAGAGTAGCGTACTAGACAGTATCATCGCCGTTTCTTCCTGTATCAATAATACTTAAAGTTATAATACACCCACAGTTCTTAAACACGTGTTAATTATCCAAAGCCTGCACGAGCTTTCTTATCAGTCAACCGTAATTCAATACTCATAGTTCTGAGAAAAATATTTACTTGCCATATCTGAGTCAGTGTTTCTTTGTTAGCATGGTGCTTACAAAGCTTATTGTGCTAATTATCACTGTAATATATTAGGTATTATATTATACTAGCTGCCCGCCCCGGCTTCGCACGGGTAGCACTATGTACTTATCTACGGTGCAACTACCTACCTACCTACCCTACCTACCCTACCTACCCTACCTACCCTACCTACCCTACCTACCCTACCTACCCTACCTACCCTACCTACCCTACCTACCCTACCTACCCTACCTACCCTACCTACCCTACCTACCCTACCTACCCTACCTACCCTACCTACCCTACCTACCCTATCTACCCTACCTACCCTACCTACCCTACCTACCCTACCTACCCTACCTACCCTACCTACCCTACCTACCCTACCTACCCTACCTACCCTACCTACCCTACCTACCCTACCTACCTACCTATCCTACCTACCTACCTACCCTACCTACCTACCTACCTACCTACCTACCTACCTACCTACCTACCTACCTACCTACCTACCTACCTACCTACCTACCCTACCTACCTACCTACCTTAGGGGTATGAAAAATAGATGTTGGCCGATTCTCAGACCTACTCAATATGCTCACAAAATTTCATGAGAATCGGTCAAGCCGTTTCGGAGGAGTACGGGAACGAACATTGTGACACGAGAATTTTATATATAAGATTATTTTTCACCGACTTCCAAAAAGGAGGAGGATGTTCGTCGCGTATGTATGTTTTTTTTATGTATGTCCGCCGATTTTTCCGTCAATTGTGGACCCATTTTGAAAATGATTTTTTTGTTTGAAAGGGTATGCTCCGAATTGGTCCCATATAAATTTTATTAACTTTGCTTGGATAGTTTTTGAGTAAGCTTCAATAATACTTATTTTCCCCACTTAGTATGATAGTGATGATTATTTCCTGTCACTGTTATTTACATAGCAGGTAGTGGTCCAATTGGTGTGGGGTAGGTACCACAACTGAAAAATGAAAAATAAAAACTTTTTACAAAAATAAAACAACCGACTTCAAAAAAAACACTACAAAGGGAAAAATAGCTTTAATTTCGGAAGTCGGTGGCAAAAAACGAAAATTCAAAACCAGAGACACCGAATAAAAATAAAAAGTTTTTATATGGGTACCATGTGATCTTAGGGCCTATGCATATCTTAAGGAGCAGAGTGTTAACCTAGTGGTATCAGCCGTGACGAATCCATACAGGCGATTTACTTTGTGTAAATTATTTCATCACCACTGCTCTCAAAACGGGGAAGGAAAACACCGTGAGGAAACTGGCATGTCTTAGAACCAAAAATTCGAAGACATGTGACATCTACCAACCCGAACTGGGCCCGCGTGGTGGATTACGGCCCACTCCCTCTCACCGAGAGGAGGTCTGTGTCCCAATAGTGGGTACATTATAGGCTGAATATGCTATGCATATCTTTAGGGATGTTGTTGAATCGAAGTCATGAACAGGAAAACTAAAACTTGGCCGCAGAAGGCCTTAAAATTGTTTTAAGTGCAGACCTGGCCCTGTGACATTAACAATAATATCAGCGTATTACTGCCCCACTGCCAGGCAAAAGCCTCTTCTCATACAAGGAAGGCACGAGCGTGTGACATTATGGGCCTTATAATAAGGATTGATTTCGCACTGAAGTGTGGTGTTCTTTGACATCATAACCAGAAAGATCGGCTTCACAACAGACATTGCATAACGCATAGAGGCCTGGCCATCAATACAAAGATTGCTTTTATATCCCAACAGGGAAGAAATTATTAAACTTTCCAGAAACAGCCATGTGTTATCGTAAACAGTAAAAGGCCCACACACTATAAATCTTGGAAGCCATTATACGGTGTGAATTTACTGTCTTTTTACACCCCAATACAGATTAATCGCCACAGCTTTATGTCGTAACGCCTTTTTTATACAAATTGCATAATTGTTACGACAGCTTCACTTCCCTGCAAACCTGGCCAGATTAAAGACCCATTCTTTGGTAAAAACTCCATAGGAATGAAGGTCTTTTAAAATGGTTATGGTAGTAGTTTGTTGAACCAAGTTTTTGCGGACTATTTACCGGTCTCTTTGGATCGGGCAGTTTTTCTGTAAATGCTTTTATAAGATTGATTGCTAGGGTGCATCGAACCTCTACCAGACAGTCAGGATTATAGAATGTTGGCTCTATTTGAAGGTCTAAACATCGTGAACTTGACTAGGAACGATTACTAAAGCATATATTAAAATGTCAAAGGAAATGATTAAGCATTAGTCATTTTGCTACGCTAAAGTGATGTTAGTGTATAGTAGACGATGTAAAAAGTGTTGTAGGTGCTACAAAAAATATAATTGCTAATTCATGCAGAGTTTCTAGCATACGTTCATACTTACAATACAATGATTAGGAGTTCCGATGAGTGGGTTTCAAATTAGTGTTAAGTAATGAATTTACTCATCAAAAAAGTCTAGTCCACTAGTAAACATGACATTTCAGATTCATCATCTGTCTAGCTTTTTCCCCAACTATGTTGGGGTCGGCTTCCAGTCTAACTGGATACAGCTGAATACCTGTATTTTACATGAAGCGACTGTTTATCTGACCTCCAAGCGAAGCCAAGGAGTATCGTGCTACCCAGTACGGGACTGGGTAGCACGATACTCCTTGGCTTCAGATTGCCAAACAAAATTCAGTATTCTTTATCCATGGAGCACAAATATGGCCTGCGCGTGCGCAGACTGTCGGACAGACGGGATCGAGCTTGGAGCATCTCAGTTTTCCGTTGATGACCGAGCATTGAAATAAATACCTTATTTCGATTGGATAAGTATTAAATGAAAACCAGCCGCACGGGTCGATCGATAAGGTTAGGCTATGCTTGCTGGGGTCTGTCCGTGGACGGTTGACCATTTTAACATACCACGATCTAACCGTGCCTCGGAAAGCTCGTTAAGCCGTTGCCCAGCAAACATTTTTGTCGTATAATCAAACATTTATATGACCTTGAGTCTGATTAAAGTTATTTTACAGTATTTTTTTTAACTCTTCGTCATGTACTGGTGCATTATGTGTCCGAATAGTCATATACATTTTTTGTCGTATAATAATGTCATATAGACGTTATTTCGTTTTTTTTTTACAATCGTTATATAATAGCGTCTACGACGACATCTATAAAACTTACTTATACAACTTTTCGTCGCGTAAACGTTTTCGTAATATAAACGTCATAATACTGTCAAATTGTCATATAATTACCTTTTAAACATCTGCTAAATGGATAATAATTGTTAACACGTTGTATTTGTAACCATTTTATAAAAGTCGAATAAGTATTACGAGTGCAATCTGTGTACATCCTAAAGTATAACAAACATGATAAATACGACCGCTATTTGATTGATACTCATATTTAAAGGTTTATAATAATAGCTCAAGCTGAGAGTGAGGAAAATGAGAACGGTTCCGTATCACATTTAAATGCAAATTTAACCAATCAATTTAACCAAATGCTACGAGTATACCTGCAATTCATTTTCCGAAGTTGAAGACAGTTATTCATGGTTGGAAAATGAAGACATGTTGATAAAGAAGACACTTCAACCAAAAATTATGACTTCAGAGACCATTACAAAAAGTGGGCTATTGATTTTAATATTCCACAAATTGCATTAAAGCAATAAAATGTAATTCTGAACAAAAGAATGCCCTGCATAGTCCCTTTAGACCCAAAAGCGCTTTTAAAAAGTAAAAAAGATATACAATAAAATCTAAAATGATAAATCTATAATATCAATAAATCTATGATGGTCGCGTATATGGACGGTCACGATAGATAAAGCACCCTCTCATTATTTCGAATATGTAAATGCCACAGTAACTATTTGATTATTTGGGACTATTTGATTATTACGTAATTATTTGCGTTCGGTTGTTCGATAATTTAAAGTTGTTAACTGTTTTCCTGTAATTTTTTATGTTAATTTTGTAAACTTTTCACTTGCGAAATAATAAGATAATAACTTTTAGTTAAAAGAAACCTTCCACTTCTTAATTATATAATTATTTAGCAAGTAAAATGATTATGTATTTAAATTGAATAAAAATAAAAAGATATTATTCTTACAATTTATTTAATGATTCAAATTTAGATGGGTAGGTATTATTAACTGACTAATTACAATATTCACATTCGTCTTCAGGAAAATAATTATCGATAGCAATATATTTGCTATGGGGGCATCAAAATAAACCGTAACGTAATAAATTATATACATTGTTGTCTGTTAAAAACAAAATGTAACGGTCTATTTCCACGGACTATCTGGAAACCACATCCATAACAACGAGAACAAAAGATAAAATGAGTTAATGACCACGGCTATTTCAAATGTGCGCGTATCATTTCGATGAAGTCCATCTTTGATAAAAACTTATCAACATCCGCATAATTGTAGATCATTGTGGGGTTTACCTAAAACAAAAGTATTATATAAAAATATAAACTCTTTTAACTAAGTTAGCTAGGCGTTTATTATTTTATTATTGATCCCTAAATCAACTGTCATGGCGTACACATTTACAATGAACACGCAGTTTATAGGTCGGGAAGTTATATATGTAGTTGTCATATGACGCAGTCACTTAATAGATTATTAATAAAAATATATGAAAATATTAAAATTTCAAAAGCGCATAAAAAAATTGTTACTAACTTACTTCACATTGATCAGTAAACTTGATTGTGAAAGGTTTACAACTGATGAAATGGTTTTATCACGTCAAATAACTAAGAAAAAAATGCAACATTAACTCAGCTGTCAAAAACACTGTCAAATTATATTAACGTGATAATCTGATAGAATTATAATTCGTTCAATATAAGCATCATCTTTAAATGACAATAACACAACGATTACATTATATAAAATTCATATTGTTTGGCATTACTCGACACGACGTCAAATACTCGCCGCGACAGCTATCATTACATGAGATGTAGTGAAATCGCCGACGTGTAAATGACTACTATGCAACTAAGTAGGTATTTATATGACTGTTACAGGAAACTCTTAGCGCTTTTAGTTGAACAAAATGGGCCCTAATGCCGTTGAGTAAACGTCCTTATGGCATTTATACGATTATACTAAATAACATTAAGTTGCCACCAAAACGTCTACTCAACGACTTAAACGTTTGCTGGGTGGTCACGGCTGTCATTCGTGGATCTTTGACAGTCGTTACGGGTCGTCAGCAGCCCGAAAGTCTGACAACCAGTCTTACCAAGGAGTATCGTGTTACCCAGTAACTGGGTTGTAGAGGTCAGATCGGCAGTCGCTCCATGTAAAATACTGGTATTCAGCTACATCCGGTTAGACTGGAAGCCGACCCTAACAAAGTTGGGAAAAGGCTAGGCAGATTGATTGAAGTATTAAATACAATTGATAAATTTAATTTAAATTTAAATCCTTTGCCGTGAGCCCGCTAGTCTGCTCAGGCATATCCTCAAACTAATATTCGAACGTCGAAAGACAGAAAAGGGTCCCCAAAAGCTCTCCCCAATTTACTTAAACAGTTACATAGTCCTAAATTAGAGTAACACGATCCTCATCAGTTAAACTAAGCAGTATCTATTAAGCTAACTAAAGCCATTGACCGTAAGGCGTTAGGGGAACGTCTGTCGATCACAATTCGGCAGCACCCGAACCTAAGTAAGGGAATTGGTTAATAGGCTACTATCAATTTAGGAGCGTGGAATTTGATATTTTCGGGATATACCACATTGATGGCAAGAGTTTTTTTTTCTTTTTAAATGTGCTTTTATGGCCAACTAGCTTCTGCTGTCGTCTGCGTGAAATTTCATGTTTTCACATAAAATATATCGTTTGACACTCAGCAATACTGTAGCTTCCCATTTGTGAAATAATTTTCGGAATCGTATCAGAAAGTTCCGAAGATCATCTCCTACATATAAACTCACAAATTTTACATCTTTATAATAGGTGCTAGCTTCTGCCTAAGACTTCGTCCGCAAGCCTGTAACCTTCCTCAAGAATAGGGATGATGCCTGGGTAAAAAAAAGAAATTCTGATTAGTCTGGCAGTCAGATAATAAAAAAATATTACACACGTATTTTTTGCTTTATCATATTAATAACAAATTACTTAAATATAACGCATTTTAAGTTGGGGACTGGGGGTCGCTATGTCACAAGTAAGTATAAAATCTACATACTTGTGACGTCATGGCACATTTTAACTCAATGTATCGCCGTAATCTTTAGATTACGTAAAAAATGAAAAAATACGTGTCTAATATTTTTGAATAAACTCCATGACGGACTAAAAAAAAATCAGTCATCATCTCTATATCCAATGCAAAAATATTTTTTCAAATCCGACTCGTAGTTCCGAAGATTAGCCACTACATACAAACTTGCAAACAAATAAACAAACTTTGCCTCTTTATAATATTAGAATAGATTAAGTATAGATTTGATTTGAATCATCCAACCTATAATCAGTACTTCTCCTCGCGTCGTATTCCTCATTCATTACCGAGGGTCGTGATTCCCTTGGCGTTAAGTCATATTCATAGTCAGTAGAGTAACTAGGCATTGGGGCTTTACCAAGTTCTATAGTCGATTCTAAGATCCCAACTAGAAACTAAATCTGCCATGTCCATAAGAAACTCGATTAACTCCCTAAGCCAATTTAAATGGCTGACCGACGATCAATAAAATCTTAATCACATTATGATACAAGATTACTTGCTTAGTTTTTACAAGCTTTTATTTTTTGTCTTCCTTTATGATATGTAAGTACTTTACTTCTGCCAATCATGATTCCTTGGTACTTATCGACGGTATCGATCACTCTTTTACTGTAAGTACTCTTAACTAGCATAATCAGTCATAAGGCAAACAGCACCTTAATTGCGTAACACACGATCAATCATAATCTGAATCAATTTGAAGGATCTAATGCGAATCGATATGATAAGGCTAATCCATTGCTTCAGATGTTCGAAAAATGTATCTGCTCAGCAACAAATATAACGCAATGAATATTGTTGAGCTGTCAAAATGAAGCAGTTGTGATTCATCTTGTGGTAGGTAATTTAGAATGCAGGACCTGTCTCTGTGAGAGGGAGTAGGCTAAACTATCTTCTAATATATAAAATTCTCGTGTCACAGTGTGTGTAACAAAACTCCTCTGAAACAGCTTGACCGACTCTTATGAAACTCTGTGTGTATATTCAGTAGGTCTGAAAATAGGACGTTAACTATTTTTCACAGCCCTACGTGATAAGGGTGGTCCGCCCGAAAAAATATTTTTAATTTTTTGGACGTGTATTTTTTTTAATATGATTTGGCATTAAAAATACATACAAGCCTATATTTTCTTCCTTCTACCACCAACCCCTATTTTTGAATAGTGATATTAATACTGTAGGTAGGTATTGTACGGTGCACCTACCTACCTAGGGTATGGAGGGTAGGCAGGGTAACCCTAGTTAGATAGGTAGGTAGGTGCACCGTAGATAAGTACTTAGTGGTACCCGTGCGAGGCCGGGGCGGGCAGCTACTCTTATTATATTTGTAATCATTAAGTCATTCTCCTGCTTATCGTAATTAAATTAGGATCGGCTCAGTATAATTTTTCTTATTCGATAGTTACATTACCTCTGACAGTATCTCAGTATTCACTCCTTTTCTAGCCAAATCTTTAATACAATCCATCCATGTTTCGTGAGAGTTTGTTGCGCCCCCTTCTTCCCAGCTAAAGCACTAGGAAGAGGTGAAGGGTGGGCTTTGGTTTTGGGGGACTGTATTATGTAATCTTGACGTTCAATTTTTTTTAATAAACGAGTTCGATTTTGGTCTTACTGACCATATCATGTCCTTCTTTCCTTCAAATTAGCTTTGATGATAAATCTAAGCGAGTTTGATATCCCTTGTTATCGTTTCGTAGAGCCTAACACGACCTAATGCCAATCAGCTTCCAGCACCCTTAGCATGACCACAATAGAAACGGGTTTTGTCGACGGAAGAATCAACAAAATGACAAATAAAAAATCACAATCTGTCATTTTGTCTATTCTTCTGTCGACAAAACCTGTAGAAAACCCGTTTCTATGGTTGTCACGCTACGCGTGCTGGTCTATCAACCAGCATCCTGCAAAGTTAATAATACTTTGTTAATACGTTTGAACAAAACCAGGTACTTAACACAGTTGTTTGTAGGTGTAATGACGAATAATCACGTCAAAGTTTTGAGAGCAGACCGTTAGGACATCTTTTCCTCAAAAAGTCGTGTTATTTCCGGTCGTGCCAATGTTTCTGTATAAGTAAATTGTCTTGTCATTAGGGCTTCCGGAACGGACTGGTCTTCGGCAAACTGCTATAGTAGCAGCATGATTTTTTTTTTTGAGTCTGATTAGAGTGTTGATTTTATACAAACTTTATTGGAGTGAATGTTGGCCTGATAGGGTTTTCTTGAGGACCAAATGTTGTCCAATCTATGAATGACTTTTTTTGTATTTATTCACTGAATTTAAGGTCATAAATAAATATTAAGTGAATAAATCCGTTACATTCTAAAACCCTCATTGAATGCCAAATTTACGCTCTGATGAGCACAGTTCACAGACCAGACGCGATTATCAATCCGTACAAAGGTAATATTATAAATCATATTATAACACAGCATGTCAATCAATCTGCCTAGCCTTTTCCCAACTATGTTGGGGTCGGCTTCCAGTCTTACCGGATGCAGCTGAATACCAGTATTTTACATACACAACACACACAACAACAACACAGCATGTCATTTACCCGAAATAATGATACACATTTCCTCAATAATTATAATAACACAAAGCGGGCCTTGCATCAAACAACGCGATGCGTCAAAATATAATTATCAGCTGAGCTAACGTGTGCCCGGACGGAGGGCCCTCCGCAGACAGCCAGTCAGTTGGAGCTCGCCACACGGGACTCACGCGCGCACACACGACCCGGCGACCTAACGGACACGACACACACGTTCATTCAACTCCACAAACTATTTATTTACTGTCATAACAATTACAATACACTTCAGTTACGCAACCTAACGCCAGATGTGATGCAACTTCGCCGCGAGCCCTTTAACGCTAACCTAACCCAGTTAAATTAACCGCGCGAACTCAGCCACCGCTATAAAACTTATCAATAAACGAAATGCAAGCACGTGCTCACCCCTCGCGTTACGCGGCCGTTGTCCAATCGTAGGAGGGCGAGGGCTACCGGCGAGTTTCGGCCAGCCAATCGCGGCTCGTCTACAACTTCACCACGAAAACCGCCGATCCCGACCGACAGGAGCCGAAGTGCGCATCGACAACCCCCAGTGCCGCTTCAGCCCCCAACATGGCGACAATGGTGGCGCCCTCGCCCGCCAACCCGGCCGTGACAAAAAAACCCTCTATCAAGAAATACAGAGCACCCACGCCGCCTCGGAATATTATCACGGAAGACGAATGTGAAAGTGAAAAAGACAAAGAGAATGCAGTGCAACTCGACAACGAAAATGACGCAAGTGATGATTGTAAACAAACAAAACCGGAACCGGCGGACGACAAGCCGGCGCCGGAGAAGGGATCGCCGCTAATGAAAAAGTTGGGTCCAAAAATAAACGGGAGTGTTGACAGGAGTTCTGTGTTGTCTAAGGCGGCGATGTTCGAGACGGGCAGCCCGAAGGCGAAGGACCCGGCCGAAATGTCTCTCAGGGAACGCAAAGCGCTCTTTGAGAAAAACAAGGGCGCAGCGATCGTTCCGAAGGCCCCCTTCGGCCTTGCACCCTCCGCCAAGACCCTGCTAGGGGATAACAAAGGTAAGTTCAACTTTTAATATTTACTGCCAACAATGAAGAACATGCTAACTCCTTGACACACAATTATTTCGAATTTATGGTCTGTAACCAATAAACAGTATGTTTTTTTTCGCTTCGGTGTTACGCAGTTACTGAGATTTTTCTGTAGCTGTTAATTGATTTAATTGCGGTCTGACGTTTACACGCAGCTCAGTAGACGATGATTGATAATGTATTGTGCAGCTAATTCGTAGATAAGGAACTTAATAGAATAAATAATGAGTCTAAAAATACTTGTCCCAAATCTAATTCTGAACAAATTCAAACGAAAAGAAAAGCAGATTGTTCTTTATTATTCGATAACCTACTTCTTTGCTTATTGATGATAATCTCATAACAATTAACAATGGTTTCATCATCAACAGCGCACACGCACATGCAAAAGATTTGTGTTGCAATCTTTCGCGAATTGAATAAAGAAAAGGAAATAATTAAAATAAAATAATAAAATTTAATTTAAATGTCAAAGTCGTGCGGATTCGGTAACTACCTTCTTTTTTTGTGCAATATTCCGAAACCGGCTTTTTTCCACGACTACCGATCTAAGATAAAATATTTTTTATTGGTTGTTCTCCAGTATTGGCATAAAATTTTGATGTTATCAGTAAAATTACCGAAACTTTATATGTATGTACTTGGGATAATTAAGTGCCCGAGGGTAAATGTAATCTAATTTACCATTTGACGTTCCCGACGACAAAAAGTCGATTCTTATTAGGTATCACGTCATAACTATGGTAAGCAGTCTTAATCATCATGTTCAATCCAAACCTTTGCATTTGGAATTGTTTTGTATTTTGCTCTTTTTTGTAAATTAATGCACACTTAGTGCATGAATTTATGAATTTATTTGTACTTAATTAGTTAATTTTATAGCAGGAAGCGCCTAATCGTGATAAACGTAAAACAATCGCATGTATTTGTTACAATTTGTCTATTTTTCCACGACCCAAATAGCATAGCCTACTGCTCTCAGGGTCACTAGGCCGATTACCGTATCGGGACAAATATTTGAATATCTATGGGTAATTATTTAGGGCAAACGAATTTATTTACTTTGTGTATTGTGGTGCAAAAAATATGGGGAATCCTAGTGGTTAATGTTACATTAACAAAAGAAAAAAACCTGTTATGTACACCATTCTGCATCCATAGGTTTGGTCTGTCATTTTAATTATAGATTTAATTTGACTAAAAACTTTTTCTCAAAACTTAAAAAGCATTTTACGTAGTTTTAATTTATCATTGTACTTACCTCGAAAAAAAAACCTTCGCAGCAAAGCTTCACTCTGTATGTCTAACCTTTTTCTGAAAGAGTTTCTTGAACCTTTCCTTCACAGTATGTACATAGGTACATAATGTGTTGACAATTTTTAGCTCCAATATATTATGTACTAGCGACCCACTCCTGCTTCGCACAGTTTACGACTCGACAACACAGCGACATTTCTTTATTAAATGTATGATTTTTTTATACACATAAACCTTCCGGAATAAATTCTCTAAATGATGCTGAAAACCGCAACAAATCCCGTAGCGTAGTTTTGAAGAACAACGCGGTTACACAGACAGACACGAAAAGCGACATTCGTTTTTAATATGTATGGATGATTACTACAACCTGTAGTCAAGGCCTCACCTCAGGTCATGTCAAAGACCTTTGTGTCAGTCAGACTTCAGACAGGTTCTGTTACGTCACACTGCAGCCATAACGACCCCATTGATATGTCTGCATTAATAATAGTAATGCATACTAGCCTTAGACCGTTTATTCTAAAAGTTGACAACGTCCCAAATAGCTGTCGAATATTTACCTGTTTTGATAAATTTAGCAATATTACTGTATGGAAATATGAATTATGGCTAACTAGTGAACTAAATTAATAATGAATTGCATTTATAACATTCAATTTGATTTTTTTTCCAAATACTTTTTTATTTGCATCAAAATTTTCGGTGTTACGATATTAATTATTGCATTTCGTAATCAATATTTTAGTTCACTGATTAGCCATGATTCATATTTCCATAGAGTAATATTGCCAAATTAATCAAAACAGCGAACTATTGGACATATTTTTGCGACGATGCCCACTTTCAGGATGCACACTCTTTATTGACGTTAGGCAATTTTTTTTTTGTTTTTTTTATGTGTATGCCCGTCCATTGTACTTATCCATTTACTCAGAAGGAATAGTGATAACTTTGCAAGTTCTGTTTTCCTTGCGCAATAGGTATCTTATACTAAAACAAGCCGTGTGCATTGGGATTTCCCGTCGGCAAAAATTCGACGCATTGGCATACTTACAAACTTTCATCTACAGACGTGATTGGTATCGATATCTTAACAAGATAAAAAAAAAAATTACGTCTTTTTTTAGGGTTCCGTAGTAAAGAAGGAACCCTAATAGTTTCGCCATGTCCGTCTGTCTGTCTGTCCTCGGCTTAGCTCAGAGACGGTTAGTACTAGAAAGCTGTAATTTGGCATATGTATACATAATAATCACGTCGAAAAAGTGGTAAAATAAAATCAAGATTTTTTTTTTATGTTACCTCGTACACGTAAAGTGGGGATGGTTTTTTTCTCATCTATCCCATGATGTGGGGTATCGTTAGAAAGGTTGTTCAAAAATATTGCTAGTTTTTGGAAACCATTTTTGGATTCAGGGATCCTTTTGCGAAATATTGAGAGTTTAACTGATTTTTTTTGTTAAAGTCAAGTGTCCCCCCCCCCTGCCATCTAAATGGTTGTACTTGGATTTGTGAAAAAACTCAAAACAGTAGTATACTACTGCTGTGAGTTTTACTACTGCTCTGATAGTTTTCCTTTTAATTTCTTTATTTATATATAACGAAATTAAAAGGAAAACTATCAGAGCTAAGTAGGCTGTACAGGTTAACGAGTAATAATTAACCAACTTAAACTCTTTCAACTACAATGTTAAGTTAGTTCTTGGGATAAATTCATCCCAAATACGGAACCCTTCAGTGTGCGTGGTCCGACACGCACTTGGCCGGTTTTTTTGGGTCCGTCTAGTCTAGTCAAAGGTCACTTCTAGTCTAGACAGATGTCACTTCTAAAATATTCGATAAAAGGTCAATAACATTCAACTAGAAAATATCTAGACAAATCTAATGTCTGGTATTTTTTGTAGCCATTTCAAATCGATTTGAATAACTAGATACATAATCGACTAAGTAATAGGTGCGAATCGATACAAGTGACTTTAAAGTTTTTTGTTCCGAATACTTTAAAGTGCATTCACCTTTAAGGCCTCCGCGGACAGGCGCGACACTACGATGCGAAGTGATTCTGGTAGAACAAATTTCCATGAAATTTTCATAGGATTTGTTCTTATAGAGTAGCGTCGCACCTGTCTGCAGGAGCTATTAGTAGTAGATTAATTTTATGGATCTATAAACTTTTGTTGCTAATAAATTCAGCAGTACCCATGTATTTTTATCGCAGAAATTAGTTTTGCATAATGTGTGAATATATAGTTTTTGCGAATGCCTAACCGGTACTGATTTCTTTTTACAAGATATAAAGAGCACAACATACAAAAGCACGATTAAATAATAACTAGATAATTACATGAATATTAGGACTCTTACATGAATATGAGGTCACTATTGGCTAAAACACACTTTAACGCCAATAACACATCTCCCCCGCGAAATCATAGCAGCGAAACCGCAGTAGTTCAATTCGACTGGCTCGCGTCATGTTCCGCTACGCGAAATTCGAGGAGCGGAACTCGAGAGGTGTGCTACCGGGGTTAAAATAATGGATCAACGAACATAAAAAAAGCGGTGTGCGTCTTAAGGTTGCACCACATGAGAGTCCAGCTCAGCAAGTGCCAGGCAAATATACCTGACGCTGATATTCTGCTGGATCCCTGCAGTGACATACGGACGTCGAGTATATAAAAAGAAAATAAATTTATTTAAATAAATAGCCATTATTTTCCTTAGCGTTCACATTAAACATTTTTTACATTTTCATAGGTAGTATTTATTCAATTTTATTTAGTTAAGGCTCCGATTGGGTATAGGCCTCCGCCAAATTTCCAAACTGTTTCTCTCCTTCGCTTTCTTCGTCCAGTCCATTCTGGCAATTTGTTTTATTTCATCTGCCCAACGTTCTCTGGGTCGTCCTCTGGCTCTCCTGCCGCTTGGGCCTGGCCATTGAGTTACCAACTGTGTCCATCTTCCATCTGTCATTCTTGCTACGTGTCCAGCCCACTTCCACTTCAGGCGTCTCGTATGTTGAAGAGCATCTATTATATTAGTTTTCTTGCGTATGTCTTCTGTTTTTTGTTTATCTAACATTTATTTAACACAGACTAGAAAAAAACACACAATTTGTACATCAGATATTTAAAAAAAAAAAAAATGTGTAAAATGCGATGTAAGAAATTAGCAGGCATAGCTGCGCCAAAAAGGCCCAAAAAGATGAGATAAATATGCGAGTTACGGGCGTTGTGAAAAGTGGAATGTGCGGAGTGAAACTGTATACCCGCAATTACAAAATCGAAAGAGTTTTGCATTGTCCATTTCATTAATTGAATGGTACTTGCAATAGTAATAAAAAGTTGCATAAGTTGCGTAAGTGTTTAAAGACTGTTAATATGGGAAAGAAAACACGTGGCGTTCGGTAGTTTCTGCTTAACCCCAGGGGAAGAAGGCGTCAGTGTATGTATGTGTCTTTTGTGTATGGGAAATACTGATACGTGGTTACTAGTGGCGCCCGCAAAGATAGTCTACTTTTTACTAGTGACCGACCGAAGCTTCGTTTTCGGCCATTTTCGGCGCAAACTTCTTCGATTCGCCAATATTTTCGTTTTTGACCACAAACCAGCCTTAGCTGGTTTTGTTTGACTCAACAGTGTTGATCAGTCGTTCGGATAATCTGAAGCCCTAAAGTCACAAACAGTTTTACCAAGGGGTAACATGTTATCCAGTAATAGGGTGGTGGAAGTCAGATGGGCAGTCGCTCCATGTAAAATATTGGTATTCAGCTGCATCTAGTTAGACTAGAAGCCGATCACAATATAGTTGGGAAAAGGCTAGGCAGACGGACAGACAGACAGACACACGAGATGTCCTATAAAGGTTCCCTTTTTCCCTTTTGAGGTACGCAACTCTAAAAACATTTGAAAATCATTCCATAGCAACTTAATTCATACTTCCCGTGGAAGCGGCCACAGCCTATCATTAAGACAGAATTAAAACCAGGAACCTAACACAAATTGCACAGTGTGTTCACCACCTGCAGTGTTGCCATTTAAGTTCTGAAATGTGGCTATTACTGAAATTATGTAGTCTTTTTTATTAGCTGTAAACATATGCTTTAAAAGGTTATGTCACAATAAGACCATGTAATTTTTTTGCTACTAAAAATTATCGTTCACATCACATAACATCACGCCCTGTTTCCCCGATGGGTTGGGCAGAGGTGTACCCATAGTACGCCCACATTTCGCCAGTTATGTTTAAGTCTCATGTAATAGGCGGCGAGCCTGTTGCCATCATCGGGCACAAATTCCAGAATCCGAGCTGCTACTGAGAAATTCCAGATCGAAAAGTCCAATGACACTTTGCCTGACTTGGGAATCGTTAAAATCTCTGCTTTTTCTTAGCATAATATTCTGAAAAGGTATTTCAACTTGAGAGACCTACGTGACTTCTAGTAGCACAGAATGTGTCATGCAATTTTCCATGAATAACATTGTGCAATTGTGCCTTGCTAAAATAATGCGTAATTCGCAAAATATTCTTAAACCCCCACTACACTACTCGCGTAGTTGCTTCGACGAAGTAGTCGTCGAAGTTGACCGAAGTCCGAAGTAAGTAACTCATACTCGTGCCAACAACTACAAAACGCTTGGAGTCCTTTAGACTCGGTTGCAAAAACCGACAACGATTGGAAGTCGCCCGAGGCGACCGGAGGTTGCACGAAGCGAACCGAAGTGCTCTTCTACACTCTCGTATTCGCTTAACTTCGATCAACTTCGCGAGTTGTAGTGCAGGCTATATAGGTTTTATTCATTCAGTAAAGTAATAGGTACTTACTCGTACCTACCTACCTGACTATCAAAATATAATATGGCGGTTTAACAGGAAAATTATTAACACTTATCATGCGGTTTCTCAGTAAAAAGAACTCGGTTAAACAAATCCGAACATAAAAATGCTTTTAACTAATTAGTGTATTAATTAGTACGCGTACAGTACCGGTACTCATTCATAAAACAAAAAGTTTAATAGGGAAAAACGTCGCCCTTAATTCTGTATGATAAGGCCTTGTTCTAGCTGAATCGTATCGCCTATCCCTAGAGATCCAAATGTATGCTTTCTGGATCAGGTAAAACCGAATTTGGATGCGAAGGGTACGGATGCCGGTGAAATTCCCGGCACATGACACATCAAAAAGTTAAGGACAGTCGCCTAAGACCGTTTTCTTGTAGCGACAACAGTTAAGGTAGCTGTCCTTACTGCCCCATCTCAAAATCCACCCTGCATAATAAGCCTTGGATTTTTGTCCTGATCCTTAGTCTTTTAATGGACGAAATCTCTCTTTTAGAGAAACCCTGTTTAGTCTCGTATCGTCCCCACACATGTCTTCAGTTTTTTAGTTCTAGGACATGTCGGTTTCCTCACGATGTTTTCTTTCACCGTTTTAGTTTAGTTTAAAAAAATCTCATTGTCACTAAATAGCTATTATTCACATCAATAACTATGTCTGTTTGACTATTGACATTATTCAAAAGCTCACACCACTTTCGCTTTTGTGCCAATCTCAATAGAAAACTCAGACACAAATTAGGACCACCCAAATATGGATTCATCCGAAAGTCTTCGAAAACATTTAGCACGTCCTAACTACGTCGGGACATTTAACGGTAATACGCAATACTGTTTTAAAACTATAGGTGTCGCATTTTAGCATGGCATTAGCGGTCATTGCCCTTTCCCTAATATCTCTCCGTAGGAACCCAAACAATGAACTATGTATAGTTTTTCGTTATTAGAACATGTTGAAGATCACGATAGATATTGATTCAGGGCCTTATTTCATTTTCATTTCACATTCATTTATGAAAAAAAAAACATGTTAGAAAATGTAGGTGGGTCAATGACCGCTTTTGCCACGCTAAAACGCGACAACTATAGCATACTTACAATATTTGAACAGTAATTGTGTTACACGTTTTCACAACAAATATTTAAAATGCTGATGTATTTTGTATGAGATTGACCTGGTCAATTAATTCACAAGTCTGTGTAGAAAATGGTAATGTGAAAAGGCCGACTGAGGAAAAATCAGCACCACATGAAGATATTATTTTTTATGAGCTGCCCCCCGCGGTTTCACTCACATAAATCTCTATCTCCTGGGAATATCCGGATAAAAAGTATCCTTTGTCCTAATCCAGGTCATGGTCTACCCGTGTGCCAAATGTCGTCCAAATCCGTTCAGCTGTTTTAGCGTGAAAGCGTAACAAATAAACAAACTCGCTTTCATATTTATAATATTAGTTACGATTTGTAGCCTGTTGTCCCACTGAAGGGCGACATCCCTTTCTCATTTCCACTCGTCTCTCTGCCTCTTTCCTCTTTTTTCCTCTTGCCTTTCTTCGTCTGTCGCCGGATATATTCTGGGACCCGCATTGTGGTAGATTTGGCCCATGACTCATTCGACATGCGCCAAACGTGTCCGGCTCAGCCCCACTTAATTCTGGCTGCTTTTTGGGTGACGTCTGCGAAGTAGGTGTGGTAAAGGGACATTTAAAGATTTTATGAGGTACCTACCTAATTAATACCTACTTAGCTTAGTAGCGAGGGATGTGTGTGAAACTAACCAATAACTTAGCTCAAACTATGACAGTGAAGCGATGTAATTGGTTAGTCTCACACACATCCCTAGCTACGCATCCGCGCTCATCTCTGGTGGAAACGCAGGCTTATTCTACCATATTCTGTAGCATAAGCTTAGTTTTGCCCATTACCAAAACCTATAAATTCTACGCAATAAACGTCTCGTATAAGTCTGAAATCACCAACCCGTCTTGAGCAAGCGTCGTGATCAATGCTCGTGCATTCTCTGTTTGTAAAGAGGCCTTTGCCCAGCAGTGGGACCATAATAGGCTGGTATTATTAAATGTAACATAAATACTTCATCTTCATAAATTTTACCATATTTTCCAAAATACAGATCACACGTGGTCACAAACTGTGGGAATAATCGATAATACTGTCCAAGAAATCTTTCAATCACTGTAATTTGGACTTTGTTTTTATTAAAGCATGGTTGAGATTTGCTTGCTCCCTTTAAATAACATGTGGCACTCTAATCATATGCCTTGTTAACATATAATGATAGACAATTAGTTGCTATGCTCAACCGCGAGACTACATAATGTAATAGTAGCTTGTAATGTGATCTCGAGTGTAAAAATTATAGCTGAAAACTAACAAGGTGAACATCCAAGAAAATAATATAGACAGGAATTTTCCCAAAATTAGGTCAAACAAAATTTCGTGAGTAATTCTCGACATATCCTAGAGCCAAGCATTCGGAGACATGTGGCATCCTGCACCGGACCCGCGTCACCCGCATTTTGGATAACGGCCCACTCTATCTCGCAGAGAAGTGAGAATAACAAAGGTTCAAATGAAGTCTGTAATAAAATAGACGCAAATACTGTAAATAGGTTATGGTGACAACAGTTAGAAGTCGTCATTTCTAAGATTTGCAAGAAGTTTGCGTTAAACCGCAATGTTGCCAGATGGTAACCGCAGCCTAGGTTAGTACGTCTCACTAGAATACTTCGTGATTCGGAAATACAAATATACACAAGGTTATGTATATATTCAAACAAACATTCGTATACATACCGAATGTTTTGATGACTGTAACTGGTGTTACATGTGATAGTAAACTAAAGGGCATGGTATATAAGACCAGTCCCTATGTATCGCAGCGATTCGTGGGCCATAACCCAAAAGTACGTGCATGTCATATTGCTGAAATGAAAATATTGAGATGGATGGATGATAAAATCCGTAACGAGTACGTGCGAGGAAGCCTGGGCGTGTGCGATATCGTCGAGAAGATACAAGAGAGTAAACTGCGATGGTCACGTGAAAAGGAGGCCGCCTGAATACGTAGGGAACTTGGAGCTAAAACTTTCCATTCCCAGTCCACGACCCAGAGGCAGACCTAAAACAAGGTGGAAAGCTGTAGTGCTAAAGGACATGAAAGTGTGTCAGGTATCCGAAGATGATGTCGAGGATAGGGTTGGAAGAGAAAGACCAGGAAGGCTGATCCCACCACCATTTGGGATACATAGCCAGGAAGACAGAGAGTGTATCCGAATGTTTTGATATGTTTTTTGATCTATCAAACGTCACGTTCTCCCAAATTCTTGCGTACATAGGCTAGGTAGAATGAGGCTTGAACCATGCAGGTGTTAAACCATACCAGTTACTCATGTTCAAATAGACAGACTTAATGGTCAGGATCAGCAGCAGCTCTACTGTCGTGAGATGATTTTTGCTACCATCCAATTTGCTGATAGCTTAATGATCACAGACGAAAGACTTCCCATTCGGTAGATATCTATTACTGCCAGAAACCAAGTCGAGCATTCATAGATATAGTCTAGATATCAAAATGTTGTTATTGTTGTACCAAGACTTTATTTTAAAAAAAACCTCGCGTTTGAAATCTTCGTCAGAAACAATCACATTGAAGACATATCGACAAACGGACGGAATATATCGGCTCAGTCGCCCCGAGCGATTTGAAAGACCATAACGTCTAATTACAGTTACTGTTGAGCCGTTTCACTTAACATCAGCTCGTAAAGACATATTGGCTATTACTCTGGTCTGGCTTCTCCTTTAGTCTTGTGCCAGACGAACAGCTCGTAGAATTGTAAGCCCCACTTGTACCACAAATCACTAAATATGTTTAAGGGGTATGCGCTAAGGTAGCCCGCGAAATTCAAATTTTCTTTAGTTTTTTACATTTAGCAGGTCATTGTGAGGTTTTATGTTGATTAATATATGATTTGCGACCGTAACAAATATGGCTTTACATAATCATAATCCACGAAATATATCGTTTCCACGATACAGGAAGAAATTCTTAGTGTGGGGCAAGGTTAAAAAAAAAAAACTTGGGCGCAACGGCCAACCGGCCAACTCGCCGCAGACCGGGCCATGAACCACTCGACTCGTCGCCGTCTAGTGCGCGAGATCCCCAAATCATCATTCTGTCTCTGTTACTTTTCTACGATTAACAGACACAGAACGATGTTCTAAATTCGTTTAGCGCTAAATGTATCTCGTAATTTGTGGTGCAAGTGGACCTAAGACTCGAAGCAAAGATGTGGACGTGTTTAGATTCCCTTGTTTTTTTTTAAAACGGTTGCGTTCTGAAAAAAAAGTTTTGTTCACAATTTGCCAAACAGATGTCGCTACTATATCACGTTCTCAAGTAAAGCGCGTGAGTTTCCGCAAGTAACCCCTTAAGGCATTTTAAATTAGTATATAAATATCAATTTAGACACGCGTTTGAAAATTACCAACCGGCTCTGACCATAAGTAAAAATAAGTAATATTTACGAATACTGTAATATAAAAATGCTTGTGCTGGAAATTCTAGAATAATTGTGTCTCGTCTCGGCACAAACTTTGAATGGAGTATAATTCGCAGATAAAGAGGTCCTTTTCAAAGGAGTATAAAATGATTACCACCGTCATTTAGTACCTACTACCTGACCCGACACATTGTTCTGTTTAATAATGCATGCAGAAAAAAAGAAGAATTTACAGTTTTTCCCGAATTTGAAAATTTTGTCGGGAAATTTTTCTCTCCGTAATTTAATCAGCGTGCAGCGGGGTAATTGCGTTAAACACTAACAGTAGCAATAGGTTTCATTTTGACAGTTCCACAACATTCATTGCGTTATTAACGTTGTTGAGCAGACAAATTTTTCGAACATATGAAGCAATGGATTAGCAATTTCCTTCAAAATGATTTAGGTTGTGGTGTTAGGGTGTCGTTCCGTCCAGCTGTCCTCAAGTGATGCGCTTACCAACGAACAGCATTTCATTTTTATTTATTATTATCTATAGAAAATCTGACATTCCTCTAGCTAAAATTCAAAAACTACAACAGCTAAAGTTAAATGAAAAACATTCCGCCCAGCTATTCAAACTTTTACTACCCATAACGTGGTAGCTGCCTGTTCAGACAGTTGCATAATGCTCTATCGACAATAGTCTACTGAGTATTGAGCTCGGGTTGGCGAACTAACGGAACAAATCGGACCGCAGGGCTGCCACAAAAACTCTTCATTCTCTGGCCTTTATCCCAATAGGGACGACGAAAAAAAATTTTTTTTAGTCCGTCATGGACATTATAAAAAAATATTGGACACGTATTTTTTCTTTTTTTACGTAATCTAAAGATTACGGCGATACATTGAGTTAAAATGTGCCATGACGTCACGAGTATGTAGATTTTATACTTACTTGTGACGTAGCGACCCCCACTCCCCAGCTTAAAATGCGTTTTATCTAAGTAATTTTTTATTAATATGATGGATCCCAAATAACAGGAAACGACTACGCGGCAGGCCCAGAAAGAGATGGCGGGATGAGCTGCTACTCCTTCTCAAAGGATTGGCCCACAATCGCAGTAGACCGGGAAAAGTGGAAAGAGGGAAGGGAGGCCTTTGCCCTGCAGTGGGACGACACAGGCTTATAATAATGATAATAATGATAAAGCAAAAAATACGTGTCTAATATTTTTTTATTATCTGACTGACGGACTAATTAGTTTTTTTTTTTTTACCCAGATATCTATTCATTTGCGGTCGGCGCAACATGTATTTTTCTTCCTTACTTCTCTATTAGTCGTCATCTCAATAGTCACCCCCTTTCTATCCATATCATCATCCACACAGTCCATCCATCGTTTCTTTGGTCTTCCCCTATTCTTATAGCCATCCACATTCATTCTCAAAACATTCCTCACGTCGTTTTCGTCTTTCTGCCAACAACTGAGAGCTTTAAATACCGATAAATGCTACTGGATAAGAACCTAAGCGGACGCCTATTGAACTCCTGTGGAATTTTCCAAACATATTCCTAGTTCAAAACCGCTCCCACCAATCATAATGGTCTACTGTATGGTGTACGGTACTTAAAGAGTCCTTTAGGTACTCGACATTGAATTAGTACCATTACCAAACTAATAAAAAAAAACAAAACAGCAATCTTAGAGAATTTCTATAGACACCAGCAGCCAAACGACGACGGTAGAAATCCGCCTGTAAATTTGTATAAAATTTAATATCAATTGCGGTTGAGCAACTTTTTCAGCAAAATATCTTGAGGAAATATACTTTGGTACCTACTTGAATATGAACTATCTTGGGGCTTACAATGCAAATAACCAGCAAGAGCATCCTGGTTCTGACTTGTTTAACCCTGTCGACAACAATGGTCTATTGGAGCTCGAGCTTGCGGTGTAACGGAACGAAACGCTATCTGTAGGGCTGCTAGGAACTAAAAAAGAAAGTTTGGCTGAGCTTCAGCACTTTTTGAAGACAGTCCCCCAAAACGCCCACCCTAGTGCTTTAGCTGGGAATAAGTTACATGGGTTGAAATAATAAATAATAGAAGTCAGTTGATGAGTCGGCCCGTATCTTGGTGATCCAGTCACTGGACAATGTGAACCATACCTAATTCATAATTACCAGATATAATTCAAAATGTTCTACAATATTTTATTTTTTGTATATATTAGTATATGTACATACTACATAGCGCCACAAAAATCTAAATATATACCACACAAGTTAGCTACATGAAGTAAAAAAAAAACTTGAGATATTTTTTATAGGTGTTTTTTATGCGCTATTAAATTCACTTGAATGTTGCATTTTACTTCAGGACACTATCTTGCGTGGTTTTGGAAATATTTCATGATAAGTTAGCTATTTTGAGTATCTTTAAAGTGACCATGCCATAAATACTGGAATTTAAAAAAAAAATATCAGCGTGTCACGCATTGGCAGCCCTGCCTGTAACACTTGAATGACCCCAGTCTGTACTGATCCGTCGATACTGGCGACAACTGAGAGAAAGTTGAGATGACGCGAAAAACTGTTTATTTGTGAGATGTTCGTGTTTCTTGTATGTCACTGAAGTAGAACATACCTTTACTCAATAAGTAGAAAGTTTTTTGGAGCAAACTCTTAAAAGCTATTTTTTACATTAATCATGTTCGAATCCAGGAATTAGGCGGTCTGGTGGATGAAGTATCATCTGATGAGTGTATAGATAAGCAGACATGATAATGTTTGCTTGACCAGTCAAATCATAAGTCATTGACTATTACAGTTTATTAAAAATCAGAAACAATATTTCAAAAAAGGCTAAAACTATACCTAATCCAAAAATGTTTCTACTCAGTAAAAAAATATTTAGAATCTAGCTTAAAATAAAGATTTTAGTGCCGATCTGCCTATCCTATTTAACTTCTTATAATTATAACTTATTATAATTTGTCTCCTGAAAAGGATGGCATTCATATTGCTGAATAATTGTATTAAATTTACTATTACGTAGTCTGGTCATAAGTTTTGTCACATATGGAAAGTTAAATAAATGACACAATGAGTTACGCACTACAACCATTATATCAAATAAAAGGGTATAAAATACAGATTTAAACCACATTAAAATTATTCGAAATGTCCTCCTCTTGCTTCGATACAAGCCTTCAATCTGCAAGGCCAGTCATCAATCGAAGCACGCACGACATTCATGTCAATATCGGCGACTGCTTTAATCAGGGATGCTTTAAGTGACTCCCAAGTTGCGATGGGGTTTAGCGCAGACCTTCTCCTTGTCCTGACTGTGACTGTGTGTGATATCAAAATATACGAGGGCACTGGTTTTCACTCCTTTTTCACAAAAAAACACCTCTGTTGGACCCAAATAGAACACCCCAAGCCAAACCATGAATGCCGAAGGGTGATGACCACGCTGAACACGTGGCACACGTTTGTTCGCTTCTTCACTAGAGTGTGCATACACTTTATCATTTTGTTTATTGAAACTCTCCTCAACATTAAAAAAAAATTCGTCCGAAAAAAGTATTTCGCGGTATTTTTTTCCCGCGTACCGCCTTAACAAAACCCGGCTTCTTTCGAGTCTGATTTTCTTCAGCCGTGCGTTAAGACGATGTGCTGTTTTTTTTCTATAAGCACGCAGTCCTAGGTCTTCATTTAACACCCTTTTAACAGTAGTTCTGCTTAGTCCCATCTGCAGAGCCAACATTTTTTGTTTGCGGACAGGATTTCGTTGGATTCGCGCCTTTATTGCTTTGATGACCGTTGGAGTCCGAACAGTACGAGGTCGACCGCTCCTTTGTTTATCTTCTAATCTTGAATCTTCCCTGAATCGTTTGATAGTACTATAAATAAATCTCAGTGGAATTTTCAAATTTTTCAGCAGTTTGAAAATCTCAGTTGGCGCGTGACCGCAACGATGCAATGCAATTACTGCGACTCTGTCTTCTTTGCGCGTCCACTCCATTATAGGAAATGAACAAAATTCCAGAAACCCTTTGTTTTTATTTTCTTTAAATATTCAAATTTCGGAAGCCCATAATATTTTCCTCGGCTTGCATTCTAAATTCGAAATTTTACCTATGTGACAGAACTTATGGCCCGACTGCGTATTGATATTTAATTTTGACATACTAAATTTTATCAATTTAATTGTACTAATATAAAAGAAAATAATTAAGTACTAATAATGATTAATGCATGCTAATTTAGAATGATAACGGCAGGCGAATAATAATTGCAATGCTCGTAAAAGGCTGCTAAGCTATAAATACTAACATAACATAAAACCAACATTGTACACTTAGTTCGCAATAAACGCTTTTGACTTTGACAAAAAATATCCAAACTAACCACGATAATAAGCAAAAGACCAAGCTTAAAAACTGAGTTTAGCAAAGTATCTTGGTCCAGACACGTCAAAACGCTGAGATAAGTGTCAATTGTTTATCCAAGCCAAAAGTATAAGGCCGCCAAATCATCCGCCTAGACCTACTGGTCTTAAAATGACGGAGTGGTAAGCTAATACAAAACTAATGTAGCTGGTAGTAGCCTTGCTTATTATTATGTCATCATTACGGATGTAATCGGCGCCTGCTAGCACGCACACACAAAAACCATTAAAGCTGCCTTTAAGATATCATCGGATTCTGCGATGTAGATTTGACTGGGGAGAAACTTTTGGGAGATGGGAAACTCATCTCCCGGACGGGACTCTGTATACGCTTTCTGTATATGGAACTGCAACTCATAATGAGTTGCAGTTTCATATACAGAGAGCTGTCCTAAAATGCCTGTTTCTGTGGACAGATGCGGGGTGGTTATTAAAATTCAAAACAAAAGCGGATTTGCAGGAATAATAATCATGTATGAGACTGTCTATATCTGTGTGTATGACTGACTCTCACATTTTCGTAGGTCACGTGTAGGACTACATATATCTAGATTTTCACAAAAAGCGTGTGAGGTACTCGTCTGAGTTGTTCTAAATATAAGTTATGCTCCCGATATAGCGTCAGTTGATAAAGTTGATATGAATCTGTCATATTATACTCTGGTGATATTAATTTGACAGCTTCTGAGAATGATTTCGTGTAACGATGCTTAAAATATCAAGCCCGAATAACAAAGTACTCCGTTTCTACTATTATCCAATAATACCAGCCTATTCTTGTCGCCAATCGGTTGCTCAAGACGGGTTGGTGATTTCAGATTTATATTAACCATTCGTCCAGGTGCCCTCACGATGTTTTCCTTCACTGATGTCTTCAGTAATGTCCAAGATAAACTCAGAAAGTACATACGAATGGAAAGAGTCACAATGGTACTTACCCGGACTTGAAACCACAACCTCGTTCATCCACCAATTTTCAAAAACTTTCCCCAATTCACTTACGGTATTGTCATTCAGTTTCTTACACGAGATATATGTCAATTATATCTTTGCGTACATGCACTATACAATCAGTTCGGATCATTAGAGGCTCACAAAATGATGACATGTTATTACCGAAACTGCTACCGTTCTGGCCCGGTATCATTACTGATTCGGACGGTGTTATTCTGAAAATGAGAATGTTGAAAACGAAACCATGCATTAACTACTAAACTATAGTGAGCGCCATCTGTTTAATTTTGACTCGTATGGACAATATTAGCACAGTTTCGCGGAGGCTCATTTTGATGTACCCCCTACAATAGGGATGATGCCAGGGTAAAAAAAAAAATGAAATTCTAATTAGTCCGTCAGTCAGATAATAAAAAAATATTAGACCCGAATTTTTTGCATTTGATATTAATAAAAAAATACTAAGATAAAACGCATTTTAAGTTGGGGAGTGGGGGTCGCTACGTCACAAGTAAGTATAAAATCAACATACTCGTGACGTCATGGCACATTTTAACTCAATGTATCGCTGTAACCATGACGGACTAAAAAATAATTTTTGTTTTTTTGTCATGGTCCCTATTGGTTTAATTATAAATATCATTCGAAAACGCAAACTACTTATTGCGTGATTATGTAGATTCAATTTGGGACCACATGGCTAGTAATGATAATACAACTTTATAGACGCAACCATAAGCAACTTTATTAGCAATGATAGCCTAGTGGTGTGACCGTCGGACTGCCAAGTCATAGCTGTTTCGAGTTCGAACCCAAGGCTCTGACTTTTCGTATTCATGTGCGTATTGTATAATTATCACTTGCTTTAAACACGGTGAAGGAAAACATCGTGAGGAAACCGGCATGTGAAGCCAAGTCAGGGAGCAGTATAAACACTCTGACACCAGGTTAGTCACTAACCACACGAAAAAGAACCTTGATCACGAATGCCCAGTAAAATGCCTTGGCATATTTTCTCAAACTGTCGAGTAAAAAGCTGCATCAACCTGGACAGATAAACAGAAATCGTTTGATAAATCTATCGTAACGTTAGCTGGGCTTTAAGCACTCAGGGTAAAAGAACTCCTTATAGTTTTTGCTCGAGATTAAAAGCAGGTTCAAGACCGGTTCTTATTATTACTAAGAAGGCCGTAAGAATCCTAATGTTGCATGCTTGTGAGCACTAAAGGCATGTGCCAAAATACACATGCTTCTTTCCTTCTGAGAATTTACAAAGAGATACTTTCTTGAAGATATTACGTCATATGGTTAGTTTTTTTTTACTTTCTGCAGTTTTGTGGTCAGGGTCAACAGCTCAGAGCCTTGGTCCTGGTTACGCAGAAGGCTAATTGAGATTCTAGATCATTAGTCGCTCCACAACCTAGAATTTAAATCAGTTATTATCATCAATAATCGAATAAATCGCTTTTTATGTTAAGATTTTTTTTGTCCATCAGCTTATTTTAAATAAGAAAATTGTTCAAAAATCGATGTCAGAATAAAAACCCAAATAGGGCTGTCGAAAGTGCTACTCTATTGTCGAAATTAAGTGATGCGACGTCACTCAATAGCAGGTGAACAAGGCTAGCAGGCGCCGTCAACCTTGACTCCGCAGATGGTTTACAGGGAAAGAGGCCCTTTTCGACCGCTGTTCGCTTTGTATTTTTATTTTATGATCTCCTTAATGAGAAATATAAAGGTTTTTGAGAGTGATTTATTATTGGTGCATAAATTTGCTGAAAATGAAAATGTTGTTAAAACCGCACCCTGATTGCGTAACACACTTTCCATTGCAATCGCGAGAGTATTGAAGGCTATTGCTAATCCATTAATTTATAGGTTCGAAAAAGTCTGCTGAACAACGTAAATAACGCAATGAACGTGGGTGAACTGTCAAAATGAAACCCATTGCGATCAATTGTCATTTTACGTATTACGTTATTACCCCCCCTAAAATAAATACAGCCATTGCGAAAACAGTTATAAAACCCCAGCAGCTGTTTCCATCGCAGATTTAAACAGTTACAACATTATAAACATTAATTGCATTGATAATGAAAACGACACGCCATCAGACAATTTTCTAGTGAAATTAATAGCTCGTTAACACGACAATCGGCCATCGGAACCGAACAACCGATACGAACCAGTGACGCGTAAAAATGCGACAAAAGATCTAAGTTACAAAAGGTTTACTACTACTGTTTTGAGCGTGGGATTCGGAAGCGCACCTCACTAGTTCGAAGTAGTGGTGGACCAACGGTTGGTGATCCGCGTCGCCCATTCTGCCGAGCGCACGCGCAACCGATCGAACTTAGAAAAATATTATAGTTTTTTTTTGTCGATTTTCGTGATTCGTGTTTAGTGATCGTGATCGAAGATTTTTTGTGGTCACAGCTTCATTGGATTTTTATGACAAAAATTTGCCAATCGATAGTGCGTTGATCGATTTTCTGGTGACAATTGAATTGAGGTAAAGATTTTAATTTGAATTTTTTTAGGAAACTGTTTCTATCTTTTTAACTGAAAAAGTCTTATATAGGTTTTTTTTATTTACATTTTTTTTTTCTTATGCACTTATTGGTTTCGCAAAATAAATAAGACATTGCTTCACAAGGTGCCAACGTTTTCGAACAATGTTTAAAAAGCTTAACGTCAAACAATGTGGCAGTCATTACGCGGTTTCCGTCATTATAATAATCCTGAGATAACAACTCTGTAGTGATTGTTCAGTAACATCTAGTGGATTTTCTTGACACCAATGTTTTCTTGCACCAAAAGTGTCTATAAATGGTCGTATTTCATGACAAGTCTTCGTTTGTTCACCGCTGAAAGTTATTCCAATCACGTTATCAAGCACGGTTTAATATGTTAATTAATATAACATAACATCACGCCTTGTTTCCCCGAAGGGTTAGGCAGAGTAGTACCCATAGTAGATACGCCCACATTTCGCCAGTTTTGTTTAAGTCCTATGTAATAGGGGGCGAGCCTATTGCCATCAACCGGGCACAAATCCAGACTCCGGGCTGGTACTGAGTAGTTCCTAATGGAAACACCCAATATCACTTTGCCCGACCTGGCGCTTGCCACTACTAGATCAACGAGGCAAAGTATTTCTAACTGGATTATTATTTATTTAATAGTGATACTTACATATTATAAAACAAAGTCGCTTTTCGCGTTTGTCTGTATGTCCGCGTTGTTCTTCTAAACCACGCAACTGATTTTGATGAGGTTGTCACCATCGTTTAGAGAATTTATTCCGGAAGGTTTATGTGTATAACACGTTAATATTAAAGTTACGTTTACCTAAGAAATCTCGATGGTTTGTCAAGTCGTAATAACCGTGCGAAGCAGGAGCGAGTCGCTAGTTTATTTATAAAATACTAGAGACCCGCCCCGGCTTCGCACGGGTATAAATTATACATATAAACCTTCCCCTTGAATCGCTCTATCCATTGCTGGAAACAGTTTAAAAGATCTAGGCGAACAGACAGCGGAAGCGACTTCATTAAATACTATGTAAAGAAGATAAACCAATCACATGCACTTTTGAATTATCAAGGAGTCTGTCAGTAACAAAGATGAAGCTAGTTGCCCATTCCAAAGCGTAGTAGGTACTCTATGGAGAAGAACGGGCAAGGAACTCTATGGGCACTCTTTTAAATCAAAATATTGTTACAAAATTGTTTTTCACAAACACTCGGATAAAGAATATGCCTAAATTGATAACTGGCAAATCAGTAGCCGTTGAAAGTTTTCCTGAGGACCTCAGAAACCGGGCATTAGTAGATAAAACGGTCTTATCAACAACTCAGCTTACACATAAGGAAAAAACTTTAAAAGATTTCGATGTAAACTACATCATTACATTACTATATGTACCTATGGTTGATCATTACGTAAGAACTTTTAATATTCCAAGAAAAACAAGAAACTATAATGGAAACCGTACTTCCTCTGAGCCCTAAGTTGTTCATACAAAGTTAAGTTAACTT
The DNA here is from genome assembly GCA_947364205.1 of Agrochola lota. Classification (NCBI taxonomy): domain Eukaryota; kingdom Metazoa; phylum Arthropoda; class Insecta; order Lepidoptera; family Noctuidae; genus Agrochola; species Agrochola lota. The sequence continues at coordinate 10,660,358 of OX376239.1, read as the reverse complement.
CAGGAAACATTAAAATGCAAAATGCTTAACCAGTCAACTTAATTATTTAATAACAAGTTTTACCTAAACGTAGTAAGTGTCGAGATTTTCTCCTTACTTCCTTCCCTTTCTCTAATATATTAAACTTATTGACAAAAGTCAAAGTCAAACAATTTTTTTTCAATTAGGCACATAAAAGGCACTTTTGGACGTCCATTTTACACAAAATAGAATTGATTCTAGTCGCCCCTTCCAAAAGGTAGTTTTCGTATGGAGAAGAATGGGCAAGAAACTCCATCGTTACTCTTTTAAAATGTTTTATAATATTTTGTATACATGAATTATATAATTATATGTGAAGACGCATGCATCTAGAATAAGATTACTATATCACGATAGGTAAAAAGAATGAAAGATGAAGCAATGACATATAAATTAATTATGTGATAGATACATGGTGCTCACAATATCGGAAGGAATATCGTATAATTTACGATACAAAATTTACCTTAATTTACGGAAATTATACGATATTCCTAACATTTTAACAAGTAATACTAATAAATCAGTGTGTGAGTTCAAGTACTCACAGAATGTAAAATCAGTGTTATAAAAAAATATCTAACAAACTATATAAGTAGCTTAGCAACCAGTTTGCTTTTATCTAGACTCTAAATTGTCCTATGGAGCAGGACAAACTTCTCCTCAATTAAATCAAAAGATAAATAGGCTGAGTATAAGCAATTTTTTAATGTAAATATTACCTATGACAGTCCCCCAAAACGCCCGCCCTTCACCAGGTCTTAGGGCTTTAGCTGGGAAGGAAAAATGGCGCAACAAACTCCCTAGCAGCATCTACTATTCATACTTAAATGCATTTCATAAACTTAATAACATTGTTATTTCTTCAGTCACCCCTTTTATTTGCTTTTCTGAGATATTCGTTCTCGTTGGTGAAGTGAAAATCACCCATAATAGGATTTCTTTCAACATGAATCTAATCGTCAATTACAGTGAATGATATTTTTTTTTATGTGTATTACATGCCTTTCTACTGGTTTCAATTTTCAATTAATGCTGTGATACTGATAGTGATCTATCTGTTTCATTAAGTTCTAGAAATACACGACAATTTTTGAACATTACTCTTCAAAATCACTCATCTAAAGCGAACAATAAATTTCCATAACTTCCTTCATTACGTACCTTAACCTGTAGGTGTTCAAATTTCCTAGAATGAGATTACCAATATTGATGATGGCTTCCGCAGAAGACTTTTCTGTTATTCATTCTAATTCGTTCCTACTTTCAATCACCTGTGTAACTAAATGCACCAACATTTAAAAACAAAAGCTATTATCAATTGAGTTGAATCACTTCTGTTGTTGACTCGATCAGTTTACTTGACCCGTATCGAAGACAGATGTTTCGCCAAGGTTCGCCTCGTTAATCTGAACAATTAAACCACCTCTGTGACAGTTGGCGATAAACTTACAGGTTTATTTTCACAGTTTTAATCCATTTGTAAATTGGAATTGGATTGGGCAAGAAAAACAGTGGAATTTCATTTTGTTTTTGGGTAAAATTGCAATGGTTGAGAATCTTGGCACAGTTTCTTTGTGCAGTCGAAAAAAAAAACTATTTTATTATTTATTACCTATACGCTATTTTTTCTAAAGTAATAGTAACTCCTTATAACATCCAGCTCCCAGTAAAAGTCCCGTCAAAATCGGTCCGGCCGTTTCGGAGAACAGTTTCGGAATAAACTAATAATAATATTAAAAATTGTTTTTTTTGTTTTGTTATAAGTGCGGTATATACTCTCATATGCATTTAGTAATAAAAAGCTGTCATTGTGACATTACAAATAGACACAATTTTTTTTGTACAGAAGTTACCATAATGTGTGCAAAAATATGCAAGTAAGTAAATAAAGTTTTCAATCAAGGATTGAATGTCCTGAACTTCTTTCTAAGCTGACTCTGAATATTCCACCTCGACATTCTCGTTTGAGAAATCTCCTTCATGGTCCTTACGCTCGCACAGTTTACCGTACTAATTCTTATATAATTCGCTCAGTCAAAGTATTTAACGAAATTGTTAAGAATAAACACCCCTCAATCGATTTGTTTGCAAGCAGCTTAGCATCCATTTCTACTGTTATATCTAAACACTATGTTACTGTTGCTGATATATTGTAATAGCGGTTGAGCATGCATCTTTGCCTATCCAGGTACTTACTTACTTAATTTAATAGTTAATTTAAAAATATACTTAGTGTTTATTTATAGTTTATGAATTGTTATTCAATTTGAAAATTTGTACAACAATAGTCTATTGCTAACTGTGGAGGCTTGTAAATGGCTTGTCGTCAATTACCTCACTGTTACTTTTGTATTGATAGCTGTAAGCCACCCAAATACAATAAAAAAATAAAAACAAATAGCCCTTCACGGCGTCATTGATTAGAGCTTCTACAGTTTGAACTATGACGTCATCCAAGTAACGTTTAACCTACCAAATCACTTCTACAAGGAATAGGGATGTTGACTAAACATTTTTTTTGTGCGTCAGTTTAATTATTTAAAAAAATATTGGACACGTATTTTTCTTTTTTTTCGTAGGTTATCTAAATATTACGGCAATATATTGAGTTAAAATGTGGCATGACGTCACGCCCCAGTAGATTTTATACTGACTTGTGACGTAGCGAGCCCCCACTTCCCAATTTTAATGCATGTTATATAAACCATTTCTTAATATATAATATAGCAAAAAATATGTGTCCAATATTTTTTTTATTATCTAACTGTACTAATAGTTTTTTTCCCCTCTTGTAAAATAATACGAGAGTAACTTTCGGTCTGTTACCTTTTCTTTCCTTAACGGATTAGACTCAATTTGGCCGACGGATAGACCATGACCTAGGGGTTAGGACATAATCATTAACCCAGTAGTACGTTTCCGTACGATATTTTCCGACCGATACCCGGACGAAACCACGGGCTAAAGCTATTACAATATAAAAACCTTATCTTTTTCTACATAACTGCTCCATCGATACATAAAATAATCTTCTTAACACTCAACTTATCGATCACGAAGCATAGAATCGAACGTGATTTATCTACCTTTTTTGCTGCTTACAACACAAACATTGTACTCAACACATACTCGAGCAAAAAACCTTCATTGTTGGCATTTAGTACATCGAACTCTGTACCTACGACCTCGTATTTTCACTTGTTTATTTTTTTTTTCTTTCAGCTGACAAGAAACCATTGGCTCATAAAACGACACCAACCAAGCCCAGTTCTTTGGCTAACTCCAGAACGAATTCTAAAGACAATATACCTGATGACAACATAAGTCAGAGTTCTTTAGGAGGTGGTATCAAAGGAAAGTTAGCGGCGTTGTTCAGTAAGGAACAGACGATTAGTGAGTCGACTATCGCGAATAAGTTTAAACTGGAGAGAGAGAAGGAAATGGAGATGCTGCAGAACAGATTTCATTATAAGGTGAGAGAATGTCTTGTTATTTTTTGTATTTCGAAGAGCCTTTGTGGTCGAAATTATAAATTGTAGTCGACCTAAAACTGCACTAAAGGCGAAGTTATTCATAGGTTTCCAGTTGCAAAATATTTTAAAGTTAAAAAAAAAATTGTTTATCAAATTTATTACACATTACACATCCGTATAACCGAATCACAACTGTCATTCTTCGATAGTTGTATAAAATGGCTATAACACGAAATTTTACGAATTGTGACAATTTAATAAACAATTACCGTGACTGGATATTTTTGGCTATAAACAATAAATAAATTTTGGCTGAAGGCGTTATTGTTATTAAGCGCAATTGAGCCCTATGTCCAGCAGTAGACTTAATAGCTTCATGCTATTTTAATCGTTCTATTTAACCCAAACCTCCATGAAAGAATCCACAGTCCTAGATAAAGTGCGATAAACTTCGCAACCATTTTTCGAGGCAGAATTTAAAACTACCCACAAAATTCTAGCTTTCCCCAACTATACCATAAGTCCTCACGAAACGCGACGTCTCCTCGCTCCAACTCTACGTATTAGTTCCCGAGCTATTCTCGTCGGGAGCAACAAACCAGAGCTATTTATTTCCTGTTGCTTCTCTCCCTGGAAAGGAAATTAAGAACTGTACTCGTAAGTTATTTCAGAGTAATGTGGGTAGATTTAATGAGAAATGTGAGGAATAGATTATTGTAATTTTATCTTTTCCGCTTGAGAGACGAGTTACTTCTAGGAGATCGCTGCTATCAATCGCCAATGCACATATAGGGATGACGTCAAAAAAAAAAAAACCGTCATGGAGATTACAAAAAAATATTGACATTACATTGCTTTAAAATGTGCCATGACGTGTATGTAGATTTTATACTTACTTGTGACGTAGCGACCCCCACTCCCTACCTTAAAATGCGTTTTATCTAAGTATTTTTTTATTAATATGATAAAGCAAAAAATACGTGTCTAATATTTTTTTATTATCTGACTGACGGACTAATTAGAATTTCTTTATTTTTACCCAGGAATGCCTATTTGACAAAATCATAAATAATTTATTCAAATTGGACTAAGAATAAGCTTTTTGAACGACATTTTTAGTAACCTCGTTGGTCTAGTGGTCACAAAAACTACTGCTGAGCATGAGGTTTGGGTTCGATTCCCGGGACGGGCAGTGTTATTGGGTTTCTCCATCTGGAATTTCTCAGTAGCAGCCCGGAGTCTGGATTTGTACCCGGTTGATGGCAATAGGCTCGCCCCCTATTACATGGGACTTAAACATAACTGGCGAAATGTGGGTGTACTATAGGTACACGTCTGCCTTACCCTTCGGGGATTACTGGCGTCATGTTATGTTATGTTTTAAGTTATAAGCCCAAGGACAGAACAGTATGGATTAGGACTTATGTCATCTTATAATTTTTTCTCAAAATATCAGGCCTTGAAATCCCCTAAAGAACAGCTTCTTCATCTGCATCTTTAAACCTAAAAAAAAAACATATCATCATACCGCACCTTTGGTAGAACAAGGGCATAATTGTCATAAATTGCCAAAATGACTTAAATATGCAGAAATGCTTTAAAAAGGCCCTTTGAACTGGAGGGACAAAGACCCGCCAGATGGAAATAGTGGCGTTGTCTTTTTGGCGCCATTTTGTTACTCTCTTGGCGCGACAAAGAAAAAAATTATTAATAATAAAATTGCAAAAACTGCAATTGTGCCCTTGTTCTACCAAAGGTGCGTTACATTGTTAGTAGAAATTCCATAATTACAGCTGCACTTCCATTTGAAAGACTATACCTTCGATCCTCATTACTTTTTCTTCCACTTCGTCGAACACACCGAAAACTTATGACGTAACCACAAACTAACGAAAGTGTACAGTAAATACACAATACACGATAATTGACAATACCGTACAAGCGCTACGTACACGCCCTTACCCCTAAAAAGAGGTCATATTGCAAAACGTGATGTAACATGTACTAATGAGTTGCATGTACTAAGTGAAGCTTTAACGATGGACGAAGGCTGAGAAAAAGAAGCGAAAATGAATAATCTGGTACTGTTTAGGCTAGATGCAAATTACATTGTAATGTGACTGTTTATTGATCTTTGAGACTCGAAAGATATTAGAGGAGCTCGTGGCTAAGTAATAACAGCCGCACGGGTCGATCCATCAGGTTCATCTACGCTTGCCGGGGTTGGTCCGTGGATGGGTAACCATCTTTACATACCGAGACTCCTCCGTGCCTCGGAAAGTACGTTAAGCTGTTGGTCCGGCTGTCATTCGTTGATATTTGACAGTCGTCAAGAGTTGTCAGAAGCCCGAAAGTCTGACACCAGTGCTACCAAGGGGCATCGTATTACCCAGTTACTGGGTTGTGGAGGTCAGATAGGTTAGACTGGAAGACGACCTCAACATAGTTGAGAAAAGGCAAGGCAGATTGATTGAGACTCGAAAGATATTGAACTTTGCAAACTGTGGTGCATAATAATAAAAATTGCAAAAATAGCAGTCTTCTTGTTCTTCTATCTTTTTCGTTTGGTTAGTGAATAACCTGGTGTCAGAGTTTTTTAAGCCGCCAATGGGCCTCTGACTTGGCTTCACATGCCGTCTAGAAATATCTCTCAGACATGCCGGTTTCCTCACGATGTTTTCCTTCACCGTTTTTGAAGCAAGTGATAATTTTACAATACGCACATGAATTCGAAAAGTCAGAGGTGCCTTGGGTTCGAACTCGAGACCTTTGACTTGGCAGTCCGACGATCACACCACTAGAATATCATTGAGGAAAAATCAAAGTGTAATTAGGTTATGAGTCGACTAGACTAGAATGACCTCATTTCACTCGAATTTTGTCTAAACTAAGCAATACATTGAGTATCTTGTTGGTTTCTTTACATATTCTCCTAGGAACTTATTCATGACCTTTCTCTAGTCTAGTACCAGCCAAAAACAGCCTTTTCAACAAAAAAAAACAATAGACAACGTATATTTAGTAACCTAATCCGTGTAACTGTTCTTAAAGAGTCATAAAGAGCCCTGTAAGAAATCGACACGTTTTTCACCTCTCAACGACAGAGGTTACTAAAATATACGTCGTCTATTGTATTTTATATTGGATTTCCGCAAAGTCACGCCTGAATCAATTAACTAGCTGTTTCAAAATTCACTATTCAAAATTAACGTCAAAAAAAAAGCTGCATAGTAAATAGCATATCATAACTTTTATTAAGGGTGGAGGTCGGAAATTATCCCACGGAAACGTACTACCAGGATAAGAAGTATTCCATGTCCTAACCCAGGTAATGTTCTACCCATGTGACGAATTTCATCTAAATGCGTTCAACCGTTTTAGCGTGAAAGCGTAACCAACAAACCTTTCGCATATAAAATATTATAGTTTGGATTAGAGAAAATAATATATTTAAACACCTTGATTGAAATCTCAAAAAGGTATTGTGTTACAAGTTTTCACAGGTGGCACGGCCGGCTTGGGAAACTTGCTTACCTTACAAGTTGACGTATATATCTTGCCCTTAGAAGGATACTAGAAATAAAGCTATCAGCATAAAAATACTTCGTAGTTTTCTACGAAGTATAATTTCTTACTAGCAACGCCCCGCGGTTTCACCCGCATAAGTCGCGATCCCGTGGGAATATCGGGATAAAAAGTATTCTATGTGTTAATCCAGGTTATAAACTATCTTTCTTCTTATCTTTTTTTCTGTGTGCCAAATTTCATCCAAATCCGTTCAGTAGTTTTTCTCTAATTACCGTAATAAATTGAACCCCGTTAACACCATGACGTAAAAGGTACGAAACTATGATTGCGGCATACACTGTATTTTTTGTTTGCGTATGCAATACAATCGTATGGATTGAGCCGTCAATGGACCACAGACCAACAAAAGTTATCGATGATATTAAATTGTAAAATTAACAAAGACCGATCCATCCATCCTCACAAACTTTCGCGTTTATAATATTAGTAGGATAGTAGGATAAGTATTTTCCCGTATCGGCACGAAGTCTATGATGATTAGCTTCAGTCCACGAATTCGTACGCGTGAAATTTCTTGTTCCCACCCGCATTGCCTACCCCGCGCGCTATTACTTCCTTTTCACTTAAACTTTCTAACTTTTTTTCTTTCTACTCGGCTCCTAAGGGCATCATCCCACTGTTAGGCAAAGGTCTCTAGACTTCCAACTCTTTCTTCTGAGGCCTATTTTATTTCTTTGTTGAAAATATCGGTCGTCCGTACCTTTGTAAGCTCTTCTGGACGATAGCCAATTGGCAATGTCCATATTGGGTCGCATTTCGAACCATAGCTTATATGTATCTTGACAGTTTTGGCTGTAACAATGCCATTTTTTGGCTGGATCCGTTAAAACAGATGTTCGGCTCGTTTCGGGGCTCTGTCTCGCATAGGGTTGCAGCATTGCATATCAGCAGCTGACCGATTACTGTTTTGCGTGGATGTGACGCATATTTTCCCCCAACTTGTCTTTTTTGTGTTAATGTTCTTTTTTTGCGTCATGTTTACCGCAAATTGACGTAATATCTTCTTTTTGTGTTCTTTTAAATAAAGGGGTATCAAAGCCCGCCCGGGGAAGTGATACTATCGCGGCCTTGTTGATAAAAAATCTCACAAACATATTTGAATCTTGTGTTGAATTTAAATTAGATATTTTTTGTTTACCACAACAATATGTAAATATTTACGTAGTAAAATACAGAATTGGTGTGGTCTTCACCAGTCAATGTATAATGAATATGCTAATAGTTATTCCCCGCGACTTTGTTTGCATACAAACTTCAACCCTTTGACTCACGTGAATTTATTTCTTAGTCAATCTCTTTGTACAGCTTCTATTGAACATAATCTGCCAAATTACGTGTTTCTATTTAAAGTGTGTAGGTTGTGTGTAGTCTGTTTTATGCAGATATTAAACAAGTCAGTTTGAAGTTCCCAAAACGCTGCAATGAATCATCTAGAAGGAAATGGCGAAACAGCGACCAATTTCGACATTTCCGCACCTCTTGGAGTCATGGTAAAACCTTCATTACACAATGATGCGTTACTTTTAGATTACTTTTAAATATAGAAAGAAAAGTTGTTTATAGTGCATAAATAAGCACGATTATACTTATACACGAAGTTCTATATTTCGAAATATTCTACGAACTGTTTTTTTTTTGTAATGAGGGAACTGCCATATGCCTTGAGTTCTTGGGATTGCCTTTTGCAATAAGTGGGTATAGTAGGTAATGTGTATGTTTATACGTAGTTTCTGGTGTTATCCGTGTTATTATGTACTTATTACTGGTGCTAGTCCATAATGACATTATTTGCGAGTGGACGCACATCAACGTAACCAATTCGTTACCTTATGATAGTAATAATCTTCGAATCATTATTATATCGCGATCAACTTAGAAATAGTAGTTTTCCTTATTAAATAAAAGCTACGACCGAAAACCCAATACGTGGGTTTCAAACAAGTTATTGTTAATTTATGCATCAACAAAACTACGTGACGTGCTCTACTGTGGGCGGAAAATCAAGACCAACATTTTACTTGCTGTTAAAAAACTACATCCATATAACCCAATTTCTTCTGAATTCCAGCCCAAACCACAAAAAGCCGAAAGCCCAAATGACTCAGACGATGACGCAAGCGAGTTGGACCCTTCAGAAAAGGCTCCCCTAATGGGAAGTACCACCAGCCTTACACAAACCACGAAGAAGCCGGAAATAATTGCCAATATTCCCAAGGTCACCTTTGATGAAAAGAAGGACCAGCCAAATGATAAGGAAAAGGAGGTTGAGAAAGAAGATAGAGTTATTGGATCACAGCCTGTTAAGAGACGAAGTGAGTATGGTCATAGTCGCCTACTTTTACATTAGCTACTCTAGGATTTCTCGGCCCGAAAGCCTGACCAAGGAAAATAGAATAGAATATATTTATTCGCATTAAACATAGTACAATAATGGTCTTAATAATAGGGTTATGAATCTAAATGTCTCGCCACGGACTGGCATACAAATATTTTAAAGGAAACAAGTTCCTCATGATTATCCACCTAGCATCAATAATCACAGAGTAGGTTATCATTATACCTACTAGTACAAAATTGTATTACAAGTAATTTACATTATAAAATCAATCAATCATATAATCACTGCCGTCTGTTGAAATAACCACGACATTCATGGGAATTTCCTCCATACCTCAGAAAGCATGTTAAGCGTTGGTCCCGGCTGTCATTCGTGGATCTTTGACAGTCTTTACGGGTCGTCGGAAGCCCGAAACTCTGACAACTAGGCTTATCAAGGGGTACTGTATTACCCAGTAACTGGGTTGTGGAGGTCAGATAGGCAGTCACTCTATGTTAAATACTGGTATTCAGCTGCATCCGGTACACATAGTTGGAAAAAGGCCAGTCAGATGGTGAGGATAATGCCAGTAATGTACCTCATAAAATCAATGAATCATAAAATCAGTATTGTCTTTTGAAAACACCACGACAATCATGGGAATTTTTCCATGATTAAAAGGATTTCCTTTTGTAATCCAGTTAAGGCAAATAATTCCTATCTGTAAATACCAACTAATTTATTTATTTTATGAAACATTTTAAACATAATTTATTTCTTGTTCCAGGTTCGCAAGACTCGCCCGTAGTCCTCTCAGTATTAGAAGACGTAAAAAGAATAAAAGTAAACAACAGCAAAAAGGACCCACAGACTAACGGAGCGATCCTGCAACAACCAGCGAGTCTATACCCGCATCTATCAGACATTGAGACAGACACCTCGCATACTCAGGAGGAATATTCAGACTGTGGCGGATCAAGGTGTGGGCATTACACTCTCGAATGCGTCTTCTTCTTTCTATGTATTTAAGTTTCAGGACGAAAGTTGCTTGGGATTAAAACTAGATGGCGTTGTACTCAATTTTGGAGTTCAAGATGGCGGTGTTACAGCAACTGTTGTGCGAACGGTTGCTATTTAGTTTTTAAATGACGTTCCTATTAATTTAGGATGTAAAAATATCTACAGACAGTTAGAAACACAAACTTGAAACATTTAACACCAGATCCACAAAGTTGCTGTAACAAAAAAAAAAAACTAGGCTTCGATAACGTATCGATAGATATTTATTAATATTCCTATTAATTCGCTATTTATTATACATTCTTATAGGGGTAGATAGGTTGCCTAGCCAGTTATATAAGTACTAGGTCGTAACTCAGACGAGAGCACACGACCAGGTGACATTGAACCGATTCTTTAATAGATAATCATACATAGGATTGCAATCATTAAAATTCAATTAGATTTAACATAAATGTGGTTAATATAATAATGATTGTTGTTAGTATGTCGATCGCCTATCGATATGAATCTTTCAAATGACAATATCAAATATATACTGCAATTTTCTAATGATACGTGAAAACCATTAGGTTTTACAAATGATTGACACTAACGACGTTTTCAGCCATTTCGAAATTAATAACCCTTTGCTGATAATGCATTTTATGTCTCGTCTAGTAATAATAATAATAAAAAAGCAATAACACTCAATTAATTTATAATTGAATTGAATTTAAACTCGTGCCTAAATTGTAATGGACTGTTTTACAAAAGTTTTTTGGTACTGTAGGTATTAATTGTAGTAATGTTTGAAATTGAATGTTTCCGGTATTAAACGAGAATGCGTAGTCGCATTACGCTGTAATTAACATAAATATAAATTAATATCGTCTCACGTTAGTAGAAGATTTAAATGAAAACTTGGTACCGTTCAAGGCGGATCTTCGCAGTTAATCTAAATATTTGCTGGTAATGTACTTGACCATGCGGCTTTGCTACATTGGCAGTCAATATAGGACATGATATCTATCAGCCACAGTGAATTTAAAACCCCATAGATACATATATAATCTCGCTAAAAATATTTTCCTTCATCTAAACTTAATATTTTAAAGAGAAAAGATTAAAGTTTTTGTATGTTTGTTTGTTATGCTTTCACACTGTAACGAATGAACGGATTTGTATGAAATTTGGCACATAGGTAGACCATAACCTGGGTTAGGACATAGGATACTTTGATCCCGATATTCCCACGGGATCCAGATTTATGCGAGTGATACCGCGTGCCGCAGCTAGTAGAGAATATTTTCACGAGACCACCGTGTTTTCTGTAGAGAAATAGTGTTGGGTGCTCCATTCTTAATACCTGGATATTTCGGCTTGAAAAATACTTGTATTATTTCTCCAATAACATTTATCAGTCACACTCCTTTGTTCCATAGTTCAGTCACACCGGTAATTTCCGAGTGTCAAGTAATTCGATACATTGTCGGAGGCACGGCCGTACTTATTTCACAATAATCCGTTACTTTACACAGCGCTGGTTGTGAAATCGACACGTTTGCGATTACCTCTCGTATTAAAGTGCAAACCTTTGCTGAACTTGGCAGTATGCGTTATTCACACTTTGTTAAGGTGTATTTGGATACCACCCTACCCTTTCCCGGAAACTTTGACGTGATGATATGTATTGCGAATTAAGTTATAGCGAATCCTGTACCCTAATTGCGTAATACACGATCAATGAGTATCTGAATCGTTTTGAAACAGATTGCTAATCCAGTGCTTCATAAGTTCGAAAATTGAATTGCTCAACAACGTAAATAACGCAATGAATGTTGTTCAACTGTCAAAATGAAACAGATTAGTCGTAATCGTTTACGAAAATGTGTTACGTAATTAGATAGTTGAATTACTCAAGTACAATAACTTGTATCATTTTGCTTTTGTTAGATGCGTAATGTATCCAAAATTAAGCAATTTCCTTTCCATATTGCATAGATATTGCAATATGAATCTCTCCCTCTCTCTCTCTCTCAATACATTTCACTCTTGAAATATTCGAGTGTCAAACTCATTTACTTAAAAAAAATGTCTTTATAATCAGGATGAGAGTTTTATCTTCAAAAAACATATTGATCTACATTTTCTTTTTACAACTCCATAACTCCTCAACTCAAACACTTTTAAAAACCACGTTAAATTTAGTTTTCAAACAATCCCAGCTTTTTTTTTTACCGAGTCTCGAACAAATTTAAATAAAAACCAAGACCCCATTAATTACAGTGTGCAAAACTAACTACTATACTTCATTAGGTATTCAGAAAATGTTCCACGTTATTGGGTCAAGTCGATTTGCATGGTGGCCGGTCATGGTGGCAAAAAAAACGTTCATTATCAAGCTTACATATCTAAACAGTCTGCGATATCCTTTTATTTTAAACCTGGGCGTTTTTATTTAATGAAATTTTTCCCTTATATTTCTTCGTATTGCATAGTGTTGTAATGTAAGTATACTAATTGATTGAGAATGCAATGTAAGAAAATTGACGAAATGACAGCTATTTTAACTCCATAAGAGCGTTTATTAAAAAAAATTGGCAACGTCGCAAATAGCTGTCAAATATGTACCTGTTTTAATTATTTGGCAATATTACTGTAGAGAATATGAAATATCACTAACTAGTGAACTAGAATATTAATAATTAATTGCAATTATAACACTGAATTTGATGTTTTAGGTGTAAAAAAGGTATTTGGAAAGTTTCCAATTTTTTTTTTTACATTTAAAACTAAATATTAGGTGTGACGATATTAATTATTGCATTTCATAATCAATATTTTAGTTCACTAGTTAGCCATATTTCAGATTTCCATACAGTAATATTGCCAAATTAATCAAAACAGAGAAATATTTGACTTCTATTTGCGACATTGCCCTCTTTCACCCCGCGCCCACGCGTCCACGCCCTCTGGTATATCAGAATGCACGCTCTTAACAGCGCGCTGGTATCTTCAGCTTCGCTCGCGTAGACGTGAACATATCTATGTATGATTAAAAACAAAGATTTCGTTTAACTTTCGAACCAATTTTACAAGTGGTTCTCGATTTATTGGCCACTAGTGAACCAACAGATAGAGATGTTGAGCAAAAAATGACTAATGAAATATCACCCTTCTGCATTTAACCCAATTTATTTATATTCGGCTTCCTTCTTTCTTTTTTCGTGTGGTTAGTGACTAAACTGGTGTCAGAGTTTTAAAGCCGCCCATGGGCCTCTGACTTGGCTTCACATGCCGTCGAGAAATATCTCTCAGGCATGCCTGTTTCCTCAGGATGTTTTCCTTCACCGTTTTTGAAGCAAGTAATAATTATACAATACGCACATGAATCCGAAAAGCAGAGGTGCGTGCCTTGGGTTCGGACTCGAGACCTATGTCTTGGCAGTCTGGTCACACCACTAGGCTATCATTGCTGTTATAGCCTAGTGCAGGTATTTATAGAAGACGAAGCACGTCTTCTAGCAAACATCTCTATTAGTCGACATCTCGGTAGTCACCCGCTTTCTAGGCATACCATCTTTCACACAATCCATCCACCGTTTCTATCTCTACTGTCATAGCTTGTCCCCACAGCTGGGACACTAGGCCACCTCTCTGTCAGAGTTAGCCGTAACTCTCCACACTAGCCCAGTGCGGGTCGGTAGATGTCACATGTCTTCGCTAATCAATAAGTATGCTAAATTATAAAAGAATTAATAAATAAAAAGATAAAATATCTAAGACTGTATGTTGCCTATTTGTGTGTAGTGGTTTTACTACATTCTGTTGTATTATATCTTAGGTTAGATATACACGGTTCTACTTACATAATTGACGTATATGCACAATTAATACGAGTACTATTTATTATTCACGCATAATAAAACTGCAGTACAATTCCATGTTTAAATCTTTACATAAGTAACAGGCCGGAAATAATCCTAAGTAAAAGCTTGCATCGTAGGTCTAATAAAACAAAGTCACATTCCGGGGACTGACACATGCTTACGTCACAATCCAGTTGCCATTTTATTGCAACAAAACACGAAGGAAAGATTTTCAGTCATCATTCTGTTAAAAAATATATACAAAGCATTTAAATTGTAGTTTCGTTTGTCTAACCAAACGAAATAATACAATTTAAACATAAACCAACGTAATTGTTAATTAAAACCTCATTGTTTTATCGAATTCGCACAGGTAATAAAGGTGGTTGGGGAGTTATTATTACTAACTTCTGGTAACACAGATGTGATGACGTAGACTTGTGTCACCCACGTGACCACTGTGTCTCGGAATGCTATACCTGGCGAAGTATATTATTATACCATGGCTTGAATAAAGTATTTCATTTAAAATTCGAAGGGGAGCTGTCAACTATGTGTATTGTATCAATGAGTTCTTCGCGTGTGAACACGAACATTAAAAAAACGAGATACAAGACACATAGGGAAAAAAAATGAGTATCGTTATTTATAGATATCACAGTGGACAGTTTGCTTTAGGAAAATAGATCTGGTCTTTTCTATGGTGGAAGGCACTTATTAACATCAATGCACATCATGTACAAAAAATATTCTTGTTATGTAAAACTTATCATCGTAATATTCTTCAACTAATAGCATTGCCATCGTGGATGCAAATCGCAGTGTTATTCAAACAGTTTGTTTATAACATAATATGTATTTCGAAACCAATATTAAGTTTCAATAAAAATCTCTTTTAACTGTAGATTGATGTTCATAAGTGTCTTTTGCCTAGTTACTAAGCATGACTACTTAATTATCGACTAAGTACAATAATATTAGTAACACGAAAAACGGTAAAAAAAACTACAATTACAAAATCTATCGACGAAGGCTTATCTATAGCAGGATACTTAAGAAATACTAGGTTAAATTATTTGGGCTAATGCCTGGGCATTTGCAGAATAGATACATGCATAATCAAGCTGTACCGAGCAATGTAAAATAGACTTTATCTCTGTGTTCATAAAGTTGAAATTATCAATACTTGATTTAATGATTGCAATAGTTTAACAGTCGAAGGTGGAAATTCCATGAATGCGATCATACGATTTGTCGCATTGAACTTTTTGGTCGACTTGTCGCAAATACAAAATATGTAATACATACTTCATTACACATGTTAACTATAATAAAACGCAAAACTACAAATTAAACTGCCTCGTTGGTGTAGTGGTCACAAGCGCTACTACTGAGCATGAGGTCCTGAGTTCGATTCCCAGGTCAGACAGTGTTATTGGGTTTTTCCGGTTGTTGGCAATAGACTCGCCCCCAATAACATGGGACTTAAACATAACTGGCCATACGAGGGTTTACTATTGGTACACCTCTACCTAACTCCTTAAGGAATACAGGGTTGATGTTATGTGTTACAAAAAGACGTAATTTTCTGACAATGCAACAAATCGTATGTCTGCATTCATAAAAGAACAAAATGCCATATTTCAACACCAAGCATTTTCAAAACAAGCCATTTCCTTTTGCGATGACGATTTAATTTAATATAATTTAAATTCGATTAATTTAATAATTATAAGACTCCTTTTCAGGTATTTTATAAATTATGTTGTCTGTGATAATATTAAACTTAATTAGTAAAGTTTTTTTGTAAAATAAAGCTATTGAAACATGTTTGGTTATTTTATTCCTTTTATTTTGCTGTGCATACCTATTATTTTACACCTTTATTGAATAATCTCAGTATGTTGTTTTGTTGCTTTTCTAAATCTATCATTCCTACCCCTCAATAATCATCATTGGCCTCCTGGGATACAGGCCTCCTCTCTGTGAAAATGAGAGGCCCGTCATCCATCTCGCGGGCCCACTGCAAGTTGGTGAATGTCACGTCTTCGAATTTTTGGTTCTAGGACATGCCGGTTTCCTCACGATGTTTTCCTTCACCGTTTTGAGGGCAGTGGTGAGGGAATAATTTATACAAAGTAAAGGGCCTGCTTGGGCTCGAACTCGGCCGGTACCCACTGAGATACCACTGTTCTGCTTTCTAGCCCTGGTTACGACTACTAAATATGAAATCTCTTCAATTAATAAGAAATCATACATACATAAATTCACGCCATATTCCCACGGGGGTAGGCAGAAACTACAGAACGCCTGCTACCATCCCTAAATATATTTAATATTATATGGATATGATGTATATTAAACACAATATTATAGTGATTAGAAAGTAGTAGCAGTATCTACCATTATGAGCGTTATCACACTGACGATTTGCCAGCGTGTTTCTAGCGATCTGTGAACATCTTCCGCACGGAATCAAAGCGAGCGAGCCGCGACTTCGCGATGTGTTATCTGCGTTTTCACAATATTGTACTAGCTTGTCTCTCTCTCTCTCTCTCTCTCTCGCACGCTCACGTCAACCGTTCTCGCACAAATGCGGCCAACACGTTACGCACACGCAGCGAACGTTGAACAATCACCTCGCTGATAACTCGCACGCAAATCGCCAGTGTGATAAGGCGCTATGTATCCTGCCGCCTTAAGTGTGTGTTAATTGTTGGTTATATTACAATACATTGATCATTAAAACAATATCATTTTTAATATGCCGTGCAAAATAGCCATGAATATGATGTTAGCTGCTTTGCGTCCCTAGTTCATACAGATTTCAGATAATAGGACCTTCACTTTCACTTTGGTCTATCTCCCGTACATTTTCCCGAAAGAAAAGACATTTTGCACACAATGCACTGTTGCTATTGTACTTTTGAAAGGCACTTAATACATATCACCGAGTACAATCGTGGACAGTTGCGGTGAACCACTTTTCACACTTATGCCCTTAGTAATAAGGTTGAAAAGTGGTCCACCGCCAATGTCCGCGATGGTACCTAAAACAACAAAAAAACAAACTATTAGGGTTCGCTCGTAAGTACTCCACGAGCTAGCACAAAGATAAAGTAGCTTAGTTATACAACCTTAGTTTTTGTTTAGCTTAGCCTAAACCTGAAAAGGGGTCATAGGGATGTTGACAAAAAATTTTTTTGTTCGTCAGATAGATTTAAAAAATATTGGACACGTATTTTTTTCCTTTTTTACGTAGTCAAAAGATAACGGCAATACATTGAGTAGGCAATGCCTTAAAATGTGGCATGACGTCACTGCCCGGCAGATTTTATACTGACTTATGACGGAGCGACCCCCCCTTCCCAACTTTAATGCGGTTTATCTAAACCATTTCTTATTAATATGATAAAGCAAAAAATACGAGTCTAATTTTTTTTTATTATCTGACTGACTGACTATTTTTTTTTTATCCCAGTCTACATTCCTATTGGACCTAATCATCATTATGAACAACTTTGAATGTGGAACCAACATTAAGTTCAATGCAAATTAGGGCAGCTATTACAAACTAAAAATGTGTCCAAGTCGATCTGAAATATGACAATCGCGGTGTATGCGTATTCAGGTAGTAGACTGTTGGCGCCTCGCTCTCCTCACTTACGATATGGCCGTAAGTGAGACGGAGAACAAAGCGCCCGTAACGACGGCGAAAACTACGGATTTGGCTTAGGGAGTAGGCCATTTATCCCGGACAACATTTTGCGCACATTTTGCGGTGTCTGCTCTAGTTTACATTGAACCTCAATGGGAATCAACACTGAAATCGGGAAAAAAAATCTACTGATTCATACATTTGTGTTCACATTAATTGCCGAATTTTAGAGTTGGCCCTATTACCGATAAGTATAATGAAACCTTTTTAGGTTTAAGGTAAAAAAAAAACTAAGTTGGTATATGTTATATAGATACTAGTGAAGTGTAGCTAATAATGTCTCAAAGTTTGAGACTATTATGTAATCGCGGACACGAATATCTGAACACCGTAAGGATTATTCCTGCTTGCAGCGCTCGGGCGCTATAGTAACGCACATAAAAAAAAAGGGGGCAGTAAACAGATGTGGACACAGTGTGGACGGGATTTTGTTTTCAAAGTGATTAGGTATGCGTGACCGCGATGGTACGCATATCCTGTAAAACTAAGAAGCACTTATTATGAATCTTTCCAACAAAAACACGAAACAGATGTCAAAAAAAGGAATTTACTAACACATCTGCCTCCACCGTTGCCCGGGGAGGTAACCAGATGTTTTCCTGCCTGCCTTTGAATAGCAATCGTTCAACAGACACGCGCGGCAGATGGTAGAATGTCCTTTATACTACATTTGATTAATACTTTGAATTCCGAGTTTATAATGAAGATTCCAAGGCATTTAAGTGGTTTCTAAGGCTATTCGTAAGGTGACTCTTTCTGGAGACGTAATACCACATATTTTTGCCGCCTGGCAGGTTTTGTGTCATATTTATTATACACATACATAAGCTGACGCGTTTTTCCCATGGGGTAGGCAGTGATTACAGAACGCGCCCCTGTTACGATCCTTACATGGATGGGGATTTTGCTCGGTTTTAGCTCCATATCATACATTTATGCTCCGGTTAAATTACAGGCTGCTCATACGAAATTACAACTAGATTTCTAAGGCTGGTTTCACAGCTGTCCGGGAGACCCTTACGGGTAGCGCCCGCAGTGCTCTGAAACGAAGGAGTACGATACGTTGTACTTACGGGCTCTACCCGGAGCGGGTCGCGTACGGACCAATCCGCTGTGAAACAAATGTTCTAGCGCCTCACGTGTGTCTCCGTCCCGTATTGGCGGCCCGTACGGGTGTCCTGGAAAGCTTTTAAACCAACCTAAAGTTGGCAACGCAAGTATGCATAGAATAGACAAAGAGAACCACTAAAATCTTTGGCTATTTGTATATTTACAAAACATAAGTTTAGAGTAAATTATAAGCTACTTTGATGCAATGGTGGAAACTTCACGATCTATATAATATCCTGCGATGAAGATGTTGGTACTTACGGCATTATAGTGTATACCCGCCAGTCTACCTTTTAATATTTGAAGAGTACAAAGAACGCTAGAATGGTTTTATTGACGAAAGTACTTACTTTTTGAGCATCAGGTTTTTTGACCACAGAGTAAAGAAACGGAACAAAGACAAAGCTACATACAACGCTATGATCTTAGAGTATATAACACTCTTAAGGCTATGATAGGTCCACTACTACAAGCATGAGGCGCGTGTGTGCTTATCACTGGCGGCTTTGTCGCGTACGAAGAGAAACCGGTTTATACCGGCTCGGCCAGTTGAATCGCTCAGGACTGCGCGGTCAAAGCACTTCAGGTGCTTTGACCATCCATACTCACAATAATTCAATCTGCCTAGCCTTTTCCCAACTATGTTGGGGTCGTCTTCCAGTCTAACCGGATGCAGCTGAATACCAGTATTTTACATGAAGCGACTGCCCATCTGGCCTCCACAACCCAGTTACTGGGTAACACGATACCCCTTGGTAAGACTGGTTGTCAGACTTCGACTTCGTCGGGAACAACGGGTTAACGTGCTTTCCGAGGCACGGAGGAGTCTCGGTATGTAAAGATGGTCCACGGACCAACCCCGGCAAGCGTAGCTTAACCTGATGGATTGACCCGTGCGGCTATTACTTAGCCACGAGTTACTTAGTCACAATGATTATACGATACAAATCTGAGCCTAAGGCGTTTCCACCAGAGATGAGCGAGGATGCGTAGCGAGGGATGTGTGTGGAACTAACCAATAACATCGCTTCACTGTCACAGTTAGCGTTGTTATTGGTTAGTTTTATGGACATTCCTCCATACGCATTCTCCTCATCTCTGGTGGATACGCACCCTAAGTCAGATGTTATCAACTATCCTCATTGTCATTCATAGTATATAACAAGGTCGAATATTCTTAATATTGTGTAATAAGTACACTAGAGGTCCATAAAAACCACGGTCACTTGTTACGCATAAAAAATGTATTAAGTACATAAGCATGTTTTGTTAAATGTGTTTAGTCAAGTAAATCGAGACCTTGGCCTGTCAAAGAAGTATCAATGAACTTGAGGTAAATAAAAAAAGAATAAGCTTATGAAATACTAGCTTTTGCTCGCCTGGAGGTCGGAAATTATCCCACGGGAATTTACTACCGGGATAAAAAGTATCCTATGTCCTAACCCAGGTCATGGTCAACCCATGTCCCATTTCATCCAAATACGTTCAGCCGTTGTAGCGTGAAAGCGTAACAAACAAACTCACTTTCGCATTTTTGATATTAGATAAAAAAGGCATTATAAATATCATTAATGCTGGTGGTGACAAACAACAAGATTACATTCATCGATTAGGTAGGCGTATGTTATGACCGCAGCTGGTGGCGTTCCGTAGATTCAGGCGTAACCCCAAAACAAAATAATTGTATAATAAATTGTAAGAAAGTATCGTTTAATACAACCTCAGTTTTCATTTACCCTAAACCTGAAAAGGGGTCACTGTACTCATCATTATGAACAATGTTTACTGAAAATAATATGTAATCTCGAAAACAAATCTGCAGTTCCCTACATTTTTTTGATTCCGGGTTGGTCCAATTGTAAAAGTTGTCCATTTTCAGGTTTAGATAAAACTAAAATTAAGCTTGTATAGCCGACCTGCTATCTAATTACGTAACACATTTTCGTAAACGATTACGACTAATCTGTTTCATTTTGACAGTTCAACAACATTCATTGCGTTATTTACGTTGTTGAGCAGATTTTTTTTCGAACTTATGAAGCAATGGATTAGCAATCTGTTTCAAAACGATTCACATTCTGATTGATCGTGTATTACGCAATTAGTGTACTGGTAAATAAAGTACAAAATGCATTATTAAAACCAATGAATCAACTAAGTTAATACATAGTTAGTAAAAGTCAAACTCTGGACACAAAACAAAATTTTTGGGAATACATATAGACCAAACACATACTGAGATTTATCCTAACGTCACAGCAAAATAAAGGAATGAAATAACCAATACTTTATGAATCTATTTCGTAAAAAAGTGGTTCATCATATTTTATTCTGACATCAATTTGTGTATTTGTATTCCAGTTGTGAAGACTACGTCCCAAAGAGTGTTCAAGAGAAAATGAACAAATCCGACAACTGGGCCGAGACATCGTTTGGACGAGAAGTTATGAATGTAAGTCTATATTGAATGTTACATACTAATACTACTTGCAAAATGTACCTTAATACGTACTGCATAAGGCAGAGGTGCTGATGAACTTATAATATTTAAGTTTGACCCAGATTTCTGAAACTTTGATCCATTCGCTCGTCAGTAGGGTACTGACGATCGATGTCTTCTTTCTTTTTCGTGTGGTTAATGACTAACCTGGTGTCAGAGTTTTTATACTGCTCCCTGACTTGGCTTCACATGCTGTACAGAAATATTTGTCAAGCATGGTTTTCCTCACAATGTTTTCCTTCACTGTTTTTGAAGCAAGTGATAATTATACGACGTAAAAGCAAGTCATTGCAATGTAAGTTTTATATCGGTATATAATAAGGTATAAATTAGAATGATTGCGAGAATTTGCTCAAACTCACGTTAATCATTAAAATTTATACTTTATTACAATGATATAAGAGTTAAATTCCAATGATTTACTAATGGTTTCACGTCATAAAAATTTGATCATGAAGCGCTGCCTAAGTCTTCTGTCAAATCTCTTAACCGTCTATTTGGGGACCGCGAACGCAATCATGGTCGCTTCGACCAGCACCTTACACCATACTATATTAAAAATTTAACACCACATACTATGCGACCAAAACCAATCATTTGAGTGACATTATGTTTGCTAATTATTGATTGAAATAAATAGGCTTTTTACCATTAGTCTTGCTTCGTCTTCGAAAGCAATTATAGTAAACAATAAAGCAAAAATGTGAGGAAAACCACACAATGACACAATAAACAATCTTCACACAATGTCACCTTTATTATAACAAAGCCTACCTAGATAAAACATTTTAATATAAATTTATTACTCGCCACTAGTCTTACAGACATTTGTGTAAAATAGAAAATGTTATTGAGTACATTTCTTAAGCTATATTGATATTTATTCGATCGAGGATCGTTAGTATATGAAGCCAGATTTACTGGGTACGATTTAATAGGTTGAAAAAACAATAAAACTCGACGCAAGTCATTTATTGCTTCAATTTTATTGTATGCCTAATTAATTAATATGATTTTAACTGGACTTCGAAGTGAAAGCGACGATAACTGCCCGGGGTGTTTAAAAAAATATTGGTCTTGTAAATTAAGTAATTTACTTTAAAAACTTCAAAGAAAAAGAACTTCTTTATCAATAATCTCCAAAATAATTATTTTAAGTGCCGGACTTACATTTCAAGTGCTTTTTAAATTAATATTGTAACGTGTTTATAATTAGGTGGTAAAGAAAAACAACACAAGTTACAAGAAAGCGGTCCGCGAGAGTGACTCTGATAGCAGTGGATTAGACAGCGAACTGGACGATATCCTGGACGAAGCGATTAACGAGCAGAGCGAGGGACCCACGCCTCCTAAAGTTAACAAGGTACACTTAATTACATAATATGGTGTTAGTTTGACAGTAGCCGGGTGAAAAGGAATCTCACGGTTTGATTGACAAAAGACACCCGGTTTCCCGCGAAATTAAAAAAAAACCGTTTTTTGCAAATAAATTTTGAATTTCGCGGGCTACATTGATGGAATTACCACCTTAAGTAATGTTAAAATAAGAGTTTGGCAAGCTTTCAAATTCAAATTCTCTATTAAAAAACCGGGTGAGGTTCTAAAAAGCTACTGCATGTAAATCGCTCCCATTCGCTTTTAATAATAATAATATCAGCCTGTTACTGTCCCAGTGCAGGGCAAAGGCCTCTTCTCATACAGAGAAGGCACGAGCATTGACCACCACGCTTGCTCAAGACGGGTTGGCGATTTCAGAATTATATGAACTATACGTCCAGGTTTCCTCACGATGTTTTCCTTCACCGATGTCAGTAATGTCCAAGACAAACTCAGAAAGTACATATAAATTGAAAAAGTCACATTGGTACTTGCCTGGATTTGAACCCACAACCTCGTGCATGAGAGGCGAGGCCTTAACCACTGGGCCATCACGACATTCGCTTTTGACCAAACGTAATTTGCAGTTACCAAATAATGATTTTGAAATGAGTAATTTTCCGAAGCAGTTCATTTGAAAAATATATAGGTACCTATGTTTTCTAGGCCTGTAGAAGCAATTGACCTGCCCAATGGATTCCTTAAATTGTTTCGGGCTATAATAAAATAATTTGTTAATGTAACAAAGGAACAACACAACTGCTGTGTTACTACCTGTTACTAATCAACGTATGTTTTAATTTTCTCAGTAAAACATGACAAATAAGTAACGTATTCTAATGAAATATTGATCAACACAATAGAGTAGACACTGTTGTACAAATATACATTGTGTTTTCTTTAGTATTGACTAGTTTCCGCTACAGTACGCAACAGCGGTTGAGAGAATAACTTTTTATTTATAACCGGTAATAATTCATCTAGTGGACTTTAGTTTGTTGAAAAATTTGCTGCCATTTAATAAACAGGTGAAAAAATTAAATAAAGCTGTCTTACAGACGATTCTTTCTAAATATTCAAGAGTGCGAACTCCAGTTAAGCACGCTTGCACAGACTATAACCACAGTTAAAACTATCTTGGTGCTGTCAAAACGGTGAAGGAAACCATCTTGAGGAAGCTGGCATGTCGTAGAACCAAGTATTCTAAGACATCTATCATAGCTACTAACCCGCACTGGCACTGGGCTCGCTTGGGGGTTCGTGGATTATGGATCATTGCCCTCTCACAGAGGAGGCCTATGCTGTGTCGCAGCAGCGGGAACTGTATATTAATACGCTTGCACAGACATAGAAGTAGAAGTATAAAACTAGTTTAGCGCGTTCAGTTAGGGGTTTGTGTTGCAAGCGGGCTGTTTCGAACCTTGGCTTGTATATTTCGCTTGACCAACCACTACTGGGGGTTGGTTGCAGCATTCCGTCGAGTCCTCATCAAGTTTCGTGTACCAGGAGCGCTCGGCCTTCAAGTCTCCGCTGAAGGTGCAGCCCCACACGCCCAGGGCCGATAAGGGCAGCGAGCTCGTGCACAGTGTTAGCTTCTACAGGCGCATGCAGAACGCGGTAAGTGGACTTCTATACCATTTTTGATAACAGAAACATCAAACATTCCCTTAGTATTTTTAAAGATGAGGTTCTCTTTACTGTAAAACAAGTTAGCTCAGTAATTAATAAATAATGTGTGAAAATTGTCTATTAAATTTAAAACCGCCTGGCGAATTATACATTAAAAAAAAATCGAGGCCTCATAATTTTGTGAGATATCTTAATAATTGTAAAATATCTAACCTTCAAAATAACAGCCAGCCTGTTAGAGGGTGTTACATTACGTACATTTCACTTTATTTACTTAGAAGAGAACTAATAAGTACATAATATATAACTTTACTGGCTTAACATTAAGAATCTAGTTATATTTATAGAGACATCATGGTTAACATGGCCTAGCAGTGAGGCAAAAGATAGGCTACCAAACAATCTCGTCCATTATTGCTTAGCCTTCAGTTTTCGCTAAAACTATTACCCGTTCCGCAGTCATCCACCCCCACAACTCCGATGCGAGTCGTCCGGCACGTGTCGCCAGACCGCGAGCCGCCCGCCACGCCAGACGCGCCGGCCTCCGCCGTCACAACCGTGCGCGAGAGAATCAAGGAGCTACAGAACGAGATAGCCAAGCAGCAGACTGTTATATCACAGGTAAATATTGTCGGATTAAATAGTTTTGTGGTAACACTGTTCCGCCATATTGATAAAAAAGTTCAGCTGCTAACAATAGATGGAAGGAGACTGACTGGTGCCAAAGTACCTGTCAGACAGATAGTGCTATAGTTTGACCGATACCGCTGTACCACGCCTAGGAATGCGTGGTGAGGCGGGCGGCGGGCGCCGTGAGCGTTGACGAATAAGCAATGTGCACTGTCTCGCCGCGAGGGCAGTAGAAATAGCGAAATAATACACTAAAAGTCAACTACTCGAAGCTTGTACCAATAGTGGTAAAGATGAAGAATAGAGAAGAATATATCAATCAAAAGTTAAAACAAGGGCCCGTAGTCGAGCACGAGCATGTACTATCGAAGAAATTCATATTAAGCAGTTTGAAAATCAAATCCCGTGAACACGATGACCACATCTGTTTATCGCTCCTAGTCGCGTCGACCAATGAAACAAAAAAATACATTGTAATATTTTGTCGTTTGTGCTTTTTTTTGTTGTTCGTGAGTTTTATAGGCCCTATTACAATGATCACAGATGTCTGACCCTTTTTCGACTACTAGAAACAGAATAAAAAAAAACAAAGATGAGAATTTTTTTAATTTTAATGTTTACTGTAATTTTTTTAAATTTACATAAACAAGAGACATCAAATATCTGATGCTGCGATACTATTCGTTGAGCTTGAGATTTCTATAGCGGCCGAGCGCTGTAAGCAGAAATAGTCTTTACGGTGCTTAGATATAAGTTTTTCGATAGTACATTATTAGTACATACAATAGGGACGATGACTAAAAATTGTTTTTAGTCCGTCTTTGAGATTATAAAAAAATATTGGACACGTATTTTTTCTTTTTTTACGTAATCTAAAGATTACGGCGATACATTGAGGTAAAATGTGCCATGACGTCACGAGTAAGTAGATTTTATACGTACTAGTGACGTATCGAAACTTAAAATGCGTTTTATCTAAGTAATTTTTTATTAATATGATAAAGCAAAAAATACGTGTCTAATATTTTTTTATTATCTGACTGACGGACTAATTAGAATTTCATTTTTTTTACCCAGGCATCATCCCTATTGAAAGAACATACTTGTCGTTATGATTTGGTTCTTATCGTTAGCTGTAATAATATTCGTCATTTATATTCGTTGCTTATATAGTTAGTATGTATGTATCTATTATATAGCACTTATCTGTGTATCCATTATAGTATATTGTACTTATATACCTTTTATTTGCACCAAAGACAGCCCCATTTTATGTCCAGAGAATCACTGTCCATTCTAAGGTTGCCTGGAAGAGATCGCAGTAAGCGATAAGGCCGCCCATTGTATATTTTGTAGTGTATTACTTTTTCTTTATGTCATGTATAATCTGGTGTACAATAAAGTACATATAAATAAAATTAAATAGTACGTACACATTTTACGACGGCGCCACACCATTCAGCTGTACCAGTAGTAAGTGACTAACTGCTTAAAATACAGTTGCTATATGGTGTGTCCGGGGTCTGAATATGCTATCTGTGTATTCTGAATTCTGATGAAACTTTCATTTATTCCAGGCCAGTCAAGCTCTGAACCTGTGCGCTGCTACCATTGAATTCAGCGGCTCCACGGAGCAGGCGGAAGGCGAAAGACTGCTGTTATTAGCAAGTAAGTGAAGAACATCGTTATGAAAATAGCTAAAGGATTAATTGTTCTCCCTTGAAGAAATACTTTGGTAACCGTTTTATTACTAATTCGCATAACCACCCAATAATGTTCCCACTTCTGGGACGAAGGCCTCATTTCTTCGAGAGGGAGTGGGCTTTACTGTAACCCACCACGCGGGCCCAGTCCGGGTTGCTAGATTCACATGTCTTCGAATTTTTGGGTCTAGGACATGCCGGTGTCCTCACGATGTTTTCCTTCACCGTTTTGAGAGCAGTGGTGATGAAATTATTTAGACAAAGTAAAGCGCCTGTCTGGGTTCGAACTATGATCTACAACTCTTAAGTCGGAGCTGTTACCACTGGGCCACCACTTAATACTACAAAAAATGTGGGAAATATGTCCAATGTTTTAATCAACAATGTATTATAATCGTTTTCAAGTTTATTAATTAGTTAGTTGAATACCATTCAACCATTCTTCCGAGTGGTGCCGGACGTAAAGAATAGCACCATCCTGTTTCTTCCCGTGGATGTCGTAAAAGGCGACTAAGGGACTCAATAGAGAATGGGCAGCAGTGTTCTCTATGCATTTTAACACCATACTGCGATCGCCAACCTGCGCCAAGCGGCGGTTATGGCAAAACCCCCCATTTGGGGGAGGCCTGTGTCCAGCAGTGACGTCTTTCGGCTGACATGATGATGATACCATTCATAAATGAAACAAACTTGGCTGTAGTCCTCCACTAGTGGCGATACTTGAATGTATCTGTCGACCTCGTAATGAATGGATTTTACCATCATTTATGCTCGGTTTCTATAAACATTACGAATAGTATTACTTACCAAAGTTAAAAAAAAATTGCCCTGCAGTGCATATAAATAGATTCGTAAGCTGATTATAACTGTGATAGTTACTTCCACATGGGAGGTTCTATTATGCAAAGCTATGAGGTCTTTCCTTCCTTATTGGTAATACAAGAGTCTTAAATTTAACCACTAACGGTCCGTAAATTATAGGAATCGGCCATTAGAGAATTTATTCCGGAAGGTTTATGTGTGGAATACGTTTATATTTCACTTAGATATACAGGGTGGCAGGTTCATCGACGCGAAAACTGATACCATGCACCAAATCTGCTGTTTCATAGAAAAGTGCAATATCTACGCGGTCAAAATGTATGGAATAGCAAATTTTTATTTTATAACCGATGAAAGATTTCAATATGTACTGAATCCATGGTAACAGATTTCGCGTCAACGTCCCTGACAACCTGTATAGCACTCGATGGTTTGACATGACGATGACGCCACATCAGTAGATGGCACCTGGTGCGAAGTAGGGTCTTAGTTTATATTAATACGTGTGTTATATACTTCCAGCACATCGTCGTCAAGCATGCGTGCACGAACTACAACGACTGCAGGTCGAGGGCGCGGGCCCGGCCGCCACGGCCGGCATGGCCACGCTACACCTCAACGCTCTCAACGTGCCGCTCAAGAGAGAGTACGTGCGGCAACTGAATGCTGGTATGTATTTTATCGCCTTCATCATGGCCCTACAAAATGGCAATTTGTCAGAACAGTCCTATTTAGAAATAGTTCCATAGAACACGTGACTGCGGTTCAGTTATCATATTAATGCTCGTCTCTTCTAAAAATTAATAGATTTGTAAGTTAAAAAAGGTAATCTTTTCGTCTTTTCGTTAAGACTTCGGTGAAAAACCTAAGTACAGTGGCGCACTTTGCTAAAAAGTAACACCAAGGGAACATTTAAACTTCAAAAATTGGTAATTGACTCAGGCGTGACTTTGCGAAAATCCCTCATATAATACAATAGACGACATACATTTCTCTGCTCTCGACGCTTGACGTATCAACACGTCGGGTCCGGGTTCGCAACAAGTCAATTGTCCTCCTAATGATGCCTCGTTGAGAGGTGAAATACGTGTCGATTTCTTACAGGGTTCTTTATTAATTTTTTAAACCGTTAAGCGGATTAGGTTACTAAATAAACGTCGTCTATTGTATTTAACTCGAAAATAGTTTTAATTGTTTTGAGTGTCTCTCGCTCCTTACCCGCCGAGATTTCCTGATGTACAATAATAAGTATGTAACTCGTGTTGCAGACGGCGCCGTGGGTCACCACGCCCTGTGCCTGGTGAAGTGCCGCGACCGCGTGCTCGCGACCGGCATGCGGCAGACCAAGCCCAGCAGCAACATACTGCACTTCCCCGATGAAATACGTATGCTGGGCCTTGCGAGCGACTTCAAGGTCAGTTGTGACGCTGCATGTAAATTATTGTTATAACTAGCTATTGCCCGCCACTTCGTCTGCGATCCAGGATTAAAAGTAGCCTGCGGTCCATGGCCCTTTACGGGGCACCGGTGTGGGCGCGTTCATTGAGGCTGCGACCGGCCCGGCGGTTGAACGCGTCCCAAAGGGTCATGGCCATCAGGCTGGTCCGGGGATACCGCACGGTCTCCCGTGAGGCGGCGAGCCTCCTTGCCGGACTACCGCCATGGGATCTGGAGGCGAAAGTCCTCGCGCACATGTGGGAGTTGCGCGAGGAGGCGAAACGCCGGGGTGTAACTCCGCTGCCGCGAGAAATCACGGCACAGCGGACAGAGCTCCGGCGGGATCTCATGGCGGCATGGAGAGTGCGATTGTCGCAACCCAGCGCTGGGCACGCCACAATTGCGGCGATAAGTCCCCTCTTTGAGGAGTGGCTTGAGAGGCGCCATGGCGTCCTCACCTTCCGCCTGACGCAGGTCCTCACCGGACACGGTTGTTTCGGGAGGTTCCTGTTCCGCGTAAGGCGGGAGGAAACGCCCGGGTGTCACCACTGTGTGGATTGCCCGGAGGACACGGTGGAGCATACGGTGGAGGTCTGCCCGGCTTGGGCGGAGCACCGCCGTGTCCTCACGGAGGCGATCGGCGGCGGCGATCTCTCGCGTCCGGCCCTGGTTCAGGCCATGGTTCGGCGCGAGAGTGCATGGGAGGCCGTCACCTCCTTCTGCGAAGCAGTTATGCTCGCGAAGGAGGAGGCGGAGCGCGCGAGGGAGATGCAAGCTGCACGCCCTCGCGGCCCTAGTCGCCGCAGGAGACGCCCCGGGCGTCGGGAGTCCAGAGCCGACTTCCGGCCACCGTAGGCGCGGGCTTGCGGACGGTGAGCAATGGGCAGCTCGCCGTCCGATAAGGACCAGGCCCGTGTCGACGGCGCGTTGTGTTCCACGCGCGCCTTAAAGAGATGTCAGCACCAACCGACGGGGTCGAAAGACCAATGCCTGTTGGGGTTGCGGGTTTGTCCGAAAGGGATAACGCGGCCCCGGCACACAGGCAACGGAAGGAACACGGGTGGGTTTTAGTCAGTAAAAGTCTGACACACCCTCTCGCTCTGCCCAGAGCGGGAGAAGTCATTTGATGATTTCCCATCCTCAAAAAAAAAAAAAAGGATTAAAAGTAGCCAATCTCCTTCTCCAGGTCACGGTCTATCCCTGTGCCAAATTTCATCCAAATCCGTTCAGCCGTTTTAGCGTGGAAGCGTAACAAACAAACTCACTTTCGCTTTAATTATATTAGTTAGCATTCTGTATTTCTATTTTCAGGTAACAGTAGAGGTGTACCTGCTGCAAGCTTCAAAAGAAGTATTATCACACGAGATGAAATACCACATCTCAAGCAAAAAGGTAACAACACACTAAACATTTATAGCTTTTTCATTTATTCGTTTTTTTTGTCTGTTCAGTGTCCGCAAGCGCAACTGCTGAGTTCGCAGTCCTGGGTTTGATTCCCGGGTCGAGCAAAGTGTTATTGGGTTTTTACATTTAACCACTAACGGTCCGTAAATTATAGGAATCGACCATTAGAGAATTTATTCCGGAAGGTTTATGTGTGGAATACGTTTATATTTAACTTAGATAGTTATACAGGGTGGCATCGACGCGAAAACTGATAATGCACCAAATCTACTGTTTCCGAGTGACGTCACGGACGGTTTACGGTACATATCAGCTGTTCGTGTCTGCACTAATCAAAAATAAAACACCATTATATTCCGCATTAATTTCATGTTTAAATTACTACAGTAGTGTTTACTTACGTGTGTTATCGTTTGCAAGGCAAAAATACAACAGTTCGGTAGTGTAAATTCGTATAAACAAAATTAAATTTTTTGTTACTTACTAGACTTTGAAGTGACTTGGAAGATTTTTGTTGCTACAGGTACCTCCAAAACGTGTCGTTTTTAATACTTTTGACAAGTGTCGATACGAAGCCACAGATCTGACATTTAAAATCAATAATTTCTGTGTAACAGGCGCCATCTAGTGCTGCCAAAAGAGGCGTAAGAAAGGAGTGCGCCATCTAGCTGTTCTTAGCCGTACCACAATGGTAAAGTGTGCAGCCTGTGGGAAGTTTATATCCGCAAAAGGGGGCGCCACGTGTAGCAACTTTGCTTGCCACAATCGCTATCACCTCGCATGCTTGCTATTGCCCGATACAACGCAATTGAGTAGGGACTGGCTGTGCCCAGAGTGCAAGAAAAAGTTGCCCAGGGGTGATAATAGCGCCACACCCGTAAAGGACGTGGGAAGTGGTCCCGCTGTTATTGCAACAGCGGCAGCAGCCCCAGTTGCGGCGGTAGCCCGTATAGCGGCGGCGGCAGTGGCTCCTGTTGCGGTGGCGGCATCAGCTACGGCGGTGCCATTTCAGGGCGGTGTGATCGGGTCGCCTGTTGTGGTGACTCAGGTTCAGGGCAATCTGACCAAGCCCCCCGTTGCTGTGGCGAAGATACTGTCCCGGGCGGGGAGTGAACAGGGTGCTGATGGAGAACCCTCGCCGGATACGCAACTCACTCTGAGGGACGAAATTAGACTCTTCCGTTCTGAGCTGCGGGAGGTACGGGATGAAATGCGAGAGTTTCGTCGGGAAATGGCAGGCCTGCACTCGTCGATAGGAGTCTGTACCGAGCGCGTTGACAGCCTGGAGGCTAGGATTGAGGCTCTTGAATGTAGGCAGAGTGCTGCAGTGCCAGACGGCAAAGTGGGCCATCTCGAGCAGGTAGTGCTTCAGTTGCAGCTCGAGCTCAACGACCGTGAGCAGGACTTACTAGGCTCCGATCTAGAGATCGCCAACATTCCGGAAATTCCTGGTGAGAATGTGATGCATACCGTCGGGCTGGTGGCGACTAAGCTTGGGATGACTCTCGAGGAACGGGACATCGTGTTTGCGCAACGGGTGGGCCCACGAGCTGAACGAAAGAGACAGACGGGCGCCGCGGGCAACGCGAGTCCTGTCGGCGGAACGAGCCCAGTGGGAGTTGCGGGGGCGACTGCGCGAGGGCGGCGCATCGTGGTGCGCCTGACGCGGCGCGTACTGCGCGACGACTTGCTGCAGAGCGCGCGTGTGCGGCGTGGAGCCACTACCGCGGACCTGGGACTCGCAGCACCCCCGCGTCGCTTCTTTCTGAACGAGAGGCTCACCAGAACAAACAAACACTTGTTTTACCGGGTGCGTGAAGCCGGCAGCCGTCTTGGGTGGAGGTACATTTGGACGAAGTTCGGCCGCATTCTGGCCAAGCAGGGTGATGGCAAGCCTACCCACCACATTCGCTCAGAGGCAGACTTAGCGCGTGTTTTTAGTTGTGAGGTGCTCACTGAAAAGGGAGTCTAATAACATGGCTCCTGGCAAGCGCCATCATTTAGTCTATGTTATTCTTACACTTCATCTTTTTATATCTGTTTTGTTTATATTTAAGTGTTTAAGTTTGTCTCGTGTGAGGCCAGTTGTTTTCTTGTCTCAGTATATTTTGGTTTCTTCTGGTGGCCCAGCTGGTCGACTGATGGCTATATATGTACATTTTATATGTATCACACTTACGCTCACTATTTTCACGCTTTCAACAATTATTATGATATTACATTTATTCTTACAGACTTTATATAATGTAACACTTCGGCTGTCTATGTATATTTCCATAATATTTACAATACTTCCGTTTATATTTTACAAATTACACCTAACACTATGTATTTCAGTATGTTTACTTCTCGTATTATTAAACAAGGCTCTACACTATATACTACTTACGATACTATCTACATATACTACAATTATATACACTACTATTATACACTCCACTATTTACAAAAAATGAATAAGACAAGAAATCTAATAGTTGGATTATTTAATGCGGGATCGCTCAGCACCCGCCACGAGGAGTTCCTTGTCGCTATGGAGAACCTCTCGGTAGACATCATGGCGATAAATGAGACCTGGCTTAGGCAGGGAGAGGAGGGTCGAGCACCGACAGTGCCGGGCTACCGGCTGCGGCACGTGCCGCGCGCGCGCACCGTGCGCGGCGGGCGCGGGGGCGGCGTGGGCTTCTACGTGCGCCGCGGGGTGCGCGTGCGCGCCGTGCCGCACCCGCCAGCGCCGCAGGTTGAGCAAATGTGGCTCAGGCTTAATATTAACTCACATTCAGTCATTATCGGCACTGCATACAGGCCACCGTGGCTTGATGTCAGTGTCTTCCTGGATGCGGTTACTGATTCTCTCTCCTCCTTTGCCAACGCAGACAAGGTTGTCTTGCTTGGCGACTTCAATATTAATGTTTTAAATCAATCTGACAACAAGTGTAAACTATTGAACAATTTTGTTCATTGCTGCAAGCTTAGACAAATCGTTACTGAACCAACCCATTTCACAGATCATAGCGAAACTTTAATTGATGTTGTGTGCACTGATGCCCGTGTGTGTGGGGTCTCTGTATCACACATACCGGAGCTCGGTCACCACGCAATTATATCTGTCGAACTAAATTTTAAATTAGAGAAACCTTCCCCTCATTGGATTACCTATAGGCCACTTAAAGACATCCTCCCCGAACTTTTTAATGACGACTTAAATAAAATAGACTGGGAACACATTGAAAGTCTGGAAGATGTGAACTCTATGGTTGCAATGTTTAATCAATACTTTTTGACATTATTTGATTTGCATGCTCCTCTTAAAAAAAGTCATCATTAAGGCAAAATCTTAAACCTGGATAACTGACACTGTCAGGGAAATGATGAGGCTGCGTGACAAATGTCACTTGAAGTCCAAAACGACAAAATCCGAACATCATATTAAATCCTACAAAGAGTTAAAATACCTTGTTAGAGCTGCTTTTGATAGTGAGAAGTGCGCATATTTTAAAATATATATTAATAATAATATTAAACAACCTAAGAAGTTATGGAGTCATATCAAATCAACTATAGCCACCTCAAAAAAACCAGAGCATAGTCTGCCACATTTCTGTAATGACCCAGAACTTATAAATCAACACTTTTTGGATGTACCGGGCAGTGGTAAAGTCACTACTGCAGATTTAACATATTTTGGGCACCATAGACACAGTAACAGTCATTTCCAGCTTGACCCCGTCCAGCAGGATGTGGTGCTGAGGATCTTGCGCAGTCTTAAGTCCAATGCGCAGGGCGCTGACCATATTTCTCTGGAGATGCTGATGTTGACACTTCCTCGAACACTTGCAGTTATCACAGCTATCATCAATAGATCCATAGTCACGTCTTCTTTTCCTGATCTGTGGAAAATGGCAATAGTTAGACCAATCCCTAAAGTACCTAACCCCACTAGCGTGAATGACCTCCGTCCGATAAGCCTACTGCCATGTCTCTCCAAGATTTTGGAAAGGGTTGTCTCTGACCAGTTTAGGGCATATCTCGAGCACCATAGCATTTTGCCACTGGCTCAATCCGGATTTCGCAGGGGCCACAGCACAGCGACAGCGCTCCTGGATGTAGTGGGTAACATAATCGAAGCCAGAGACCAGGGCATGGGGACCCTACTTGTCCTACTAGATTTTTCGCGTGCTTTCGACTCTATAAATACTTCGCTTCTTCTCTCCAAGCTGTCGTACTATGGCTGTGATGTCAAAGCGGTTAATTGGTTTGACAGTTACCTCAGTAATCGATCACAGTTTGTCCAGGTGACTTGCGACAGTAATGGAGATACCAAGTCTTCTGGTCCAAAGCAGGTGGACAGGGGCGTACCTCAGGGATCAATCCTTGGCCCACTGCTCTTCATCCTGTACAGTGCTGACATCGCCAACTGCCTGATTAACACCAAGTTCCACCTTTACGCCGATGATCTGCAGTTGTACCTCTCATTCCGCTCCCAGGATACTGCTGAAACTGTAAGCAGAATAAATGAGGATTTAGAACGGATATCCACTTGGTCCAGAAGAAACTCCTTGGTCCTGAACCCTAGCAAGTCTAAGTATATTGTGATGGGATCTAGGGATTTCCTGAACAAAATGCTTACTTGCAACCTGGACCTCAGGATTGATGGTTGTGGTGTGGAGAGGGTTCTGGAGGCTCGTAATCTTGGGGTAGTATTTGACGGGCAGCTGCATTTCGAAACTCACGTAATGGAGGCCGTGCGCAACTGCTTCTACCGACTCAAGCTCTTGTATCGTGTCCGTCCCTACATAAGTGTGGATATGCGTGTCATGCTGTGTGAGTCACTTGTTCTATCCAAGCTGAACTACGCTGACACTGTGTATGGGGCGTGCATTCTCGGTAGAAGCGAAAAACTTATCCAGCGGGTGCAGAATGCTTGTGCAAGATTCTGCTACAATGTCCCACCACGTTCCCACATCACTCCTTTTTTAAATAAGGGTAATTTGATGAGAATGTCAGCACGCAGAAAGCTTCACCTGGCTACCCTACTCTTTGGTACTATTCTCACAAAAAAACCAGACTATTTATACAAAAAACTGTCTTGGTCGCGCGATGTTAACAAAATTAAAACTAGAGCATCTTCGTACCTCATGTTGGCCTCATCGCACAGAACTGCTGCTTTCCGTGGTAGTTTCAAATTCGCTGCCTCTCGTTGTTGGAACGACCTGCCACCGCCGTTTCGTGCTATAAAGACAGTTGGTACATTCAGAATAAAATTTAAACAGCACTTACTACAGCTTCAAAAGGATACCACACAATAAACTTACCCCTGATCTGCACGCGTCTGGCGATGGTGGCACTAAGTACAAACACAGTGGTTCTTTCGCACTTTGTTTTATTTTTTATATATTTATTTTTTCTTTTTTTTCTTTTGCACTGTTTGTCAGAACTCTTGAACCACATTAAACTATCTGTATTTCTCCAAATGCCGTTGGCTGACTACCACAAAACACTTTTCATTCCACTATTCACTATATTATACTATACACAATAAACAGCCGTAATGTAAATAATTATTTTTGCCGGTGTCGGCGTCTGCGTCTCTTTACTTGTCAATACGATGCCATAGAGTACCTCAGATACTAAAGGCATAGACAAGTAACTGATGTTACGTCTGATGCAGACACGCGGATTACATAATATTTCACTCTTCATTGTATTTCACACTCCTTTTTATTTTTATTTTTTATTATATTTATTTGTCTGTATCTATCCGTGACATCACTGCGGGCCCTATCAGAATACCAGCGCTGTGACATTTTTATTTATTTTTAAATGTCGCGGCATCATGCTGAGATAGGAGCCTTTTGGCCTCGTACAGGACTTCCTTCTTTTTATGTTACTGTTACTTTGTTTTTTATTGTTTTTGTTTTTTTCCTGTGCGAGTCACAATAAATACTTTTTCTTTCTTTCTTTCTTTTACATCTGGGTTTTCTTAGAAGCAGCATGGAGTCCGGATTTGTGCTCGGTTGATGGCAATGATAATTATATAATACGCACATGAATCCGAAAAGTCAGAGGTGCTTGCCTTGGGTTCGAACTCGAGATCTATGACTAGGCAGTGTGACAGTCACACCAGTAGTCTAACACTGCCCCGACAGACTATCAGACTGAAGTAAAACAATATTTTTTGGTAGTCAATCAATTCATTTGGCAGTCTATAAATAAATGTTTGCCTTTTACGAACTGGGTGTTCACTGGTAACTTACTAAACTTCGCCTGATACGTACTAAAATCTTATCTGTATTCACTTCTATTTTTCGCTTTTAGCGATAAGACCGCCAATTGAATCAACATATGAAAAATTTCTAAATTAATTTCTGTAATTTATTTGTTGTACTTATTAAAGAATATTATATTATATTTGTATTAATAGCTATGTGACTAATTTTTAATTTTTTTCTCTCCACAGTCAAGCTCCAAATTACTAACACCAAAATCAAAAATATCCGAACTAAAAGCGCCGCGGATACAAAGTCCTGCGGGACCGCTAGCGGTGCGCTCTCCGCAGTTCTCACTGCACGGATACTGCATCTTCGCGCTGCAGCAGTCCACTAGGAACAACTTTACATTGAATAAGGTTAGTAGAGTAACGCTTCTGAAGCCGCGATCAACGTGGCCACCTATCGGGCTAAAGTAATCTATACCCGAGTCGCTTTAGCGTGGCAATGGCGGTCATTGACCCACCAACATTTTCTAACATTCTTTATTTCAAAAAAAGTCCGTTAACGTCCTGAATCAACATCTATCATGATCTTCAACATGTTCCAATAACAAATTCAAATGCAAAAGTCATTTATTCAAACTAGGTTGAGAATCAGCACTTTTCGAACGTCTAAATTACATAAGACAGTCCCCCAGAACGCCCACTCTTCACCACTTCCTAGTGCATTAGCTGGGAAGAAGAAGTGGCGCAACAAACTCCCCAGCAGCACAGCTGTCTGTTCAGTTAGAAAAAAAAATGATTCTATATAATAGTATTCAAAGTAATTTACATTACGCAACACAAAACATAATTTAAATTATGAGCCATATGTTAGCTAGCACACGCCAATATACCACCCAAAATCATCAAGAACTATACTCAGGCAAAAATAAAAACTAAACGTAAACAGAACTTAAATATCGAAATACAAACCTCCAGGCATAAAGGGCGTGCCCGCTTACATACAGTTGTAACTAGAAGTTATAACTTATAAACTAGGACCATCAAGGTAAAATAAATAAACAGTTAATTACTAATAACAATAAATAATATGATCAATTGTCGAGGTCACTAGCTAACCCCTTGCAAAAAACATTGTAATGAGTAGGTTATGTCAACAAAAACTATACATAGTTTATTGTTTGGGTTCCTACGGAAAGATATTAGGGAAAGGGCAATGACATCTACTGCCATGCTAAAGCGACTCGGGTATAGTTATCTAGATGAATTTTGTGTCATCAATTACGAAAAGAAGAAGAATAGTAACCAATGACTTCAACTATGATGAGGCTTCTAGTCTAACCGGAGGCACCTGAATACCAGTTTTCAACATGGAATGACTGTCTATGTGACCTACACAACCTAGTTACTCCTTTAGATGATGCCCCTTGGTAAGACTGGTTGTCAAACGTTCGAACGGGAACGACAACTTAGACCGACGGCTTAACGTACTTTCCGAGGCAGATAGTTGTTGTTTTACACGCTTCCAGAAAGAAAAAAAAAATAAGGCCTATAGTGTGTTTTGGTAGTGTAACAATTAGGCACACACGCATAATAATAAAAAAAATACAGACATGTCACAATCCCATAAAGATTTATCAAGCCCCATGTTTGACATTAAAGAGATCCCCAGGGTTGCGAGAGCACACAGGCAACGGAAGGAACACGGGTGGGTTTTAGTTAGTAAAAGTCTGATACGCCCCGCTCCGCCCACAGCGGGACAAGTTATTTGATAATTTCTCACCCAACATAAAAAAGGGGGTTCTCCTGCGGACATTGCCCGTAGAAATGCCAAACTTAAGTGGCGAAAGGTTCTGGAGTGGCGACCGCGTACCGGAAGACGTTGGAAGGCCTCCCACAAGGTGGACCGATGACCTTGTGAAGGCTGCAGGAATCCGCTGGATGCGAGAAGCAGAGAACCGGTTGAAGTGGCGGTGCTTATGTCCAACAGTGGACGTCTTTCGACTGAAATGATGATGATGATATCTGACATGTAACTTGATAAATCTATCCGTTATAGGCTCTAGCCTTTCGGTAAATAGTAAAATATAATAAAATTATTTATGTATCACGACAACAGGAAAACAAACAGCAAACCATTTCATTCCAGAAATTTCAAGACGTGATTACACGCCAAACAGTTTATATCTAGCAACATTATTAAAACCACTACCAATTCTTTCAGGTCCCATGCAGCAGTCCTCTCGAAGGCACCGTCAACGTCGAGATCAAAGCTCGCGTACAAGTCTCTCCTCCATCGCCTCATGCGGCCTTCCTCACTGCCTTCGACGACGTGTCAGGACTGGGCGCGTGGCACAGACGCTGGTTCAGATTGCAGCCTCCCCGTCTGGCCTACTGGAAGTACCCTGATGATGTGCAGAGGAAGGTAAGAATATGGATTAAAATCAACTTAACACAAGAGCGAAAACCTATGTTTGACTGCAAAATCATTTTAAAAAAAGCGACTCTTGCTTGATTAAGTGCTATTCAGGTCGCACAGCGCTAATTAAAAAAAAAAAAAAAATTAAAATTAAAAATTGTTTATTGTTCCAAAATCGTTACAATACGTATAGCATGAGGCAGCCCCGTTAAGTTATTAACAATACTTGTGTTGGGGCTGACTCGCTACTTCCCCTGTAGTACATTTACAAAATGGAGACTAATAAACCAAAGATAATAAAAAGGATACAAAATAAAAACTAGAATTCTATCAAAAAGAGCAGCTCGAATTGTGTATGTGTACGTATGTGTGTGTGTGTGTGTGTGTGTGTGTGTGTACATGTGTGTATGTGTGAGTGTGCGTGCGTGCATGTTTGTGTATATGGTATGTGAGCGTGTGTGTATGTTATGGATTCCATTTTAGTAAGGTCTGATTAAAATCTGTTCGATTTCCTCATATGATAACGTTTTTAGCCAATCAGTAATAATCTTCTTGCATTTATGTTTAGACTCTGGATTGAATTTTAATTTAGCGTTTATTTTATTGTAGACGTAGGCAGATTGAGCGCTGTACTGACGCTTTGCAAAAGCCGTACGAACCCCCGAGGAGTGAGCCACAGTATGATTGCGTCTTTTATCCTTGTCTGCTGGGGTATATGGTGTAGATTTATGTAGGTA
Organism: Agrochola lota; assembly: GCA_947364205.1. Taxonomy (NCBI): domain Eukaryota; kingdom Metazoa; phylum Arthropoda; class Insecta; order Lepidoptera; family Noctuidae; genus Agrochola; species Agrochola lota. The sequence goes on along the minus strand of OX376239.1, from coordinate 10,620,385 downwards.
TAAAGTCATGTTTAATAAATATAGCTGCCTAACTGTTAGTATACCACACAAACTATATAGACTGCTAGTCGGATATCTGTATGGTTTAAAATACATCACTTTTAAGAGTGACCTCTGGGCTCTTTCGAGCTCAAGCAATTTAGTTTTGGAGGCTCCTCCCCAAACCGGAATGCAGTATGTTAAAACAGATTGTGCTAGCGCAATATAGATTTTACTTAGCAGGTCTGGAGGCATAACATAGCGAAGAGTTTTAAACATCCATATGAATTTCCTGACTCGAGAGATATTAGTATCAATCTGTGCATGCCACGATAAACGCTCGTCAATAATAATACCTAGGTATCTTGTAGAAGTGACTCGTTGTAATTCTTGACAATTTATGTTCATGTGAGAAGACGTCATACTCTTGCGGATTACTATTTTAAAATCTGAGCCTGGTTTCGATTTTGCACTTGGGGAAAAGCAGATGTAGTTAGTTTTTGTAACGTTTAAGGTTAGAAGATTAGCTTTTAACCAGTTTCCAATAATAGTTAGGCCATTTTCCGCTTTTTGGCGCACAATCTCCCATGACTGCCCAGAGAAGACAATGGCTGTGTCATCCGCGTATGAGAAGATCTTCCCACCGCTATCCCTGAGGTTACATAATTCATTTATATACACCAGGAACAGCGGTGGGCCGAGCACACTCCCTTGCGGAACGCCAAAAATAACGTTTTCTTCTTCACTAAGGATGTTTTCTATCTTAACCTGTTGCTTCCTTCCCCGCAGATAGTTGTCGAAAAGGGAGAGAGCCCTATCTCTTAGTCCTATGGCTTCAAGCCTCTGCACAAGGATGGGAACAGAGACGGTGTCGAACGCTTTTTTAAGGTCCAGAAAAACTGTTATGCATTTGTAACCTTTGTCTACTTCTCTTACTATTTCATTTGTCAACGCCGTAACAGCATCCTGTGTCGAAAGCCCCTGTCTGAAACCATATTGAGAGCTAGAGAGAATATTATATTTATTTAAGAAGTTTACAAGTCGGTTATTTAGTATTTTTTCTAAAATTTTAGATATTGACGGCAAGACAGAAATTGGGCGGTAGTTATTAACATCGTTTGTGTCCCCCCCCTTGTGCACAGGTGTAATTAAAGAACGTTTTAAAGCAGTTGGAAATATTCCAGTTTTGAAGCACAGATTCGTTAGTCTACATATTAAAGGGACAACAAAATCTCTGGCCAATTTGAGGAAGTCATTGGGTATACCGTCCCATCCAGGAGCGCTTCCAGAATCCAGGGACATCAGCATTCCATCAACCTCCCCTGGGTCGGTCTCTAGCAACACAAAAGAGGTCGGTTGAATGCATGAATTAGTGTAACTTGGGAGGCTCGTCATATGTCCAGTCTGGGTCATTATATCCTCTGCCAGTATTTTACCTATAGTAGCAAAAAAGTGGTTGATTTTATTCAATGAGTCAAGCGGATGTAGTGAGATTTGGAGTAGATGTACATTTGAAGATTTGGGTTTCTTATAATGGGTGATATTATTAATGTTACGCCAGAGTTTTTTAGGGTTTTTGATAGAGTACGCAATTTGTTCCTTATGGTATTGTCTTTTAAGTTTTTTAATTAAATTGGAGCAGAACGTGCGAAAACGTTTATAAGTTATTTTTATTACAATATTGTAAGGATCTTTTCTCAGCTGTGACTGCAGTTTATTTCTAAGCCTGATGCACCTTAGTGCCCCTGTCGATATCCAGGGCTTTATAATACGTTTAGAGGAAGGAACCGTATGAGTTGTAGTGTTAAAAAGGAGGGACTTTCTGATTACGTCAATCAAAGAGTCAGCAAAATAATTAGGATCACTGCAAGTGTCAAAAATAGATATATTCGTGTCTATTAAGTGTAAATAAGCTTTTTTAAAATTTGTTACTTTTTTATGTTTAGCAATATTGTTACTTTGATACGAGTGTGTGACGTTTAACATTACAATATAGTGATCAGTAATCGTAGTATTCAAGACGACAACACTAGCAGAGTTCTTGGATTTTTCAAGTTTTAGTAGCATATGGTCAAGGCAACTCTCACCTCTGGTAGGCAAGCAGTGTCCCGGTAGAAAGCCATGAAGAGAGGACATATTTAAATATGACGCTCTGTTAGTCCTGGCTTGCGACATATCCGTGGGTTTTTCAATTAAGTTGATATTTATATCACCGGTAATGATAATGTTTTTGTGAGCGGATATTGATTCGAGGTGATTATCTAACGAATTTATAAAAATTTCCGCCGATGCGTTAGATGGTGATCTGTAAATTCCTAATATTGTGATATTTGAGACCATTATTTGAAGAGCAGAAGCATGGGATAACTTAATTTCTACTATCTGGGGTACATGACAATTCCTAACATACGCAACGACACCATCGTTTTGATTAAGATTATTTGAAGTATAAAATGATGTATAATTAATTAGAACAGGTATAGGTTTGTTTGAGTTAAGCCTACATTCAGTCAGGATTATGACGTCTACATCCAGATCAATTTGAGACAGTGCTATTTGGAAATCGTCAAAATTACCATAGATACTCCTTATATTCTCAGTTAGGACAGTGAAATTGTTGTTGTTATGTGGCCAATAAGTAGATAATTGCTCAATGTCAATGAGAGCGCAGTTTGCAATTTCAACATTTTCCAATTCCTGAAATGAACATATATTACTATCCATCATTAAATACTGATACAGAAAGATGCTTCTCATGCTTTACTCGAGTGTACGACACGGCCGGTGAGAGTATCTTTGGAATACTATCTATTTTTATTTGTTTATAGAGAGATAAGTGTATCGTTACTATATTAGTTCTCGTGTAAGTGAGTGATGGCTAATTACCTACAGTTATAATCATCTAGAAGTTGCCTCTCTTTCTATCGCGTAAGTCTTATATCTTCTGACTACGTTACACTCACTGAATTGGCCCGACAAGACGGGGTCGTCGTGTACTTGTAGCTTCATACCTAAAATGCGAAGTGAACCATCTGGTGTTACTTAAATGCGAAAAAAACGACGGCAGGCGAGATAACCCACCAACTTGCATATCCAAATATAGGTAGCTGCAATGTCATGATATAGTTAGTTCTAATTTACAGTCTCCAATTGTGTTCAGAGCGGTGACTACAGGTAAAATAATTTGTTAAATCTGTGTATAGTCTATTTAAATCCTTGTTTCCAACTGATGTTATTTCCACTTAAACAAACATCAACTTTATGCAAGTGTAAATAAATTTGATTTTAGACTGACTAGTACTGCTGAAAAAGTCATAAAAAAAATATGAAGTTGTAGCGCAAACTGAACCTTATGTGCATTACAGTTGTTTTTCCTAAAACTCGTGTTTGTTTTCATATTTGGCAAATAAATTGCGAACGCAGATTATATGTATTTGCCCAATGGTTGTCCGTTTTTAGGGATGAGTTCGAACTATGATACAGATAAACATCTGTTTGTATGGATTTATGCAAATATAATTTCAGAAGTAGAATAGAATAAGATTAGTTACAACTCGAACTCTTAACAAAGTCCTCTCTTTCAGATGCCAATCGGCGACATCGACCTATCAACCGTCATCTCCGAGCGCGTCACCAAGGCCCCGCGCGACCTGTGCGCGCGCCCCAACACGATCCTCCTCGAGTCGTCCATCCCCGCCGGCCTCATCGTGCCGGACACCGGCTCCCTCGTGTACGTCCGGCGACCGGACGGCTCCATCGTCCGGCGGCACCTACTAGCTGCTGATACGCCGAAGGACAGAGATATTTGGCTCGAGTGTCTCAATAAGGCTTTAGAGTATGTCAGGTGTTGTGGTACTGATGATGATTAGAATGGGTGTGAATAAAATCTTGATGAATTGTTATAGGTATGTGATATGTTAAATCATGTGAAAGACATAATGCTGTGATTACGACATTTTTGGTTATTCATTTCTGGTAAAAGTGTTTTGAATTGGATGGGAGATAAGCAATACACTAGTAGAAGGTTCCCATAAATTTTTAATTTTAAGACAACTGTATATGAGATATTAATATTCTACCTGTTCTGGTCATCACTATACTGTGAAATTATAGCGGATGACAGATGTCGTAGGTACAGACCGTTCACTATAACTTGTCCCTTGCCATCATGTTGCCACCATTGCATGTTTAATTTCAGTTTCAAAATGGCGACTGACAGAGCAGTACCACCAATCGCGTCACGGGTCAAGTTATAATGTACGCAAGGACGAATAACATACATCATGACACAATGGAAATCAGGTCTTAGAGCCTGTGCACACGATGCGTTGTGGCGCCGCACCACAAAGATTTCGCGGCATTGGCGGTCACGCAAACAGCAGCGGTCCCGCTCCGGCGTAGCAACGCGTGCCCCCTCCGCGCCGCATGTCGCGGGCTGCAAATCTGGTGTACGTGCGGTGCGACGCCGCAACGCATCGTATGATATACTATGGATATTTGTATTTAAAACGCCGCAGCGACACCGCAACCGATCGTGTGCACAAGCTCTTAGTCAGCATAGTTCTTAACAATTATTTTGCAAAAAAAATATTCAGCTACTGGCTTGTCGCCATCAATTCAAATCTCTTCATGTCTATCCGCCTTACAATCCAGTATTTCATTGGCAGGGCCAAGTAATACCTGTATGTATCTGTATGGGACCAATTTTAATATTATTTGTAGTAATAAAAATTAAATAGACGCATCGTATCATGAAGCATGAAAAATCCTGCAGAAGTCGACTTGTCCATGCAATAAGTCACTATTTTTATTTTCCAATCAATTCAAAACTGACAAATTTCAGCTTATATTTACTCAAATCTTGTTCCAAATCAAGATAATGAACTAATTATGACAGTGAAAACATAACCCTCCTATTTTGGCAAATCACCTAAAAATAAGCTGAATATCTCATCAAATGCGGCTCTTCAAAGCCTCAGCAGGCAGCAGACCCCTCGCATTTGGCTAGTATTGCCACTAAGGTAATATTTGCCATGACAATATAGACCGTAATTTATAGGTAGTAGATACAATTGTAGCGAAAAAGCAGTTTTTTTTTTATAAGTTTGTAGTGTGTATAGTTTTAGTTTGACTGAATCTAGCTTTAATTACTAACAATGACAATACTTTAGACATTATTTTTTGATGAAAAATAATGTACAGAAAACGATCAAAACAGATTCTTATACCTACAGACACTAACCTAACTGTTCAGTTTCACGATATTTAACAAAAGTACTGTATGCTAGTTTTCTTAAAGGCCATTATTATAATGAGTATAACAAAATTTATGATGACAACAGTAATCAATCAGCGTAAAAAATAAACACAACCCAAGGGTTTTGATGGTAATTCAATAATCCATTGGATCATTTCTCGTCTACTCAACAACGCAATGGACGTCTGTCAAAATGAAAGGCATTGCAATCAATTGTCAGTATATGTGTGTTACCCCGCTATTTTCATGAATGTTAATCTATTTTTGTATGATAGGTAATAATGCAGAACAGTACACATATTAACATAGGTATTTGTACTTATAAAATAACATTCATTATTCGACTATTAAATATTTCTAAACTAACTTACTATAGTCCCCGTCACGAGAAGCTAGAAATTTTGTAAATACAGAACTTCTACTAAGTTACTTAGCGACAATTAAATCAACAGCAAATAATCCCAAATTCAATCAACTCAAAGCAACATAGGTGAAATACGAAACGAACGAGCAATTTTACTTGGTCGATATAGATATTTTAGCGATATAAAGCGCTGTCGTCTAATGGAACTGGAATTCAGACGGGTTCCGTACCACAAAACAGATGACAGCGCTTTATATCGCTAAAATATAACCCGACCAAGTGAAATTACTCGTTAGTTCCGTAATACACGTATGTTACTTTGAGTTGATTCAATTTGGGATTACTTGTTTCGCTACGTTACTTAGTAGAAGTTCTTTGTTTACAAAATTTACGAGTATAGGTTCTCGTGACGGGGACTTTATCTTTAATTTACGAGTATAGGTTCTCGTGACGGGGACTTTATCTTTAATTTACGAGTATAGGTTCTCGTGACGGGGACTTTATCTTTAATTTACGAGTATAGGTTCTCGTGACGGGGACTTTATCTTTAATTTACGAGTATAGGTTCTCGTGACGGGGACTTTATCTTTAATTTTAAATCATCATTTCATCATCCATTATAAAACTGTATCACAAAATATATACTCGCGACAATTTATGTAGAATATTGCATTATAAAAATGCAATAGATTAATTATGTGTTAAGTCATTTATAATCCCCCGGTTTTAATTTTTAGATATTACTTTAGATACTATAGAGATTTTCTTGACACAACTAACATATTTGAACACTGTTTTTACATCATGATTGAGTAATTTGAAAATAGTTTTTCTTACTCGAATGGTTCTAATCGCTGAAGCGTAAGTCTCTCATGACGTCCTCATTCGTCAAGAATCTGGCCAATAGGGAGGATGTCTGGGTAAAAAAATGAAATTCTAATTAGTCCGTCAGTCAGATAATAAAAAAATATTAGACACATATTTTTTGCTTTATCATATCAACAAAAAATTACTTAGATAAAACACATTTTAAGTTGGGGAGTGGGGGTCGCTACGTCACTAGTACGTATAAAATCTACATACTCGTGACGTCATGGCACTTTTCACCTCAATGTAATCGCCGTAATCTTTAGAATACGTAAAAAAAGAAAAAATACGTGTCCAATATTTTTTTATAATCTCAATTTTTTTTTTGTCGTTGTCCCTATTCTGGCGAATTCCGAATCCGCAAAAACCGGGTGATACACATATATACCGACGATTGTTGACGCTAGGGACGGAAATCGGTACACATGTGTACCGTCCACGCTTTAGCGGTTTTCTAAGTTCAGTTCAAAGGCAGACTCTAAATAGCCAAATTTTCTTTTCCTTCATGACTATCTGCTTAGGGCAGTCCATTGCTGAACAACAGCCTCTCCAATCGCACGCCATTCAGCTCGTTTCTCGGTATCTCTCATCCAGCCGCAACCCTGCGAAGATCGTCGCTCCACCTAGCCTGAGGGCGTCCTACCTTACGTTTACCGATGCGTTCCACAGTTATCTGTTTCATTCCCTATCTAGATACAAACCTAGTGCATAAAGTTTTTACTTTGTTACTATATTTTCGTGCAATTATGTGAACGATCTTCCATTTCTCTGAACTCAATAGCTAATCTACTAGACATTTTCCTAAGATAATTTTGTAATTATTTTAACATTTCTAACACAAAGAGATGTCCAGCATAATCAGGCTATAAAGTTCCCACTCTTGGGAATCAAGCCCCTTCTCTGTGAGATGGAGTGGGCCATAATCCACCGCGCCACAGAATAGTACAGAAGACACACTCCGCATTTTATGTATGAAGCGACAACTACGCGGCGGGCTCGTATTGTCGGGCCAATTCAGTGAGTGTAACGTAGTCAGAAGATATAAGAGTTACGCGATAGAAAGAGAGGCAACTTCTAGGTGAATATAACTGTAGGTAATTAGTGATGTGTGACCTGAATTTCACTTTATCGTATCGTAGCAAGAATCTGTTTTTATTTAAATGATTTTGCGGAGTGAACCATCTACTAATCTGTGACCACGCGGGCCTAGTACGGTGGACGTCACGTCTTGAAATTGTTTGATCTAGGATGTCCGTTTACATATTAATTTTGACATTTATTCACGTACATTGATGTGATAACAATAATCACCTAAGAGCAGTCTCTTTGTTTAAAAAGGCAAATGTTTTAAATAAATCTAATACAATTTTGATAGAAACATTATTCAGGAACTACGTTGTTTCTAGTATTAGTGTGCACCAAGATTCGGAATTGATTGTATTTTGACATAATTATGCGAGTGTAGTTTTTAATTATATTTTATGTGTAAATAAAATCAATTTATTACAATAATATAACTATTTTAAGTATATTTTGTTGTTTCTTTTTGTTACTTCCTACCTAGATTTATATCACTGATAAAAAAGTGATAATGTCACGGAAAAATTATCAGCAAGATAATATTTTATCAAAATCGGTGTGCATTCAAAAACCGAAATTGCAATGATTGATTTCTCCGAAATGATGCTCTTATCTCTTCCGGACACAAAAACTCAACATCGACCAAAACACTGAGCAGCTGTCACCATCCACATTTTCAGGATTGCCAGCGCTTGGCAGTTTATTGACGCAAACTGGTGGAGAACTACTGCAGTCTCCACTGAAACAAGGTGGAGACGACAATAAATTAAACTGCGTATCTTTAATGTCGTTCTGTCTGCATACGAAAATTCAATCAAATTGATATTCTAAAAGACTTTGCTCATTATAACAGCACCGCTCCGACACGGCAAATAACTTGTCATTCAAGTTAGGATTTTAAATCAAATGCATTAAAGTCTATTTAACGTGTGACGGCTCGCGGGCAGTGAGCGGCCGACGAGCCGTCCACTATTCTGTATAACCATCGTAAAATAGACTTTAATAAATTTGATTTAAAATCCTAACTTGAATGACAAGTTATTTGCCGTGTCGGAGCGGTGCTGTAATAATGAGCGCTGACCTAGTGTGACTGACACTGGCATAGCCACCATCAGGGATTTAAATGTTGACACAAAAAAATTGTCGCTTATTAGTCGAAAGTCGCCAAATATCAGAATTTGTCGGTCACTGGTTCAAAAGTTATAAGGGTTTATAGAGCTAGATCGAAGATGTTTCGTAAACTCTTCGATCTAGCTCTTGAACTATACCTTATAAATTGAACTCAATATCTTCTAAACTACAACACACATTATATAATGTGGAGACAGCCTTGACAACCAGCTGGAAAAACGGGGATTCAAATTCAAACCCGGTAAATTAATTATATCGAGTTTCATAAAAATCCTAAACTTTTTATTCATAGGAAATATTAAAAAAACAGACAATACTTCAATCTCCTTTAATTTATAATACATACAATAAACAGAGATTTTCAGTTGCTATACAGTTATGATATGCCCATCAAAATATCGATCCGTGCCTAATTATCTCGTCATGCATTTAATTCGCATAATTTGATACTTAATTATACCTAACTACTTATGTATTACATAGTAAAGCATATTGACTAGAGTCGAAAATAGAAGTTAGCTTACATTTTTTTATAATATACCTAATAGGTTTTAGGAACAATATAGTCATAGTTTTTATCTGGAACTAATTATAAAAGAACGTAATGGTGAATTTAGATAATAAAGATTTTTTTTTATTGCTTTTTTCTCCAAGAGTAAACGGTTTTGGGTGTGTTTTGAAAAAGTCATTATGAGCGTGCATTCTGAAAGTGGGGAACGTCGCAAATAGATTTCAAATATTTCGTTGTTTTCATTAATTGGGCAATATTACTTTAGGGAAATATGAAATATGGCTAACTAGTGAACTCACATATTGATTATGAAATGCAATAATTAATATCTTAACACCGAATATTTCGTTTTAGATGTAAAAAAAAAGTATTTGGAAACTTTCCAAATGCCTTTTTTACACCTAAAACAGTTACAACATCAAATTCAGTGTTTTGCAATTCATTATTAATATTCTAGTTCACTAGTCATATTTCATTTTTCCATACATTACTGTATGGAAAAATGAAATATGACTAGTGAACTATATTGCTTAATTAATCAAAACAGCAACATATTTGACAGCTATTTGAGAATGAACGCTCTTAAATACTAAATAATTACAGTCAAAAGAAGTCCACTCTTAACATGCAGTAATAATCAATTACTTAAAAAGAAATAACAATTCTTATGCAATAAAACGAACGCCTACAGTAATCAACTTAGCAACAGACGCGCCCCAAAATGTTAAAACTTTATGCGTCACGGTACAAGTTTTATGGTTTTCAACTTTTCACGTACCTACCGATTATTGTTCTCCATAAATATCTGACAAGCTAAATTAAATTTAAATTTAGGCATAATTCAATGATTGTTGGAAACTTTTTGATTAAGGAAACCAATTTGGTTACCCAAAGAGTAACTTGTGGTCCACAACAAAATAATGGTAATAAATAATAAATATACTTGATTAAACAAAAAACGTCTTAACCAAACTGATAACATTAAGAATTGATTATATTGTTAAACTAAAATTCAACTTACAATATACATATAATAAATAATAATACTGCCAACTGAAAATTCTACTTTAAAAATCCTACTTTCATTGTCCCGAAAACAGAAGACATAGATCAAGAAACAGCTCAGCATATAGATGCTACTTATACTCTATCCAACCGTTGCAGTATCTATCCAACATCAACATGATCTGGCCGTCAGTTCAGGAGTTCTATCTACCTATAAAGTGTAGGGAGGTCGCAGCTACTCCTCGTCGTAGAGCGGCGGCTTGTCCAGCTCGCTGTGATGCTTGCTGGCCAGCTCTGACGTCATGGCTTGCTTCAATTCGTGCTGCCAACATGGGAGAAGATATTTTAGATTAGTACGTCACTTCTGCTTTTTGTGTTCAGCAAACGGTGTGACCGGGGTTTCAAGACCAGCACTAGCGTAATACACGATCAATCACAATCTGAATCATTTTGAAAGAGATTGCTAATCCAAAGCTTCATAAGTACGAAAAGAAATGCTGCTCAGCAACGTAAATAGCGCAATGAATGTTGTTGAACTGTCAAAATAAAACAGATTACGAGTAGTCTTAATAATCTACGAAAATGTGTTACGCAGTTTGTTTTTCAACTGAACAGACAGCTGTGCTGCTGGGGAGTTTGTCGCACCACTTCTTCCCAGCTAAAGCACTAGAAAGTAATAGTGAAGAGCGGGCGTTTTGGGGGACTGTCTTATGTAATGTTGTCGTTCTAAAAGTCCTGATTTTCGCCTTTGATAGACATCAGAGAAGTCATGAAAGGAAAGAAAATTTGTCTGGGTCGCTGTCCGGGCTAAGGCTGCCTTATCTCCAGAGAAGTGCGAGGTAGCTAAGCTACGAAGCTGTGTAGACACATCGTTTTCTACCTGAGCTAATGTAGCGGGTAAGATGTGCTATTACGACTTACGCGTATGTAAAACTTAGTGCTCTTACACATGAGCGGCACGCGTCCACGTCAGGGGATCTACTCTCTAAGTCCGTCAACAAAGATAAATCCGTGAAAACAAGTGTCAAATTCCATATTTCAGACGGGTAAAAACACATCGGGCGTAGGGACAACTATCAAATCGTGCTGTCTATGTGGTCATTCATTCTTAGTTTTGGAACCAAACCAATAGTATGTCCGTAAGTGATACGGAGCTGGAAACAATCGTAACTTGGACCGAAACAACGGACTTCGACCTTCATGAGTAGACCCTCTGAGACAACTAAGGCAACGACGGTAAGTGGTCAAATATACGAGGTATTTGTGCACTTACCTCCGTTGAACCCTTTTCCACCAGACCTAATTCAATCTACGCTATAAAACTCAAACTGTTTGGATTTACATTATCATTTACATCCATCACTACGCAGTTTAGTACATCTCTGATGAACAGGCAGCCTAATTATCATCCTAGCTTAGCTACGTCTTGAAAAACAACATGTTCTTAAGGCCGTTTTCACCGACACCTAAGTGACACCTAAATGAACCCTTAAATAAAAGTGCACTGTTGGATTTGCAACGCTAGGCTTAGCACTGAGAGTTGACAATTCAATAGTGCACTTTTAAATGGATTCATGAAAACGGGCATGCGTCTTTGTCCAATAATAGGACGTATACACAGCTGACTTTTGACCAAGTAGATAGACCATATTATTATTATTGATGTATAACATCTTTCCTCTCGCTTTCCTGATATATGTAGGAGTGATTTCGTGAAAAGGGACGGAAGTGTGTAACCTGAGTGTGTAACAGAAAGCTGGGGAAGCGCGCGCTATTTGATTTGACTAATGAGTGCGCGCGGTGCTAGAGTTGGCTGTCAGATGGTACCACCAACCCATTCTCCGAGAGGTTGGTACTGTCAGATGCGACTACTATAAACTCGCTCGTTTTTTTAAACATCGGATCGAATGTGGCTTTGGTCAGAGTGTCGGGGTTTGATTGAATTTGCATAAGGGTTAGTCCTAACACGATATTATTTTCGCTATTGGGAAGCGTCCATATTTATGATTTTCATTTAAATAATAGTTTTGATGAATGACATCTCGACCACCACTTTGTGTGGGTAACTTCCAGGGTCACGCTAGTGTGTGACCACAAAGGTCAACTCTATACGCGCACCTAAAGGTCGAAGTTCTAAAGATTCAAGTTGAATCATTATTCTTTAATCGAAATGTATGTATCATCAATGTACTCTGAGCCCACTTCTTCTGTCGAATGCGCGTATTTTAAAATACTGCAGTATTTTACCCTTTAGACAACGTTGCTCAGGGTTTCTTTTTTATGTAGGACATCTCGTAGTTGACCACTGAGGTCATGAGTACTTAACCAGGGTTTTCTGTGGCTGCACTCAAAGCATCCAGCCAGGGACAAACTATTCTAATTAAAACTAGGCGAGCGCTCGCTAAGGGCGCACAGACAGCAGGGACAGCAAGATGGGACAGGCTGGATCAAGGATATATTATTATTATCAGAGGAATTTAAAGCTACAGGCTCAGCATCGACGCGGGCTGGCGCATCGTTTAGCAAGGGCCCGGGGGGCGTCGGTCAGGGGGCCTGATACCACCTCTGTGGTGGGAAAGAGATGGAGCTATAACAGGTGCTCGTGGGTCCCTAGTTCCCCCACGGATCCAGAAAGCTTAGTGAGACACTAACTACGAAGTGGCGACATAGCCTGGTAAACTGGCCGCAGTCGAGGGCAAGCTGCGGGGCCGCTCGCTTGCCGCCGGTCCAGTCGCGGCTGAAGGTGATCTGCGCCGAGACCAGCGCCGCCGCCAGCACGCAGGCCGCTATCACCACTACACACCTGCTGGAGAAAGTGACTTTCAATTTTAGGGCATATCAGAAACTGCATTTGGGCCCGCTTGCATCACAAATCAGTAAACACATTTAACGATAAACGAATTTAAAACTATTTTTTTTTTGCCTTGTTGGTCCAGTGGTAGCAAGTGCCACTGCTGAGCATGAAGTCCTGGGTTCGATGGCCAGGTCGGGGAAATCGTTATTGGGTTTTTCCATTAGGAATTTGTCAGTAGCAGCCCGGAGTCTGGATTTATGCCCGGTTGATGGCAATAGGCTCGCCCCCTATTACAAGGGACTTAAACATAACTGGCGAAATGTGGGTGTACTATAGGTGCTCCTCTGCCTAACCTTTCGTGGAACACAGGCGTGATGTTATGTTATGTATGTTGAATTTAAATCATTGTTTGTTTCCGTCAATCGTTTGAAGATGACATTAACAGAATGATGTTTTAAATAAGTATTATAAACGCTGAACCTGTTCAGTGTTTTGTGGTGGAAGCAGGCCTCATTATAGGCAAGACCAGGCTGCTCTTGAAAAATACTCATAGAAAAACGATAGACAGCAGCAGCAGCAGTCACACTCTTATGTAAGTACGTGTATAAGACTCGTTGGTCTAATAGGTATTCGTACAGAAGAGAAAATTTCGCGCGTCGTCGTTCCTTTTGTCCGAATACAAAGTACTTACCTATAAATCACACATGTTAAATACATTATATAAATATTGTACCGTGGACGGAAACCTTCGTGTGCGAGTCTGATACGCACTTGGCCGCTTTTTTTTAAACAAATCAGCCATCAGCCAACGAAATACTATGGCCCGTATTACAGCACCACACTCAAAACTCAAGCATTCACTCACTCGTTTAAAGCCTTTTGCTTGGTTGAAACTAGTTATAAGTAATGCTTGAGTCTTGAGTGAGGTTCTGAAATACAGGCCTAAGTGATGAAAGTATAAGCTCATTCCTTCATAGAACTCATCCATCGCTATCCATCAGACGAGATCGAGGTCAAGAGCAGGCATAAGCCGCAATAAAAAAATAAAATAAAACTATTTTCAAGTCAAAAGGGCTTTTCTATACAACCTTTTCTCACTCATAAATATGAGATCACATTACGCCTTGTTCCATGAAAGGTTAGGCAGAGGAGTACCCATAGTAGGGTAGGTACACAGTTCGCCAGATATGTTTAAAATAGTGTTTAATCAAAAAACTTTTTGCAAAAAAAAAAAAACAACCGACTACCAAAAAAAAACACTAGAAAGTTTTTTTTGTGTAAAAACATTTTATATTTTTAACTGTTTTGGTGTGGTACCTACCCCACACAAATTCGAATACCACAACCTGCTATGTAAATAACAGTGACAGGAAGTTATCATCATATAATCCACTTAAACTAAGTGGGAAAAATACGTATTATTGAAGTTTACTCAAAAACTATCCAAGCAAAGTTAATGAAATTTATATGGGACCAACTTGGGAGCATACCTTTTCATAAAAAAAAAAAAAACATAATCGGTCCACAATTGACGGAGAAATCGAAGGACATTCATAAAAAAAAAAACATACATACGCGACGAACATAATTATAACCTCCTCCTTTTTGGAAGCCGGTTAAAAAGTGGGCAAACTCGCAAATAGCTGTCAAATATTTCGCTGTTTTGATTCATTTGGCAATATTACTGCATAAGAAATATGGCTAACTAGTGAACTAAAATATTGATTATGAAATGCAATCATTAATATAGTCACACTGAATATTTAGTTTTAGATGTATAATAAGTATTTGGAAACTTTTCAAATGCCTTTTTTGACTAGGTAACGGTTACAAGATCAAATTCACTGTTATAATTGCAATTCGTTATTAATATTCTAGTTCAATATTTAGTCATATTTCTTAATACCATAGTAATATTGTCAAATTAATCAAAACAGGTAAATATTTGACAGCTATTTGCGCCGTTGCCAACTTTTTTGGATGTATTAAGGGGCGAGCCTATTGCCATCAACCGGGCACAAATCGAGACTTCCTGCTGTTACTATAACGAGAAATTCCTGATGGAAAAACTTCTAATATTACAGTAGAACTGTCTCAGCACTGACTGCTTATTATGTGCGGCCACACGTCGGCAGTTTTAGTCACGGGATCACCAGAGCTCGTGACATTTGCTCACAAACAACAATGAATGCGGCTTACAATGATATGTTACCGGATAACTCGCTGTTCCCTTATATCTTCTTAAGTTACGACAACTTGTTGCTTTATTATTTATTTCTATAAATAAGAGGCTACTTACTTGTATATAACAAAAAGTAAAATGAATAGGAAAAAAGACATCAAAATGTTTGGAATCTATTTTGAGAAAGGCGTGGAATTTTTTCCACTGATCTTCAAAATTTCTTGCAAAATCTTATAATAACACACACATTCATCACACAGTAGGTAATGAATGAATGAATGAATGATCATTTATTTGTCCGAAGCATGAGTATGCACACACAAAGCATGCAAGATGTTATGCATTGCAGAAAGAATCACAGTCATGTTTTACCTTAACGGCGTACAATTTTTTTATAACATTTGAATAGTTATTTAATTAATTAAAATTATTAATTACTATAAATACATTTTTTTTAAACCCCGAAGGGTTAGGCAGAGGTCTACGTATAGTGCACACGCATTTCATTAGTTATGTTTTCGGAGCATTTATTCTGAATGTAGGCAACGTCGCAAATATAATTATGTCAAATATTGAGCTGTTTTGATTAATTTGGCAATATTACTGTATGGAAATAAGAAATGTGGCTAATTAGTGAACTAGAATATGAATAATGAATTGCAATTATAACACTGAATTTGATGTTGTAACAGTTTTAAAAGTAAAAAAGTATTTGGAAAGTTTCTAAATATATTTTTTACATTTAAACTAAATATTCGGTGTTACGATATAATTAATATCGTCACACCGAATATTTAGTTTTTTGAATATTGCAATTCATAATAAATATTTTAGTTCAGTAACTTTAGCCACATTTCATTTTTCCATACAGAAATATTAATTAATATAACAGGTAAATATTGGACAGCTATTTGCGACGTTGCCAACTTTTAGGATAAACGCTCTTAACCGACTTCCAAAAAGGAGGAGGTTCTATGTTCGTCTGTACGTTTTTTGAAATGTATTTTTTTTGCGATATTTCGTCAATTGAGAATCGATTTTGTAAATACTTTTTTCATTTGTTAGAGGAAGCTTGCGCGGTGGTCTCATATAGATTTTATTCACTTTACTTGGGTAGTTTTTAAGTCAGCTTCAATAATAAGTATTTTTCGCACTTAGTCTATGTGGATGATGTTATAAAAACTACATGTCACTGCACATACTAATATATAGCAGGTATTCGAATTTGTTAGGGGTAGATACCATAACAAAAAAGAGAAATATAAAAACTTTTTACAACGAAAACAATCGTCTTCCAAAAAAAAGAAACACTATTAAGTTTAAAATAACTTTAATTTCAGCACGCTTAGCATGACTACAATAGAAACGGGTTTTGTCGACGGAAGAGTAGACAAAATGACCGATAATAATCACAATCTGTCATTTTGTCTATTCTTCCGTCGACAGAACCCATAGAAACCCCGTTTCTATAATTGTCATGATACGCGTGCTGAAGTCGGTGGCAAACAACGAAAATTCAAAACCAAAGACACCGACAACTTCGTAGTGTTTTTTTTTGGAAGTCAAGTTTTTTTTTTTTTGTAAAATGTTTTCTCTATAGTAGGTAGGTACTTGCTTAAAACTTTAAACACTTTTAGCTTCTTATCATATTGTAATATCTAATCACAGTTTTATACTTCACACTATCTATCAATCAGCATTATGATGTAAAAAAGATATTGCAAATCTTTTTCGGGAATTATTTTTGTAAGATAAAGGCTTATCTTACTATTTTATCGCATAGGCCCCCCACGAGGTGAAGACTCGGTGAAGATCGCGGCAGCTAGATGCTAAGCCTATCTTCGTTTCGATACTAAGCTGAAAGTAGAGTACTATCGAGCCAGCCCATAACACTACGCGACATTTTAAAGTGTTTAACACGTTCCGTGCCGTGCCCTCCTGGAGGGTTCACCTAGTCGCTTAAGGGACGCCGGAAGCGCTCGCGAAGGGCTCGTTTTAAATGTAGGTTTTTTGAGTGAATATAGCATTATAAACCGTGAAAATAAAATCTGATGCATATTTTAACAAGATTTATAGTGTATGCGTTGGTTTTAAAATCCAAGCATTTTAACTTTTTTTTTTTCTTAATTTAAAATATTCACAAAAAAATTAAAAGGTTGGTAACTATGTATAGCGACAAGACCCCCAGAAAACACAATTTTACTTCGTTTTACAGTGTTTTATAGCACGGTTTTAATTAAACCTAATGCCGTTGATCGTCCTCCGTTGGCAGCCCTCCCGGAGGGTTCACCTCCAATATGTTATGTATGTTCGGCATGGCGTATGAGTTCTATGAAAAGTGGATAGAGTCGAAAGTGTTAAGACACTGTGGTCGCTCATACAAATACAGCTGATACCTGTATATTACCTACTCGTAAGTAAATACCTATCTCATTAACTTCTATAGACTGGCCTAAACACCGGAGTTCCACAGGCGAATTCAGTAGGTCTCAAAATTTCGTTACCCATTTTATGAAATTTTATAACAATTATTCTACATACGAAATCCTGTAAGTAGTACCGAACTGTATACCACGAAAAATATTACACAATTATTTTTGTTAATTTAAGTCTCATAAGGATTTTACTTAAATACCTTCAGTGCGTCCCAGCTTCAATTCGTTGATCTAACTGTCAGTAGGACGTCAAAGGAAAGTCTGACAACCAGATTTACCAAGGGGGTAACGCGTTCTTTTTATCTAGTAGAGTATTGTTGTTTAGCTGCATCCGGTTAGTTTGGAAGCCGACCTCAACATAGTTCAGAGAAGGCTAGGCAGACATCGTAGGCAGATGATAAATATGAATAAACGAGCGTACATTTGAAAAGATGTCGCAATCGCAATAGTGGCCGAGGCTGGAGTTGGAATCTTCGGGTAGATGAGAGAGAATTTAGCTGAAATGTTGAGGATACGAAGGAGACAGAACCATTCAGAGTGTCGTTGAAAATCACAACGCTCGGTTATTGAAACGTAAATGAACACAAAAATTTACTGACGAATTTTCAAGCGGTGTCAATTGCTATGATTGGTTGCTGAAATTATCAGCGGCCTATCGGATCACTTGACTTATGCGTCTATTTTGACCCGTCGTCGTTTAGTTCCGATGAAAAGAACTTTTTCTCAAACATGTTTGAGAAATTCGAGCATTATTTTGACAACCTTCTTCGAGATAAATCGAAAATGCTGTTTGGTCAAATATATGTGAATAGGTGGCCGGCAATGTTAGTGTGAAATTCCATATTGCTGTGTTTAGCGGCCGAATTATTATATGAAAACTCATATCTGTCGTGTAATTAAAAAATGGAACGAACTTTTTACTTCGACACATGGCAACCAAGGAGGTAACAATGATTTCATTTAAATTTCGATTTGGCTTACAAATAGAGCTGTAAGTAATGAAAAAACAAATGAACCTAATGGCGCGTGAAAAGGTATTGTTATTCGAATCGTAATTGATTCTGGAATTTATAATTAATTTACTTGGTTTGAATTTCCGCGCATTATTTGAGAAAAGTACTGTACAAGTCTTGAAGGCAACCAGGCATTGATGGACTCACGTACGTGGGCCGAGGCGATTCCATTCGTTTATGAATGCCCCTGTTGCAGGCCGCGACAGTAATGTACCTACTATAGCTGCCAAGTTATCGAGAAAAGAGAACTTCGCAAGAAAGGGATATCGGATATCTTACAATACAATATGTTTAGGAGAGAGAGTGCTTAGTCTAGCATAAGACTGAATTAAAATAAAACAGAAAAAAAAAGGTAATTTTAAAAGATATCATACCTAAGTAAATGGGGATTTCAAAAAGTTTACAGTTACTTGATCGAAGTTTCTGCTGCAAATATTGCACTATGGTACCCTGTATCTTGCACTCCCAAAGTCAACGTTGATAGCCGTAAAAAGTCAACATCGTCTTACTTTCCAGAAAATTTTCCGAAACTCAAAACTTTTAAAAACAATTTTCACACAAATACTTTCCGAAAACTTTTCCACCAATTATTTCAAGTAGATACTCATAACACCTCTCAAATATAAACTTTTTTATCAAACTCACCTACAACGCACTGCCGTCATGTTACTGCTTGCCACGGGTCACAACAGTGTCCTGCAGACTCGGCGGCCATCTTTATATACCGTCCCTTTTCCCGCGCATCCTTCCACGCACACGACGTGGGAAAGGATTAAGGAAATCTCTTGAGGATAATACGAGATATTTTAAAAAGGACATTTTCATATTTTTCAATTTCCTTCTACTTATTAAAAGGGGAGTTTCTTTGAGGGTTCTGCAGTATAAGAATATCGTTAAGAATATTGCAATTTGCAATAGGGATGATGCCTGGGTAAAAAAAAAGAAATTCTGATTTGTCAGTCAGTCAGATAATAAGAAAATATTAGACACGTATTTTTGCTTTATCATAGTTAATAAAAAAATACTTAGATAAAACGCATTTTAAGTTGGGGACTGCGGGTCGCTACGTCGGAAGTATAAAATCTACATACTCGTGATGTCATGACTTTTTAACTAATGTATTACGGCGATACATTAGTTAAAAAGTTATCTTTAGATTACGTAAAAAAAGAAAAAATACGTGCCCAATATTTTTTAATAACCTCCATGACGGACTAAAAAAATTATTTTGGCATCATACCTATTAATGTCTCTCATTGTTCAAGTGAAACTTTTAGGCTGCGATTCGATAATTGGACGAGAATTTATGGTGAAATTTCAAGGACGCGTCACGTAGTTACATTGCGTTACAGAAGAGAGAAGAAAGAATTTCTCAGGTTACACACTCTCACACTAACACCCAGTTGCACGAAGACAAACATTAATGCCCCATTTCGTAATGGATCATTAACGCTAATGATTTCATTAATTTCATCAACGAACCATTAAAATCGAGTCTACATAATGTTGCTTTTTGCAACAAGTTAAAACAAGTAAATGGGAAATTGGTATTTTATGACAGCTTTAAAGTTAAAGTTCCTTTCTACATCTCTCATATTCTTTATTTTTTAAGAAGTTAAACTTTTATCAGGTTTATGGTGCTGCACGCGCAATTTTTTTATAATTACTATTATTGAAGCATGGTTGGTGTTCGGATACTGTAAGTATGTCTTAATGGTTTGGTATTCACACCCCCAGTAGTACAGCGTTTAAGTGTCTGCCACCGCGTCAGGTCGCGGATTCAAGTTCTTCACAAGTTCTGCCTAACTTACTTTAGGACCAATTAAACCTTACCATTATTTTCAAAACATGAGCTTTAGTAAAAAATTGAGAAAACAGTCCTGGTGCACCCGGATTTTATACACAGAAAATGTGATAATTAAATTTTATTGTGGTACTTACCTAATTTTCAGATTCATAACTTGTAATATACCCTATTAAGTTAATGGAAGGCACTAAGAGTACCTACCTACCTTGTGAGCTTATTTATTATTTTTCAGGGAAGTCATTCATAATGGTTTGTCCTTGTGGAATTTGGTCTAGAATGGGTAAAGTTAAGAATATAATACTTAGGGCCATATCACACTGACGATTTACCAGCGTGATACCTGCGAGGCAATTGTTTAACACGCTGACTGCGTGTGCCTAGCGAGCACGCCACGTGTGTGCAACGTGTTCGCCGTGTTTTCGGAACGAGAGCGATTGACGTGGGTGTACAAGAGAGAGAGCGAGACAAGCAACTGTACAATATTTTGAAAACGCAGGGATAACGTCGCCGAGTCGCGGCTAGCTCGGTTCTCACGCGCGGAGAGCACGTTCACAAATCGCCTCGCTGAAAACACACCAGTGTGATGACGCTCTTAAAGACAAAGTAGATAATCTTAACATAATAATGTCCTCAAATAAGTTGCAAAGTTTTAGTAGCAGGTGCTTCTTGGTAGATATTATTTCTGTCGTATATTAAGTAAATAGGTTCTGACAGATATCTCTTGTATATATTTTATAAGCAATTGACATTCTATATCATCTTTCATGGCGTTTTTTATAAGTTTTATTTTGTTGGCACTGAAACGTATGTTTTCTATCAGAAAACACGATTGTTCTTCTACTTCCTCACATACTTTTTCTGACATAAGTTCGGGTAATGCCGCTCGCGATAAAGCGTCTGCCACGTACATGTACTTTCCTGGCTTATATATGACGGTAAAATCATAGCCTTGTATGCGTAGCATCATGCGTTGGAGACGCGTGGGGATTGAATCTAGCGGTTTTTTAAACAACGCCTCCAACGGCTTATGATCGGATTCCACAGTGACGTCATGGCGTCCATAGACGTACTGATGAAACCGTTCGAGAGCGTAGACAATCGCGAGCAGTTCCTTCTCTATCTGCGCATACCTGGTCTGGGTGTCAGTGAGCGTGGCGGAGGCGAATTCGATCGGGCGGCCCCCTTGCAACAGCACGGCGCCCAGCGCGCGAGCGCTCGCGTCCACCGACAGCAGCACGGGCTCGCGCGCCGAGTACAGCGCCAGCACGGGTGCCGCGCATACCGCGCGCTTCAACTGCGCCGCTGCCGACTCCTTTCACTTTGCCCATTTGATTGAGCATAGTTTGGCGAACTAGTTGTGTGCTCAATGTCCCACTCTGAGCAAAAGTTATCAAACTCTTTTGATGCGTAAGCCGGACCGTTATCAGACACCAACTCCTGCGGGATCCCGTGTCTCGCGAATTGATCTCGCATGGCAGTCACTACCGCCTTCGTGCCAATGTTTGTTAACGGATTTACTTCTATGAAATTAGAAAAGTAGTCTACTAGTATTAAAAAATACTTTCCTGCATACTGAAAAATGTCTGAGCCCACTTTGGCCCACGGCAAGGGCGGTATGTGATGTGGCATAAGTGGCTCTCGTGCAGGGTGGTGCGCACGCTCGACGCATACATGACACCGGCGCACCATCTCCTCCACGTCACGTGACATGCCCGGCCAGAACATCACCTCGCGAGCGTGACGCTTACACCTGTCTATGTCCATGTGGCCGTCGTGTAACCTACTCAGCATTTCCGACCGAACACTTTTCGGTATATAAACTAGATTATCTCTAAATATGATTCCATCGATGAAACCAAAGCTACCTCTATACGACCACTGACCTCTCACTCGTTCGTCAACTGAATATTTATTCAGCGGCCATTTTCGTTGGTAATATCTTTTGGAAGGTGGACCCTGGGGCCACCTTTCTGCACCATCTTTTCTCTAGTTTGCCTGATAGGCACCCTAAATGCCTAGCACATTTTATATCACAATCCAGAAGATTTTGAAGGAAAGTCCTAATACATTGCTTCATATGATTGAAAAATTCGTCTCCACGATAACGTAAATAAATGTTGAACTGTTAAAATTAAAGTTATTGCAATTGTCGCTGATCTCAATAGTCTCTAGCTAGAGTATAGTTTTTTAACGATAGCTGATCAGCTATCTAATTACGTAACACGATTACGACTAATCTGTTTCATTTTGACAGTTCAACAATATTCATTGCGATATTTACATTGTTGACCAGATTTTTTTTTCCCAACTTAAGTAGCAATGGATTAGCAATTTGTTTCAAAACGATTCAGATTCTGATTGATCGTGTATTACGTAATTAGGGTACTGAGTTTCATGATCACAATCTTTCAACGAAATTTAACAAGTGCCTAGAGATGACATAGATAAGATCACCTCATCAAAAGGCTAGGCTAGGCGATGATAATTATAATGGTAACCACATTTCTGGAGTCGTAATTTCAACTAAGAGGTAGAGGTAGAGACAATTGCAGCGTCTGCAGCCCCTGACGCGTGCCGCTCCTTTGTATGATCACTTAATTAAAATTAACGACTCTAGAAATCTGGTAACCTATCTTTTTTTGGAAAATTGAATTCGTAGATAAACCAAATTACCCCTTAACAAGCATTCTCAGATACTACTGACACCAATTAGGTAGGTAACAATACTTATCAATGTTATCATTCGACCAAATGTTTCAGTCATTTATATTAATAGTATTTTTATCGCAGCCTCTCTGATTACGTAGATACTCGTATATAGTGATGTTGCACAAGTTGTTGTACAGCATCTGTCAATGATGTTGCAATCACCTGGCAACCCTTGTCGGATTTTGTGTTTATTTCATTGTCGATACATTTAGTCAGACAGAAAGTCTAACAACCAGTCTTACCAAGAGGTATTAAGTCCTCCATCTATGTAAAACACTGGTATTCAGCTGGACTCCAGTCTAACCAGTTGGTTAGACTAGAGGCCACAACATGGTTTGGAAAACGCCAAAGAAAGAAAGAAAGAAAATACGTTTATTTGCGGTAAACATGACGCATAGAAAGATCAAAACACGAAACTAACAATTTGGGAGAAAATATGCGTCACATCCACGCAAAACGGCCATCGCTCAGGATAATGCTGCGACCCTATGCGAGACAGAGCCACAGTGCTGGTTTTCAGCGACAGCCGGCGTTGACGTGTGACGTCAACCGGTGCAGCATATTGTGAAAGACGATGATGTTGATCACTTCAAACATTTACTGCAAGTTGATATATGTATTGTATTATGGGTATTAGTGGGTATTTATACCAAGGATAAAAGATATACACTGGATAAAGTTGTTATACTACATTAACTAACAAACTATTATTAAAATTAAAATAACCTAACCTAACTAAAACTATTTACAAACTAAGATATGGCGTCGAAAAATTCCTCCGCATCGCTGTCGACTGGTAATACCCGAGAGACTGGCGGCTTTGCGCCGTTGTATGGCAATGCTGCTCTGAAGCCAGCCCTTGGATCACGGGAAGTGTCAACCAGCCGTTTGGAGGTTTCGTTGAACCAACTATGAGCCCTCGGTCCTACCCTACGGCCCGAGGGTTATGGGTTGTTACATTACTACAATGAAACTAGTAACTATAGTATTATTCAGAGACATAGTGAACCTCTGCTGTTTACAGCCTTCGCATAGAAACATAGATATGGTCGTTAACATGTAGGTATTATATGTTCGGTTTACGTAAGTATATAAAATAACATCACGCCTTGTTCCACGAAGGGTTGGGCAGAGTACATACAGTACACCCACATTTCGCCTATTCCCATGTAATTGGGGGCGAGTCTATTGCCATCAACCGGGCACAATCCATACTCCGAGCTGCTACTGAGAAATTTCAGATAGAAAAACCCATTAACAGTTTTCCCAACACATTTTCAAGGTCAATATCAAACGTCTCGAAGGTCAAGGTCAAATTTTTTAAAGTTTTTTTTTTGTAATTCCTATTCGACGGAGCCCCGCTACGCAGCCCCACTGGCAGATGATGTTATAAGGAGTAACTAAGGCCACTTTAATTTTAGAAAAAAAATCGCTGCTGAACTACTGCGCGCGGGCGAAACCGCGGGCAGCAACTATGACATAGTCTACTATAATCATGATTAGTAGACCCTCGTCCGTTAGGCCTCTCTAACCTCCTTTATTGCAGTTAACACGAACATTCTAAAAGCATTAGAACAAAAGAAAATACACCACCCAAATGACGAATAAATACTTATATTATTTTGCTCGAATTTTTTAGGAAGTTGTTAGAGAAATCTCCTTCTTTTTTCTCCAGCTCTTAGGTCTGATAAACAGGGTTTCTAAAAGGTATATTTATGGTAAGTAATACCTAGGCATATATTTTATTTTATGTCATACTTATTGTTCCCTAGTTGATAACTGGGAATTCGTAAACCGTGGTACTTCAGGTAATCTTCACTTTGAGTATAAAATCCAAGTGCGATGATCACACGTGTGTGTGGCGGCATCTACAATCGCCACATGCGAACTACGCATCAAAGACCTGACGTCACACAAATCCTGCATCGCGCAATTAGAGTTTACCGCGCGATGGACATACAATCTCCCATAAACAATCTCCCAACCTCTGGGCAGTTGCCCGCCAGACACGACACCCGTCTGGTCGGAGGATCCTCCCTTTTCTATGGTGGATGAGTGAACTTTACACATTATTCCTCATACCCCTAAATGTGAACTACTATTGTGAACTCATGAAAAAATACAATAGCACTGCCCGATCCGGAAATCGAATCCGGTACTTCACCCTCAGCTCAGCAGTCAACAGTAGCATGCGGCCACCAGAATCGAAACTGTTGGTCTGTTCAAAAATTATCTGATAAAGTAAGTACACAATCATTTACTAAAGGGACATTACACGAGTTGTACAGTCGTCGAAAGAAAGCGGCCTTGAAACCTGTCAGTTTCATACAAACGATTAACGAATAAATGTGTTTTGCGAATTTTATTCCTCTTACAACTAGAAATATTGTCCAACTGACAGGTATCAGGAACGCATTCTTTCGACGACCGGACAGAAGTCATAAGGAGAAACTGACTGACTGACTGACTGACATATCAAAGCAGAGCCGAAACGAATGGGACTAGGAGCGTGAAATTATGCACACAGCTTCCTTTTATAATGTAGGGGAGCACTAAGAAGGGGTTTTTGAAAATTCCACCTTACAGGTGACGAAAATGGGGGATTTCGTTTGTATGAAAAATCTTATTCCTTGAGGTAATAAATAAACTTGAAACTTGGCACAAAAAGTACTAGACCTGGAAGAATTTAAGATATCTATACTTTTGTACAACTTTGAGCATGAGTTTTATTTATTAATCTGTAGTAATTTGGACAAAACGGATGTTAGTCGTTGCAGGTCTGAAACAGACCTCTTGACAGATAAGGATCATTTGGCGGCCATTTTGCTTAGGTCTGAAACAGATCTCTTGACAGTCGAGGACATCATTAGACGCTGTGCAAAATTTCTGAGCAGTAACCTAACAAAAAGTACTAGGCTTGCATGAATTCACGATACTATTCAATCATTATGTTATGCTGAATACTATCGTCAATTCATGCGAGCCTAGTACCAAAACCATTTTTTATTAATATGATAAAGCAAAAAATACGTGTCAATTTTATTTTTTTTATTTGGCTGACGGACTAAATCAAAAGTTTTTTTTTTCCCCTGTCATCATCATCCCTATTGTTTGAATAAAATTAGTATAAATGTTCATTGAAATATCATTGCGAATATTGAGGATAAAAAATTAACGTCCGGTGATTTCATATTAGAGTGTCGGGTTTAAGCACGACCTATTCAAATAATCAAATCAAAGCGCACCCTATAAGGGCACTGCAAAACAAAACAAAATTAATAATTAGTGATAGATCGATTAGAGCGTCGCACAATGATTATTGATATAGCGGTCCCGCATGACGAGAACCTCGTGAAAGCTGAAAAAGATAAGCAGATTAAGTATCTTGACCTGCCGTTCGATTCTGTAAAAATATCACCATGAAACTTAGGTGAAGTGAGCGTGAAGTGAGCTGTCAATAGTGTTAATCCCTAGCATCCTGCCGGTCGATTCTGTGGCAGTGACAGCTCACTTCACCTAAGCTTCACGTTAATATTTTTACAGAATCGACCGACTGGCTCGCGAGGTTGTCGACATGTGGGATGTGGATACAGCAGTCATTGTGCCGATAGTCGTGACGGCCAATGGCATAATAGCCAAGAGCCTCGACCAACACCTGAGGAGGCTCTCGTTAGGCAGCTGGATCATGGGCTTGATCCAGAAAGCGGTACTTCTGGACACGGCTCGCATTGTTAGGAGGTTCCTCTCTCTGGAGCCCTGACCGCCGGTAGCTTGGACCCTGCTCCCGATACCGGTGGGCTACTATTTTTTATATTTTTAGGTAAATGTTTTTATATTCTAATATTTAAAAATATTATTTATATGTATACATTTAAATAAAGGAACATAATAATAAAACCCCCCGCCGCCGTATCTCTACGTTGACGTCGTGGTGGGGCTTGCGCGCTCCAAACTCTGGGTCTGTGCCGGTAGAGTTTACTTTGCCGGAACAAGTCTAGGATGAGGAGCCAGACCAAGAGAGATAAAGAAACCCGCAGGGCAGCATGTGGCGAGCTGTTGGGCAGTAGCGACCCCACGGACCCTATCTCCCGGGAGAAAGCTTGTTCCTCATCTCTGGCTTGCCTTTATTGGGCGGCTGGAGTAAACACCGACGAGTAACAGAGCTCCCACCTCATTCTTGCCTTAATTGGCCGGCTTGAGTGGAGATTCGCAAGAGCAAACGTGCTCAGAGGAAGGAAGTATTCCAGTTAGTGCTCGTAAGAATCTTGACCATCTTTCGGGCTCTGGGATTATTCTGAAAGCCGTGGAATACCTCTCCACTCCTCAAGCACCTCAGGACATGTTGCCCTCTTGTCGTTACGTCACTATGTGCTAGCGACAGTTTGCGTGGGCCCATTACTGAGAGTGCAAGTCACCCCCTGCCATCTTATCCGTGTATATTAAATATCATTGGTCAGGCAGGGGTCATAGTCCTTCCATAGTAATTTGTAACCAATCCACTATAGCCAGCCAAGCCCATAGACCAATGATTTGTTTCACGTTCTGTAATAGTCCTGCGCCAACCAGGGGTTGTCCTTGGGTACACTTGCATAGTGCATAGAGGGATATAATCGTCGGTTGGTGCCTCATTCCATTTAAAATTGTTTAGGGGGCCTCTGCGAGTTGGCTTCGGCCCCTAGTACGCCTTCCGAAAGACCGGGACCTCATGGTCCCGAGATATGTAGACATATAAAAAAATATTTAAAAAATCTTTATTTGCAGACCTTGATAGTATTAGTAATGACATGAAATATACTTATTTAACTATTATTAGAAACACATCAAACAATAACATAACAAAATAAATAAGCTGCCCGTATAGCTACTTAAGAACAGTCCTGTGTGTGCAGTCCCACCCATCGGCCAAGCATCGCGCAGTCCCGCCGGTCACTAAATGCCCTCAGCATGCTGTGGGAGTTAAAAGATGTTCTTTGCCAAAGAGAAGCGCAACGCTTCCAAATAATGCCGAAGAAATCATCAACTATCGCATCGGTAAACATACCCGAAGCCATAGATTATATCTATGCCCGAAGAGCTACAAAACCGCGGCAGCCCCACAAGCATTATTATATTTTACACGCAGAGCGCTGTATGCCTTCAGTGTATATTTGACCCAGAGGCTGCAGGTGTAGAAAGTCTGACAATAGGCTCGAAAAAGCATAATAACCTCACAAGTACACCGTGCAAACCTGCGGGCCAGCATATTACTTCGAACAGACATCGCCCTACGCTCCCTCTCTATATCTAAATCATCACATAGGTCCTAGGTCCTCGGTGACCCAGTAGCCTACGTACTAAAATTTTGAGACTCGCTTCAAGGGCTTACCCGATAATGAGATGCACGGCAAATTTAAGTCTCTTCTGGCGCCAACCTTAAAAACAACTAACATACTCTTAGCGACATTATACCTAAGCCTCTGAGTCACCGCGTAGTCCTCACAGACCTTCAACAAACGTCCTAATGCACTGATTGATGGGCTCAGCAAGACCATATCGTCCGCATAACTGATATTGTTCAAAACTCCATCAACATGACAACCGATGCCGGTATTGCTGAGCTCAACAATCAGCTGTATGCTGTAATATATAAATTGAATAGGCGAGAGATGCAGAATTTTAGTAGAGAGGTAACCTATGTTTCTACTTTTTCCTCATTTCTTAGCTTACCCCACAGCAGGTCATAAGACACGAGGTCAAAAGCCTTGGACAAATCTAAGAAACACGCATTAACCGGTGTTTCCTATCCGTATAGTACTGGACTGTCCGCTTTAGACACATAATGGCACTTTCTGTCGATAGCCCGGACCTGAAACCAAACTGTGCATCGTGCAGAACAATCCTAGGGTCCATGTATGTATCCAGCAGACTGTCCAGCACTTTAGCTATGATCGTTGCTGGTGATATTGGTCTAAATATATTGGTGAATAAATTATATTACATTTTTCATTATGTGTCATTATTACAAAAGTCATGGTTCAAATCAATAGACTACAATAATTATTGTTTATTGTGTTTTTTTTTTTTTTTTTTTTGGGTTGGGTTATTATCAAATAACTTCTCCCACTCTGGGCGGAGCGAGAGGGTGTGTCAGACTTTTACTGACTAAAAACCCACCCTTGTTCCTTCCATTGCCTGCGTGCCGGGGCCGTGATATCCCTTTCGGACAAACCCGCAACCCCAGCAGGATTGTTGATATAGCTACCGAATTATGAGTAATAAAGTACCATATTATAAGTAAAATTGGTACCCACAGGTACGTTTTCTGATCCATTTGTTTACATTTTCATGAGATACTTTTGGAACATACTATAGTAGTCTATGAGAAGGTTCTTGATGACTCCTATTTACAGGCTGATAAGTAGGATGATTGTAGTTCCAAGAATCAGTCAATCTACCTAATCTTTTCCCAACTATGTTGGAGTCGGCTTCCAGTCTAACCGGATGCAGCTGAATACCAGTATTTTACTTGGGGCGACTGTCTATCTGACCTCCATAACCCAGTAACTGGGTAATACGATACCCCTTGGTAACATTGGTTCTCACACTTTCGGGCTTCTGACGACCCGTATCGACTGTCAAAGTTCCACGAATGACAGCCGGAACCAACGGCTTTACGTCCTTTCCGAGGCACGGAGGAGTCTCGGTATGTAACTAAGGTCATCTATTCACGGACCAACCCCAGCAAGCGTAACTTAACCTGTTGGATCGACCCGTGCGGCTGTTAAAAGAACAGTCCATTCAAAATTATTTCTACGCTTGCTCACTACGTGTAGCTACTTATAAAGCTTACACCCGCTTAAGAAATTTCTCCACACTCACAAAGGTTCCCGTAAACATGTTTAAGAACATTGTGGAATATGAAATACATTCATATATTCTCTTTGATCCATTGTTAGTCCGATGTGAACTGACAATGCCCGTGCGATCCACCAGGTGGCGCTTTACAAAATGGCCGCCATTGTCGCCTGTTATTTATGAATTTCAATACATTCCTTTGGTATTGGAAACTATTGAAAATACAAACACCTTATGGAATATTAGCAGTTTTCTTAGTATTTCTCTGCAGAGAAAAGACGGATCTAAAAGTATAAATATGTGTTTATTTCTGTTCGGATTATTGTCTAAAAATGCTTGTGAGAATTAAGTAGGTGTAAAAAAACTTTCATGGGAACCTGTAAAATACAAAGAAAACATATTTTCATTTCTCATATTTGGAAAGTACGCTTGAAGTTACCTGATCAGAGGGACGAAAATTGTACTTTTCGTCCTGGGGAAACGATTTTCCCAGCTGTCAATAAATTGAAAAACCATGCAAGCCGTGTCCATGCAAACTTTTTATACAGCCACTCTGTTATATCGCGGCGTAAATATGTTAAATTAAAAAATATTATCTATACTTTTGTACCGTGACTAAGTACGTACAATTTACTTTTCACAAAATTATTATTTTTACATAGATTTGAGCTAAATATTTACCATCATAGATAAAAACTGGCTGGTAGAATGCTACAGAAATAGATAGTAAAAAGGTGGGAAAGCAACAATTCGATCTTCAGTTGTTTTTTCGAGTGCTAATTATTTACGTATACCAAAAAAGATTTGTATAAAATGAGTTTATCAGATTCAGATATGGATTTAACGCCTGATTTCATCAGAGAAGAGGCTAAAACAGTAATTGAAAACCATTTACCGCCAAAATGAAAAGAAAGATAATTTACAGAGAAACTTGTTCAGTTTGATGGTCTATAACTATACTAATATATACTTACTTACCTACCACAAATTTGACCACACCTTTCTGATACAGCCTGTACATAAATTACTTATTAGCTAATAATTGTAATGTGAATAAAATGTCACCAACCGAGACAATTTATTTTTAAACCCTGCTAAGGTCGGTTGGGATTAAAACCAATTGAGCTAAAAATCAAAGTATGGGTGTGGCGTTGTTTCCATGACATTTTAATGTTTATAAAAATTAATAGACAATTTTTATAACCATTAAATATTAAATTAAAAACAAGAGAGACCGAGAAACAGATTTATACATAAAACTGGATTATTAACATACTTACATAACTAGTAACATAATAGTAATGTTTAAAATACCAATTGAAATAAGGAATATATTTTATATTTTATCTCTTGAATTCTGGTTAGGTATAATGCTTCTTATGTTGACATTATCCATAGATTGTTATATTTAATGTTTGGATTTTCCATTGTCATTATCTAATATTATTCATTCTTTAAGAGGTAGCACACTAGATCTGTCGTGACCAAATTATAAATATTTCAAAATATTTTCAAACAAATACTTAGTAGTAAATTCTTCGTCACGATTTTTTCTTCTTGAAAAAATCTTGATTCTTCAATATGTAGGTATTTTACGAAAGTATATGTCTTATCATGCAAATCAACCATCGACAATAATGTCACCACCTGCGTCCTTGACCTATCTACCTATCTTCTCCAACGCTTTAGTTTCGGCAGCCACAATCACAAGACGACGACATCACTGATAGCGATGCCTAGTTAGTAATTGTACCATCTCGATGTTGTTTACAGCAGTACACTAGTGCGTCGTCCGCATACTACACGTCTTGCGCATTTTTTTAAATAAAAAATCGTTATAATCGTGAAACTGCATCGTGAAGGAGAAATCTGGTTTTCATTCTTGCACCGTTAGCTGAGAAAAAGGTAAGTTATGAGCAGCTGTTTTTTTTGTATTATTCTTTTTTTTTTGTCGATGGTAGACGTTAAATAAGGAAGACTTTCCTCGAGTTTAAATATAGAACGTGCATTGAAAATGACGCAAGGTTATCGTGGAAAGGTTATCGTGTTAGAAATGCTGGAAATAATAACAATCTAGGATGTGATAGTGTTTTCAAAATAAACAACGTTATCACTTTTACTATTATAGGCCGATATGAAACTGATTTCTTTTGTGTATTAGAAAATAAGATTGATTGCGCGTTTATTAGTATTTTTCCGCTTATTCCGCTCCATAAAACAAACATTTAAAAGGCTACAAAGTCATTTCTCGCTGAAAAAAACTACTGTTAAATTCGTGGAATGTGTTTCCTTGCATATTAACGTCAGTGTCACTTGCCTTTTGCTCAACTGTCAGACTAGATGTCAAATCAGTAGTCAACTACCCTACAATAATATTTTGTGTTTGCTTAAAAAGTCGAATGTAAGTAATCAATAATATTATTAGCTAATTTGCTTTTCGAGGATCGAGGAAACAGAAAGTTCTCGAAATATTTTAAATTTTTCGATTCTGAAAGTATATATAAATTTTACATCAAATTCTTTATAACTTTAATGTGGATTTTCATTGCGTTTACAAATTAAATACAGCTACGGTATCTTTTGAAAGGGGAAGTATTTTATAAATATACAGGTTGATTTGTAATTTGACGTATTCCTTCTAGAACGTGATAGTGTGACCTGTTTGCAACAATTTTGTTTGATGTTTTAGACAATTCGGTTACATCGAAAGGTTTATTGAAGCTAGCTATAGAAGGTACCCAATGGAATCGCAATAAAGGCCATTCAATTTGAGAGTTTAGTAGAGAAAAATGATATTTAGTCATTAGTGACGAATTCCGGCAAATTTTCAAAAATACATAAAAATTGGGTTTTCCCGCATTATGGGTTTAATTGGTAATTGCTAATACGCAAATGGGTCACACTATCGTGGTACTAGAAGGAATGCGTCAAATTACGAGTCACTTTGTAAAGTACTGCATATATTTTTGTTTTTTTATTGTGCTATAGGCTGCCATAACCATTCACCTACCTACAGTTTTATGAATAAGCGAAGAACTTTGAGCATTATCCTCAATACCTTATTTGAAATTAAAACAGTTTTAAAAACATTTTGACGGCACATTATCACCGACCAGTGAAAGGAGTAGCTAGTAATAATCTACTGATAACTATTAATTACTACCATTCAAAGAATACACAAAAATTATCAAGTAACAAACAAGACCGAGTAAGTATACACGGCTACACATCAAGCTATACATTTCCAGTATAAGCTGATCTCACATTGTATAGGATTTTCGTACAATGGGAGGTCAGTTAATACTAATAATAAGTCACTTTAATTCGGACAGATAGCGCTAAACAAAATCGCAACTTGTCAACATTCCGAAGATGGTGGTGATGGTGACGATGAACTGATGAATATTGTTTATTTCGGTACCACAACAAAAAAATGAACAATAAAAATTATGTACTTACAAAAAAAAAACAACCGGCTTCCAAAAAAAACACTACAAGGTGAAAAATAACTTGAATTTCAGAAGTCGGTAGCAAAAAACGAAAATTCAAAACAAAAGACACCGACTTCCGAAATTCAAGTTATTTTTCACGTCATAGTGTTTTTTTTTGGCAGTCGGTTGTTTTTTTTGTAAGAAGTGTTTTAGTTGCTAACTCTACGGTTCGACAGATGCCTAAGGTGACAATCAGGTTTTCCAATAGGTCGCGTGATAAACTGCTCAGGCGACGGTTAGTAACGTAAAGACGTCAAACTGGTAACACGGAGACATTATGGAACTGGTTTCAGATAGTTCCTTATAAAATAGACCTGTTATTAGTAAACTTAAATACAATATACAAGCTATCACTAAAATATATACGGACTTATATTATGTACAAGTATATATAAGGTCCGCTTCGCTATCAATGGGAGTGCCCAAAAGACTGGAAGCATTGCCACGTTGGTTGGATGGCAATGAAGATTCTTTGGCGTAAAAATATGCCAGTCCTCTGGTCATCCCGCATCGTGAAGGGTCGACCAACCGCTTGGCGAGATACTCGATGACTAGTCGGAACCCAAACGGCTCAATTTTAATACAGGGTGACATGGGACGTCGACGCGAAAACTGTTCAGCTGTCTGTCGAAATGAATGAAATCCGCTGTTTAAAATCTGTTGTTGCACTTTTCTACGAAACAGCAGATTTGTTTTTAAATAACCGACATAATTTTAACGCAGGAGGGTTCAGAATCATGTACTGAATCCATGGTAACAATTTTCGCGTCAATGTCCCTGACATGCTATATATACCTACCTGCTATATATAGCATGTCAGGGCTACCTATTTAGTATTTATTTTAAGTTTAAAATATACACGTTATGAAAGACTGCAAATTTATTTAGCTTGACATGTTTCTAACATAAAATATGTATCTAGTTCAATAGAAATGTAGTAGTTCTTCATTGAACATGTTTTGATGTAAGTAAGTTTCTATTTCCATTATCCTCAATTCCTTTGTTTACTTTGGAAATTAACTACTTAAGTAATTTATGTTAGTCCCATTTCTTTGTTTAGCCTCCGAGACACACCCATTTTTCATACCTAAGCTGACGTCGTCGGGATCGCCTGACTAATTTTCAAAAATCCGTTAGTTTCTACAGTTTTTTAACCGACTTTCAAAAAGTCCTCCTTTTTGGAAGTTGGTTATATGTTTGCTTTGTCGCGTATGTTTTTTTTTTTATGATTGTCCACAAAGGACAATGGGCGAATTGGTACACCCAACCAATAGCAAAGACATATATGTCGTTGGATAGGTCTTTTTAACTGGAACAACATTTACTATGACAGCTTTGTTGAAATGTTTGTCCGTTCTGAGATATAGGTATCAACAATAAGGAAAAAATAAATACCGATTAATATTGTAATATCTTAAGTGACTAAAGGAAAATAACATCAATATCGTTGTATACTATATATTTCGCAATTATCAATTGAAATACAAGTAAACACCACGTAAACAAATAAGTACTTTGTGTCGGAATACTAAAAAAACTTGTTTTTGTGTTTAATTGTTAAACAAATACAAAAATGAGTTTGACTGTGTTTCTGTAACAAAAAGGTAATACGTCTAGTAACTGGATCCTTTGAGCGACCGTGGGGGGCCCACTCTAAACCGGTTGTGCGATGCGCGGTGAGTGCCAGTGGTTGGGCGCGCTGTTGCAGTCGTTCACTGGTACTGTGCGCGAAAGTACGAGTACATTTTGTTTCGTTATTTTTTATGCATTGCTTGTTAACGAACTTTTGGTATTTGGACACTGATGATATCTGTTTATATTGTTGACCCGGCTATCACTTGGACACTGTTATTCGCTTTTTTCACTGAATTGGGCTATCACACTGGAATACTGAACTGTTTATCGATTTGGGTAAATGCGTTGAGATGGAAAACTTACATAACTGTGCTGTGTAGGCGAGGGCTCTATTGCGGAAGGTACCAACAACACGTTTTAACGGACCTTCCAAGAGCGCAACCAGAGCTTGCTGCGTATATACAAGAAAATGCAGTATTGGAGGTTAGTATTTCTATTAATATAATTATTTAATAGAATTTGAATACCCAAATACTCAAAATATAGCAATGATCATGAGGATTAAACAGTGTTCAGCGCGGTCACTCGTTGGCCGGGAATTAAGGCTAGGGAAGTGATAATAATGAATTAGTCAACAGATGACTAATTCATTATTATCACTGACTGATCGATCCCAGTCGGACAGAATGCTCAAATCCTGTTTTATGTAGGTACTTGACTCATATCTTTGACAACAAATGCAAGATATTTATTGTGAAAGTATTAATGAACAATGCTATGTCACACAAGTGGAAAACGACATTTGTAATGCCCGCTTCTATAATAATAATAAAGTCTACCGGTTTTAGTATCGGCCTACTTAGAATTCGCTTTGTAAACTCTATTCACGTGCACGTGGTTTATTCTTGAACAAAGCCGTTAGCGAAAAAGCAACGATTTCTGAGAAATCGATTATTTAGACCTTGTTTTTTTTAAAAGGACAAATGACCTTTGTGTTATTTGACGGGTAATGCCATTTTCAGGTGGTGTTCGACAACTCACGACGCGAATGCCATCGATGTTGGCAGACAGCTGATTATGCCGTTAGACCACCTGCTGTCTCAGAAGTGCAAGCTAATGATCCTGGTGGACAAAATGCTAACGAACTTCATGTCCCGCACATTGTATTTTCAACATCTGTGGTAATGACACCCGACACCGAATACCAGAGGCAATTAAAGTTCACATCCTTTGTGAATACAAGTTGTATATCCCCGATGGTGCCAGAATTTGTCAAGAACACCTGGCAGGGAACAATTGGGATGAGTTGCCGGATTTTTGAAACACCACTAATTATTTTACTGCAGCCCACTTTAGTGATATTTGTGACATACTACGAGGAGCTGTTCAACGTGGATCAAGATTGGATTTTAGAGTACGAGGTTCTTTGAGTAATGATGAAATGCATTTTTGGGTTGGATTAAATGGCGATCAATTCGATGCCATTTTGGAGCAAACTCCTTCACTCAGCCAGAGATGCAACGATCCCAGAACTGTATTAGGCATATACTTGTCAAAACTTCGTACAGGTGATTCGGATGAAAGGCTTGCCACATTATTTAATATGTCGAGGAGAACACTGGAACGTCGTTTAACTATTGCTCGTGAATGTCTTACGAATATGTGTGCCACTACACCTGGGAATGGATCACATCGATAGAAGAAAATGTGTTGGAGAGAAATCTATTTATTCCATAAAAAACTTTACGGCAATGACGAAAACACCAAAGCAATTATAATATGTGATGGAACTTACATTTATATCCACAAAAGTAGCAACTTTTTATTCTGTGTGTGATGATGATTTATACAGATAATGATTAAATACATTAAGAAACAACGACATTGGTTTAATTTTTTCTCAGAACCTTAAGATATTACAATATTAATTAGTATTCATTTTTCCCTTGTTTTTAACCTATAACTCAAAACGGACAAACATTTCAACAAAGCTGTCATAGTAAATGTTGTTCCAGTTAAAAAAACCTATCCAACGATATATATGTCATTGCTATTGGAGGGGTGTACCAGCTTCGATACATTTTTGCCCATTGTCCTTTCTCCGACAATTGTGGACCGATTTAAAAAATTCTTTTTTTTTTTATGAAAGGGTATGCTCCCAAGTTGGTCCAATATACATTTTATTAAATTTGCTTTGATCGTTTTTGAGTAAGCTTCAATAATACGTATTTTTCCCACTTAGTATATGTGGATGATATGATGATAACTTCCTTTCACTGGTAGATATTTACACAGCAGGTAGTGGTATTCGAAATTGTGTGGGGTACGTACCACAACTAAAAAGTGAAAAATAAACTTTTAACAAACAGAAGAAACAACCGAATTCCAAAAAAAACCTACAAAGTAAAAAATAACTTTAATTTCTGAAGTCGGTGGCAAAAAACAAAAATTCAAAACCAATGACAAAAAGTTTTTATTACAAAGAAACCCAGCTCTTCACAATTCTACCATTTTCCCGCTAATATAACCATCACATCATCACCGAAATATATTTTTTATCTAGGTATATTATCTGTCATTCGTGATTGTCCGAATATTTATCCCACAAAACCGTCAGGAGGTAGGGAGACTGTGGACACTTTGTATTGATTTTGCTTATCAAAGAGACCTTAACTAATAAGGTACAATACTTACCTACCAATATTGCACAAAAACAACCAACACAAATCAATATCATCTGTCATTACCAGTGATCGGAGTAGGTAGATTGAACTGGGGTCATTGATCCGAAACGTATATATTACTATGGACATTCCTCCGGAATTGGTGGATTATTAAAAAAAAACCGGAACTTATGTAGGAATTGTATTCTGCCAGAGTGGAAGGAGTCATTTGATGATTTGCCATCCTCAAAAAAAAGGTAGGAATTGTAATAAAATGAGCAATTTTATTCTTTATTATTCTTCCTATTTTTTTTTTTGTCACGATTTGACAAAACCCAACGACCAATCAGAACAAAGGATCATGGGTGGTACAATAACCGGTTATCAGAACAATGCGTACGCCCGCCGACGACATGCCAGGTAGTTCACTCGTTTACTTCGGTTCGTAGAGTGCGCATCTTTGTTTGTTACTGTGTTGTGAAAACGTTACTTGACCCTGGCTTGTGTACATACTGACTTCTGGAATCTGCTCTAAACCACGATTTGGCTCGAATATACGGACTCAGATTTTTCACTATTGAATTGGATCTACATATTTAAACCAAGCTTTGGTAAGTAATATTTTACTAGTTACAAGGAGTATAAAGCATGTTTGGATGTACTATAAGAATATTTTTAGTATTGTGTTTGTTTGCTTAACCCGCTGAACATACCATGAGTCTTAATATTGTTAAATCTTTAATAGAGTATGAACCAGTGAGCTTAGTGCGAAACAAAATTATGATATTCTAGTAATGTAGTCGCAATTCAGCTAACTCCACTATTAACCGACATTTTACTGGAATCCGTATATAATTTGAGTGCCTTATTCAGGTTTCTTTTGTTTTTTGGGTACTAAAAAACAACATCATCCGACATTTTGTAGCGGCGGCCATCTTGAATATTAATTTTGTATAATGCACCATATTCTACTTAACAAGCCCTTTCATTTGATACCCATATTGACGGGATTGAAAAAAAACTAAGTTGTCCGCCATCTTGTAGCGGCAGCCATTTTGGATTGACAATAATTTTGAATATACATAATTGTATTGTCACCAGAATCAAAGGCGAATACCAAATTTTAGATCAATCGGTTGACAGGAAGAGGGTGAAATTTCAATGACTAAATTTGATCCACGAAATATAAAACAAACGGAGTAAGCTAAATAAAACCGTTTAAAAACAACAACTACTAAATAAAATGTAATTTTTTCATGTCTTTGTTTTAGGTGATATACGAGGTTCCATCTCTTCAACAGAGTTCAGATATGGCAAACGTCAAGGCTGAAACTGTAGAAAAATGGATATCCGGTCATCTCGAACTACTTTACGATCACGCTAGTGGTACAATATACTGTTCAAAATGTGAAAGCCATTTGAAAACCATAAATAAAGGAAACGTTAAAAGACATATCGAAGGAGCAGTACACCAGGGAAAGTATAAGCGGCCCGAAGAGGAATTTTATTTCGATCTTATAAAATTTCTCATTTTGTGCAATATTCCGTGGTCTCAGATGAAAAATACTACTTTTCAAGATTTCTTTAAAAAATATATACGTGTAGTACCTGTTGTTGTACGTGTACTAATAATCGTACTCTGCCAGATGAATCACAGTTACGGAAAGTTTACTTGGACAAGTTTTTTAAGAATAAAATCAATTCGATTCGGCAGAATTATAAAAATGAGAAACTATGGATATCATTAGATGAAACGACAGACTTTTTAGGTCGCTATATAGTCCATTTTTTAATAAAACCATTACATCCTAGCAATTTGACTAGACCTTATTTGGTAGCATGTAAAATGCTAACTGTAGTTAATGGACAAACAATCACGCAATTTGTGTTGGAATGTTTGGAAAACTTTTGGGAAGATTCTTTTGAATCGAATGTAGGAAACATTCTTGTCCTCTGCACTGATAACGTTGCATATATGCTGTCTGCAGGACGAAATTTAAAACAATACTTACCTGAAATGAAACACGTAACATGTTTGGCGCACTCTCTTCATCGCGTATCTGAGCAAATTAGGTTAGAATATCACGATGTTAACATTTTAATAGCAAATGTTAAAAAGGTATTTTTGAAAGCCCCAAGTAGAGTCAAAATTTTAAAAGAAAAATATCCAGATTTGCTGCTACCTCCCCAACCAGTTGTTACAAGATGGGGCACTTGGTTAGAGGCAGCATTTTATTACGCTCAAAACTTTGAAAAAATAAAAGAAGTACTATCTTGTTTAAGCAGCTCTGATGCGGTATCTATTCGAGAGGCAAAAAATATTATAGAAAAAGAAAATTTAAAAGAAGATTTAAATTACATTAAAGACATTATGATTCATTTGTCTTTAAAAGAATTGCAAAAGCATAATTTATCGTTGACAGATTCACTTTTAGCATTCGACAACGTCAGAGATGCTATAAATCAGTACAATTCAGAAAATATAAAAAATAAAATAGAGCGTGTTATGGAACGAAACCCAGATTTAGACACACTTAGAGAAAATAGTGAGGCCATTGAAAAAAATGAAGCACATAATTTAATACCTTTTTTTAAATTTGCTCCTTTGACATCGTCAGATGTAGAACGGTCTTTTTCCATTTATAAATGGACTTTAGATGTTAAAAGAAATAGGTTGAAAATAGAAAATATAGAGAAACTCATAGTTATATATTTTAATTGTAAAGATCAGGGTTACCAGGATGCTAACATTGTAATCGATGAAGATTAAAAATGTGAATAAATGTAAAATGTACATATTTAACAATAAACAATGTTGATTTTTATCTTTTTTATTTATTCTACCCCTTTTTTTTGGTGCTAAAATCATGAAATGAGTCCTCTCGCCCAGAGTGAAACGGGAGGGACTGTCAGACTTCACTGACTAAAATCAACCTGTTCCTTCGTATGCCCTTTACGTTTCAGAGTCGTGGTGCATTCTTAAAACAGTCTCACGACCCCAGCAGGCATTGGCCCTCTATGGGGCCCCGTCATTTATTCTACCCTTAATGTAAATTACCATGACCACTATGAAAATATTTAAATTTAAGTGCAACAATTTATATCTATCTATAAAAGATCTAGCTATCCTAGGCTAAAAATAAAAAATAAATATTAAAGCTTCGATCGGAATTCGATTGTTTTTATTATTCAACAGATAAATAATGAATTAATTTAGTTTTGATACCTTCCTTTAAATTTTGAATTGAGTAGTAATAATATCACTACCAACATTAACAATATTTAATTGAATCCGGAAATACCGGAATTACTTTCCGGAAAAATGGCTTATCCATGTTATTCTTTCTGTGTGCATTTATTATACAAGTACTAAAAATCAATCTACCTACTCCGATCACTGGTCATTACATTAGTCAATAGGGCGAGCCTCCCAGCGCCTGAGCGCGATCTAAACGCGTTGTCACGACAACAGCATGATGTAATTGAACCGAGAAGCCGCACACTGATAGCAATGGCCGTTGTGACGTAGCAACTTGTTGACATCGCTGCCGCTTCATTATCGAAGGGCGTTTTGATTGTGTCTTTGGAATTTGTAGAAGTGTCGTGATGTTGCAAAATATTTTCTCATATTATTTGTCTATAATGATGATAATGACCATATCTCAATTTATCTGGGGTCGGCGCAAAATTTAATTCTCTTCTATACTTCTCTATTACACTTCATCTCGGTAGTCAGTTCCTTCTTAGCCATATTATCTTTCACACAGTTCATCCATTGTTTGGTCTTCCCCTGCTCTTATAGCCTACCGAATATATACTCAAACTTTCCTCATTCCTCCGCATCAAATCGTCCCATAACTTGACAACCGATTTCCACACAGCTTCTCAGTCACCGGTGTCAATTTCAGATTTCCTCCAGGGTATCAGGAACATCGACGCGAAAACTGTTACCATGGATTCAGTACACGATTCTGAA
This sequence comes from Agrochola lota, assembly GCA_947364205.1. Classification (NCBI taxonomy): domain Eukaryota; kingdom Metazoa; phylum Arthropoda; class Insecta; order Lepidoptera; family Noctuidae; genus Agrochola; species Agrochola lota. The sequence goes on along the minus strand of OX376239.1, from coordinate 10,578,712 downwards.
CACCTCTGGGTTGACATTTTTCGTCGATTCGTCGCGACGATGTCCCTAGTCTATAGTATAGAACTATAGACAATAGTACATTATGATACAAGTGTGTAATGATCAATGCACACGCGTTTCATAAGTGTTTCAATACACTTGCTAGAAAAAGAACAGACTTGTTGTAAGAACTGCACTGAAATGCTACAGTAATGTAACTAAGAGATGATACATTTAGATTTATAAAGTTCAACTGACCTTTGTTGCTAGGTACTGACTATCCGGAGCTTCTTTTATTTTAAAAACTTTATTACATCGGGTGGTGGCAATACGTATTTTTGATACGATTTTTGATTTCGTGTTTTTGACATTTAATTAACCACACAACGATACCAAATATATATGGAAAATGGCACGCTGGTTTTTTTTTTCCGCTAGCGATGCAAGCGCAGGTGTAAATAAAGGCACTGGCAAAACCGCTGAACAGCCTATATTAAAAATATAATAAACACAAAATAAAAATATATAATTTGTTGAAATATTATGTTAATTTATCATATTTTATTAGGGTTCCATAGTAAACAAGGAACCCTTATAGTTTCGCCACGTCCGTCTGTCTGTCTGTCTGTCTGACTGTCTGTCTGTCTAGGTCTGTCCGTCTGTCTGTCCGCGGCTTAGCTCAGAGACGGTTAGTACTAGAAAGTTGTAATTTGGCATATGTATACATATTAATCATGCCGACAAAGTGGTAAAATAAAATCAAGAAAAAAAAAATTTTTTGGGGTACCTCCCCTACACGTAAAGTGGGGATGTTTTTTTTTCCTTCATCTACCCCATGTTGTGGGGTATCGTTAGTAAGGTCTTTCAAAAATATTAGTGAGTTTGTCCAAACCATTTTTGGATTCAGGGATCCGTTTGCGAAATATTAAGCTTTTAACTGATTTTTTTTGTTAGAGTCAAGTGCCTTCCCCCCTTCTAGCTAAATGGTTGTACTTAGATTTGTGAAAAAAATCGCAGCAGTAGTATATATAACGAAATTAAAAGGAAAACTATGAGAGCTAAGTAGGCTGTACAGGTTACCAAGTAATAATCAACCAACTTAAATTTGCGGTTTGAAAAACATGCATTCCGTATGGGAGAACATGTTTTTCAACTACAATGTAAAGTTTGTTCTTGGGATACATTCATCCCAACTACGGAACCCTTCATTGTGCGTGGTCCGACACGCACTTGGCCGGTTTTTATTTAGACAGTAGGCATAAAAAAACATGAAGTCTCTTTGATGACATCAAAAAAAAGGGCAAATCTCTGTCGGGTGAAAATAGAGAATGCTCATTTAATAGTTTAAGATAGTTCATACTAATTCCATGTATAATGACCACTGACCAGCCCATGGGAATTATGTTTACCATAACCAATCGCCCCTGGTTTGCCTATGGTATTTTTTTTACAAAAACTTGCTTTTGAGCGTTTGTCTTTGGTAAAAAGCATCACCAAAGTGATGATTAAATTTAATAAAAATTGACTAAGTTGAAGCTTTTTTATATATTCCATACTGTCATGTCGCGTTTCAAAATTTGCCATTGATACAACAATGGCCACTAGAAATTGTCGTTATAGAAGTCAAAATCGGTTTAACGGACTGTAATAAAGGTTTGTTTAAATGTCGAATCTTATTTCAAATGGAGTACAGTATTTTATCAGTATTTTTAATATTGAATAACTTTCAAATAATAAGCAAATCCATAGAAATATGTTGCTATGTTAAACCGTGAAAACAAACAAGATCTACCTAAATACAATCAAATTTGGCAGTGGTTGCAAAAGACGTAGTTACAAACTATAATCGAAATAAATTTGATAAACATATTGAAGACTTAAAAAACATTAGCACGCGCGAGTTTGGTATGTCAAAGATTATAAAAAATTGCCAAATACCTACCTGACAAATAATACGAGACGAGCTTACAGATGGTGTAATTCAGGAGTCACCAAATGGCGGAACACGGTCCGGATCCGGACCGCCGACCTATTTTGTGCGGACTTTATGTAAACAGTAAAATTTGTAAAAAAAAATCTAATCTAAATATTTTGAGTAATTAAATTAAACCCACAAAGTTGAAAATAATATTATTTATTCAAATATATACTATAAACTAGCTTCTGCCCGCGACTTTGTCCATCAGCAGAATAATAAACCTTCCTCAAGAATTGGGCTATCCAAAGCAAAAATAATTATTCAAATCCGAGTGGTAGTTAGATTACCACCTGTACAAACTTACAAACAAACAAATTTTACCTCTTTATAATTATTAATACAGATTGACCTACAAGAATGAAGGAAATATATTTCCAGATTAAGAACAGGCATTTTTTTCTAGGATTTAATATGAAAACACACCTTTTGGTTCGAAAAATGTGTGCTGGGACACATATTTTATTAGAAGCGAAACTTCAACGGGCGCCTCTCACCACGCGATACATCATTTACCCCCTGCACGCGGCCGCTTTTTCGTGACAGAAAGTCTGTATAGAAGTTTTACTTCAAAACAGTTTTTTTTTATTGCGCTTTTAAAAATGCATATTCTTAGGGAAATCTAATATTTTCATTCTGAATACACCTCACCTACACCTTGATTGCTTTAATACAATAATAGTAACATTACAATAGAGTATCTGTATGATTTTACAAAACATGGTAAATACGTACGTAGATAGTTTATACAAGCAAAAGGTAATTAACCATTGTGTTTATTATTTATTTTATTTATAACAACGCGTCGACAGCAACGTGTCGACTTAATATTTTTCCATTTATTTTTTATACCGTAGACAACCACTCTTTATTATCTTGTCTATGACACCTTTTAAAAACATTCAAAGTACATTATCCACCGATGCAAAACCCGTGTGTTGGTACTCTCCAGGGTACCATATTATATCACTAAACTACCGGAGAAGTACCAGCCTAGTGGTAGCTGAGTGCTTCTACAGTAAATAGTTCTCTTAGGACTTCGGCTAAGTCATGAGCTCATATATTTTCCAATATTAGATGATGAAGTGCAAAATCTAGAAAATTCGTAGATTTTTCACCCATTGTTCAGTAGGAAATTCTATAAAAGGGTCGTTTTCAAAATGACTGTAATGTTTTTTGTGTTTTTTTGTAAAGAGACCCAAAAAAAAATTAATTGAAACAGGGTGCTATGTTAGTTTGCTGTTTGTTTATTTATTTTATTTTTATTTAAGGCCAATTTTTTTTTAAACACATTTTCCTTAGTTTTTCAAACGCACCTACAGAAAAGTAAAGAGGTATTTTGTGAAAGCTTAGAAAAATACTTAGGTAGGTTAGTAGGTAGATTAGGTACAAACGGCTACATATCAAGCTATACATTTCCATTAAAAGCTGATCTCGCATTGTATAGGATTTCCGTAGAATAAAGAGGTCAGGTCAGGAGGTATAGGTACTGGAAATGTATCGCTTGATATGTAGTAGTGTGTACCTAAAACAGAGGTCCCCAAACTTTTAAATGTTGTCGACCACTTGGCATGTTAATAGTTCTTAATACAATAAGTATATGAACATGTCCTTTTAATCTATATTAAAAAAAGGAGGAGGTTGTCAGATCAGGTTTATAATATTTATGTATGTTCCCTGACTACTCGGCTGGACCGATTTAGAAAATTCATTTTTCATTTGATTGACATATGTATAGGAGAAAATGCTTGGCTGAAAGTGTGTTTTGGATTTTAGGAGAACGAATCATTCAGAATCATTGGTGAAGTAGTAAAGAATATGTCCCTGCATATAGTTCATAAATTAATGTCAATCATTTTCAATAAATAAATCGTTATTTATAAAAATGCCGCCGAGTTTAAAAATAAATCGCAAATATTCCATGAACACTGATAAGAAAATGCGAGAAAAACTAATTATAATACCTACTGCTAGTGGACTTTATAAAGTTATCTGTTTGTTTAAATCCGGGTGAAAAGGTTCAATATTTACTAATTTGACAGCTGTTATTTTAATTGGTAATTATGAGAAACAAGCGACCCAGTCCTGCTTCGCACGGTTTTTTAGAATCGACAAACAATGAGAGATCTTTATTATATGCAAGTTTAATATCAATGTATAATAAACCTTCCAGAATAAATTCTCTAAATGGTGGTGAAAACCCATCGAAATATAAATAACAGAAAACCGCATCAAAATCCGTTGCGTGGTTTAGAAGAACAATGCGATATGTACTAGCTTCTGCACGCAACTTCGGTTGCGTTTACCGGAATAAAAAGTCTCTATACAACGTGCAACAAAAACGCTGTCCGATCCGTGAGAGTGTTGTTAAGAATCGTACTGAGAGTCTATTTATGTGGTATGTACCTAATATTCAGAAAAAATTAAAACGCTATTTTTTCCAATGTGGCATTTTACTAGGTTATTACATTGATGGGGTGCGCGGCAGTCGTTTAGGTCTACAACTTAGGATCCCAGTTGAAATTTTCAAATTTTTTATGGAATTGGGATAATTCTGATACTAAAAACGTGAATTTTATGTAGCAAAAACCTTTTTTATTACTTCTTGGTAATGACAGTGGAGCACCTATGAGCCCATTTCGGATCGGACCGGGTTTCTGTATCACATTGTATATCCTAACCCAGGTCATGGTCTACCCATGTGCCAAATTTCATCCAAATCCGTTCAACCGTTTTATCGTGAAATACGCTTTCACACTAAAACGGCTGGAAAGACTGAAGGAGGAAATAATGGAAGAAATAAGAATCGAGAATTGATTTTTATTAAGACAAACAAACATACTCACTTTCACTGCAGTTATAATATTAGTTAGGATAGGTAAATTGACAATTTAGCTAGCTAGAATATAGATGTGTTGTTTTTGTTTGTTTATTAATCATTACTGCATCAGCATCAGGGAAATAATATACGCAGAAGTTCAGAATTAGAATTTATTTTAGTTATTCATTTGTTTCTCAATAAGTCGTGGCTAAATAATAACAGCCGAAGTCTCCAATAAAAGCCGTCCATTACATATTGAGACCCCTCCGTGCCTCGGAAACCATGTTAAGCCTCGTGAAGACCGGCGCGACGTGACGGCGACACGACACCGGTAATTGTTCTACGGTGAAGTTTTTTTGTTAGAGTCGCGTCACGCTGTCGCGTCGCACCTGTCTGCTCGAGGCTTTAGGCTTCCTGCACATGACGCTAGAGCCGCACCAGGCGGTGGCGCCGGACCCCATGTTTATGTACATAAGAATGAATATCACGCATGCGCCGTACCACCCGGCCAGCGGATCGCAAGACGAAAAAAAAAAAAAGAATATCTCAGCTTTTGGTCAGTCGTAGTCAGAAGCCCAAAAGTCTGATCACCAGTCTTACCAAGGGGTATCGTGTTAGGTGTTACCCAGTAACTGGATTGTGGAGGTCAGATAGGCAATCGCTCCATGTGAAATACTGGTATTCAGCTGCGTCCGGTTAGACTGAAAGCCGACAAAAAAAAGGAAAAGGCTAGGCAGATTATTGTTTCTTACTAACGTTGAAATGGATAAAAATATAGATCATGGTATTATTATAGCACACTAATTATTGCCCGCGATTTCTTCTGCGATCTGCGTGTATTTTTTTTAATACAAATATCCAGAGGACAAGTACCGTATGTCTTCTGCACCACGCGTAGCATGATAACCTTAGAAACGGGGTTTCTACGGGTTTTGTCGACGGAAGAATAGACAAAATGACAGATTGTGATTGTTTATCTATCATTTTGTCTATTCTTCCGTCGACAAAACCCGTTTCTATTGTGGTCATGCTATGTGTGCAGGGCCCAGAAAAAGTATCTGTAAAATTTCATAACGATCGGTTCAGTGGTTTTGTGAAAAAGTAACAGTCAGACTTACTTTCGCATTTATATTATCAGTATGGATTATATGGATAGGTAAAATATGTCATTATATTCCTACTTATGCTAACGGAACAGCAGTTTTCTAAATTTTCAGTGAAACCATCAAAACAGATTAATTCTATGACTAATATTCCAACTTAAACCATACACAATATTTTTAGTTTTGAGTCTGCCCTAGAAAATCATGACCAAAAGTGACGATTTCTATCATCCGAACTTGTCATCAGACACTTGAAACATCAAGGTCTAACAATTCCTATTTGTGTAAGATAACATTTCACAAATGCGTAATATTTTACTGAAAGTGTAAACAGCTGACTGCTCTGACGTCTTAACATGATATTTTCCTCATATCGCAAATAATAAGTGAAGAGGCGGAAGAAATATTTTTAAAACCACATTTTTGATAAGATAACATATTTTTGTTAAATGTGGAGCAAACTGCTAAACATTCTGTACTGTAACTAAATGTTTTTAGGAAAATGACAGTTTCATGACATCATTTTCAAGGTTGATCGATGACGATCCGATGACTGATGAAGGTCGCTGGAATCCCAAGATATGGGCAGCACAGGAGCATAGTCGCTGTGGGTAACATAAACATAAAAGCACGCCTTTATTCCTCACAGGGATGGGCAGAGGTGTAGGTATATGTAGCGCCCTCGTTGCATCAGTTATGTTACAGAACTCATGAAATGAGGGCAGACCAATATTGGTATTGACTTGGATTGACTTAGATTGGTTTGAAATCCACACTCTGGTTTGCTACTGAGAATTTCTTTATAGAAAAACGTAATAATAACACTGCACTATCGAACCCGGATGCCGCTCAGCAGTCGTGCTAGCAACCATTAGACCAATGAGGTAGTCAATTTAATAGGTTTAGACATTAATATGTCTCAAAGACATTAAGGGTGGACCACCGATTAAACTCCAATTAAACTGAACGCGACCTGACTGCGTTCAAGAGCTGTCATGTCAGAGTCAATATTCCAAAACAATTTTGACACTGACAGCTCTTGAACGCGGTTTAGGTGTGCTGCTATCTAATTACGTAAATATATATACGATTACGACTAATCTGTTTCATTTTGACATGTCTACAGCATTCATTGCGTTTTTTACGTTGTTGAGCAGATTTTTTGTTCGAATTAATGTAACAATGGATTAGCAATCTGTTTCAAAACGATTCAGATTCTGATTGATCGTGTATTACGCAATTAAGGTACTGATCGCGTTCAGAGTCAATGTTGAAATACTCGTACGCACTAAGTCACTCACATGAGGAAAAATAAAAAAATATTTTTTAAATATAAAGTTCGTTACAATCAAGACATTCAGTCAGTCTGTATCAATTATGAATTTATGATACACCCATGCAATGCATTCAGGTTTAACATTAGCCAATAATAATAAGTAATATGCGTGTTAAAAATAAATGTACCTAACCTTTTGAATGCTGATGACCACTCGCGACATTTTTAACACAAACATTTCCGTGTTCAAGTTATTACATTTTTAGCAAGTATTCAATATCAGGTTTTTGTTATATTTTGCATCGTAAGTCCCACCCAGACTAGTTTTTTTCATCTTCGGCAGATTCATCTTGTTTCTCTCAGAGATCAACCAATCGATCTATTCTGTAAAAATCTCACCGTGTTAACTTAGGTGAAGTGATCTTATTCTGTAACCATCTCACCGTGAAAACTTAGGGGAAGTGATCGTGGAGTGAGCTGTCAGTGTCACCCCACCCGATGCTAGGGATGACCAAGCATTACATTTACAATGGTAATCGAGATTTTAATAGAAAAATTTATGCTAATTCTATTGATCATTTTTTAATAAGTATTTTAAAGCTAGTATGTGTATAAACATCACAATTTAAGGGGGTTTTAAATAAAATAGCAAATCCGACAATCAGTCAGAAACTCAATTTTGTTTTTTTGTTTTATTCAATTTTGTTCCTAGACTAGTCCATCTATATGGCCTGAGGCGCGAGCGCGTTACGCACGTAGATACCTACCTACACTAAATAAAATAAAACATACATAGATATCTACACGTTGCTGCTACTTACCGAAGAAAATACTCATCGACGTAGTTTGTTATTATGAACCCATTGTTAACTTTTACTATGTGTTTAACTACGTAGTGTGTAATTTAACCCCACACAAACTATGTGGGAACCGGGAACCTAAACGATGTACTTAATCATTTAAATAAAAAAATGTGTAACTATATTATATGTAGGTACCTAACTACCGAATATTTTATTGGAGATAACCTACTTATGCGTTGAATAAAATCATATTCATCAAATCATTACAAAATTCTTAAGTTCAACAGCTAACACTCTTGCAGCGCGCGCACATCGAATCACTTCACCACGTTGAAGTGGTAAGAATCGCGCTTGCGCGCTAGGCAGACACTATCACATCGAGGTTTTTTTTACTATCTACGTACCTACATACTTATTTAACTTGTAACGCGTCACGTACTTGCGTACTAAATACCAACGTCCAATAAGTACCTAGATACAATGTTTTATTCATCATCATCATAAATAAGCCAAGTAAAACTGACACTTGTAGCGAGCGCACATCAAATCACCGAAGTGTTGTCGCCAGGCTATTTATATTAGGAACTAGTCTAGGAACAAAATAGAATAAAACAAAATTGAGTTTCTGATTGGATATCTGTTTTGCTATTTTACTTTACTTGAGCGCTAATCCCCCTAATTAGTAATGTTTAGACATTTAAATACTAGCTATACTTAATATAAAATGATCAATAGAATTAGTATAAAAAATATAATTAAAATCTCGATTATGATTGTAAATGTAATGCTTGGTCAATCCCTAGCATCAGTGAGATGACACTGACAGCTCACTCCACGCAAGTTTTCACGGTGATTTTTTTACAGAATCGACATAAGGGATTGACTTCACCTAAGAGGTCGTCCATACCCCACGTATAACGTGAGACTCGAAAAGGGGGAGGGGGTTCGGAAAAGATCACGAAATATCACATCCCCGTTATAATATTTCGTGATTTTTTCCGAACGGGTGTAGTGAGATATTACGTGTATTCATTTTTTCGTTTAACGCGCATTTCTAAACAGAAATAAAAGATTTTTTTTTCTTTCTTTCTAAAGATAAAATATTCTGTAATTTTCTAAGATACCTACTTTGCATCAAAAACATACACGTGACTTTGGGTTAGGGGGGAGGGGTTAGTCTATAAACTCACCACGTATCATCAGGGGGCGGGGGAGGGGGGGGATTAAAAAGTTGCTAAAAAATATCACGTGATTAATGACCCCTAAGTTTTCACGGTGAGATTTTTACAGAATAGATACAACCAGAGGGCCTAGACAAAGTGCCATTCGATCAGCGATGACGATGATGGAAACGTCAAAAATGTATTTCTACCGAAAAGCTTTCAACGGGATTGTCATGTCGTTGTAGAAATGCGGAAGACTTTGCAAACGAATGTCACTTGTCTAGGTCGCCGATATATGCCAGCGGCCTTGAGTGGTTAGCTTGCGTGTTCTGTGCTGAGCTCACGCAACGCGTTGTAGTCCAGCCAGCAATAGGACTCGCCCATCAAGGAGCGCTGTCCCAAATTAGACGCATTATTAATTTATTATTCATAAATCAAAACGTATTTTAATAAAACACGTATACTCAAAGGTAAATAATTAAAAAATCTTTAAAACGGTGAAGGTTTCAGAAAAATATGCTTGTTAGTTTTTGCGTGATTCTCAGTTTTTTATCCGCATTAGACATAACTTTACAAATTAATTCCACTATGTAATTTAAACATAATTTAAAATATTCAGTAGTTAAGCAGATTCTCTTAATTAACATATATTTTTTCCAAATCATTAACACTACTGGTTTAGACGTGATCTTTAGTATAAAATCATTAAAAGTCGCTTAGTGCCTTAATCTAAACTCGATGGAACAAACGTTGTGCTGCAATTCTAGATAGCCTAGATTGCCACTAACCTGCCACAGCTTTTGAAAACCTACGTTTCCGGCCTCTACAAAAAAAATCCTAAGCCTAATGATCATACCACTGCGCGACCTGGGAATCCATCCCAGAACACAGAAGACCTCTAGCGCCCACAAGACAAACGAAAAAGTCGTGTGGCGACATCTATCTATCTTCATAAAAATAAGTGCGTGGTACGTACGTAGCGGTATAGATGGCGCCACTGACGTCACAGAATCCTGCATCGCGCTAACAAAGTTTACCGCGCGATCTCTACACAGTATGGTTAATTAACGAAGGCCGTTCCCTTCAACCGGCGATAGTATTGCGTTCACACATACCTACAAAAATATAAATTACCACTCAAAAATAAAGTGTTTTATTTATTTTTTTACTTAAGTATGGATGATATTTATATGAAATAACTCAATTTGCAACCTAAATTTCGTTAAACTTTGGTATTTCACGAAGTGACAGACAGGCTGTGTGTGAACACACAGAGCCACACGACAGCGGGACGCGACTCCAACAAAACAATATCTCAGAAAACTTCATAGTAGAACAATTCCCGGTGTCTGCACGAGGTGACGTGACCCTGTGACTTTCCGTGACCAATATAATTATCTTTTCTCAAACAATTTGAAGAAATAAGAAAGAAAATACTTACATTTATTTAGCACAGACTCAAAGGCACACAATATAAAGAATATAATTAAAACAGATAAAAAAAAAAATGTGTTAACTGCGATGTAAAAAATTCAAATTTAAATTCATATATTTATTGCTAATTATCAGGAAAGTGTGCCACAAGGCTGCGCCAAAAAGGCCCAGTTCAGCAAAAATGCCAGATAACTAATGCTTGACGCTTTGCCACATTGAATCTTAAGTGGTAAAAGATAGGGTCCGCTTTTCGTTTACCGGATGTTTGTTCACAACACTTATTATATAACAATTTATTTTGTTACAGGAAATTAAACTGTTGGAGAAGTAAACTGCAAGGAAATTCAAAATGGTGTTCTTCTTTTCTCGAATAACTAAAAAGTAAGTGATTTTACTTGTTATTCTGAATGCAATGTTCTCGCCAGGCTATTCGATCGGTTTTTTTTAAGTATAAATTAATCTGATCGTCTCACAGTCTTGTTCAGGACATTTGCGGAACAATAAATGTTACACAATTCACAAACTAAAATATCTACAGATTCTACAAACGGATTTCTTTCGAATATGCTTTCGGAACCTAAGAAGCGAATCAACTAGCTACCTAAAATATAATTCAAATGCGGCTAAAAACCATGACCACGACTATTATCGCCGCCAAGCAGCACAGTCTTTTCTCAAAAGATGTTCAATCTACATTATCTACGATGTGCTCAACGTTGTGCCATTCCCACGTGTGTAACCGTCGCAACAGTTGCCGACAGTTGCATACATCTACTAGTTTAACTGCATTGTTTGTGATGTACGCAACTGGCGGTGTGGTCGCAACTCTTCTATTTTATGAGTCTCCTTTCACATCGCGATCGATCAGTCGTGACGCTGCAGAGTGTAGTCCCGGTTGCGTTACACGTTGGGCAGGGAGATGGCAGAAGATTAAATTGAAACGGTACAATATGATGATATTTTTGGTGGTTTTTATCCAATAAATTACTTTTAAGCTAAGGAACATAAGGAAGTACAGTATCGAGCATAAATATATTACTATGGACGGCTCGGCAATAATATCTGATTTGATGATTCATCCATTTTATATGACTGCAAAGATGTAGGTGTGTGATCATTTGTGGAAGGCATAGCTACCTATACAAATGGCAGCACAAATATGACATCGAAGGAACACTAACACTGTCTGGCGAGACAAGCGACGCCATAATAGAGGATGCTGCATCGTCTTAAATGTGTCAATGCATTAACGGACAGTCTTGCGTTATAAATAAAAATTTGTAATAATTAATAATTTAATTTTTTTAGCTACTCAGTTAAATTCAGAAGAATGTGATACCTACGTTGTGATCGAAAATATCTAGGCTACAAAACTAGGCCCTGCAAAGACATTTAAAAACAGATTAGTGTTTACTTTGATGATCACGGAGGTCTCACAAATAAGAAAAGGTTATAACACGACAACGCGCCCTTCTTTTAAATAAAATAGTCCCCGACGACTGATTAACGAATAGTTACTAACCGAATATTATAATCTTTTCCGTACTGTCGACTGAAATGCTCTATACTCAAAAGACACAGCTGTGCACACGTTCTTCAACACGACACATAAGTTTCAAGATGACTGATGTAATTATTTGTACGAAAACGTGGTAAAATATGTTTAAAGTCATATCGGTGACATAACGATACATTTATCGGACATTTATTTAGAGCCAATGCCATAACCTGCAATTAACATTGTTTATAATAAAGGTTAAGAAAAAAACTTAATAGGTGCACTGATAAAATTATAGACTTTTTTCACGGCAGAAATTCGAAATGCTTTCTGAATTAGTACAGGGTCTTTTGGTCGGTATGTAAAGATGGTCACCTATCCACAGACTAACCCCGGCAAGTATAGCTTAACCTGATGGATCGACCTGTGCGGCAGTCATTACTTAGCCACGAGCTCGTCAAATATGATAATATTCTAAAACTTGAGGGGTCCCCATATTATATAAAGATCTACGACATTATTTAATAAGTAAATAGGACCGCATCTTTAAACGCGAGCTAGCTCCAACAGCATCTTGAAAATCCTAGCCTAAAAACACTTTTTTTTTTACTCTTTGAACAAATAATCGATATTTATTATGTCAATCACTAGCATTTCAATGACAAGATATCATTTACGCGAGATAAAAAGGATGTCGGTTGCCTATGGTCGGTTGTTTGACGTTAAACATTCAAAATTTATTCCAGTTTTCGCTTTAATAGTTAATTAAAATAGTTTAATTAAAAGATAAGAAACACGCATAGGAAGTTAAAGTGGGTGTGATAATACGTGTATCCTATTCAATGCGTATTTAATCAGTGACACGTAGATATCTCGTGCAATTCTCAGGCAAGTCCAATGTTATTGTTTTTAGCGAGTCGCAACCAAATTAGTTATCTGTGGCATTATAGCACTAGTCCGATAATATAAAGTAAAAAGCACCCGTTTTTAATACACTGCATTACGAACCTAAAATCGGTTCAATAAGAGCTACTTTACGAGCAAGTGTGTTGAAAAATTATAAACGGTTCCATTGATGCACAATATTCATTATCTATTTTAACTTTAGGCCTAGCCAACGTAGTAAGCGTCATCATCGTATTTTTGAATTACCTACACCCACCTTGAATACTACATTTAATAGCCCTCTTACACGTATGGCAAGGCAATATACTGAAAGGTCCAATTTGACGGATTACCCTATATATATATTTTCTCAAATTTGAATAGCATTAACTGCTATATAAATAACATAGTGACAGGAAGTTATTATAACATCATACATAAACCATATAGTATTGACTAAGTGGGAAAAATACAGCAAAATTAATAAAATTCATATGGGACCTTTAGAGAGAAATACCCTTTCAAACAAAAAAAGAGTTTTGTAATATGTTTTTCCTGAATACTACCATATAAATAAATAGAATATCAGTACGATTCTTATCAACACCCTCACGGATCGAACCGGGTTTTTGTTACACGTTATATATTACCACCATACTTAATACTCCGTCTATATCTGTCGCAAAGTAACTTCGCTGTGTTAAGGTTTGAAGAGTGTCGGTAATTTAGTCGATAACTACTTGACAGCACACGGAGCGTGACAATCATAGAAACAGGTTTCCTACGGGTTTTGTCGACGGAAGAATAGACAAAATGACAGATTATGATTGTTTTTCTGTCATTTTGTCTATTCTTCCGTCGACAAAACCCGTTTCTGTTGTGGTCAGGCTAAGTGTACAGAAGGTAAGGCCTCCTAGTTCCCATTCAATATGACCTAAAACAGCTGGTACTGGTGGCTGGGGCAGACTTGATGCGGAAGGTGGAGGACAGGGTGTTGTGACGCAGCCTGGGAGAGGCCTATGTCCAGCAATGGACTGATAGGCTGAGTTGTTTGATTGATGACCTAAACGAAACACCAGCTTTATTTCAAGTGTCAATAAATGTACAGTACAGCAATTTTCTTAATGGACATTAAGCTTTCGTTCGGCAAACTTCGTGTTTCGTCAGTCCGGTCTACACCAAGTGCAAAGGGCAACTGATAGAATTCCGACGACTGACGAAACACAAACTTTGCCGACGGACATTAAGAAAATAGTTGTACTCTAGGTATGTAGATACATCAACAACAGAATGTCCAATTTTCTTTACATCAATTTTTTTTAATACATTTTTTTTATTATTTGTGATGGAAATACTTAGTGATATTTTGCTAATTAAACTCACATTTTTTGCACATATTCATCATCAATTCAGTCGAAAGACGTCCACTGCTGGACATAGGCCTCCCCAAACACCGCCACTTCGACCGGTTCTGTGCACAATACAGAATGGCATGGTCATCGACGCGAAAACTGATACCATGGATTCAGTACATGATTCTGAGGTCCCTGCGTTGAAATTATTCCTCGGTTATTAAAAAGAAACAGCTGTTTTATAGTAAAGCGCAATATCTACGTGGTCAAAATGAACAGCAGATTTTTTTTTAATAACCAATGAAAACTTTCAACGCAGGGGGGTTCAACAACAGTAACAGTCTTCGCGTCGATTTCCCTGCCACCCCGTATTATTTCCTGTTGAATAATATACCTATTAAATTATTATTATTAATAATTAAAAGAAAATATTTTTTATTTTTATGTTTTTAAAAGGCACTATTCAAACATTTAACGAACTTAACCTTCTGTAAGTTATCTCTGCACACGCCAGTCGAACACACAAATATTATTGTACAACATACGGAGAACTCCGGATTGATAACAGTGATAAGGAGGTCACGAGATGACCCTCATCTCGGAGGCCTGGCCTCACACCCTCCAACGTAATCTTAGTTATAATAATATTTATATAGCCAAATAATAATTGCGAAATTATCGGAGTAGTAACAACTTTTAGGAATGTTCGTTGTCAAGCCCACTTTTGTCATATAAATTGAATGTCGAACGTTTTTAATTACGGGAGAAATTGACCTCTAGAATACTGTGATATTGTGAAGACGGATGGAAGACAGTATTTTCAATAAATATTACAAAATTAGACCGTAGTAGAACACAATATAATAGAATACTGTTTATTATGTAGATACCTACATCTTGTGGATTGCAGATATTAAGTAAGTAATGTAAAAATTTCACTGTGAAACAATGGGTGGTCTTATCGCCAAAACGATCTTTACTTTAGCAATTCCCTTAGAAACTGAGCAGTGTATTTATAAACAATGCTTAAAGTTAAGTAATGATTAGCGACTGTTTAACTGTACATTTTTGAGTTTGAACGTCTCTTAACTTTAAGCAACGTTTATAAATAAACCCCAATGTATCTAGTTTTTTCAGAAAGCTACACTTATTGTTATTCAGAAACTTATAAATGCTCGATTTCACCGACATCCCCTAAGCATGTTTAGGGGGCTGTTAGAAGGTTAATGAAGGTTGAGGTTAGTGAAGGCTAGGAGATTTTTTTTCAATTTGCTGTCAATGTCACACTTGTCTTTGACGTAAAAAATATCAGTGTTACCATCAGTGAAAATAAACATTACCACCAACAATACAGACATTAATAAAAATATAATTTTGTTGGTGGCACGTATACTGCATCTACCTTAAAAAGGATTAACTGACCCCACTGTTGGTGAAACAGAAACCACCTTCTAACAGGCCCCGACCATGCTCAGGGGATCCCTAAACTTAGGGTATGTCGGAGAGGTGGACCATTAGACCATTTAACAGAAATCTTCAAAAAGCCGAAACATAAACCGCCTAGATATGATTCGCCAGAAAGTATATAGTAGTAGCAGTAAGTATAAAGTAGTAGGTAAAAGGTTATTTCAAGTGTAAGTTAAGCTTTTATCTCTTGCAAAAAAGATTAGGTACAGTTCGATTCAAACTTAATGGCGGCTCGGAAGTGCACTACTGGCTGCGCAGTACCCCACTCCTCACCCCCGCTGACACATGAATTCGTTACTGCGCAGCGACGCGCCTCATGTTCCGAGCCGCCATTAAGTTTGAATCGGAGTGTAACCGTTAAATAGGCTCGACTTTGCTACCGAATCGCGGTATATTCCATTAATAATACGGTGTGACCTTTACGGTCGAGTTCGTACCAAAACAATCTCGTTTCCAACCCAACGTTAAAGGCTTTATCTAGAGTTAATTAACTGGCCCGAATTATTGGTGGTAGGCATAATGTTTCAGTCATTAACTCAAAAGTTAATGATTCCTACTATCTTAGCAATCATTTCAAATGTTAGCAGCTTATACCAACCTAAATGTCTGTTGGAGTATTAATAATTAAGGATGCATACCTACCCCAAATGATTTAGGTACAGACAGCCTCAAAACATTGTATAATACCACCGTAAGGTTGTAAGAAGCGTTGGTTTATAAATCTATCGGTATTATTTCACATTATAAACTGTCGAAAAATTGTGAACTGGGTGAAATAGCTCATCTATCTAATTACGCAACACATTTTCGTAAACGATTACGACTAATCTGTTTCATTTTGACAGTTCAACAACATTCATTGCGTTATTTACGTTGTCGAGCAGATTTTTTTTTCAAACTTATGAAGGCAATGTATTAGTAATCTGTTTCAAAACGATTCAGGACAAACCATTTACAATTTAACGCTTTATTTTTGGATAATTTATAATCTAACGAACAGATTCTGATCGATCGTGTATTACGCAATTAGGGTACAGATTCGTTAACAATATTACCAAACGCGCGCGAGCTGAGCGAGCGTAGCGAGCGGCGCCGCGGCAGAGACCGACGAGCGCTACTTCCAAGTAGCTCGCAGCTAGGCAGTGTAATTAGCATAAAGTGTGTTACGTCGCAAGCAAGTTTGATATCGAAATAAATCATGACAGTTTATAATCTAAAGGAAATAATACCGATGAATATGAACTACTGAAGTTCATAATTATGCGGTGACATATTTAGAGTCCTCCTTACTTATCGATTTCGATAACAGTGACCCTTAGAAATCAATTCCTTGCGTGTGCCCCTAGATGACTCGCTAGACCGATTTTAGTTTTGAACACCTGTACCCTAATTGCGGAATACACGAATTGACAAGATCAACTGAATTGTTTTGAAACAGAATGCTAATCTTCACAAGATCTAAAAAAAAAACTGCTCAACAACATAAGTAGCGTAGGTAATGAATGTTTTTGAACCGTCAAAATGAAACAGATCAGTCGTAATCGTTTACCGAAAATGTGTTCCGCAATTAGATAGCAGGTAAAATTCTCCATTGAAAAAAAAAGTGGCGTTTTTTTTTTTTTTTTTCGTTTTAATTACCACATAAATAGACTCTCTGTGCGATATTTAACTACACCCTCTCAGCCCCACGGATCAGACAGGGTTCTTTTTCACATATACAAACATTGTATAATAAATCTTTATTGACCCATAACACTAAGACACCTAGCTAGAGTGTCCGTGGAGTTACTTGCCTGTTCTTCTCCATAGGTATCTACTACGCTTTGGAATGAGCAACTAGCTTCATATTTCTGACTGACCGATTCCTTGACAGTTCAAAAGTGCCTGTAAATGGTCTAATTGAAATAAATGCTTTGAGTTTTTTTTTGAGTTGAAATGGCACAGGATTTAAATAAACTAATTATAATTACATACTTACACAACCCCTCACTGTAGATTGTAGATTTAATTGTTTACTTTTATTAATAACACTTAATTAATAAAACTTGTGTATGTAATCCTAATGACAGTACCGTTGTTGACTATCTATCTTCCTAAATACCTAGATGTAAAGTCCATCTATCGGCCAAGTCATGGAATATAACGAGTAAACTAGCTTATAGGTTTATAACAAGCATTTTTTGCATTCGAAATAGCGAGAGTGGGCATAAATCTATACTAATATTATTAAGAGAAAATATTAGTATTTTTGTTTGTAATGAATAAACTCAAAAACTACTGGACCGATTTAAAAAATTCTTTCACCATTAGAATGCTCTATTATCGCTGAATATCTTTTTTTTTTTTTTTCTTTATGGGAAATCATCAAATGACGAGCGAGAGGGTGTGCCAGACCTTTACTGACTAAAACCCACCCATGTTCCTTCCGTTGCCTGTGTGCCGGGGCTGCGATATCCCTTTCGGACAAACCCGCAACCCCAGCAGGATCACTGAATATCTTAGGCTATAATTTATAAAGATATCGCTTGGGCGAGCCCCTTGCGGAAGCTTAACATTTTTTTTTAACGTGCAGCTATAATATGCATGGTGCAGGTGTTCTCACGATTCTCCTTCACCCCTTTATTGATGTCAGTACGTAATGTCCAAGAAAAACTAAGATATAATTTAAAAATGTCACATTGTCACACAGCACACAACTACTTAGGTACTATACGTATCTATAGATTTAACTTTATGAGTGCAAAAAATTGGTGTGCAAAATATACGATAATTACAAACATTTTATCGTGATTCGAATGCATAGTCATTATTATTAATAATGTTTTATCTTTGACCGCCTGAACTTCCATTATTGCTGTGTTTAACTTATTTGTGAAGTTTACAGTTAGGTATTTCTAGAATCATTTCCTGCTTACCGGAGTTACCGGTATCAGTATCGATACTTCATGATTTCCTTTAATACATAAGTACTTAATGTTTTTTAATCATATTCAGTCAGTCAGTGTTAAGAAGGCAAATGGCAAACTATCTAGAACTAGCTTCCACCAGCAGCTTCCCCGCGTGATATCTTTCAAAATTATAGCCTATGTTTCTCAGTGATACTAAAACATTCTACTGGTGAAAGAACTTTTCAAATCGGTCCAGTAGTTTTTGAGTTTATTCATTACAAACAAAAATACAAACTTACAACAATACAAATATTTTCTCTTTAAAATATTACTAGCTGCACCCCGCGGTTTGACCCGCATAATATCCGCATAAGTCTCGATTTCGTGGGACTATTGGGATAGAAAGTATCTTATGTGGTTCTCCGGGTCATGATCTACCCATTTGCCAAATTTCATCCAAATCCGTTCAGCCGTTTTAGCGTGAAAGCGTAACAAAGAAACAAACGAACATACAAAAAATTTAATATTTTCTCTTTATAATATTAAGTTTAGATTATTAGTGAGACTGGTCGAACTTCTCCATTAAACCAAAAGTAATATTTATGGTTGTACATACATCCATTAAAATATAAAGTTAATAATAAGTTCAATTATGAGTTCTAAATAAGAAGTACACTATTGCATTGCTCATTAGAGGTAGGTACAATACAATGAATGTCGTGGGTACCCCAATATCATAAAAACATTTATTTTTTAATTATATAAAAATAAAAGTTTTTATTTTTATAACACTCCTGCGGGTTTGACCCTCAAATTTCAACGGTATCAGTCAATAAAGCTACCCTTATCTTGAAATTGCTCATAAAATCAAGCAAAATTTTCCTTATGCCTACATTTGCAGTGTTTTTGTCACAATAATGTTATTTATTATGTTGTTTTGTTAGTTGCTCATTATCGCGGAAAATCCCCCTCGTAGTAGTAAGTAATTGTACTCTCTTAATTAATAATTAACAGATGTAGGGTCAGACATGAGAGTTATTGTTGATTATTCTTAAACGATCATGATCGTATTATACAATCATGAAATTCTTAATTATTACTTTTTAATAATCCAGTATAGAAGTATATCGTGGATGTGATAATTTAGCATTCTACTGGTGAAAAAAGTTTCAAAATCGGTCCAGTAGTATTTGAGTTTATTCATTACAAACAAACAAACATACAAAAAATCTAAACTTTTTCTTTAAAATATTAGTTTAGTTTTTTTTTTAGTTGTTGCTTAAACAATGGACACAATTAGTCAAGCGTGGACTTAAGATAGGTACTTAGTTGATGAAAGTGGCAAATAAGCCAGGAAATTTAGGCGACGGAAAATAATTAAAAATTACAAGAATGTTATTATTAACTACAGAAGATATTCCAATTATGATACTAATTACTTATTGTAAAGATAATACGTTAGACAGTATTATAATTAAATACTTGGTAGCCCGTATCTTGGTCTGTCTGCTGCAAAAGGTCGGCCTCTTGCATCAGTCAGTGAAGCTTGAAATATTTTTACTGTTGGTCATGTGACGCTCATAAATCATTTTAAACTATATACACATATATCTATTATGATACTGTTTTGTTTTAAAATTAGTAATTTACCGTACAAGACCATTCTATATAATTTTTTTAAGATTTTAAGTTTTTTTTTTTTTTCAGTGTACCAAAAAATATAAGTGCAGTCTGCACTTACTATTGCTAGTGGAAAATTATATAAAATTTGCAACTGCACACAACTAGTAAGCAGCAGTTATCACAGCACTAAGTATTACATAAATTTAAAAAAAAATCGTATGTGTTTAAATATTGAAAACTCAGAAAAGGTATCGTACGAGTACCTACCAGAATATTTAATATAATATTAGCGCCTAATGAAATATAAATAGCTTACAAACAAAATTTACCAAAAATGTAGGCGCTCTCGACAAATGTTTTTTTTTTGCGACCGATAAAAAGTAAGTAAAGCATTCTCTATCTATAGTTTTCGTAAAGATAGATAGATAATAAAATTTCTAATACTTAATACTTAAATATTGAAAAATAGAATTATACTTTTACTGATAAAAAAACAATAAAACCTTTTTATATACTTAATGTCAATCAAATATAAAAATAAAATTGCCGCGTATTTTTTATTTGCATCTGGCAAACTAACTGAATTAAACTTCCTAGTTCTGTTGATAGACAAAGGAACCCCATTCTCTTTAGGCGGCAAGCCTGCGACCTTCACGACCAGTCTAACAGGTGGTCAGTAGACAAAGAAACGAGGGAATACATTATCTACAAGTCGATATTTTAAAAGATATTCTGGTACACAAAGAGGTGTCTAAAAAGAATTTGTTATAAAAAAATGTTGTTGTCTATGGTTGACTAGGAAATGATTATTTATTTTCTTAGTAAGGTGACTGGTTTTGTGTTTGCATCCTCATTGCAACATAACTTATTAGATTATTTAAGACACTAAACATAGAAACATTCGTCCGTGTGAAATTTCTTGTTTTCGTTGTTTTCAAATCAAATAAACAGGGTCGCAGGGACATCGACGCGAAAACTGTTACCATGGATTTAGTTTTAGTTTTGGGTTTGGGTGGCTAAAGTTGACTGGTGACCTGGAACTATGGAAGGACTATGGCCCCTGCCTGATCAATGTTTTATATGTACACGGAAAAATGGCAGGGGGTGACTTGCACACTCAATAATGGGCCCCCGAAACTGTTACTAGCACATAGTGACGTAGCGACAAGGGGGCAACATGTCCTGAGGTGCTTGAGGAGTGGAGAGGTATTCCACGGCTTTCAGAACAATCCCAGAGACCGGAAGATGGTCAAGATCCCTACGAGCACTTACTGGAATACTTCCTTCCTCCGAGCACGTTTGCTCTTGCGAATCTCCACTCAAGCCGGCCAATTTAGGCAAGAATGAGGTGGGAGCTCTGTTCCTCGTCAGTATTCACTCCAGCCGGCCAACAAAGGCAAGCCAGAGATGAGGAACAAGATTTCTCCCGGGAGATAGGGTCCGTGGGGTCGCTACTGCCCAACAGCTCGCCACATGCTGCCCTGCGGGTTTCTGTATCTCTCTTGGTCTGGCTCCTCATCCTAGACCTGTTCCGGCAAGGTAAACTCTACCGGCACAGACCCAGAGTTTGGAGCGCGCAAGCCCCACCACGACGTCAACGTAGAGATACGGCGGTGGGGGTATTATTATTATTATTATATATTAACTTAATCACGCCTGTGTACCCGGAAGGTATCGGCAGATGTGTATGGTATCACATCTCGCCAGCTATAAGCCCCATGTGATAGGGGGTGAGCACAGAACATAAAACCAAAGTCAAATCATTTATTTCAAATAGGCACATAAAAGGCACTTTTGAACGTCAAAATTTACAAAAAATATAATTGATTCTAGTTGCCCCTACCAAAAAGTATCGTATGGAGAAGCATGGGCAAGAAACTCCACCGATACTCTTACTCTTTTAATTAAAAATTATTTACTTACTTACAATATTTTGTATACATTTATTTATCTGAAAACGATGAACCTAGAATTAAAAATGAAGCAATGACGGATAAATTAATTAATTATTATGCTCACATAATTACAAATATTGTGAAAACAAGACGATTTTCCTAAAAAAAAATACAATTATAAGTCAGTGTGTGAGGAAATATAACTTTAGGTAGGTAAGTATGTTCTGTGGGTCACTTTTCAAAAATCTATGATTACTTAATTGAAAAGTTGCTTAATCGATTCATAGGTGTTATTTTCTTTTTATGTTAGATTGTATTCTATTGCATCAAAATCTTACTGAGCCAAGGCGATAGATATGAGTTATCCAATCGAATTAGAAGGTTGTCCCATATAACCATAGATAAACACATAGGCAGCAGAGCTCTTCGTGAAGGAGGTTGTGGCGGCATCTACATCGCCACATGCGAACTACGCATCAAAGACCTGACGTCACACAAAATCCTGCATCGCGCAATTAGAGTTTACCGGGCGAAAAGGATGTAATACAGGGTGGCAGGGACATCGACGCGAAAACTTTTACTATGGATTCAGTTATTTTAAAAATAAATCTGCTGTTCCTTACATTTTGACCGTTTACGTATTGCAGTTTTCTATGAAACAGCAGCTTTTTTTTTTAATAACCTACGTAAAATTTCAACGCAGGGCGTTCAGAATCATGTACTGAAACCATGGTACTTACCTAACAGTCTTCGCGTCGATGTCTCTGCCACACTGTATAGAGGTAATAAATCACATTTTGCATATATGATTACGATTAGATACAATTTCAAGATAATACTAAGATCTGAGACATAATGTCTAGTCATTGTATTGCGTATGACTCTCCAAGGGGCCTGCCGGTGTCCCGATAAGTGTTATCGGAGCAAAGGTGTGTCAATTGTTTATCAAAATACTGTTTTTATAAACATTACCTTGATTTTATTATTCAGAAAGAAGTAGATAAAAAACACTGCTCAATAATACACAATCTATAAATAAATAAGAACTTTATTCAGTTCTATAATAGTCTAGTATACCTACTCATAGGTGACTTATAGTTTGACTTTGTCTTTGACTTTCAATATGACGAATCACACAATCTGCCTGCGACTAGATAATTAGACAATTAGGTTAGAACTGTAACCAGAAAGGAAATAATATTTTCAGTAACCATGAGTTAATTCGTAACAGGTCTGTCCATTATAAAATTCATAACATCTTTAATAACAGGGACGCATAATATCGCGAATCAACGCCTAGAGCTCTGGTTCATACACAGATATTGGCTTCACGCGTCCCGGCTGTCATTCTTGAGTCTTTGATAGACGTTACGTGTCGTCAGAAGCCCGAAAGTCTAACAACCAGTCTTACCAAGGGGTATCGTGTTACCCAGTAACTGGGTTTTGGAGGTCGGATAGGCAATCGCTCCATGTAAAATACTGGTATTCAGATTCATCCCGTTATATTGGAAACCGACCCCAACATAGTTAGGAAAAGGCTAGGGTGATTGATTTTGATTCAGTTCTATACATAATTATTAAAATTCTAAACGGTTTCTTCTGACTATCAGCAAAAGAGCCTTAAAAATATGGTTAACTTTTCACCCCAGACAATGATACAAATATGAAGGGGATGAAATAAACGAGCACCTGCGCTGTAAACAACAAACTCAAAGGGATTTATAAGAAATTTTCTTAAGAACCTCTTGTCCCTTTCTTTCACAATTTATTTGGTACAGTATCTCTTTTTCTTTTCTTCTTCCATAAATCTCTATAGTCGTCAATTCACACCCTTATTAATTCACATACTTACTTACCTACTTGCCATTTTACACAATTAAAATTCATTCTACAGGTCCACTCAAATCTGTGTGGTGCTTCCTCAAAAGACCATTTCAGTCATTAATCTTTATGGTCACTTGATCTGACCAAGATTATGTGTGAACTTTAAAAGAGACTGTGTGTGACCTCTCGAGTTTCTTTCGGTCATTCTTCTCAGAGTGGACAGATAGGAAACATCGAACTCATCGAGTTTTAAAACAATTTATTTTTGACGTGTAGTACAAGTTTAAACAACCCTACTTAGAAATAAAATCATTCTTATTTCATTGTTTTGTTTGGTAGGTATCCCCCTAGTATAATATACCATTGACAAACAAACTGAAAACATCCATATGTATAGGATTAGACCCTCATTCCTCAGTATCACAGGTCCATCTGTACACATAGACACTACATCATCATTCTCTTGCCCATATTACCTACACCAATTTATTTGGTGTCGGCGCAACATATCTTTTTCTTATAAACTTCTCTATTACATCCATGGAATTAGTATGTACTATACGTAAATCCATACCATGATGACAACCTTAAGACCGGTTTTTTTAATTCCTTTTTCAAAACTTGCTAACAAAGATTGCATCATAAACACAACGTGCGGCGTATTTTGTAATTGATAGGTAATTAACTTACAAAATGATTAAATTCAATGATAAAGAAGTTTATTTATTTTTTGTCAAACCATAGGAACTGGCTAGAATGACGCGAAGATGTTAAAAAATACAGTGCCGCAATTTTTCTTCTATAATAATATAATGTATGGAAATACATGCACGTTTTTGTTGAAAAGCGTCTTCATATACTTCCCTGTGTTATCGTGATGCCGTGACGTGATCATGGACGTCGACGATAATTTCGTCACGTTAGTAATTATAAAAGCGCACAATGGCTTCGTTCCTGAATAAATCCACGAAATATGGAACGTGCCTGCATTCGATAAAATGCTTTTTGTGTTAACAATCTATTCATCAAACAAATCATGCAAATCCATTCCAGACGGATAAAAATTAAACGTTCGAGGCATAGCCTAAAAAGTTTTTTGGTAAAATAATACCACAGATTACGTAATAATTAATTTAAGATAGAGATAAATGACTTTTAATTATTATTTACACTTCTGTCTAACTCTGTAATGTTTTTATCTAAATATCTAAACAACTGCGCTTTGTGGTATAAAATTCTTGGTTGATTAACAACATTAGAATAGAATAGATTATTATTTATTGTTGCTGCAGGTGGAAGATGGCTAAATAATAGCAGCTCGACGAATCGATCGAAGGTTAAGCTACACTTGCCGCGGTCGGGTCGTGGATGGGTGACCAATCATTAGCAGTGATCGGAGTAGGTAGATTGAACTGGGGTCATTGATCCGAAACGTATATATTACTATGGACATTCCTCCGGAATTGGTGGATTGTTAAAAAAAAACCGGAACTTATGTAGGAAAATATTTAAATTTAAGTGCAACAATTTATATCTATCTATAAAAGATCTAGCTATCTAGCTATCCTAGGCTAAAAATAAAAAATAAATACTAAAGCTTCGATCGGAATTCGATTGTTTTTATTATTCAACAGATAAATAATGAATTAATTTAGTTTTGATACCTTCCTTTAAATTTTGAATTGAGTAGTAATAATATCACTACCAACATTAACAATATTTAATTGAATCCGGAAATACCGGAATTACTTTCCGGAAAAATGGCTTATCCATGTTATTCTTTCTGTGTGCATTTATGATACAAGTACTAAAAATCAATCTACCTACTCCGATCACTGATCATTAGGTACATAACGAGTCCCCTCCGTGCCTCAGAAAGCACGTTTAGCCGCAGGTCCCTTCTGTCATTCGTAGATCTTTGACAGTCGTTACGAGTATTCAGAAGCCAAAAGTCTGACAACCAGTCTTACCAAGGGGTATCGTGTTACCCGGTAACTGGGTTGTGGAGGTCAGACAGGCAGTCGCTCCATGTAAAATACTGGTATTCAGCTGCATCTGGTTCGATCCCAACATAGTTGGCAAAACGATTACCTAGGCAGATTGATTGTTGCTGCAGGTGGAAGTAGACACAATAGTTAAATAATCAACCTGGACCATATGTGGTTCATGGGACAGGGAAATGGATTAGATCCTTCAGAAAATACAATAGACGACGTATATTTAGTAACCTAATCCGCTTAACTTTTCTAAAAGAGTTATAAAGAACCCTGTAAGAAACCTCCTGAAGTATTCTTTAGCTCAATAACTAGTTATTCATAACTTGATATAGATAAATAAATAACAAGTATTTCGTATGATATATACTAAATAGCTACAAACATTCCATACCAAAACGTGTACAGTCAGTGACGTCACAGACACACCCAACTATCTCGTCGCCCGCTAAATACCACGGCGACGGCGACGACGCGACGGTAAGTGGGTGTGTCCATACCGGTTTCAATAAATTTTCCACATCATTCTCTTTTAAATGTTACGATTCAGGTCAAGTTCGGTTTTTTGTAGTTGTTCTGATAGTTGTTCCTACGCGGATCGCGGATAATCAGGTGATGATATCATTATCTGGTCGTAAATATCACTTGTTAACGTTGGCTACCCGATTTTAGCTTCATTTATCGGTCATAGGCTGGTGATAGTGAGTACAATGTGGAGACAGCAATAGGTACGACAATAAATGAAAAAACCCAGTTACTGGGTTGTAGAAGTCAGATAGGCAGTCACTCTCCTGTAAAATACTGGTATTCAGCTGTATCCGGTTAGACTGGAATCCGACCCAAAGATAGTTTGGAAAAAGCTAGGCAGATTGATTGACCGGCAATAGTATACATAGTATTTTGGAACCCCTCAGTATCAAAAAGTCCTAAAATTATAATATTCATGGGTGTGTTTCGAGAAGTCCTACGAGAGAGGATTCCACCATTTTATCTTGGACGAGATTTCATGGGCCACCCTGGAAGTATGTATGATAACTACAGTTCCGTTTTTAATCCCCGAGACTAATTTGACAGATGCCAATGTCAAACTCCAAATTGAAAAACCAACAACAATCACTTGAAATGTCAACTTAGTCTAATTAAAAAACGAACTTTGACGAAGTGTTTTATCGTGCGCATATAAACGCGCTAATGACCTAATCAAGGTCGGAATTGATAGTGCTGTGAAAACAATTATGGTTTGCATACCGCCGCTGCTGCACGCCATCAAAACTGTTTGGACTATAGTCTGTGCGTAGCGTTAGTCAAGGAACAATAAGAAATGGCGGCATACCAATACAATACCTATGCATAACTTAAAAAATAAACAATTAATTTATAAAGTTGATACAATCATTACGGAATATTCTTAATGTTCTCAAAACATTGACAGACAACGAAGAAAGATAGAAATTATAAAATACTTCATGCCCCATAGAAACGGGTTTTGTCGACAGAAGAATAGATAAAATGACAGATTGGATTGTTTATCTGTGATTTTGTCTATTCTCCCGTCGACAAACTCCCCGTTTCTATTGTTGTCATGCTAAGCATGCTGCACCCTCATTGCAACACATGATCAATCATAATCTGAATAATTTTGAAGGATATTGCTAATCCATTGCTTTATATGTTCGAAAAATATGTCTGCTCAACAACGTAAATAACGCAATGAATGTTGTTGAACTGTCAATCGAGGGAAATTGTAGAAAATTGCTCTCGGAAAATATGTAACAGGATTAGGATGAACGGGAAAACTCATTTTGTATTTTATGTAGCTTAAATGTTGTAGCATCTCTCTATTGCGTTATTAATTGGTGTACTGGGAAATGGACGCACATACTGTTCACACGAATTCAGCAGGTACACAATTCCTGAAAATTTACAAAGCCAAAGCCAGCGTTAAAAAAGGTCCACACTTAATAAAAAAAATCTGATGTTCCCTACATTTTAAACGTGTAGGTATGGCACATTTGTATGAAACAAAAGTTTAATAACCGACGTAGAACTTTGACGTTGGCAATTACTTGCCCATTGGCCGGTGGTTTTATGTTGTGAATTTTCGGCTCAACATATTCATCTCATGGTTTTTTGGCGATGCAATTTTATTTTAAATTGTTTTGGGGATGGCACTGTAGCGGCATCTACATCGCTACATGCGAACTATGCATCAAAGACCTGACGTCACACAACATCCTGACGTCACACAAATCCTGCATCGCGCAATTAGAGTTTACCGCGCGATGGACATATATACAAGCTTCCCTACTTCAACCTCTGGGCATTTGCCCGCCAGACACGACACCCGTCTGGTCAGAGGATCCTCCCTTTTCTATGGTGGATGAGTGAACATTACACCCTGTTCCTCATACCCCTAAAGCATAATGGCAATGTACAGTTCATAACATACTTTTCTTTTCCATTCTGTCTTTCGAACCCCTCGTTCCCGAAACCTTGGCTTTAGAATTTAATCTGTTGTTTAATCTACGTTAAGTGATTTATTCAGCCAAGTAATCACAGCAATAGATTGACAGCCAAAACAAAATAATTCGTTTACTATGACATACAGTCAACCGCACCTCTTATAGCTCTTACGTTACGACATAAAGGCGCTGTCAATGTCAAATTTTTACCATTGATGTGAATTGACTACAGCGTACGCTAAGTAGGTATGATGCGTACAAAAAAGTATTTTATCAAACGTGGCCTCTAGCACGCTTGATAAGAGGGAATGAAGGAGGTTCCGGGAGCCAATTATTAGCTAGTAATACTAATTTATAATATCTTTAGTAAAGAGATCCGCTTCCTGGTTACAAAAATGATTGGGTTTGTGATAATTGGAAGAGTTGTTGCCATTTATGACTTCAAGAATATTTATGCGAAATGTGAGTGTAGGGTACGCAACCTGTTACCATGGATTCTGTACTCACATGATTTTGGACACCCCTGTGTTGAAACTTATTGCAAGTTATTAACACGTTCAGTGCCGGGAGCCCTCCTGGAGGGTTCACCCAGTCGCATATGGGATGCCGGGAGCCCTCGCGGAGGGCTCATTTCAAATGTAGGTTTTTCTTATCGAATACCAGCATTATAAACCGTGAAAATAAAATCTGATATTATATTTTAACAAGATTTATTAGTTTAGGCGTTGGTTTTTAAATCCAAGCA
Source organism: Agrochola lota (assembly GCA_947364205.1). Taxonomy (NCBI): domain Eukaryota; kingdom Metazoa; phylum Arthropoda; class Insecta; order Lepidoptera; family Noctuidae; genus Agrochola; species Agrochola lota. The sequence goes on along the minus strand of OX376239.1, from coordinate 10,549,525 downwards.
TTTTTTTTTTAAATATATTTAATTACAAATATTCACTAAAAATGAAAAAAGTTGGAAACTACGTATAGTAGCTACAAGACTCCCTGAAAACACTATTTTACTCCGTTTTACAGTCTTTTATAACTCGGTTTTAAACCCTACGCCGTTGATCCCCCGCGATCGATGGTTAAATTTAGCACAAACGTAATGCCGGCAACCCTCCCGTAGGGCTCACTTCCAATATGTATGGCGGCATGGCGTATGAGTTCTATGAAAAGCAGGTGGAGCCGAAAGTGTAAAAAAAAAATAGTGTAGTAGTGTAGACTATAACTACGTAAGATACGCGGCCAAAATGTAGGGAACAGCTAATATTTTTTTAATAACTGACGAAACATTTCAACGCATGCCGTTCAGAATCCAGAACGGAATCCATGCTAACAGATTGCGCGTCGATGCCTGTATATTATATTTATTTATAATGTAATATGTATTTTTACCTTTGTCTTCCCCATCGCGGGTCAATACTGACTTAGGTGTACCTACCTCTGCTGGGGTTGCGGGTTTGTCCGAAAGGGATATCGCGGCCCCGGCACACAGGCAACGGAAGGAACACGGGTGGGTTTTAGTCAGTAAAAGTCTGACACACCCTCTCGCTCTGCCAAGAGCGGGAGAAGTCATTTGATGGTGACATTTTGGTTTGACATTAGGTATGTATTAATGTTTACATGTAAAAAATATATAACCTTTATGTCATAAAGAAATTTACAATCTTAAAGTAGTATACCAACGGTAGGTATTATTCAGAGGTCAATTAGCGTTTATTTAATAACAAATACGAGTTCAATCTTAACACGAGCACCTACTGGACTTAGGACTCTGATCTCCACATAGATCAACAATTTGATCCATTTAGTTCTAGACCAATAAACTGCGCAGACACTTGGACTTGGAACTAAATATGAGCAATACCTAATACTTACGAACTTAATAGGTAACTCGATATAATTATCTGTGTTTACTTATTATAGAACTGCTAGAATTGTGTTATCACCGATAACACTGTTTTCATCCTAGGAATATCGTTAATTGGCGAGTGGTCATTTATGAAAATATAAGGAACTAATAACCAGCTACTAAAAAAACTTTTTACATGATTGATGAATAATAGCGCGCTAACATTATCGGGAATAGGGATTTTGACATTTTTTTTTGTCCGATATATAGATTATTAAAAAATATTGGACACGTATTTTTTTCTTTTTTTAACCGACTTCCCAAAAAGGAGGAGGTTGTCAATTCGGTTGTATTTTTTTTTTTATGTTTCTTACCTCATAACTCCGTCATTTATGAACCGATTTGGAATATTCTTTTTTATTTGAAAGGATATACTTCCCGATTGGTCCCATTTTTTATCAAAATTCAGTTCTGATGATGGAATCCATAAGGAATTGAGGGACCTCCTCAAATATTATAGGCATACACATAGCGATTTTGGTATTTTCAGCAATAAGTTAAGCATATGCATTCAGAAAAAATCATTTGGTGAAGTGGAACTGATGAAGAAGACCACAGATGGCCACCACAATTCCTCAATGAAAAGTATTTCACGGGTGGCGCCATATATGAACCGATTAGGAAAAATATTTTCTTATTTGAAAGGATATACTTCCAGATTAGTCCCATTTTTATCAAAATTCAGTTCTGATGATGGAATCCATAAGGAATTGAGGGAACTCCTCAAATATTATAGGCATACACATAGCGATTTTGGTATTTTCAGCAACGAACGCATTGCTTTCAGAAAGTATGATTTGGCGAAGTGGAACTGATGAAGAAGACCACAGATGGCCACCGGAACTACTCAATTATAAGTATTTTACGGGTGGCGATAAGATATCTCGATTAATATAGTTAGCGACTATGAAGCACATTCTGATGAAAATGGTACCATTGAACTGATCTGAAGATGAAGCCGGAAAGAAGGCATCGGAACTCCGTCATAAAACAATGTATCCTAGCCGTGTTTGGGCTTATTGGAATTGCCATGGGGTGCACTCTGCCTATAAATGATTAATGGTAGTATCCTGGCATCAAATTGCGCTACTTGAGTCGTCAGCTATGTGTGGCCTTGATTGTCAGAAGACAGATTTCGTAGCCTCGTTATTTCCGTCAATGATCCTGTCGTCGTGTGGTCGCTTTAATAACTCGTTCGCGTCCAAATCTGATAAAACTATGCCTTCCGAACTTCTGACGTATATTTTTTATTTTTTTACCTGGGTATATCACAGATCTTTTGAGGATGGTAACTCTATAATTTATGGACTGTGACCGCCCAGCTTAATATTAGAGGCAGCATACGACACTCCACATCTCCGTTGTAGTGCTTGTTGGTGGTATGGGTATCACTTTGAAAACTATAAATTAGCATATCTTTTTATTGGATGAGACGATTGCAATGAAACAAAACTAAATGTTACATTGTGATTGTTTTCTATTTACAATTTTAATAGGATTGTAATTAAATTTCAAAAATATAATATCTGCTAAATTGTATGTAGAAAAATGGCTACCATTTTGGGTCAATAGATGTCATAGAGGTGCAAAAAAAAATGTTACGCCCTTTCTACACTTTCAAGCCAGTTTTGAAAAATGTATGATTAAATCTTTATTATTATCTAAATAAGTTTATACTACGTTTTCTAAACCAAATGAATAAGATCTTTCATACTACATAATGTATCCCCCTTTTCCCCCACAAAGGGGTTAATTTAAATCATTCCACTTTGCCCCACCAAGTCACCCCACTGGTCCAAAATGGAATGGCTAAAATTTTCAGTGGAATCTTCCCATAGAAATATAAATAAATCTGCCCCACTAGCTCCATTTGGTGGAGCAGATTCCAATAGTCTACTTGCCCCACTAGTTGTAACGCCTCTAGGAGTAATTTTTGAAAAATCTTTTGATTTATTTCCATTATTCGAATGGTATACTAATTTTTATGGGGAAGGTACCACAACTAAAAAGTGAGAAATAAAAACTTTTTTACAAAAAAAACAACTTTTCAAAAAATAACTTTAATTTCGGAAGTCGGTGGCAAAAACGAAAATACAGAACCATATTGTATTATAGCTCCTACACACTATATACTACACTGCCGCCGGGCAAGCTGCGGCGCGCCCGGCCCTGCCGCACAAAGCCGCACAAGGAATCGCAAAGGAAATGAAGGCGCAAAAGCCGGGGGTACGTGCCGCGCGCCATGCCGCTGGCATAGTGTGTAGGAGCCATAATACTTTAAGATGGTTGAAGCCATGATATAGTTATATCCTTAGGGATATAGGTATATTTTGGTATATACACGGTTAATTTTAGCTCGTTCTGGAACGAAAAGCCATAAACTCGATCATCGAACTCGAAACGATTGGGACTATTATTTTCAATAAATTACAATTTAAAAAAAACACGAAAAATCTAATTTATTGTTTTTTTTGGTGAAATAATGAGAACTCGAAGTAACTGCGATCAATGCATATGTGTGTAAAACGTATCGACGAACGACAACACTTGCGAACGGTACCCATTGAAAAATCCATTCATCGATCAGACAGCATAAAAACACATACGCAATAGATAAATAGGTACACAAATAAAAATACGAAAAGCGAATTCAGACTTTATTTCTTAACCGTAAACGGTAACAAATAGAAAATTCACCAAACTAGGTACAAGGTAAGTAGGTACGCAGTTTACTAAAATTATTCTGAGAAGTGTCCGACCGGACTTCAAAAGGATGCACAACCGAATTTCGCGGTTAAGTGTATGAAAATAAGGTCTTAATTCGGTCCAATATTTTCATAGAAAAGGGCACCACCATCTTATAATGAACTCTATTGGACAGATAAAACGATTCATTTTTTCTGTTTACATTGCCTGCCTTTGTAGAAGCCGCGTAGCTACTCGCAAGCAAGCATTGTCGTATAAAAATTGGTTTAGGCAGTATTCTTTTTATTTATCATAAATATGGTAGGTAGGTATGCTTATTAAGTACCTATTAGCTCGATTGGTCGACACTCGATTCAAGGCCTTAAATACAACTCCCAAGCGTACTCGTCGTGTCTAGTTGAAAAGGTACGAGTACTAGTGATTTCGTGATGCGAGAGTGGTGAATGAAATTTCAATTAGTTTCTCTCGTTTACGAGGAGATGTGATAGTGGTAAACACCGTGCCGTGCTTCCGATACAAACGAGAGATAACGAGGTGAATGAACTTACACCAACCTATCGTACCAGAAATGAAATACCTACTTGCAGGTACTTACTTGCAGCCGGACTCGCACACGCACAGCTGTGCCGCGCCGTCATCACCGAGCGGATCGCGTACGATCTTGCGTTTATGAATGAAATAGTGTAAGCGCTACTAAGATTTAACTCGAATGACAGAATAAAAGTGATAAATTTCTAACTTCTATATTAGATGTCTTAAAAAAACAATAACAATGCTAATAGTACCTATTAATCGTCTGGAGTCACTGTGTTTTGGCTCCAGAACGATTTAAAAATAATCGTGTATAGTATAAAATATTTCTAAGACTTCCGAAATTATTTTCACTTTTAAGTGTATTTTTGTGGAATTCGTGTTATTTTTTTTTGAAGTCGGTTGTTTTTTTTGTAGAAAAGTTTTTATTTACGTAGGTAATCAAAAGATTACGGCAATACATTGAGCTAAAATGTGCCATTAGGCGTCACTGTCCGGTAGATTTTATATTGAATTGTGACGTCGTCGCGAGCCCCCACTCAACTTTAATGCGTTTTATCTAAATATTTTTAATTAATTTATGATAAAACATAAAATACGTGTCTAATATTTTTTATTATCTGACTGACGGACTAAATCTTTTTTTTTCTCCAGTCAACATCCTTATGACAAATAAAAAGGCGTAATTAGTAGTAATAAATGCAATTCTAGAATTATTTTAATATATTCTAGAATTGCATTTACTTATTTTACATCATGACGATCGACGCGTGCTGTCAGCTCTCCAACCCGATCCTTTATTACTAATCTTCTAAATATGGAATCATGTTTATCCTTATAAAATACCCGTACAAGTTGCATTGGAAAGCCATGCAGGCTACAACCTCTACATCAGCAATTTTATCCAGTAGGACGCCTACTTGATAAAATAGGGCTAACAAAGTGTAAACAACTTTATCCAACTCATATCCAACTGAGATAAACACTATACAGGTTGGCAGGGACATCGACGCGAAAACTGTTACCATGGATTCTGAGCCCCGCTGCGTTGAAATGTTTCGTCGGAAATTTTAAAATCAATCTACAGTTTCATAGAAAAGTGCAATACCTACGCGGTCAAAATGTATGGAACAGCTGATAAAAAAAAAACCGACGAAAAGTTTCAACGCAGAGGGGTTTAGAGTATCATGTATTGAATCCATGGTAACAGTTTTCGCGTCGATGTCCCTGCCACCCTGTATACAACTGCCTATACCTACTAGGAACATTAACCTAACGCCAGAAATAACAATTAACAAAATAAGGTAGATGCAAGAGACGGCTTAAGTCAGGACGGAGGTTTCGCGGTAACCTGACACCACGACAAGAGCCAGCACTCACACAACCTCACGTCGTCGTCACGCTTAGACCTCGTCGCGCCATAACCGGGAGTTAAATAACCCCCTCTGGATACTAAAATCTCATACAATAATGGCTTAACTTCATTGATCATTATTGAGTCGGAAGGGAAAGACAGAACAGTGTAAGATTGATCACAGTTGACTCACTCCACCAAAGGTAAAAATCATCAAATATACTCTAAATATAAACTACAAACAGTCCATATTTTTAGAACTAGTTTGTGGGTCCTCAATCATCAGCCGAACCAAATGTGACATTTGACTAAATATCTGCTGGTCATGGGTCATCATAAGGCACGACTTTATGAATTTTAATTAAAAACTTGATCAACATACATATTAATAACAAGTCAAGTAAGTAATATTAGACATCCTGGTCGATTCCAAGAATTTGTAGAAAAATAAACTGTGACATTTTCGGCTAATGTGTTGTATTCATAATTAATTTTTATTGTGATAAAAATTATCTAGATACAGCTTAGGAATTAAAAGCTCAGAATAGGTAAGAGTCTTAACAGGTTTTAAAGATTTATGTAATCTTTTTGTTTACCTCTATGACGGACTTTGGGCCGCTGACACACCCACAGTTTTAGACAAAGACGATCGAGAGAATAATTTGATAATAAATTACATAGTAATATGTGATACAGATAAAATGTGCTACTAAACTTTTAATGTGATAGAATAAATATGCAAATTTTTCAATGTTACTAACTCAGAATTAGGTACCTACCTAACTTACTTTAGCACAAAGACAAATTGAAAATGTATTTAATATAGGTATATGCATTCAAATTACTCTACCTGGGTAAGTACCTACTTACGTAAAAAGATCCTAAAGAATAAAGATAATCCCCTAAATCCCAGTAGCTGGGAAGAAGAAATTACTCAACGAACACCTAATTTCACGTTTTTCAACCAAGGTACCTACTAAATCAACAAAAATATTCTTTGGCATAACCAACAAGTTTACAACAAGTTCACAATTCATCTCATAATATGCCCTTGGTTGGTATTGATCACAGCCACGCATCCCTCCTAAGCATTTACCCTCACAACTATGTACCTACATCAGTAACATAACTACTCTAGATATTGAAAAATATCTGATCGGGAAAACATGGAATTTCGCGCGCTATATTTGAGGAACTTTTCAATTTGCTACGATGTGGCACAAAAATAAGCGGGAAAATTGTTCCTATAGCCTCTGAGAGAGTGTCATAAATGCTGTAACTCAGAGGTTAACTACAAAGAATACGTATCTAGCTTATCTATGGTTATGAAATATTTGAACTATTCTATTAGCTTATATGTATGTATATCATGGAATTAGTATGTACTTTATGTATACATATGATAAAATCAAAATTAAATAACGTAAAAAAAAAACGTAGTCATCAAATATTGCGCCCAACTTTGCACTCATCTTCATTTTATCTCAAATTCACACGGCATTGATGACTAGTATTTTTTGTTAACAAAACAACTGATGTAATTGTAAACTATAAACTAAAAAAGACTAGTATTCTTTCAGCTTATCTCTCCGAACTTATGACCTATGGGAGTCACGTAATGTGGTAGAATGTATGTTGGTACTAACTAAGGCCGTGGGTGGACTTGAATCAGAATTTTATCGTTAGATTTTATACACTGGCCTTTTAATGGGGAAGAAAACTGACAACTTTTGCCGAGGGTGTCGCTGGTAACGCTTGGCTGAGATTAGCTGTCAAACTACATACAAAAACTTGATTCCAACAAGTTTGAACGGCATCTAACAAAAAAATGCCGCGCTGTATAATAATGTTATAATACACGTTTATTAACCTCATCTTAGTTACATACTTATTCATTGTAATAAAGATGAACATGTTGCTTTGTTATGGATGGAAGCTTTGTGCTGCTATTTATGTCATGATAACTGTCTGGAGGTGGAAGATCCATCTTGGTACCATCAGTTTCATGCTGCTGAGGTATCACAAAATTAAAATTTATATTAAATGATTCGATTCTGTAACAAATTTCAAATTCAGATTTTAATTTCTAGGTTATGTTCATAGCTCATGAAACATTGAATATGTTATAAAACTACACGTAAGTACGTAAAAGTTTATAATTACTACGATAATAAATGAACGACATGTTGCTATTTATAAAATTGGGTTATTTACTTCTATTATTAACAATAAAATTGGCTGTAAATACCTGCTGACCAAATCCGCTTTTTGAAGCCTCTTAGTGAAGCTCCTCGGTTTTTCAATTCAGCTTTTAACTGAGGTTCAGTCCACGTTGAATATATAAGTTCGTTAAATTATCAAAAAACACACGCTAGTTCCTGTTGTAATTATTTTAACCCGAAAAACATTGAGAGATCAAAATGACAGTGCGATGTTATGGGCAAAGCGTTAGCAGCGTCACCTGTTCATAGCTTTGCGATTTCTTCCCCATTGCCGGCCACACTTTAAAACGATCAATATAATGTGTGGGGTTTTTCTACGTCTCGAGTCTTGGGTCCATGTTTTGGATAAAATGCGAAGTCTTTTTTAGGGTTCCGTACCTCAAAAGGAAAAAACGGAACCCTATCTGTCAAGACCCATTTTCTCAGGAACGCGTGGAGGTATGAAGTCGAAATTAATATGAAATACGTAGATCTACTCGTATGTTCCCTTGGAACTCAAAAAAATCATGCTTCTAAGTCAAGGCAATAAAAAAATACGGTCATTTATGTGACATATTGAGGATACTCGCAAATAAATCAAAACTTACAGGGTACTTCCCGTTGACCTAAAATCATGAAATTTAGCAGGAAGCAAGATCTCACAGCACAAGTAAAGGAAAAAGTCTAAAAGACCGTGACGTATATCGATATATGGCAGAACAAGTTTCTCAACTATAAAGTTAAGTTTGTTTTTGAGATAAATTCATCCCAACTGCGGAACCCTTCTTTGTGCGTAGTCCGACACGCACTTGGCCGGTTCTTTTTGTTTTTATTTCGTTACACCGTTTTTTCTTCCCAGCAGGAAGTGGTGAAGATTTGACTTTTTACAAGCGGTCTTTTATAACTTTGACCTGAATGATACTTCTGACCTTCAAAAACTGCTGATTTCCAGCCTTATTTGGATAAATGAGTTTTGGTTTAGAAGCATTTGAGCCTCCGTACAATATTAGCCTTCTTTAGATATTGCATTAAAGTCGCTTACAAGTTATTATTTTCACGTAATATCATGAGAGGGATTCCTTGGTTTTCTCTTCATTCTTCGTATTTTCGTGTGGTTAGTGACTAACCTGGTGTCAGAGTTTTAAAGCCGCCCATGGCCTCTGACTTGGCTTCACATGCCGTCTAGAAATATCTCTTAGACATGCCGGTTTCCTCACGATGTTTTCCTTCACCGTTTTTGAAGCATGTGATAATTATACAATACGCACATGAATCCGAAAAGTCAGACGTGCGTGCCTTGGGTACAAACTCTTGACCTATGACTTGGCAGTCTGACGGTCACACCACTACGCTATCACTGCTGCAAAAATATATCTTCATTAAAAGTACCGTTTCAGCGTAGCGCTGTTTTTCTCCATACACTAGCGAGTTTCAAGAAATTATGCTTGCTTTATGCTTGTTGAAACGGACGGTTCGTGGAAATCGTGAAAATTCGATCGCTGCATTGGCTGTTGTAAAGTTCAATTTAATGTTACCTATTTCTATTTAGTTAGTTCATATTTTTCTGAAAATTATTACAGGAATTTAAGTACAGAATGTAGTTTGAATCGTTCAACAAACCTTTGTTAAAAGTAGAACAATTTACCTACAAATTAAGTAGGTATTATTTTCATAAAACCAAAATTCCACAATTTGAATGTATTTTACGGAGATCAATAATATATAGGTACAAATATAAATATGGACAAACTTACCGTAATGGACAAAATTAACTTCAAACGGGTTATTGGATACATTGACTTTAAACGTCAATAAACGTGTAGGTATACTTTACAAACGGACGTCAATTTACTAACATAATATTAGGGCCAAACACTAACAAATGACCATAATATTATGATGACGTAAACAAAATACCTACTTAAATTGTAAATAATTAACTATCAATGACATTTGTAAGCAAATCAGTTAAACATATTGAACAGAAGAAAAACTTATATACTGAATTAGTGACGTCAACTAACGTCAAACGATTTAACGGGAAGAGCATGAAATCCTGTCATCTACAGTTTTGTCTATGATTTGAGTAGACGAATGGCCAGGGTGGCCCGCGAAATTAAAATCTCACATTGTTTGCAATTTGCAGGTGAATCTCAGGTTTTACCAAAATATCATTCGCGAACGTACCTAACAAATATGTATTTACAGAATTATAATCATTCAAATAATTAATACCTAAAAATAGTAACCTAAAAAAAAAAGTGGATTCGCAAGTATCTAGGAAGACAGCCAAGAAGGCTTATCGATTTTACTCAAAGTAGATGTCCTTGAAATAGATATGGTAAAGTTATAGTGACATTTTTCTCCATAACTGGGCCCAAAATCTCGCGCCAACATACACGCCACTGTTTCATTTAGGATGTTCTGAAAGCCAAGCCCAAGCATCAGAGTAAGAAATGTGTGGCTTTCTTTATACAGGTGCCGAGTGCATCAATTCGAATGTGGTCCACTTCCCATAACTAGGCAGATACCTACTCGCGTCTTTCGTTCATTGACAACATGATCTATTGAACGAATTAAAGATATTGATAGTGCAAAATGTTTATGCCTAGAGCACAAGAAAGATAGGTTCCATATTATTGAATGTTTTTGTGATTTAGATTGCCGCTTGCCGCATCTATCAAGAATAGGTACTCTTTTGATCGAAGGGTGCAAAGTCTACAGAAAAACGCTGACACATCAATTTCCAAGTACTTAATCCTTTGTTTCTTGTATCATTTTCGAGTAGGTACCTACTTTTTTGCAGTAGCCATAAGCAAAAAAAGAGAACGTATAACAATATCTAAGTATACCTAGGCCTAGGCTATCATACAGGTTTTTATAAAAAATATTGAATCTTCGATATAGTAAACAAAATGTAGAAGTATTTTGAACTGCAATCAGTACTTAATGCATGCCGAACACGCCTCCAATGACGAAATTCACCTTGAGATTTACTACTTGCTGACGAAATAAACGCCTTCAGTTACAAATTCTATACAACTTAGCTCTACTAAGTCAAAACCTTCCTTTCATAAGATCAATAAAATTCAAAAGAACCTATTTGTTTTTATTTTTTAATTCTGGCCGTATATTTTGATGTTCATCTATCTATTCTAGAGTTGACAAAAAGATTATCTATGGATGAAAAAAAAAACAATAAAAAAAAGATTTTGACATAAAAATTGGCGGGAAAGTAAGCACCTACCTAATTTTAGATTTCTCTCCGGCCTCCAACGTTCTAATTTTACTATCAGACTACTCGTAACAATGAATTTAATTAAATATAGTCCCCGATATAGCGTCACACATAATTAGCTGATGCAACAAGGCTTCCATCATGCCTACATAGCACAACATGGAGATTGTTTTTGATCTGGCCTAAATAAAGTGTACCTACCTATTGCACACACGTCGAAGGGAAATTAATTTATTCTACCGAATGAAATGTACCACGGAATTTACCATTGAGAAGTATGGCGTGCTATGGAATATTCAAGTCTCGTAATATTTTTACTAACTTGCATTTAAACAACATTGCAACTAAAAACCGTCATATCATGATTCGTACTTGTACCAATCTCGAATCATCGATATTATTTTCAAAAGAACATAAACATAATCAGCATTACAAAAACAAATTGATGAACGTAGAAAAACAAGTTGTTCCAAACGTTACGTGAACACACGTCACGACACACCCGCGCTCTCGACCAATCAGAGCGCGCCGTGTGAACACTCCTCCGGTATTAAAGCGTGCGCGCAACATTTTAACTTCACTACGTTTCTGAAGCTTCATCACGCATCTAGTACTTATTAAATGGGTGACAAATTAAACACTATAGCATATTATAGGTGGCTGATATTTCTGTTCAGTTTCAGTAATTTTGATAAAATTTAGCTCGCGATTTTATTATATTTTTGTAATTTAAAGTATTAATTAATTTTATTGTTATTTAGTTTTATTAATTTTAAATTAAAAAATGTTGCACTTCAACGCTATCCCTGAAGTCTACGTGAGGAACACCAACCAGTGAGTATTTTATAATATTTTCTTCTTTTCCTTCTATAATTTTAATTCCAATTCTCAAAGATGTATTTTTGTCATAGTTGTGTTTCAATTTCGAACTGCTTTGTGTTATTCTATCACTTCAATTCGGTGCTCTATTCACTTACGTTTAAATCTTTAAAATAATTAAGTCAATATATAAGGAATATATATAAATACCTATTATATACATATTATAAGGAATTAAGTCAAAGCATTCAGTTTTATATAATTAATCAGAATTTTTTATCAACCACTAGGTAGTTTGTCTGGATTCGTATAATTTATTTAAAAGCTACATATTTTGAATTATTACACCAAACGCACAATATTTTTTTAATCCTTAGATAGTTAAAATATTAATAAGTACCTAGTACCTAATTATAAATATTCCCTCAAATCAATTGGTAATCTTTTTTTTGATTAACCTATGTTGTCCCACAGCTGGGCAAATCCCCATAGTTTTCCAATTTTCTTTGTGTATCTTCTCGGGCCAATCGGTCGGGAAGGAGTTCACGAATTATTAACCTACAGGTTCTTCATCAAACCTCACGAGAAATATAACCATACTACCTAATTACCCAGTTACTTACTTTCCTCATCGGAAAAACTCCATGTTTTTATGTGAAAATGTTTTTTTTCTGTGTTTATCGGAAATATTCAACCTATTTATATCTTAAAAAAGGGAAAATCCCCTTTGTTACCAATTAACAACAGTACCTACATATTTATTGCGACTGCTAAAGTTAAAAGAAGCCACAAGAATAATGTACCTATCAAGGATTTTGTAATATCTGGATTTAAAAGATTGGCCTTGTGAGTTTCTTATCCGTTCTTCTCTATGAGATCTACGTTTTGGCAAATAAAATAAAGCTTCAACTGTCTGCCTAATTGACCGACTCCTTGACAATTCAAAAGTGCCTGTAAATAGTTTACTTAATTAAAATAACTGCATTGAGTTTGAGTTGAGTTATAGTGTAGACACAGAAACACCATGGTTTTTTTTAATATTGACCGTCGGCTTAGTTCTACGTTACTTCCAGACAGTTCCAGTAGCGTTTCATATTTCTTCACAACAGCATTGTTTCAAATTGATTCAAATTACCAAGCCACCTACTACATACTGTTGAGTTTTTTATATCATCAATGAGTTACTGATACAAATTAATCAATTGGCACACGTCACGACAAGCGAGGCGTTGTGGGCCTGGCAGTAACGTTAAACGTACGAGTAGGAACCAGTATCTACGTAGGCCATTTATGTAGGCATCTACGTAGGCAACGAATTTGCACACATCGCGTTTCAACACATTTTGGCCTCCTATAGTTAGATATAGGTACCTATTATGGTCTGGCGGTCATTGGCAGGATGCGACATAGCAAAATAACCTTTCAGTGTGCGTTACGGGACAGAAGATTGTCTGTCTTGGGACAGACAATCAATCAGACAGACAGACAATCTTCTGTCCCGTTTACATACTGCAAATAAATAAGTTTGAAAGAGAAAATGAATTTTGCTGCAGCGTAACGTCCGAATCAAACATTTTACTTGGCTCTAAACCTTCCCTGGGTGGCTACAAAATACGATTGCATAGGTAATAAATAAAACTAGTGTGGCTAATAAGCAACAGGTAACTACGTCGATTTTTCCACGTGAATGACGTGAATAGTTCTTATATTTATCGAATGTATCCATTGCCCGGGGTTTCCAAGGGGGTAACCCAAATAACACCATGTCTCATTTTGGCAGCTATTTGCCACTAATGGGAAGTGACAAAAAAAAACAAAATGAAGCTGTGGGACCTAGGTATTCAATATTAGGATGTCTAGTTATGAAATGCCAAATTATACGTGTTCTTTTTCCTGATTCTGGCAGGAAAACCTGTACCTTTATGTAGGTAATTGCAGTATACGTCAAAGGGAAAATCCAAAATAATGATGAAAATGAACCAGATACCATATCGCGTAGATATTGCATAACAATAGCACGACTTTGGAAAAAATACTGAACCACTTAAAATAATCTAATTATTACTAGACTAGGTATTTATTTCAATCTAGCTATCATCAGAATAATTTTACTAACAATTTCAAATGATTGTTATTGTTTTAGAAATATCAGCAATTTTACCACACTCAATACAATAGTCAATATTTATTTACATTCCACAATGTGAACCTAGGTGGTAGGTTTTCTGCCGGGGTTGCGAGTTTGTCCGAAAGGGATATCGCGGCCCCGGCACGCAGGCAACGGAAGGAACACGGGTGGGTTTTAGTCAGTAAAAGTCTGACACGCCCTCCCGCTCCAGCCAGAGCGGGAGAAGTTATTTTATAATTTCCCATCCTCAAAAAAAAAAAAAAGGTGGTAGGTTTTACAAATACGTATTCATTGTGGACCCTGTGGGACACAGCAAATTAGGAGAGAGGAAGAGGGCACAGATTTGATGAATTAGTTGGTAAGTATATTATTGATGTCCAGACCGTTCTTCATTCATTTAACAGTTTTGCAAGATTACTTATATATTAATCCGTTTATCTAAACACCTAAAAATTACGAAGTAGGAACAAAGTGCAACAAGATAATTATATCTAACCTTTGCTTTATTTATGCGACCGACATTATTGTGCCCGGTTCAAAGTTTCAAACCTCACCCTGAGGAATGGACGGTGCGCAGTAGATAACGATTTTCTTGTTTAGGTATTATTTCATACCAAATGTTTCGACATAGCAATTAATTTGAGGAGTCAAGGAGTCAGATAAAATCTTTGTTATAACCATTGACTTATCAATATTAACGGTTTTTACTCAATCAAACACATAAAATAGTCATTCCTCTATTTTATGTTTGTTTGATTGAGTATTTCTCAAACCCAAATACTTAGTCTGTCCTTTCGTAGATATTTTACCTCTGTTATTGATAAGTCTGTCAAAATCAGTGATCTTTATTTTCGTTGCAATAAGGTTGCTATTGGGTTGCTGCTGTTAGAAGTAAATTACTGTGAAAGACTGTACTTACTATTCGACTGATATCATGAAATTAGAAATAATTTTTGTTTTTTCCTAAACTAATATTTCGGTTGACGTCACATAAAATTCAACGGTTGACGTTTAAACATGATATTTTTAGAACATTTTCCATATTTGGTTAATAGGTCAGTTAGGCAAATCAAAAATGGCGACGGTTGACGCCAATCTGTTTTAGATTTCAATACATTTTCCATAATTATTCGTGTTCCATTTTCTTATGTAAGTTTTCTATTGTCTCCAGGTATGCCCAAGTGGCGCTGGCTTGTGGTCGCGCGGCCCACCAGACCGCTCTCCGTGGGGCCACCAGTCCCAACCCTCAACTCGCTGCATTGACTCCCAAGGTAATTGAATATATTACTAGATAAAATATCTGACTTCTCTGAATTAAATATTGGTCAATATTCTCTCTTCCGCAGTTGTAATTACGAGTACCTACTGAAATTATTGAAAAGCAATTTTATAAACAAATACCAGGAACTGAGTATAAGGAATAAATCATTGGTTTCTGCTCATTGCATGTCTTAAATATCCTTAAATTGCTAAACTGTGATGAATAAAATTGCTTTAAATTGGCCTATTATGTTTCTGAAGGGCTCCTTACCTGTTACATCAAGGGCCTTAGCACAAATACCTTTAATGTGTAGGTAGGTGCGAACCACAGAACGAGAGATTTAAACATTTTTAGGCATACATATCCCAGAACGACACTTTGTGAACTATTCGTTCGATAACTTTAAATACTTTATACAGACGAAGGTCATTTCTCATGGATTGATGTAAATACATTAACCTTTTCCTTTTGTAATCTAACATTAGATCTACCAAATTAACTTTTTTATCTTCTTTGGAATGCATTAAACAAGACTCCAGTGACCGACAATACTTAAGTATGTACGTCCATCGCACCGTGGTCGTCAGCCTCTCTACCAATGTAGTAACATTGGTAGAGAGGCTGACGACCACGGAACCATTACCTGGCCTATTTCATTACGTTAGCTCTAGAATTCCAAATACAAACGTAACAGGACCTAAGACAGACCCTTGAGGGATGCCTCAAAGCTCGTGTCAAGAAACCTGCTGCACCCGGTTAGACTGGAAACTGACCCTCAAATAGTTGGCAAATGGCTAGGCAGATGATGATAATGATGATTTTTTTAAATCCCTCAGGTCCGTGCATTCGTGGAGCGAAGCGCTGCTCTCTGCCAGCCGGAACATGTCCACGTCTGCGATGGTTCAGAAGCTGAGGCTGCTGCCTTGTTGCATATCATGCAGCAGCAAGGAACTCTGAAGCGTCTGCATAAGTATAATAACTGGTAAGTACAGCTGAACCGAACTTCTTTTGTTTTTGTGTTGGTAGAAGCTTGAAATTATAAAAGACAAATGCTGTAATGTCGTAAAAACTCGAGTCATTGATTTCTATCCAACATGTCCCAGCACTGAAAAATCAAACGAACATTATAAATCTCCAAATTCAAAAACTGTGCGCAAAGTAGCAGTTACAGTAATCAATTGGCCTCCCAAAATGACACAATTAAAAAATATCTTGTTCTAACTTCATCAGCGTTTGAGGGCAGCCAATCCAGAAAAAAAATCTCATTGCGTGATACATTTTTCACACAATGAGTACTTTTTTTTCTGGATTTCACAAACACAAAAAAACTAAACAACTCTTTTCCCACCAGCTGGCTAGCCCGCACAGACCCCGCCGATGTGGCCCGCGTAGAATCACGCACTTTCATCTGCTCCGACAAGGAGAGGGATGTGGTGCCCGTTGCACGCGCGGGACAGAAGTCTGCGCTTGGCAACTACATCGCTCCCAATGACTACGACAAGGCCATCACTGAGAGGTTCCCAGGATGTATGCGAGGTAAGTCTTGGCTCTTAATAAAAAACTTTTCGTTGGTGTTTAAATTTCTTTGTTTTTGAAAATGGAGATAGAGAACAAAAACTTTTTGGTCGTTGTTTTAAATTTGTTGTTACCGTTTGTTTATAAAAAGTGCAATCTAAATTATGTAGAGGAGGAGAGCAGTAGTCTCTTGTGTTCTAATGACAAGATATTTTAATACTTTGAGGAACACTAAACGCCCATAAATAGGCTTCAATCAACATTTATTTAACCAAGAGCGGTGTTTATATATCAGCCGTCGATTAGAAAGGGCCGTCTGTTCCACCACTGCCAAGGTCTAAACTGATATGATAAAAAAGTGTGCCTAGAATAGCAATTTGCATAAAAAAAATTGTAAGTAAACTGAACAATTTGCACAAAGAACAAACATGACCTTTATAAGAATGTTCAGCATCTATTAACATCGCTAAATATGCAATGTGACATAATAGAGCATTAGCGACTTCTTAATCAAACACGGAAGAAGTCTGTTGAAAATCAGTAATTTCAAACCAGCGTGCAACCAAAACGCTGCGTGGAATTTCACAGCAAAATCAAATTTCTTTGAAAGTCAGGAACAATATTTCCGAACAACAATAAAAATTAAACTATTTTGCAGTCGGAAAAACAAAATAATGTTTGTTCCATTTGAAACAATGAACACTTGAGTTAATTTTCCAAAATCTGACATATGCAATATAACTTATTAGAGGCCATAATCAAACGCAGAAGAAAATCGTTAAAACTAGCGTGTGACTTAACGAAACCACAATATAACAACAAAATAAAATTTCCTTGAAAGTCATGAACAATGTTTCCAAACAACAACAAAAAAGTAAACTATTTTGCAATACGTCGAAAAAAACAAAAGAGTGTTCCATGTTCAAACAATCAAAAGACTGTTCCAATTTCAAACAATGAGGACTCGAATGAATTTCCCAAAATCTGTGTTTGCCCAACGGATATTGAGTACCGAGTAGCTATTCAAAAGGTTCATAACATTGCAGACATGCATACATTGATTGAAATATAACACTTTTATATAATGGCTGCATATGTCTGGCTCTTAGACTCCCCTCAAAATCAATACAGCTACCGGAGGCCCGTCCAATCAGCATATTGCTGTAATTAGGATAGGCATGCAGTATACGTATACTAGGCAAATTAATTGTCGATGGAATCTGGACATAGATTTAAAATATTCTGAAATATTATTTTATCGAGTTGTTTTTTTTTCTTTGTAACAAAGCAAGGGGCAAACCAGCATGTCATTTGCACAATTTGAATTTGGAATCATAGAATATTAATAGGCATAGTCCATACTGCTCAGAAATAAAAACAGAATAGTTTTTTTGTCAACTCATCTTACATTGAAATAAAATCCTGATTAAAAACTATTTTAATTTCGTCTTTCTCAATATGTACAAGTATACGACCAATGAAATATTTCATGATCATTTAAGTAATAAGCTAACCAATTAATATTTTGTCCATAGGCCGCACGATGTACGTAATTCCATTCTCCATGGGTCCTGTAGGTTCTCCGCTATCCAAGATCGGCGTAGAGGTCACAGACTCTCCTTACGTCGTCTACTCTATGCGCGTCATGACAAGGATGGGTACGTAATGCTTCAAAATATTAATAAATTAATAAAATACCTATGTAGGTAGATACAAATACAGCATACAGCCAGACAGGCTGATGTAACCAATATAACTTGACTGTGCAAAGACAAAAACGTCAAAGAGCAACAAGTAGGTATACTTCGTCGACTCCCAGGCTGATATTAAAAACTCGTAAGTCAATTTATTATACTGGTTGCAACGTAGACTGCAACTCGGATTTTCGTCTCATCGGATGATAGAAAGAGAGGGCGATATTTTTGGTCTCCTTCTAGCGGCCAGCCCTATAAGTTGTCTATCAATAAATATTTGGGTATTGATGTTTCGCGGTTTTTAATGGCTTTGTGGGCGCAACTCGCTAATTGGCTTAGATCATTTGCAGCCTTATTCCTGAATGCGCTCGCAATGGCATCTTCATTGAGTTTAGAAGGTAGGTTAGGAAGGTATATACCGTGTATATGTCAGAACTGTAACAATAGAACCGATTGTGAACGTGTTTCAGAATATCACTGCGCAGTGTGTCGCCAGCGTATGCAAGTGCAGCCATCAGAAAAAGTTGCAAAATATTTCAGCTTGATTGTTATTTGAGCTGTTTTGTCAGGAAATAAGACACAAAATGGAGTTTATACCATTAATTTTTAATTCTTAACACAAATGCATAAATACGCACAGCAATCAATGCCTACACAATATACATCGTAAGCTACACTACCAGATTGGCACATTATTTTATAATAATCGCTTTTAATAGCTTTTTAGTCATAAAAAGGACGATAGTACAGTAAAGTTAAATTCGTAAATATTTCTTAACTAACCTGTACACGTTTTAGAGGAGCGTGAACTCAGCGTAATTTTCGCCGTTCAACGTAATTTGCGTCTCGAAAGATTCCTGTCGTAAAATCAACTAAGAGAGAGACCTTTTCGTTGTGTGGCTCAAACCAAATTTTAAAATAGTCTAAGTTTTTTTGGAAATATATAAATAAATAATAGTTAATTGACTCAGGCGTGACTTTGCGGAAATACAATAAATAGACGATTTTTTTTTTCGGAGCTTGGTGTGGCAACACGTCCTGTTCAGGTTCGCAACAAGTCAATCGTCATCCTGAGGATGCCTCGTTGAGAGATGAAACACGTGTCGATTTCTTACAGGGTTCTTTATGATTATTTAAGAACAGTTAAGCGGATTAGGTTACTAAATATACGTCGACTATTGCATTAAAAAAAAAATTAATCTGCGCCAAGCGTGGTGAAAAGTGCAATATTGTAGCAGTGTAATTTCGGTGGCTCACTTTGAGCAGCGCTAATTACGATGGGTTTTCCCTTGTCTTTCTTAATACCAAAAAAAATGATTTATTTTTCGGCGGTTGCATCGTCTAGGCCTCGTCAAGGTCCTCATGGTCTGTCTCTGGATACATTATCTCTCCTTCAGGGTTGGTCGGCCTGCCGTAATAGGATGGGCATACGGATTCTTTCTCCAAAGCCTCCTCTTCTTCCAGTTCGGGTTCAACAACGTTTTCTTGAGCCAAATTGTCAGCAGTTTCCACTCCAGGTGCATAAACTAACTCACTCTGAAGAATAGATAACCGTTTCTCCCTCTCAGCGTCTTGAATAACTTTCAAAATCTTGGGCCATGCCGAAAACAATTGCTCTTGAGTTAATCTATTCAATAATGGTACTAACATGAGCGAGAAATGCATGTTCGGATTCAAGTCGATCGGTGGGGGTAGTCCTATTTCCGGCATGGGGATGAAGAAAGGCGCCTTTTGGACTTTGTAAGGCTTTGCGAAGTCGCCGACCTGTGCCGATGTTGAGGGCACTGGGGACTTATTAGGGATGTTGACTTGGGGTGTCTCAGGGATATCCATGGGCGTCATGTCAGCAATATCAGCACACTCCGCATCGCTGTTAGTATTAACGGGGCAAGCACCCGCGTCCACGTCGCTAGTAACGGTTGATGGGACCAGGAATGTCATACTCTCTTTATTTTGTTTGCTTCTTTTAGATATAGGGTGTTTTTGAACTCCTTCGTAACTCTTAAAAAAACTATCCTGCTGCTTCTGCCATTTATTTTGTATTATCTTAACTGAAAATAAAATTAAAATAAATTATTTGAAATTGAATTCCTTAAGTCCTCTAGAATTGCTTATAGGAAGGCCTTAGAATAGACGTCCAAGAAGGTTTTAAGTGCCTGTTATTTGTATTGTTTTGGAAATCTGAGGATTCGTCGAAGTTTTCAAAACTAATTCGGAGTCATTGCCAAACTTTTTTTTTTTTTGAGTGACTTCTTCTTAGTGTGGTGTCGATGGCAATAAAGATACTCTGAAATCCGGAACGAATTTTGTCGTGCTAAAATTTCCCCTTTTGAGTTAAGTTTTAGCCACTTTCCGCGAAAACAGTTTCAGTTTTACCTTATTTTTTCAATTTACCGTGCAAGTTTTCTTATTTTTCTTATCATAAAAAACAAATTCGGGTTATTACGAACGTAAATAACCAATTCGGTACAGCCGTTCTCAAATGATGCGCTTACCAACGAACAGCATTAGGTGCATTTTTATTATACTATAGACAAAGACTTTTCATACAACATTTTTCTTTACCGACTTACCTAAGAGTCGAACCCGGGCACTGAATCGCTTCCAACTTTGCACCCTAACCTTAAAAGCGTGCAGTTGGCTGGGGCTCAACAAATTTTGAATATAGGACAATAATTCTAGGAATCACGTAACTGTACCTATAATTACTTTACAAAACGTAAATAATTGGCATTTATTTCGATAAAAAGTTGAGCGAACAAATAGACAAAGAAAATTACTTACTTTTTTCTCTCTTCTTTTTTGGGGAGAACTCACCCCACTGCTTGAACAAAGATTTACAGACTATAGTCCATTTTTTTGATCTTGCAACCTTCTCAATATATTCTGTGTACGCCTTATTATATAGGATGGGGTGTTTTTTTACCTCCTCAATTAACAATTCGTCATCAATTACGGCGGTAGGATCGCCGTTGTTAGGGCTGATGACTGCCTGTTCTGCCGTGGCTGACGAGGCTAGGTCTGACATGTCACTGCCGCGTTCGGTCATTTTTCTGGCAGAATGCCGCGCGGCAACTCAAGTCGCCGCATCGCTACACAAATGCAACGACATCTAGGTATGCACTCAAAAAGGGCGCGTTTTTAAACTAAATTTTCACCCAACTATTTTAACGACGTCACAGTAAGAAAAACACCGAAGTTCCTATTTCAAATAGTTGTTCTTTTTTTAAATAAAATTCTACTGTTTTCGCCGCAAAATTCTCCTATTTCGTTGTTTATGTGTCGTCTCAAAAATATTGTTGTGATACGGCTGTGGGAAATGACGGGGTTCTCATCGTCCACTTGTTGCGTAGGTCGCGGCTCTAGCACGCAGGTGTGGAGTTGTCCCGTAGTCAGGAACGCCAATCAGAGCACAGATAGAAAAGGGCGCGAACTTTTAGGTTAGGTTATCTGTCAAATATTTATTGGTTTGTTTTATGATTAATAAGTTCCTTTGTTTAGACATTTACATGAGCTTAGTACTCACGTATTGTGACATGACAAATAGATTTTATGTGCTATTTACATTTCAAATTTTCTTTGTGATGTGCCATGCAGCATTTTAATTAGTCCACCTTGAGTCCTGGGACGACTTGTATGTACTTAATCTCTTTTCATAATTTGTACAATTTCGCACTTATTCTTGTAAATACTTGTCCCATAACGTACGCATGGATTAAAACAACAGAACAAAGCCATTGAAAACCTTTGGTTTTTACCAGACAAAACTGTCACTCTCCTTCACAAAGATACAACTTATCCCTACAAACACTCACTTGGAACAGCTATTTTCAGTATCCCACGAGTGAAAAAGACAACATATCTCCCTGCACGCGTTGCATGACAACCATAGAAACGTGTTTTGTCGACAGAAGAATAGACAAAATGACAGATTGTGATTTATCTGTCATTTTGTCTATTCTTCCGTCGACAAAACCCGTCTCTATTGTGGGTATGCTAAGCGTGCAGGATACTGTTAACCCCTTATAGAAAAAGAGAAAAAATCTAACTGGATATTTTTCTCGTCAACAGGAGCTAGAGTGCTGGAGGCTTTGCGTCAAGATGAGCAGTTTGTACGTTGCCTACATGCAGTTGGTAACGGCGGCATTGCAGGCTGGCCTTGCGACCCGCCCCGTACTATCATCCTGCACAAGCCTGCTGATAACGAGATTGTTAGCTATGGTGGGTACCTATTTGTTTAATTATTTATTTAGAATCTCCAACACAACTTAAACACAGTAGGAAACGACAGGATGCTCAATAAAGTTAACAACTAAGCTAACAAAGATAAAATATTTCTGAAACTGCTTAAATGTAATGCCTCTACTGCTGACTATGCGGAGCCTGTCTTAACAGTGATAAAACCACAGATTTATCCGAGAACATTACTAAAATACAATGAATACGACAAATCAGCATAAGCATTCAAAAATTATTGATCCTCATGATGGCCCTTTCATAACAGTTAATTGCTTAAAAAGTATAAATAAAATTAACAAGCGACGCAGTACATCACATCTAGGAAATTTTAAAACTAAATTAGAAGTAACTCAATCTGCCTAGCCTTTTCAGTCTAGCCGGATGCAGCTGAATCCCAGTATTTTACATGGAGCGACTGCCTATCTGACCTCCACAACCCAGTGACGAACTGGTTGTAAAAGTAAATCTTGAAGAGAATTCTCGACTACCAACGCCATCTAGCGGTGGTTAACGTTAAAGAAACTTTTCTCTCACACACAAAATTTTACTGTAGCTTTTTACAGCATTCAGAAAATATTAGCGCAGATAGAAAAGGGCGCGAACTTTTAGGTTAGGTTATCTGTCAAATATTTATTGGTTTGTTTTATGTTTATTAGGTTCCTTTGTTAGATATTTAGATAAGCTTACTCTTAAGTAAGTGCTATTTACATTTAAAATTTTCAAATGCAGCATTTTTTATTTTTTTGTTATCTAACTTTATTATTCTTTTAACAGGCAGTGGTTACGGTGGTAACAGCTTGTTGGGCAAGAAGTGCTTCGCCCTCCGTCTCGGATCAGTTATCGCGCGCAGAGAAGGATGGCTCGCTGAACACATGCTGGTGAGTTTAAATGATTATTTAAATATTGATATTAAGTAGTTACACATAAACATAGTTTGGAGCGAATTAAACCAGTTTGCCGTCATGAATTTCAAGCAATAGCGCCTGCAGTAAAATAATAGCAATGTTTTTTTTACGCGTGAATAAAATATTGCTCTTTAGATTTCAGAATACCTTCTTAAGACTAAAATTTTCACAGGCGATTTATAAAAGCTAAGACATCAAGCTTAGTATATTAAAATATACTATCTCTGTAAGAATGTTTATAACTCAAGAACAACATTCTGACTTTGTTTAAAAATATACTTAAAGGCCTCGCAAAAAAGGCCATAGTCCCGTGGACATAGATAGTCTCTTAAAAAACCGGCTAAGTGCGAGTCGGAAAAGCACCACCGTTCAATTTTTTTGCAAAAAACGCCATAAAAAATACGTTTCTTATATTTTTTTTAATTTTTTTTACCTTTATTTAATTTTTTCAATTTCGTGAATTTTTTTACTGTCTGTCTGTTCATGAGATACAGCCCGCTGACAGACAGACAGACAGAGGAGGCTTAGCAATCCGTTCCGTTTGGCACTGCTCGGGTACGGAACCCTAAAAACTACTTACACAAAACCAAATACTAATAAATACTCTATTTCCTCAGATCGTAGGAGTAACCGACCCCAAAGGTCGTAAGCGCTATATCGCAGCCGCCTTCCCCTCGGCGTGTGGCAAGACCAACCTCGCCATGATGACGCCGTCCCTGCCAGGGTACAAGGTGGAATGTGTAGGCGATGATATCGCCTGGATGAAGTTCGATAAGAATGGCGTACTAAGGGCTATAAATCCCGAGAATGGATTCTTTGGAGTTGCTCCAGGTAAGGAACAGAAGATCATAATTATAATGGTTGCTGTAAAGACAATAAAAATCAAAATGAGATATATTTGTCCCACGTATTCGGGAGGGCCTATTACTATTAACAGGGCTTAAATTCGGACTCCGGGCTGTTATTAAGAATTTCCTTTTAGAAAAACCCAATAAAATTTGCCAGAACCAATGACTGGGGACCCCAAGCTCTAGCTCGCTAGCCCAACTAAGCAGATTATCAATTTAGTCTGATGGAAGTGGGCTTTCTAAGGCCCATCAGAGACTTGTTAAAAAAATAAACAAAGAATTCATTAATATTGTTCGTGTTATAAATCTCGTAGATTAATTTGACAGGTGCGAATGTCAAACTGCAAATTGAAAAAACAAACAGCAATCATTTGAAATGTCAAATTAGTCTACGGGATTAAAAAACAAACTTTAGTTCTGTTAGGTATCAAATTCCATTTTTTTTTTTTTCACAGGTACCTCGGAAGCAACGAACCCAATAGCAATGTCCACAGTATTCCAAAACACGGTATTCACGAACGTAGGCGAGACCCAAGATGGTGGCGTGTGGTGGGAAGGCATGGGCACCAATCCTGAGAAAATTACTGACTGGAAGGGTCAGCAATGGGACTCTAGCAAGAAGACTCCTGCTGCTCATCCTAACTCTAGGTAGGCTGAATGAAAATGTTACCTTCATCAGATAAAAAATTAGGGAAATTGTTTATGACTGACAGTGTTGCCAGTATAAGGATTTTTACCCAATTTAAGGCAAAATTCCAACACTGACGAAATACTTAATACTATTGTCAGATATAGAATGAATGGGAGGCAGAAAATTCTCTTAAACTGGTAACACTTAACCAACACACCCCCGTGTTGGTTAAGTGCTGCCAGTTTAAGAGAATTTCACCCAATTTTAAGGGAGATTTTTTTTTCAAACTTTGTATAGTTGCTGTGATTTTAACCAAATATTTTTCTCACAGATTCTGCACTCCAGCTGAACAATGCCCAATCATTGATAACGAGTGGGAGAGCGCTGAAGGAGTGCCAATCTCCGCCATCTTGCTCGGCGGGCGCCGACCGGCTGGCGTGCCACTAGTGGTAGAATCAAGAGACTGGCAACATGGAGTGTTCATGGGAGCTTCCATGAGATCTGAATCCACTGCTGCGGCTGAACATGCTGTAAGCATACTTTTTATTTAACAGCTATGACAATTTGTTAAGACTTTCCATCGATGGCTTGGTAATATCAGGGACTGCTTTAAAAAAAAGGGATGGTACTATTCATTCTCTTTAGCTTCATCTCTCTTGCAAGAAGACCAAGATGGGTCTAAGTATCATAATACAGCCCTACTTTCATTCAATTACTATCAAGAAAAAAATTGAGTCGATTTAAGCATCTTTTAGGAATTAATGCCCGCTAAATGGTAGTATACGTAGATCCACGCGCCTACCGCTTGAATAAAATCGACGGGTGACAGGCGACAGTCCGGCAATTTAAAAAGTTTTTTTCGTGAAAATGTGTCAATTTATGTATTTTTTAGACAATGTCGCATTGTTAGACAAACCAAATAGGCCCCTGATCCATATTACATAATTTTGACCGAATTCGATTCGATTCAATTTTAATGAATACACTACCATAGAATACAATCATAATAGTACAAGAAGATTCACTCCGCAAAATTATTTAAATAAATAGCGAATCTTGCTACGACACAATAAAGTGCAATTCAGGTCGCCCAGCGCTAATTACGTACAGTTATATTCACTTAGTAATTGCCTCTCTTTCTATCGCGTAACTAATATCTTCTGACTACGTTACACTCACTGAATTGGCCCGACAAGCCGAGCCCGCCGCGCTCTTGTACTCGTACCTAAAATGCGGAGTGCGCCTGGCCTGATACTACTTGAACATTGTTCTAACCCTAATATTTCTGTTACAGGGTAAAGTAGTGATGCACGATCCGTTCGCCATGCGTCCGTTCTTCGGCTACAACTTCGGCGAGTACATCAAGCACTGGCTGTCGATGCCCCAGGCTGGACGCCAAATGCCCAAGATCTTCCACGTTAACTGGTTCCGTAAGAATGATGAGGTATGTACCATTCACTATCGAATTTTGGTTATAGTCCGTGCGCGACTGCTAGTCACCGCCTGAGGAATGGGAGCGGTGAGACGGGGGTAGACAAAGGCCAAGTTAACTCATCGTATACCTAAAAATTTTAACACTGCAAGGTCTAAAATACTATAGACGTAGATATATTTAGTAACCTATTCCGCTTAACTATTCCTAAAGAGTCGTAAAAAACCCTGTATGAAATCGACACGTGTTTCACCTCTCAACGAGGCATCCGATTGGGAGGATGACGATTGACTTGTCGCGAACCCGAACACGGTTCGTTATGAGGTTTTTTTTTAATGATTGGGTATTCTTATATTATATTATATTATATTATATAGTCCATATCGAACATTTATTTATTTTAAGATTTAAACCTAATTTGACGTAATCATCTTCATAAAATTGAAATTCTTTGAGCAAGCTCTAAAAATATCCCAATACTAATCATAATTTCCTCTTACTAGGGTAAATTCCTCTGGCCCGGTTACGGCGACAACTCCCGCGTTCTCGACTGGATCCTTCGCCGCTGTGACAATGAACCTTGCTTCACCGAAACTCCCCTTGGTAACATCCCCACTGAGGGCGATCTCAACACGCAGAACCTAGGCCCCATCGACATGAAGACCCTCTTCAGTATACCTAAAGACTTTTGGCTACAAGAAGCTGACGCTATCGAGAAGTATTTCAAAGAGGAAGTGGGAGAAGACCTCCCAGCCGCCATGTGGGAAGAACTGAACAAACTCAGGAAAAATGTTCAACAATCTTAATTTTTAAACCAAAGATTCTTAGTTATAAGCTTTAACGTCAGTTTTGGAATGTAAAGATACTACTTATATTTCTTTTTCGTGTATAGTCTTTGCAAACATTCCCGAGATTTTATTGTATTTTTTATTTTAATCGAACGCTGGTCGTAATATTGAGATAAAATGTTGACGAAAGTTCTAAAAAGGATGGTTTCTAAGAACGTTGTTATGAAGAACAAGAAGGCTGTGTTATTTAAAGTAAGATTTATGTATAGTATAATACGATGGTGAATTGCTCATCAAATAATGGATAAATATTTTTGTAATGTAATTTAATGTTTAAAATAAAACGTATTATTCAATGAGTAACTTTGAATTTTATTCATTCATAACCCACAAAAGTTTACCTTCTCTTTACTATAGTTTGACTGAAATCACTGTCCCGCGCTTCACGAGGTCTCTGGTAGGTCTGCGCGGCGAGACGGGGGAGCAATGCAGGTCGCTCAATCGTCAACGCTCACGGCGCGCGGTACAGCGGTGTTGATCAAACTATAACTTATTTACAATATTCTCGTACAATCACACTATTTCATATGTTTAGCCGAGAACACTCTTACACCATCCTGTGTCGAAGCTCTGGCGTACTTCGTCAAAAGGGCGTTGACGTTCAATTTTTCTGTTGCGTAGCATCTGGAAAATGCAAATTTATAATAAGGATATGTTCCTCAAGAGCGTGAAAAACATGGTTATAGGTGAGGTAAGTAACCTCGATGGATGAATATTTTCGTCACTCCCAACCCAAGCCCAGCCCAGCCTAGCCTTTTCCCAACTATGTTGGAGTCAGCTTCCAGCCGAACCGGATGCAGCTGAATACCAGTATTTCATATCGAGCGACTGCCTATCTGACCTCCACAATCCAGTTACTGGGTAACACGATACCCGTTGGCAAGTGTCGTTCGTAAGTTTACAGTTCGCACTTTACAATGGGGACGCAGTTCAAGCTGAACTTATGTGACGCGACCTGTAAATTCAACAATTTTTGACAAAGGTCACGGTAAAGTCAATCATTAGCTTGCAGACGAACATTTCCGAGGGAGTTACTCTAGGGGGGAATGAACGTTTCATTATTTTTGAACTAGGACGTCTAATTTTTTTGATATTTGCGAAAAACTCAAAAACGGGATTTTAACTTATTCAATTTCGGACGCAACATACGTTAGACAAAGGTAAAATACTATGTGTAACGTGATGGTGACTTTGTTGGTAATTGGCACATTTGTTACAAGTGGGGACGCAGCTGAGGCCCTTTTTTTCCGAGTACATGTTCTAAGACGGGACGCAGCTTTACCCTGCGGCTTAACCGAAAGCAAGAGTCGTGCGATCTCGCGTTTACGCGATCGTTTATCTGAATAAGGCCGCGACCTAACCAAAAGCGATCGTCGCGCGAATACCCGTTCGTCGCGTTCATATGTCACTTTTTGTTCGGAAAACCGGAAAGCACCCTCTTGGGCGCGACCATGTGTTCCGGTTCACGAGGGGTAATGACGTACATAAGTGACTTGGTTGATCGCGCGAGTATGTCATATTCATATAAACGAGCGCGACGAACGTCTACTCGAGTGACAATCGCTTTGAATTAGGACGCGGCCTTAGGAGACGCAATTTTTTTTTGTTTGTCAAGAAGTATTTACTCACACAGCAAAGCAGTTTTTGGCAGATATACCTCCTTTTTTACATTTATACATAACTTTTTCACCTACAGGTAGGTACGCTTAACTATCTATGCATTCCTTAAATTATATCCTAAATATAAAGGAAAATATAAATCTCCGTAAAAACAATAGTACTTACTCAATATAAGGTGATATTTGGTCAACAGTCCACTTCGGTTTAGTTTGAAACAATATTTTGAATCGCTCGTTAATTTCTTCAGGTAAATCGCTTTCAGCAAATCCCCATACGACCTGCGGCGTGGTTGATTTGTCCACTAATGCTATTCCTGATAAAAGTGATTCCTGAAATACAAAAACAACACTATATATGGGACCACCCCTAATGTACCCCCTTTGCAATAAAAACAGTATAATCGAAATCGGTCGACGTGGTAATGAATTATCGCTGAATATATTTTAAAAAAAACCGACGAATTTAGATCCTCCTGCTTTTTTGAAGTCGGTTCAAAATATATATTTAGAAGTAGGCAGTAGAGCTCTTTGACGAGGCTTGTCCAGTCAGAAAGTCAGCCGGGACCAACGGCTTAACGAGCTTTCTGAGACACGGAGGAGTCTGGATATGTAAATTAATTACATATCCAGACTCCTCCGTGTCCGGGTCGTCCATCGACGAGCCGTCCGCGGCAAGCGTAGCTTAACCTTCAATTGACCCGTGCGGCTGTTTAACCACAAGCCCCTCAATATGATGAAAAATATAATAATTAAATACACTCACATCTGTAACCATTCCTTCAGGAACCGAGTCTCTCCAAGCTTGCAAAAACTCCGCCAAATTAAATCTCCCGGCACTCTTCAATAACACTCTGGCCAAAAATCTACATACTTTATCTTGTTTATACTGGTAGAACTGCACACCATCCTCAAGAATGGACTTCGTAGTGTAGAACCTGAATGTTGCCTCCAATATTGGTAAAGGAACGAGTTCTTTGAGACTTTCTATCGTATTTCCCTTAGATATTCTTTCCAAGAGCCAAGAATTCTCATCAATAAGATCCAACATGTAGGATAGAACACGAAATTCGTAATCGAATTCTAGTAATCTGTAATATCCTTCAATTTCTATCGCCTGAATCTTCTCCAACTCCTCATTTAGTTCTGCTTTCGACGCCTGTACTTGGTTGCATAGTCCGTCATAGTTTAGTAGTTTTGTTTTGTCTATTGCATATTCTAACTCTAACCCTTGGTATCTAGTAGGTTCTAGAATTTTTCTTAGCTTTGATAATCTTGGGTTGCAAGGTTTTAATTCGTAGTATGTGAAGAATGTGTGGATAATATCCTTGTGTACAATATTTCTTGGCGGTTTTGCCCCTTCGTCAGATTCAGTAGATTTGTTCAGACTTGCGTTGGACTTATCGAATGAAGAGTCTGATTCTATGGATTCATTTTGTATTGTTTCGTCTAGTCCTGTTGATGCTGCGAATAATAATTCTGGGACTAAAAGGAGGCTATTAGAAGTTTCGGCTTCTTTTACATCGTAAGTTTTGCTGTCTGTGCATAGTACTACGTTTTCATCAGGATCACCTGAAATTTAGAAATACGTATTTTATCAATTACGAGCTGACCGTTGTCCAGTTTCCTAGAACTCGATCGCAGCACCACCTACCGGGTCCGATTGTGAATCTAAACCATCCAGGGACTCACTCAAACACAAATTCGGTGCACCCATTTAGGAGTTATGACATACAGACGTACAGACGAATTATATATATAAATATAAAGTTTCGGAATTATAACAAAGGATAAAATCAATAATTTCAAATCACAAATAAAAATAAGTCGAGTATCCCCTTTATGGCTGGTTGGATTCATATGATAAGCAACATCATCACAAGGAAAAACAAAAAAAAAAAACCAGTGCTGGAAAAAGGCCACCCTCAAGAATCGCCACAGTGACAGCTGATGGAGCTGAACTTCCGAACGGCAACTCCATTCGGAAGTTCAGCTCCATCAGCTGTCACTGTGTTAGTTTCGATGACGACATATAATTTGTTTCTGAACTTCATAAAAAATAGGGTAGTTACGGATATATACAGTCTAATGTTACTTTTAATAAATGTGTTGATTTAGGAACGTTTCCTGACCTCATGAAGAATAGTTAAGTCATACTATTATTTAAATCAGGTAATAAAAACGACGTTGGCAATTTCAGGCCTATTTCTATCTCACCAGCATTTAGCAAAATATTTGAAAAGTTAATACTCAAGCAGTTACTTAGACATTTTAATTTAAATAGCCTCCTTCATAATGAACAATATGGCTTTACAAAAGGTCGTTCCACTACAGATGCGGGTGTTGCTCTGCTGAAACACATATTTAACGCATGGGAGAACTCGCAAAATGCTATTAGGGTTTTCTGTGATCTCTCCAAAGCCTTTGATTGCGTGCACCATGACACGCTTTTGCGTAAACTGCGTCATTACGGTGTTCAAAACGAAGCTCTCAATGTTATAAATTCTTATTTACATAATAGGTCCCAATGTGTAGATATTAATGGTGTGAAAACTTCCGGTCTACCAGTTCAGTTAGGTGTACCTCAAGGCTCAATACTGGGTCCATTCTTGTTCTTAGTGTATATCAATGACTTACCATTCTATTTAAAGGGTATCTGTGAAGTTGTACTGTTTGCAGATGATACCTCTCTTAAAGTAGACAGGAATAGACAAGATTTTGACGATGTAAACAGTGCACTCTCAATGGTTACGGATTGGTTTACGACAAATAACCTAGTTCTCAATGCCAAGAAAACGAAATGTGTAAAGTTCGCCCTACCAAATGTTAGAAATCTAGGACCCAACGTCTTAGATAAAGAGGTGCTTGAATCTGTAAACTCGGCAGTTTTTCTGGGCATAACAGTAGATGCCAAACTTCAGTGGGGCCCACATATATCGAGCCTAGCGGGAAGGCTCAGTGCGGCCGCCTACGCCGTCGGGAAAGTAAGACAATACACTGACGTCGATACAGCTCGGTTAGTCTATTTTAGTTATTTTCATAGCGTTATGTCCTACGGTCTTCTGCTGTGGGTTAAAGCTGCTGATATTCAAAATATATTTGTCCTTCAAAAACGAGCTGTTCGAGCTATTAACCAGCTAGGTGCCAGAGTTTCTTTGAGAGATTTTTTCAACGATTTGGTATCCTCACGGTGGCGTCTCAATTCATCTTCGCCAACTTCTTATATATTAGGCAAAATATACACTTATACACTAAAAACAGTGATTTTCACAATGTTCTTTCTCCAGATTACCTAGTGACAAGTTATATAATTGCTTTTTTTATTCGACTTTATAAGTCAAGCTATTTTAATTTTATTTTAAGTTATTGTTGACATAATCTACTCACTACAATGTTTTTTTAATGAGTTGTATTGCAATATGTGGTTAGCTAGTGATCTCGACAATTGATCATATTATTTATTGTTATTAGTAATTAACTGTTTGTTTTATTTATTTTATCTCGATAGTCCTAGTTTATCATTTATAACTTCCAGTTACAACTATATGTAAGCGGGCACGCCCTTTATGCCTGGAGGCTTTTATTTAGATATTAAGTTCTGTTTACGTTTAGTTTTTATTTCTGCCTGAGTATAGTTCTCGATGATTTTGGGTGGTATATTGGCGTGTGCTAGCTAATATATGGCTAATAATTTAAATTATGTTTTGTGTTGCGTAATGTAAATTATTTTGAATACTATTATTATATAGAATCTTTTTTTTTGTTCTTCTAACTGAACAGACAGCTGTGCTGCTGGGGAGGTTGTTGCGCCACTTCTTCTTCCCAGCTAATGCACTAGGAAGTGGTGAAGGGTGGGCGTTTTGGGGGACTGTCTTATGTAATTTTGACGTTCGAAAAGTGCTGATTCTCAGCCTAGTTTGAATAAATGACTTTTGAATTTAATATACCCAATTAGAGATGAGATTTCACCGCATTTGTATTCTGTCAGACAAGATGAAAAACGTTTTGACGATAACGACCCCCGTCACCATTTTGTTCGCGTCGCCGCGCCTTCTGGTTTTCACAAAGTGACTTAGGAACGATCACGTATTCGACTATAGTGCTCAGTGCGCGTGACGATTGCTTTTGTTTAGGACGCTCGGTTACGGTTTCCAAGAAAATGCAAAAATATTCAGTAACATATGCATTACCGTTTCTATTAATGAGTTGAAAAAACTAACTACAATATACAGCATGGCAGAAAAGAGTTTGGACAAAATGAGGGCGCCACTGTCGCACTTAAGTCACTTCGAATGGGAAATGAGTAAACAAATTGTTAAAATAATGCAACTAAAACGCTGCTTGTGGTTGACTCGACATCTACTAGCACTTGTCGGCAAAGTAGTGTGCCATCATCATAGGTCTGCATTAGGGGTGGGCACAGTGTATAATTTTTGAGATTGGATCATTTGCATCTGGATCACTGAAATGATCCGAATCATTGATATGTTTCATTTGGATCATTTGAATCATCGACTCAAAGGATATAAAAATGCATAACGACAACGAAAAACTGTGAGAGTATGAGTGATACACATCTCACTTGGTATCTCTTTCTGACTTTAATAGCAATCTATTAAAGTCAGAAAGAGATACCAAGTGAGATTATTAACAGAACTGACTCGCGAGTCGCGTGTGAGCGGGTGACACATTACAATTAATGTGTCACCCGCTCACACGCGACTCGCGAGTCAGTTCTGTTGTACTGACGAAAGAAACGTAACTCAGCGTCTCAGTGTTTCTCTCTCGCTCACTGTTGCTTAGTCGCCTCGCAAGCGACGCGCGACGGTCGCGCGGAGAGCTCAGAGGCAAAGTAATGATTCAGATTCAAATGATGCGTTTGAAACGTTGTTACTGAACCAATCTTTTCGAACACTTCAATTATCCGGATCAGTTAGTCGGTTCTGTAAAGATTTACACACGCCTAGTCTGTATTAAGTAAAACATTTAATTTCAGACTGACGCGGTGACACGCGTCAGTCTGTTTTTTGACAATCTGTAAATAATACATATATAAAGAATGTTTACCTTTAAAAAGCAGTTCGTTTCCCGCTTCTATTTCCTTCAGGAGGGTGGGATCCAACAACATGAGCTTCAAGTTATCATTATGTTGGCTGGCATCTGGGAACCTCAATACTTGTGTGATTTCCGTTAACTCCGACTCGTAAAGTTTTGCAGTTTTTATTATTTTTCTCACCTCCTCTGGGGTTCTAAATTCACTGGAATTAATAAGAAGATAAAATATTAACAGCTATTTAACTTGACATTAAACTGACGTACCTACCTAAAGTTATGTCAAGTAAAACCTGTCATTTTCACCAGTATTTCTACAGTCCAACCCCGCTGCGTCAAGTGCGGCCACAGCTTTTCTAGGAAACCGTAGCTTTGCGGCCGCATTGACGGCTGTCTTGAAAATGAAGGCAGTGGCAAAGATTTAAATCGTTAGATTCGCTCTACCGCGTCAAAAGATAGTCGCATTTCTGATTCGTTTTGACACCTCTGACACACAATGAAGCAATGACAACACTTGATTGTCATGGAAACGCTATTTCATAATGTGTGAGCTCACTCTTCTCAGTAGAGGTGGGCAAAGTGTATTATTTTTGCGATTGGAACATTTGCATCTGGATCACTGAAATGATCCGAATCATTGATATATTTCATTTGGATCATTTGAATCATCGACTCACAGGAAATAAAAATGCATAACGACAACGAAAATCTGTAAGAGTATGAGTGATACACATCTCATTTGGTATCTCTTTCTGACTTAGAGTATGAGTGATACACATCTCATTTGGTATCTCTTTCTGACTTAGAGTGTAATGTGTCACCCGCTCACTCGCGACTCAGTTCAGTAGTACTGACTAAAGTAACGTAACTCAGCTTCTCAATTAATAATAAGTCTTTCTCTCTCGCTCACTGCTGCTCAGTCGCCTCGCAAGCGACGCTCGCGCGAAAAGAGCACAGAGGCAAAGTAATGATTCAGATTCAAATGATGCGTTTGAAACGTTGTTACTGAACCAATCTTTTGTAACACTTCAATGATCCGGATCAGTAAGTCGGTTCCGTAAAGAGTTACACACGCCTACTTCTCAGTATGGACACTTTTTCTTGTGACTGAGTACGGTGATGGCAAATCTAGGGATTTGAACTCCGCCCGGTTTACTTTACGGTGTCAACAACGCTCTCTAAAACACACCCATTTTACTTCCTTAATCAGTTTCAGTGACGTCATTCGCCGGTAAATTGCGGACGCTACGTGAGCGGTCACCGCTCTTCTAGGAAACCGTAGCTTTAGTGGCAGCCACCGCTCTTCTAGAAAACTGTAGCTTGACCAGAACGGCCTAAAATAAGGTTGGACTACGCGCGTTAAATATTTGGAACGTATCTCGTTATTTTTTTTAAACTAAGTTAAATTCTACGAATAATAAAAGAATTGAAACAAAAAAATTACAAACTACTCCTAAAACTAAAAATATGTAAAGAAAGTTAAGGAAAATTATAAAAGTATTAGTGTTTAGTAGTTTGTTAGTGTGTATTGTATTGTTTTTATATAGTAGTTTGCGAATCATTTTCATCAAAATAAACATATACATTTTATGTCGATAAATTGTTGTTGGTCTTTGAATTTCGACACTGACAACATTCACATCATTTTTTGTCTATACTTTTCAGGGTCCTTTCGACAATTTGACATTTAGTCTTTGACATTTCAGGATAGTACAATTTCATAAAATTCACTGCGTGATATCCAAATCACGTTTTAGTTTTAGATTAGTTAAAATAGTGTAAAAAAAAACTAGCAAAATGTCCTTGTTCGGCGATATACTATCCATAAATAAGAATGAGGAGAAGGCACAGCAGGCGGGAGCGGGTCTATCCCCATATCTGAACTTCGATCCCCATATCATACCGAAAATGCAACCAGAATTCTTGTATCCTGACGACAGTCACATGGCATCTACTGCACGGAGGTCTAATGTAGCGCTACCCATCATTGGAATGTCCTTCATGACCGGATCAGGTAATTGGATGATGAAATTATAACATAACCTCAAAATAGTTAGTAATTTTTACATAACATTGTGTGAGACCGAATAAGTAAACAGTATTTATTTGTTCTAGACAACAATTCACGATTTTATATAATCTTTGGACTAATGAATTGTGAAAAGTCAATCAAGATGCTCTTAACTAGCAAATGTTTCAAATGAGCCATTTGTTATCTCTGTTTATACATATTAAGGGCACCTAGCCAAGAGAAATTGCAGTAACAGCTGCATAAATATACTGTTAAACACAATAGATTTACAATCTAATTCATAAATTAACAAAAAAATGTATAAAACCACAAAAAACATTGCAATCATTAATAAAACAAAAGCACTGACTTTTATCAAAATGGATAAGCTGCATGTTCTGTAGACCTTGAAATCTAATCTGAATAACTAATAAGAAGTTGTGTTGCAAATGTTTACGTAGTTCAGTCTAAATGATGTAGTGTTCAAACAACTTATGAAAACACCACACAAATTACTTATTAATATTATATACTGTCTGCTAATTATTAGGTATGGTTGCAGTCAAATCCTAATAAGATTCTTGTAGCAAGTATCTAGTCTGCTCTGACTTATTAAACAAAGTGCAGACATTCCTGTCTTTGCACTAAGGAATCATTTAGAATAACATGATTATTTCTGTGCCAGCAGGTGTCATTCGCTACTCAGTATTTTATGCACTACTACTAAATTTTAAGCAATCTGGGTAATGATAGTTTGAGTCACAGGTTACAGATTCCTTGAGCTACTGCTGCTAAAGGCATGTACTACTACCTAAACTGCAAATATCCCCAGTGGATTCCCAATATGTGCCCACTTTTGACATTATAAATACTACTCTAGAAATTGAGTTTTAAGTTAAATAAAATTTTCATTGTTAATTAGGCATCTCTGGTCTGAACGAGGCTTATATTACTTTCCACTAAATAATAACTATTTTCTGCCAAAAAATTATCTATTACTATTATTTTATTCTTAAACGTGTGTGAACTCTGTTCCAGGCTTAGGTGGTGTGACAGGCTTATACAAAGGACTGAGGGCTACGACACTAGCAGGGCAAACAGGCAAGGTGCGACGAACACAAATTATCAACTACATAATGAAACAAGGTCAGTTTGTGTTAATGATAACTATACAAATAATCTATTTAAAACAATAGAAGTAATCTTTGTCTAAGTCCTAGTCTACATATTATTTTACTTCGTCAAATTGTGCTCGGACGATAGTATTAATAAGAATTTAATCAGGACCCACTAATTTAGACATCAAAATGCCAGCATTCGTCACAAATTTTTTTCATGATCAAACACACAAAATCTCTCTAAATCCTAAATTGAATGCCCAACACTGTAAAGAACTTTATCCAAAATAAGCAAATGCATCTATGAATTAATTTTATTTTGGAAAAAGACAGATCTTTGAACATCCTCTTGAACATTTTACTTAGAACAAACAAACTGCCTTCAGAATCTGAACTCTAAACATATTAAATCAAGCCCTCACTAAAACCTTAACAAAATGTTCCAGGCACAAACACAGGCTGTACCCTCGGAATCATCGCATCATTCTACTCGTGCATCGCGCTGGGCGTTACATGGATACGCGACAAGGAAGACACTGCTAACACTTTCATAGCTGCCACCACCACCGGCATAATCTATAAAAGCACCTCCGGACTTCGCTCCATGGGCCTTGGAGCTGCAGTTGGCCTCACCCTCGCAGGAGTATACACCCTCATAACCGATAATGATAACATATGGAGCAAAGCTAGATACAACAGATTGTGATTCAACCCGCCTATAGTTTGTAAATATTTAATAGACTGTTATGTTTAGTATTTTGTTAAGGACGACGCCAAAGGATCTGTCGGGACGCAGGGACTTATTTGTGCCATGTCCCCCGTACCTGTTTAGATTTATGTATAGTGCTTTACCGGTACCCATAAACTGTGAAATCTATTGGTTGTGTAGCTCTTGCCATAGTTGCAATTGTACTTAATAAATATTCTTCCTGTTGCCTATGTTGTGTGTATATTGTTTGGTCAATATTGAGCTTTTTAAACTGTTCTTCTATGACTTGTTAAAGAAAGTTTGCCTCTCAATGGG
The DNA here is from genome assembly GCA_947364205.1 of Agrochola lota. NCBI lineage: Eukaryota > Metazoa > Arthropoda > Insecta > Lepidoptera > Noctuidae > Agrochola > Agrochola lota. Next base: position 10,511,361 of record OX376239.1, on the reverse strand, counting down.
CTTCCTACGCCAAAACTAATGTGGGTACTTCGTAAATTATGGTGGAAGTCAAAAGGTGCAAAGAATTGCTCAAATGTTCAGATTTCTAATCACACTTCGAGTTTGTTTATAATGAAGGTGGACTATGTTCATATCCATCTATCAGAAGACTGCTAATCCAGCAGAATGAAGATTTTCTCGAAGTTTTATTTATCTCATTCAAATATTATAATTTTAAAATATTTTATTAATACTGTATGCAGCCTTGCATAAAAACTTTTTTGTTTAAATTACGTACAGTTTATGGATACCTCATCCCCTGTATTACGTACATATTCCCGCCTTGTCGTATCAGGATCGCACAAATATGCATAAGCGTTAATAAATGAGTTCTTTGAAAAATAATGTTTATTTATTTCATTTACGTTTGTTTTACACAGTGCAGTTTGTACAATGTTGTATTTACATGTGGCGATTACGTTGGGATATGTTATACTAGTCGAGACGGCGCTAAATGACGATACATCAGGTAGGATGGGTATTTTAATATCCCATCCTTTTTAGTCCAGTCGAGCGAATGCGAGCCGTGGTCTTGAGAAAAAAACAATAACAGGTTCTGGTAATAAGTAGCAGAAAATTTGTGACAGAGCCTCATTCCGTATTCCAATTAAGCTGGTTTACCTCGCGTATGGATCTGACCCGCATGCATCGCCTTATCAAAATTCATAAATGACGTTTGTGAAGTTGGTTTTGCTTTAGGAAAACAAGCCGACGCGATGACACTCTGATGGTAAGTGCTCACCGCCGTATATATCGGCACCTGCAATACCAGCCCGAGGTATCGCAGATGGGCTGCCAATAGCTACCATCCCAGAAACAAAGCTGGAAATGTCTCTAAAGAATGATCGAAACTACTGAACTCGGGCATACTGATCAGACCTACACAGGAAGCCATATAAATATCCGCTTGGAAGGGCTCTATTAACTGAATGTCTATTAAAACCAGTGGGTCAAACTGCCCCAGTTTAATCCAGTTTGGAACGCCTGCACGAGTAAACTGACGTCGCGTTAGCTCGACCTGACCTTGACATAATAATCTCCCTTGGGGTGTGTACATATTGGCGAACGCTTGGAAACCTTGGATCTATTGCGGCCGTGGCAATCTTCACCGAGTAAGAGAGCAGGGATAGAGCAAAAACGGCGGCAGAATTTCGCGCGCTTAATTCTGGTGCTCGTCGTAATAGTCCAAAAGCCTGTTTTTTCACCCAAACTTTCAGAACGCGAAATACTGGCCAACATTTTTGCTCTGACTTGTCCCTAGCCTAAGGAAATAAAATATACCTGCGCATCAAAAGCGATATCGCCAATATGTCTGCACCCTTTCATAAGCTTAAACTTTTAATCAATTTCATTGAGCAAACAGGCCCTTCATGGAAAATACCATAACTAGCTACATATAAAAATAAAATTACAATGCCATCCTTAACATCCAATATTTGAAAATAATACAATTTGGCACCCAATTATTTACAAATATTCGCGTAAAATAAAACATACGGTTGATCCATACCTATCGTAGTTAACTAAGCGTTGTAAAATTACGAACATCGATTTCCGGGCAGTCGGTGTTTATGTCTGAAATGCATTTTCAACCTTGACTCTCGGCCCACGAGGTTTTATACCTTACTAGTTTTAATAACACCCGGAATTATGTTCGTCTTGCTTACTTTGACAGTACAGCGTGTGTCACACAGTAGGCGGAGGACGGGGGCGTTATTATTGAATGTTCTACTTTTTATAAACCATGCCAGGAAGGAAAATAGGAAACCCCGTTCTTTGCCGCCTACAGTCAATGTAGCTGCCATTTTATTAAACACACACTTTACTTTTCTAAAAATGAATGCGTTTCACGCAACTCTTAAGCTAATTTAAAATAGACTTCCGATGAATCATGGCCGGTCCGAACTTTGCACAGAAGGCTGCGCAATAACATTTTTTAGGAACCAAATGGTGACATGAGGCGAGTGTAGGTGAGAGAACATGCGCGAAAGTTCGGAGAGCCTATGTTCAGACCGGCCGTGATTTGTCGGCCGTATTGTAATAGATGATCAATTTGATGGTAGTGATTCGAATTGAAGTCAATTGAGAGTTTTCGGGCTTTCGATTACTTAGTTAATCGTTCTCAATTAATTCAGGAATCCATTTAAAGATTATTTTGTCTTGAATAAAAATAGCAACAATCGATCATCTTTTCCAATTTTGCATATAACATTGTATGTATTCGTAATTACTTTTTAGTATATTAACAAGCACGGTCCGTTTAATATCATATTAGATTAACTGTAGTCTCAGTAAAATATCTTTAAAAAAAATCCTCTATGCGATAACAATGTAATTTATCTTAATATTCATTACTTATCTATGTTCAACAATACAACCGTTCATTATTCAGCGGTTTTAAAATAAAGTACAATTGGATGGACTTTTGTGATAGATGAGTTACATACAATGGGGAATTACACTAGGTCGATTTTCGCCGTGAGGCTGGTCGCTTACCAAATCGCCACCCAATTTACACCCCGATTCAAACTTAATGGCGGCTCTGAACATGAGGAGAGTCGCTGCGCAGTAACGAATTCATGGGTCAGCGGGGTTGAGGGCTGGGATACTGCGCAGCGAGTAGCGCCCTTCCGAGCCGCCAATAAGTTTGAATGGAACTGTACACAGGTCGATAATGTATCGCAGGTGACTTGTATTTTGCGTCAAAATATCGAACAGAACAGTCGCACTGCGAACTGGCATTGAAATTGTTCGACGCGAACGGGAAGCTCATTTCATTGCCTGCAACTGAGCATTTTCACTGTCTATTTAAGTCACCTGCCGCATGCGACCTGTCACCGACCGTACGACAAAAGTCGAAACCTGCTCTACTTTGGACCTTGCGATTTTAGTCATCTTCGGAACTGCAGCCAAGTCACCAGTGTACAGCCCCCATTAGATAGAGTTGTTCCGAGTGTCAGTTATTTCTAATCGTAGAATCTAATCATCTATTGAAATTCTGCATGTTACGTTAACGTGGTACCACCAGTGCAAAATACCCATGAATCTAATTTGGCTCGGTTTTTGCATTTTTATCGTCCGATAACTTGTACCATTGAACGGAATTTCAAACCGATACATTGGTTTGGTTGGTATCTATCTAAGTATACACATTTATTGACACGGCCTTGTGGTATCACGGCCCTATAGATTATTACAACTAATAATGAAACCGTCCTCTGTGTGATTTGATTTCACGGAATTACTAGGACCTCTTCCGGTGTCTTACTGAAACCCAAGGTGCGAGGCAAGTAATTTTCGCAGGTGATTCCACCTGCACGGTAGTAATCTGTTGCAAACAGATTGGCGATCAAAACAGACCCGATAATTTTGGCAAAACGCCCTTACTACCCACCTATCTATTAGGTTAACTTATGAACGATTAAATCCTGATAATAATGATGATTAGTTACCGTCCCTGACAATCGTAACGTACCGTTTGCGATACATAAATACAGAGATAAGACAGATACACATACAATACAGAGATTCTAAACATACATTCTACTAATATAGTATACGAAAATATACTTCAATGCGAATAACCCCCGAATACTCAAACGTTGTTAATTTTTTTGACGTTCTTAAAAGTATTTTTGTCGTTACAATACTCTTTTTAAAGTGACAGGGACAGCAAGAGACTTCTCCGAGGCTTAAAATTGAGTGGCGTTTGAGTAATTGGCCGTAAGTAACATATACTTAACTAGACTTAGCACGAACGAGGACAATTACTTATTTTTAAACTGGAATTGGACTGTTTTGTGTTTATAGAAGCTCAAGTTTTAAATAGCAAGTGTAGAATCATTACTTTTAAGTTAGGTAGTGATTTTTTGGACACTTTTCTATGAAAATGGAGGTACCTATTATATACAGTATACGCAGGAGATATTAATTCCCGCGATGGAGAATCCTCCTAATAATATAAAGTGAACGTTTGAATGTTTGTTAAGGCTTGTGCAGACCAGCGCGACTCGAACAATACAATTTCTAAGAAAACTTTACAGTATAACAATAACCGGTGTCCCGCTGGTCTGCACAAGCCTTTACTCAATCATGCAAAAACGGGTGACCGGATTTGGAAGAAATTGGCACACAGATAGTTTATAACCAGCGGGTCTACTCTCGAAGTTCGTCAACGAAGATACGGGCCCATCCGAAAGTAGCTGCTCAACTGCCAAATCATGTTGTTATTCATTCCTAGTCCGAACTAATCTATGTCCGTAAGTGATAGGGAGAACGAAACTTTCGTAACTCAGACTGAAATACGGATTTCGTATTTTAAGAGTATAATACTTTTTATCCTAGTAGTACGTTCTCGTGAGATATTTTCCGACATCCACGCAGGGCAAAACTAGCAGGATAAACTGAAATTAATTTTGAAAGAAGTCTTTTACACGAACAATTCACCCATTGAGCTATATTTATGAATATTCCAATGCAATAAATATGTTCAGTAGATTACTCAATTTATTGGTTCTTCCGCAAGATCTGATAAACGATTAATTTAGATTACCCCTAACCAGAGCCACTTCAGTCATAAATAATGTGAGAATATTTTATTTTACTGAACAACACAATGCTCAATGCTCATTCAAACGTATGACACACTGAAATATTTCTCACAGTGATTGAAATGGTTTATTTTCAAACTGTAACTAAGCTACTTGATTCATATTACTGAGTCAGCGCGGGCGCAGGTTTATTGTGATGACTGGGAACGGTAATTGTACCGTAGAGGGATACCTGATAATGGGTATTCGCATTCTGACTTAATATTTTACAATAAACGAGGTAATTGTATGCACAAACTAAGTATAAAATTAAAGCGGCTGGAATAAAACATGTTCTTTGCAAAGAACCAGTGATTTTCGGTTGCGTTTAAAAATGCGTTTTAGTATTCATTATCGCGAAACTTAATATACTTATATGAAACAAAAACTACGCGTCGTTTATGTGACCTTGCTCACACAGCTAATAAAACAGCAGACTTATAAATGTCTCCCAAATTGGATTACAATGTTTTTAACATACGATAATTATCTAAGAAAACGCCTTCCGACATTTTCTGTGGTTACTTGATAGATAAAATTATGATTAAGTATTAATTTTATAACTACAATATTTACAACACCTATTTATAATCGACGTGGTTTCATAATAATATCATGATGCCTTATCAGTAAACACACCCCAGCTCTTGGCAAGATTTCAAAACTGAATTATTATGCAGAATTATGGCCGTTAATATTTATGTTATAAAAAAACAATTTTGAATTCCAATAATGTTTGCATATAGGTAAACAATGACTTGGTCGAAAGTATCTTGAATTTATTTGACTTCATTATTGAGTCATTACTAAAGTAAATATAACAATAATATATTAGAGGAAAATGCTTTGCAGTAGTGTCCAAAAAGGTTTTTTGTAGACATAACAGGAGACAAATAAACAAGGAGAATCGGTAATAAAATGATCAATCAATCAAATTAATGTCGAATGCCTCCACCAAATTGAATTTGAATTGTTATACATACATTCCTGAATGTATTACAACCCGAAATTAAAGAAAAATCAGTCAATCCTCATAACAGGATACTTTGTCTTTACTATAATTACTACTTAATTAACATCAGATACTAATCAGAGTATGTACATAGATGGAAGCAAAGATTCTCATAACAATTCATAGGTCACATGGAAAACAAATTATTAAACAAGTTAGTATAACATGTCTGACTTTATGAGGTCTATGTTTATGTAATTACCTAATTACAATCTTAAGTAAACTACATAATAAAGTAAATTCTGGCCAGAGATGGTAAAATCAAAGAGCGTAAAAAATTTACTGCGGACTCAGTGGCTTATTATTGTTTTTTACACCACATTAGTAACACAAATTGGTATAATAATAATATTGCAATGAAACAGTTGATACTCGCAACTGGTTTGCGCAAGCGACCGCTAAATGCGGTACTATTGAACGTAGATATAAAATCTTTAACATTTCACATGCACACAATAGGTTGACCATGTCTTAACTTCCTGTATTGCGTCTTGCAGTCCTCGCTGCATCCTCTCAAGTTTGAGGCGCAGCAGTGCTTCTGTCACGTGGCTGCATTCAGTATAGACTTCATATCCTCTGGCAGGACACAGTTGAGGTCCTCCAAACGTCGTGCCAACAACGTCCTGGTATTATCCGCGACTGGGGGGTTACTCTTCAATACTTCTCTCAGTTTCAAGACCATATCCACAATCTCAACCTCTTTCTTGCCAACTGACCATTTCTTTAAGTCACTCTCAGCCAAAGCTTCAAGCTGCAATGCATGTAATTTATTTGTCAAATTGTTGTGCCTTTCATGGAACCATGCACTGAAGTTGGGTGTCCTAAAGTAGTTCCTGTATAATCCAATCCAATCGCCTTTAATACCAGTAGTCAATTGTGGACCTGATTGTTGTAGAGTTGCAAAGAAATCCTCAGGGTTGAACGGATTTGGTACTGGTGGTGCTCTGAACGGAGAAATGTTCTTCTGTAAAGGCATGAGAGATGCCATGTACCTTTCTAAAGGTATCATAAAACTTTGGGTCAGTTCAAGCAAGTGTCGCTTCACCATAGCAGTTTGAACTTCTGATGGGCGATCAGTTCTAATCCCATTATGCAGTTTCTTTATAATAGCTTTATCTTTTTCCAAAAAAGGTTTATACTGGGTATACACACCAGGAGCAGTGTCCAAAAGCTTGAGGTTACCAACTTTTCTTAGTTTAGTTTTTATTGACGTAGCATCACCCAACTTAATGGTGTGCGGCCAATGTTGCAATGTTTTCGTAAAGAATGGATTGGTCACACCTAGTATTACGCAAGGCGGGTTGAATTGTTTCCTTGTAAACTCTTTGAATTCACTGTCATGTATTGTGAAATATGGTCTATATTCTGCCGAATATGGCAATGGCTGAATCAAGTATGTCAGGGCTTGAACTAATGCAGAACATTCTGTTGGCGAACTGGCCATAACCACTATAGGTTCTGCAGTCAACACTAACTCCCATAATAAATGTAGGTGTGAAATAACACTAGATAACACATCAAATACATTCACATCTTGTATCGATGCTAATATATGAGGTACATTCGGAGAATGCACTTGTTTGGCGATGTCAGATCGAGTGATCTTTCCGGTCTGTTGGTTAGGAATGTATGATTGAAAAACTGTACCGAGCACAGGTAACAACACATTCTGGCCGGCATCGAGTGAAGGCCATCTGTTAATGTCATGACAGGCGGCTTCTAGGCTCCTTTCCCCTTCTTCAAAATGCTTAGGAGCAATCAATTGTATTACTTTGTAGAATAAGTTTATAAAAGGTAATCTAGTAAGTAAAATTATACTTTTCTGGAAGTATCCTCGCGGCAGGGAGGGGTCCTTGACTTGTCTAAAGTATACGAAGCCCCAGTAGTGCGTGGAGTCGGCGCGCAGCGTCGGCACGCTGTCGTCGTTGTACACAAGTTGTTGCCGCGTGAGCCCCGCTCGCGAACGCAGACGAACATGGAATTGGGTGTCTCCCATACACCCCGAATTAGAGTCAGGAAACGCCAAATAACAAATATTACACTTTTCTTGATCACTTAGCTTCACACCAGGAGGATACACGCTTTCCATAGCCTGTCCGAGCTCCAAGTCGAACGTAACCACACAAATGCAGTGCAACCAGTCGGAAAACCTGCTCCATTTCGCTTGGAACTCAAGTTCTGCGGCGGGCATTTCACTGTCCTCGTAATTTTGCAATCCACAAGCCATGGTATTTTCTGATTACCGAAAACACATCCCGACCAAACAATATGTGAACGTTTATTTATGAAACACGTTATTTACACTACGTTATCATTGTTTATTACGATGTAATGAGTTTAGACACATTTTTTTGTTAATATAAACGACAAAAACAACGTAGCGCACAGAAGTCGTCCCGCAACAGCTGTTTGACACAATATGGCTGCGGGCGCCAAAACAAAAGTTTAACATGTTTATCGATAAAACTAAACATAAATCAAAAGATTTACGTATTGTTTTTAGCACATTAACTTACCCGCAATCCATCATTTTCGATTTTGCAGCAATTCACTTCGTTTTTCACAAAGATTTTACAAAAATCGGTTGAAAAATACGATTTCTGAGCCAAGCTACTTTTTGAATGCGTTCCGTTTTACGCAGAATTAACTTAATTTTTTTGTTCAACACTTTTCGTTTACACAATCAAGTTGTATTTTAATTATTTTATCGATCTTATTTAAAATGCTATACTGTGAGAATGATGTGTTAATATTGGCCGTAATAAAAAAAAACCGATCACTCTGCTTTAGTGGCAGCTACTATTTGGCCCTCTGTCTCGCGGAGAAACTAAATGTAATAAACGAAACGTTTCACCACAAAAAACTGTCTTCAAATAATATTATTATCTGTGCTCAGGTCAGGTTCTCATCTCATCTCAAGTCTCGCCCTTTATCCGGTCCGGCTCATCTCATCTCAAGTCTCGCCCTTTATCCGGTCCGGTCTGACGCCTGCCTTGGACCAGGCGAAAAACCGCAGCATGTTAGGAATGCCGATGAAGGAATTTTCTGTCAGTTTTTGGTATGACAGTGGTTTCTTGTGGCCTATTTATTACATCACCGACTTACTTTATCATTGCCCTGCTTATTAGTTTTTCCATAACATTGGCCAATTTCTATTTCTACACACAGGCTGGTATTCCCTTGTAGGACCTAAAAGGGATGTGGCCTATTCTATGTCAAGAATCGCCTCAAATTATTGCAGAATAGCTCTTAGGTTCCCCTTAGTACAATATAACACCGATAAATCATGGCCGGTCCGAACGATGCGCAGAAGTTTGCGCAATGTAATTTTTTAGGAACCAAATAGTGACATGAGGCGGGTGTGAGTGAGAGAACATGTGCGAAAGTTCGGAGAGCCTATGTTCAGACCGGTGGTGATGCATCGGTCGTATTGTAGATCTGTCCATCCATATAGTTACTTCTTCGTAACAAGTACAGTGTAGGTAGGTCCGGTAGGTCCTTGAAGATCGAGGACAAAGATAAATAAAAAATATTTCTATTGGCATTATATTTATTTAGGTATGTAAACGAAATACAGGCTCAATCAGGGCTACATTCAGCCAATATGACTAATCGCCCGTTACTTTTACTATATTACATATTCACTTAATAAAGAATCACATTTTATATTTCAACTAAATACATCAAAAGTGGATTTTATGAATGACGATCTAAAATAATACAGACTATCAGTACAAATCGGGCATTCTATAGTCATCACAAAGACACACAGAGAAGTAAGAAATTGAGTGCACATATCGTTCACACAAATGAATGTGCACTTGACATTTTTTATGCGTGCGTGGACATCTCGTTGTGCTCTGTCGGTTCTTTTGCACATTAAGTACAACTTCATTTCTTGTAGTTGTTAATTCGTAGACATTCCACAGAATGTATCTAGATCACAGAGTAGTGAGTAAATGGAGAACTCATACAACATACATGTTTTTAGGTTTGCGAGGATAGGAATCCTCCGTTATTGCCGACATATCCTTCCTCCGTGGACTCTCTATTAATATCACATTTATAGATATTTTATTAGATATCTATAAAAGTATTATACGACTTCTCTTATCTAGTGACGTGCAAATCGGCCAGCCCTATGAATGCTTCCATTTGTTCAATCAAATTGATCGTGTATTGCATTAATTAATTATGAAAGTTTGACGCATGACTTTCGATCTCTGTGTCCATGCACGGTGATGAATTTGGTGCGAAACTGACATTGGAATGTGGAGCGATCTAAGTGCGTTTATTCTGAAAGTGGGCAACATCGCAAATAAATGTCAAATATTTCGCTGTTTTGATTAATGTGGCAATATTGATTATGAAATGCAATACTTAATTAACGTAACACTGAATATTTAGTTTAAAATGAAAAAAAGTATTTGGAAACTTTCCAAATGCCTCTTTTACACCTAAAACGGTTACAACAAATCCATAAATCCAGTGTTATAATTGCAATTCATTGTTAATATTCTAGTTCACTAGTTAACCATATTTCTTAATTCCATACAGTTATATTGACAAATTAATAAAAAAAAACTTAAATATTTGACAGCTATTTGCGACATTGCCAACTTTTAAAATAAACGCTCTTAAACGAAATGAAATCGTACTTTCATAATAAATTATAGGCCCGTAAAAATACTGTGTTTCTTTCAAAATGTAAATAACAAGCAAAAGAGAAGTAGCAAATTGCTAAGGGTTATATAACCGTCAACGCGTAAATTATAATAAATAATGGATAAAAACTCAATTAAAACAAGATGTAGTCGTTCCACATAGCGCGTCATGCGGCTTTTGCGTACATTGAAATAAGGTTTAAAGTGCAATGATTGACGTGCGCTCTTAAAATGCATCAACTATAGTATGAATTCTCGATCAGTTGCTTTAAATACCTGGCAGATATTGACTTGCAAGTTGCCATTTTGAAAGAAACTCAGGTTATGACAGTTAAAATATATGGGCATAAAGGGGTACATTCTATCAAAATATAAATAAATAAATTGACAAATTATTACTGATGTTTACGCAATACGATATGACCATGTTCCAAAGGAACGATGCACGAGAAATCAGTCTTATGACAAAAGTTTATCGTGCATAGGCAAAATTGACAGTACCCAAATCGAGTTTAGAAAAAGAACTGTCACACGGTATGAGTGACAAAGACAACGCTCTACGAAGTCGGACTCTAAAACTCGATGGGCTATACAGTGTATATCAGATGGGTGGTCATAATTAAGGGTGTGGTGTGACTTTCTCAATGGGACCAAGATTGTAATCGCGAAAAAGCAATTAGCTGTCCCATACACACCTTTAAATATGACTACACATTTATGATACAAAAATGCTGTTTTTATGAACGGGTAGTGCAGTACATCTACATACTCTTTGTTAACTAAAATTCAAGAAAAAAAAGTAATACTTGTAAACCTTGGCAACACCAAAAGAAATGCCTAAGAAATATGGGATGAGTATGGCTTCCTATTTGTAAATAGTTATAATATAGAAACTTTACAATTTAGAGAAAACGGTTATCAGATTTTATTTAACATTTTAACTTCTATAAATAAAAAAAAATAAAAAACGTTGAACACGCACCAATTTTCGAGTTACAAACGTCCCGAAATATTTTTTTTATAATTAAATAATTTTTATAATAATATTATGTATTTGTTTTTGTATTTCTATGAATAAATAAAATATAAAAATAAAATATCTGTAAATATTTTTTTGCGCATTTTCAAATATGTTTTTTATATTATTTTGTAACGAATCCGGGACGCCTGCGTTTCGGAAAAAAAATAAAAATAAAAAATCTACTTAAAATTACTGCGAATTAAGATCGTTACACAAACACAAATTATTATCTGTGCATAAATATTTAAAATAGTGTTAAAAAAGTGCTAAATTATTCATCAAAGTGTAAACAATTTTAGGATACACAATATATAAATTATTCAATAAAAATAAAAAAATGAATTAGAATATCATTGCACAGGTCAAATTATAAAAATGAGCTTGGTTGGTTATTTCAAGCTGTTTTCAGGCGTTTTTGGCTTTATAATATCAAAATGTTAATTTACTATTCCCTATAATACTTAAAACTTATTGAAAAGAACATATAGTTAGTATATTTAGATTACATTGTGCACTAACAATGCCCCATCACTAGAGGGCTGTTTAATTCAGCTTTTGACGATTTAACCATAACGCACGTAGAATGAACACAGCTTGAAATAACTAGGTCTTTGCACACATGTCCTCCTATTATTGTGTAAAAATATGAACATTATTTTGGCATTTTGAACTCTATTTCATATGTCATTAAGTATAATTCAATATGCTTGAAACTGCCGCTATGTTCAATTCGGCCTAATCTCAGACACTCCAGAATAGTGTCAAGGGAATTTCACACTCAGTCCGAACCTATTTCGAACTATGCTTTCCAACAATCAGTTGTGCAGCGTCAGTACCATAATTTACAAATCAAACGACACTGTGAACCTTTCCTAACATAAAGTTACAACCGAACATGTATGCATTGACCGTTACAACTTCAGAACAAGTGGAAAACATCATCTTCTAACATTATAAAATGGAGTGTAAAGAATCTCTCCACAGAATAATTTACTTACAATACGGCCGGTCTGAACATAGGCTCCCCGAGATTCGCGCATGTTCTCTCACTCACACTCGCCTCATGTCACCACTTGGTTCCTAAAAACATTTATTGCGCAGCCTTCTGCGCAAAGTTCGGACCGGCCATGATTCATTGTCCGTATTGTACGGTTCCGGATCACGACGGAATAAGTTCATAAAAGACCTCGACCATGATCGAGATAGACCCCGTCCACACGGCGATTATCAGTACGATATTTTACTTTATATTTTTAGGGTCACATGGCAGTTCCATACTGCATTTGTTTTTTAACCGTATGAACAGTGGGATTTTGACGTGTGATCAAAACTTTTTATGGAGGAACCTTTTTTTTATCGATAGCCAAATTTTTTTGCAGTTAATATCCATAGAATTTATGGAAATAATACTACTAAGTACTTAACCTTTTGCTCCACTTATTCTGAAACCCCAAGCCTCATAACAGTGTTAGGAGCTGCACACAACAGGCGCGGTGCGGTCAGATTTTGTAAAAAAAAAACCATTTTTCTTTTACAAATAAATGAATAAAGATATATCTAGGGCCCGTATGAGTAAATAGGTATCATTTGAGTACTATTCAAGAACTATCGTCAAAGCAAGCGGACTGACCAGTGATAGCCTAGTGGTGTGACCGTCAGACTGACGAAATAGGTCTCAAGTTACAACCCAAGGCACACACATCTGACTTTCGGTTTCATGTGCGTATTGTATAATTATCACTTGCTTCAAAAACGGTGAGAGAAAACATCCTGAGGAAAAATGCCTGAGATATATTTCTCGACGGCATGTGAAACCAAGTCAGAGGCCCACTAACCAGACGAAGAAGAAAGAAACATCGTTATGGAAAAATCTATTCTAATTTATAGAAGTGTAATTGGGTGTATCTTATGCCCGAAATTATATTATTAGCGCGGGAATTGATTGAACGCGTTTGGATCAGGCGTTTAACTGTTTATCTTTTTACAACCTTTATATTAGCTTGCTCTGTTCGTATGTTTCCGGTTACTCTAATTGTCATCCATTTCAAGCACTTTTTTTATTAGGTGCTTATTACTTTTTTAAATGCTTTGGATAACATAAAAATGATTATTTTTCTGTAAAACTTGCCTCCAATAACATGGGAGGATGTATTCAAGATACCTTGATTATTTTTATGGGAGCCTGGTTACCGCGTTTTAAAAACAATAAAAGCTCACTAAAACCGCGCCTCGCGTTGTGTGTACAGCCTCCTGAGTTATCTGAGCATTATAAATAGGAACAAACTGATTAAGAAGCCGATCGAGCCATCGCTCACGCTAACTTATCTACACATGTTATCAACTCCCGCGCAGATGTACTCAGCTTTAGAGCCATGTAGTGTTGTTAGGAAGACCTATTGTTGAGATCGATTTATTTAAATATTTACTAGTAATTTTGCCTTGGCCCGGTAGAGAAAAAACGCTTCAGAATTTGGCGTTTGCGAACCACTCCTCCACATTTACCGACTAAGGCCGAGATTGATACACGTAGCGCTTTGGCTTAGATATGTTCCTCTCTATCTTACACTTGTATTTGGACAGTTGTGCGACAGTGACAAGAAATAGTGCTAAGCCAAATTATGTGGGGGCCCATAACGCGTTTTTTAAATCTCGTTCGGCAGTGAAGATGATTACTGCCAGAAAAGTCTGTGCTTGAAGAGTGTAGCACCCTTTTTGATACTAAAATTTTATTGCAGATAAGTAAATAAAAAAGAACGTCATGAGGTAATAAGTTACTAACTATGGCAAAACTATTTCTATGGCATCAGTGATACTAAAAGTTGTAGAACAATGCTTTCTTGAATTTAAATATTTTTTTGGCAGTATTAATAATTATTATTGTAATCAAAACATCACTACATGACCGCACAAGCCTCCTTACATACAAAATACATCCGCGGTAAATAAAAAAAACTCTAAACCAACACATATCTACTGCCATGTCGTGTTGCTAGCAACGTTCGCGTTGGGTTGCGCGAACGCGTTCGGAAAACTCTGTCCTAAGTTCAAACTATTAAACTGTTGCGCCAACGGCTGTTGCGGCTGATTGAAGAACTGATTACTCTGGAACGGTTGACTCTGCAACGGTTGCTGTACCGGACCTCCGAACGGTTGCTGGAATTGGTTAGGCATGGGGAATTGATTGAACTGCATACCGTTTTGTTGCACGGGCTGTTGCACCATGTTGCTGAAACCTTGTTGGTGTTGAAACACGTTGCCGAAAGGATATGCTGGTTGCACCGGTTGCACGGGTTGCACGGGGTTGAATTGATTCACTAAATTAGTTGCTGGTGCTTGGCTGTACAAAGCTAATATACTGTCCTTTGTTAACTTTGATTTTTCTTTCTCCGTTGGTGCGGCTTGCTTGAAGAAGTTCTCTTCTTCAGTTTTGAGGTCCGGTTTCAAGTCTTCTGGTTTCGTATCTGCTGGTTTTTCTGAGGGTGCGGAGAAGAAGCTGGAGAATATGTCGTCGTTGGCTGGTTTGGGGTCCAGTTTGGTACTCGTGTCGAGGCCGAGGAGGTCTGCGGCTCCGTTTGAAGTCTTGCTGAGGTCAGGTTGTGTGGGCGGAGTATTCCTGCCCAATTTTGGGCTAATTGACGATTTTGGTTTCGGAATGCTGGGGATGACGTCAGATTTCTGAAATCGGAAGAATTTTGTGTTACATTTTGTTTTTGGACGATTTCTTTTGCTGGAAACCCAATAACAATTTGCCCGACCCGGAAATCGAACTCAGGACCTCATAATGAGCAGTAGCGCCCAAAAAAAAACTCAATCGATTTGATGTTTAGATATCGATAATTCGATACCCATCACGTCTTCGGAGTTTTGCTAGCTAATTCAATTTGACCCTGTAGAACCTAAATGTAATATTTACTGCAATAATTATGATGAATTTAACTAAAATTAAAGGTGAAGGTTACGTTCATAACCGAATAAATCCTAAACCTACAAATAATACTTTTCCCATTTTCCATATACATAATTATATCAACTTGCCCCCCCCCCCTGGGCCATCGACTGGCGACGCCCTTGCACACAACAGCGGCTGTTTCGTGTTTTGGATATTACTTTTGTGAAGGGGAGCTATAATGCAGGACCCATTGTTTAAACAGCTGTATTTTTCTCACAAAGAAGGAGGTATTCTCATAGATACAGTTAGTGACTGTACCTACGAGATAAGCAGCCACCTCACCAAGTAAAGTACTTCTTTTTTTTTGACCTAGATGACCACTAAGGTCGTAGCTGCTTAACCGGGCTTTCCTGTGGCTGCCTTAAGCTTTTACACTCAAAGCCTCCAGCCAGGGGCAATAAACTATTCTAATTAAATCTAGGCAAACGCTCGCTAAGGGCACCCCCTGTGGGGTACGAACCTCGGCTTAGGGCGTCGCTGGGCAGGAGGACCGCAAGAGCGACAGGCTGGATCAAAAGTATATCGTTATTATTAATCGGGGAATTTAAAGCTACAGGCTCAGCAACGACGCGGGCTGGCGCATCGTCGAGCAAGGGTCGGGGGGGAGTATCATTTACACGGGACGGTCGCGGTCGCGGAGGACGTCGGCGGCAAGGTCGGTCGCAGTAAACTGCTAGGTAGGGTGGATACTTATCTCGGGACACCGACCGAACCTGTTTTTTAATTTTTTATTTTCTGCTAATTACTTGATAAAGCACTTTGTATAAGACATGGTAATACTTACGTTATATTTCTTATCACTCGTGGTGGGAGCTGGCAGAGGTCCTAGGCCTGAGGAGTTGGATTTCTTTTTCCTTTTCAGCCTCTCTATTTCTTCATCAATCTCTTTGTCCCTGTAACATTAGGTTAACATGATAATATCGCGAAATATAATTTATTTTTCTCAATTTCCTGTGAGTAGAACCGTAGATTTCGGACCGCCTTCATTACTTCTATCGTGTGGTCTTAATTAATAACAGACCGAAATTTCTTTCTCCCATTGATCCACTTTGGTGTTTAAAATTGGAATTAATGCTTTGATAAGTGAGGTAGATCTCACCATCATCTTCCGAGCAATTTCCCAACTATTTTGGGATTTGGGAGTCTAACTGGATGCAGCTGAATAGCAGTATATTACATGGTGCGGGCCGACCTCACAGGTAGTCAAATATTAATTAAAATCTTAAATGATAAAAAGGATTAACTTGTCAAATATGAGGGCCGCTAAAAATTGCTTCGCATCTACTACAATTATCAGTAAGCAAAATGGGGTATACTTCCATTCTATCCAGAATTATGCGGCTTTAACGAAATCACAAAATTTTCTGCACTTACTATTTATCAAATACAAGCTTTAATCAACTTACCAGTTAACCTTAGGCAGTGCAGGCGGCACCCACTCTTTAGCGATGTACTTCTTCTGCTCATACTTAGCTCTGATGAACGCCTCGAGCGAGGAGTCGTTCTGCGGCCTTCGGAAGGAATCGGGTAAGTTCGCCTCGTACACTGCGCGGGCGCGCGAGTTGCCCATTTGTTGGAGAGATACCTGGAACGCGATGGGAAAGCATCGTTGAGGGAAAACTGTCACATTGTGGATAGCCAATCTTGTGCTACGTGTTATTGGATTACGGCCTGCTCCCTCTCAAAGAGGTGTGAGTAGAGTAATAGGGGCTGAATGGCTTGAACACTCATAAATACATATATCACTCATTTCTCATTGCTCACAACATTTCCCACGGGGATATGCAGAAACTACAGAACCCCACCTGCTACGATCCTTACATACTCCTTTTACTTCGTTAACGTTCATACATCTGGTCATACACGCACGTCAGTTGCTAGTACTACGCACCTGACCTTTCTGAAGAACATCACCAATAAGGTCACTATATTTCCTCCTAGGGCTCCCGGTGCTGAGACGGAGCGCGTGAGGGAGAGGCAAATGTCGCGCCCTCACGCCCCAAGCCGCGGAATCGCAGGCCGATTCCCGGCCACCGCAGGCGCGGGCTTGCGGACGGTGAGCAATGGGTAGCTCGCCGTCCGATAAGGACCAGGCCCGGGTCGACGGCGCGTTGTGCTCCACGCGTGCCTCAAGGAGATGTCAGCACAACGGAAGGGGTCCGCTAGGACCGATGCCTGCTGAGGTCGCGGGAAAGTCCGAAAGGGATACCGTGGCCCCTGGCAACGTACAGGCAACTGAAGGAACACGGGTGGGTTTTAGTCAGTAAGAGTCTGACACGCCCTCCCGCTCCGTCCAGAGCGGGAGAAGTTATTTGATAACATCCTACACTCAAAAAATAAAAAAAGGCTCCCGATGCTTCCATCACATCTGCCTTGTCAATACTTTTTGTTAGTCGCCTTTCATTCATCCTCTCAACATGGCCGTCTAGTCATGTTGAGAGGATGGATCGAAAAAAAAACACTTTTACATTTTTTGTCACTACATCTTCTTTTAAACCGCATCGTTGCCTTATCACATGATTCCTCAGCCTATCATTCATAGTTACAACACACATGCTTCCTAAGGACGACACTCTTACGCGCAACATGCCGTATTAAATAGGAAAGTCAGGTTACGACTTCCCATTTCTATTGCCATTAGCATAGCTGAACATAAGTCGTTTAGCTAACTAGAAGAATCAATGAATTATTGTAAATTGTGTAGGAATTGATACCAACACCTCATTTCCCCAAGGATCGGGCAGTAGAGGGGTAGTGGAAGTACCGGGTTGCGAGTAGGTACATTCTATTGGTCGATAGGGTGAAAGGGATCGGTCAGCAAGGAAGTAGTACCTACTTACCTTTAATTTATTAAAACGGACACACATTTCCCTGTCTTTATTATTCTAGCGTATGGCACCCTTGGGTTGCAGCTGAAAATCAGCGTCATGTGGTACACTTTGTGTTGCTATCTGACATTTATGCTGAGCTGAGGCCCTTTTGGCATCATAATCTGTTTTTTTTTTAGTTATAAAGTGTATTTTTCGGCTGTAATGCCGTTCTTTCTTCTTCCTTTCTTTCTAGTATAGCTGACTACATGATTAAATGCAAGGGGATGTATTTTCGGAACCACGGACGAATGTAAGTCAGATTTTTTTTTCAAATAAGCGTATAACAGGCACTTTTGAACGTCAAAATTTACAAGAAAATTGAATTGATTCTAGTTGCCCCCTTCCTAAAGGTAGTTTCGTATGGGTAAGAAACTCCACCGTTACCCTTTTCAAATGTTTTACAATACTTTGTGTAATATTCATTAAATAAAAAGACGAATGGATGATTCCATTTTCAAATATCTGTACCTATTTTAATACAGATACATATTTACATCGGAAAGAACTGGAATGACCCACAAGGGTTTCTGTGGTAAAAGCAGTACCTACTTACTAAATGAAACTTTATTTCATACATAAAACTTAATTTATGAGCTAAGGGCACAATTTCGAAGAAAATAATTACAAGGAAAGAAACCCTCGCACTACAGAGTTTATTTTTAACTAAACGACCGCCCACGTGTTTCGTTCATTGACGTCGCGATGGTAAGTCCTTTATTGTTATAAGTCACGCACTCGACGATATAAAGGGTACTTAATAATTTCGCACGATACGATACGTCACTCTAACGCGATAACATCGTATCACGGTTACTTGTACAGGTGAACATGGCCAATGACCGGTATTTTATCGGATCATTCATAGCGTTGCCTCGGTTAGCAGCAGAATTTGTATGTTTAGTGAGTTGCTTTCAGCAGGTATGAGGCTGCTACATATCTCTTCAATTATTTATATTTCTGGATAGTGGTCACACGCATTATGGAAGCCTGTCGGAGGTAGTGTGGTCCCGGTGGTCCGCAACATGAAAGACCAAAGCTTGAATTAACGTCTCAGCATACGAAACGGACCTGCCGCGGTTACGAGTTGTCCGAAATATCGTGGCCCCGGCACACAGGCCACGGAAAGAACACGGGTGGGTTCTAGTCAGTAAAAGTCTGACACGAAGAGTGGGAGAAGTTATTTGATAATTTCTCACCCTAAAAAAAAAGCATACGAAACGGAACTGAAGAATTGAGAACAATTTTCTTATTAACTTTGTGACGATAATCGCGTATACATCTATTGATAGAAAGCAGATATTTTGTCGGGGTTTAGAAGATGTGTTATGTTTATGTAGTCCTATGTATTAGCTATACATCGGCGGCCGATGGCTGTTGTTGATTACCAGTGCTGTGGCTGTGGCTCGTGCGGCTCTGCCTCGCATAGTTTCAGCATTATGCTGAGCGATGTGTAGTGGTATTTTCCCCCAAGTTGATGTTTTTATGTTTGTGTGCTTTATTTTTTTCTTTATGCGTCACGTTTAGTGCAAATAAATGTATTTTCTTTCTATAGTATCGCATTTATACGATTAGTTTTTTCTGATACAGCCGTGAAGTACCAGAAAAATATAACTTACGACTTGCTCCGGTGTCCATGAGTCGAGATTGACACTCTTCACTTTAGAGATGTGAACGCCCAGGTTACGGTGGATGCCAGCGCACCTGATGCACAGGAATATACCCAGGTTCCATGACGCCCAGCGGGGTCCTATGAAAAAGAGAATACATACTGTTATTTTTTTTTACTTCTATAAGTGGATCGTCGAAGACACTTTTACAACTCAATTTTGGTCAGTATTTTAAAGACTAGCGCGACGCGACAACGCGACACCGGTTATTGTTATGTAACAGTGAAATTTTCTTAGAAATGGTATTGTTCGAGTCGAGTCGCGCCGTCGCGTCGAGCGGGTCTGCACGAGCCTTAATACTAGATGGGGCCGGAATTTCCCAGCTGACTGCTCCCTGTGAAGAAAAGAGGTCAGTCTCTTTTAAAGTCCTAACTTCATTAAGATATGTGAGTCTAACAATGCAAGGCCAGAGGTAGCAGTGATACCCTAGTGGTGTGACCGTCGGACTGCCAAGTCAAAGGACTCGAGTTCGAACCCAAGGCACGCACCTCTGACTTTTCGGATTCATGTGCGTATTGTATAATTATCACTTGCTTCAAAAACGGTGAAGGAAAACATCGTGAGGAAACCGGCATGCCTGAGATATTTCTCGACGGCATGTGAAGCCAAGTCAGAGCCCTATGGGCGGCTTTAAAACTCTGACACTAGGTTATTCACTAACCACACGAATAGAATGCAGGGCGACGTGTGGAAGGGCCTTTTGAAGAAAGAGCCATTGCAGCTTTGAGTTGAGCTGTTCTGACAGACGGCATGTACCTATTTTAGGTAGCTCAACGACCCGACGCTACCAGATTTGTAGGATATTCACGTAGGCCACATAAAAGGTACTCAAAACTGCCAGACAATTATGGTAAGAGCTATAAGCTTGCGCTAAAAATTAACATAACATTTAACACCACGCCTGTATTCCCGAAGGATTTGGCAGAGTTAGTATAGAGTAGATAGTAACGCCATTTTACTTTTTACAGGAGGAGTTCGTGGCTAAGTAATAACTGCTGCACGGGTCGATCCGTCAGGTTAAGCTACGCTTGCCGGGGTTGGTCTGTGGATGGGTGACCATCTTTACATACCGAGACTCCAGCGTGCCACGGAAAGCACGTTAAGCCGTTGGTCTCGGCTGTCATTCATGGATCTTGGATAGTCGTTACGGGTAGTCAGAAGCCCGAAAGTCTGACAACCAGGCTTACTAAGGGGTATCGTGTTACCCAGTTACTGGGTTGTGGAGGTCAGATAGGCAGTCTCTCCATGTAAAATACTGGTATTGAGCTGAATCCGGTTAGACTGCAGCCTAGCTAGGCAGATTGACATATTAAAATTAAAGTCGCTTTTCGTGTTTATCTGTGTGACCGTGTTATTCTTCTAAATTACGCAACCGATTTCGATGCGGTTTTCACCATCATTTGGAGAATTTATTCCGGAAGGTATATGTGTATAATATATTAATATTTAACTTACACAAAATAAACAAGACGTAAAAACCGTGCGAAGCAGGAACGGGTTACTGGAGTTTCTATAAAAAAATCTGTGGTTGTATTCGAAATACCGCGGTCTTGCGATGCTTCACCAGCGAGCCTACAAAACCGCAGTAAAGCTCGCTGGTGCATCAGCCGATCTATTCTGTAAAATCTCATCGTGAAAAATTAGGTGAAATGAGCTGTCAATAGGGATATTGACTAGAAAAACCACTATTTAGTCCGTCAGTCAGACAATAAAAAAAATATTTGACATGTATTTTTTGCTTTATCAAATTAATAAAAAATGGTTTAGATAAAATGCATTAAAGTCGGGAAGTGGGGGCTCGCTACGTCACAAGTCAGTAAAAATACCGGCCAGTGACGTCACGTGCTACATTTTAACGCATGGCCTACTCAATGTATTGCCGTAATCTTTTGATTACCTAAAAAAAGAAAAAATACGTGTCCAATATTTTTTAATAATCTCCATGACGGACATTTTTTTTTTTGTCAACTTTTCTATTGATAGAGTCCATCTTTAGCTTCAGGTGGAATGGCAGCTCACTTCAATGAAGATTTATTCACGGTGAGATTTTTACAGAATACACCGGCAGGCCCGTTAAAATCACATAAAACGTACCTACTTCAGTCTCCTAATCCTCCCAGCGATATTGGTATCGGTTTCTAGTATCTAATCTAGCCACTAATTCTTGGTTTTCGAGTCTCAAAGCATGCAACATTGCGCATCACTTTGTGTAATATCTTCTTGCCTAGTAAATACACAAGTATGGGGTAACAATGCACTTGGTATGTTCCTCAGCGTCTGGCAAAGTCGCGCGATGTTGTGCAACATGCTTAGCGGAACGTGGTTCGCATTTGTTTTTGTTAAATGGTTACACCGTTAAGATTGCCCACAAGAGTTTGCTCATAGGAAGTAGTATTAAACATTCACCCATTTAACTGGAAATCCAAGTTTAATGAGTGTGCGCAGACACAGGTGCACACACTCTTCCCTCACTCTCATAGTTCGATGGGACGGCAATCCGACACGACCGGAGAGAGATGAGGCGCAAGACCAACGGATTAACATGCTTTCCGAGGCACACCATATCATACCACATGTGGGGTATCACACCGCCAAATTCCAAACTCCGGACTGACAACTGAGAAAATCTTAATGGAAAACTCCAATAACACTTTGCCCGACCTGGCAATCTAAACCGGGACACCACGCTTGAGACCAAAGGGGCAGTTAACGAGTTTTTCTATAGTAATAAGTATTTTAGGTAAAATTTGTGAGTTTGTATGTAGGGGGAAATCTTCGGAACTACTGATCTGATTCCGAAAATTATTTCACAAATGGGAAGCCGTAAAGTATTGCCGAGTGTATTATATTTTATAATTCACGCGGTCGAAGTCGTGCGTAGTAACTTCTTTAATAAGTTGTTATTGTGCTCAATAAGGAGTTTTCTATCTATTCATAAATAGGGGCGACGACAAAAAAAAAAAAAAAATTGTCCGTGAGGTTCCTTATTAAAAAATATTGGATACGCTTTTTCCTTTTTTATGTAATCAAACGATTACGGTGCTATATCGAGTTAAAATGTGCCATTACGTCACTTGTATGTAGATTTTATACTTACTTGTGACGTAGCGAAACGGGGGGTCAGCTACGTCACAAGTAAGTATAAAATCCCCAACATTAATGTGTTTTATCTACTTAAGTACTTATTTTTTTATTAATATAAAAATAATATTATATTATTATGATAAAGCAAAAATATTAATATTTTTTTATTATCTGACTGACGGACTAAATAGTTTTTCTTTTTTTAAACCAGGCAATATCCCTATTCATTCAACTACAGGCAGCGGTAAACACTTTTGAAAATGTGTGTAATAAATAAGACAATAATAATTATCCTTGTATCTTTATATAGCATATGCGAATGGCGAATTATTTGAAGCATGTAGCATTAACATACCAAATAATGTTGATGATGTAGAAGGTAAAACACAAATTGCAACTTCCTGTTGTCCATGTTTTTAATTAATGCAAGGTCACCATTTTATTGTTTACTATTTTATGCATATTAATGAAGTTTTATCCAGTACATAATAGTTTTATTAAGTAATGCAATCAGATTGATGACGACACATATTATAAATTAAAGTCGCTTTTCGTGTGACTGTGTTGTTCTTCTAAACTACACAACGGACTTTGATGCGGTTTTCACCAGTATTTAAAGAATTAATTTCTGATGGTTTATGTCAATAAACAGTGGTCTGCTATAGGCTGGCAATGATGTCAATAATATATTTATTTTAAACTTACATATACAATAAGGAAACCTCGTTTTGTCAAGTCGTAAAAACCGTGCAAAGCAGAGCGGCTTGCGAGTAGTATAAATGAATTTACATATTTAAGATGTACCTATAGATACAACATAATAGATTTATATAAGTACAGGCAGTATGATACGGCGTACAGTACAGTACGAAGAGTTCGTACCGTCGATCGAGTAAAAAAAGCACGTTTCTTGTAGGGGACTTTATTTCATTTTTATTATTTTTATTATTTGTTGTTATAGCGGCAATAGAAATACACAATCTGTGAAAATTTCAACTGTCTACCTATTACGGTTCGAGATACATATTGCCCGCTGACAGACAGACGGATGGATAGCGGAGACTTAGTAATAGGGTTACGTTTGGCACCCTTCGGGTACGGAACCCTAAAAACGAGGGAACGAAATTACTCATTTATCGACCATGTGTTTATTAGCAGTTATATAGGGATGCTGCTGTTGAAATTAAATATTAAAAACAAAATACTATCTTTCACTATAAAATAATATTCCCGGCAAATTAGTTTTGACAGTTAATTATGCAATCAACTGAGCTGAAACATTCTAGATAACATATCAGTGTTTGTGATAAAAATATTAGTGTCGGACATTAGCTATTAAAAGCCATTTCATAATGATAAGTGGAGATTGAAGGATAATTACGCTAGTTTACCTGTTTAATATTTTGTTTAAAAAATATTTAGCCTCATATTTATGTTTTAAAATATCAGCATTAAAACATACTATCATAGAGTAGTCAGGGGTGTTAAATTATAAAATTTAATAGTAATAACGGAAGATAGAATTATGTGAGGAAACTTTTCTTCTTCTTCAGCGTCGTTTCTTCAATGCTGAGAATCGCGACCACATACGACGCGTCTCCAAGCTCAACACCCCCAAGCAGCTTTCCTAACTATAATGTTATATATGCGAAAGTGAGTTTGTTTGTTTGGTACGCTTTCACGCTTAAACGGCTGAACGGATTTGGATGAAATTTGGCACACAGGTGGACCTTTACGTGGAATAGGGCATAGGATACTTTTCATCCCGGTAGTACGTTCCCGTGGGATAGTTTCCGACATGCACGCGGGCAAAGCCGCTGGCAAAAGCTAGTCTATAATATGCCAGGAACGTGACCTCAGCTTTTTCGGGCATATTATGCGTTCATCTAAACATGGTCGGGAATGTATTATGATACTGGGCCCGGTGAAAATAAAACGCGCTCAAGGGTGAGCACTGGCAAGGTGATCAGACGGGATCAAGAAGGCTGCTGAAGGCAGCATTTATCGAGCGGCCTACACCATAGCTAGGAGACGCGTCGTATGTGAGGAAACACATGTGAATAAAAGAGTGATTATAAATGTTGATGGATGGAGAGGGAGAGGAGGACCAAAGAAAAGATGGATGGATTGTGTGAGGGATGATATGAAAGAGAGTGAATGATAGCGTGATGGTTGTCAGGGGAGAATGGAAGACGAAAACGTTTTGGGCTGACCCCACGTAACATGGGAGAACGGCAGGAAGATGATGATGCATCACTCTTCAAAGCCTTTTTTCTTTTAACCGAATGCTGCTGAATACCAGTATTTTACACGGAGCTTTTGCCTATCTGACCTCCACAACCCAGAAACTGGGTAATACGATACCCCTTGGTTAAGACTGGATGTCTGACTTTCGGGCTTTTAACTACCCATTATGACTGTCAATGAACCACGAATGACAGCCGGGCACCTACGGCTGATCGTCACGGACAGACAGTGGCAAGCGTAGCTTAACCTGATAGATCAACACATGCGGCTCTTATTACTTAACCACAAGCTCCTCTGATGATGAAGATGAATGATTTTTTTTTTTTTTTTTTTGCGTGTATGTGACGCATGTTTTCCCCCAAACTGTTTATTTTCGTGTTTTGTTCTTACCTTGCGTGATGTGTACCGCAAATAAACGTATTTTCTTTCTTTCGATATAGATTGACTTATCTACCATTCAACATTTTCAAGATTATTCTTTTAGTGTTGTGCCTCTTTGCTGTGTTTGATATTTTATTTAGTTGGCTTTCTCTGTGTGGTTTTCTACCTAATGTTTTTATTATTTTTATTTAAAAGTTTTTTAATGACATACCATGCATATCTTACTGGTCAATATCTGCATTATTTGCAGTTGACAAATATTGTGTTATGCATAATATGCTCAACAGCTTAAGAATAACAACACATTTGATATAATATATAAACAAGTATTATCCATTAATAAATCTGTATAAGATAATGATTACTATAGAATATTAATATGATTGATTAATAAGGAAGTATGATTACATGTCATTGCAAGCTCCTAATAAGCAATCCAGAGAATTGACTATCATTATCTGCCAAGCCTTTTACAACTATATTGGGGTCAGCTTCCAGTCTAACCAGATGCACTGAATATCAGTATTTTAAATGAACAAAATTGATTGATACTTAATATCTGTTGGACATTTGAGTAATTTACAGTGGAGGTTTTTACAGCCCAATAGTCTGTTTAACCACACTCCAGATAAGTTTCAGTTAACTCATCTGAAAGATAGTTTAAATTTTACACAAATCTTATCAGAATCTGTTAGATAGTACCTGCTTTGTGAAATAATCCTTTAAAGTTGTCTATTAAAAAATGACATTAATGCAGCTGTTATTTATAAGCATTGTTTGTGACTAGTTAAGTGTACAACCTTTTGAGCATTGAATCAGTTCCTTATGATAAAAATATTGCTGAAATGATGAACGGAACCAAAGACAAGATGTATTGAAGCAAAGGCAGTATGTAAGGATTGTAACAGATGGCATTCTGCAGGTTCTTCCTACCTCCATGGTAAGGTAGGTGTGAGTTCGCGTAATGTATGCTCATAGAATAATATGTTTATTTCTATATATATAGAAAAATACTGCCAATATACAATACATGTATTGTCAGTTACAGAGTGTATTCAATCATTGCTATTCCAATCACTTTTTACGTTTATTTAGCTCCTATAAAATCATACATAAAAGTACAAGTCAATAATAATATCTACAATCATAAATTATAAGTGCTTCTTACAATTATGTGAAGTCTGAAAATAATGTAATACTTAATTCAATTTTTATTGACTAACATAAATCAAACTAGGGAAAGGATTTTTTCAACCATAGTGGGTGAATTTCAGAGGCAGAATATATAGTATACTTGGGTCTTTCCATAAAAATCGTTTTGGTAAAAAAAAAACATTTTAAAATGTGACGAAATTCTTTGATTAAATTCATCCTTGAGCAAAGAAAGTGAATGACATGGTATTTAAACAATGATAAAGATATTTTCTTAATTTTACTAAGGGTAAACGTCTTGAAAAAAAGATTGGGAGAGCTTATTATGTTTACAATAAATTCCAGCAGCTGTTTGCACTAAATACATTACTATTTTGAAACATTCCTATAAATCATTCAACTAAGAACAAACTGTTTATCAAATACTTGCAGCCTTCTTCATTTATTGTTCATTATAAATACTAACAAAGTGAGAGCACGGAAGCAATGAGAATATGAAAATAAGAAGCGATAGCAACACAGTTCTTACGAGATATCGTGAGTCATTTGAATAATTTTGATATTAAAAATTGAGTTCAAGGACCTCAATTATACTCACGTAATTAAACTAAGTTATGAAGAAACATACATTTAAGATTTTTACGACCTCATTACAAGTGCATTCCAGAAGATACATCAATAAATTTGCAACTAAAAAAAGAAAAAATCCGCGTACCTTTAGCATCGCAATCAACACAATATTTATTGTCCTCATCCTTCAACATCGACATCAATATGTTCTGACATCTGTCCTGGATCTGTTTGGCTCGATCTTTTTCACTTTTAGAAGACATTTCTTTGAAATATTATTTGCAAACGATATCAAATTCAATGAAAATGGGTGGAATGCTTGTTTGTTGAAGGAAAGAGAAACCATAGAGCTAAAATGACAGCAGATTTGATGAGTTGTGTTGTCATTTTACTCTATGAATTTTGACAGAATGAGAAAAACACGAACATGATGAGTTTTTACTTTTCTATCCGAATAAAGTCGATTCAAAGAAGGCAAAAAAAATATACTATCTGGCTGCTCCAAGATTGATAAAAAAAAAAAACAGAGAGACATCATAAAAAAGAAGAAAAACTAACACTTTAGTCCTCAATAGGCGTTCTTGAACGCACTATCAGTTGTCAATGTTACGTTTTGATTGACTGGCAGGCGCTTGTCAAAAATTGCAAAATTCTGCTTTGTTTTGAATACATACGTGCACTTTCTCACTATTAAATTAACATGAATAAATCGCAGTTATTCTTAAAGTTATAAAAGCAGAAAATAAACAAGTGCTCTCCAAGATCCCGAAGCTATACCATCCACTGGGTCGAAAATAAATAAGTTATCATAGAGAAGGAAATGTGTTGAACGCAATTTCTTGCAAATTTTAACATTACAAAATGGGAAATCAGCTTGTGGGTGTCGCTCCGTCGCAGATATATCCCGTAGAACATTACCTGAGCGACCATGTAGACTTGTCGTTCGATCAGAGGTATGAGTCAATTTTATATGTATAACAATGTCAATATTGATAAGTATTTTGATAAAAATAGGTGTACAATATCCACGTCGCATATAATATTATCAAATTCAAATATATATATATAGATATATATAGAAATATATTTCCTTGATATTAAAATAAAATTATGAATCAGAAAAAGCCCTAATTATGATTACATTATCTTTACATCTTTGTTTTGGCTATGACTGTGATCATGCTTGTTATGATAGCAAATATATGACAATAAACAGTTATTTATTTCATATATACATTAAAATGCTTGTATTTATTTATTTAACACTTTAAGCACACAAATGTACAGAGGCGGACTTAATGCCATAGGCATTTTCTACCAGTCAACCTTTGGGTGATGCCGAGATAAATATATTTGGGTGGTAGGTGCAATATCGAAAATTGTGGAATAAATATTTATTTAAATATAAGGATATACATATACCTATTAACACACAACAGATAAATACACATAAATACACGAATATACTAAAACAAATAAGACAAACAATGGGAAAACATTACCGTTGTGATGATACTGCCAGCTTCTTATGAATGTGCTCGCGAACTTTAACTTTAAAGGATAATCAGTTGGTTGCCATCCAGATTTCCTGGGGGAGTGCATTCCACAAGGAGATAGATTGAACGAAGAAGGAAGAGTGAATGAAGTCAGTGCGATGAGTGGGATATTGAAGAAGACGATTGTGTGATGAACGTAGAGTTTTATTGTGGTTTGCGCAAATGTACTGAAAGTGGGGGGCTAGATAAATAGGGGAAGAGGGAGGTGCGCTGCCGTATGGGCAACCACTTTAGAAGGGATCGATGCGCAGAGACGTGATCATATTTACGAATCGAATGCAATTATTGAGAAGACGGTCTAGTTTGTCGAAGAGATCTGCATTCAGGTCATAGTAGCACACATCACCATAATCGATGATAGGGAAAATTAAGGACTGCACAAGCATTGTCTTGGTACTTGATGGAAATAATTTTTTTAGTCGGTACAAAGCCCGTAACGTTCCAGTAACCTTCTGGCTGACCCTAGCGACTTGAGTACTCCAGTTCAGGGTCCCATCACGTTTTTCACGTCAGTGCTAAATGGAACGATCGTATCGTGACTCATACACCTTACTAATACTACGAGGACTCCCAATTATGATTGCCTGACACTTATTAGTGTTTACTGCAACACCAAATCTATCAGCCCAGGTTTTTATTGCAGCTAAGCCCCTATTTAACTTGTCGATAGCGTCAGGTATTTCATCGATGTATGTATACAATATATAACACCACTAACTATTTACCCTAGATACTAAATAACTAACTATACAAATAAATAGAAAAACAAATGACCCAAAACAATATACAGTATATATTTGCTATCATAAATATATAAATATGATTTTTATTCAAAAGGTTTCATAGATTAATTTTACAAACGTTCCTTCCAGCCTTGGTTCAACCCGTTTTCTGAAGGTAGCTCGAGCTAGATCGCGTGAAGGTCTAGTAGTTGTCAAGGTGTTTGCAGTCCATGACCCGTCACTGCCACTAGCAGAACATAAAGAAAGGATACTGAAGATTAAAGAGCAGCTGGCTTCGGCATTCAACTGTTTGCCGTTCCAGAGGGTTATTGTAAGTATTGATTTCTGAGTAAATTTTTCTTACAATGCAAAAAGAAGTAGCTCAAAGTCGGCCTCTTTCTGTAGTCGCTTACACACTTAACACCCATAATACATGTGGTGTTTGATAGATAGTTGACACTTGACGGTCGACAGACAGTTGATTATTGTTACAAGTGAGGGTACATCCCAGTATAGTTTAACTTTAAAGCAACGAAGAACGACCCCCCCCCATTAGTTCAATTTGGACGCCAAGTAAGGACATAATAATATATATTTCGTAACATGGAAGGCAGTCTGTTCAATGTAGATATTGCTAGTTGGTGTAGTATGTTCTCATCATTTCAACTCTTGTCCTGCTACCCATCCATGTTTTTATTACATTACAAGAATTTATGCAACTTAAGAAAAAATATGTTATTTTAAGTTATACTTACAGGTTGGCGATTGAGACACTTGCATCTGTCAAGGGGGTGATTCTACCATACTGAAAAACTTTCACCATGAAACTCATATCTGATTCGTGAAAAATAAATCCAATTTCTGTACAACAGTAGACAGCAGTTTGTACATGTTTTTTTTTTTTACGAATCTTATACTTATATGTGTTTAATAGCGAAAGTTGTTTAGTATGACTGGTAGAATCACCCCCTTGACGGACGCTAGTCACTAAATCGCCATCCTCTAGTTTTGTGGTGGGTTTCTATGTGATTGTTTTTTATTATTAATGTAAAATTTATTTTCATGCCTGAAACAGTCAAAATATGGACTGTACATAAACCACAATTTTTTACAACTGGTAACACCTTCATAAATTACGTGCAAATAAATTATTCTTATTCACCGTTTGACCGTTCCTGTCAAAGCAACTATAACAATTTTTCATCTTCTTCCAGCTCACAGATAAAGCGGGTCTCCTAATGCGCGAGTACTGTAAATGCAGCGTCTACGACCGCATGTCCACTCGTCCATTTCTCACCACTCTTGAGAAGAAATGGATCACTTTCCAAGTGCTGTACGCACTGCACCGCATGCATAAACTTGGGATTTGTCATGGTGACATTAAGGTAAGGAGGTTTTTCGGTGTAGAAATCTTTCAAGGACAAACCTTATTAAACTTAATATACAGGGTTTAGACACCCGGATCCGTCAAGGGGGTGATTCTACCCGTCATACTAAAAAACGTTCACCATAAAACGCATGTACCATTCATGAAAAAAAAAACATATTCCTATACACCAGTAGACAGACTATTTCGATACAAGTGTGTTTTTATTTACGAATCTTATGTATACGAATCTTAAATAACTTTTGCCATGAAACACATACGTATTTCATAGCAAAAGTTATTTGTATGATAGGTAGAATCACCCCCTTGACGGATGCAGGTCACTAAATCGCCACCATGTAACTAATGGAAACTTTCCAAATGCCTCTTTTACACTAAAAACTGTTACAACATCAAATTCAGTGTTATAATTGCAATTCATTATTAATATTCTAGTTCACTAGTTAGCGATATTTCTTATTTCCAAACAGTAATATTGCCAAATTAATCAAAAGAGTGAAATATTTTACAGCTATTTGCGACGTTTTCCCACTTTTCTGTATAAAACTATAAACGCTCTTAATACTGTCGTTAAACAGAAAAGTATAACAGAGCTTATATCTGTTTCTGCCTCGTTGGTCGCAAGTGCTACTGCTGAGCATGAGGTCCCGGGTTCGATTCCCGAGTCGGGCAAAGTGTTATTGGGTTTTCTATCTAGAATTTCTCAGTAGCAGTCTGGTGCCTGGATTTGTGCCCGGTTGATGGCAATAGGCTCACCCCCTATAACATGGAACTTAAACATAACTGGCGAAAAGTGGGTGTACTATAGGTACACCTCTGCGTAACCCTTCGGGGAAATAGAGGCGTGATGTTATGTTAAGTACCATCGAAGAAGGTCATATCTATACATCTTAAGGACTATTTCTGCGTGCAGCGCTCGGCCGCTATAGAACCCAGGGCGGTAACAGATATGGTCATCGTGTTCACGGGATTTTGTTTTCAAACTGCTTAAATATGAAGTTCTTCGATAGTACATTGTACATATATATCTGTTTTCATACAATGTGAACCTCGCGCTCTCGAAGTCGTGCCTTAACTTACCAATAATTCGAAACTTTTGTAAAGTTTGACCAATATTTTGCGAGGTCGACTGTCTCATACAACAACCCTGCCTTGCCCAGGCCTTGATTTCATATTTTTTATGTGTAACATCTTTCCTCTTGCTTTCCTGCGATCTGTGGGAGTGATTTCGTGAAAAGGGACGGAAGTGTGTAACAGGAAGCCGGGGTAGCGCCCGCTATTTGATTTGACCAATGAGCGCGCGCTGTGCTAGAGTTGGCTGTCAGATGGTACCAACCCATTTTCCGAGAGGTTGTAAACAGGATGATTATGAGAAGACGATGACAATAGGGATGACGACAAAAATATATTTTTTAGTCCGTCTTGGAGATTATTAAAAAATATTGGACACGTATTTTTTCTTTTTTTACGTAATCTAAAGATTACGGCGATAAATTGAGTTAAAATGTGCCATGACGTCACGAGTATGTAGATTTTATACTTACTTGTGACGTAGCGACCCCCACTCCCCAACTTAAAATGCGTTTTATCTAAGTATTTTGTTATTAGTATGATAAAGTAAAAAATACGTGTCTAATATTTTTTTATTATATGACTGACGGAGTAATTAGAATTTCATTTTTTACCCAGGCATCATCCCAATTATGATGATGAATATTGTTTATATCATATACACATCATATGTGACTACTGTAATGCTCGCTCGTTATTTTAATTCCAAACTTCCAATTTTCCAGTTAGAAAACGTAATGGTAACGTCATGGCTGTGGGTGCTGCTCACGGACATAGCGTCGTTCAAGCCGACCTTCCTGCCGGACGACAACCCGGCCGACTTTAGCTATTTCTTCGACACGTCTCGCAGGAGGCTCTGCTATGTCGCGCCCGAGAGATTCGTGAGGGCACCTGACCCGCATAATAGGCCTGCGGTAAGGGAATCCTGCTTTTTCTTTCTTCTTTTAGGTTTTATACTACAACTTTTATATTAACATGAAATCACGCCTTTTTTTCCTCAAAGGATTCGCCAGAGGTGTGGCATGTGTGAGTGTATAGTCTGGCTTTGTGGCGGTTACAATCAATCTGCCTAGCCTTTTCCCAACTTTATTGGGGTCGGCTTCCAGTCTAACCGGATCCTGCTGAATACCAGTATTTTCAATGGAGCGACTGCCTATCTGACCTTCACAACCCAGTAACTGGGTAACACGATACCCCTTGGTAAGACTGGTTGTCAGACTTAAGGGCTTCTGACGGCCCGTAACGACTGTCAAAGATCAACGAATGACAGCCGGGACCAACAGTTTAACGTGCTTTCCGAGGCACGGATGAATCTCGGTATGTAAAGATGCTTACCCATCCACAGGCCAACCCCGGAAAGCGTAGCTTAACCTGAGGAATCGACCCGTGCAGCAGTTATTACTTAGCCACGAGCTCCTCTTACATGGGTGTTAAACATGCCACAGGCTAAATATTATGCTAGATATCAATAACGAATTTTGTAAACAATCTGCTAGGACATACAATAGACGTAGATATATTTAGTAACCTATTCCTCTTAACTATTCCTAAAGAGTCATAAAAAAGCCTGTAAGAAATCGACACGTGTTTCACGTCTCAACGAGGCTTCCTCAGGATGACGATTGACTTGTCGCGAACCCGAACACGGCGTGTTGCCACGCCGAGCACCGGACGCAGAGATCCACGTCACGCCACGCTACGTCTATTGTATTTTATCATGGATTTCCACAAGGTCACGCCTGAATCAATGAACTAATCTGCTAGGAGACGAAACTAAAACTTATTTATAAAATACAAAGGACTGAGTACAAAAATACAACCACATTTTCTCTGATACAGGGTGATGACAGAATGGGTGGCCTGTTGCTGAGTGAATCACCCTGTAAAGTTGGAGAACTTGTACCCAGTATGGACATATTTTCGGCTGGGTAAGTTTTATTACAAAAGTATAATTATACAAATCTTTGACTATTCTTACATTCTTGAATCATGATGGCTAAAGCTGAATAATAATTATGTTTGCCTTTTCTTCACGTAGTGAAACGTCTGACCACAAAATGAATTAAAAGTGTAAAATGTGTTCATTAATGTACCGATCCAACGATTTTGGATTTCAACAGTCTTTCACTCGTCTACCGAATGATCGAAAAATGAAATGAAAGGAGCAGGTGAACGTTCATTCCTAACCTGATGAACGAGTGAATGGTTCACTTACTGCACCTAACAACAACGGTAACATTTATGCCCCCCCAGCTGCGCCCTCTTAGAGCTTTGGAACGACGGTACGCCCGCCCTCGACCTGCCCGGTCTTCTGGCTTATAGGAACGGCGAAGACCGGCCGCCCACCATGACGTTGGCAACTGAAGAAACGCAGCTGAAGACCCTGCTGCACTCCATGACTGAAAGGAACCCCAGAGATAGGAGGACGGCTGAGCTGTATCTCGATGAGGCTAGGGGGAAGTGAGTAGATTAATTTTTAATTTGTCAATTAGCTAACCCGATTAACGTTGCCCTGTCCAAATTTCAATAATGCATACAAAAATTCCATACACGTTTTTTTTCCGAATTTTAGGCTCCGTCATTTCGGATATTAAAGAGGGGAATTCATAATTTTTCTTAAATATCTTTAAACGTATTTATTTCAAAATTATAAAAAAAAACCGGCCAAGTGCGTGTCGGACCACGCACAATGAAGGGTTCCGTAGTTGGAATGAATTCATCCCAAGAACAAATTTAACATTGTAGTTGAAAAACATGTTCTCCGAAATGTATGGGAGATAATGTTTTTCAAACCGCAAATTTAAGTTGGTTGATTATTTCTCGTTAACCTGTACAGCCTACTTAGCTGTCATAGTTTTCCTTTTAATTTCGTTATATATCCTACTGCTGTGAATTTTTTCAAAAGTCCAAGTACAACCATTTAGCTAAAAGACGGGGGGGGACGGGGGGGGGACACTTGACTCTAACAAAAAAATTTAGTTAAAAGCTTAATATTTCGTAAACGAATCCCTGAATCCAAAAATGGTTATGACACACTCACAATATTTTTGAATGAAAGACCTTTCTAACGATACCCCACAACATGGGGTAGATGAGGAAAAAAAAATTCCTACTTTACGTGTAGGGGACGTACCCTAAAAAAAAAAATTTCTTGATTTTATTTTACCATTGTTGGCATGATTCATATGTATACATATGCCAAATTACAGCTTTCTAGTACTAACCGTCTCTGAGCTAAGCCGCTGACAGACAGACGGACAGACAGACAAACAGACATGGTGAAACTATAAGGGTTCCTTTTTTACTACGGAACCCTAAAAAATTAAATAATCGCGCCCTTTCATTTGATATGTCACACGGTATACACAATCACGGTCTACAATTTCTTTTTTCTTATTTGCCTTCCAAAAGTGACCCCTGTATTCAAAATTAATTTATTTACGTTAAACGCCCGTGCCATACGTGTACCAAATTTCAACGTAATAGGTCCATTCGATTCGGGAGCAAATTGGCTGTGACAGACGAGCAGGCAGACAGACACACACACGAGTGATCCTATAAGGGTTTCGTTTTTTTCCTTTTGAGGTACGGAACCCTATAAAATTGCCTAATCGGTCTATTCTTTCTCAAGTGATCTTACCAACGAACAGTATTTCATTTTTATATACGTATGTTTTATATAGATTTCAGTTTTGGTACAAACTATTCTACATTTGCAGTTTGGTTTCCAAAAATGTAAACACATATTTGTAGTTGGAAAATTAATTTTAAACCAACACAAGGTTCAGTTTGCGGTACATTTTATGACTTTTTCAATAGTACTGGTCATTCTAAAATCAACTTAATTTACACTAGTATAAAGTTAATATTTATTTAAATGGAAATAACACCAATTGGATACAAGGATTTGAATGGACTTTAAATGGGAGTGGTTCTTGCCGTGGTAGGTCAGTCAGGCGAGGCTGCTCGCCCAGGATGCCTAAGAAGATCTAACCAAGTAAACTACTATGTATTGTACCTATGTCCATCCACTGACTGTACTTTGCGAAGACTGCTTTGGAGAAGTATCAAAATAATGTCAAAGAAAAAAAAAAACATGTTTTGTGTTTGAAATGTGTTCATCTTTCTTTCTATGTCGAGACTAAAAATAGTTCATACTGAAGTGAAAATATTTCAATAACGAGCCGAGTGTCCAAGGCCTTTTGTAATCCATTTAGTTTTAGCCATTATTAAATATATTTAACCGACTTTAAAACGAATAATTTTGTTCCAGATTATTCCCGGAGTACTTCTACTCCTTTCTCCAATCATACATGCTAATATTTTCCGCCCAGCCTATTCTACCTCCCGACGAAAAGATACTCCGCATACACCAAGACATTAGAAACATCATCAAGATCTTCACCCAGCCATCAGACGCCAAAAACTACCAAGACTTAGTAGAAGAAACCACAGATCACCAGAACATAGACAATATAGATAAATTAAAAGACAAATTCAAAGTTTTGAACGTCAATACGACAGATTTTGATGAAGATGATGAGAAGGCACCAGAGAGAAAAGATATGGGCCCTGATAGTGAAGGTTTGATACTGATTACGTCATTAGTGACGTCATGTATAAGGGGGCTGCATCATTGTACGTCGAAGTTGTACAGTTTGGAGATTTTGCAGCTGTTGTGCGAGAATTCTAGTTCGGAGACCATTTTGGATCGGATTTTGCCTTATATTGTAAGTTTCTGTTCTTCTACCTTTCTTATTATTACCAGAATACTCGCGAAATTTCGTGTTGTCGCATAACTTTTTAATTAGTCGAGATTTTTTATTCATATTCTGTATGGCACCCCTTTAGGTCATGAGCTATCCGAATAACAAAAAAGATTTGCCCTAGATCAGAGGGAGGCGTGAAAATTGATTCGCTGTTACAATGTACCAACTTCTGCCCGCGAATTCGTTCGCGTGGAAGTAAAACACCACACTATACTAAAATAACTGCCACATTTTTTATAAAATTTCCCTGTATACTAAGTTTGCAGTTTTGGTCTCAACAGCCAAAATATAAAAAGAGTCTGAGACTGGTGACGCGGGAGCAAGCGACGTACAGTTGTCCGTGTGAGCAGCTCGTCCTGAGGTTGACTCCCGCAGCCATTTGAGTAGCAATTACCCATTGCTTGCAAAGTTTTTCGCTCCATGCAAAATACTGCTATTCAGCTGCATCCGGTTAGATTGGAAGCCGACCCCAATATAGTTGGGAAAAGGCTAGGCAGATTGATTGAAATTAATTCTTAATGCCTTATTCTTTCCATCAGATTCACCTATCCCACGACAGCGTATCCCGTGTCCGCGCATGCGCAGTAGCGACCTGCGCGCGCGCCGTCGCCCTCGTGCGATCACTGCCCAACGCCGACTGCAATGTGTTCCCGGAATATATCCTGCCGGAACTAGCGCCCCGCGCTACGGATCCTAGTGTGCCTGTACGGATTGCTTATGCTAACAATATAGGTAAGTTGAAATACAGAATTTTTTTTGAAGAAGAGAATTTCTCAGCAGCATCCGCGAGTTTTGAGCTGCCCTGTGAATGGCAATAGAGTTGCGGTTAGGGGATGTACCAAAACATCTCTGCCTAATGATTCATGCAAGTAATACAAGTGTGATGTTATATAGCTTTTACCAACGGCTTCAATCCCGTGGTTGCAGCGTTCCTACTATAGATAGTCCACAGGAACGCTGCAAATTTTTCCCAATTCCAAAAAACCTACCTATATACCTACTAGCAGCGCCCCTTGGTTTCACCCGCATAAGTCTCGATCCCGAGGGAATATCGGGATAAAAAGTATCCTATGTGTTAATCCAGGTTATAAACTATCTGTTTGCCAAATTTCATCCAAATCCGTTCAGTAGTTTTTGCGTGAAAGAGTAACAAACGTCCATACATCCATCCTCATAAACTGTCGCGTTTATAATATTAGTAGGATGTCACTTTCCGGCCCATAACTATCTATGTGTAAAAAATCATGGAGTTTCATGATGTTAGAAACAAAGCTGACATGGTCATGTGTCTGTTAGTCCACTAGCACCCATGGCATATCGGTTCTGATTGTTTTCGGACGTCGGAACTATACGTACGTATACGTACGACCAACTCGCACTCAGTCTGTGTGCTCCCTTAGTACTTGGAAAGTCGGAATCGTCGGGATCGTTCGTGCGTGTTCGTATGTGTTATACGAATACGCACGAACGATCTCGACAAAACCGTACGAATTTTTATTCTCATATTACTACTGACTATGTCTTTGACAGCGAAACTGGCGGAGACTGCGGTACGATTCTTGGATCAAACGCAGAACATGGTGGATAAAGAAGCTGCCAACATTAACTATGAGACTGAGTTGTCTGCACTGCATGAAATGGTATGTGTATGAATTTATCATAGCTTTGAGACTCAATTACCAGAAAATTTAGATTCATTCATTATATTTTGGGTCAGAGAATCAACCACCTAGCCAATGTCTTACATTAATTAAATAATTTAATTCATTAATTTATTTCAGACAAATTCAAGTCCATAATTTTACATACACACACATTTAAATTATAAACTATTCATTATTATCTATTTTAAATTAAACTGCCCAAAAACCCAAATAAAATTGTGATTCATTAAATTTAAGAAATTAAATTACTGATTAAGTTCCTCTCACACGCTCAAAACCAGTCTAAGGTGATCTGATATCTTGCGAGTTAGTTTTAAGATGCAAGTTATAAATTTTTCTTGGAGACTTTATAGTCCTGATCCTAATGCAGTCTAAAATGCCCTAAATGATTTTTGTCGAGTTCCCATTGGAGAAGCGGAGAAGATGCTCGTAAAGTCGTTAGAGTTTCCAGTAGTTAATAATGGGCATCATCAGGTCTAAAGAAGTTGTAAGCTAAAAAGTAAAAATATTAATAATAGGTAAAATTTGGAAAAACTAAATATTTTTTTAAAGGACATAAAACAAAGAAGAAAATGTAACATTTAGGAATACTTAAATTAAATCTACTAATATATTCTTATATTTAGACAGAGATTTGATTCGATTCGATTCCCAGATCGGGCAAACTGTTATTGGGTTTTTCTATCTGGAATGTCTCAGAAGCCGCGGCGTCTAGATTTAGCCCGGTTGATGGCAACAGGCTCACCCCCTATTACATGGGACTTAAACATAACTGGCGAAATGTGGGTGTACTGTAGGTACAGCTCTGCGTAACGTTTCCGGGAAATAGAGGCGTGATGTTATGTAATGTGTTCAGAGACCCTAGTGTGAGTTTCTTTTAAACATCTCGAATTTAAACATCGACCGCGTTCGGCGCTCCGATTGGCTCTTCACTGGCCTTCACTGGTGAACGGCCAATCGGAGTACCGAACGCAGTCGATGTGTAAATTCGGCACTAGGGCCTCGGCTTCAAATGTTACCGATACTTCTGCAGCCGTCCATATCATTTGTTTTCCTTGCATCAGGTACGGTCCACAGTATCATATCTACTAACTGATTCCCAAGCGGTAGTGAAACGAGCGCTAGTCGAAAATGGCATCACCAAACTTTGTATATTCTTCGGGAAACAAAAGGGTAAGTAGTATCTTGTTTAATTTAGTTAAATTAACTTATGAAAACTATGTTTTTTTTAAACCACTGTTTCTTAAGAGTTAAATTATATCTGGAGTTATTTTTTTTCAAAATTACAGAAACTGGTAAGATTTATCATTTGGTCTATTCTCATTATCAGCTATTGTCATTAAATTACTCTAGCTTCATACTCTTCTATGCATTAGATATATTTCAGCTCGAAAAAATGATCGTTCATTTCATCCAAAAAAAAAAAGAGTTGTCACAAAAAAGCAGCCTTTTTGCTATAACCGGAGCTTTGCAATTTTTTAAAGTAATGCATATGGCATATGCAATGAATATCATTACAGTGCGTTCATTATAACTTGACCCGTGACGCGATTGGTATAGTTTGACCGAGATCGCTGTGCCGCGCCTTAGGAGTGCGCGGTGAGGCGGGGGGCAGCGTTGACAGGTGAGCGGGGGGTGGGACGCCGCGCGCCCTGGGCGTTGATGAATGAGCGGCCTGCATTGCCCTCCCGGCTCGCCGTGTATATACCTAAGGTGCGGAACAGCGTTCTCGGTCAAACTATAGCCCTGAAGTTTAGTTTCAATAGAGTTCAAAATGGCAACTGAAAGAACATTACTACCAATCACATGATTGCAAAATTTAGTGCTACGAATCGCTTCGGGGGTCAAGTTATAATAAACGCACTGTAGTCTTCAGCCGTACAGCAAATAAAAAAATATGTGAAGAAAGGAAAAAAATGCTTTAAAAGGATCTTTTGGAGCGTGCCCAAAATCGAAACTAACGCCGCCATCTTGTTTATAGGGTTCCGCACCCGAAGGGTGCCAAACGGAATCCTATCACTAAGCCCCCACTGTCCGTCTGTTTGTCAGCGGGCTGTATCTCATGAACAGTATTAGGTAGACAGTTGAAATTTTCACAAATTGTGTATTTCTAATGTCGATATAACAACAAAAA
Organism: Agrochola lota; assembly: GCA_947364205.1. Classification (NCBI taxonomy): domain Eukaryota; kingdom Metazoa; phylum Arthropoda; class Insecta; order Lepidoptera; family Noctuidae; genus Agrochola; species Agrochola lota. Next base: position 10,470,813 of record OX376239.1, on the reverse strand, counting down.
ATAAAAAAGTTAAAGTTGTTTTTTCGGCGATTTTTGCTAAATATTGTACGATGGTAAGTACGAAAAACCCTTTTTATATATTTCACAAAATATATTTAGTTGTAGTAGCTAGTGTAACTACGCCTAAGAGGCTTGCAACAGCTTAAGAGCGTTTATTCTAAAAGTTGGCAACGTCGCCAATATCAGTCAAAATTTTTCCTGTTTTGATTAATTTGGCAATATTACTATATGGAAACAAGAAATGCGGCTAACTAGCGAACTAGAATATTTATTATGAAATGCAATCATTTATATCGTAACTCCGAATATTTAGTTTTAGATGTAAAAAAAAGTATTTGGAAACTTTCCAAATGCCTTAAAACGGGTACAACATCCAATTCAATGTTATAATTGCAATTCATTATTAATATTCTAGTTCGCTAGTTAGCTACATTTCTAATTTCCATACAGTAATATTGCCAATTTAATCAAAACAGCGAAATATTTGACAACTATTGGCGACGTTGCCAACTTTCAGAATAAACGCTCTTAAGCGCGGTCACTGTCGGACTGCATAGAAAAGAAAGAGAAGGGCGATGACACAACGCAGGTAGTTTATTGCAAAATATGAAGCAATTATCTACGAGTATTTACAAAAAATCTATTGATTGTACAAAAAAATTAAAACACTATTACGGTAATATGTTGCTTGTAGAATAATCTAACAAAAAATCTGAATGATGACATGTACATAATATTAATATGATTTTTAATCGTTAAAAAAAATTTTTAGAGGTGTCATCGTGTTTTGTTTCTATCGTATCAAATTAGTTGTGTTATGTTTTCAACACACTATCTTACTAGCATATATCCTGAAGAATATCATATATTTTTCTGATTTTGTTTACTGCAGTGGATCATATACTTTTAGGCATTATAAAACTTGCGCTTAGACACGATTAGGTCCTGTATCCCCTTCGTGGGGAAGGCAACTGTCAAAATGGCGCTGTATTAGGTAGTTCCCAACACAAGCTTATATAATACAAGGTGGTTTTATTTTATTTTTGCAAAAATGACACGTTTTTGTTTTCCTAAATACTCCGAAATTGGAGTCCACCATTTCCTGAGAGACCCTAAAATTAGAAGATGGTGGATTAAACGTATAATTGAAGTTAAAAAAAATAAATAAACAGATTTCGAGGTTAAGTCAGAAACATTTTGAAGAAAGGGATTATGAGGAAATTTTTAAGATTTTAAATACCGACATTTTCCATGACAATAACTTGGTTTAAAATATTGAAATCACCGAAAATATCGAAATAGAACCAAGTTCATGAATGAACAACAACAATGACGGTACCTTGCCAATTCATTTATGAAAATATTATGTATGTAAGAAAAAATCTACATATCTTTAATAAAATAAGTGATAGACATAATTTTAATACTAGAAATGAAATAGAATAAAATAGATCAACCATTTTTCAGATTATCTAAAGTACATACATCTTTTATGGGGTACTGTGTTAAATGTTACAATAAAATACCTTGTGATATATTACAATTAAATGAAAGAAAATTTAAAACTCATATTAAAAGTACACTCTGTAAACAAGCATATTACAGATTAGAGGATTATATCCAAGATAAGAATGCTTGGAAACATGCTGGTCCTGCTCCATAGGACAATTTAGAGTCTAGACAAAATCAAACTGGTTGCTTATTTAATTATGTATTTGTTATTTTTTATAACACTGATTTTACATTCTGTGATTTCTTGAACTCACACACTGACTTATTAGTATTACTTGTTAAAATGTTAGGAATATCGTATAATTTTACAATGTTTGTAAATATGTGAGCACCATGTATCTGTCACATATTTAATTTATCTGTAATTGCTTTATTTTTCATTCTTTTTTACCTATCGCGGTATAGTAATCTTATTCTAGATGCATCGTCTTCACATATAATTATATAATTAATGTATGCAAAATATTGTAAAAACATTTTAAAAGAGTAACGGTGGAGTTTCTTGCCCATTCTTCGCCATACGAAAACTACCTTTTGGAAGGGGCGACTAGAATCAATTCTATTTTTTGTAAACATGACGTTCATAAGTGCCTTTTATGTGCCTAATTGAAATAAATTGTTTGACTTTGACTTTGAACACGAAATGGAATGAATGAACGGAATGTGTAGGGCGTAGGGACCTATCTATGATCACGCCATCTACAATTAGCTTTGCCCGACCTTCCCCATTGCCATAATTTAATAAATAATCTCTCTATTACAGCCAACGACGTAATCCTATCCCACATGGTGACGTTTCTGAACGACAAAGAAGAGGCAGCTTTGCGCGGGTGTTTCTTTGAGCGAGTGGTGGGCGTCGCCGCCTATGTAGGGCACCATGCCGCGCCTATACTTGTGCCGCTGTTACAGCAGGTACGAGATACTCGTGTCATTACTATAGCTAGGACATAAGATAAGAAGGAAGCAGCCTTACAAGGATGTTTTTTTGAGGGAGTGGTGGGCGTCGCAGCCTGTGTTGGGCTCCATGCTGCGCCTATACTCGTGCCTTTACTACAGCATGTACGAAATACTCGTGTCGTTACTATAGCTAGGACATAAGGTAAAGAGTCAGCAGCACTACGAAGGTGTTTGTTTGAACCAGTGGTGGGCATCGCAGCCTATGTAGGGCACTATATTGCGACTATACTCGTGCCTCTACTACAGCAGGTACGAGGTGTCGTTATTAAGAGCAGGACATAAGATAAGGAGAAAGCAGCCTTACGAGGGTGTTTCTTTGATCGACTGGTGGCGTCGCAGCCTATGTAGGGCACCATGCCGCGCCTATACTCGTGCCACTGTTACAGTGGGTACGAATATGAATACTACCTTTATAAATATGTGGATGAATACTTGTTGAAAACGAAAGCTTAACACAACTTCGTTCCTCCAACTAGTTTGCCCGGGGATTTGAATACGCTTATTTTAGGGCGAGTCTTCCGAACGTACTGTTAAATTGATTACTAGTACACAAGGAGTTTTTTTTGTTTTGCAGTAAGAGATCGCGTCCTATTTAATAGCTACGGTCGCGTGAATTCGCGATCGGTCGCGCGCATATGTCACTTTTTGTTCGGAAAACCGGAAAGCGCCCTCTGTCGGCGCGACCACGCGTTCAGGTTCACCGAACAAAAAGTTCGAACGATCGCTTTTAAATAGGACGCGGGGAGAAACAACAGCAAGAAAAAGTTTAAAGCTACAGCAAAGGTTTCTATCCATAAGCCACTTTTAACAGCCACCATTATTCTGAGCGGATTACAGGAACACTATCTTTTTTGCCGTCGTTTATAACTAGTATAAAGGGGAGTCTTGCTCAACTGCAGTTACCCCGAGCACAGATGAATACAGATGGAACACTCCGCAGTTTGGATATGAAGCTAAAAGTATGCGGCGGGCCCGTCTTGCTGGGCCAATTCAGTGAGTGTAACGTAGTCAGAAGATCGAAGAGTTGCGCGATAGAAAGAGAGGCAACTTCTAGGTGAATATAACTGTAGGTCATTAGCGCTGTGCGACCTGAATCGCACTTTATTGTGTCGTAGCAAGAGTCACTTTTTACTTAAATGATTTTACGGAGTGTCCCATCTGTATTAATCTGTGCCCCGAGTCCTATTCAAAAGCGATCGTCGCGCGAATACACGATCCTTCGAATTGTTTGTTCGGTGAACCCGAACGCGTCGTCGCGCCAAAAGAGGGCGTTTTTCGGTATTCCGAACAAAAATGCACTCGACCAATCGCGTGTTCGCGCGACGATCGTTTTTAAATAGGACACAGCCTTATCCTTATACATGTATATTATATAAATATGTTTGTTTCCCATTTCAAAAATAACGTTCATTGTTCAGGGTCTTACAGACCAGTCGGAGTGGATAATAGCGAAGGCGTTAAGAGCTACGACCAACTTGGCAGAGCTGGGCTTGTTGCCCAAGCAAGCACTGTGTGACCTTGTGGCCGAGAGCGCTGTGTTCCTTGCACATCCTAACTTATGGGTAAGTTTACTTAGACAAGAACATTTAGAGTTCACAAGATCACGGCTTCATTATTTGGGTACCCTGCACGCGTACAAGTATGTTAGCAAAGGGGGGTAACTATTAGTAAATAAGTTGTCAGCGTTTGTACCAAAATCTTTTTAGTTTTAAGCTTGGAGTTTCCCTACGTGATCGAATCAGAAATGAAGGGATCCCAGGTGACCGACATAGACCGAAGAATTGCCAAACTAAAGGCGAAAGCGTCAGGTTACCCCGCGAAATTAAAATTCTCTTACGTTTTTTGCAATTTGCAGGTCAGGTTTTAAATCGATCTAAATATGATTCGCGGCCGTATCAAATATTTATTTATAGAATTATAATCATAAAATTCATCAATACAACTCTCTAAGTTCATATAATCCTATTGAATGACCATTTCATGAAATCATGACATTTTAGGATTATTCTAACATAGGAAGTTGTATTGCTGATTCTAATGATTATAATTCTGTAAATACATATTTGTTACGGTCGCGAATCGTAATATAATCAAGATACAACATGACACTGACGTGCAAATTGCAATATACGTACTCACATTTTAATTTCGCGGGCTACCTTAGCGCATCCTTAAGTGGCATTGCTCTCAGAACAGATAGCTGATGGGGCCGAAAGGTTCTAAAATGGCGATCGCGTACTGGATGAAGACGTAGCGTTGGAAGTGGTGAAGGCCGCAGGAATCTGCTGGATGCGAAAAGCACTACCGGTCGAAGTACTGGTGCTTGGGGAGGCCTATGTCCAGCAGTGGACGTCTTTCGGCTGTAATGATTAAGTAAATCGTTGATGAAATTAAGCCTCAGATTAGAAACTCCGTCATCTTATGATTGGATATTTCGTTCAACCGACAACAATAGGCTTCACGTTTATAATGTGTAATGGAAGTAAAGCGCATCGTAGGAAATCAGTTTTTTACTACGGCATAAGCTTAGTCTCACATATTTCTATACTCTATTTGAAATAAGATTAGACATTTAAATAAACCTGTCGGTCGATTCTGTAAATATATTAACGTGAAGCTTAGGTGAAGTGAGCGTGAAGTGAGCTGTCACTGCCACAGAATCGACTGGCAGGATGCTAGGGATTAACACTATTGACAGCTCACTTCACGCTCACTTCACCTAAGTTTCACGGTGATATTTTTACAGAATCGAACGGCTGTTCCGTCCGTCCGTTCAACCGATTTTGACTTCTATTGCGTTTGTGGCATGACAAATAGCAGCTGCAGTAAACAGTTGGTATTGTAACCACTTTTTTACTTTTAATGCCATCCTTATGTCTACGGTATAGAAGTCAGAATCGGTTGAACGGACTGTAAAAAAGGTTTGTTAAATGTCTAATCTTATTTAAAATGGAGTACAGTCAATACGAGAAAAGAACGGCTTATTTACTGATAAGAGTATTGAATATTGTCTCACATGCATGATTATCTTACTGACTGCGTCGTTGGCCTAGTGGTCACAAGCACTACTGCTGAGCATGAGGTCTTGAGTTCGATTCCCAGGTCGGACAATGTTATTGGGTTTTTCTATCTGGAATTTCTCAGTAGCAGCCCGGAGTCTTTATTTGTGCCCGGTTGAAGGCAATATGCTCGCCCCCTATTACATGGGACTTAAACATAATAGGAATGATGACAAAAAATTATTTTTAGTCCGTCTTTGAGATTATAAAAAAATATTGGACACGTATTTTTTCTTTTTTTACGTAATCTAAAGATTACGGCGATACATTGACGTAAAATGTGCCATGACGTCACGAGCATGTAGATTTTATACATACTAGTGACGTAGCGACCCCCACTCCCCAACTTAAAATGCGTTTTATCTAAGTATTTTTCTTATTAATATGATAAAACAAAAAATACGTATCTAATATTTTTTTATTATCTGACTGACGGACTATTTAAAATTTCATTTTTTTTACCCAGGCATCATCCCTATTGGCGAAATGTGGGTGTACTATAGAGCCACCTCTGCGTAACCCTTCTGGGAAACAAGGCGTGATGTTATGTTAATTTTATGTGCATTTATTCCTGTTTTTAGATTCGTCACGAAGTATGCGGCTTGGTATCTTGCGTGTCGAGTCTCCTCAACCCTATTGACGTGAACTGCAAGATATTACCATTAGTATGGCCCCACCTCAAGCATAAACTAATACAGGTTCAATATTACAATTATTTGTTTTATATGTCTTCTGAATAATGTGTCTGCTAGTTTCGTTTATCGGTTACACCTAAAACAAGTTGTAGACAAAACTTGTAGAAAACTTATATATTTTTTTATGGTGATAAAGTAGTTAACAATGTGTGAAACAACGCCAATACACGCATTATTATTTGTACACGAAATGTTTTTGACAAGTTAATTAAAAGACTCGAAAACAAGTATCACAACTTGTATTATCTGCGTTCGCAATTCATTTGCCAAACGTGTAAACAAACACAAGTTTTAGGAAAAGAAACTAAGTTGTAGCGCAAAGTGAACCTTATGTGTAGGCATACACATAAGATTCACTTTGCGCTACAACTTCATATTTTTTATGACTTTATCAACAGTACTGGTCAGTCTAAAATCAACTTTATTTACACATGCATAAATTTGATATTTGTCTAAATGGAAAACTCGTGTTTGTTTACATGAAATAAATGCTAATAGTTTGCGACCTGCACACAAGTATGAAAAATTACCTCAACTTACAAGAAAAAGAATGGCACTATCGTTATTCATAATCAAAAAATAAAAATATCTTACTGCTGCTGAAAATTACAGCGTCAAAAATCATGAATTTGCGTAAAAAATGTAATAGAACTCTCAAACATAATTTTTACTCAATACTCAATATATTTATTTGCGTTCCACAATGTTAACATAGGTGGTAGGTACATGATAAAATATACATAATTTTAGACCCTGTCGGGCACAGCAATCTTTTTTTTTTATGATCAAGTTATTGAATGTCTTTTGTGTGGTAAGGTTGTGTAGAGAACCATGTTTTGTGTCCAGGTGGAAAGGGCGGAACTACTATTAGAAAGCTTAGCCGAGCCGATCCCACGTAAGGTGCTGGATGCTGTGTTACGTCACGGGGACGTGGACCGCCTTGTTCACACGTTACGAGAGAGAAGAAATACGAGGCTCAAGGTAAAGTATCAACTTTATTTTAAGAGTAATAGAGCTCTTCGGGAAGAAGTCCGTCCGCAGTAGTAATATCACCATAAATATTTCTATAGGCACCTTTTGACCTTTGACTTTTCGGATTCATGTGCGTATTGTATACGTATAATTATCACTTGCTTCAAAAACGGTGAAGGAAAACATCGTGAGGAAACCGGCATGTCTGAGAGATATTTCTCGACGGCATGTGAAGCCAAGTCAGAGGCCCATGGGCGGCTTTAAAATTTGACACCAGGTTACTCACTAACCACACAAAAAGAAGGAGAAGATACCTATTTCTATTGCCAAGCAGCGTTACTGTGTTCCAGTTTGAAGGGTATGATGTAGCGGTGTCATTATAGGTACATGAGACAATTCAGCTTTGTCTGATAGCGAAGCAGCTGCAATACCTCTGACATTCTAGCATGTGACGCCGGTAACCATTTCCCAATCTTACCGTCAAGTGGACTAACTGCTTGTTTGCCGTCCAAAGTCATAAACATGTGATTTAATTCTATATCCGACGCCTTATTTCCAAAAAAAATCAATACTATTTTTATCACATCTATTCAAAAAGAGCTAGTTTATTCTTCGTAAACAGGGACTAAAATAGCTTTTAAATCCCTAGGGACTACAAGTGATTTGAATTTGGAATGTGGATATTGTTAGTAAAAGTTCCAATCACCAAAGAGATCAATCACGAACATTGTGTGAACAAGTAACAGGCTGGCAAAAGAGAGAGATAGTGTAAAATTGGTCAAAAAGCGTTTTTTTTATTTTATTTGTCGCCATTGGTGTTGTTTTCATAGTTTTCGAGGGTGCTAAAGCCGATAGTGAGATCAAAATATAAATCCAAATGGCAGCTGTGAAAATTTTATTTTTGTTATAAATCATACGTAAGAAAGAACTTCGTTCCTGATGGGAGTCGCGCACACGTTTTTTTCTCTCATAGAGTGTGATAAAAAGTAGAGTGTTCATCTCGGGATTTTAAGCTCGAGTGACGTACTTTGAATCCAGAGTGCAGCGAGGATTTAAAGTAGTTAAAGAATAAATGATACAGTTTAACATACATTAATAAAAGAGGAAACTATTGAAAAAAACTAAAGTAAATCTAATTTGCCTTTGTCGTATTTTTACACAAGAAAGTGTCATCTATAAAATCCCTTTTTATGACTTGTTTGGCTTTATTTGACTAACTAAACCTATGGAGTATCTTGATCTTGATTCAAAAACATACTCTGTATTATTGTTGCAGGTAAAACAAGGAACAGTGCCACAATACTCCGAAATGGGGCAGCAACTTAGAAACTTGTTCAGAAGACTTGCATCAGATGGTAAGTACCATGTTGGTCATACAATGCTACCATCACATTTTCAGTTGCAATACTTTTTGTAGTACATAGAGCCTCATTTTCTTTATGGTAATTAAGATTTACTGAATTTATTCCAGGTATGACTGAACATGTGGAAAATCAGCTCTTGGCAATGAGTGCGCATTTAATCAAAATACAAGGATCATCTACACAGGTCAGTAAGTGCCTTTGCATACGTCCTGGTTGCCAGTACGTCATCCTTGGCCAGTACGTGTGAAAGATAACTAGGGAAAGATAACAACCCTAAAGATAACGTACCATCAAAATAGTTCATATCTAAGCAGTTTCAAAACAAAATCGCGTGAACACGATGACCACATCTGTTACCGGCCCGGTGCTATAGCCGGCGAGCGCTGCAAGCAAGAATAGTCCTTACGGTAGTTAGATATGAACTTGTACGATAGTACATGCTCATACACTTAGCCGCCCGGTGCCCGGCAACCGGATCGTATGAAAAGGCACTTATACTGTTAATTATTCTCGAGATAACCCACCTATCCCACCCCACCCTAACACCCTAGAAACCTACTTTACAATTTATTCAACGAAAAAAAAAAATCGAGAGATTTATTAAATTTTGTTTTACTAACTGGAGTAACCTAAAAACATTTCTTTAATTTGATATCTGTTCATCAAGCTGCTCGAGCAATGTAGCTAAAACGAAACGTTCTTGAAAAAGTTCTTGTTTAAGGCTCGCTGTTTCGAAACGTCTTTTAAAACACTTTCCAGTATTTTTGTAGATTTTCGTCAAAATGGGCAGCTTTTACCTATAAATTATTATTGTTACTTCCAGCACATAACAGAAGCCCCCGGTCGTTTGAACCTGCAACAAACAGGTATATCGCGCGCCGTACAACTGGACACCGGCGCCACAGACGCCATGCAACATGTCGACAAACTGTACGCCTCGACACAAAATAGGTAAGTCAACAAATACAATATACAGATTGTAAACAACCCTATAACACAGCACGGTACCGGTCACATGTCAGTGAAAATCTTCAATAAGCTCCCCGATGATATAAAATTAGCTCTTTACAAACGGGACTTCAAAACTAAATTCAAGCGTTACCTACTGGAAGGCTGATATTATTCGATTAATGACATTTAAATTGTAAACATACATATTATACTAGGAATTTATCAAGATTATTATTACTGCTACTATTGGTATATTTTTTTTGTGATTAATTACATTCATGACAATAGGTAAGTAATTGACATTGAACATCTGACATAACTATATTTAATTATTTGTGACATTGATAATCTGGTTATTTAAATGACATTTATTTATTACTATTACTCTCCCTCATAGTAATTAAGTGGCATGTAATTTTTTTTTTATTTTTTTTTTATTGTAAAATCTTTAATATTCGACAAAATGTAAAAATTGTTATGAATAAATAAATAAATTAAAAAAAAGTTGCAATTTTGACCGTCGATATCTCCGTAACCAGAAGATTCCCAGGTATGGTCTAGTAAAAACAAATGATCACATGACGGTGAGTACAAGTGACTTTAGGCTTCGTAAAGTTTTGTTTTACACCCGTTATGTGTATTCAGTAAGTTATAGGTGACGCATAAGTCTCCGCTTGATTTTGCCATATGACATATAAAGCGCGTGCATTTTTGTGCGGCTGGCGATTAAATAAAAAAAAATAGTTTAAATAATACTAGCAGCGTGCTGGCGGCGTACTGGCGGCACGGCAGCGGGCTGGCAACGTTGCATATACACAGCTTAGAGGCGCGGTGACGGCTTCGTGTCGCTCAGCACTAAGATCACATCTTGGGAAAATGCTCTCATAAAAAAAAAAATGTTTTGTCATTGTGAAGTATGTACAGAAATTTAAAATACACATTGTAAAATCATGGTGTGCTATACTCTACAACAAGAAAACCTCGTAGAATTTGTTGTGAATCTATCGCCAGAAGGACTGAGAAAAGTAATGCAAAATGCTCTAAAAGGCGCCCAAATGTGCATCAAGTCTGGAGGCGGCCACTTAATTGATATTATTTTTTCGACTTAAACGGAACTAAATTATAAGTCCGAATAAACAATATAACAATAACCAGAACGATTTTACTTATTTACAAAAAAAGTTATAGTCTTAGGAAATAAGGAGGGATACACATATGATAGGTGGCGTACCAGACCATCAACCTCTGCCTAGCCTTTTACCCAACTATGTTGGGGTCAGCTTACAGTCTAACCGGATGCAGCTGACTACCAGTATATTACATGGAGCGACTATATATCTGACCTTCACAACCCAGTTACTAGGTAACACAATACCCTTTGGTAAGACTGGTTGTCAGACTTTCGAGTTTCTGACTATCACAATTATATTTATTTGTTATCACTGAAATAAAATCATGTTTTATTTACAGACGCACCCACAAAACGTCGGGGTCCCACGAAACGCACATGAATACAGAATGGCAGCACATGTTCGGACAGTCACATGAACAACATTCAAGAGGTAATGTAGAAATACATTTTAATTTATTTCTATATTAAAACTAGGCTTGTATTTATTCGAACCTACAATAATTCCCATTTTGCTTTTCTAAAACAATTCTAACATAACCTTACCCATTTGATCTTGATCAAAATATGACATTATAGAACTTATGGAACAAATCTAACTAAGATAGATGTATTCATGATTCTAATGATTATAATTTTGTAAATACAACCTGACACTGTTCTGCAAATTGAAAAAAACTTAAGAAAATTTATATATCGTGGGCTACCACTGTGGATCCTCCTTATGTCTACAATTTCTATAAATTCCATTAGATCAAGAATCTTGAAATAAGCACGCATGCAATTAATTTTCAAGACTCAGTCTCAGCAGTTTAATTTGATCGTTTTTTCAGAGGGTGTATCTCAATCACAAGCGGTGTCGGGTAGCGGTGTAGTATCACAAGCGATGTCAGTGCCTCCTCATCATTCTCAACTAGGACACAGCGCTAGCTATGTGCAGTGTATGTATATAATAGCAGATGATCATCATACATTAAGCCTTTATTTCATTACATACTGGTGAGGGGTACCAGCCATTTCCAGACAAAATGTTGTCTTCTTATTTTAAGACGCAGATATATGTTAGCTTGCGTGTTCTGTACTGAGCTCACGAACGTGTCGTACGATCAGCCAGTAATAGGACTCGCCCATCAAGGAGCGCTGTCCCAAATTAGGCGTATTATTAATTTATTATACATAAAACAAAAGGTATTTTAATAAAACAGGTATAATAAAATATAAATAATTAAATTATCTACAAAATGGTAAAGGTTTCAGGAAAATATGCTTGATAGATTTTGCGTGATTCTCAGTTTTTTATCCGCGTTAGACATAACTTTACAAATTAATTTCATTATGTAATATAAACATAATCTAAAATATTCATATATTAAGTTATTAAGAAAATGTTTTAATTTTACATATAATTTTTCCAAATCATTAACACTACTCGTTGAGACGTGATCTTCAGTATAAAATCATTAAAAGTCGGTTAACGTCGCCTTAAACTAGCGACCCGCTCCGGCTTCGCACGGGTGCAAATTAAATGAGAAGACGGTATTCTGTTCATGACACGTTGTGCACTAGTTCTAGGCGGTGACCTAACAAAAAGTACTAGCCTTGCATGAATTTAAGATAGTATTATTAAGTACTTATTTTTGTATATACATATTTAAATAATATATAGCCTAAGGCCATCTTGAATAATAACATAACAAACGATTAAAGGTTTGGTAGAGCTGTATCTATAGGACACCCACATTTCGCCAGTTATGTTTAAGTCCCATGTAATAGGGGCGAGCCTATCTGGAATAATGTACCTTTCAAATGGTGAAGAAAATGTTCAAATAGCTGTGGTATTTTTTAAATTTTTATCTTTTTATTACGGGCGTTTTTAACGTGCATGTCTTTCTACATTGTTCTCACATGTATAATTTCAACATGAGTGATGTAACCAATAATTTGTAAATATTTTTTATTTAAAAGAGTGTCCGTGGAGTTTCTTGCCCGTTCTTCTCCGTAGGTACCTACTACGCTCTGGAACGGGCAACTAGCTTCATATTTCTGACTGACCGACTCCTTGACAATTCAAAAGTGCCTGTAAATGGTTTAATTGAAATAAATGCTTTGAGTTTGAGCTTGTGGTTCCTTTTTTTTTTGAGGTTGGGAAATCATCAAATGACTTAGAGGGTGTGACAGACTTTTACTGACTAAAACCCACCCATGTTCCTTCCGTTGCCCGTGTGCCGGGGCCGCGATATCTCTTTCGGACAAACCCGCAACCCCAGCAGGAGCTTGTGGTTCCTGAGATTACACTCCACATATTCACAATCTCACAAAATTCACTCTCTCTTTTTATTTTATTAGTATAGACAGTATGAAACAAACTCGCTGTGTGTGCGTTTAGTTTCTCTTAACTGCAGAATGGATTGGAAGGTCACCATCATATAGCTAAAGCTATTAGCACCGCATTTTTAGATGGATTAATGATAGTAAATAATACATCCACCGTAAGTATTATCATTATTTTAAATTGTTCTATTCTTTGCAGACAGCATGGCCCCGTGTCGCGTAGAACTGAGAGATTTGACGTCACGGATGCAGCAGAAATACCAGAAGTCGTTGAGGTAATATGGCCTTTTATATATTTTTGTTCCGTTTTTCATTGGTGATGTTCTTCAGTAAGGTCAGGTGCGTAGTACTCGCAACTGACGTGCGTGTATGACCAGATGTATGGATGTAAACGATGTAAAAGGAGTATGTAAGGATCGTAGCAGGTGACGTTCTGTAGTTTCTGCTTACCCCCGTGGGAAGAAGGGGTGACTTTATGTATGTATGTTTTTAAACGATTAGAAATGCAATGTGAGTTATGAAATGAGTGTAAATTGCGAAATTAAGTACAGTAGGCGCTCGGTAATCCGGCGCTCATTAATCCGACACGACGAATACTCCGGCATTTCCTAACTTAGCTCTCCTAATCTGTAATCCGGCAGGTTTAACACAAAAGTGCTTACAAAGCGCGTCCATTGATCGTTATCTTTCTGCAGTCCGGTCCGATTCTACGAGTAGGTTTATTACGTAAACTAATTAAGATTTTTTATTTTGCTAATCTGTGTTAAAATTATATCTTAGTAGCTAGCTGACATTTCCTATAGAACTCCTGTGATCCGGCGTTTGCAATAATCCGGTATCGGCGGAAAAAAAATGGGTGCCGGATTACCGAGCGCCTATAACTGTAGTCTTATTTTTGATGTGTAACATCTTCCCTCTCGCTTTCCTAGAATCTGTGGGAGTGATTTCGTGAAAGGGACGGAAGTGTGTAACAGGAGGCTGGGGAAGCGCGCGCTATTTGATTTGACCAATGAGTGCGTGCGGTGCTAGAGTTGGCTGTCAGATGGTAGCACCCCATTTTTCGAGAGGTTGGTACTGGCAGCCAAGATGTTACACATCATAAGCGACTACTGTAAGACTAGTTAATTGACTCAGGCGTGACTTCGCGGAAATCCATTATAAAATACAATAGATGACGTATATTTAGTAACCTAATCCACTTAACTGTTCTTAAAGAGTCATAAAGAACCCTGTAAGAAATCGACACGTGTTCACCTCTCAGCGAGGCATGCTCAGGATGACGATTGACTTGTTGCAAACGTGGAGATGACGTGTTGCTACGTCAAGCGCCGAACGCTGTGTCCACACACTGCAGTACTGCGATCGGCGCTTGACGTGGCCAGTCGTCTATTGTATTTTTAGGGTTCCGTAGTAAACAAGGAACCCTTATAGTACCGCCATGTCCGTCTGTCTGTCTGTCTGTCTGTCCGTCTGTCTGCCCCCGGCTTAGCTCAGAGACGGTTAGTACTGTAATTTGGCATATATTAATCATGCCGACAAAGTGGTAAAATAAAATCTTTTTTTTTTTTAAATGTAATATGTTTATGTCATCAGGAGTCACGACGATCCTTTAGACAACAATGAGGATGTGCTACCTCCACACGGGTGGCGGCCTGGGAACCAACTGCTCGCGTACTTACACGAACACAAGTAAGTGCTGTAATACTTTTTGTTTAATAAACCCATCCAATAAATATTTTTTTAATCAGTTGTTAATTTATTTGGTAACTGGAGGTCTAAGATAGACATCCTTGTAGGGGATTTAAGTGTTTTATATTTGAATTTAGGGCCTTCCTGGCTCCTGGCGGGATAATAACAACCCAGTCAATAACAACACCAAACATCGCAAACGCGAACCTACGATTTTTTTATATTGTTGTTAGGTCCTCTGAGAGTAGTTTGTACCCAAGTTTGCAACCCTGAAAACCTTGTGCTACTCCTACTATGGTGCTCGAGAAACTGCGAAATTCTAGCAGTTTTTTCAGATTTTTTTAATATAACTTCAAGCTAGCCGTCCACAGCCAGCTAAACTAAGGTAGTTTAGTTTAGTTCGCCAGTTTTTCATGCATGTGAGTGAATGCACATGTATGAAAAACTTTATACTAAAATAACCTTAACTAACTTAATTTACCTGGCGGTGGACGGCTCGCTTAAGGACGTGTTTTTAGGAATCATCTGACATATTCACTATTACACTGAGCTCCAAAAGACTTGACCAAGAACTGCGGGAATATACATGGCAAAATTAAATTAGCTAGCAAAACTCCACAGATGTGACGAGTATCGGTATATTGTTTAGATATAACTACCCTGATGGGTAGCGGTCCGTCTGCGGAGCTTCCCTACTTAATTTAATTTGACCTTGTAGTTTTATTCACACTAGCTTTTGCCCGCGACCTCGTCCGCATGAAATATCGGCCCCGACCTACCGCGTCCAAATCCAATCACCCGCCCACACTTATACTACATTTTCGTTTAGCGTTCTTTCTGACTTTTTTGCTTTTTACTAGGTTCCTAAGGGTCGTAGCGTGATGTTACATATCCTATAACCTTCCTCAAGAATTGGGCTGAAAATCCGACTGGTAGTTCCGGAGATTACCCCCTACATACAAACGTCTAAATATACAAATTTTACCTCATACTATTTATTTTAATTTCAGTCACAAAGTAACCGTTCATGTAACACTGTCCACTTACAACTGTAATTTCTATTGTTTCAGAGCCCGTGTGAACCAGCTAGTAACTCTCCCAGCTCACCGATCATTATTCGGTTCGTGTTCAGACGACGGCACGGTTCGCTTGTGGGACGCGGCGAGGCTACACACACAAGCGCATATTAATAGGTAATTTAATACCAGCCTGTTACTGTCCCACTGCAGGGAAAAGGCCTCTTCCCATACAGAGAAGGCACGAGCATTGATCCCCACGCTTGCTCAAGACGGGTTGGCGATTTCTGACTTATCCGTAAACTTTGCTTTAAAATAACCTTGACGATTGGCAATATCTACATGTAGAGTCAGGGAAATGTACCGGCGGACTAAGGCAAGGAGGCAGGTGCAGTGCGGTCCGCCCCGGGCCCTCAGTCCTGGGGGTGTCTCCCAAATCGTTAACAATACTTTTTAATCAAATCCCAAACAATGCCAAAATATGTTCAGTAAGTTAAAGGCAGTCTTTTTTGCCCTTTACGTATGCTAAATATAAATGAAGATTGCTATAAATTTTCGTGTTCGCTTCGCTCGCTCTAGCATCCTACATTGAACATTTCCGTTTCAGTCGACAAAGTATCTCCAATTTCTGTATGAATGGTCAAAAGAAACCCTAACCTTTTCGAGAAAGTGTGCTCAAATTTTGAGGTCGCTCCGCTCGCTCTTATATTCTACGTTTTTCTAGTTCTCAAAATTTTCTGCATACCTGGGCGGGGGCCAAATTAGTTTGCCGCTCCAGCCCCCCGATAAGCTCGAAAACGGTTTCCAATTGTAAAAATACTGTATTACAGGGTTCTTCAAGCATTTTGATTTCAAGCAAGCGCAAGAATACTGTTGCTTTTGGTATTCGCGGGCCGTAATACAATGGATAACATAATATTCATTTTTTTTATTATAAAACAATAACCAAGGTATCGCTGGATCGTGGAGGAAGGGGCTTTTCCTGTAGTATAACAATTGATTCATTTCAACGAATTATTTTTCTTTTTGCAGATCAAAATCAATGTACAATAGAAATGCAGGTCCCGTACTATCGATAGCTGCTTGTGAAGGCGGGCAATCTCTGGTCGCGGCCACACAAGAGTCTGTCTTTGTATTAAGGTACGTATGACTATTGAAATAAGGTTCAAATTAGCTTGTATGTAAGATATAATTTTACAATATTTAAATTACATTTGAAATGATGTGAATTTGAATTTTTCTAATCCAATGTCATATAACCGCATTTTATTTTCCATTCTTACGTGCCTGTTTCATGAACTGCTGCCAAAAAGAAGTATATTTTTCTTTCTTAATTTTTTCAACTATCACCCGAAAATTTGTTTTGGTCACGAAAATCATTTGGCATATGTTTGGCAAATATTCACTTGTATAATCAATAATACTGTGGCTACTAGTCTAAACTTCCATTTACATTTTCTTTTCAAAATAATGGGGTCTTAGGGGTCGTCCATAAATCCCGTAAGGCTCGAAAGGGGGGGGGGGGGGGGGGGGTCGGAAAAAATCATGAAATATCACAAGGGGAGGGGGAGTGTAGTGAGAAATCACGTATATTATTTTTTTCGTATAACGCGTATTTCTAAACCGAAAAACGGCCCCCAAATAAAATATTTTTTCTTTAGAAAGAAAAAATATTTTATTTGAATATAAAACATTCTGTTATTTTTTAAGATAAGGTGCAAAGGCACCAAAAAAATACACGAGACTTGGGGTAGGGGGGAGGGTTTAGTTTAAAACCTTACCACGTATCATCGGGGGGGAGGGAGTTGTTAAAAAGTTGCTAAAAAACTTCACTTGATTAATAGACGATGCCTTATAGTTCCATTTACATTTTCTTTCCAACATAATGGCCTTGTATAGTCCCGAGTTTCTTGACTTCTGCCTCAGATTACTAATACTGGCTTTTACCAGTCTCTGCCAACATGTAAACTTACCATTTTCTTTCAGGGTCGACGGCTCATCCTCCCGTATGAACCTCTCCCAAGGCCGTCAGCTGGAAGGCGACGGTGACGACGCGGTGTGCGTAGCGGCGCCGTCACATGGCGCCGTCATATCCTACGCCACGCTACTCGCCACTATTGTGGGGTGGGACTTGAGGGCACCAGGTACACATTTGTTTTGATTTGATGAGAGTATTTCATTTCCTGTAATTATAATTAATTTTTCTTATTCAATTTTTTTTTATCACCTTTTGCTGCTATATTGTAACCTAAATCGAAGATGTCACTGGCTCCTGAAATACTCTTACCTAGCTCTGGAGCCAGGCTCTCAATTTTTTTATAACCTGTTTATGGCAATTAAGAATTTATTTATTAGAACAAGAATTATTAAATGGAATAAGATTGTCGCATTGGGCTAGTGGTCACAGGCGCTACTGCTGACCATGAGGTCCTGGGCTCGATTCGGTCGGGCAGTGTTATTGGATTTGTCCATCTGGAATTGCTCAGTAGTAGCCCGGAGTCTGAATTTGTGCCTGGTTGATGGCAATAGGCTCGCCCCCACATGGGACTTAAACATAACTGGCGAAATGTGGGTGTACTATAGGTACACCTCTGCCCTAACCCTTCGGGAATACAGGTGTTATGTTTCTGTTAAATAGAATAGGATCGGCGCAGTATGTTGTTCAATACGTCTTCATCAGAATTACATTCACCCCTTTACTGGCTTATCTTATACAGCATAAAACTTGGTGAGGAAGTTTTTTACGCAATATACGTATATAGTAATTAATACTTAAGGTATTTCAAGTTTACTTAAAAAAAAAAAACTTACACGTCGCTTTTAACAATGGAATCGAAATCGAGCAATCTTTATTTCGTTTGTTATGAAATATAAAACATTTGTTATTATTAAGGGGGATGCGGTAAGGTCCCCCTGGAATTCAAATATTCTAAATTCGATTGATCAAGATACAACTGACAAGCAAATTGCAAAAAACAAGAAAATTCTGAATTTAATTTCATGGGCTAGCCTGGCGCTTTGGTCTTAATATCCAGCCCAAAAGTTTAAGAATCGAGTTATTAGTTTTACGAAAAAGATCTTTATTTGGTATAATTTATTTATATGTATTTCCTCCATAGGCAACGCATGGAAACTCCAAGGCGACTTGAAGCAAGGAGTTTACACATGTCTATACGCGGACCCGTGCGGGTACCTCGCAGTGGGCACCTCCAGTGGCGCCATCTGCGTGTGGGACCTGAGGTTCCAGCTGCCCATTACGTCTGTGCGGCATCCCAATGGTGAGTAATTTACCCACCATCATATGCCTAGCCTTAACCAAGTATATTTAGGTTGGCTTCCAATCCAACTGGATGCCTTTGATTCCAGTATTATACACGACTGCCTATCTTCAATTCAATGAGGGCTTCTGGCAGCACTGACGTCTGGTCCGGGCACCCTACAAAAGTGTCAAAGCGCCTTTATTTTCTTTAGTCGTGACCGAATGATGAACGAATGAATGAACCGAATGATGAACGTCATTATATATTTTATATTCATTGTCGAAATAGAAGAGGAGCTCGTGGCTAAATAATAACAAACGCACGGGTCGATCCATAAGGTTAAGCTACGCTTATCACTGTTGGTCCGTGGATGGGTGACCATCTTTACATACCGACACTCCTCCGTGACTCGGAAAGCACGATAAACCGTTGGTTCCGGCTGTCATTCGTGGATCTTTGACAGTCATTACGAGTCGTCAGAAGCCCAAAAGTCTGACACCAGTCTTACCAAGGGTATCGTATTACCCAGTTACTGGGTTGTGGAGGTCAGATAGGCAGTCGCTCCATGTAAAATACTGGTATTCAGCTGCATCTCGTTAGACTGGAAGCCGACCCCAACATAGTTGGGAAAAGGCTATTCAGATTGATTAATTGTCGAAACAGAAGACTGGCGGCTCTTGTCAAAGTGGTGCCAACTGGTGGCTTGAATTTTCATGAAAACTCTCATTACCATAATTTTACGTGTCTTTAGTTTAAAAATGAAGGTTAGGCGAATTGTTGTTGCAAATCTGTTTGACAAAGTTATCGTCTGCTCAAGCGTTGGTGTAACTATTTCATGCGGAAGCATAAGTAGGACGTGGACGTAGCCTCCCAAAGAGGGTTTAAAAAACTGCTCAACTTTATGATCGAATTTTAGTAGTTACAAAAGCTAAATTTTTCTTTGTTTCAGCCTTCAGAGTTTTAATGATTCTATGCTTATTTTTCTTCCACAGCGGAGCGCGTACGTCGCATTGTTGGAAGCGGCAGTAGCGGCGGCATATGGGCAGCCGGAGCCAGGGATGCAGCCGCCTGGAGCCTGGAGTCTACCCAGAGAACGCACGCACTGTGGCCCAGCACCAACTGTGTGCAACCCTTGCACTATACACCTGCTGTAAGTTTTTTTTTTTTAATTATAACAAAAGCTTTCGTAATATCTGCGGGTGATTCCGTAGCACACTTACAGTGGCATTTTACCTTTCATTTTGACAATAATTTAACAACATTAATTGCTTTATTTACGTTATGGAGTAGGCGGATTTTTCCAACACCCGAAGCAATAATTATTTAGGAATTTCTTTCAAAATTCTTCTGATTGTAAGTGTGACGCGTCACCAAGTGTCTTTCTTTTTGCCGCCTGGGTTCGTTATATAATGCGGTGAGGGAAACCAGCTTAAGAGGGTTTATCCTAAAAGTTGGCAACGTCGCAAATAACTGTCAAAATATTTCACTGTTTTGATTCTTATTGCAATATTACTGAATATAAATAATAAATGTGGCTAACTAGAGAACTAGAATATTAATAATGAATTGCAATTATAACATTTAATTTGATGTTGTACCCATTTTAGGTGTAAAAAACGCATTTGGAAAGATTCCAAATAGTTTTTTTACATCTAAAACTAAATAGTCGGTGTAACGATATTAATGATTGCATTTCATAATCAATATTCTAGTTCGCTAGTTAGCCGCATTTTTTATTTTCACACAGTAATATTGCCAAATTAATCAAAACAGTGAAATATTTGACATCTATTAGCGACGTTGCCCACCTTCAGAATAAACGCTCTGAAGGTACAGATAAATACAGATGGTTCACTCCGCAAAATTATTTAAATAAAAAGCGACTCTTGCTACGACACCATAAAATACAATTCAGGTCGCATAGCGCTATTCACCTAGAAGTTGCCTCTCTTTCTATCACGACGACTATAACGACAAGACGGGCCCGCCGCGTAGTTGTAGCTTCATATCTAAACTGCGGAGTGTCCCATCATTATAGTATTAAACTGTGCTCAAGGTTGAAATATCAAATTCATCATTTATTCAAAATAGGCTGAGAATCAGCACTTTTCAAACGTCAAAATTACGGCTTATTCCACTTTTCCCCGTTGGATGATCCCCATTGATGGGGATTAGTGAACTTTTTGTTCACTATTCCCCGTTGACCCAAAATTTTTATTTAATGGGGATAAGTGAACTAAAAAGTTCAATAATCCCCATTAGGTAGGTACGTTAAAAAAATAAAATATATGAATCATGTTACATTTATTAATTAAAAATATAACTTTCTTATACCTAATAAAATCACAGATTGTACAATTATTAATTTAAAATAAAAAATATAACTTTCTTATACCTAGTAAAATCACAGATTGTACAATTATTAATTTAAAATAAAAAATATAACTTTCTTATACCTAATAAAGTCACAGATTGTACAATTATTAATTTAAAATAAAAAATATAACTTTCTTATACCTAGTAAAATCACAGATTGTACAATTATTAATTTAAAATAAAAAATATAACTTTCTTATACCTAATAAAGTCACAGATTGTACAATTATTAATTTAAAATAAAAAATATAACTTTCTTATACCTAATAAAATCACAGATTGTACAATTATTAATTTAAAATAAAAAATATAACTTTCTTATACCTAGTAAAATCACAGATTGTACAATTATTAATTTAAAATAAAAAATATAACTTTCTTATACCTAATAAAGTCACAGATTGTACAATTATTAATTTAAAATAAAAAATATAACTTTCTTATACCTAGTAAAATCACAGATTGTACAATTATTAATTTAAAATAAAAAATATAACTTTCTTATACCTAATAAAGTCACAGATTGTACAATTATTAATTTAAAATAAAAAATATAACTTTCTTATACCTAGTAAAATCACAGATTGTACAATTATTAATTTAAAATAAAAAATATAACTTTCTTATACCTAATAAAGTCACAGATTGTTACAATCATTAATTTAAAATTGTAGCATGAAAATATTTCTTTCTTATACCTTGTAAAATCAAAGATTACACTCACTTAAGTTTTTCTAAACAGTGCCCAATCGTAATTTCATTATTAACGAGTTCCATTTGGACCTCCTGTATATAATTATCGCGATTGATGCTTTTTTTTGTTTTTTCCGCTATACCTTTATTTTCAGAAACCCCCAATGCAAGAACTTCGTAATACGATGCATCTTCAGCCAACGCTGTGAGGAGCTTCATAATGTTGGGTTTCTTTATTTTCACACGCTTTTTTATTTTATTATTCCATGCTTCGACTAAATTCGTAGTGCGATGAGTCTGTCCAAATACACACCACGTTTTAATAAAATCATCTTGTAGCCATTGTCTGAGCATGTAATTTCTAAACTCCTTACTATTATCATCATCAGGGCTTTGAGAGGCAACATAAAACCAACCCGCAATGATTTTATCTGATGGTAACAAAGCCAAAGCAGTGCTAAGTGCAACTTGTCTTCTGGTTAATTTATCTTTTGTTAGTTTGAGTTGTTTTCCTTTCTTCCATATTGCCTGGGTGAAATGGAAATAACAGCCGCTAATAGATATATTTACAAAAACATTTCGCATTGCGTTCATCGGAGCCACTTCATAGTCACATTTAAATATTTCTGGATTCCAATCAGGTAATGCAGATTTTAGCATACTAAATAAAATTTCATATGTTTGTTGATTTTTATGGCTCATGAGGGCATAAACAAGTGGCACAATGTTTATGTGTTTTTCTGTACTGCCCAAATCCCCATGAATGGTGTAGAGTTGGTAAAAGGGAGATGGACAGATCCAAAACGTTCCATCACCCAAGAACATCTTCAAATTTTTCATTTGATGTCGGGCAAATTCAGAGCAAAAAGCTATTACACGGATACCACTGTCATTGTAGTCTGCTAAAATAAATTCCTGATGAGCTGGAGGTACTTTAACTTCTTCAACATTTTTGAACTCAATTTTACTTACTTCAAATGCTGCATTTCTGTGTTTATATAATGTTGTTTTGATAGACTTCAGGGCAGGGAATTCTTTTATTTTGTCAATTCCGGTATCTTTTAGTGAGCTCACAGCCGCGTTGTAAGCAGTGGGAATAGCAGGTGCTTCTGGATCCGCAAGTGTAGTTTTTAGTTTGAATAACCTCAAGGTAACTTCATTCCGCGCAAAATCAGGTTCACAAACATTGTGTCGTTTCTCAGCTACAACTTGATTGTCCTGTAAAATTAAGTAATAATAATTAATTACTTTACATTATTTTTTAAGTAAACAATATTGCACTTACATAGAATACAAAATTAAATAGGCTATTTAACAACCTTTAAAACTTATAACAAATTGTTGTTATCCTATCAGAATAGTTCAACAAAACATATTTCACTTTATGCTTAACTAAAATATGTAATAATAATTAAATATATACAATTCACTTCAGCTACACTCTTTTACTACACTAGGTGTAATAGACTTGTTTGACAAAAGAATGACGTCACACGTGCCGCCATGACAGAAACAGTGTTTAAACTTTAACGTTGATTTTTAAATTTTGATATTGATAAACGTGATATTGATAACACACATAACCTGAGTTATTATTGTCATTATTAATCACAAAATATAATAAGTAACTTACCATGACAGTGATGGATCCGGCACATTTACTTTGTTTTCTTGTGGTACACTCCCACAAAACTCCACCATTTTTATATTTGCATTTTTTACTGTATTGATGTCCGGCCCGGAGAAGTATGGTAGCTTTACCTTTTTTAACGTACTCTAAACAAACGTCAGTTGAACTACCAGCCATTTCCTTTATTTATTCCTATATTAAACTAATAACTGCGAACTGATAAGAACTGCACGCTTGAACTACACTACACACTACTAACCCTTAACGACTACGAAACAAAAACAAAAGATGGGTCGACCAATCACATACGAGCTAACTCGCACCCCGCTCCGCCACCGCCTTGCGCGCGCGCCTCTAGAAAATGAGCATCTTTTACAGTATTGTGTATCTTATTAGATAGATAGATATAAGGTCTTATTCCCAAACATCGTTAGAACAATTTCGTTGGGGCAACAATCTGTTTTTCGTTCTAATAAAATCGTAAAGTAGGTATGTAGGTAATTTAAAATTTTGTTCTTACCTTATAAAAATAAAAGTACATGACTCATATATTTTATTTTTATATTGTTTTTATTTAACGTACCTAATTAGAAAAACTTAAGTGATTGTAATCTTTGATTTTACAAGGTATAAGAAAGAAATATTTTCATGCTACAATTTTAAATTAATGATTGTAACAATCTGTGACTTTATTAGGTATAAGAAAGTTATATTTTTAATTAATAAATGTAACATGATTCATATATTTTATTTTTTTAACGTACCTACCTAATGGGGATTATTGAACTTTTTAGTTCACTTATCCCCATTAAATAAAAATTTTGGGTCAACGGGGAATAGTGAACAAAAAGTTCACTAATCCCCATCAATGGGGATCATCCAACGGGGAAAAGTGGAATAAGCCAAAATTACATAAGACAGTCCCCCAAAAACGCCCACCCTTCACCACTTCCTAGTGCTTAGCTGGGAAGAAGAAGTGGCGCAACAAACTCCCCAGCAGCAGAGCCGTCTGTTCAGTTAGAAAAACTTGATTCTATACAATAGTAGTTATGCAAAATAATGTACATTATGCAACATAAAACATTAAGTTAAATTATTAGCTATACAAGCATGCCAGCTAGCACACGCCAATATACCGACAAAATAATCATCAAAATCTATACTCAAGCGAAAATAAAAAGTAAACAGAACTTAATACCCGAATGAAAGCCACCAGGCATAAAGGACGTGCCCACTTACATATAGCTTTTAAAGCTGTAACTCGAAGTCACAAATGATAAACTAGGACCATCGAAGTAAAAAAAAAAAAAAAAAAAAATTATATAAATATTCAGTTAATCAAAGAAGGGCGATTAGTTGGGTATTTCTTAAAGATACTCAATAATAAACCTTATGATCAGCGTCTTAAAGTGCAAATTAGATCGTGCGAGGTTGCCCAAGGACGTAATGATTGACACTGATTATAAAGTATACCTACTTTGGGGCCTCCCATAAATTACGTCACACGAATTTCATGATTTTCGGAGCCATCTTGTCACATATTTGTGAGACTCGTGGTGTGACGTATTTTGCAAAAAAAATATCGTTAGAGTTATTCTTTAGAAATTACTAGAAAAAATTAAGAATTATAAATTCATAGTTTATTATCAGTATTTAACTATTTTACACTTTATTTCACTTAGAATAACGTGCATAATGTTGAACAGCTACTAATAATATTTCCCAATATTCTTCCAGGCCTCCCACTACATAAGCTCAATCTACTGCGGCGCCCGGGAAGGCAACCGGTTCGTAGTGACGGGCGGCTCCGACCTGCGCCTGCGCTACTGGAACCTCGAGCAACCAGAGGACTCGTATGTGCTACTACATGCACACAATGATGCGCTTAGGCATACACCCAATGCTATTAAGTATAGGTAAGTACGCCTTACTACTATTTCATTCTTAAGGCGCGGGACATACAAAAGTGGCAAGTAGCGCGGAACACACACAACGCCCGCGCCACGCCTCTTGTGTATGTTCCGCACCACGTCTCTTGTATATGTTCCGCGCCACGTCTCTTGTGTATGTTCCGCGCCACGCCTCTTGTGTATGTTCCGCGCCACGCCTCTTGTGTATGTTCCGCGCCACGCCTCTTGTGTATGTTCCGCGCCACGCCTCTTGTGTATGTTACGCGCCACGCCTCTTGTGTATGTTCCGCGCCACGCCTCTTGTGGATGTTACGCGCCACGCCTCTTGTGTATGTTACGCGCCACGCCTCTTGTGTATGTTCCGCGCCACGTCGTCCCTATACATTTTGTATGAAATATGAAACGGGTGGTGCAACGCCCACGCCAGTCGCCACTTGTGTATGCCCCGCGCCTAAGGCTGATTTACATTTGCGTTCCTTATAGCTCTTTAGGCACACCGCCATCTTGTTTATCAATACATTGCAGACTGCGTATCTTGTTTGCTACACAACATTAAAAAAAAAATCTATAGCGTACCCTAAGTTCTTCGAAATAAACTGCATCATCATCCACAGCCTGACTACAACCACCACTTATGGGCATAATTATGCCTCTTTGTTAGGTTCAATATCCATGCTCTACACTTTCAATTAATATTTTCTTGTTTCATATTAAAATTACCTTTTTCCTCAGGAGCCGTATAATAGACGGAACCACAGTAATCCAAGAATGCTGCAAACTGAACCCTTCTGCGCCCGCGTCGCTAATCGAAGACAATATATACCGCAGCGTGGAGTCGCGCTCGTTCTACCACACGGCGCCCATCACGGACCTGACCGTGGTGGAGGGAACCAAGCCGTATCTGGTCAGCGCGGCCGCTGACGGCGTTATTAATGTGTGGAAGTAGGGGCCCCAGAAATTTAATTATAATACATTTATTCATTAAGCCACCGAGTTCCAATATAAAAACAATGAAGGGTTCCGCCAAAAACAAAATTAACATTGTATTGGAAAAACTTGTTCTCCCATACATCGATAGACGTCACAGTCAATTCTCAAACCACAAAGAAAAAAATTAACAATTTTCGGACTTTTTCGTTTGTATTGTGAGACCTTGCTTCTTGCCAAACATGATTCTAGGTCAACAGGAAGTATCCTATGGGTTTTGATTTATTTGCGAGTATCAAAATATGTCGCATAAATTGGCCGTATTTTTTATTGCGTTGACTTAGAACTTTGATGAAAGTACCGTAGACCTACGTATTTGATATTAATTTCACCTTAATACCTCCACGCGTGCTTGAGAAAAAAGGTCTTGCCAGACTGACAGATAGATGGACGGTCGAACAACGAAGTGATCCTATAAGGGTTCTATTTTTTTCTTTTGAGAACCCTAAAAATTACAAATACATCATTTCATGAATATCAAGGAAATTCTAAGTTTTCCATTTTAGGACGCAACTTATTAGGGAAAGGTCACGGTCAAGGTCAATTAAAGGTTATATATGAATCTGTAGACAAACACCCCATGGGGTGATACACAAGGGGGAGAAATTTTTCATTATTTTTGACCTAGGACATCTAGTTTGTGAGATTATATTGAAATGCGATGCACTGCGGCTGTATGGTGCTGTATCATGCATGATTGTGTAAAGACATCATTATAATAAGCTAAAATTATACTGGTATAAGGTGCATAGTACACGCAACCGGCCGCGGCGTGCGTGTATGACCGGTACCCTAATTAAATACACGATCAATCAGAATCTGAATCGTTTTGAAACAGATTGCTAATCCATTGCTTGATAAGTTCGAAAATAAAATCTGCTCAACAACGTAATAACGCAATGAATGTTGTTGAACTGTCAAAATGAAACAGATTAGTCGTAATTGTTTACGAAAATGTGTTACGTAATTAGGGTACAGAATTATGAATGTAAACAAAATGAGTATGTAAGGATGCAGCTGGCGTTCAGAAGGGGTGAGTTTAAGTATGCATGTAAATTTTTTTTCAATAAAGATATAGATGTATTGAGCAGAAAAATGATTTATTTTGTTTTGTAATAGTGATTAGTTCCTTATATTTGTTTTATATCTGTGATCTTTCATATTTTATTCACTTATTTATGCTATGCGCATAATATTAACTTAATTTTTCAAGGGAGTTATTAAAAATGACAACAGCTGAATAATAATAAAATTGTATCAAATTTATTTAAAATGTTGTAATTCTAAATTCCTAGATAGTAATTAATATTATATTATAACATTCATAATTATGATTTTGTTCAGTATTAGTCATGTGCATGCATCGGGGAACGATTTCTTTTGAGCTCGAAACTAGTCGGACTAATCCGAAACACGCATGTGAGTAAAACATTACATCGTAACAGTTGTAGATAATAAGATTCTATTTTTACATAATACATAATAAAATATTACCAGGATTTTATATCTTTTATTTACAAAAATATTTTCCTTGTACTGCTGACATGTCAAAAATGATTTTAAATCTTATAAAAACGTACCTATATAATATGTTCTTCTAATTGGTATTTTCTAGGAATACCTTGAAGTAATCCCCTAGTTTCAGCCATCTGAGAACTAAGATGTTGACAACATAAAGCCGGCCTAAGTTAATAGGGATGATGCCTGGGTAAAAAAAAAAAAAAAAATTAGTCCGTCAGTCGGATAATGAAAAAATATTAGACACGTATTTATTGCTTTATCATATTCATACAAAAATTATTAGATAAAATGCATTTTATGTTGTGGAGTGGGGGTCGCTACGTCACTAGTATGTATAAAATCTACATACTTGTGACGTCATGGCACATTTTACCTCAATTTATCGCCGTAATCTTTAGATTACGTAAAAAAAGAAAAAATACGTGTCCAATATTTTTTTATGATCTCAAAGACGGACTAAAAAAATTTTTTTAGTCCTCATCCCTATTGTTAAGCGCCTATATAACCTCAAATTGCTTGGCAAGATCCCCCGTTATATCGAAAATTCTGAATCAATAATTTTGATATAAATATATTATGTTAAAGTTGAGGATTAACGTTAAGTACTGTTTGACGAAAATACGATTCCATAAAATTTTCACTATAGAAAAAAAAAACAGTTACCTCCAAACCGAACAATAAACTGCTGGTATTAATTAAAATACTTCAAATTAGATCATGAAACTTTGCATAATAACTGAACTAACTATAAAATTGTACGACGTTGTTTTTTTTTATTTTTTTATTATCATTACCTGAACTATTGGCGCCTTGGAGCTGCCAGCACCCCACTCCGTCTCACTCTACTCACACCGCGAGCAGTATGGTGCGAGCGAGATAAAAAAGTGAATTTTAACTGAGATAGTATGGGCTCTTAAGAATGACTACCAACTAGAATTGTCTGTGATATGAAACGTCTATAAACGTATGGTCAATTTGCTTAACAATTAAATTCCCTGGCTGCATCTATCTTAAAACTATAACAATCACCCATTATTTTACTCAACACAACAACAATTCAAATAGTTTGTGCTCATAATTTCTCATGTCATAGAACATTGTTCAATATGAACTAGATTAACAGGTAGTTACTCGAACGAAAACTATCGCAAAATTAATGTGACAAATTGTCAAGTGCGCGTACACTTCTGTGATTGGTTGAATGATTTATTAACAGCCAATCATAGTAGATTACGCCCGCGAGACAATTTATCACAATTTTTTTCGATAATTTTCATTTGAGTAACTGGCTGTAACTATCACAGATTATAATAATTTCTAACAATACATACCAATGTACTGTTCAATCAAATCCACTTTCTTACAAACTAGGTCCATAATGGCAAAATCTATAAAAATGTGATGACAATCTACATAATTATTTTATGTATTTTCTTCATACAGGAAACACAATTTTTATAAATGAAAGAAATTCAAGTCAATATTTTAAGATTAATGGAACAGACATTGGTTTCTGACTGGTTCTGGTTCTGATTGGTTTTTAGACACTGATTTCACCTAAGGGATCGGCAGACATGTAGTATAGTGTTAAAATTGTTGTTGTAAAAGGCTGGAAGTCCTCAACCAATTAGAAATCTACACTATTGCAGTGTCATAAGATGTATTTTATGTTAAAACAAGAAATATCACCGTGATGAAAATGCGAGCAGAACCTCATGATAAAATACTAAAAAAAAATAGAATACTAGAGAACCTGCAGTAACTTCAGGCTCCATTAGGGAATGTTATGTTGATTTACAATTATTTCATTTCGAGTATTTAGCATATGAAGAGATAATGTCGATTGCGTTACTTAGCTTGACTCACTGAGGGGAATCCTGCGCGGGACGCGTCATACAATGTATGACACCTATGAATTTTGTATAGATACGAGCCACTAACTTATCTAATCCAGTGGGTTTAATAAAGGAACTGACGAAATCACTATGAAAATTGAAAAGGTCTATAATTTTTTGTTCATCAACAGCAACCTCATCTTCAAGTCTCTTGAGAATATGCCAACCACACATTTATGGTAACAATTTGACACTGACAGCACCGTTAAGTCATAGCAGTAAGAGCTATTTTCCATTGATGTGCTGACTGTGCTGGGATTCGCCTCAGTCTGTTCAAAGCAAAAAGTTCACATTTTGTTCTGCATAATTATACAACCTCCTTATTCAAACAGCGAATACTACTTGCTATCAGGCGTATCTGCTAACAGTTTCTCAAGGTCCAAACCTTCAAACTTGGGATCAGCTTTGTTTGCCGCAGTAGCGATGAAAAGCTCCTTCAATAACTCCAGTTCTTTTGTCAGTCTTTTTGTGGTATCTTCAAGCTGTTGGTTCTCTTCTTTCAGCTTTTTGACGCGTGAGAACGTGTCTTGTGTCTGCTGTTTGGACTTCACTCTGCTTTTTTTGACTGCCTGAAAAGAAAAATAAAATAATAAGTTAAGGGTTAGGCAGAGGGGAGGGCATCATGTTTTAGGGTGGTGTGATCATATTTTGCGGGGCCATCATGGTCCGAGATAGCCGAAAACCGAGACTTGGACGGAAAAGGGGAGGCATTTGCCCAGAGGGCGACACAAAGTAGGCTAACATCGTTCGCTCCCTATGAAATAGGATTTCAAATCAAAATAAAGTATTTTGATTCTTCAGAGGCCTATGGGCGGCTTTAAAACTATGACACCAGAGGCCGCAGTCTCGACATAAATAGCGCTATACGACCGAATTCGGTCGAAGTCCTAATGGCGCCCCCCCACGGTCAAAATTGCTTGACACGCACGAAAAAATCATGTGCTTGTGAAGCACGTCGCGCGCGTCTAGTGACGCTATTAGGACTTTGCGATCGAATTCGGTCGTGCAGCGATCGCTATCCATGTCGAGACTGCCGCCGCAGGTTAGTTACTAACCACACGAAAAGAAGATTTAACAAAATTTGGTTGTACCTACTGTCCTATGCATCCCTACCTATTCCTTCAGAAAACAGGCGCGGATTTTTTTTTTTTAATATGTAACGTATGTAACATGTGCATGCTTTGTTTTTTCAATTTTCTAAATTTTCTGTTAATTTATCTGAAAGTAAAAATCCATGTAGTCTCATTTTTGTAATGAATCTATGCTGCAGTAATAAATTATTATTGCTTATTAGAATAGGAATGATCAGTTACCATAATTATAACCATTTCTCATAACAAACAATGTTAATAGAATATTCAGTATTTTTTTAAATAAAACACAAATGGAATAGATTTTAACTAAATGTTAATTAAATAATCATCACCATCAATTGCATTTAAGGAGAACTTACTCCTTAAATACAAATTTTATAGTATGTGAGACTGGGGTATGCAACAGCATCATTGCTGCTCCTGCTTTAAAGCAGCCAGGATGGTGTGTAGGAGCCTGTACAGCATCTTGGCTGCTTTCATTGGAATTAATCGGAGAGGTAGTGTAAGATAATTGAAAGTTGTGTAGTATTATGTAAAGTCTTAGTTAGTTTAAATAGAAAATGAAATTAAACAAATTCCTTAAATACCATTTTAAGTCATGATTTTGAATAAAAATTATCATGGAATATACAAGTTTCCAATATTACAATCATTGCATCATCATTACAAAATGTAAACAATTGCGCAATATTGATGCAACTTGATGCAGCAATAGCTGCATAGCCTAGATATGACTTAAATCAACCAAAATTGTTCTAATTTGGAGGACCAGTACTTAACATCACACAAGACGTATCAAATACAACAAGCCGCAAGAGGTGAACAGGAATGCAAGAAAATTGTGATATAAGTGTAGCATTACACAGAAATGTTTGTTAAATCTAATACAAGATAACACTATTTCTTGAATGAATATTAACAGCATAGATCTTTTTTACATGATTTATTAATAGGAGTCGATTGTGTTTGATTAAATTATATCTCATGCAAAGTATCTGAGATTTAGTTAATAATGTAGAGTGGACTACTACTGGTCCTAGCAACAAGAGGTTGTCATCATAAGATGGGTTGGCCTGATTAATGAAAGAGAAGCATCCTTACTTCAGCGGTGGTCTAGTTTTAGCTCACTTTTTTAATGATTTAACATTTTAATCAAGTACATACCTCATTGTTTCTCTCCCTCTTTTTTCTGTACTCGTCGTCTCCCTCATCAGCGTCGCTCGCCCCTCGCCTTCCTCGCTTCACAGGTGGCATATCGAGGAAGTCTTCCAAATCGAATAATGTCATCAAATTACAAACGACTTAACGCCGCGAACACTACAGGAATTAACTGTTAATCACTTTTAACACACTCCTGCAAAAAAACAAAAGAAACCCAAAAGTTAGACGAGAAGTTAAAGTTTCCATGAAATTATGACGCAATTTTGTTGTAGAAACACGACATCAATTCTATTGAAATATACGTACCAAAATAAGGTGCTGATGTTTTATATTTACTGCTTTAGCTGACAATAGTTTTGATTTACTGGATTTTGTAGAAAAATCAAACAATGATAAAATAAAAAGCAATACGCGATACTTGTTTGAATGAGAAGGAATTTATGAATGAAAACGAATTATGAATATTTCAGAAGTAGAATACCTACCAAAAAAAATATCACGCAATAATGTTGCCATTGTATGTTTTCGAACTTCCAAAAAATCTATGCTATGTTAACTTTTTTCTGAAACCCAACCATAAATACTGGTTGAAGAGCTTTAGAAATAAATACTATGTTTTGAAACTATTTTTTAGCTAAAATAAACTGAGTTTAGACCTAATCAAGCACTTGGCTAATTGGCTTTTAAAAACGTTGCTTCCTCTTGTACCCACCAATGTGGGAACTCCCCTCTGGTAGGCAAGACAGCTTTGGATCTGTCAAATAGATATGACGACATTACTGATAGGGATAGGATGTCCTTTAAGTATAATTTAATATGATATCGACAATCGAAAGCTGTTATGTAAAGAATCGAGTTAGTTGAATGTAGCCGATAAAAATTACAGGTACAATTACTATTGAAAGCAAGTTCTTCTTTCTATCTTTGTTCTGACCCACTGGTTTATTAGCGCTGGCTTCTGTGGTGCTCCAAATCTGTAATAAATGGAGTTTAACAACAAAATGAAAAATTTGGGAGACTTCAAGAGACCTGGGGCCTGTTTTACCATCTTCCGGATCACAGAGCACAATACAGAGTGGCAGGGACTTCAACGCGAAAACTGATACCATGGATTCAGTACATGATTCTGAACCCCCTGCGTTGAAAATATTCATCGGTTATTACGGTCGATGCCTCTAAAACGCTGTTTAATACTGTCCGGATAAGTTTTATTTATTTATTTATATATACTTTATTGTACACCAGATAATACATTACATAAAGAAAAAGTAATACACTAAGAAAAATATACAATGGGCGGCCTTATCGCTTACTGCGACTACTTATCGGTGTTCTACTTATCTGGAAGATAATTAATTTCTCAAAAGTTCTAAATCTATTCGGTCAGTGGATACTGCTTGTCAGGCGGTGAAACAGGTTCTTAAGGTGTATCCAAACATTGAGCGGCATCGCGCGCGGGTGCCGCGCTATGATTGGACGACTGGCGCGTGAACATTGTTCGGTTTATTCCTAACCGCTGAGCAGGCTGAGCGCGGCAGAAATGTTTCCTGCAAACGCCGCATGTTGCGGCCGTGCTCTTGCCGCTCAATGTTTGGACACACATTTAGACTTACGGGGTTAAGAGGGTTTATCCTAAAAGTTGGCAACGTCGCAAATAACTGTCAAATATTTACCTGTTTCTTAAAGCAATATTACTGAATAGAAATAAGAGATGTGGCTAACTAGCGAACTAGAATATTAATAATAAATTGCAATTATAACATAGAATTTGATGTTGTACCCATTTTGTGTGTAAAAAACGCATTTGGAAAGTTTCCAAATCGTTTTTTTACATCTTAAACTAAACATTCGGTGTTACGGTATTAATTATTGCATTTCATAATCAATATTCTAGTTCGCTAGTTAGCCACATTTTTTATTTCCACACAGTTATATTGCAAAATTAATCAAAACAGTGAAATATTTGACATATATTTGCGACGTTGCCCACCTTCAGAATAAACGCTCTTAATTAGAAAATTAAAACGACAGAAATTGTTTTGTAAAAATGTATTTTCTATTTCATTGTTTGTTTAGTTCAATAAGATACTTTTACCGCAGTTGGCCGTTATTTCATTTAGAACTTAAAATAATGTAAAGCTGCTAATTCATATGCAACTATGCACTATTAAGTACCTAAAAAGAACTCATACAATAATTTTATATTATCACTGTATACATACGTAGTGTTAATGAAAAACGACACGATCCAAATGCTTAGTGGGGTGTGGCTGTGTGTGTTTCCGTTTTTCAACAATCCTTCTTTTAATAATAAATTGTGATGTTATTTAAATTCCAATCAATCTGCCTAACCTTTTCCCAGCTATATTGGGGTCGGCTTCCAGTCTAACCGGATGCAGCTGAATACCAGTATTTAAATTCCACATCTGTTTAATTCAAGCAGTTACACTAAACAATAAGCTTTAGGCTCAAAATTTCAAATCGCAAAATATCATAAACATTTTATTTGAGCGGTTTTTCATAATATAGATATGAAAACAATAAATGAAACCGTAATACAAAGAAAAATGACCCATAAAATATCTGTGAGATTTTCATATAATAACATGTAATCAAAAGAAGAAATCCCACTTTTTGGTATATCCATTTTCCTAAATGATATATTTTTCACTGAAAATGCATAGAAAATAAAATAAAAATTACATTTTTATAATTAATTGTTATGATAATTGATCACAGTGTATTTAGTGTAATAGTAGTTTATGAAACTGTTGCATAATGAGGGGTATTAAAACACGAGTGTGTGTTTAGTATCACAAAAGTGTATACCTAGTTATGTGCAGTTTCATACACTACTCTATCTACTCTCATACATTGGGATTGAACCTACTAAATAAAAGATCAGGGATAAAAAAATCCCCCGAAATGCAGTACAACAAAACGTATGCATGTCGCCAAAACCCAGCACATCACCGCGCATGCGCTAAAGTGGGCGCTGCTGTAACCAGTCATTACAAAAAAATAATGGAATCTCCTTGGTATTATTAACTTCTTGGATTTGCCCTGTACCGTAATGGTAAAAAAATAATTTTATAGCATTATTTTGTTACAGAAAAGAGTTATAATATAATTAAATTTTTAAATTTCGGTATTAAGTTTACAAAGTATATTAATATAAACTCGCGTTAAAGTTTATAATTCGAATTTTACGATATGAGAGTAGATAAAAGTTTTTATTTCACATTGTTTTTATCGTTTAAAAAAAAAAATGTTGTCTTATGGTAGGTAGTGTAAAATATTGCCTCTTTTGTACTAGTGTTAGTTAGGGTAAGGAACTACAATTATTTCCAATATTCAGCATTTTGTTCAGCTAAAAGTGCATTTATTGGCAAAAGAACAGCTCAAACAAAGAGGTATCACAAACTTTTAAATTAACAAAATCTGTTTTTTCCGAAAAATAATATCGAAGCCAGATAAAAAATATGTTTTTCTTAACCGAAACATGTACCTATGTATTACAAAGTGCTTTGTTTGTTTTTATCGCAACTCTGTTTTAAAATCATATTTGTACCTGTTACAGCAGTATAAGTTTATTTTTAGAGCGTGGCCAAAATCGGAACTAGCGCCGCCATCTTATTTTTTCAATTAATTTGGCATTTTACAAACCAAAAGTCCTTGTAGCAGTGTAAAATCATGTATTTTATAAATGCGCTATTAATAATACAGACTTTATTATCAATTTATAAACCATGTTTATCTAAAATAATATTGTTTACTAAATTATAATTGAAACTCTATATAATTTTATAAAGGCAAGCATAATATAGTAACTTTTGCTTTTATTTGTTGGTTGACATTGATGTGATCATAAATTATTTATAATAAGTTAAATTTTTACTTCGCAACATCTCTAGCGTTCTATGTAAACAAATTTTATTATTAATTGCCGAGTCATTCTGTTGAAATATGAACATAAATTAGGTAAATTAATCACTTTTATAGTCCGAAAACTTCGATTATTATATAAAAAAATATATACAAATAAAAACGGTAGAATGACCCCTTTATAATACAATTTTAATATACCTCATGGTACAAAATAAGTGTCAGTATACATAGTATACAATAATCTTGGTTTATTGCCACTACGCACTTGCGACCTTATCACTGTTGACTGATACGTTACACAATTCAAATATGTATGATGTATAAATAGGTATACATACATAGTATAGTCGTCTTGTTTACAGTCGCCAGTACATAACAGCTATTAATTTCTATTAATTGAGCCACAGAACACTGAATTTAACTGTCCCGGTGATCACTTTCACAATATTTTGATATCTTAAACACTTCTTACGGCAAGTCTATAGAATAACATTATTTAAACATCTATTTCTTATCCTCTGGTATATCTTCTAGCAGTTTTTCCAGGTCTATTCCTTCAAGTTTTGGATTGGATGCGTTTGATGCATGAGCTAAGAACAGTTCTTTAAGAAACTGCAGCTCTTTCGTTAGTGTTTTCACTTTTTCTTCCAACATTTGGTTTTCTTGTTTTAGTTTGGTGACCCTTGAGAATGTTTCCTGCGTCCGCTGTTTTGTCTTGGATCTGCTCTTTTTTACTGCCTGTAAAGATTATAATTATTATTGATTATTATCATTTTTAACACTTCGCTGAGCACAGATCTTAATATCATTGCATCACTTGAGGTCTTTGTAAACAATACTGAGTAATGACGTAAAAACAATTAATATTTATAAGTACCATTATTTTATTTGATAAGAAAACCTGCACTCTAATAATAACTACTATACTTATTACAAAAACATCATGGTCACTGTTATTAATTACAGAATTATCACAAAAACTAAATTAAAATAAACTGTGGGATTGTACAAGCCTTGTAGAGCCATTTTGAAATAAACAATGCTTTGATAGTAACGCAAACAGTTATAGTAGAACTATTGCATAATGATTACGGAACATACATAACAAATTGCACAATATTTTTTCCAATCTTTTTATAGGAAATGGTACTAACAACTACTCTATAATACATCAGAGATAAAGAGAATATTTGGCAGTTATAAATAAAAATATCTGGGTTTAAAAAATTCTTACACAATAATTATTAATGACAATTTTATGTGCTCATAATTTATGAATATTATTTTCCTTATTGGTTTCCTTCCAAATATGGTTGGGTAATTCCCGGGAATACTCATTCAGTAAAGAAGTAGACCGGTTTATTTTTGGAATTATGATGAATCAAATTCTGGAACATAAACATTCAATACTAAAAAAGAATATCAGTAACTATGGTAACTGCAGAAAAACATACTATAATTGAATGTTTTTTTTTTTTACTTTGTTATTCATATCAAATGGACAGAATAGTGTCCCATTAAACGGATTTCTGTTCACTGAGCCCATTTCTAAACCCAGGTTCATATCACAGGAAAACAGTAAAAATATGATTAGCCCAAGAAATCAAAACATAGCTTCCAGAGGACTTTGCCTATAGCGGTATGCCTGACCTACAATGATCATGATCTTACTCTACTCAGACTGTTTTAGCTAGTGGGAGTGTTTACTGGCTTGTTTCAAGCTTGTAGCTTTCTTATTCCATTAAAATAAGTAAAACCTTACCTCGTTATTTCTGTCCCTCTTCCGTCGGTAGTCGTCATCTTCATCGTCAGCGTCACTGATTCCTCGTCTCCCACGCTTGTTAGGAGCCATGTCAAAGAAATCTTCAAGCTCGTCTAATATCATCAAATTGTTTATACGACAAAAGCCGCGCTTTGCTCTCAAATTTTACTAAAAACTAATTTGAACACACTTAAAGGAATAACAGAGATTTGAGGAACTACAGGACGATTTTGTATTAGTTTTAACGAGAAATTGAGACACTATTGCTAAACTGAATCACTTTTACTGATTGTTATTGCACAATTTCACAATGCAAGACAGTTTTGGCGTTCGTATCTTCGTATGTAAGAAACTCTTTATAACAATTTATCTTGTTTCACTGGATTTGAAAGCACAAACAACAATAACAAGTTTGCAAACTGTTCATTTATTTACTCATGTTTACTCAGTTCCTGATGCGTAATACTCGAAAGCAAAAATATAAATAGCTCAATAGGTAAATGTCAGTTGACGTCATTTAAGCAAGTTTTTGACGTCATCACGACACTAGTTGTAGGGATTTCATCATTCGTTTCATGAATGTAATCATCCAAGCTTTTTAGAGTCTAGAAATATTTATTTTCGATCATCAACATCATTGATGGTCAACATTTGTTTTTAAATTTTCCTTTCGCAGGTCTGCTGGTAGAAATGAGACGAGCTTGACGCCTACAGACAGGATTCGTCCACACTAGCTCAAGACAGAGAGGACTGGAAGGAAGAAAGGGAGGCCTTTGCCCTGCAGTGGGACAACATAGGCTAAAATAAATAAATAAATAAGGTCTGCTGGCAGAATTTCTCAAAAAATAAGTAATATGTTGAAAAAGAGATTTTATTTTTATTTTTATTTGTAATGGATAAACTTAAAAACTACTGGACCAATTTTAAAAATGCTTTCACCTGTAGCATGCTATATTATCACTGCTGTGCTATAATTTGTAAAGATTCAATAATATTATCGTCATTAGTATCTGATGCGAAGTCGCTAGTACATCCCTATCTGACGTTTTTTCAAACGTGACGACCATTAGAAAAGCTGCGTTCAGAACCAATTTATTTTGATTTGTAAGCTGCGTTCATGTTATACTTGATAATTTCAATTTTACTCAAAATATGTATCTATACATACAGGGTCCAAAGGCAAATGGGACAAGTGGAGGTGACCACCTATCATTTAAAAATTTATTTATATCCTCAACAGTTCAGAAAATTTCGCTAATTTAATAATTTTCAAAAACAAAATCACATTCGCTTCGATTTTTCAACCCTGTGAACAAAATCGACGTAACGAGTTCAAATCTGGCTGGAAGATGCCTTGTGCAATGCTTCAGTCTTTATTTTCACTTACGTATTAAACTTTAGCGAAACTTGCTAAGCCCAGATAAAAAAAAAATGTAATACTGAGTACATACGTGCATTTACCTGTAAAAAGTATATATATTGTATTAATAGTTAGACTGGGAAAATTCCATAAAGACAGCTTAAAGAGAACCTTTACAAAAAAAATGGGTTTCTTATCAAGGTCGAAAACTCGGAAAAACTTTTTGCTTTAATTTTACCAACACATGTCTGAAAAGTGTTGAATACCTATTAAACACATTTTAGACGTAACCTTCGGTACAAGTGTTTTTTTTATACTTTCACTGTTGCGTGTATAATGTAATGGAAAGTATAGATATTTTGATTGGTGATTTTGACAATATTGTACAAATTTTGTCAAAATCTGTGAACGCATATCAAAATGTTTCAAAAACTTAAGGAATGTCTCCTAAGACCTTTTTCTTCTAGCGACAACGGTTAATGTAGCTGCCCTTACTGCCCCATCTTAAAAATCCACCTGTATAATAAGTACAGGACAAAGAAATCAACCGTCAAGTCGAAAATGTCTGGAGGAGCTACTAGTCCATGAAGGTGCTAATGACGGGCGACCTTCCAATCTCATTAAAGCGCAAGCTCACCAACATGTGTATCCTGCCTATCCTAACCTACGGTGCTCAGACTTGGTCTTTGACCGAAGCTCAGGAGTCTAAACCCAAGGTTTGCCAAAGAGCAATGCTGCGTAGCATTTTAAAAGTCAAAGTCACCGACAAAATTCGTAACACCTTAATAAGCTCCAAAACAGGTGTCGCCGATGCATTAAAACAGATGGGCCAAGATCGTCACACAGTGGGTGCCTTATGACGGGCGTCGCCACCGGGGCAAGCCTAAAAAGCGCTAGCGTGGCGATTTGGACTCGTTCCTGACTGATTGGCCGGAGAAGGCACAACTGCAGTATCTAGATCATGGTGAACTTTAGAAGAGGCTATCATAATTGAATGCGTTTATAAAATTTTGTGTCTGTGCTGTTGACCGCTGAGAAGTTCCCTCTTCGGGATCGAATCCTGAGTGCAGCAGCCAGGTCATGGGGGTCCTTAGAACGGAATTTGATAATTAAATGCGTATATTAAAGTTCTTGTCTGTACTGTTGACTGTTGAGGAGTTCCCTCTTCTGGAGCCAACCCTGGGTGCAGCAGACAGGTCATGATGAACTTTAGAACGGGCTATCATAATTGAATGCATATATAAAATTTAATGTCTCAGTTGTTGATCATTGAGGAGTTTTCTCGTCTGGAGCCAATCCTGGATGCTGCAGCGAGGTCATGGTAGACTTTAGAACGATAAAACGTAATTTCGTATTTGTACCGTTGATTCTTGTGGAGTTCACTCCTTTAGAACCAATCCTGGGTGTAGAATCAGGTCCTGCATCATAAAGAAATGCATTGTCTTCACAACTGAACCAAGATGTAAAATTTCAACTCCGTAGGATAAGAGGAACTGGTTTTAATTCAGCTTGCAAGATTTGACCAATACTAACTAACTAACATGGCAAGTTAAATAAAAGCTTGTAAAAAGAAACAAACCATAGTAGATTGTTCACAGTTGTGGTCAACTAAACTACGGTACCTATCAGTGTTTGTGATAATTGTTTGATGGCTGAACTATTACTATGCTTTATGATGGCAGGAAAGACTAGGATGCGAGAGGTTCACCCCAAGGCCTGGAAAAATAGCGTACTATGGATAAGACTTCTACCAAGCATTGGGTGAATATGAGTTGAAGAAGGAATTACCTAACGTAATTTCGTAAACGATTACGACTAATCTGTTTCATTTTGACAGTTCAACAATATTCATAAAGTTATTGACGTTGTTGAGCGAGATTTTTTTTTGAACTTATGAAGCAATGGATTAGCAATCTGTTTCAAAACGATTTAGATTCTGATTGATCATGTATCACGCATTTAGAGTAACGGCCTACTTCCCCTCGCTGATAAGAGTTCCGTATCCCAGCAATAGGACTAATAAGGGAAGATTATGCGTTTATGCCTAATAAGCGACACAGGTTTATGGCGAATTAAATAAAACAACAGAATATCAGACCACAATATAATTCTTTCTTCACGATAAACTTCTAACAATTTACGTAAATCTTATTTACACAATTAATGGAAGCATCGAATGCTAAACTTTCTAATACCGTAATGCTAACCATTGTCAATACATTTTAAAACTATACAGAATAATTATATTGAAGGTAAAATTCCTTAATCGAGAAATTCTTATTCATTCGATTTCATATCTAATATTAGCCAAGAAACAAACACAAAGAAATTATTCGTGTTACATCACATCACAGAAGAAAACGAGAAAACAAAGTCTTAATCGAATATCGATTAGGAATCGACTATCAATAGGAAACAATCAACTAATCTTTAATTTATAAATATTATTTAAATGCGAAATGGAAAGTATAGTTAATTCGGAATCTAGTGTCAATGTATCCCGCTTAGAATAGTGAAACACATTACGGTATCACACCGAGACAAGCCTCTCTTTTAGACCGAAAAGTACAATGCAGGAAGCCGCCATTTTGAAAATCAACTTTAAGTGAGAAATTAAATGTAGCACTACAACTGGCTGTCAAGATATTCTTTGAATGAATTGAGCTATGACAGTAGTTTTATTTCTAGCTAGCTTTAGTAAATTAAAATCTGCCGTATATAGTCGGCAGTAGGTTTTTAAAAGCTATTTTAGAGTTTTAAATCATTTTATCGGACCTCTCGCTCGCACTTACGACCCTTATGGAGCAGTGCTAGTGTTGAGAGAAATTGTTATTGACATAATGGTTTATGACTATATCTTTGCGTTTGTTAATCCTACTACAGTAAACTTCATCAGTAATACAGCTCGATTCAAACTTAATGGCGGCTCGGAACATGACGCGAGTCGCTGCGCAGTAACGAATTCATGTGTCAGCGGTGGTGAGGGGTGGGGTACTGCGCAGCTAGTAGCGCACTTCAGAGTAACCATAAAGTTTGATTCGGGCTGTAACAGGGCTCATATAGCCAAATGTGTTCTTGTCTGTCTTGGAACGGCAGAGGTTACTTACAATTCACACAAAAAAGGCAGTGATCGTCATACAGCAATGTCTACACAAAATCTAGATTCTTCTATCATTATCACAGAAAATACAAATTTAAATACGGAACCTCTATCTTTACTGAAGTCGGTTAAAACTGAAACGACAGTCTTTATGAACCAGAAATTCTACAACGGATTAAAAGAAGCACCTAACTGCGTTAATGGAAGAAAAAACAATGAATTCTTATCTTCTATTGTTAACATATTGAGATTAGACCAGTCATATGGTTATTTACATAATTATTACGAACGATTAAATACTTTAATTGTTGCGCTATTGGAACTATAGTTAAATATTATGCTTTATGGGCGTTAATTCTGAAAGTGGGCAACGTCGCAAATAGGTGTCGGATATTTCGCTGTTTTGATTAATTTGGCAATATTACTGTATGGAACTAAGAAATGTGGCAAACAAGCGAACTAAAATTTTAATAATGAATTGCAATTATAACACTGAATTTGGTGTTGTAACCGTTTTAGGTGTAAAGAAGGCATTTGTATAGTTTCCAAATACTTT
Source organism: Agrochola lota (assembly GCA_947364205.1). Taxonomy (NCBI): domain Eukaryota; kingdom Metazoa; phylum Arthropoda; class Insecta; order Lepidoptera; family Noctuidae; genus Agrochola; species Agrochola lota. The sequence goes on along the minus strand of OX376239.1, from coordinate 10,427,945 downwards.
TTTTTACATCTAAAACTAAATATTCGTTGTTACGATATTTATTATTGCATTCATCAATATTTTAGTTGAATTTGACAGCTATTTGCGACCTTGCCAACTTTTAGGATAAACGCTCAAGACATAACATGTTTCGGTCTTGTTATATTGTCTTTAGTCTATGATTTTGAATGTTTTAACAGTTTTTATTTTACGTTTGGCAACTACGATGATTTAGGAAAACATGAGGAGTGCGGTTGATCTAAGCTTAATTGTAAGCCAGTAAGCCGAGAGGCGGACTGTTGGATTTTCAGAAGTCGGCTCAGCGCTGAGAGTTATAAATCCAACGATGCAATAATATTTAGGCATTACTCACCTACATTTCGGTCGGTGTTAGTAAAAACGAGCAGAAGAATCGAAGTAGTTGTCAGACATAATGGTAAAATAATGGCCATATATTGGATGAAGACAATCTTTATATTTTTAATATTACTCACTATAGTTTAGGCCTCTGTGGCATTTTACGATGAAATGCAATATAAGGTAAATAGGTGTAATTATAGTCAACGAGTTGTGTAGGCAACAAAGGTGATTAAATTTCTTATAAAGACATGGTTTAGGGCCCGTACACTCGTACCACAACCACACCACATCGCAGCGACAAAATGTGGGCAAGCAGTGGTTGACGTGTGAATCGTGTCGCTGCAGCTTCTTGCAGTTGTTTTGGTAACTACAAAATTTCGATGATTTTCCGTTGTCGCTAGTAGTTGCGATGTGGTAGTTAGTTAATGTTTGCAGACAGACAAATTGTTGTGGTTGCATTGTGGCTGGGTCGTGACCTTGATGTGGTCGATATCGCCCACTCGATTGATTTCGACGGGCAAATGTGGTTCGTGTGAATAAACTATTAATTTTCATACAAATTCGCGGCCGTCCACGTGTTGTCATTGTGGTGTGGTTGTGGTGTGGTTGTGGTGTGGTTGTGGTGTGGTTGTGGTGTGGTTGTGGTGTGGTTGTGGTGTGGTTGTGGTGTGGTTGTGGTGTGGTTGTGGTGTGGTTGTGGTGTGGTTGTGGTGTGGTTGTGGTGTGGTTGTGGTGTGGTTGTGGTGTGGTTGTGGTGTGGTTGTGGTGTGGTTGTGGTGTGGTTGTGGTGTGGTTGTGGTGTGGTTGTGGTGTGGTTGTGGTGTGGTTGTGGTACGTGTGTTCGGGCCCTTAGTCATTCCATCGTGAAACACAGCACAGGTCTTCGGTATAACATACATGACTATTTAGAAATATTGGAAATATGTTATGTTCACTATTAACAACTGAACTAAGTCCACTAACACTGTATTTAAGTCAAAACATAGTTAATTACATAATTAGGTAAATATTTTTAGCACAAAAATACAGTATCAGATATTTTGATCCATTTTGTGCTCCCAAACCGGGGTAAAGGTAGGTAGGTACATATGTTATGCCTTATATAGCTAGAATAACATTAATATACTTATAAATAATATAGATAAATACCGACTTGAAAATATTTAAGACAAATCCATAACAGGAACATTTTTTTACAAATATTTCGTATTTCATTTGGTTTCTACTGCGCCTGTGAGAATTTATTTTTAGACTAAGCTCACGTACGCACTGGCGATTTTTTTTCGCCCACTGGATTTTCAACTTTCGGTATTTTATCGAGCATTGAGAATCAAACAGTGCATCCTTTGAATTTTCAACTTTCGGCGCTGAGGCTGAGCACATATGTAAATCCGGTGCGCGAAAAAAAATCGCCTGATAAAAATAGGCCCGTGCGAACTAGGGCTTAGAATTTTTTCTCAATTTTTAGCTGTCATACTAACAAACAGTTACTTACAAAGTAAATTTCAGCTATTCATTTAATTAAAACATAAGTAGAACTTCAACATTATAATAAAAATATAAAAAGTCTAATTGGAAAAGTTAATTTGAATATATAGTTACCGAGACAAGTCAACAGATACAAATAAGAGGCCTTACAATGACTTATTGTACATTTAGGCAGTCATAATGCTACGGCTACATTGTCGCGATAAAGCGAACTACACAGTGCTTGACGTCTCGCTGTACAACAGAGAGCGCGCGAAGTGTAGTTCGCTTAATCGCTACAATACAGCCGTAGTATAATCGACAATAAGGACGGTACCCGCACCTGAATTGCGTAACACACTTTAAAAAAAACTGCGAGTTTATTGCTAATCTATTGCTTCATAGGTTTAAAGAATTCGTCTGCTCAGCAACATAAATAACGCAATGTGACTGTCAAATGAAACCTATTGCGATCAATTGTCATTTTATGTGTGCTACGCAATTACTCCGCTGGACCCAATAATTACTTTGGCTTTTAGAAAAAAAAACGGCTCTGTAGAGTGTTGTCTCTGTCTCTTCCTAAAGCCCGTTGTGTCATATTAACGCCCGGGTACTGTAAGCCCACGTTCGTAAGGCGATTTTTTTCCGCGCACTGGATTTTCGACTCTCGGTATTGATTCGAACATTCAGAATCCAACGTGTCAAGGAAATACACTGTTGTATTTTCAAATCTCGGCAGAACGTTGAAACTCTAGTGTGCAAAAAAAAATCGCTGCGCTAAAAAATGGCCCGTGCGTACCTAGGCTAACATTAGATCGTAATAAGACCTAAGAACAAGTAACATTGGTGAAAAGAATTTACGTATCTTCAATATAAAATAGGTAAATAACTAACTATTATAACAGTAGAAACCGTAGGATAGTCAAACTATCGAATTAGCAACGCTATTCACAAACAACCATTCGACAGGCTTCGAGTCCAAAATGACACATTTGCGGTTACCTGATTTGCCTAGTCCCCGACCGCAAATAGCCGATGTTTTATGTTGATAGTTAAAATCAATTAGAGGACCACTATTAGAAGAGTAGTCATCTATTTGGTTTTCAACAGAAAAAACAACAACAAACTGTAAAAGTTTTGGGTTCCTGACTTTTGAACAGCGTTTATAGGGATTCACGGAAGCGTATCGAATGATTGTGAATAGCTATGCAGGTATGTTTTGAAAATAACTTCTTTCCCGCCTTACTAAGCTCGCGACTTGTACATAGTTGTCGAGACAAAAATATGTTTTACTATTTACAATCAAAACTTTCAACTTTTATGGCCTTTTGACCAAAAATATTGGAGATAATTAAACTTTTACGTACGTATTCTTAATTGAAACTAAATAATAACACATGGTTGGATTTCCATTAATTAACTAAGTCGATTTCGTAACGAGTATTGCTATCAGCTAAAAATCGACTAACTAATCGATTAGTAGCAATGGCAGATTATAGCCTACATCACTAAACTGTAATACACATGATGAAGTTCGATTGGGGTTAGAACTGAAAGCTCGTCACAGGTAGCAGCACTGTTGTAAGTCCAGAAACCGCCATTGTTGTATATTTTTTAGTAAAAAGAAGTTTACAAATAAAATAATATGGACAGTGACAGCTAGTTGTCCAATTCTTGGACTAGTTATAGTACCGACATCTGAAGTAAGCAACTGGCAGTTTTTAATCCCATTAGATCGTCATTGATTGGTACACACGGCTACACATCAAGCTATACAATTCCAATTTAATCTGACCTCGCATTGTACGGAAATCCTGTAGAATGCAAATCAGCTTATACTGGAAATGTATAGCTTGATGTGTAGCCGTGTGTACACAGCTAATTACAAAAACAAGACGTTGAGAGAAAAATTGAGCAAGTTGCATTATAAGTTAAAATACAGACGAAGAATAAAACTGCAAAATGCATTAGGTTTTTACGAGTACTAAGGCTATCCGCTACAATTAGGGCCAGATTCTTTTAAAATGCCAACCATGCTATTATTTAGTCTCGTTATTAAAAGGTTTAGACTTTAGAATATTATTATTATGTCGATGCTTACTCTAAGAACCATACAGACTAGTGAACTAGTATCGCTTAGTTATCAAATACCAGCAGTCGACGGCGATCGCTCGCCGTGTCACTCGTCCAGATACGCACAGCCTTTTCATAAAATATATGCTTGTAACACTTAACGAATGCCTCAATAAGCGCGCTGTTGCATTTTCAACTTTCGACGCTGAGCCGAGCGTTGAAAATCGAATAGTGTGCTTTCGCCTAGTGTTCGTGGAAACGGGCATAATGAGTAACTTAGTCGCGCTGTTCATTTGCTGGTGAGCTTTGATCTGCCACGCATACAAGTTACGTGTGAAGCTAAATTGAGTGATTCCTTGTGTTTAACCCATTCACTCATTTTGCCCAAAGTGTCAAATATTTGAGTAGAAACCACAATATTGTATGAAACAGTAATTTCGCTCTCTGGCCGGCTTTATATAAAACAAATAGTCGACTTTTTTTTCGGTGGTCAAACTGCTTGAACTAGACGGTTTCCTCACTTCCAGTTCCACTTTTTATATTATTAGAGGGCAATTAAATAGGCGGCCCATTCGATTATTAGTGGTTACCGTCGCCTTTGGTCATCTGTAGAACAAAGGGGCAGCCATCATAGAAAAATTTGGGAAGTGACAAGTGCTGGTAATGACACCGGCACTCATAAATGACAGTTATCTCAGCCGGCTATTCTGTAAAACTCTCACTGTGAAATCTTCGGTGACATGAGCTGTCAATATTGCATTATGCATTAGGTGGATCATAGACTTAGAGAATGGACTGAGAGTTCCGTAGACAGTTGTGCAGTGAATACAGACCGAAAAGTATGAGAGAGGCAACGTAAATTTGCGGCCAGTAGTTTTAGATAGTACTAAGGTATTGAGCGCATAGTCGCTTTGTCTCTTTCTAGAGAGTGGTCACTTTTGTGAGACTAATGCTTAGTCCAATAGGGATGTTGACTTTTTCCGTCAGATAGTAACAATATTGGACACGTATTTTTTCTTTTTTACGTAGTCAAAAGATTACGGCAATACATTGAGGTAAAATGTAGGATGACGTCACTATCCGGTAGATTTTATACTGACTTGTGACGTAGCGAGCTCCCACTCCCCAACTTTAATTAATGCGTTTTATCTAAATCATTTTTTATTAATATGATGAAGCAAAAAATACGTGTCTAATATTTTTTTATTATCTGACTGACGGACTAAATAGTTTTTTTTTGGTTCCCCTGTCAACATCCCTATTCTAACTTTATGGGTGGAATGACAGCTCACTTTGCCAAAGCTTTCACGGTGAGTTTTTTTCATTTTAGTCGAGTTTCAGAGCCTGTGTTATCTGGACCAGATCATGTCAATATTAAAACTTATTTATTTATTATCATTGCGAAGACGTTAATTTATAAATGAAGAAGTCATTAAATATCGAAATCTAACTTTTATTAATCGCCTAAATCTAGTCTTAGTTTTAGGAATTAGAATTAAGCGTCATTTACATTGACGTATGAGCAACATTTGGTTCTCTCATTTTTTGTTATAGTAACATTTCGATAGTCGATTATTCAGTTTAGTCGATTGAACTTTTAGTCGAGTAGCTTAATTTAAAATTTAGTCGCATCCTATTTGAAACTTCACATTTCGATTATGAGGAGTATCAATATCGAATACACGTATGAATCTCGTTTCTGACATTTCATAGTCATTCTTAAATCGATTATTACAAGTCAGTCATTGAGCGTATCTTTAGAAATCGATTTTCGAGTTTCAAATCGATTCTCGAGTATCAAGTCGATTTTTTCTACATCCTTTAAAAATCCTGAAATCTAATTAATAAATATTATAGCATCTTTAGCAGGGTTTACAAACATTTCTACAGCGGGACTATCCTTGCAAAATATTCCTACGTCAGGTCGATCTAAGTGTACTAGTGTTGTACCTATCTAAATCTTTCCTTGGGGTGCTATCTATGTGTGCTAGTGTTGTTCACTGTGGAGGCGGCATCTGCGTCTTCCGGCATTGACAGAGCCACTTAATTATGCGCGCGTTCCGTTCTACGACGCTAGGGGGCTCTGTGTTGCGGTAGATCTGTTTCTGAACGCCTGGGCCTTGCACCTGGAATATTATCATAAATATAAGTGAGTGGATAAACATTTGGTGAAGCCTCCTCTGGAACCTCCACATTGCAATGAAGCTAGGAAATATACCTTTACCAACTCATAAGATATTTTCCAAGTTTTCTACAGTGAAGGTTTAGGGATTTTGGCTTTTCCCTAGTTTAAGCGTACTGGATAGTTGATCAATGAAAGCCAGAGTCCCGTGAACAGAATGGTTATCCAGAATCATCCTGTACTATTAAATGAACAATATTTGTATGTCTTAAACTATTAAATGAACAATATTTGTATATCTTATACTATTAAATGAACAATATTTGTATATCTTATACGATTAAATGAACAATATTTGTATGTCTTATACTATTAAATGAACAATATTTGTATATCTTATACTATTAAATAAACAATATTTGTATATCTTATACTATTAAATAAACAATATTTGTATATCTTATACTATTAAATAAACAATATTTGTATATCTTATACTATTAAATTAATTTTATTTTTTTATTTTATTTATTAATTTCGATGACAGTTGCAATATAGGGGTTTACGGGGGCGAAAAATCGATCTAGCTAGGTCTCATATGTGGGAAGATTAATTTCTCTATTTTGAAAGAAAGAAAATACATTTATTTAGCACAGACTAAAACTATTAACACCCGAGCAGAGTTTGGTCGCCCAAAGTTTAGAACAAGATGGCTACCTTAGAATAATGACATGGCAGTATGGAACTATTATGAACTATGAAATAGTATCCTGTACTAATCAATGAGCATTCTCTATATTCACCAGAGCTCGGCTCGGTCGCCCAGGTACTTATTTTAATACGCCTACAGTTTTCCACTGCAGGGCACCTCCTCTTCCATGTATTCTGATTTACTACAATTTTAGATCAAAATATAAAGAGTAGTTCAGCTAATCCCGCCATTTCTGGCCTGTCGCGTACAATCAGCATACTTTTGTTCCAAAACGGTGAATTTCTTGGCCTGCATCTCACCTGACTTTAAGTGTGGATTAGGCCGAAGGTGGAAGCGAGCTTCACCCAGAATCCTTAACCACAGAGGAACTGGCTATCTTACCTCTAACTGCCGAAACTCAACAATGCTGTTAACATTGTTGTTATGGCGACAGACTTAATCTGCATTGGCAATTAATTTGCCAAACATGTAAACAAACACGAATTTTCTACTTGGACAAACATCAACTTTATGCAAGTGTAAATAAAGTTGATTTTAGACCGACTAGTAATGTTGAAAAATTCATAAAAAAATATGAAGTTGTCGCGCAAACTGAACCTTATGTGCAGGCATTGCAGTTGTTTTTCTTAAAACTCGTGTTAGTTACATGTTTGGCAAATGAATTGCGAACGCAGATTAGATAAGATGGTGGTAGCTAGCCTTACCATCAACCAAACCGAGCAGAAAATTTTGCCCCCGCTGGAAATCGAATAGGACAAAGATAGGTGTTCTAACCACCAGACCACAGAGGTCGAATATGTTTTTCAAATCTATCTCCTCACCGTATAATCAGCAGTAGCAGCCAACTGGTTGCTATCCACAGTGGAGGCGGACGAGAAGAACACGGGACTGTCGGGCGGCGCGTCCCGCACCAGCGCGTCGTACTGGCGCGGCTCCAGGCCGAGCCGCTCGAAGAACTCCTGCAGCCGCGACGCCTCCTCCGACGGGCTGTCGGGGGAGTCCTCGGCCTCGCACGGGGCGGAGGCCGGGCTGCGCCCGTCGGAGCGCCGGTATCTGGAAGGTGGTATTCAATGTTCGTATTTTTTTCTGATATTTGCTGCAGTACTGTCGAATATTTATTAATTAGAAATGTCTGCCTGAGGCATTTTCTACCAGTCAACCTTAGCGTGATGCAGAGACAAAACATGGCAGGTGTAACATCAATCAATCTGCCTAGCCTTTTCCCAACTATGTTGGGGTCTACTTCCAGTCTAACCGAATGTAGCTGTATACCAGTATTTTACATGAAGCGCCTGCCTATCTGACCTCCACAACCCGATAACTGGGTAAAACGATACACCTTGGTAAGTCTGACAACCAGTCGCCGTTGTGATGGGTACATCATAACGGCTGTCAAAGATCCACAAATAACAGCCGGGACTAACGACTTTACGTGCTTTCCGAGGCACGGAGGAGTCTCGGTATGTAAAGATGGTCACCCATCCACGGACCAACCCCGGCAAGCGTATCTTATCCTGATGGATAAACCCGTGCGGCTGTTATTACTAAGCCACGCACTCCTCCAGGATGGCAAGTGTAATAAAAGGGATTGATAACAAATATTCTACTTCGTGTCTATATTTTGATTGTACTGTATTATTGTAAGTATTACGAGAGATGGGTGGCAAACAATCAGGTATGGCTCACCTTAACGAACTCGCAATGATAAGGTCTAATAGAGACCAACCATGGAAGTACTAACCAATTGTGTATCAGCATGGTTACAAAATTTGAGATTAACCACCCTATACAATCCCAATTTTATTTTCAAAAGTTTAACTGACAGATGAAAAGGTGCGACCGGAGTTTACACGTAACCCAAAAAAAGCTTCATACAAACGTGCAATGATAGCTTAGGTGCACTATGAACCGGGGTCGCGGGAAAGTGCGAAAGAGATGCCGTGGCCCCTGGCAACGTACAGGCAACTGAAGGAACACGGGTGGGTTTTAGTCAGCAAGAGTCTGACACGCCCTCCCGCTCCGCCCAGAGCGGGAGAAGTTATTTGATAATAAAAAAAGGTGCACTATGAAAAAGCGCGGTAGTACGGAACTAAGAAACTTTGCCTCTGTGGCTGTTTACTCTGTGGCGCGACGGTCGTACCTAGAGTCTGTCAAGCGAGTCGTGTCCCATGAAAAAGGCGGTAAATTCAAAAATCTTACAGGGGTCAACACTGGTATAGTACGCTGAAAACTGGTTTGATACTTGAATTTTTGTAGAAAAAGAAAATCTCTGGGATAAATTAAAAAAGTGCATATCAATGTAGGTATTTATTCATCACAACTTCGTAGAGTTGGAACTTGCTTTTTTACAAAGTAAAATTCATGTATTTAAAAAAATTGTATGTTATTAAAATGCAGAAAAACAGTAAGTTTCAATTCAAACAACAATCTCTTAAAGTGGCTATCACTATTATGTGCCCCAGTAAGATGCAACGTCATGACTACGACTTCTGAATCTAAATCCGATATCGTGATCACATCACAGTAAAATAAATAATATTAGATAATTGAGCTAAAAGTATCAAAATGTTGTAGTCAACCTACCTGATGTTGTGACAATCCGTTTGACAGATAATAGTATTGCCATTGTAAGAAATTAGCTAAATGATTGTGGACACGATTCGCTTGACAGACTATACTAATTGTGAAACACGAAGATTTTGAAGCGCACACCCGGAGCGCCCTAGCACTTGATCAGGACAGATTGTCAGGCGAGATTGTCTTTTGGTGCCCTTTGATCGACGCTTTCACTTCACGTATATTCTCCTTCAGTTTCATGATAAATCAATAAAACAAAGTCGCTTTTCGCATTTTGTCTCTATGTCTGCGTTGTTATTCTAAACCACGCAACAGATTTTGATGAGGTTTTCACCGTCGTTTCGAGAATTCCGAATTCGTTAATATTAAAGTTACATAAACCTAAGAAATCTCGATGTTTTGTCAAGTCGTAAAAACAGTGCGAAGTAGGAGTGGGTCGCCATTAAATAATAATTCTTAATTTTTCTAAAATCTACTTTTACTGTAAATATCAACACTTAATGAATTTAAATTAAATTCAGTAGCTTGAATTAGTATAGTCCTGCTTTTTTAACATTAAGAATGCTTTTACTGTTAATTTAGCTAATTTTATAGGATTAAAAGGCGTCATCAAAATGTAATTTTGCGCTGGGAATTGTTTTTCGCATTTGGCTGGCGCCTAGGTCGGTGTACCTACCTGTTCTGTCTTAACCGCAGGTAAGTATGTATCTTACCTATCAGAGATGTCAGATTTGGAGCGCAGTATGGGTCGGGGTCGCCGCTGTTTGTACCGCAGACATCTCTGTCGCTTGAACGTGCCGAGCGGTGACGTCACCTCTTCTGTTGGCTGGCATATCTAGAAGAGGAAGTTTCATCATTACAGCCGAAAGACGTCCACTGCTGGAGATAGGCCTCCTGCAAGTATCGCCACTTCGACCGGTTCTACGCTTCTCGTATTCAGCGGATTCCTGCGGCCTTCACAAGGTTCAAGGTTCACTGTGTGTTTTTTGTTAGTATTTAGTCATATTGGTAAGCTTGAGCAATTTTAGAAAGTATGAGGACCATGAAGTAGTTGAACAGGGATGTTGACAAAAAATCTTTTTTTGTCCGTCCGGTAGATTATGAAAAAATATTGGACACGTATTTTTTTTTAGATTACGGCAATACATTGAGTAGGCAATACGTTAAAATGTGGCATGACGTCACTGGCCGGTAGATTTTATACTGACTTGTGACGTAGCGAGCCCACATTCCCTAACTTTAATGGGTTTTATTGAAACCATTTTTATTAATATGATAATGCAAAAAATACGTGTCTAATGTTTTTTTATTATCTGAGTGACGGACTAAGTCGTTTTTATTTTTCCCATTCGACATCCCTATTCTTTCAAAGACAAAGGCGAATGAAGCAATTGTGAGTTTTGTAGGACAAAAAACTGTAATACTTAGATTGTTTTAGTACGGCCTACGGTACCTAACCTAGCTGCTCTAAGTATTTGCTTTATTTTTTTCGCGAAAAACGAAGCAACCAGAAAAGTTGTCCGCAAAAGGGCTGATGACAAAAAAAAAAGTTTAAAAATATGTACACGTATTTTTTTCTTTTTTTACGTATAAAAATATCTAGTTGCTGCAAAACCGCACAGTACTTAACGCTTCGTCTATTAAAAAAACATAGTGTCTGGGCCCATAACCTAATAAAATACATTTTCTAGTTTTACTATAGACTGACTTTTATTGTCATTTGCAATGCCTACAATGTTTAATGGCTGGCGCTAGCAGTTACATAATTTTGTTATTTCTAACAGTACTGACCTGCGTGGCATTGACGTACTCCTGTTTATCGTCAACTCGTGGTCTCATACGCAGCTCCTGGTACTGCGGCTGTTTGTTCACTACTTCTGTGCTCGGCTCGTGGTACCTGGAAATTAATTAAATAAATAAAGTTTGTCGTTTAAATATCGCTAAAAGCGATAAGACATGTGTCACCCTATGTAAAATGTCTACATTTATATCTGTAATTTGAATAGGGTGCCTACATATTAGAGAGAATTATATTCTATTCTCGACACATAGTTAAACTTAGAGAATAAAAAGAGTAATTTAATAAACTTAAAAACCAGACAGCAAAAAACAAACTGAAAAGAGATAAAAACAACCATTATAATCTATAGAATTTTGGTATTGCAGGCGCGGCAAACTAATAACCTGATCTTGAATACCTGCCCAGTTTTTACCTACCAAGTGTTGTCAAAAAGGCGAAAATTGTGAGGACCTTATTTTTACCTCACAAAGGACCAAAATAATCAAAAGGACCTGGTAATGCATTTTAAAATCTATTTACACGAGCTCTACTCCTCTAAAGAGTTCTACGGAAGACACTGGGATGGTTTGCGTGGTTGAAAATCTCACACCATAAAAAGTTATCTCCTAAGAAACCATTAAACGTTATCCCATCAAAAAATAAGGGTTTCTTTATCCCAATTTTACGATGGCACCCTTTTTTTTTTTTTTTTTTTTTTTTTGAGGGTGGGAAATCATCAAAGACTTCTCCCGCTCTGGGCAGAGCGAGAGGGTGTGTCAGACTTTTACTGACTAAAACCCACCCGTGTTCCTTCCGTTGCCTGTGTGCCGGGGCCGCGTTATCCCTTTCGGACAAACCCGCAACCCCAGCAGGCATTGGTCTTTCGACCCCGTCGGTTGGTGCTGACATCTCTTTGAGGCGCGCGTGGAACACAACGCGCCGTCGACACGGGCCTGGTCCTTATCGGACGGCGAGCTGCCCATTGCTCACCGTCCGCAAGCCCGCGCCTACGGTGGCCGGAAGTCGGCTCTGGACTCCCGACGCCCGGGGCGTCTCCTGCGGCGACTAGGGCCGCGAGGGCGTGCAGCTTGCATCTCCCTCGCGCGCTCCGCCTCCTCCTTCGCGAGCATAACTGCTTCGCAGAAGGAGGTGACGGCCTCCCATGCACTCTCGCTCCGAACCATGGCCTGAACCAGGGCCGGACGCGAGAGATCGCCGCCGCCGATCGCCTCCGTGAGGACACGGCGGTGCTCCGCCCAAGCTGGGCAGACCTCCACCGTATGCTCCACCGTGTCCTCCGGGCGATCCACACAGTGGTGACACCCGGGCGTTTCCTCCCGCCTTACGCGGAACAGGAACCTCCCGAAACAACCGTGTCCGGTGAGGACCTGCGTCAGGCGGAAGGTGAGGACGCCATGGCGCCTCTCAAGCCACTCCTCAAAGAGGGGACTTATCGCCGCAATTGTGGCGTGCCCAGCGCTGGGTTGCGACAATCGTACACTCCATGCCGCCATGAGATCCCGCCGGAGCTCTGTCCGCTGTGCCGTGATTTCTCGCGGCAGCGGAGTTACACCCCGGCGTTTCGCCTCCTCGCGCAACTCCCACATGTGCGCGAGGACTTTCGCCTCCAGATCCCATGGCGGTAGTCCGGCAAGGAGGCTCGCCGCCTCACGGGAGACCGTGCGGTATCCCCGGACCAGCCTGATGGCCATGACCCTTTGGGCGATGGCACCCTTAAGACTGTATCTCAGCAAGAACACCCGATAACTATTGATATTAGTGTGGTTCATATACCGGCTATAATCAGACCAAAAATCATATTGATGGTTAATTTTTGGTCCAGTGGTCCTTACCTAGTATACTCCCTCGCATACTCCTTGCGGCCCACGCTGAGGCACTTGAGCGGCGTCTTGTATGTGCACTCGTAGTCGCCGTAGTCGTAGATGGGGGGCTCGTCCTGGAACTGAGGCGGGGGGGCGCTAGCCTGGAAGGTTAGATGCAATGGATACTTAGTAATATTTTTGACGTCGTGTGATGGATTTATAGAAAAGTATATTCTTCAGCCTTTTGAAAAAAAACAAGGAAAGAAAAGTATATTTGGAGTCCCACAGGATGAATACAATGACAGGGGGTGACTAAATAGAATGACACAAACGTAGAAATTAAAAAGAAATAATAACAACAGTCTATAAAACAATAAGAATAAACGAAGGAACATAAAGTCGCATGGTGAAGGAAATTTTCGGGAATACAATCGGTTTAGATAGTTGGAACCAGAATATTTCTGTGTTCTCAGTTACTTCAAATTTCGAGCCGTTAGACCTACACAATAATTGCGTAACACACGATCAATCACAATCTTTTTCATTTTGACAGTTCCACAACATTCATTGCGTTATTTACGTTGTTGAGCCGACAAATTTTTCGAACATATGAAGCAATGGACTAGCAAAATTTGAAAAAAATTGAAGAAATGGTTTTTTTTCCTTCAAAATGCATGTAGGCATTCGTCTTGGTATTTGGAAGTTGGAAATTTTAATGGTCTGGGTAACATAATGACCCCTAAAGGTACCATTCCGTTGCCGACCCCAGGCGGCAGCAGCAGGCGACGTGTCGCTGCGACACGATTGGTTGCTATGAATTTCTATGAAATACCTTACGTAGGCAACACATCGGTTTCATAGAAATTCATACGCGTCGCGGCGACACGTGGCCTGCTGCTGCCGGTCGGCTACTGAATGGTAACTTTAACCAATTTTATTTAAAACAACACTTTTTTTACACGTAGGTTTTACAAACAAAGTTTTGACTTTGGATCAATGCATTTTCATTCAAGTCTAAATAAGATTCCACTGTAATACGAATGGGATAAATCATAGTTACCTGGAAGTGTATCCCAACCCTAGGCGCATGCGCATAATGATGATGATGCGCGTGGTGTTGTGGGACAGCTGCGGGGGCTGGCGGGGCGGGGGGCTCGGGGGCTCCGTCCTGGAACTGTGGGGGGGCGGACACGTAGCACTCCAGGGACGCGCCGTATTCCGACACGTAGGAGTTGTAGCGGCTGTGGGGATAACACGGAGATATTTGGGGGATCCGCAGTGGTAGCCCACGGAATTCAAATTTTCTTACGTTTTTTGCTATTTGCAGGTCAATGTCAGGTTGTATGCTGATTGAAATATGATTCGCGACATAAGTAATAATAATACAACTCCATAAGTTAGAATAATCCTAAAATGTCATGATTTCATGAAATAGCCATTCAATAGGACTATATGAACTTAGAGAGTTGAATTGATGATTTTTATGATTATAATTCTATAAATAAATATTTGATACGGCCGCGAATCATATTTAGATCAAAATACAACCTGATACTGACCTGCAAATTGCATAAAAAATAAAAAAATAATTTCGCAGGCTACACTGATGCTTCCGGCATATGGATGTTTATAATTTTATTGAGAGCCTTTGTGTTATTGGTAAATTAGTGACCCTTTTTAGGTAATCTACGTTCGCAATTTATTTGCCAAACATGTAACCAAACACGAGTTTTAGGAAAAACAACTGTAATGCCTACAGCTAAGTTTCAGTTTGCGCGACAACTTCATAATTTTTTACTTTTTCAACAGTACTAGTCAGTCTAAAATCAACTTTATTTACACTTGCATAAAGTTGAGGTTTGTTTAAGTGGAAATAACATGAATTGGAAACAAGGATTTTTATAGACCTTAGGTACTTAATTATATTAATGACATTTCGTTGTCCCTACTATCTTCAATCGACTTATTTCACAATAGTTGATTGGGAATCATATCTATCACTTGGTACTTAATTCGTTTTTTGGTCCTTCGAGCCGGATTAGCGATAAACCTAGTTATATTATTATATGTCTGTGTAATGCTCACCTGGCGTGTTCATGGTCGTGTTGCGTGGAGGAGCCGGAGTCGGTGCGTCTGTGTTGATGCGGCGCGTTGTGTGCGGGAGCGCTGCGTTGTGTGTAGTGACCGCTCGAGCCGCCTGAGTCGCGTGCGAATGATGAGCCGCAACGACTGGGTAGACAACATATATTTTATTAAAACCATGTTTATTTTATAAAATGCAGTTGATGATTCCACTCTGGCAAGAGTAAATGATTTTGGAGTGGTGACTGAGAATCAGAAGGTACAGCTCGCAGACCTCCCAAAAGGTGGACCGATGACGTGGAGATGGTTGTGGGAATCCACATAAGGTTCAGGACCGGCCGTTGTGAAGATACTTGTGCCGGACCTTGGCACTTGCCGGCCGCTGCCGCGGCACCGCTCACTTCGCTCGCTCGGCTCGTGCGTTGTGTAATCACAGTTCTAACCTAACTTAATCAACCTTTCAGTCATTTTCATTTGCTACTTAGTTTTTAGCTAAGGGGTTACGGCTGCACTTCTGTTTAGCCGGCTAAAGATGAAATCATTTATCAAAAATGTACAATCATTATGTCGAACATTAGCTTTTCCTCAAAAATAAACTTAAGTTTAGCCGGCTAATGTAAAGTTTTCTTCCACACCCGTCTATAACCGTAACATAATAATAATAAAGGCTGATTGTTTTGACCATGTAGGTTATTGCACTTTTGTATGGCATAGCAATTTATTTAAAAAAAAGATTTAATAGACGCACGAGCAAGTACGCGTATCTATGGCTCGGCGACCTTTCACGCCCGTGTGTCATGCTAAGTACGCGTACATTAAAACCGCTGAGTAAGTTTATCGGCGATTCAACAGGTTTGAAATTTTGCTCGTAGCCTGCCTTGGTTCGTAGTTTCATACGTCTGTCATCGCCGCGAGTCGTGAGCCGCCATTTTGTTTTGACATTTGTGTAATTTTTGTATAATTTGGTTCAGAAAATTCGACAATATCGCGATACAGTGTGAGCAAGCTTCACGTGTGTCACCGACGGCGAGCCGAGTAAGTTCGCAAACTTAAAAACCGCGTACTTTAAGTTCGCACGTCTATTAAAATTAATTTGTCACTTAACATTTCTACGCTGGAGCGCGTCGATATCCCTTACACCGTGTATAATGAACCATATTAACCTGTTATAAGACTGATAGTTGTCCTCGCCCGGCGAGGGATGCTCCGAGAAGGCATCGCACGAGGACATGAGCGAGGAGTGGTTGGAGCGCGTGCCCTTGGAGGAGCACGACGCGGTGCGCTGGTGCGTGGAGTGGCGCCGGCGCCGCGGGGAGCGGCCCAGGGTCTCGGTGTGGCCTACGTTGACGCTGGGTTGAGGAGAAGATGCGTTAAGAACTGTTCAAGAAATTTCTAGGAAAAGTGTGGGAAACTCAGGCAATCCGCCTCTATAAATAAATCTCTAGTTACTGATATTGATAAAAATATTTGAAAAAATAATAATAATCAGGTAGGGATTTTAGATTGCTCTAAACACCTCTGTACAGCTTGCATTATTGCATTTCTCTAACTAATATTTAACTAATTTGCAATTTGAATGTTATCCAAATTCAGTACAATATTATTGCCCGGCAAAATTATTTAAGGTTAGGTTTGCATGACATTAGTATAATTGGACGTAATCGAGCAGGTAGTATGAAATCCGTGTGGTGCCGGACGTAAAGAATAGTACCATCCCATTTCTTCCCGTGGGTGTCGTAAAAGGCGACTAAGGGACTTACTAGAGAATGGGCAGCAGCTTTTTCTATGCATTTTAACACCATACTGCGATCGCCAACCTGCGCCAAGCGTGGCGGTTATGGCAAACCCCCCCATTTGGGGGAGGCCTATGTCCAGCAGTGGACGTCTTTCGGCTGAAATGATGATGATGAGTATGAAAAGTTACTGATACTCACTGTTCGGGATAGCATCTGGTCTGCGTGTGCAGATCCGGCAGAGACTTGTGACTGTTGATATTGGGACAGCCGCTATCTTCCTCTCGCATGCTCGGCTGAGAGTGTGAGTTGGACCTGCACATACAACTGCGCACTTATTAATAAAGAAATACTTCGAATAGTTACAAATAAATAATAAGCAGTTGAAACTTTATGTTAGAGATTGTTTTTCTCGCTATCAAAAACCCAATTCTCGATGTTTTGGCTAAATTTAAAATTAAATAGATTTTCAGTTCACACGTTAAGTGCCGGGAACCCTCCTGGAGGGTTCACCTAGTCGCATATGGGATGCCGGGAGCCCATGCTCGCGGAGGGGTTTTTCTTAGCGAATACAACATTATAAACCGTGAAAATAAAATCTGATGTATATTTTGACAAGATTTATTAGTTTATGCGTTGGTTTTAAAATCCAATCATTTTAATTTTTTTGATATTTTTTGTGTGCGGTTACATTTATATTCACAACATTTTTAAAAGCTTGGAAACTACGTATAAGGACAATACCCCCTTTTTTTTTTGAGCGTTGGAAATTATCAAATTACTTCTCTCGCTCTGGCCGGAGCGGGAGGGTTTGTCAGACTTTTACTGACTAAAACCCACCCGTGTTCCTTCCGTTGCCCGTGTGCCGGGGCCACGATATCCCTTTCAGACAAACCCGCAACCCCAGCAGGCATTGGTCCTTAAGGACCCCAAGGACAAGACCCCCTGAAAACACTATTTTACTTCATTTTACAGTGTTTTATAACACGGTTTTAAACCTAATGCCGTTGACCGTCCGCGATGGTTAACGTTAGTGCAAATGTAATGCCGGCAACCCTCCCGGAGGGTTCACTTCCAATATGTATGGATGGCGGCATGGCGTATGAGTTCTTTGAAAAGTGGTTGGAGTCGAAAGTGTTAAGTACCGAAGTTTAATTAAACCGACACGATTTTAGTTTTCAGGGAGGTCACAATATGCTATGTTAAGACATACCTGATGTACCGCGGCGCAGAGTGTGCGTACTGCGCCGGCGGACTGATGGCGGCCACAGGGTCCGCCGGGGAGCCCGAGCCACTCACGACAGGCTCAGGGAGCTCCATATTCTCGGGACTCGAGTGGGAACTCGCTGGAACATCGGAAATATTTTTTTAAGATACTGTAATCGCGAAAGAAAATCCGGTGGTCACTACATTTTGTCGACTTATGTGAACACAATCTACCTAAGGACCAGCTGATTTTACGGTTGTCCTTGTTTCCATAGTGAAAGTTTGTCAGTAATTATGAGTACATAGATACCCTCTCAGCTTCTATACATATATACATATTATAAATTAAAGTCACTTTTCGTGTTTGTCCGTAAGTCCGTGTTGCTCTTCTAAACCACGCAACAGATATTGATGTGATTTTTACCATCGTTTAGAAAATGTATTCCGGAAGGTTTATGTGTATAATACGTTAATATTAAAGTTACATAAAACTTAGGGATCTCGATGTTTTGTCAAGTCGTAAAAACCGTGCGAAGCAGGAGCGGGTCTCTAGTTAGGGTATAAAAAAACTAAGCTTGTAGTTAATTATTATACTTGTGGTAGTCGGTTCTCATTATATAAGCATACGAGGTGGAAGAATGAGGGAAATGTCGTGAGGAATTTTGTCAGATATAACATGTGGATGGCTATTATAATAGAGGAAGACCAAAGATATGGTGTACTTATAGATTGTGTGAAAGATGATATAACAAGAAAAAGGGACACAGCAATAACTGTCGAACATTCGTAGGACACACTCCACACCTTCGTAACATGATGTCAGGTTTAGTAACTAATGCTAAATAGGAGAGCTGTCCAGACGTACTGCGGGGTAATTGCGTAACACATTATCAGTAGCAATGGGTTTCATTGTGACAGTTTAACAAAATTCATTGCGTTATTTACGTTGTTGAGCAGACAAATGGATTAGCTATATCCTTCAAAATGATTCAGATTGTAATTGATCGTGTGTAACACAATTAGGGTGCTGGTCGGACTAAAATATAAAGACGTTTGGGGGAATGAGGAACAGGGCGGTAAACTCTAATTGCGCGATGCAGGATTTGTGTGACGTCAGTATTTTGTGTGACGTCAGGTCTTTGATGCGTAGTTCGCACGTAGCGACGTAGATGCCGCTACAGACGTAACCAGTTACTTGCATCTATTGAAAGTTCGAAACCCAAGAACCGAAGGACCAAAAACTGTCACAGTAAGTCATTCTACCAAAAACCTAAAGGACCAGAATACTTACGCATAGAATATCCACTTTTAATCACCACCTCATTGGGCCTCTGTCGAGGGATCACGAAAGACTCCGGAAAGAACACCCTTGCGTCACCGAAGCTCAATGGCCTGTTCATCTTCTCTCTATGGTCAGGGTCTGACTTCTGTGCTTTAGACCCTGAAGTTCCTGATGAGGAGGTTCCCGAGAAAGTCCCGGAGAAGGTTCCTGAGTTGTGCTGTGAGCGAGGAATGGTTTCCCGTTCAGGGTAGGAATCCTTTAGCCGCCTTGTGTCAGCGTATACTTTGTGCGCTGAAAGTGTACCTGTTGGCGAAAATGGTTAAGTTTAACAGAAATTCTTTGTAATCAGAACAGTTTAAAATGTATATTTCATCTTGAGAGCGCTAACACATTGGGACACCATAGCGACGTCGCCGGCTACGTAGCCACGGCTACCTCTGGCTACCGTAGTCAAATCCGTATCCGTAGTTATCTATCCCTTATGTTGCACCTGCTATGTTTTGTCTCTGCATCACCCTAAGGTTGACTGGTAGAAAATGCCTCAGGCATTAAGTCCGCCTTTGTACAGTTTTTTACTTGTGCATGAAGTTTTAATAAATAAATAAATAAATAAGTAGCCAGTAACACGCCGGCGTCCGTCCTGGCGACTGGGTGAGGGAGGCGTAACTTACTTTTTTACAAAATGCTAACGAATTGGCTACGCGTCGTCAGGTCGCCAGAGTATCCAGACTCCACGTAGGAGCCGGTCAGTCGTGGCTACGCTTCCAAATTAGCTTCTTCGCCAGACTGAACTGTCATACATTTCAATATGAATTACTTGGATACGTAGCAGGCGACGCCGCCATGGCGCCTTAGTGTGTCAGCACTCTTACGGTAAAGCATATTTTTTTTTAAGTACTTAATTCAATTGCTAACTATAATTAGACTGAGAATCAGCACTTTTAGAACGTCAAAAGTTACAAAAGACCAAAAACTCAAAATAATGGTGGAATGTTCAAACACCAGGAAGTGTCTATGTGTTTGAGCTGGTAAGTGGTGTAACAAACTTCTCAACGACACGTCTGTCAGTTTATAGGTACTATACTTACAAACAGCAAAAGGCGGCGAGTAGACATTCTCCCTGCTGTCGGCATGCTCGAGCAGCCGTCTCAGTGTGTTCTGCAGCCCCTCGCCTGCGCTCACGGCGCGGCGGGCCGGGCCCATGCTGCGGGTTGTGGCGTCTGGAAATTATGGGTTGGCTGTTAGAATGCTATTTAACTCTTGGAGTACTGGTTTTTTAAGAAATTAGGGAAACGTATTTGGACTGTCGTTTTATTCATGTTCGTGAACGGGCGCCGTCAGTGGGGACTGGTCGTCTCTTGGCAGCCACGGCTTATTTTAAATAATTTAATTTTTGATTTTCTTTTTTATTTTTGTTAGAGACGCTTTTAACGTTTTACATCGTTCTCACATGTATACGTATAACTTCAACATGAATGATGTAGCCAATATTTTGTAACCATATGATGATTTAAAAGTGTGTCCGTGGAGTTTCTTGCCCGTTCTTCTCCATAGGTACCTACTACGCTTTGGAATGGGCAACTAGCTTCATCTTTCTGACTGACAGACCCCTTGACAATTCAAAAGTGTCTGTAATTGGTTTATTTGAAATAAATGCTTTGAGTTTGAGTTGAGTTTGAGATTCATATTGGTATCGTAGGATGTGGTAGAATTGGGGGATTGTAAGCAACTCTTGGATATATTTAACACTTCTTTCATCATCCATCATCGTCATCACATCAATCGGGAGACATCCCAATGCTGGATATAAGCATCCAGCGGATGATACGTATTTTCTTTAAGTTTAGCGCAAAGTTAATTAACACAATCAACGCGCACTGGGCCAGCGTGGTGGATTTCGGCCCATTTCCGCTCACACAGAGAAGGCCGTTATAGGTTGATTATGTTATGTATGCAATGAACACAATATTTTCTGATAGATGCTTCATAACCGTTCCAGTCAAAACCATTTATAACGACTTAGCTTTTAATGACTTAGCGGTTTTGAAGACCCAGCATTTCTGTTTACTTAAGATAGTGTTTGGTTATAATGACGATCGGGTATAACCACCGTAATCCGATGATCCCTTCGAAGTCATTATAAACGGTTTTGACTGAAACTGAATATCACTAAATATCATAGACATTATCGGTTATAACCACCCAAAGAACATGTTTAGGATTTGAAATATAGGTCATTGGTAATTGCCCACAGATACTAATATGCCATGGCCAATAGCTCAGCTGTGTCAGACATTAAGGCTAAGCTTATGCTGAGACGCAGGTGACGCAGCACAGCGCAGTGCAGATTTTACAGAGTGGGGCAGGCGAGGCAGACATAGGCAGCAAGCGTATGCTACGACGCAGCTACACCGACACATTCGCATCCTAGCTAATACAAACAACAGACGGCTGTGCTGCGTTACCTGCGTCTCAGCAAAAAAACGAGTGACGACCTGCACGCGTCGCGCAGAAATCTGTGCCGGCTCTACAACGAGACGCAGAGTAGAACAGACACATGTCTGCGTCGCACATGGCTGCGCCACAGCATATGCAGCTGTCAGTACATTCATGCATTACGAAAACTGTGCTGCGTGGAATTGCGTCACCTGCGTCTCAGCATACGCTTAGCCTTAATGAAGTTAATCAAAACAGATGTTTTTGAAACCCATAAAATCTGAAAACACCATCAAATAACGAAAGTAGCTACGATCTCATGCACAAATCTGTTCCGATTCGAATGCGGTTGACACTGATTGATAGTGTACAAGGCATGAATTAACGATGCCGAGACTTCGCAATTAATCTTAGACGAGATGTCAAAACAAGGCAGTTTATGCAGTGCGTATCGAAGGAAGATAGATTTGTCTTTATTGTTATAACATAACAACATCACGCCTTGTGTCCCCAAAGAGAAAGCTGTAGAACACCCACAATTCGCCAATAGGGAGGACGACAAAAAATTGTTTTTAATCCCTCTTTGTGATTATAAAAAAATATTGGACACGTATTTTTTCTTTTTTTTACGTAATCTAAAGATTACGGCGATACATTGAGGTAAAATGTGCCATGACGTCATGGGTATGTAGATTATACTAGTGACGTAGCGACCCCCACTCCCCAACTTAAAATGCGTTTTATCTAAGTAATTTTTTTATTAATATACGTATCTAATATATTTTTATTATCTGACTGACGGACTTATTAGAATTTAATTTGATTGACCCAGGCATCATCCCTATTTGTAATAGGGGCGAGCCTATTGCCATCAAACGGGTACAAATCTAAACTCACACTACACAACACAACAGTCTAGTTAGTTAGTCTAAAACGAAGACAGAGCGCTGCGAACAATACAGTGAAGCATGCCAAAACTACACCTCCGCTCTGTGCATACACGCTCACACGCACACATTTACAACCTTTTACAATTACACTACAATCAAACTACACCACACATAGTGTTCACATATTTACGAAACCGGCTTCACTTCACTGTTAACAGCGTTCCCCAAAGGCGTGGGTAGAGGTGTAGGTATAGTAGGTACACCATATTTGGCTAAGTTTGTTTTAATGCTAGAAACTTAAGAAACCCAAACTCTACAGGCTGAGAAATTCCTATTACAAACCCAGTGACAATAAACTGACCGGAGGAGAAAACCCACGCTCAGCAGACCACTAGGCAACGGTCTGCTAATCCAATCAATCTGCCTAGCCTTTTCCCAAATATATTGGGGTCGGCTTCCAGTCTAACCGGATTCAACTGAATACCAGTATTTTGGATGGAGCGACTGCCTATCTGACCTCCACAACCCAGTAACTGGGTCATATGATATTCCTTGGTAAGACTGGTTGTCAGACTTTCGGGCTTAAGACGACCCGTAACGACTGTCAAAGATCCACGAATAATAGCCGGGACCAACGGCTTAACGTGCTTTCCGAGACGGAACGACGGAGGAGTCTTGGTATGTAATGATGGTCACCCATCCACAGACCAACCCCGTCAAGCGTAGCTTAACCTGATGGATCTACCCGTGAGGCTGTTATTACTTAGCCACGAGCTCCTCAAACGTCCCACACTAATATAATAAATGCGAAAATAACACTGTCTGCCTGTCTGTATTCTGTAACATTTCTGGTGAGCAGTGGTGGCCGAGTGGTAACGGGCGTGACTTACGAATTGTAGATCATGTAGGTTCGAACCCTGACAGGCGCTTTACTTTGTGTAAATTATTTCATCACCACTACTCTCAAAACGGTGAAGGAAAACATCGTGAGGAAACCGGCATGTCCTAGACCCAAAAATTCTAAGACATGTGCCATCTACCAACCCGGACTGGGCACGCGTGGTTGATTATGGCCCACTCCCTCTCACAGAGAGAAGGCCTGCGTCCCAGTAGTGGGAACATAATAGGCATGATTATGCTAAAGGCTCGATGAAATTTCGCACACAGGTAGTCCATGACGTGGATTCGGACATAGGATTTCTTTATCCCGGTAGTCCGTTCCGGTGGGATAATTTTCGACATACACGTGAGCGATGCAGCGAGCAAAATCTAGTATAATATACTTACAAGGGTTGCAGCAGGCGTCATTGTTCAAAGTGCCGGAGCTGACGAGGTGGCAGCCACCGGCGGCTATCGCCTGCCCCAGACCACTGCTCATCTGTGAAGCAATATGAAACTGTTGAAGTTCTCGCAGACATTGAGAAGAGTTATAAATATATTTTTTCCAGGAACTGCTTGTCTTTTGTAATCATCTCCATTCTTGACTCTTGATACGCCAATGTTTTAAAGCCCGTGTTTCAAAGTTTGTGCAGATTATTCACATTTTGCCAGTTTATGATTCGGAGTCTCTTGTAGAGTTAGGGACTTTATAACGCAATGAACCGACTCCTGGCTCCTACTGAGCTTCCCATTCGAAAACCCTAAAAACAGTGCCCGACCTGGGTATCAAACCGACACTCCACCGACCAGACCAATGATGCAGGCCGCTGACAACTTCTCTTTAACTCCTCAAAAGCCTCCCAAATCTGACTTCTTCAATTAACTTACCCTTAACGGCAACTCCTGCTTCCGATCCAGCACTGTTTCCGATTTCACATAGAAAGCCTTAGTCTCTGCCAGCAGTTCCACAGCAGACTTCCGTTTCTGCTGCTGCGGCTGCGCCAAAGACCGCGGGGCCGCCATGCCGTCCCTCGACTTGCGCGGGAGTTTGAAACTCGCGAACAATGAGTCTGCGAGGCGACGCCTGGGGAGCGATAAGAAACTGTGATCATTTGATTAGTCTGCCTAGATTCCTAGGTAAGTGCTTCTGGGCAAAAAGCAATGGGCGTTATGAACTGAATGGTATGAAGACTTTGTTACTAAGGAATTTCCTTCATCTTTTCATTATTCTTTCACTTGTTTTTCGAATTTTCCATATCAAAAATAGGGGAAAACATTTATTAATTATATTTATATAAAAGTATAATTAAAACGGTACAAGACCAATTACATTAATTAAAAAAGAAACATAAAAAAGTTACCAAGATACCAGTTTACAAAAAAGTTGTCCACACTGAAATGACGCGTCCCACTACCGCATAGAGGCGAACGCACACTTATCGGAGCCGAACGCGTCGAACGAACGGAATGTAACGAATTTTAGAATTCTTTATAATGAATTTCTATGAAACCTGGCACATCTGCCCGCGTCGAATCGTCCGAATCTGGAAGACCGTTCCTGAAGTTCTCGTTGACTTCGATTCGTTAGACGTGTTCGGCTCGGCTGGAATGACGCGAACTACTATCGCATTACCGAGTGCGTAAAAGCGGTAGTAGGTCGCGTCATTTCAGAGTGGACAAGCTTTATTACATAATGTTGACATGATAGAAGGTAAACTTAAAGGCACTTAGTTCCAAATAAAAAACAGCTGAGGACGTTTCATTTTCTTACCTGGGCGGCGACTCAAAGGACCTCGAAAAGGCCGGACAATTAGCAGCTCCCTCAAACTTCTTCCGCACTTCCTCGACCTTAGACCAGCCGGCTTCCACGTTGAGCCGGCGGTTTAGCGGTGTGGCTTGCGACGCATGCTTCGCCAGCTCTTCCCGGGTCCTCTTGACCGACACTTCGGGAATGGTGTCACGGGGGCGCAGGCCCCGCGCCTCGTGGCATCTCTCGATGAACTGCTGTCGCCGAAGCGAGAAGTTCACTGATTGGTGATGGTCTTCGTCGTCGTCTAGACACCTACAAATGGGAATAAGGTTTTATGCTTACTTATCAGAATAAAAAGGAGAGCTACCTACAAATCTATCGCCATGGAAAACTATGTGCTTCGGAAATCATCGTCTATCTTCGGAAATGACGATCTGCGACCGGAATAGGTAATCCGACAGAGAGAAAACATCATATAAACGCGCAGTTATAGGTGCACTACCACAGATGAATACAGATCAGAACCCTGGTCACGCAGACAAACCGTGAAAACGATTTTGTGGTGCATAGTTCTTAAGTAAAGATTTTTATAAACGTTGTTCATAATATAATAAATAATAAATAATAATAGATAAATAATAATAGATAAATCACTCCGCATTTTAGGTATGAAGCTACAAGGACGCGGCGGGCTCGTCTTGTTGGGCCAATTCAGTGCGTGTAACATAGTCAGAAGATATAAGAGTTACGCGATAGAAAGAGAGGCAACTTCTCAGTGAATATAACTGTAGGTAATTAGCGCTGTGCGACCTGAATTGTACTTTAATATGTCGTACCAGAGTTGCTTTTTATTTAAATGATTTTGCGGAGTGAACCATCTGTATTCATCTCTTGCACAACTACAACGCACCGTAGTACACAACTTAGAGGCATTGCCTCTGTAGGTTCATATTAAAAGGGCACACGAAGATTACTGAAGCGCATACTACTTCTAAGCTATGCAGTTCTTCAACTTACCCTATCAAAGAAATTTACTTGGGCCCAGAAATTGTCACAGACGATAAAATTCTTCACTTGACGAAACATGATAACAATGGGCCAGCTAGTTAGATGCCGAAATAATTGCGTTGATATACTTAGATTTTTTCCACAATGTCACTGGAACTTGGTATTCAAATGCCTAATCTAAGTAAACCAAGTTGTTTTTGTATTCTACGCAGTAAGCCGTGTTAGTGTTGTGTCATGCAGTCACTAAGTACCCACTGCAATCGACTGGCATCCACTGGTTGTGCAGTGTCGCATGTCTGCAGCTTAGCCTTGATACCTGAGCTACTTTTTTAAGTGTTTTAATGTAATTTTCTAGAGACAGTCCGTAGAAGTCAATGGTCATGATTTAATGAACGCGAGTCAGGTTCATTTCCAAAGAAATTGTTTTATTTTTTAATAATAAGTGATGATCAGGCCGAAGAAGCGAGCTTCATCCGGAATCCTCAACCACAGAGTAACCGGCTATCTTACCTGTAACTGCCGAAACACAACAATGCTGTTAGCATTGTCTTTATGGCAACAGAGTTAGATAAAATGGTGGTAGCTAGTGGACTTAGAACAAGAGCCCTACCACCAACCAAACTGAGCAGAAAATTTTGCCCCCACTGGGAATTGAATCCGGGACCTCTGGGTCTGAGACAGGTGGTCTAACCACTAGACCACAGAGATGGTTAAAAATAATTTCCGTTTCTTTGAAAGATCGTTAACTTCACGAGTAAAAATAAGAGAACTTAAAAAAAAAGTCTGTGCGGTTGTTGATCGGTTTTACCCTCAAACAGAACACCAAACGGTTTTGGACTTTCCAATTT
Organism: Agrochola lota; assembly: GCA_947364205.1. Classification (NCBI taxonomy): domain Eukaryota; kingdom Metazoa; phylum Arthropoda; class Insecta; order Lepidoptera; family Noctuidae; genus Agrochola; species Agrochola lota. The sequence continues at coordinate 10,400,938 of OX376239.1, read as the reverse complement.
TTTATCCAAGGAGTTGCGAGGTGCAATCTGGTCCTTTGGGAGTTACAAAGACAATTATATTTTTGGTCCCTCTGAGTCTTACGGGCGGGATGCGCTAAGGTAGCCCAATTTTTTTTTTTAACGTTTTTTGCAGTTTACCGGTTAGGTGCAGGCTGATAAGTTAAATAAAAAAATTCACAACCGTAACGAATATGGTTCTTCTTCAGTTTTATCTCGGCGGTTGCGTAGTGCAATCTGGTCCTTCGGGCGGGAGTTACGAAGAGCATAACAGTTCTGGTCTTTCGAGTCTTACCTAGCAGGCTGTGCGAGGTGCGACCTGCAGGGTTGGTAACAGGAAAGGGCGGCCATGTCTCGGGCGGGGCTGCCGGGGGAGGCGCGGGGTGCAGGGGCCGCCGCCGGCGCCGCTCATCATTCGAACCGCGCACAGGAGTCACCGCCGCTACTATCACTGGCTTCTGGAAGAAAGAAGAGGTTATGTTAGAATGTTGAAAGATGCTTTATGGATCACAGATATGAACGCGATTGGCGCTAATCAGGGAGGATTGCTTTAAATACTTTATGGTGATTCCTGCTTTTCTTAAAGACTCTTCTTCATTGAAGAAGAGTGTTTGAGTGTCCATAAAGGTATTTTAAGGAGCAGTTACTCTGATTTTGTAAGAAATTGACGACAACGACGTCCTACCCTTTGTATCCCAATTTTACTGTAAAAAAAAAAAATTACCAACTTGGTAATTAATTCGTTTTCAAAATAGGTACACACCGTTATAACTACTTAAAAAATGTATTCATCATCATCCATTTGCAAGCCGGTCTAACAATGTTTCCCAAAAAAGCAGTTGGTTTTTTTTAAATTTTAAATCATTGCTGTCAATAGCGTTGCCAACCCTACTATGTCATATAGTATCCTGCTATATTAGAGGCCTAAATACTATATTTCTAATTTTTTTTTTAAGTATGCGGAACTACTATAGGTGTTTTCAATAAAAATATAATAACATTATTGTTTTAAAATAAGAGTAAAATAAGAAACGCACCCGTTATCTGTTTTTGAAGAAACTTAAGTTTCGTTCCAGCAACCAGCAACTTAAACTTTTACTGAGCGCATATTTTGAGTGATGAATATAGAATGGCAAGATGAGCGCAATAGAGCCAGTATTAATCTAAAAAAAGCTGAATTAATTGTGTTTCGTAACCTTCATTTTGAGTGTAATAATAGTTAGAGACAACAAAAAAAACCTGTTAATAACGGCTCAAAGTAGCATAAAATAAAATATTAATATTCTTGAATTATATCTACAATATTTTTTCGTCATCTACTTACTGTATTGAATATTAAAAAAATTGGCAACACTACTTGTCAATGGCCATAATTATTGATCTTCTATTCGTTTTTAAGCATGCATAAATTATGATACTTAACCTTATATGCCTACAGAATACAGTTAAAGATGAGGCAATTCTGATAAGTTGATAAAGTGTTGAAGAACGCGTAACTCAGCCATAAAACATCAAATCACGCTTCAGAACTCTGCTTAAACCGTATTACCTGTTAACCGTCATGTTCAAAAACCGCTTTACTTTTAATTTAACTCGTTAGTTTTACATAACCTGCCATAGGATGTAATAAAGTTAAATATTTGAACCCAGTACTTTCACTGAATGACGCGAACACGACAGTTACTTACCTACAGTTAGGTAATAGTTAAGGCTAATACAATAGCAGATAAAAAGATACTGTGATGTTGAAAAAGTGAAGAGTAACTGATGTTTTATGATCGTTCGATGACTGTCTGATTAAAAGAGCATGATTTGCGAAATAATGTGAAACTAGCGAATGCTGTCATGTCAAATCAGAGATATCTAATTACCTACCGACAGTATATTGTATTAAATGGCTATGTAGCCAATTATTAGCAAAGGCATTATATGAATATGGTCACGTCAGTATGGAATTCTATAAAAACATTGGTTGTAAAACGTCAGATTTATTTTGAGTTTCAGTTCTAAGTATGGGGAACCCCCAATTTTTTTTGTTTTTTTTCTATTTTTGTGTGAAAATCTTAATGCGGTTCACAGAATACATCTACTTACCAAGTTTCAACAGTATAGTTCTTATAGTTTCGAAAAAAAGTGGCTGTGACATACGGGCGGACAGACAGACAGACAGACATGACGAATCCATAAGGATTCCGTTTTTTGCCATTTGGCTACGGAACCCTAAAAAGGCATTTGGAAAGTCTCCAAATACTTTCTTTACATCTGAAACTAAATATTCGGTGTTGCGATATTAATTATTACATTTCATAATCAATATTTTAGTTCACTAGTTACCCATATTTCTTATTTCCATACAGTAATATTGCAAAATTAATCAAAACAGCGAAGCATTTGACAGCTATTTGCGACATTGCCAACTTTTAGGATAAGCGCTCTTAAGCTTCTTCTGTATGTCTTTGTCCCATGCTGCTTCTGGTCAGCTTAATATGTTTTCGTCTTCCATTCTCCCCCGTCATTCGTCACCTTAACATTGACTCCCGTTTTCTTTTTAGTTATCATTTTGTCACACGATTCATCAATCTACATATTCTTAGGGCCTCTCCTCTCTCTCTCTCGTTAACATCACTCCCAGATCATTGTTAAATGGGTTGACACTTCAGCAAGCCTGAAAAAAGATCTATACAAACTAAACTCAGGCCTACGAGTTTCCCTACAGAATTAATTTCGCGGTGGATGTACCACTAAAAGAGATAAACACAAGTGCCCCAATTGGCCGGTATTCGGGCCACGTCCCGCAATTCGGACTGGCCATAATATTGATGAATAGTATCCGCGCATATATTAGCTTTATTAAGCCGAGTGACAATACTGACCGCTCCATAATGAGGTTATTGTGCGCCATCGCTGGTTGGGTCACGTTAATATGAACGCGGTTGCAATTAAATTTTTTACGGGTTTTTTTGGATCTGGGAAACATTTCAGTGAGTAAATTCCAATTAACTTTGGCTTCCATTATCAGAGCAGCCCAGTTGATCATTCTCACTCTTTGCTGGTCTATAATGTACCTTATTACTCCTCAAAAACATTTGAAATTTAGAACATGTTTAATAAGTGCGGCTAAAAGGACCATTTTATACAAAAGCGGATGGTCCTATCGTGCTTCGAAAACTCTGGGTGCTTATTTTTAATATGTCATTTTGTAATATCATTTTTAGATTCGTAAGTTCAGCAGCGAATTTGATTGGTTCTATTAGGTGGGCTACAATACTGTCAAAAACGTAATCTGAACTAAATACTGACGGCCTCGTTGATCTAGTGGTCATAAGCACGACTGCTGAGCACGAGGTCCTTTTTTTTTTTTTTCATGGTGGGAAATCATCAAATGACTTCTCCCGCTCTGGGCAGAGCGAGAGGGTGTGTCAGACTTTTACTGACTAAAACCCACCCGTGTTCCTTCCGTTGCCTGTGTGCCGGGGCCGCGATATCCCTTTCGGACAAACCCGCAACCCCAGCAGGCATTGGTCTTTCGACCCCGTCGGTTCGTGCTGACATCTTTTTGAGGCGCACGTGGAACACAACGCGCCGTCGACACGGGCCTGGTCCTTATCGGACGGCGAGCTGCCCATTGCTCACCGTCCGCAAGCCCGCGCCTACGGTGGCCGGAAGTCGGCTCTTGACTCCCGACGCCCGGGGCGTCTCCTGCGGCGACTAGGGCCGCGAGGGCGTGCAGCTTGCATCTTCCTCGCGCGCTCCGCCTCCTCCTTCGCGAACATAACTGCTTCGCAGAAGGAGGTGACTCCCATGCAGTCTCGCTCCGAACCATGGCCTGAACCAATTGCCGCCGCCGATCGCCTCCGTGAGGACACGGCGGTGCTCCGCCCAAGCCGGGCAGACCTCCACCGTAGAGCACGAGGTCCTAGGGTTCGATTCCCGGGTCGGGCAAAGTAATATTGAGTTTTTCCATTAGGAATTTCTCAGCCCCAGCCGGAGTCTGGATTTGGGCCCGGTGAATGGCAATAGGCTCGCCCCCTATTACATGGGACTTAAGATGCCGATATATGCCAGCGGCCTTGAGGTATTTTAATAAAACCCGTATACTAAAAGATAAATAGGTAATTAAATTATTTATCTTTAAAATGGTGAAAGTTTCAGAAAAATACGGTTGATTGTTTTTGCGTGATTCTCAGTTTTTTATCCGCGTTAGACATGACTTTACAAATTAATTACACTATGTAATATAAACATAATCTAAACTATTCACAGACTAAGTTATTAAGAAAATGCTCTTATTTAACATATATTTTTTCCAAATCAAACTCGTTTAGACGTGATCTTCAGTATCAAATCATTAAAAGTCGCTTAGTGTCGCCTTAAATATAACTGGCTAATTGTCGGTGTACCATCGGAGAAGTTCATATCTAACCACAGTGAGGACTGTTCTTGCTTGCAGCGCTCGGCGGCTATAGCACCGTGCCGGTAACAGATGTGGTCATCGTGTTCACGGGATTTTGTTTTCAAACTGGTTAGATATGAACTTCTTTGATGGGACCTTTTATGGATACATCTGCCTACCCTTCACGAAAACAAGACGTGATATTATGATGTTATGAACTAAATACTCATAAAAATAAAGCTGTGTCCACAACATCATACACTATAGAAAGTTGCCAGCAGTCACCAGTACTCACTAGTCACGGGAAAATGAAAGTAGGTACACATAGTGTTTATCTAGTTTTTTCCTCACAAATTACCCGTTTATGAGAAATTTCTCGGTAAACAAAGGCGGCTAATGCCACGCTTGACTCAATTGAATGAGTTTCGCGTCACGCAGTGGGCGAGATTACAAGTCTTTAGGGCACTCATTATGGAGTAAGTTTTTTTTTGATAATCTTACCATTTTAAGAGTATTTAGAAAAAATCTGTTTGTTTTAAGAAAGTAGAGTAGGAAATTACTGATATTAAGCTGAGCTTGTGTAGCAGTGGATGATTGTATTTAGTGGTTGAATTCATGGTTTTCTTGAGGAATTTTGATCAATTAAGTCCAAGAAGAAGAAAATGAAATCGTACTTATGGATATTGGGATATTTTCTCTAAGGATTGAGATCCACTATTTGTTCTACTTCCAGAAATAGATCATACAGGATGATGTACTGATGTTTCTGGAGTCCACTGCTGGACATAGCGTCAGTGAAGTTCTAACAGTGCGTAAGTAATTTTACGAGTGTTTTGAGATTTGAATGTCATTGGATAGTTAATTCCTTCAATAGAAAAGATTATTGGGATTTTCACGGGTTCAAATCACCACAGAGTTCATTTGTATTAATTATTGAACACAATAAGGCCTTAAGCGTAAATTACATTCATTTCATACAGTTTTTTTACTCTCCTGTAAAGTAGCCATTTTTGACGTAAGTACATACCTGTCGATAGGCGTCTCCAATCGCACTTCATTTATCTCGGAAGACTCGACACTCGCGGGTTCTCTATCAGCGACTGTTTCTTAATTCCGTCTAAATAAAATATATGGGCTTATTAAAATTGTTTAAATCCTAAAAAAGAATTACCTGCATCGTACTGTTGGCAGAATAATAAGGACGTACTTTTATACAGGAAAACAAAATACTCTTAGATGAGATAGATAATCTTTACGATAAATTAAATTGTAAAAATAGATTAATCGCCATCTGTATCAGAACAATCTATACTGTGCTATACTTACAGAGTTCTCTTGTTTTCTCTTAAACTACTGAACTATTTTTGATGAATGACACTTCATTGATCATTGGAGAAGAATACGTTATATAATAGAGGAAGTATCTATCGATATCACTGTCTTTTAATAAAGAAACGACTGTGAAGAGGAAGACTGATAAAGCATAGTGTCGTCGTGGGCTCATAGCGTAGCATATAGATAAACTTTTTGAAGACTTAGACAATATCTGATTGAATTATTGATGATATACACCAATGCCCCCTGTAAAGTGCATCTTACTTGAATCAAAGCTAACATAATATTTCAAACTTCAAACTTGAGCATCATTACAGATGTCATGAGACTGTACCTAAATAGCCCTAGGCTGATAAAATGCTAGATGTGAATATGAGCGTTAAGATCGGTTCCCCATTTTCAATTGTGTAGCTAGAATAAAAGATAAATAGGTAAGTAACGAGATTGTTGGGTGAAGGATGTCATTCATTTAAATTATACGAATGTATTTGGTTTTATGACTTCACAAGTTATTGCGTTTGCGTAAAGATCATTTTCACCTAAAGCAGTAATAAATATTGGTGATTTTGAAGACGCACTCAGTTCGGATGGTGATCGGTTTTACGAATTTTGCCGATGCTACATCGAAGTTGTGTCGTACTGTAACATGGAGTTATAGGAAGTCAGTGAACACTGAGAAAGAAAAAAAATACGTTTATTTGCGGTAAATATGACGCAAAGAAAGAACGCAAACACAAAAAAGAACAAGTTGGGGGAAATATGCAAGTTGGGGAGATGACGGTTGATTGATTTAGATAAGAAAAGCCAGAGGTAGATAAAGCAATGTCCCCAAATAAAAAAGAGTTAAGGGTCGGAGTCGTAAGAGGATGACGTCTTGGCTTTTCATAGTGAGAAACAAATTTCTAACCAAATAGAGCAAAAAATTTCATCAAGTAATATAGAAACCGCGGAACTAATCAATAAAATAGCTAACAAATCACAGGTGCTGGTCAAGGAAATGTAAACAACCAACAAATTACGTATTCAGCAGATGTGGGCACTAGTTGTTAGATCAGTAGTTTGCGGTGACACCCGAGGCTTGCGCAAGCGCACAGACGTGATGCGAGCGCAGCGTCATCTATAACGGTAATCATAGTGGCTAACAATTACTGACAGCGACTACTCTGTGCTTCATTCGTTTTTATTAGGTAACTAGCGAATGCAAGCACTTTTTTAATGTATCAAGTATTTTTCGAATTTTGTGTAAGTACTTAGATTTACCAATGATTAGCTAGCAGTGTTTTTTGGGTTCCATACCCGAAGGGTGCCAAACGGAACCCTATTACTAAGCCTCCGCTGTCCATTCATCCGGCCGTCTGTCAGTCAGCCAGCTGTATCTCATGAACCGTAATAAGCCGATTTCTATTGCCGTCACAACAACAAATAATAAAAATAAATTAAAGGATGCAAGAAACATGTTTTTTTTAAAGTAAAACAAATGGTAAACAAACTGCTGGGGAGTTTGTTGCGCCACTTCTTCTTCCCAGCTAATGCACTAGGAAGTGGTGAAGGGTGGGCGTTTTGGGGGACTGTTTTATGTAATTGACGTTCGAAAAGTGCTGATTCTCAGCCTAGTTTGAATATATGACTTTTGAATTAAAAAAATGTGTTAAATATTGTACGCCGTATGGTGCACGGTGGTGGGAAACCCTTCGTATGCGCAACCAGATTCTAATTCCTTGAAGGGTGGTTTTGAAAAAACTACATCTTCAGATCACCATTCTGGCATTGCTTAGACTTTTCGGCTTTCTATGATTCGGCTCCCATAATAGGAAAGGATCTACCTACCAACATATTAAGAAAAACAGTTCATAGATCCTCTACTCCGGAAATAATTTGCTTGTCTAATTAAAAGTTTTAGCTTGCACAACTCACAGAAAAAATTATGAAGGATGTTCTTTCAAAGTCAAAGTCAAACAATTTATTTCAATTAGGCACATAAAAGGCACTTATGAACGTCAAGTCAAGTCAAGTCTTTAGTTTTGCTAAAAATGTTCAGTACCGTATGTACTTACTACCTATGATCAATCAACCTGCCTAGCCTTTTCCCTACTATGTGGAGGTCGGCTTTCAGTCTAGCCAGATGCAGCTGAATACCAGTATTTTACATGGGGCGACTGCCTATCTGACCTCCACAACCAGTTAACTGGGTAACATAATACTCTTTGGTAAGACTGGTTGTTAAACTTTTTGGCTTCTTGTATAAAGTAACAGTATTATGTCTCGGCAGTTAACTTGAGATAATTACCTACGGCCGCTCGGTAGATAAACCTTTCGCGTCCGTGCATAACTGCCGTGCAGTCGATACTGGGGGCCTACTCCCCAAGCGTAATCCTTAATTTCGGCCGTCGTTACGGGTGCTTTGTTCTCCGTCTCACTTACAGACATAACGTAAGTGAGAAAGAGAGCGAACCGCCCGTAACGACGGACGAAACTACGGATGTTGCTTAGGGAGTAGGGCCCCTGTTGCGTACTGTTAAACACTGAGATTTCGAAGCGCGTCGTTTCGGCCGTTTTCTATGGAGACATAATACTGTTACTTATTTATACTGTGCTTATACGAGTATCATCAAAATAATGTAACATTCGCAATAAATAAATAATAAACGCGAAGATTACCTACTCACATTTTATTCTTTTATCCTTGACCCAAACGCACGTAAATGATAATTTCAAACAAGATGTCACGAGTTTGAAGGTACAGTCGTAACGAAGTTGTGCAACTTATTGGCTTTCATTGTTATGCTAAAATGTTACAGACAAAGGATAAATACTTCTTCGAAAAGTTTTTTTAAAGTTATGGACTTACGGCAAACTAGCCCGGCACGGCGCTGGCGGCGGCGACGGCGCCGACGGCCCATGCGTTGACGTAGCCCGCGAAATTCAACTTTTTTGTATTTTGCCGGTCAGTATCAGTTTGTACGTATATGTTGATCTTAATACGATTCGCGATTGTAACACACAATTTATATAAGTTCGGCGGCGCAGTATGTCCTTTCCATCCATAAATCTTTATCTATCAGCACTCGAAATTCAAATTCAAAATATTTTATTTCACATAAACCCACATGGGCTTATGTGAAATGCGGGCGTGCATGGCACTTATGAAACGTCAGAATTATACTTGCACGGTTCCAATTGGTCGCTCCTATGGAGAAGAGTCGGCAAGAAACTCAACGGTTACTCTTTTAAGAATAATTGGCCTTTACAATATTTTCAAATAACAGTATTAATATGTATGGGATGACAGTGTAGGTCTTTCAACAAGTACCGGGTACTTAACAAAATAGAAGATGGTCAATAAGTCTACAGTCCACTAAGCCTACAGCGTTTTCACATTCACAAAATAGAAAAGAATCTATATAAAATATTTAAAAAAAACCTATTCCCTTTTCATGGTCGAGGCAGTATACGTGCCACCAAAAAATTTATTTTTTTATTAATTTCTGTATTTTTGGCAGTACTGTTTATTTTCACTGATGGTAACACTGATGTTTTTAACGTCAATGGCAAGTGTGGCATAGACAGAAAAAAAAATAACAGGAAGTAAAATAACCTAATTTACATAACAAAATTTAATTTTCCTACTTATAAGGGTTAAACGAAATGACATGATTGCTATTACAACAATCTTCTCAGTGTTCACTTCATTCCTAGACATAACATCTTTCACAGAATTCATCCATCTTTTAATAGGTCTGCCTCTTATAGCCGAGGTACTTGACACTATCAGACCTAATCGTCGTTGCATAGTTTATACTTACCTAACATCAAGTGTCATCACTTCAAAAGTAAATCGTTACAAGATCAACTATTTCCATAATAAGTACTAAAGTTATTCATATTGTTTCAAGCAATAAAAACGGAGATTTAAATTTTTAGAAGAGACTAACGGTCCATATGATAATAATGTCGGATGTTACTAAATAAATTAGCATAAATAAATAAAAATCTTTAGTGTATGATGTTCGTTATGTGTAGGTTGGGCCTCGAAATAAGCGATTGTGAAAACAGAGGGATAGGATATTTTATAAGTAGCCAATTAGTTTCAACAACTGTCAACAGATTCCGTCGAGACTGGAAGGGAGACGCAAGAGCTCGCGAATTATAGAAGGAGTGGAGGGAGACCTTTACCCAGGAGTGGGACAGAGAAGGCTAACAAGAGTTTTTTTTTTTTTTTACTTTGCTGTATACAAAATTGCATATTTTCTGAGTAGCTCTTAAATGCAGTGGTGGCCCAGTGGTAACAGCCGCAACTTAAGAATTGTAGATCGTGGGTTCGAACCCCGACAGGCGCTTCACTTTGTGTAAATTATTTCATCACCACTGCTCACAAAACGGTGAAGGAAAACATCGTGAGGAAATCGGCATGTTCTAGAACCAAAAATTCGAAGACATGTGACATCTACCAAACCGCACTGTGCGTGGTGGATTACGGCCCACTCCCTCTCACAGAGAGGCCTGTGTACCAGTAGTGGGAACATTAAAGACTGATTATGCCGTAAATGATAAGGGCTTCTGAAAGGTTTTTGCCACAAAAGTATAAAACCATTGAGATGATTGAGTAACCATATAATGTATTTATAAATCTCTATAGCACCAATTTATTAGCGAGATAAAGCTTTAATCTAACTTACATCGGCTCGGAGGACCAATTACTAGAAACAGCAACAGCAAGATTAGAATTGTACCTAAGTGGATCAACTGGCTGTGTTTACCCTATTCATTTTATGTGCTATCTGATTGCCTCTGAGTACGACATCTGTGAAAGGAAACGGAATCTATTCCTATTAGGGATCTATAATACAATCTATCTATCTCTGATACTTTGGTAAATAGAATCCGCGCCATTTTGAAAAGAGGTTTTAGCCAAAAAGGTTTTGGAATAAAGAAATATTCCAAGTACAGTTTGGCTCATTACCTAATGATGAAGATTCGACTTTGAAGTGAAAATGTTCCCATTTTTATCGGCTAACGAGTCATTAACAGATAAAATAACTTTTTGAAGTGTTGTGTTGCCAAGTTACCATTCGTTTTCAAAGGATCATTAGGGAAATGAAAATTATTTTCTGAAAATTTCTTATTTGATAACATTAAATGGGATTCACGCTTTTAGCAATTTGTGAAAAAAATATACAACTTCCAAGATCTAATTTACTAAAAAGTCTAGAGCTCAAGTTTCTTTTTGGTTTCATACCAAAGACAAGACCCAATCAATCTGCCTAGCCTTTTCCCAACTATGTTGTGGTCGGCTTCCAGTCTAACCGGATCCAGCTCAATACCAGTATTTTACATGGAGCGACTGCCTATCTGACCTCCACAACCCAGGTAATGGGTAACACGATACCTCTTGGTAAGACTGGTTGTCAGACTTTTTGAGCTACCCGTAACGACCGTCAAAGATCTCCGAATGACAGCCGGGACCAAAGGGTTAAAGTGGTTTTCCAAAGACAATCCAATTTAATTCCCGCTCATTCTCCGCCACGCCGTACGCTTCCTCGTGTAACTTCGCGCGTATTTCATAGCCCAACAAGTATATATGTTTACGTTCACATTATAGCATAATGAAAAGCACTGAGCATCGCACTTGTTATTATTACCTAGTTAGCAAGTGGAGCACTGCACACCATTTTATTAATTTCAAATGTGGAACACGACTTTTTTTTAAATTCACGTATGATCGGAACGAATTGTAGAAAGTAGGTGCTTAGTTTTTTGTTATTAAAAGTTATCGTCATTTTAAAACACATTTCACATTACTTTTGTTTATTTCTTTGTACCTTTCATAAACCGATAATGAAGTTAATAGAGGTAAAGCCCTAAATGCAGTAGGTCTGAGACTATTTTCACTTTTTCTAATTTTAAACAAAAATCTGCAATCTATAGAAAGATTTAGACGGAAATGGGGAAGATTTAAAAACTTACATAATTTCCAAGCTAGTTCGACGGTTCCGTAAACAAAAATCACACAATGTTTACCTATGGCATTCGAATTTCAATTAAGAACATCACTGTAGCACCCACAAAGATCCATTATGTTTTTTTTTTCGATTAATTGCTCACAAATCACAATTGATTGAATAAGCGCACCGAGAATATCAGTAGAGTCTAGCGGGTGCGTTCGCTTCAGACGCAAAAACGTTACTAAATGAATGGTCAATTTGCAATATCAATTTATGTACTAAACAAATAATGCACAAAAGACTAACATGCACAATAATGAGGGTTTACTAAGTACTCTAATTAGGACCTACCTACTGTACGCAGTTATTAGAACCAATGATTAGCACAACAAAATTCTTCGATGTGTTAATTACTATTAATTCGGGATGCCTAATTACTAGGGACATGGATGGTCTACTAAGAAAAAATACCTAAAATAAATACACCAAAATGAACGTCTCATTCTTACAACCGTTTTTTTTAGTTTCGCTTTTCTGTTGAAATTCCAAGTTTTATATTTTTATTCATTAGTAAAAGGTTTTCATTTCAGGAATATCGGCTTTTCAATGCTATGACAACTGATAATGATAAGTCGCTTGCTCTTTGAAGTGGTATCGATTTCAGAGCAAACTGTCGCGTTTCCGCGCCTCGTGTGATTTCATGAATTTCGTGACCGATGTAAGAATTACAGGAGCTTTAAAAAACATTTTTGCTAATTTTTAAGCAAGTATTTTCTATTATTCATCGCCATTATAAATTTACTAATACATGCTTAGTATTACTTTTTTTTTTATTGAAGCAAAAGGTATATTTATCGTTCACCCACGGTTTAAAAAATTAAAAATCTGTATTCCTATTTCAAATTGTACTCGCTTACTATTAGAATTCTATAAGCATAAAAAATTAAATCGCCATCTTAAGCATGATTTTACTACCTTTACATTGGATAATGTGAAATAGGGTGGCTGTAGGTACACTCTGCCTAACAGGCGTGATGTTATATAGGGTAAGTACGAGTATAGTCACTCTTCATCAGTTTTGACAAAAACTCCCAATAAGTTGCAGCTTCACTTAGATTGAAACTATCTGTCACATGCAAAAACGGACCTGCAACTTATTTGCGTAACATACTTTCAATCATAATCTGAATGGTTTTGACGGATATTGCTAATCCATTGCTTCATATGTTCGAAAAATGTGTCTGCTCAGCAACGTAAATAACGCAATGAATGTTGTTGGTCTGTCAAAAAAAAAAAAAAAGTTATTGATCGTCTGTTACGTAATTAGGGTGCTGTTTTCTAACGTAAGTACAAGTGATACTCAAATGGGTAGTAAACCAAATAAGAGGTCTATTGTACTTGACCTAATTATCTATTATTATTTTTATTGTGGTGATATAAGATTTAAATCACCAACCCGTCTTGAGCAAGCGTGGTGACCAATGCTCGTGCCTTCTCTATATGAGAAGAGGCCTGTGCCTTGCAGTGGGACAGTAACAGGCTGGTATTATTTTATTTTTATTAAGATGGTAAGGTTAAGTCGGCGTGGGATTCTGACGTCTTCATCGATGATAATCTTTGCATTAGTTAATAGAGGCATTGTATTTTGTTTCCTCTGCCTTTAACTATCAATTGTGCACGAGGAGCTATTTATAAAACTATGAAGATGACGGCCGCGGCGGCGTGTGTGGCCAGCATTAAATTAGTCTTTAAAAATCTATCAGAATACTTGTCATATAGTGGACCTAGGCACGCCATTTGTGGCCTTCGGCGGGAATCGATATGGCAAAATATTATTTGATTTCATAACGTTGAATCAGAATTTAGAATTGATGGCCAAACAAAGGAAGAAAAAGAAACTTTGAAAGCTTTCCCCTTTCTCAAATAATAAATTGGATAGAGCATATTGTCACGTTTTTGCGTGGCAATTGCGTTCATTGCCCTAATATGTAGGAACTAAATAATAAACTATGTGGTTTTTGGTTATTGGAACATGTTGAAGATCACGTTAGATATTGATTCAGGACGTTATTTCAGCTTTTGAAATAAAAAATGCTAGAAAATGTAGGTGGATCAATGACCGGTATTGTCACGCTAAAACGCGACAACTATATGTCTCATTTACATCCAGCCCCTGCCGCTGCTCCTCGCGCTGCCGGCAATAATTCCCCAATTGGCATATAATCAACTGACATCCGAACCGAATTGACACTGATGCTGGTGCCTAGTTTCTATCTCATTCCTTAATTACCGTAGCCTGTCCTACTTTTCTAAAACCTCTCTTGTCAGCTCCGATTGATTTCTGTTTAAACCTTACGCCAATCCATCCTGCTAAGGTTCGTGATAACTATTAATGAAAGAGTTAACTCTCCTACGACTGTTTATAATGCAATTAAATTGAGAACCCTATGCTAAGCACGAACTGTAGAACCTTACGGAAAAAAGAGGGTGTGTGCTCATGACACGATAGAAGTAAAGGCTTGTGCAGACCAGCGCGACTTGTCGCGCGACGCGACGCCGGTTATTGTTATACCGTACAGTTTTCTTAGAAATTGCATTGTTTGAGTCGCGTCGCGCGACACGTCGCGCTGGTCTGCACAAGCCTTAAAACTTAACTTAACGACTGGAGCCGAGTATACGCGATTTACCGCCGAGCGACTCAGCGTCACAGACCGATTGGAGTGACTCCAGTCTCGGACGGACGGACTCCAGGCACATATTTCGAGTCACACATTTTATATTACTAAACTGTGATAAAAATGTGTGACTCGAGCCATGTCACGAGGCCGCGCTCGCCCCGCAGTGGAGTCGAGTATACACGACCCACAGCAATCGAGTATACCCGATTCAGCGTCACCGACCCGAGCGTAACGCGTCAGTTTCGTTCACTGTTCAGAAAGACCGCAAAGAGCGCCTAAATAATTTTTTATTGAAAAAATGTTGCTTCTGCAAATAAATCTACACTCACAAAAATAAACAACCCGTAAAACCTAGATACATTACCTCATGTAACACATACACACAAAATTTATATCACACATAGACACACAATCACTACAGAGTAACTGTACATTGCAAAATACTGCGCGCGCGAGCATGAGATCCACCTAGAATCTAGATACAGCCTATTTGTATGTGACTAGTGCAACGAAATGACGAACGTAGATCAAAATGTATATTTAATGATTTAGTTAGTACTCATGCATGGTGTATTGTTTGTTTAGGTAGAATGTTCAATTGTTCAGAAAACTAGCTGAAAAAGGACTAATATATTAAAAGGTAAATTCATAAATAAAAGCTGATGACAACAAAGATGATACTGCTATTAGAAAACATCGTGAGGAAATATAAATATAACATAGAACCGAATAATCGAAAACATTTATTTATTTATAATTTTTTTATTTATTTATAACAGCTTAAACTATCATTACAGGGTTACCCTAATACGACAGCTAAGAACCTAAACTAGTAAACTAAACTATAAACTTACAAACAAATTAGAAAAAATTAAAACTAACAACATTATTAAAATTAAATAAAAACAAAAAACATAGCATTAAGTACATAATTACTAACCAAACATAGTATAAAAATTACTAAAAAGAAAAAAAAACAAACAAAGAAAAATTAAAATTAAGTATTATTTTGCTTGTAGCATAATATAAATAGTAATACCCTTGCGAATTCACTAAAACAACATGTAAACACATCAATCTGAGTTTGAAGGTCGTTGATGGTACGGATAGCTCTGGTAAGGGGTGCCTTGGCAAACAGGTTAGTTTTGGCTGTAGGTACCAGTAGCAGTGGCGGGCTGCGCCGCCTCCACACGTAGCGGTCAGGCACACACAGACTCAAGCGCTGCAATATTCCCGGGTGGCTCTCCACTCCACGAAGCACCTTCACCAAGTAGGCGACCAGCGTAAACTCCCGTCGGACATACAGTTGATTATAGCCAACCATGCCCAAGACAAACAGAGTAGGATACATCAGTGGGTAAAACGGATATACCCCATATAATTTCCTGTACAAATGGCGCGTGAACTTGTTCTGAACACGCTCTAACATTACAGAGTACTTGGCTTCATGTGGAGCCCATATGACCGCACTATGTTCCAGATGACTCCTGACTAGTGCATCATACAGGACCCTAACTGCCGTGATGTTTGTGAAGCTTTGTGTCTGTCTCAGAACAAATCCTAAGTTTCTGTACGCCTTCTTACAGATCTTGGTTACATGCTCACGGAATGTCAGATCGGGAGTCATGAAAACACCCAAGTCTCGCACCTCCGTGACTCGTTGCAGGAGAACATGATGTGACGGGTCCTGTGCCGGTTGGTAGATTGTACCAAGCCGCACTGGACCCGTATGGTGGATTACGGCCCACTATCTCACAGAGAGGACTATCCCGGCAGTGAATAAATTATAGTTGCTTATGGCTTAGGGTTATAGATCTATTAGATGCAGGGAGTAATGCGGTAGATGATCTAGGAGATTTTGGCGACGGAGGACCTCAACAACACCCATGGATTTGGCCACTATGTATCACCATTCTCCGCCTCATATCCCAATTTATTTGACATCGGCGCAGCATGTCGTCGGCTTTCATACATGCCGTCAACTCAGTAGCCATCTCCGTTTCTAGCTAAATCAGCCCCTAAATAAATTTATGCTCCGCTGTATGTATTCACTGGGTCAAAAGTTATCGTACAAATCCGATTTTGGACTTAATTTCGTAACTGTGCGAGTCCGTCAGGCCTACAAACTCTATGTACTCCTCCAAAGAGATCGATCTAGGTGTTCTACAATTATTATTTGTTCACCTGCCACCACAAACAATAAGTTATTTGATAGTGTACAGGTGACTACGATCTTAGCACTTGCTGTTATCTGTCACCTACATCTAATGTTCGAGTTTGTAACAATAGATACCTGTGTTCCAATTTGTATATATTTTTATTTTACTGAATGAGTTGTTCTAAATATAAAATGGTCTATAACGGGTTAGCGCTTTATTATTCGTAAGGTTTAATCGACGGAGTCGATTGTCTCGGAAGCACGTTCAGCTGTCTGTCCCTGCTGTAATTAGTAGATCTTTGACAGTTGTTACGGGTCGTCAGAAGTTCGAAAGTTTGACAACCAGTCTTACTAAGGGATAGCATGTTACCCAGTGACTGGGTCGTGGAGGTTAGATAGGCAGTTACGAGGTCCACTATACCTAATGGGTCAAAAATCACCAATGTCATAACTTACCGTTAATCATTGGAAAGGTTGTCAATTCAATTCAAATGTCAAAAGTTCATTCATATCAACAACAAAGTTGTCAAAACATGCAACGAGATGGCAGCACTTCCCATTAATTGAATACTACGTAATGTCATGGTTATTATGTACACCATTTACTAGTTTCATGCTGGTTGAATTAGTGGCAAGGTCAAAACCGCGATGATCTTGGTTGATGGACGGCTTTTAATAAATTTTAAAGGGACCGGTGTCATTTACTTTAGTTTTGACCTTAGAGGAGTTGGCCAATGGAATGGTTATTGGGTTACTCTTTCTTGCACGAAATCATCGTTTATATCGTCGATTGTTGCGGCTTCGCAAAATCTACCCATTTCAATTGGTGCACAATTCTTTCCAGCCTTCCCGATCTAATCCAAAGCCCTCATCTGCCGATGTTTGCTGTATTATTGACTAGCTCCTACCTGCGACTTCGTACGCCGAATATTTCTTGTTTTAACATAAAATATATCCTATAACTCTCGAAAATATTATAGCTTCTCATTAGTGACAGAATTTTCGGAATACCATCAGTAGTTCCGAAGATTACCCATACAAACTCACAAATTTTACGTCTTTATCTTATCATATTAACTAGCTTTTCCCATAGCTTAGCTCGCGTGGAGGTCGGAAGTTATCCCATGGAAACGTTCTACCGGGATAAAAAGTATCCTACGTGTTAATCCAGGTTATAAACTATCTGTCTGCCTCATCCAAATCCTATTATTAGCATAATCATTGAATAGTATCGTGAATTCATGCACGCCTAGTACTTTTTGTGCCAAGTTTCAGGTTTATTAACTCAAGGAATAAGATTTTTCATACAAACGAAATCCCCCCTTTTCGCCCCCTTGAAGATGGAATTTTCAAAAACCCCTTCTCAGTGCTCCCCCATATTATAAAAGGAAGCTGTGTGCAAAATTTCACGTTCCTTATCCCAGTAATTTCGGCTTTGCGTTGATATGTCAGTCAGTCAGTAAGTTTCTCGCATTTAAATTTATATACATAGATTATTAAGTATAGTTTTCAGTTCTGGAGCAATACACAGATTTAAATAAATATCTGGGCTATGATGTTTTCGTTTTTTAGCGGCCTCAGCTAAAGTTCATTATGAACTTCCACGGACCATTTAGGTAATAGTTTCAAGCACCTTCTTCACGGATATAACATTAATTTTCATCATACCGTTAGTAATTAAACCGTAGAGTCCCGTTAAATATTACTAGCCGTAACAAAACCATGAAATAATGTAGTTAAAATCAATAAATCGGTTAAGAGATGGTAGTTAAAATTAACTATCAGTTATTCTCAGTATATGACCTTGAAACCACTGTCCATAACAATTATTTTTTCTTGTTAACTGCGTTTTTTTTTATTGAGTAACACTCTTTCAATCACAATCTGAATGATTTTGAAGGCTATTGCTAATCCATTGCTGCATATGTTCAAAAAAATTGTCTGCTCAACAACCTAAATAACACAATGAATGTTGTTAAACTGTCAAAATGAAAGCCATTGTGTATTACGCAATTACTCCGATGGATTAGGATCAAACTAAATATGGATTTCCTATAATCAAATCACGGACTGACAACGAGAAAGACCAGACCAGTACCTTAATTGCGTAATACACGATCAATCAGCAGCTGAATCGTTTTGAAACATATCGCTAATCCATTGCTTCAAAAGTTCGAAAAAAAAACTGCTCAACAGCATAAATAACGCAATGAATGTTGTTGAACTGTCAAAATGGAACAGATTAGTCGTAATCGTTTACGAAAATGTGTTACGTAATTAGATAGCAGATAAGACTCCAGAAAGTGTTACACTGGTGGCTTGAAAATTGTGTGTTATTAGCAGTGATCGGAGTAGGTAGATTGATTTTTAGTACTTGTATCATAAATGCACACAGAAAGAAGAACATGGATAAGCCATTTTTCCGGAAAATAATTCCGGTATTTCCGGATTCAATTAAATATTGTTAATGTTGGTAGTGATATTATTACTACTGTACCACCCATGATCCTTTGTTCTGATTGGTCGTTGGGTTTTGTCAAATCGTGACAAAAAAAAAAAATAGGAAGAATAATAAAGAATAAAATTGCTCATTTTATTACAATTCCTACCTTTTTTTTGAGGATGGCAAATCATCAAATGACTCCTTCCACTCTGGCAGAATACAATTCCTACATAAGTTCCGGTTTTTTTTAATAATCCACCAATTCCGGAGGAATGTCCATAGTAATATATACGTTTCGGATCAATGACCCCAGTTCAATCTACCTACTCCGATCACTGGTTATTAGATAGCCGAATATGTTGAAGGAAATTACTGCATCTTGCGAGATTGTCAAAAGGGTAGGGGAAGACACATCCACATCCACTTACCACAGACGACCTCAGTGTGGGGACTTACAGGCGATAAGAATATAATGTAGGCGACGGAAAAAAGACTCTCATTAAATCACAGCCTATGTAAGTATGTACACATGAATGAACTGAAATGCGCCACAAAAGACCAGTAAAAAACCTACAACCCTTCCATTACAGTCGGGTATAGAAAGGAAGAGTGCTTTTGCACGCATCAGTAAACCCTTTTATTCCATTCATTTTGGGAATTCCACAACACAAGGATTCTTTAGTTATAAGCGTGTCGATGGCAAAAATAATACGATTTATATTAGATTCGGCCCAAAATTCAGCAACGCGAATACCGTTTACTGACGCAGCCATTAAGTTTTGTTTGTTGATTGAAACAATTGCATACTTTATCAAACTCGAACCATTTATGTCAAGGGGTCGGTCAGTCAGAAAGATTGCTAGTTGCCCATTCCAAAGCGTAGTACTTTCCTAAGGATAAGAACGGGTAAGTAATCTTTTTGGGAATAGGGCTTTGTCCCAGCTAGGGAAAATGCGCAGTACTGCGTTTATCTTGCTGCACAAATGTCTTATGTCTATCAAGAACTCTGTGTGGCATCATCCACATCGCCTCATGTGAACTACACTGATGTCACGCAAAATCCTGCTTCGCGTAAGCAAAGTTTACCATAGACAAGACAAGACTACCATATATGCAAGGTCCCGACATCAATCGTCCGGCAGTAGCCCACCAGACACAACACCCGTCTGGTCGAAGGATCCTCCTTTTTTTATGGAGGGTGAGTGAACTTTTTACCCTGTTCCTCATACGTCTATATCATATATAATATCATTTCTTTAGAAACATTGTAATAAGTCAAACATTATGTTTGTACCGATCCTCATTGATCCTCATGATCAAAATATCAAAATGATTACAAATATTATCATTTCTATTATGTATATTTCTCACGGCTCGTTCGTCCTGTACTCATGTTTTTGTGCAGAATAGTAATTAATAAACATTGTTTAGTGATCGTGTTGTTGCATTAGTTATCAACAAATAATCTGGATTCAATAGGACAGTTTATGATGTCATAAATCTGCGTATAACTTTCGTAATAAAGCTGAAGAGAGAGAAGAGTTGTTTGTTTGAACACGTTAATCTGTGGAACTACCATCAGATTGGAAAAAATCTTTTACAATAAATTTGCTCGAAAAGAGCATTTTCCAAGCAGTCAATTTGTGCGGAAAGTGTCACCTTTTTCACTAGTGCTTTTTACTTTTCTGGTTTTTTAAAAAAAATTGAGGCCGTGCGTCCGTCAGCCCGTCTCAGAGATTTCATTATTTGAGAAAAAAATTACAAATCAGATGATGATGATAACGATGCAATGGCGATGACGATGGTGATGACAATGACGATGGTCAAAATCAAAAAGTCAAAGTCAAAGTGTGAGTTCAAGTCAAAGTCGAAGTCGAAATAAAAAATCAAAGTAAAAAATCTAAGTCAAAATTCACCTACCTTCCGCACTTGTAGCATAAATAACTATTTACATTTGATAGCTAGAATAAAAACTAGTAGAAAATTTATAGGCAATTTAACATCACGCTACCTCCATTAGAAGCCGGGCAAAAAGAAAAAGAAGTCAGAAAGAACGGTAAGCGAAAACGAAGTAAAAGCGCGGGCGTGCGATATGAGTTGCGATAAAATTGTGACTGTCATTTTAGTAGGATATTGTGTATTTTACGATTTTCACGCGAACGACGTCTCAGGCAGAAGCTAGTTAATTATACATATATTGATATGTTATGTATGTTTTTGAAATAATTTGGGCGTAGTTTGTCCAATTCTCAGTTCGTCAAATAGTCAAAAAAAGGCTTAACTTTTTTTTTTTTTAGTTTGGTAAATTATCAAATAACTTCTCCCGCTCTGGCCGGAGCGGGAGGGCGTGTCAGACTCTTACTGACTAAAACCCACCCGTGTTCCTTCAGTTGCCTGTACGTTGCCAGGGGCCACGGTATCCCTTTCGGACTTTTCCGCGGCCCCAGCAGGCATCGGTCCTAGCGGACTCCTTCCGTAGTGCTGACATCTCTATGACGCGCGCTTGGAACACAACGCGCCGTCGATCCGGGCCTGGTCCTTATCGGAAGGCGAGCTACCCATTGCTCCCGTCCGCAAGCCCGCGCCTACGGTGGCCGGGAATCGGAAAAAGGTCCTACCTACAATATCAATAAAGGACCATTTCGCGAATGGTCCAATTCGCAAATGGTCCACTTTGCAATGTGGTCCAAATCACAAATAGTCCAAAATTCACTCGTCAACGTCCTTAATGCTATTTTGTAACTATGCTACCTCTACTATCTACTAGCTCTACCGGGTCCCTACCTGTCAAAAAGGACCAAAATCCTAAAAGATATTACGTTGCTTATCTTTTTTTAATAAAAAACTTATTCAAACCTTAACATTTGTACCTACTGTACTGAGACTAGGGTTGCCAACTTTTTTATATCAAATATAGTATTATCTATTATCTTAAGTCATTGCCTGTAAATACATAGTTGATGGTGAAAAAATATTTTTATTCTTCTCATATTTTTTGCTACTGTGAACCTTTATTAACAGGTTTATTTTTAAATGTCTCATCAATTTTTGCTCTCTGAATTAAGGTTACAAAATACCATTAATTCTGCTTTTATGAGATTAATACTGGCCCTATTGCGATCATCGCGCCATTTTGTATTGAAATAAACATATACATAGTAGTTTCGTCCTAACTGTGACATCCCTATTTTTAGCTCACCCCACAGGCTGCAAATCAGGATATTAATAAGTTCATTATATTAAATTATTAATAACATACTCATGAACCATTGATCTGTTTTCAATGGGACAGTCTGTTGCACATAAATCTCAGTGAATTTATTGCTCTTAATTATTTGTGATTACTTCTTGGAAGAAAGATAATAATTTAATAATGTGGGAATATTGTTTATAGTCCTTGATATTCATATTTATAATCGTAATAAAATTACTCATCTGTACGCCCTGTGGTTTTAGTTATGAACTAGGGATGAAATGAACATTTATTTCTGTATGACTGTTTTATTGTTTTATTTTTAATAATTTTGTCGGTTAGGTCTTACTTCATATTATCCATTATCTGGATTGTGGAGGTCAGATAGGCAGTAACTTCATGAAAATACTGGTATTTAGCTGCATCCGGAAAGACTGGAAGCCCGACCCGAATATAGTTGGGAAAAAAGGTTAGGGAGAACATGATGACAGTTTGGTCCTACTTATATTTTCATTTGGGCATTTGTTTCTCTTAAATCTAGACTTCAGATCCCCGTAGGTTTCCGTAGTAAACAAGGAACCCTTATAGTTTCGCCATGTCCGTCTGTCTGTCTGTCCGCGGCTTAGCTCAGAGACGGTGAGTACTAGAAAGCTGTAATTTGGCATGGGTATACATATTAATCACGCCAACAAAGTGGTAAAATAAAATCAATATAACAATTTTTTTTAGGGGATCTCTCCTTGACTCCCCTACACGTAAAGAGGTGATGTTTTTTTCTCGTCCACCCCATGGTGTGGCGTGTCGTTGGAAAGGTCGTTCAAAAATATTGTGGGTGTGTGAAAATTATTTTTCAATTCAGGAATCAGTTTGCGAAACATTAAGCTTTAAAGTGCTACTTTTTGTCAACCCCCCCTTGCCAACTAAATGGTTGTACTTGGATTTGTGAAAAAAACCACAGCAGTAGTATATATAACGAAATTAAAAGGAAAACTATCAGAGCTAAGTAGGCTGTATAGGTTAACGAGTAATAATCAACCAACTTAAATTTGTGGTTTGAAAAACATGATCTCCCCATACATTCCGTATGGTAGAACATGTTTTTGAACTATAATGTTAAGTTTGTTTGTTGTTTCTAGCGTATGGCACTCGTGGGTTGCAGCTGAAAATCAGCGTCAGGTGGTACAGTTTGTGTTGCCATCTGACATTTATGCTGAGCTGAGGCCCTATTGGCATTAATCATTGTTTCCTGTTTTTTTAAGTTATAAGGTGTATTTTTCTGCTGAGATGCCAATAAACGCATTTTTCTTTCTTTTTCTTTCTTTATTCTTTGTTCTTGGGATAAAGTCATCCCAACTACAGAACCCTTCATTGTGCGTGGTCCGACACGCACTTGGCCGGTTTTAATTATACTTACCATTCCCTTTTTAGATACCCACACAAATGGCTATCGAGAACCTTTTAAATCTCATAATAAAACATAACTAAAGTAGTTTTTGCATTATAGTTTCGCAGGCATAAACTGACATTAACAACAGCCACCCTAGCTTTCATAATATAATCGGTAAAGCCCCCAGCTCGAACTCGTTAATTATATCAGAGCAGCACACAGAGAGCTTATCGGAGTTATCACCGCATGTTGCTCCACAGACTGACAGAACGATAATGATGTTTAAAACAAACTTACATCCCTTTGGCGTGTTTACGTAGGTTTAGAATAGTTGGATACAGGGTTATTATATTTACTGCCGGTTCTCGGGGCTTGTGGCTACATGATAACAGCCGTCGATCGCAGCTCAAACTACGCGTCAGTTCGTAGATGGGTAGCCGTCTATTACATATCGAGATATATGAGCAACCAGAAGCCTAAAAAGTCTGACAACCAGTTTTATCAAGGGGTATCGTTTTGAATGTAGTGGTCTACTTGATATAAATGATTTGACTTTAACTTGTCTGCCCAAAATCCACGTTATGACAAGTGTCCAGGTCTTATGACATTTTCAAGTATTTTTGCCAAATGAAAGGTCATCTAGGAATGCATAGGGAATAAATAAATGTTTTGTTATCGTCAATTCGTCAACCTGTATAACTTTTCTTTATCTGTGTAACTTTCTGTTTCGCAGCAATCTGTCGTGAACAACAATAAGCTACTTCTTTGTCCGATATCCCTGTTTTTGACCGAGCAAGAGAAGCGAGCGAAGCGTCTCTGCTTCAAATCTGGCAAAATTTGTTTTCCTCTATCAGTTTGTTGGTCATTCCTCTACAGGTCGTATTTTACAACCGATCTGGACGAAACTTGGTATACTTACGGGTTTTACGACTTGGCCAATTTTTTTTTTTTTGTTGGATGAGTGCTTCCTCCAAAAAGGGGCAAAAAGGGGGTTACTGGATATCTCCGACTTATGAGATCCGATTTCGATAGTTTTTTTTATTATTTGAAAGATACTAATGTTGAAATTAAAGAAGGTTCTATAAAAAAAAATTAAGTACCTATATTAAATGTTCCAAACAAGGTTCGTTTTAACCTACTGTTCGCAGAACTACGAGTTTTTATAAATCTATTCAGCCGAGTTGGGACAATCTTAAATTATAGGCCACCAACCTGTGAAAGTAACTAGATTTTCGAAAGGTGGAAAATTCAATTCGTCACTCTTTTTTTTTTTTTTGGGAATGAAGTTATCAAATAACTTGTCCCGCTCTGGCCGGAGCGGGAGGGCGTGTTCTGACACGCCCTTTACTGACTAAAACCCATCCGTGTTCCTTGCGTTGCCTGTGTGCCGGGGCCGCGATATCCCTTTCGGACAACTCACAACCCCGGCAGGCATTGGCCCTAACGGACCCCGTCACACCCTGTATTTATATTTTCGGAAGTAGGAAAATATCTTGTCAAAATGTAATTTGGCTGTAAGAGCCAATTTGCAATACAAAGGCGACCAATTATCGGTCAGGGTAGGCAAAAAAGCGATAAATAAATCCCGATCCACAAATATTTTTACTAGGGGGCTATCCTTTAATCACGTGAGGGTTTTTAGGCCACATTTATACCTCCCCTCCCCCCTCACCCTTTGTCATACGTTGTGAGGTTTTAGGCAACCCATCCTTCCACTCCCAGTATCACGTATATTTACAAGGGTGCAAGTTTGCAAACTGAGAGACTATGAGGTAGAATTTGGGTGTTTCATTCGCTCGTTCAGGTTTTTACGTGGTCGCACAATGCAATTCATTATTGGTAAAAACTACTGGTAATAAAAGCTACTTGGTATACACGTGTAACATTTTTTTTTTTTTTTATCGTCGGACATAAAAATCCACGTGATTGTCATAATGTACCATCCCCCGCATCGTGATTAATCGTGATTTTTTGATGACCCCCTTCCCCCTGTTCGAACGTCACGTGATTAATCGGCGGCCCCTAGGTAGTAGGTAATTATTTATGTAAATAAAAACCTTTACAGTCTGCCTCATTATCGGCTTTTAGCCTTCATTACAGATAATTAACACGGTTAAATACCTACATTACGGTAATAATAGTTAAAACTGTTAACGGTAATCACAGTTTAACTTGTTAGTTTTGTTACTATTCGTAAAACTGTTTGTTTATTTTTCGTTTCCATCGTGGTCGCGGGTTGAATACCCGGATATCCTCCGATACTGCAGTGCTTCGGCTGCAATGTTTGTGGATGCATCCATTGATGATTTCTTTGCAGTCATTAGGAAAAGAACTGCATCGATGATGAGCAGGGTCTGTGGTAGCAGTAGTCTGTCCTTAGAACGTTAGTTGAAAGTCTATTTACTGTGTACTGGGCAGGTGTACACCTGCACACAGTACAGGAATGACTAAAAGTATTTTTTTTGTCCATACAAAAATAAAAAAAATATTCGTATATTTTTTTTTAAGTATTGGACACCAATTCTTTCTTTTTTTACGTTTACAAAAGATTACGGCGATAAATTGTGTTAAAATGTGCCATGACGTCACGAGTATGTAGATTTTATACTTACTTGTGACGTAGCGACCCCCACTCCTCAACTTTAATGCGTTTTATTTAATTCACTTTTTATTTTTGACGTTCGAAAAGTGCTGATTCTCAGCCTATTTTGAATAAATGTTGTTAAAAGAAAAAATATTGATTTTCAATATGATAAAGCAAAAAATATGTGTCTAATATTTTTTTATTATGTGACTGACGGACTAAAGAGTTTTCTTTTTTTGACCCAGGCATCATCCTTATTATTGTGTAACTTATTTTGTTTACTAACACCTTTTATTTTATTTTTGTGTATACTACACCCTACTAACGCCTTCCTTTTTTATAACACATATTTTATGGACTGTGTGTGACACACAGTCCATAAAATTTTTGTTGAATAATTTTTGAATAAATTTTAGAATTGAATAATTTATCTTTAATTCAGACACACAGTGTGTCTGAATTAAAGATAAATTATTAAATAGACATAGGTAGTTTTGACGGGAGATATAGAATCCACAAGTTCTGGATTTCTTGAGCTAGCGCAACGACTCCCTTTTCAGTCTAAATTGATACACTGTATATTATGTTAACTAAATAGGTACTACAATAATTAAGGAAATTAATAATTAAAATCGCAAAAGTGCATAATACACTGAGTTTACCCCCGAAGTGTTAACTGTGCCTTAAATTATGTATAGCAAAGAAATCGATCTTCATTCTCTCCAATCAATCTGCCTAGCCTTATCCCAACTATGTAAGGATCGGCTTCCAGTCTAACCAGATACACCGGAATACCAGTATTTTACATAGAGCGACTGCCTATCTGACCTCCACAACCCAATTACTGAATAACACGATACCCCTTAAGAAGAATGGTTGGCAGAATTTTGGGATTCTGAGACCAACGCGGCTTAAGATGCTTCCCGAGGCACGGAGTCTCGATATGAATGGTCACCCATCTACGAATCGACCGCGGCAAGCGTAGCTTAACCTTCGATCCTGACTTGTGCGATTGTTATCACTTATCACAAAGCCACGAGCAAATACTGCATTAATTGAGGAGATAAATTTAAATTATAAAGGTACATAGTACACTGAGACAGGCCCGTAGTGTTACTGTGCTCTAAATTATGTAGGGCAAAGAAGTCGATCTTCATTATCCCCATCAGTCTAAATCGGCGCTGTTAAAAATAGCCCGATTTCCTCCAAGATAATTAAATTATACCTGACAATCTCAATTTGTGGTAAATTCGCCTTAATTACCTGAAAAAAGAAGAAAATATTTATTAAGACACTTCGTTTTAAAAGTAAGTAGGTAATATAGAAATCACAGAAAAATAGATACTTGTTTGTACTACGTATATGTAAAAAAAGTTTTTTTTTAAATACTGTCAACATGTTTGACTTATTTCGGTGAAATTGATATCGCCACAAAAAAAATGTCTTGGTAATAAAAACTGATTCAAAATCAAAAGTCATTTATTTACACTAGGCTGAGAACAGCACTTTTTGAAAGTCAAATTACATAAAACGCAAGCAAGCAAGCAAATCTGCGTGCATAATATCGTAATCTCTCTCCCAGGGTATTATTGTATCGGGAGGTTCCTGTTCCGCGTAAGGCGGGAGGAAACGACCGGCTGTCACCACTGTGTGGATCGCCCCGAGGACACAGTGGAGCATACGGTGGAGGTCTGCCCGGCTTGGGCGGAGCACCGCCGTGTCCTCACGGAGGCGATCGGCGGCGGCGATCTCTCGCGTCCGGCCCTGGTTTAGGCCATGGTTCGGAGCGAGAGTGCATGGGAGGCCGTCACCTCCTTCTGCGAAGCAGTTATGTTTGCGAAGGAGGAGGCGGAGCGCGCGAGGGAGATGCAAGCTGCACGCCCTCGCGGCCCTAGTCGCCGCAGGAGAGGCCCCGGGCATCGGGAGTCGAGAGCCGACTTTCGGCCACCGTAGGCGCGGGCTTGCGGACGGTGAGCAATGGGCAGCTCGCCGTCCGATAAGGACCAGGCCCGTGTCGACGGTGCGTTGTGTTCCACGCGCGCCTCAAAGAGATGCCAGCACCAACCGACGGGGTCGAAAGACCAATGCCTGCTGGGGTTGCGGGTTTGTCCGAAAGGGATATCGCGGCCCCGGCACACAGGCAACGGAAGGAACACGGGTGGGTTTTAGTCAGTAAAAGTCTGACACACCCTCTCACTCTGCCCAGAGCAGGAGAAGTCATTTGATGATTTCCCATCCTCAAAAAATAAAAAAAGGGTGTTGTTGTAACACTACAAATCTTCCAAATCAAAAATGATTTATTCAAACTAGGCTGAGAATCTAATCTAAATCTAACGAATTGAACGTCAAAATTACATAAGACAGTCCCCCAAAACGCCCACCCTTCACCACTTCCTAGTGCTTTAGCTGGGAACAAGTAGCGCAGCAGCACAGCTGTCTGTTAAGATAGAAGAACTTGATTCTATACAATAGTATGCAAAGTAATTAACATTACGAAACACAAAACATTAAATTAAATGATTTGCTATATGTCAGCTAGCACACGCCAATATACCAACAAAACATTGAAGATTACTCAAACAGAAATAAAATCGTAAACAGAACTTAATACCTAAATTAAAGTCAAAGATTGTGAAATAATCAAACTTTCCATTACTTAAGTCATGCTAAAAGGACTAACGACTAAAATAAGCATTTGGCATGAGTCTTGTAAACACTTCCAACCCATCCTTTCCTAAACAGACTATCGTACTAGCACATTTAATGCAACCCAGAGGCAGTAACATAAGTGTAGCGTGTAATACAAATCACGACAAACGTCATATAACTACATATTATCTGTGACATCACAACACGGAAGCTGCAGGATGTAATCGATACTATTTCTGAGCAGTTATCGGTGCTAGCCCGGTCATCCGCGGGGTGAATGGGAGACCATAATGCACTGCGGTAATGAGACGGTTCCTAGTACATTTACATTTTGTTGGGCTTTGGCTCGCGTTGAGAGTACAGGAGTGGATTTTTGAGACTGTAAAGCTATTGATATCATCTGGCATACAACTATTTAGTACCTATTGATTGGCACATACTATAGAGTTAGTTAGTAGTAAAGACGTGCTACGACTAGCGCCGTAGATTGACCCGTTCAAAATTACATGGGAACATGGTCAAGAATAGCTGACGATAGAGTATCAAACCATTAGAAAATCATAAAACTGAAAAACGAGGCGAAGACAACCACGCAAGTGGGTGAAATTAAAATGAGGAAAAGACAATAAAGTTCTTGCAGTCTACTGTCCAATAGATACTGCACCCGTTGTTATTGTTACCGAGCCGTTGATAAAGACGTATTGATCTTGTCGCAGAGCTGCATCCAAAAAATAGAAACTTGAGTGAAAGAAAAAGTTTTTCGAAAAATTTCCAAGAAAAATCCTAAATATTCACATCCCCATGGTGTTCGCAAACTATGACACAGATGCACGTTATATCTGGACTTGTATAACAGGCGACACGACGCCACACTGTGGCGCTTTTATTTGTTTTATTACTGTTTGTATCAAAATAACACCACATGGGATTCTTTGAGAACTTGCAGTGGAGTTGTGGCAGTTTCGGCTGCATCTTGGTTAAATAAAGTTTACTATTGCATAGAATCAAGTTCTTCTAACTGAACAGACAGCTGTGCTGCTGGGGAGTTTGTTGCGCCACTTCTTCCTCCCAGCTTAAGCACTAGGAAGAGGTGAAGGGCGTTTAGGGGGACTCTCATGTGTAATTTTGACGTTCAATTAGTGCTGATTCTCAGCCTAGTTTGAATAAATCCCTTTTAATTTTGAAGGTTTGTTTGTAGTGTTACAATAAAACCCTGGGAGAGAGATGACGATATTAAGCACGCTGATTTGCTTGCTTGCTAAATAAAACAGAGTGACGCAATCTAACATCAAAACCTAAGACTAACTTCAAAGGGGCCCAGACGAGAATTTCTTCCAAATTGTAAGACCTCACTCATAACTGCCCATACAGCGAGTGACAATATCTACTTGTAGAAGTACTTTAAGGGCCACCTTTATTAATTTCAAAATCTGCCCATATTTTTAAAACACCATGAGCAGTGAAAACTTTCAAAACCATAGTCTACGACTCTAGATCGCAACTTGATAAAAACCTTTTTCAAGAACTCTATGGTCTCGAAAACCATAGACGAGACTCCAAAGGTGTTCTAAAATTAAATCATCACAACAATCGACCGGTCCATCGCTCTCGCTTGACCCCAGAAGACATTTAAAAAGTTTTTTGTCGCCCGATGCGAACGTGACCGAAATCAGTCGCGGAGCTTTTGACAAGCAGTGAGTTACGACATAAAGTACCGTTCTGATACTCTCGCTGTGTGATGCAGTAGCTTAAGATATTGAATACAAAAAATAATATACGATGCAGAGACGCAAATACAATAATAAATGAAAACACTAGCAATACTAATGCATAGAAGTACTTTGAAAATGTCAAAGATTTCTATGACATTTTCAAAGAAATCTAACCTAACATTGAAGTAAATAATGATTTTTTGGAATAAACTCAAACTCAAAGCATTTATTTCAATTAAACCATTTACAGGCACTTTTGAATTGTCAAGGAGTCGGTCAGTCAGGAATATGAAGCTAGTTGCCCATTCCATAGCGTAGTAGGTTCCTATGGAGAAGAACGGGCAAGAAACTCCACGGACAGTCTTTTAAAATTTAAATTAAATAATATCTAGTGATGGGCCGACTATGGATTTTACCAATCTTTGACTAGCTAAGCTAATAGTGACTAAACTATTGGAAATATTTGGTAGAATTTTTGTATGCAGACAGGGCACGTCATTTGATACTTATAAGTATTTTAATTTATTGTACCAGAATCTAAAATTAAACTCATAAAAACCAACTCTTACATAATTTTTATCAATATGAAATTGATTTTATTGCCAAAACGAATTTGATTAGAAAAGTTCTGTCACACCTATTTCTCAGAAACTTATGCAAAATTATTTGTATATAAAATACCTAATAATCCTTTATAAACCCGTAAAATACCTAGTAGTTTTGCTTAATGTCAAAATAAGCACCTGTCTGGCTTACAAAGTTAAATAAATATCACATCACTGTAGGCTGATCAAATCTTTGATACTAAACCGGTACCTATTCACATCCACACTACGATGTTAATAAATGACTATGCAGTTGACAGTTTTAATTTTTAGTGAAGCTATTCACATAAAAAATTCGATATTTGTAAATAACTAGGTTTTTTTTTTAATTTCCTTTTTAATCCCAGAGACTAATTTGACATTTCAAGTGATTGTTGTTTGTTTTTTCAATTTCGAGTTTGACATTTGCACCTGTCAAATTTGTCTCTGGAATAAAAAAAACGAACTTTTAGATATAATCAAATCATCAAGCTAAATAAAATCATTCTCCTGCCATTATCCCAAGTTATTTGGGGGCGGCGTGACATGTATTTTTCTTCCAAACTTCTCTATTAGCCGTCATCTCGTTAGTCACCACCTTTCTAGCCATATCGTCAAGATAAACCACCTCGCAACCTATGCCTAACACCCTTAGCTCCACCTCCTCGCCGTACAGTGTTTGGCGCTAATTCGCCTATACCCCGCATGTGCAAACTTATAAACGAAAGCAGCGACCTGGTTGATGTCCACGCAGACTCAATATCAACGTTTTTCAGACGTAATTAGTATTAGTCTTTAATATTACTATCTAGAATTTAAGAACATTAAGTCTTTAAAATTAAAGGTACAGTCACAAAGAGCATTTTGCATGAGGTGTTTGCCTGTAATTGGTTGTGCAGTTAGATTTAAGACACAAATAACTATATGTTCCTATCTGTTTATTATCTGTAACAACTGTTGGTGAACCTTAATAAAATAAGTTAAAAGTAACCAAAAAAGTTAACCTACTGTTCCCCATATACTACATCATAAGACATGGTATGCACTCATTAATTCAGTGTAAAGTGTAAAAAGATACAAATAACAGACGAACAAAAAGTAATCCTTACTCCAAGTGTGTTTTAAGTTTTAACTTTAAAAGAAACAGACACTTGTGGTTACTGACCGAAAATCTTTGTTGTGGACTTCTAACGATATTCCTGTTTAGTTTATTTTAATGTTGTGTGGTCCTGTTGAATAGGGTACAGTGTGGATAATGTTTAAGATGTCCTTTGATGTAGTGTCATAGAAGGAGTGACTGTGGGGTTGTTTTCTTTGATTTCCCGTCTACACGAGTCCTGAGATTTGGGTAGGTGCCGTTAGAAACTGGAACCCTGATAACTAGCAAATGTTTTTACCGTATAAAAATTCTGGTTACAATTAGTGCAGGCTCTAAGATTGCATTTCGTGCAACTGCACTCTGCTGAAAAATTAATGACTTTTCATAGACCGCCTTCCCAGCAGGTCAAGGACCTTTTAAAGGTATAAAACTTGGCAAAAAGTTATATAAACAACTTTTTTGACCCATCACACTAGAGCAAATAACGACCAATCAAGCCATCACCTCAAAAGTGTCAAAATTATTTCCTGTGTCAGACGACTATTTCTAAGATTATTTACAAATCCTTTTTACTTCAATTCATTTGTCATAAGTTGATAACAATCAGCTGTACTAACGTACGCTGCGTGTGAGTGTATACGGAGTGCATTATTTATTCACTGCGTCGCCTCTCCGTACGTTCACATCGCGACAAACATTGTGTACTCGGCTTTACATGATAACTGCGACAATACATCTGTTTTACATATGACACTACTTAGGCGACTCGTTTTAAGTATCTACTGGGTTTAGATTTACATTATTTTACCCCCCAAATAGTGAGTAGTCGACTTCTTGATTGCTATCACCATAAGGTTGAATATTCCTTGTCATTTTATGACGTATAACGACAAGGAATATTTGTCAGTGTGACTATTAGACATTTTCAACCTTTTTGAAGTTTAAATTTTATGGAATTGTTGTCAAAAGTGCTGAAGGTATTACAAGTTTGAATATAACTACCGCACTTAGATTTACATTATGTTGAGGGAGGGGCTTGTGGCTAAGTAATAACAGCCGTACGGGCTGATCGATCAGGTTAAGCTATGCTTGTCACGGTTAGTCCGTGGATGGGTGACCATCTTGACATACCAAGACCCTTCCGTGCCTCGGAAAGCACATAAAGCCGTTGGTCCCGGCTGTCATTTGCAGATCTTTGAAAGTTGTTACGGGTTGTCAGAAGCCCGAAAGTCTGACAACCAGTCTTAGGCGGTGTTACCCAGTAACTGGGTTCTGGAGGCCCAATATAGTTGGAAAAAGGCTTGGCAGGTGATGACATACATTTACATTATTTTACCTCCCAAATCGTGAGTACAAAATGCTATCAGTATTGACATTGCACTGAATAAAATATAAGAAAACAGTACTGCATTTTTTATTCATACTTAGGTTAAATGAGAGAGATATTTTTAATCAACAAGCAAATGAAGTAATCTGAAGCACATATTCATGGAATGACACTGAGTTCGGTGTCAAGCTATTTAAAGTCTTATAAATTTTATAAAGATTTAAAAATGTAGTCATTATTTTTACATTAAATGTTTCCGAGTAAAAGAAATAGCACACATATCAACTTGGAAAGGGATCGTCACCGAATCGCCGCGGTTCGTGAGCTTGTCCCGAGGTGAGGCGATTACGTTACGATTTCCATTAGTGTGCGTTACAGTAGGGAGTTTCATACAAATAATACCGAATGGCTCGAGTTCATACGGTGTCGATCGCTTTCCGAGTTGATATGTGTACTAATTCCTTTACTCGGAAACATTTAATGTAAAAATGTTGACTGGATTTTTAAATCTTTATAAAATTTTCTTGCTTCGTCTTTGCCTCTTTAAATCTACCTAATTAAAGTCGCTTTTCGTGTCTGTCTGTATGACCGCGCTATTGTTCTAAACTACGCAACGGATTTTGACGCGGTTTTCACCATAATTTAGAGAATTTATTCCGGAATTATACACATACACCGTGTATAATACCTAAGAATATTAATTTCAAAATTCGAAATTTCTATGTTTTTTCAAGTCGTAAAACCGCACGAAGCAGGCGCATACCGCCAAGTTCCCTGTATATCCTCATTTCGCAATCCTTCAAGTAACTTCAATCTTAATAACATCTCGCAGCCTGCATGCCCGCTTGACTGCGCGGGCGCCCGCGCCGCCATTCGGTAGCCATTGTCTCTCAAGTGACAACGGAATGCATTCAGAGCTGAATATGTCACATAATTTCGAACTGTGCTCGAGGTTACTGGCACTCTGGCATTTGAAGATGAGAGACGTTTTTAACCGACTTTTCAAAGAGGGCTCCCTATTGTGATGTATCTATTATGCGTACATACACTCACACACTTAACTAAGTACCTACATTTTATTGCTGACTAGCTAATGTCTGCGTTACACTACCTTTAAAAAAAAATTTTGTTCCGATTTTTTTCCGGCGCCCACATAACAACTTACTAAAGTTTCATCACAATCAGTCGAGCTATTTTCGAGTTTTTGAGAGACTAACGCACGGCAATAGATTTTTATATATGTGTATAAAGATATAGATTTTTGGAAAGAAGGGCGCTGTCATTTTCATGTTCTCATAAAAGTTTCTCTATAAGCTGTTGTGAACTTCTACTATGTAGATATAAGAGCTTTTTGTTAAATTCTAGAAATTCTACAACCTGAGGGCATGGCATTAATGAGTTTCGCTTCCGTTTCCAGAAAGTTTCGCTTCTTCGTTTTCGAGAACATGAAATGATAATGGGAAATATCATTATGTAGGTAATAAAAGTCAGGCCATGAGATGACCTAGATTGGTAGCAGTCGGTGCAGCCGCGGTGGAGTGAATACCTATATACCTACTTACAGAAAGACCTAATATCACACTGGCGATTTTATTTACCAGGGTGCTATCCACGAGGAGATCGTTTGACGCGCTCGCGGCGTGTACGTTGTCAGCACGCTACGTGTGCGCAACGTTTTCGCTGTTTTTGAGGAACGAGAGCGATTGACGTGAGTGTACAATGGAGAGAGCAAGATAATCGAGTGTATAATATTGTAAAAACGCGAAAAACACGTCGTGTGGTCGCTGCTCGCTCGCTTCGCACCCGCGGAAAGCAAGTTCGCAAATCGCCTCGTTGCAAACACCGGTGACAATCGTCGTCGTCGTGTGATAACGCTCTAAGCAAATCTTTTAAAAGTTTTTTCGCAAAAATTAGTGACACGAAGCTCACTTTGTTGAACACTTTTTTAGGTGAACCAACGAAATAAGTGAAACATTTAACTTACTTTTGCGACGTTGGTTCATAATTCTAAAATAAACCTCTCTTAGAAGGTAGTTTATCGACATTCTTCTTCATTCTTTTTCGTGTGGTTAGTGAATAACCTGGTGTCAGAGTTTTTATGCCGCCCATGGGCCTCTGACTTGGCTTCACATGCCGTCGAGAAATATCTCTCAGGCATGCCGGTTTCCTCACGACCTTTTCCCTCACCGTTTTTGAAGCAAGTCATAATTATACAATACCCACATGAATCCGTAAAGTGGCCCAGATAGAATTTTGTGCCAAACCGCATTGTCTAAAAACATTCGTTTCTTTAGATGAGATTCTGTTTTTCTAGAAATAGGGAAGCCAAAAGATAGCAAACATAATCAATCATTGATTTGTTGTTTTCAGATGTTTTTGTAACTGTCGGGCCAAAACAGTTGGGAAGAATGATGGTAATTTGTCAATTTTTCTTGATGTGATTTTGAACTGCCAGAAACCAGTGTTCAGTTTTTTCAACGTTCAATGATGGGTTTTTGCTTTATGATCCTGAAGACCAATTCTCGTACGGTACTATCAAAACGTTCAAATTCAAGTCGTACAGTGCGTTTAATCAAATAGTTTCTATGCCGTAATGTTGGCTCCACTGCTGTAGGACGACTACGGCGCTATCATAATGCCGCCAACATTACCGCATTAAGGAAGTATTTGATGAACCGCACTATTCTCATTTAAATGTCAAAAACTTGTCAAAAATGTAGGTAGATTTACTACAGGGTTTTTAGACAGATTGAGATTGACATTTGACATTAGAATGCAAACGTTATTTTGTAAATACTTAAGTACACATACATATGCTCACGCCTTCTTCCAATGGGGGTAGGCTGCAACTACAGAGCACCACCTGCTACGGTCCTTACATACTCTGTATTGCCTTGTTTCCCTTCATACATCTGGTCATACACGCACGTCGGTTGCGAGTACTACGAACCTGACCTTACTGAAGAATATCACCAATGAGGTGCACCACTATACAGGGTGGCAAGGACATAGAAGCGAAAACTGCATACGCAGTTATTTAAAAAAATTCGGAGGTTATTAAAAAAAAAAATCTGCTGCCATACATTTTGACCACGTAGGTTCACTTTTCTATGGAACAGCAGATTTTTTCTTAATAACCGTCGAAAAATTTCAACGCGAAAAGAACATACTTACGCATTCTCATTTCTAATGCTGATTTCTCAAAGCATTTTCAACATACCAGCACGTGTAAGCATGACCACCGTAGAAACGGGTTTTGTCGACGGAAGAATAGACAAAATAACAGATAACCAATCACAATTTGTCATTTTGTCTATTCTTCCGTCGATAAAACCCGTAGAAAACCTGTTTCTATGGTTGTCATGCTACGCGTGCTGCTTGCTGTTATAAACGCAGCAGCAAAAATGAGATCTGACAGCCGTTTTACTGATCGGAGAATTTACCAGGTTTCCAAAAACCAAGAATAAAATAATAGATCTCCATAATTCACGTTCTCCATCAAACGCACCACAAATTGTATCAATCCATCGACAATGGGCGACAAATGACAGCAAACAATCAAAGTGTCAACTGTCAAGTATGGCCGACGCCGCCATTGCCATCCTTAGAAGGCCACAAAACAATGCCATTACCGTTTCAAATGGCTCCCGGTGAGTAATCGAAGGGGAATCGTAGATGGATCGCCGGATGTCCGCTTAGACGATGCGCATTAAAAGTAATGATTGTAAGGAAATTAGGTACTCTTTTTGCTATAAATCCTTTTAATAATACCAGCCTATTATTGTTCCGCTGCAGGGCAGAGGCCTATTCTCATACGGAGAAGGCACGAGCATTGATCACCACGCTTGCTCAAGACGGGTTGACGATTATAGACATATATGCATAAGGTAAACTCGGAAAGTAGGTATGTGCATATCAGGGATGTTACGGAGCTTCGTTTCCGATTCCGAAAGGTCGGAACTTCCGACTTCGGTTCCGATAATTTTGAATCGGAGTTATACCGAATTTCGAAACGCAGCGATGCACGTGACTGGAGAGCGTACAAACAAGTTTTAACTCGTCGCCTGGGCAATGTTTATTTTATACACGCTCGCGCTCGAAGTCTTTAGTTTATTGTTTTGTTTGTGGATGTTATCGTTAATATTTGACTGATTAAAGAGACTAAAGAGACTGTTTAAAGATACTAATTAAAGAGACTGATTAAAGAGACCGAATTATATTTCTATTATTTCACTAAGCCTTCCCTTAACACATCTTTCTTCTACTTCCGCCTCCGACTCCGGTTCCGGTTCCGATTTCGGTTCCAGTAAAACGACTTCCGTAACAACCCTGGTACATATGAATTGAAAAATGTCACATTGGTACTTGCCCAGGTTTGAACCCACAAACAACCTCGTGCATGAGAGGCGAGGCCTTAACCACTGAGCCATCACGTCATACTAATCCTTCTTTATTGTGACAAAAACATATTAAATTATTAAGTTTAACCAAAATATCGTTTGTTTAGTTATACAGGCTAACATTGTAATCATTAGCACCCTCGTAGGGGGAAGAAGTACTCCTGAATATGAACAACCTTTAATAGGGGACCAACTAAAAAAACCTTTATAAAAAGAATCAACTGTTTCATACGAAAATGCAATACTTTGATGACGTCCATCTATATTATAATATTTTTAACCCTTCTAGGACCAACCCCATTCGGAATAAACATTGGTGTCCCCAAATAACCGGCTTCTGCTACAAACGCTTTTAACTCGTCTCCGGCAACTCGTTTGTATCATATTGACTTTAACGTCCGTTAAATAAAAATACATTTGTAATTTAAATATTAAATTTGTTCGTGTTTTTACTCCGCAGAACTTTTTTTCATTTTTTTTCCATTTCATGTTTTTTAAATCCTGTTTGGTATTGCAGAGTTCTTTTTAGGGTGCCAACGCGACCCTATTATTAAGACTCCGCCGTCCGTCCGTCTGTCACAAGGCTGTATCTTTTGAACCGTAATAGGTAGAAATTTGATTTTTTCACGGAGTGTGTACTACTTTGGCCGCTGTAACAACAAATGATAAAAATAAAATAAAGTAAAAAATTAAAGGGGGTCATACCAGAAACGTGTTTTTTTTCTCGATAGTGTTAAATATTGTACGGAATCCTTCGTATGCGAGTTCGCTTTTTTTTAAACCTCTCTTCCCGTTTTCAAAGAATAAACATAAAACATGGGTTTATAGAATAAATAAAAGATTTTTTGCTATACTATCTCTCATGTATTATTTGCCTACCCGCTAGCCGGAAGTCCGGTCATTTATCTATTGCCTGTCTGATATCTATGCTGGTTTTTATAAAAGTATAATATTTATATCCGCATTTACAAGCATGTTGGTTGTATCTACCTATCTCTGTTTACATTTAGGAGGGTGTTTTATTGATATAAATGCTTATGCACCCTGTTATTTTTTTATGATTGACTAGCTTCTACCTGCGATTTCATCCTCGAGGAAGTCAACTATAACCTACTATAAAACATTATATTTCAGTCGGCAACAGTGTAGCTGTCTATCAGTGAAAGAATTTTATATATCGGATCAGTATTTTCGGAGATTACCCCCTTTGAGGATGGGAAATCATCAAATGACTTCTCCCGCTCTGGGCGGAGCGAGAGGGCGTGTCAGACTTTTACTGACTAAAACCCATCCGTGTTCCTTCCGTTGCCCGTGTGCCGGGGCCGCGATATCCCTTTCGGACAAACCCGCAACCCCAGCAGATTACCCCATACATACAAACTCACTTTAAGGAATTTTCCAAAAATTGAGGATAATACAACAGCACCATTAAATCCCAGATTCATTACGATCCTTTTCATTACTTCCTTTAATGCCTGCCCATTTTAAATAATGTGTTACCTACGATCGGAAAGATAATATTTTCTCTTGAAATCTGCCCTGTCAGCTGTCACGTTTTTATCCACTCCATTTTCATTCATATAATCCCTTACAAAATCCATCCATGTTTGCTTTGGTCTCTCTCTTCCCTTCCATCAATTTTGTTTTTATGTCTATCATTGTTAAAACTGATAGCCAATTATTCAAAGTAAGGTGCTTAGCAACAAAATCATTCGTACAGAGATTTAATACCTCATAAACGTCAAATGAGTTAAGTACACAGAATTTAAATTTATTAGCATAGACTATAAAGATTTACCGCTATTTATATGCAAGTTGAAAGACAAAAGCTATATCGGATATGATAGCCTAATACGTCTGCGCAACTGTCATTCTATGCTAATTAAGGAATTATATTATTTACTAGCTTCTGACTTCTTCATATATCGTCGTCACATATAATTATATAATTAATATATTTTTAAAAGAGTAACGGTGGAGTTTTTTGCGCATTCTTCTCAATACGATTACCTTTTGGAAGAGGCAAATAGAATCAATAATTATATTTTCTGGTAAAATTTGACATCCAATAGTGCCTTATTTGTGACTATTTGGAATAAATTATTTGACTTCGACTTCGGAGTGACAATTCTTGTATTAATTTAAACTTAATATAATAAATATAAATAATAATAATATATATTATATAATATTCAAATTATAATGTATCCTATGACACTCGGCAATATTGTAGCTTTATATCAAAGAAAGATTTTTGTGTAATTGGACTGATACTTTCAGAGACATAAGGCATTTTATAAACATGTAATAAAATAATTTTAGCTGAGAAGAAGAAGTGGCGCAACAAACTCCCCAGCAGCACAGCTGTCTGTTCAGTTAGAAAAACTTGATTATTATACAATAATAGTATGCAAAATAATTTACATTACGCAATACAAAACATTCAATTCAATTATTTGCCATATGTCAGCTAGCACACGCCAATATACCAAACAAGTTACCACAGACTTTCGGTCTAACGTATCTATAATCATCGTCCCTTGAATTTTCTTGTTAAAAAAGCAAAAGAGCCTTCATAATCCTGTCTCTTACATCGCTTGCTGACATTTGTTTAATCCGTTAAATAATCTGTGCATATCCAATAAGGACAGGAAATCTGGCTTACATCCACACCACTTGAGTTCATACGGCTTCATTCATATCTTACTTGTAACGTGATAACTCCGAGAAGTCTCATTCATTTTAAAACTGGTTTTTAGTCTTGTCTTTAAAATTATAATCTTATTTTTAATTTCAAGCTTACGTCTGTTACGGACAGAAAAGGATGCGGTTATCATGATGGTGCATTTTTGTTGTCTTTTTGTTTGAGAAATCTAATCACGAGAAAGACTCTTTGCTTGAGAAAGTATAGTTGTTGAAAGTGTAGTTTATGGAATACATTGCCAGTTGAATTAAAGCGTGCGCAATCGTTACCTATGTTTAAGAGACTCGTGAAGGAACATTACTTGTCGTTGTGATCTTGTTCTCATAACTGTAACTATCTGTAGTGTTCTTTTTTTTTCGCTGCTTATATATTTAGTATGTATGTATTTATGTATCTATTATTTAGCATATGTATTTATCTGTGTATCTATTCTAGTATATTGTAAACTTATAATTTGCACCAACGACAGCCCCATTTTATGTCCAGGTAAATCACTGTCCATTCTAAGGTTGCCTGGAAGAGATCGCGCAAAGCGATAAGGCCGCGCATTGTATATTTTGTAGTGTTTGATTAGTATTTTTTGTTGTTATGTATTTTTGTGGTGTACAATAAAGTAAATATAAGTAAATAAGTTGAATATAGATAACTTAGGTGTACATGTAAGTAAATTAATCCTGTCGTCTAGTGTACTGTTGGCCCGTGGGTGGCATAAAAACTCTGACACTAGGTTAGTCAGTAACCACACGAAAAAGAAAGAAGTACTATACTGCTCAAAATTACAGGTTAAACCGCAGTGTAACTTCTTAGGGCCAATTTCACCAATGCGATCAGGACATCTAAACCGCGCTCAAAAGCTGTCAGTGTCAATATTCTACAGAAATTAAACGTGGCTTAAGTGCCAATCGTGTTCAGTTTCTTTGGTGAAATTCGTCCTTAGAGTGCAATAAGGATCCATAGAGCACTCTAAGGCATATACGCAGTCTTAGTAAAGATTTTGTAAAGACTTTTGTAAAACTTAGTTCATCGCTGATGCATTTGACTGGACCTGAGAAATGTCAAAAAATTTGGCATTAATTGAGAAATGTCTAACTTGTTGACATTAATCTCAATACCATCATTGCAACTAGTAATCCATCTTATATTTTTATATCAACGTACTGTACTGAATTAATATTATATGAGCGAATAGAATATTCTTCCTAGGGTTTTACAAGGAAGAGTTATTGTTGGCGTTAGAGCAGTCTAATTCTTTTTGAGAGTTCCTTTCTCAAATGAAACTAATATTTGTTCACTTACAGATACCTAGTTGTTTCGGGTTTGGACAGTTATTTGGTGTTAAGTGTACAGGATATACCTAGAATTGAAAAACATCTGACTAATTTCGACCCTCGCCTTGCAAAAACAACCTCAATACAAAGCACTCTAAGGCCTGCTTGCACCATAAATGTGTTTAGCGCTAAACGTACCTATTTGAAAATTACTCGGGATCTATTACAATCTTCAAACGATTGTCAGAAATAGAACGATGGTTTAAATTCACATAACATCACGCCTGTAACCCTGATGGGTTAGGCAGAGGTGTACTTAAAATATACCCACATTTCGCCAGATATATTGAAGTCCCATGGCCCCTTGACAATAGTCATCAACCGGAAAAAAGTCCAGACTCCGAGCTGCTGCTGAGAAATCTCGGACATAAAAACCCAATAACACTCTGCCTAACCTGGGATTTAAATTAGTCTAGCGCAAAATGCGTTTAGGGATTTGTGGTGCAAGTGGGCGAATAATTACAAACATTTCGCATCGCCGCCATTGGTTGAGAATGGCGTCGTTAAATTCACACTGGGCTGGTGACTGGGATAGGACAGGCATGCAAACTGCTTGCCTGACCAGATATATTATAACGTGTACCGTGGGAACCGGTCGCACTGCCCGCAACTGTCCTAGAGGGTTACTATAGAACTGTGAATTTGGTTTGTTTGAATTAACTGATGTGTAAGGATATTTGAAGACTGACTGGAAAATCGTACGAGTAGAAACAAGTGAGATAACAAATAAGAACAGATGCGGTCTCAACTCAACTCATATCATCATAAATTATATGGTTTGATTTTGGAAGACGAAGAGCCCATAATGATCTTGGAAGAAGAAGAGCCCATAATGATCTTGGAAGAAGAAGAGCCCATAATGATCTTGGAAGACGAAGAGCCCATAATGATCTTGGAAGAAGAAGAGCCCATAATGATCTTGGAAGAAGAAGAGCCCATAATGATCTTGGAAGACGAAGAGCCCATAATGATCTTGGAAGAAGAAGAGCCCATAATGATCTTGGAAGAAGAAGAGCCCATAATGATCTTGGAAGAAGAAGAGTCCATAATGATCTTGGAAGAAGAAGAGTCCATAATGATCTTGGAAGAAGAAGAGCCCATAATGCATGATTTGTTTAAACATGAGGCACAAAATAAAAATTGCAAAATAGCTATCTCTTATTTTCTGCAAACCTCTTGAGTTTTGTCGTTTCATGTCTATTACATCTTCTGAAACGAATCGAGTGTTTCCGCGAAATCGGTCAGCGATTAATCTAGGTAGTTTGACCTGCTATTCGTAATCGCAAAGAAGAAAATTTGCGTGAAAATACAAGTCACAGCTCTCGAAGGAAACAGCCTTTCGATTCTGTAAAAATATCACCGTGAAACGTAGGTGAAGTGAGCGTGAAGTGAGCTGTCAATAGTGTTAATCCCTAGTATCCTGCCGGTCGATTCTGTGGCAGTGACAGCTCACTTCACGCTCACTTCACCTAAGCTCCACGTTAATATTTTTACAGAATCGACCGACTGTTTGATTAAATGCACTGTTTCAATTTTGTGTTCCCAATCTATACCAATTATACTGTAACTACAAATCAAAAATCTATTAATTCTCTGTTGCTTCTGAACTGTCTCCTGCAACATATTGAACTTTGCTTCTAATTCATCACAATAAAGATAAGTTGCATCGTTTAAGTCAGCAGCCCATAACAATGACAATTTATTGACTGCCTTCCGATTTGTCCAAAGTCCATACAGCTCGATATAACTATGGTAGAAAGTCGCGAATGGCAGTTACCTTCCGTGTGTACTCAGTGAATCACAACCATTAAACGATTTTTTTACCAAACTGTGGCAGTACGACGCTTCAATCATGAATAGGGCTGGCTCTGATCCGGTTTGAACCGGATCATCCGGTTTAAATGTGATTTGTTTGAGTGCAGCGAAATCTTATTAATTTTGTCGTTTTACGAAATTCAGGACTTCAGGTAAGTACGTTAGGAAAAGTTTTCTGTTTTACTTGGCTTCAGCTTTACGGCTGGGTTTTGTGGGGTCTGTAAATAAAGTATAGATGTTTTAATTAAAGTAGTAGGGTCCAATACATACCAGCACGTGTAGTACATACTTCACGCTCACTTCACCTAAGCTTCACGTTAATATTTTTACAGAATCGACCGACAGTTCACGCCTTTTGCGAGTTTCACAAAAAAACATTACGAATTGTTTATGCAATGCTTAGATCATCGAAGGGAATGACCGATCCGATTAATTGTCATTC
Organism: Agrochola lota; assembly: GCA_947364205.1. Lineage (NCBI taxonomy): Eukaryota > Metazoa > Arthropoda > Insecta > Lepidoptera > Noctuidae > Agrochola > Agrochola lota. Next base: position 10,356,768 of record OX376239.1, on the reverse strand, counting down.
TTTTATTTAAAATCAAGTGTTTTCTGATCGGAATTACAGACAATGCAATTTTTATCGTCCACTATTAAGGGGGCGCCCCAGGGAGGGGCGGGGGAGTGACGCTAGTGGCATAAGATCCAATCCAAAATTATCTTTTAGACAGGAGGTAGACTACTTTGAACAGTTTGAAATCAGAGAGTGGCCGAGAATCGAGTGTAGTGGCGTGCAATTTCGGACAGTGACTGGCTGGTATGGCTGGTATTTTGACCGAGGATGAAAATAAAGTAGTAACAGTAAACTTTTCAAAATATTTCGATACCGTTATTTTTTTCGGTACTTAGCGGAATTTGGAGGTTGGAAATACATACCGGTAAATTTCGGTAGAAGTACTAAAATACACAAGTCCTAACGTGTTCGAGCCTCCCGCGTACCCGCGCCGCGCTGTCTTATTTTTCGGTACCGAAATCGTGTAAAGGTTATATAATGGTTTTAAAAGGTATCAGTATAGCTCAACCCTTATTTGAGGTATCTATATTTATCTATTTCAAACCGGTACCGGTATATTTTTGAGGTATCTTTATCCGGTACCTTTAACTGTAACCGCTTTCAGTCCCAGCTTTTATGACTATAAAATGAGAAGGTAGCAGTAATCAATACAGTATACCCTATGCAATTCTCGATTGAGGACTAAAACGTGGCATTTTCTTTTTGTTCTAATGTTCTACCTTCGTAAATAAAACTTTTCCATTTCCTAAAACTCATAGTAGGCCTCAAGATATTGAGTTTGTGGTCGGAACAGACACACGGTTTACGTAAATACTGCTTCGGTGCGCTCTATTGCTCGCTGTCACCGGCTAATCGGCGATATAACGTGATTTCTACTGATTTTAATGTATTAGAAGGCAATTAAAGACTTTGCACTTATTATGTAACGTGTTTAGAGCATATAGATAGTGGGAGCGATTGCGAGGTTAAAAGGACCAAAAGAGTTAAACTGCGTTCGCGATTTCGTTTCCAAACATGTAAACTAATATGTGTTTTAGGAAAAACAATTTTAACACCCCCACATAAAGTTCATTTTGAGATACAACTTCAGTTCTTTTTATGAATTTTTCAATACTACTAGTATTTCTGAAATAAACTTCATTTACAATAGCATAAAGTTGATACCCCTTTAAGTGAAAATAACATCAATTAGAAACAAGATTAGAAAAGACTAAGAAAAGATCGACATAATTTCTATTTAAGACACATCAGCAAAATGTCGCCTTTTCTTACTTGTTCGTAATTGATTTTTCCTTGAGTTAATACAAATGTCAGAGACCTTTTTGTAATTAGCGTGGGTAGAGAAAACGAGAATGACATCTGATAAAGCCTTAGAAAAAACACCGGCCAAGTGCGTGTCGGACTACGCACAATGAAGGGTTCCGTAGTTGGGATGAATTTATTCCAAAAACAAACTTAACTTTGTAGTTGAAAAACATGTTCTCCCATACATACAATATTTAGAGATTAACCATGTTATTTTAAGACAATATACTTCTTACAGGTTTTCCTGTAGTCTATGAGTAAAGATCCATTCTCTGTATTTGTTTCAAAATTTTAGTCTCAGTAGTTTCGGAGATAAAGGGCGGATGGTCAATTTTCATCAATTTTCTTAAATATCTTAAAAAGTATTCATTTTAAAATTATTAATTATTTGAGATTATCGCAATAAGCCATTTCATTTAATGTGTCACACGGTACAGTTTACTTTTTAATTTTCTTATTTGCCTCCCAAAAGTGACTCCCATATTCAAAATTCATTTATTTACGTTACACGCCCGTGTTTGGGTCACAAAAATACACACGTGTACCAAATTTCAACTTAATCGGTCTATTAGATTCGAAGCAAATTGGCTGTGACAGAATGACAGACAGACAGACAGAAAGCCAGCCAGCCAGCCAGACACACGAGTGATCCTATTAGGGTTCCGTTTTTTCCTTTTGAGGTATAGAACCCTAAAAATTATGAAATCGATATCTATAGGAGGTATTATAGGATAGGTAAGTATTAAAAATGCTAATTTATTTGAACTTTACGCAGAAATAACAAAAACATAGGGGACCTAAAGGCTGTCTGCAATATTGATGTCAATTGCGTAATAAACTTTTCAAAGCTAAGCGTAACCTTTTTATCCTTTACCAACTTAAAGGTAAAGTTACCTCCGGAAACTTTTCAAACAACATGTTAACGATTGCAAAACATTAACAATTCTAACATAACATAACATCACGCCTTGTTTCTCCAAACGGTTGGGCAGAGGTGTACCTAGAGTAGGAACACCCACAATTCGCCAGTTATGTTTAAGTCCCTTGTAATAGGGGGCGATCCTATTGCCATCAACTGGGCAAAATTCTACTGCTACTGCTAAATTCCAGATAGAAAAACCAAATCACACTTTGCCGGACCTGGAAATGGTATCCAGGATCTGATGTTCTCATGCATGCAGTAGCGCAACATGGAGGAGCAATATCATCAAGTATTTATTAGCAGAACATAGGTAGGAAGATGTATCAAAACAAAAAACTAAATGATCAAGTGAATTGTGAAAGATGATATGGCTAGAAAGGGGGTGACTACCGAGCTGACGACTAATAAAGAAAGAAAGAAAAAGTATTTATTGAGACTCGCACAGGAAATCACACAGTAAACTAAAAACACATTAAACATAAATAAAAAACAAAGTAACATTAAAATGTAAAGAAGGAAGTCCTGTACGAGGCCAAAAGGCTCCTATCTCAGCATGATGCCGCGAAATTTAAAAATAAATAAAAATGTCGCAGCGCTGTTATTCTGATAGGGCTTCTAATAGAGAAGTATGGAAGAAAAAGAAATGTTGCGCCGACTCTAAATAAATTGCGATAAGGAGATGATGATGACGATGCTGATCAACCCTACGATTGATAAGATTAACGACCTGTTTTTGGGATACGGAACCGCGCATAAGGGAAAGCTTAGGCAGCAAGATGGCAACTTTGCCCTAAAGGTAGTATCGACTACATAATCCGATGCAATGTGAGACCTGTCGCAGAACGAAAGTGAAAGTTTATGACGTATAAACGAGGAAAATCACGGGAAATATACAAAATATTTACATAGGCACTTAATTATTTACATAATAGTGAATATTAATGGTGGCCAACAGAAGCGCAGTCATAGTATGTTATCTTTCACAGAAGTGAGGCAGCCTTTGGGACCAAAAAGTCGATAGGGTGACTTACTGAAGTTTGCGTGGCGACACTGGGTAACACTGCAGGTATCTTAGGACCAGATATACCGGGTTATTGGATATATGTCAGCAATCCGTTAAAGGGATGTAGGAGATGTCATTTGCAACCAAATGACAATGTCAACCATTTTCGAGTAATTTACATTTAATATTTTATAATGTATGAAATAAAATGTCAAATGATTCGAAAATTGTTGACATTTGCATTGGAGACATAAGGGGTAATTTGGTTGTAAATGAGCATTCCTACATCCCCTTAAAAAATTGCCGACATATAACCCAATAACCTTGTATATGGACTGGTCCTAAGGTACAGTCTTAGAAGACATAGATATAATAGTATATCGGCCTGAAGCTTCTTCGTTTTATTATGAAATATAGCGTCTGAAAAGAAACAAAAAGTAATTAGGTTCCTAACGGTTCGTCCGGCATATTAATTGTATCAACGATGCGAATATAAAATTCGATTATTGTGAAGATAAAGGCGCAAAATATACACTTAAGTAAATGAATAACTTTACAACAAAGGAAAGGAAAGTAGATATGACTAATCTCAATGTTCTAACTAAGATCCGTTGATAAAAAGATATTTCAGAATATTTCAGTTCCACAAATCCGCCTTAGCCCCACAGGATGCGTGGACTGTGGACCCAACATTGATTAAAATTTAATTAAAAACTTTTAACAAGCTTTAACAAAAGTTTTTTCTCCAAAATGAACAGCCATTTTGGCGTGTTGGATTTAAGGCACGCCATTTTATGAAGCGAAAATCAACATTTAACAAGCTCATTTTCTAAATCCCAATAGTTTTTTGTCCATAATATTTTTATTGGAGTGTGGTCGTAATATGGAAGAATTAGTCAAACAGTTTTTAGGCTCAGAATTCAGATGCATCTAATGAAAGAAGAACACTGCCCGTACGTAATTCAGCGAGTATGACTTCGCACACAGTTCTACGATTCTTTTTAAATTTCTAATGGTCTATATTAGAATTAAATAGATAAAGCCAACTAACTAATTAAGTAACACATTTTCGTAAACGATTACGACTAATCTGTTTCATTTTGACAGTTCAACAACAATCATTGCGTTATTTACGTTGTTGAACAGATTTTATTTTCGAATTTATGAAGCAATGGATTAGCGAACTGTTTCAAAACGATTCAGATTCTGATTGATCGTGTATTATGTATTTAGAGTACAGGAGTCCAGGACCTGACATTGTCTTTAATGATAAACTATTGAAGAGGATAAGTGGAATTTGTGTCTATGTACCGGATAATGAACGATGACTTTCATTATAACATTTCATCGCTATGCTCCTGACCGAAATTTATTTGGGAGTGGTTCCGCAGCGACTTTGTATTCCTAACATGTTTTCTATCAGTCGTCACTACATGAACTGTGGTTCTTTCCTTCTTATCGTCCTTCATACATTCATCGTTCATTCTTAGATCTGCTTATTTTCGTTATTTCGATTTAATCATTCCCAGTTCCAAATCTAACTACCACTCAGTTACCCAAATACGATTACTAACTAACCCAATAAATAACGGCGTCCTTGATAACCGACAGTACAAGATTCGGTTAGATTATTTCAAACAGGCCTGCCCACACACGCCCACTTGGTGTCGAAACTTGATGTTAACTTAGTATCTCATTTGAAATTATCTTAAGCATTTTATTTTCAATGTTACTTTACCAAACTTAGATGCGAGCTGATATTGGATGTAAAGAGTGAGGGAAATGGTGGAGATTACAATGATGACATTTTAAATGTAAATGAGATCGAATTTTGTTAATGTATTTTCCAGTTAAGAAGCCTGTTCTGTAATTAAAAAGATATCATGGAGTATCTAGGTACCATAAGTGAATCTGGAAAAGAAAAGAAGAAGGAAAAGATTGTGATAAAATAATGAATGTGTCGCATGACAGTGTTAATAGGTAATAAATGAAATAAGCCATTAAAATCGAATCACAGAACTAATAGCTGGAAAGAACAAGTATACCTAAGATTCAGTACAAGAATTAAACAAAAGATAGATTAGGTCAACGGTCGAGACCACGCTGACGGAATGAGATCTATTATATTTCCAACCTTAAAATACAGTTCTGAAGATAGAAAATTAACCCTAGAGGGTGTAGAGATGCACTAAGAAATGACTACGAAACCCAACTCCCTGGTCTAACGGGATTTAAAGTTTGTATGCAAAGGAAGTCGCCTTCAACAGTTAGTTTCTTCTATAATTTATTCCACAATTGATCCCAGCCTCAATGAAAGTCGCTGGGATGCAGAGTTGTTTACGCAGTATCGATCTGTCGGGCGGTTGCTATAGCAACTGGTCGCTCGATATACACCACGGTTTGATTCGAACAAATAATCTGATGCCATTCAAGAGGCTTTTATCTTTTTTTTATTGGTTTCTGGATTGGTTATGTGAGCGGTTTTGCCTTAACGCTGTGTAAAGGCTTATATTCAGCACATTTGGAATAAATACTCCTTACGTGTAGATTGAAATGAGTTTTTCGCAAACGGATCCCTGAATCCAAAAATGGTTTGGACAAACTCACAATACGAGTATTTTTGAAAGACCTTTCTAACGATACCCCACAACATGAGGTAGATGAGGAAAAAAAAAAACATCCCCACTTTACGTGTAGGGGAGGTACCCTAAAAAATATATATTTTTCTTAATTTTATTTTACCACTTTGTCGGCATGATTAATATGTATACATATGCCAAATTACAGCTTTCTAGTACTAACCGTCTCTGAGCTAAGCCGCGGACAGACGGACATGGCGAAACTATAAGGGTTCCTTGTTTACTACGGAACCCTAAAAACCGTGAAAATAAAATCTGATGTATATTTTTACAAGATTTTTATGTTTATGCGTTGGTTTTAAAATCCAATAATTTTTTGTTCACGGTTACAAATATTCACAAAAAAAATTAAATAATACCTACGTATAGCGACGAGACCCCCTGAAAACACTAATTAACTTCGTTTTACAGTGTTTTATAACACGGTTTTAAACCTAATGCCGGCCGTTGACCGCCCGCGACGGTTGACTTGAGCGCAAACGTAATGCCGGCAACCCTCCCGGAGGGTTCAGTTCTAATATGTATGCGGCAACATGGCGTATGAGTTCTATGAAAAGTGGGTGGAGTAGAAAGTGTTAAGACGTTCAAAAGAGCCTAATTGAAATAATTGATTCAACTTTGACATAGAATCTAGGTCTCAATTTTGATAAGTTATTTCACCAGAACCATACAAAACGAGCTAGCAACACTTGGCGACAGATTGTCGGGATGTTGCTCCCATTTTCCCGATAATCGGACACTACACCCACGCAGAAAAGAAATGGGGCGGTATATTACAAAGCAAAAATAACGGCTTCCGTCAAGTACAGTTAGAATTAATTCCCGAATCAATGTGAGGCAGTTTGTTCACCGCTCATGTCAATAAATCAAAACGATATCATCTGTTACGAAAATAGGAACCGTATTTATCTTTAATTTATTGCTTTTCGGTGTTATGTCAAGTCATATTGTTGTTTGCATAACCGAAGATGTATATTTATCTAAATAGGGGGTCAGTATAGGTACTTTGATGAAATCTTTTATTGAATAGTGTAAATCTTTTAGTAGGGAGGACCGTCAGACTGCCAAGTCATTGGTCTCGAGTTCGAACACGCATCTCTTTTTGGGGACATTTCGGATTCATGTGCGTATTGTATAATTATCACTTGCTTCATAAACGGTGAAGGAAAACATCGTGAGGAAACCGGCATGCCTGAGAGATATTTGTCGACGCCATGTGAAGCCAAGTCCGAGGCCCATGGGCGGCTTTAAAACTCTGACACCAGGTTAGTCACTAACCACACGAAAAGAAGAAGTAGATACGGGTATTAAAATTGTCATTGAGAATTTCTCAAATTGATAATTCTCTTAACTTTTGAACACCACTGAAGCACCTTCGAATAATGCGATAAGCTAAGAATGATCAATACTTACTAGTATTCTCTAGCATGTAATTAACAGGCAAGCAGGACCTGATAGAATATTCCAATTTTAAAATTGCAATTGTAAAAACTCACCGTAAAAAATTTGAAGTGAACTATCAATAGAGTGAAGTGAACTGTCAATAGAGTGAAGTGAGCTGTCAATAGAGGGAAGTGAACTGTCATTTGAGTGAAGTGAGCTGTCAATAGAGTGAAGTGAGATGTCAATAGAGTGAAGTGAGCTTTCAATAGAGTGAAGTGAGCTGTCAATAGAGTGAAGTGAGATGTCAATAGAGTGAAGTGAGCTTTCAATAGAGTGAAGTGAGCTTTCAATAGAGTGAAGTGAGCTGTCATTCCACCTGAGAATGACAGCACACTTCACATACGGTTTTACGGTGAGATTTTTACAGAATAAATTGGTAGTTATCCATCTACCAATCACCCTACTCATCCCTTAGCACCGAACTTTCCTATTAACCCTATCAATAAACCAAACAGTACCATTTTAGTTCACAATCCAACATGTAGAGTAAATGTTGGACTCCAATCAATTCAGCTCATCGGTCACTGACCTACCGTAAGCAATGGCCGCCGTGAACCGAACTAAAACATTTAACTATCAGTTTACTATCAACAGAAGCCAATATATCTGATCGTAAATAGCTTTGTTTCAGTTTATTTAGATTGGAAATACCGATGGTTAACGTAGTAATCACAACACATTACATTCTTGGGCGAATTCGAATCGGGTTGTTTATTACCAAGTAAAGGGTTATTTTCTTTCTCAGTTAATATTAATGATGGTCTGGCAGTTTTGAGTACTTTATGCGGCCTACCCAAATCTCCTTTCTTTGGTATTGTTCGTCGAGTCGTTGAGCTCGTTGAGCTCCTTAAGTTCTGAGTTGAGCTACATGATTACTGAGAAATGCGTGCACTGACTGGATAGGTCCTCTCAAATCTGTGTGGTTCTATCCTCAAAGACCATCTCAGGCATTAATCTACATGGTCCTCATATGGCCTGACCAAGATTATGTCTGGACTTTAAAAGAGACTGTGACCTCTGAGTGAGTGAGTCTGTTATGGTGTTTCTTCTCAGAGTAGTCAGTTAAGAACTCATCTTGTTTTGAAATAAAAGTTATGTTTGACGGATAAAAGTATTTTTTTAAACCAATTTACAGAAATAATAAAATCATTTAAAATAAGTATAGTATCATTTAAGTATCACTTAACCATCAACCAACCAACATAGTTGGGACAAGGCTCAGCAGATGGTGAAAGGGTAACGTCCTGGGATTAAATAGATGCTATATTTACGACTAACTATGATGCCTTGTCAGTTTTTGAAGCTCATTTGTTTGCCTGTCTAAACATAAATGATGGATAGGCAGACATGAATTGGCCGCATTCATATAAAACGCTGGTAACCGGCGCCGATATGCCAGCGCTTGTCGGCGCCGGCAAGCGCTGGTTATCCACGCTGGTCGTCGCAGGCAGTTTTTATACTTTTTGCCGAGTCAGCGCGAAACGGCGCCGACAAATCACATAGGAACTCGTCGGCGCTGACAAGGCTGGCATATCAGCGCCGGTTACCAGCGTTCTACATGAATGCGGCCGTAGCTCCCGAAATTTTAATTGCCTGCTCAATTGATTCTAATTTATTGTAATAGGATATGATTGGTTATTGGTATTTTAGAACGGTTTCGAATGACATCTTAGTTTTGACAGCAGTTTTCATTACTCTTTCAAAAATCAGAAGTAGTGGGGGTAGATTCTTTAAGATTTTTCATCGACGTTAAACGTTTCGGTTTCGATTTTAATCCTCTTTTTGAATCATCCATCAAGGAACTTCATGGTTACGTTATTTTTATTCCACACGCTCCTATTATTACCCAATCCGACAGTCCCATAATTTTTTTATTTGTTTGTTTATTTTATCTACTTACAACTACAATTACTACAGGACAAACAATTATAGCAGACACAAAAAAGTTTTGTGAAAGTAACACACTATGCAATACCTTGTCCAGTGACAAGGTATTGCATAGTGTGTTACTTTTACAAAACCGCAGCTAAGCAGTACTGACGTAGAGTCACAGGAAAAAGTTATAAAGAGAACACTTCTTGGCAAAATAACAGGAAAATTATATAATGGGGCAGCACGCGTTGTAAACTTGAAGTTGTAGTGTTTACCTAAATAAATAGTAAATATGATTTTCATGTCTGTACAACTTTCAGTGAGGCCATTGTTTTGTTCGATAAAATGATGCACTCGGCATACCTAGATAGTGGTTCAATATTCCTTAGAAGACGATGATTATACAAAGACGATTTCATGCAGAAATTTAAAATGTTGAATTCAATTTTCTCCCCGGCAACAAAAAGTAACATAATGTCCGAAAAGTACGAAATCGTGACAGTATTTTAACTTTCTATTATTATCTACCACTTTTTTTTAATCAAAGCTTTTAAAGAACTATATTTTGTTTTGCCTAAATTACCCACAATGTGCCTCGACATTTGATAGTAAAAACATAGCCTCAAAAATATTTACCCGCCTTTTTGCCGCCATTATTGATTTCCACAACAAGCGACGTCCATTTTGTATATTTTTTGCGATTAGCGGCAGTCACGTTTGGTGCACCCACGAGTTGGAAGCTTTTTGTAAAAACTTCGTTACGCCTCCGGGCTTTGATTCGCTCTGTGATTAGGGCTGCTAAATTGCAGGACAGATTTATAGGACAGGGGCAGGAAAGGAATCCTACAAAACGACAAAAGCTTTTGAACTTATATGTAGCAAGTTTATTTTTTAATAAAACTAGAGGTAGTTATTTTAATCAAAAACGTTACTTAATAAATGTACTGGACTAAATTCAAATTATCACCGAAAAATCTGTATCTACCTGTACGCTTAGCATAACCATAATAGAAACGGGTTTTGTCGACCGAAGAGTAGATAAAATGACAGATTGTGATTGTTTAATCACAATCTGTCATTTTATCTACTCTTCGGTCGACAAAACCCGTAGAAAGCCCGTTTCTATGGTCGTCATGCTACACGTGCTGGTATGTATTGGACCCTACTACTTTAATTAAAACATCTATACTTTATTTACAGACCCCACAAAACCCAGCCGTAAAGCTGAAGCCAAGTAAAACAGAAAACTTTTCCTAACGTACTTACCTGAAGTCCTGAATTTCGTAAAACGACAAAATTAATAATATTTCTCTGCACTCAAACAAATCACATTTAAACCGGATGATCCGGTTCAAACCGGATCAGAGCCAGCCCTATTCGTGATTGAAGCGTCGTACTGCCACAGGTAGGTAAAAAAATCGTTTAATGGTTGTGATTCACTGAGTACACACGGAAGGTAACTGCCATTCGCGACTTTCTACCATAGTTATATCGAGCTGTATGGACTTTGGACAAATCGGAAGGCAGTCAATAAATTGTCATTGTTATGGGCTGCTGACTTAAACGATGCAACTTATCTTTATTGTGATGAATTAGAAGCAAAGTTCAATATGTTGCAGGAGACAGTTCAGAAGCACCAGAGAATTAATAGATTTTTGATTTGTAGTTACAGTATAATTGGTATAGATTGGGAACACAAATTTGAAACAGTGCATTAAATGAAACAGTCGGTCGATTCTGTAAAAATATTAACGTGAAGCTTAGGTGAAGTGAGCTGTCACTGCCACAGAATCGACCGGCACGATGCTAGGGATTAACACTATTGACAGCTCACTTCACCTAAGTTTCACGGTGATATTTTTACAGAATCGAACAGCAGGTAGGTAATTCTTAAAGTGACTGATTTTTACTACAGATTACTGGCTGGTAATGAAAGATGAAATGTTTATTTAACACAGTACTGTCTATGATGATGTTACAGCAGTAGCCTACTACTTACTGCAGACAAAGTCCTTATTACCCTACTGCAGACGGCAGTTCTCAGCTGTTTTAAATCAGAGATTATTCGTAACAACATGGCGGACGAGCCAACATAGAGATAACTGAACACCAGCTAATGATACAAATGATCGCTGTAACGAAAAATAAAAACTATTTACAAACAAAAACAACCGAGTTCCAAAAAAAACACTGCAAAATGAAAAATAACTTGAACTCGGTTGTTTAAAAAAAAAAAAAAAAACATTTTTCACTTTTTTGTTGTGGTACTTACCCTACACGAATTCGACCTGCTATGGAAATATCAGTGACAGGGTGTTATTATAACATCATCCATATAGGCTAAGAGCGAACAATATTATGTATTATTGAAGCTAACTCAAAAACTACTGAAGCAAAGTTAATAAAAATTATAAGGCACCACAGCGCAATCTTCCTCTACCAAATGAAATAAGATTTTTTTAACGATAACGATGGACATAACAAAAAAGCATGCAGACGAACATAAAACCTCCTTTTAAAAAGCAAACTCTCGTAATAGACGCATGGCCTCAGGCGTAATACTAAGAAAACGAGTTAAGTAATAATGTGGTCATTTCTGCACATCCACCGACAATGTCCTTCTAAAAGCACATTTAAAGCAACTTTAAATATTACCTACTCTATTCTCTTAAAACTATGAAGCAACCTCATTTTAAATAGTAAACAATACCTCTGAAATAGTCTTGCGTAGCCTCAACGGACAAAACAACAGCGGAGAATTGCCACGTTAACCTACAATTTGGATCATCTTAAAACAACGCAGAGCAATTTACTGGTATCGCTTCAATAATATATTCTACAATATTTTGACACTGGCCACAAATTACGTCATTAAAAGTTAGTAGTACATTGGTTCTCAGTGTCTAATAGGTACTTTACACTGGCAACTTTAACAGTCACTACATTCGAAAAATTAAATAGATAGAACAGTTGAAGTTTGAATTCGAAATAGGAACTACTTTTAGACCACCTCATTACGCTAGTGGTCGATGGTCCGGAACGTCGGACTTTATCGGACGTGATTTTCAGTTTGGTTTTAATCAGGTATCTAGTCCATCTATTTTATTGAACCTATTTACTGATACACAGGGAAGAAACAGTTAGTAACTCAGTGATTAATGTCTGCTAGTCTGCTAAGTCCCTAATTCGCTTTACAAATGGTCTTGTTCTACATAACGACGTCTATTCAGAGTAAAAGACAATGCTCGCTGAATGACATCTAAAAGTGGGTTAACACAATGAAATCAATGACAAACAACGATTCTTTGAATAGAATACCTCTTTAGGAATGTCAGTGCGACTTCACATTCCGGCAGTGGGCAAAGAGGGGCAAAGGAATGGTTGTGACATTTCGAAAATGGGTGAGACAGCATTAATATCAGGGATATCAACCTGACAAAGTTTTATGAAACGCCTCTAGGGTTGTTAAAGGGCATTCATCAATGAAAAAAGGGGAGACCAAAAACGCGCGGCATTTTTCGCCCATAAATTGGCCATTTCGCGTTTCCAGCAGCAGCTATTGCTTTACCTTTACCTAAATAATCGAAAGGGTAAATAAATATCCGTTTTTTTTTTTAAATGGAAAGAACGCCAACGACCACGTCACCGCGTTTCCTCTACGCAACCTCCAAGCTCAGATTGTAATGGGGGCTTTAATTTTACTGTTATTTAAAAAAAAGTTTTGTCTGACCAAAATCGGTTAAGCATGCAAATCCATCCTCTTTCAAGGATCTTAGTTCCACGACATTTGTCAACTTTCCAGAACTTAACTCCTTTACCAATAAATCATTCAAAGTCAACTATTCTTTACTAGCTTCTACCCGCGACTTTTTCCGCGTGCTCGGTCCCCCGACCCACCGTGTCGCATCGCATCGCCCGCCTGCACTATTAATTAAGTCTTCGCTTCGCCAGTCGGATTTGAAAATTTTATTAGGATTCGTGTTCAAACAAACAAACGCTTCAGCTTTAGTTTACATATTAGTTTATTAAAGATAAAAGATGCGGCGCAAAATGGCCGACTGACGACGGCCGACAGCTAAGGGTCAGCCAGACTCTGTTGTCTTAACATTAATTGACAAGGACAGAAAGTATTGGAAGATTCTGTTACGGATAGATTGAGAGTATGTAGACAACTATGTAAACGGAACGTGATATATTGTCTTAGGACGAAGGATAGAGATTGGCTAGGCTGGAAGTCATGCCTACCTGCTATCTAATTACGTAATCCATTTTCGTAAAAGATTACGACTAATCTGTTTCATTTTGTCAGTTCAACAACATTCATTGCATTATTAACGTTGTTGAGCAGATTTTTTTTCGAACTTGTCCAGCCTTGGATTAGCAATCTGTTTCAAAACGATTCAGATTCTGATTGATCGTCTATTACTCAATTAGGATACTGTTGAAAATTTTATATTTTGATGTTGTAGGTACTACTACTAGATACTGATAGTTCCCGGGCGAAGCTTTATCTTGGTCCATGGATACAAATCTGAAATAATTTGGTCCTACGTCATGCCTAGGGTAAAACTGCACCAGAAAATTTCAAAAAAATAAGCACACTGAACTTGCAAATCTTCGAAGATTCTAAGGCTTTCATACAAAATTGACAAGTGAAATGATATTAAAATTTAAAAAACCCCCGACAAACATTTCCTCAATTCTCTTTTCTACTCCATTAGCAGACCCTATAACCTATTCATTGAGACTATTCCAATGAGCCCAAACACGATACCTGTGCTGTAAGTTGGAAAGTGAGTTGGGTATCCTGCAAACTCCCGGTGATGCTGCAGCATCAGTTCAAGATTACTATGTTCTTCTAATATCATTGAAGTAACAGAATACCAAATTTCAAATCGATCAGACCCGTGGAAGACGGTCACATCCATTCATCAACTAGAAAAGAGGTGATAATCTTCAAACGGCCGAACCGATTTTGATAAAACATGTCTAAGAACCATCTATAGCATTCAAATCGGTTCACCTGTTTATGAGCTACGGTGCCACAGACAGACACACACACATAGCGGTCAAAGTTATAACACCTCTTTTTTGCGTCGGGGGTTAAAACATTTTTCAATTTTCTCGTTTTCCGATCTCAGGTTTTAATTAATATCCCAAGTACTGGCCTTAAAAACGAAAAAGAGCTTAATTGTGACAAGCAATTAAGCCAATCAGACGTCAATTTTCATGCTTTGGTAATCAAGTAAATTAAGATTAGCGGCCGTCACGCCGCGGCAATTCTCCGTGTTTATGAACCGCTAACAGTGTGCATAGTTAAGCTAGAGTAGTTATCTATATTGACAATATTATGAGATTTGTAAAAATGTGTTAGGAGGGTACTGACTCAAGGGGTGTTTCAAAATGGCTTCTTATCCTTGTAAGTGCTTAGTGTGGTTGATATAGTTAATTAACTCAGGCGTGACTTTGCGGAAATCCATTATAAAATAAATAGACGACGTATATTTAGTAACCTAATAGCGAGTGCGGCGGTGTGGCTCACACTGCGTTCGGAGCTTGACGTGGCAACACGTCGTGTTCGAGTTCGCAACAAGTCAGTCGTTATCCTGAGGATGCCTCGTTGAGAGGTACAACACGTGTCGATTTCATACAGGGTTCTTTATGACTGTAAGAACAGTTAAGCGGATTAGGTTACTAAATATACGTCGTCTATTGTATTTTAGTGCTGATATAAGAGTTGCGATTATCAGAGCCAGCTGATATTAAAGGACAATATTTTTTTGAATAAGTTGGTACTTAGATACAAGAATTCATTGGGTCATCTCTTGCTTTGCAAAAGAAGAGGAAACTTTAGGGATCCAAGGACCAATTCTTTACCATTAAAGACCACTTTTAGAATAAGACAAAAGGCCTTATTTCGCCAGTGAATCAAAGCTTTTGTTACTTTTGGATGTTAAAATGCACCGCCTCCAAGCATGACTCCCAACCGACATGAATCAATGTACAAATCACCAGTACCTATAATTATGGCAATATCCATACAACTAAATTGACCTAACACTCATAAGAGACAAAAAATGAGAGAAGCAATTTGTAGAACGACCAACGTTGCCTGGGCCACTGAACCGATTTCCATGCGGTTTTCTCATGGCTGTCAACAGTGATTGTATTACAATACGTGCCAATAACACTGAATAAGTGGCAACAATTTGCGTTGTAACCTCTAGAGATACGTGTTAACTGCTTCCGAAAGGCGATCAATGGAAGTGACCTTAATGGCTAGGGAAGACAATTGAACATCGAAAAAAAAAGTAAGTGTTCTTATGACCACAGCATAGAAGTGGGAACTTACGACTGGAGCCGAGTATACGCGATTCAGCGCCGAGTATACGAGATACAGCGCCAGCGGCCGACGGGAGCCGAGTAAACCCGATTGATCACCACTGACCCGAGCGTGACGGTTCTGTTTCGTTCACTGTTTAGGAAGAGCGCAAACTGCACCTTAAGAATTTTCCACTTCAAAAATGGTGCCCTGCACTGCAATAGAAATTGTTTAGTATTGTGACTCACAATGCGAGTGCGTTATCACACACATCTCACATGCGCAGATGAACATTTTTGCAGTGCAGCAGTGATAGCCAAGTGGTGTGACCGCCAGACTGCCAAGTCATAGATCTCGAGTTCGATCCCAAGGCACGTACCTCTGATTTTTCGGATTCATGTGCGTATTGTATAATTATCACTTGCTTCAAAAACGGTGAAGGAAAACATCGTGAGGAAACCGGCAAACCTGAGTGATATTTGTCGACGGCATGTGAAGTCAAGTTAGAGGCCCATGGGCGGCTTTAAAACTCTGACACCAGGTTAGTCACTAACCACACGAAAAATAATGAACATTTGTGAGGAATTAGGGATCTCGCGCCACGACCGCAAGATACCTTATAGATCAACATAGTATCATTGTTTTCCCTGAAGGAGTCGCATACAGAAGCGTGTATATCGTATAGTACACCTAAATGTCACCAAGGGGTCGTGTTACACAGTATCTGGGTTGTGGAGTTCAGATAGGAAGTTGCTTCATGTAAAATACTGGAATTCAGCTGCATCCGGTTAAACTGGAAGCCGACCCCAACATAGTTGGGAAAAGGCTAGGCAGATTGATTGAATGGAGGGCAAGAAGCGGAAGAGAATGATAATAATGATGAAAAGGATAACGAGGACGTCGAGGACGAGACTATACTGCCAGCAAATGGTCACAAATTCAGACTCCAGACTGCTACTGAGAAAATAAAATTCAAAGTAACTGAATATGTATGATGGCGGGTAAAAAGTAGCAATTCTAATGAACCTAGACAGAAATATTAAAGTGAATAAAAAATTGCTACAAAGCGTACGCCAGACGGAAGGGAAGGGGCGATCAGCGAATGGACGGCTCAGTAGCAGACTACTTTTTTCTCTTTTCATGAATTTCTCTGAAATAAGTGCTTACTTTACTTCAGAGTCAGACGGAGCTAGATCGCTGCAAAAAAGGTTAAACTTTTGAATTGTGAGAATAAAGTGGAGTTAAAGATAATTTGAAAATTGTGACCCGTTTTGGAACTGTACTTTATCGATTCTCAGTTAACGTTCTGACGATTGAAATTACATGAAATTGTATAATCTGTAAATAGGATATGGCTTATACACGTCATATAAAAAAAAAGCTGGCTGGAGTCAACATTTTCTATCTTACTATTCCTGAGAAGAAAAGGCGAAACAAGCTCAGGGGTCAAAGTCTGTTTTAAAGTCCAGACATTATCTTGATCAGAACGTGTAGATTATGGAATTACTTTTAAGGAACTCAAAGCACTATAAGGCTAGCAAATCTTCAGGGTTTTGTAAACGGGAATAGGGATACTCCAAAATACTTATCATATAAATCATGCCTTACAACTCATAACAAGGAAGAGGGGAGAAATCAAGAAGACCTCAAGAATGTTCTAACTTAACCATACTTAATATATATTATATCTGGCCTGCTTTTCTCCCAAGGGTTAGGCAGGCTTAGTATACCCTTTATGTTTAAGTTCCATGTTATAGAGGGCGAGCTTATTGCCATCAACCGGGTATAAATCGAGACTCCGAACGGCTACTGAGAAATTCTTGATGGAAAACTCAATAACACTTTGCCCGACCCAAGTTAATCCAGGACCTCATGCTCAGCAATAGCGCTTGTGACCACTGACGAAAGAGGCAGTCGTAACCATAACCGTTTTTGTTAAACCTATTGAATCTCAACACCATTCACTATATTCTCGAACACTTTATTTCATATAAGTAGTGCTAAACAAAAAGATAATAAGTCACAAACTCTCACCGCTGAAATAGACGGGCTAGCGTCGATCACGAATGGGCCTGATGCCCGTTTTCACAAACACCAGACGACACCTTAAATTAATGGCTAAATACTGTTGGATTCTCAACTTTTTGTGCTGAGCCTAGTGTTCAAAATCCAACATCGCATTTAGGCATTCATTTTAACGGGCATGATTGTCGAAAATCACGCAATCACTGCGAATTCAATCTGCTGTTACAATGAACTTGATGGTACATGATTGAAAATTGACGGGGTTTGCAAAAAAACGTTGTGGATGGAGTGCATCGATTGAGGAAGCTTTTGTGATAGATTTATGCCCGGTTTCGGACACTTAAATGAATGCCTAATATAAAAGCGCGCTGTTGGATTCTCAACTTTCGGTGCTGAGTCAAGCGTTGAAACTCAATTCATCATCGTGCTTTTTTTATTTACTTAGGCATTAATTTAAGTGTCACATAGTGTTGGTAGAAACGGACATTAAATGCCTTCAAAGTTCCAAATGCGTTTTGTTAGGAGTATCTAGTGATGTGTCTCTCTTAGATTTTCTAGATTCTCTTGAATAATGAGAAAGTAAAAAAAAAAGATTTTAATGTAATGTTATAATTATGTTCTAGGACTGCAGCAACGTTCAAATTATGTACATATAAGTAGGTAGGTAGGTAGGTATAATTTACATAAAAAAGAAGTATTTGCTGTATTTTGACGTCGTGTTTGGTCAGGAAAAAATTGTAGACCAACTGTCTAGTGCTGACTTGCCTCCAAGACTTTCGCACGTCATACAAAATGCAATGCTTGCCTGTTCTAAAAAATATAACAATTTTGCAACAAATGAAGTAACAAAGAAATAAATGTAATACCCAAACATAAAATTGCCGATTTTGCTAATTGAATTTCATAATTATTTAAAACTAAGTATTGTGAAATGAATTGTGAGGCGTGAAACGGACAGTTAGGGCTGTGTAATCATGTTTTCGTGCTAATAAACTGTAATTTGTCAGTTTTCTAATCAATATATTTCTAAGTAATACATTTGAATTACGCCTGTGTTCCCCAAAGGGCTAGGCAGAGGTGTACCTACAATACACCCTCATTTCGCCAGGTATGTTGAAGTCCTATGTAATTGGTGGCCAGCCTATTGCTAACAAATCGGGCACAAATCGAGACTCCGGGCTGCTACTGAGAAATTCCTGATGGAAAAACCAATGATAATTTACCCGACCTGGGCATCTTACGCAGGACCTCATGATCAGCAGTAGCACATGCGACTACTAAATTCAACGAGGCAGCTGTATGATTGCGTATAATCTCGTTTTATATTAACGGAAAACGGAAATTGGCGCCAATAAAAACTGTTTCAAATAGTAGGAGCTAGTTCACTACCTATTGAAAAATTGAAATTGGAATTGTCATTGCCAACCTAACAAAGCCAGATCAAATGTTTTGAGGTCAATCAATCTGCTTAGATGGTCTTTTCCCAACCATGTTGAGGTCGACTTCCAGTCTAACCGGAGGCAGCTGAATACCAGTATTTTACATGGACCTCCACAACCCAAGATCTAGTACTAATGCCAGCCGGGAATAACGCGAACGGCTGAACGTGCTTTCAAATGTTTGGAGGTCTAACCTCAAATTATAATCAGAACCAGGAAATTAAAAATATTTAACCATTTAGCATAACAATATAACAACAAAATACAGTTAGGTCAACTGCCTTTAAAAACTAGCGTGCTGTATTATTTCGACTAATTTATTAGAGTTATATTTTATCGCGGGTTGTCACGCCAGCCATTTTGAAATTCTATGCAGTACGAATATCACGCTATGAAACAAATACCAATGTTACCATAGAGGTGACAATAAATCAGGCGATTTATAGAAAACCTAGCAAAAGTGTTTCTTTTTATTAAGTAGATACCAATTTTTGCAAAAAAAAAAAACTGTTGTGTATTAATTAACCAAAATAGACAGCGTTTTAGTAAGTCAACTTCGCAGCTTCCATGGACCTTTTTAAATTAATATTTCATGGAACATTAGAACTAAAATATGTATGGATTTCGTTAAGCCAAAGTATTAAAAAAAAATTGGTATGTGACCCTTCGGCCTAGTCGTCTCTAGGGCACAATTCCAGCATGCTTTGCTTGCCGATTGGTTTTAGAAAAATAATATCTGCGGGTAAAACCTCCGTCATGGGGACTTATTGTTCGAGTTTATTATATTAGCAAAAATAATGACTAGCTGCTGGTAAGAGGAACCGGCCAACTTAACGACAGTCGTCTAAAGTAAGTTCTAAAACCCGTCTACTGAAAAATCACGCTCTAAAAAGTATGAAACAAGAAAATATTTCAGACAGAAATCAGGAATAGGTCCAAAAATGGTCGAGTTAAGCCGTGGTCACATACTTGTATACCTACAAAATTATAATGTGAATGTGTAATATGATGTCACATAGCCTATAACCAGCGGACGATTAGGACGCTTCCGAAGATACCTCATTAGTCAAATTATGACCAGTAGTTTAGAAGTTATGAGGTAACAGATGAACATACATACATACCGGTCAAAATCATAACCCTCCTTTTTGCTTCGCTGCAGTCGGGTAAAAATGATACGGTGGTCTTCCGTCATCAAAAGGCGACCACAGACATAATAAATCAACCACCACATAATACACTCTATGTCCCGGAAGGAGTTCAACATAAACAAACCGTTTTATTGCACTAACATCTTTTTAAACTGTAAACATTGGAAGTTAGTCTACTAACCATCAATCAATAAAGGACGTAACAGATTTGTAACACTCTGCACCACATGACGCAAACATTCTGCCAATAAGCTCGAGTGCTGTGGCGTCGGGTGTCACAAGTGTGTCTTAAGTCTATGATGATTCATCGTGTAGACTAATCTCTATGCTCGTCCAGAGAACACGCGCCAATTCGACTGTGGCTAATCGTCTAACGTTGTTTGAAATGGAGCATTGGAGAGCCTAGCGGAATATACGAGGTATATAATTGAATCCAAGCACGATAGAGGTTCATGAACCAGTGGCATGATTTTGTAGCAAGATTAATAATAATAAGGGACGTTTTCAACTTATGCTTTGATTTCCTAAGAAAGCGGCGAAGGGTCACACAATAACGGCTGCACAAATTCAGAGCGTTTTTTGACACTTGACTGGTGCAAATGACAGATTTACATGACGGCCGTAAGAATATGACGCAACCCCTTTCCCACGCAACCAAAGCTTTACGAATATTAAACTAGAAAAGAGACGCAAATTGCGGTTAGCATTGACGCAAAAAGTGGCGTCAGTTTAGGACCCAAAAAAACTTAATGCTTGTTATAAATAAAATGTAACATCCTCATACGCTTTCCTATTATTATTACTTTTGTTTTCTCAAATTATATAACTTATGGCACTTTATGTTTACATAACAGCAACTTAACGTATTTTCAAGTTACAATAACTTTTACTAAGATACAATAGTTACTTATCACAGCTTTAAAACTGTCTGCAACGATATTGTACAATGGTAACACAATTTGTAATACATCTGCTTCTGCCTTCAAACGTGATCAGCAACCGTGAAGGGTTTATGCAACTACTCAAAAGTAGGTACTTACATTATGTATCTTATCCACAAGCCAAGAAATATTAATGACTTCTAAACTGACATTAGCATTTAACATCATTTTGTAATGTTGGTCATATTAGGTACTGCAAGGTTATATTATTGCAGAAAACCCCTGCAGATTAAAGTAGGTCCCTATTTGAAAATAGAATGTTGGATTTTGATTTCCAGAAAACTCTCGTGATCAATCATTAAAAACTTATTATACTTAACACCGAAAATTGCCAAACAAAAATCAGGTTTAAAATACCTAACGGAACAAATAATAATTTGGATCAAAACGTCAGTTACATTTAATTATTATTATTTATGCAGCGCGTATCTTCGCGCTCTGCCCATAGGACATTCAGTCACCGTGAAGGGTTTGTGCAACCGCGCCGCTCATAAGAAATACGGTGACCACACTCAAGGGTCCAAGAAAAATGTATATATTTTTAAATAAATTATGAAACATAATTACTTTTTGTACCTAAATGCATATTTTCTACTAAGGTAAGGTAAGTAAGGTAAGGAAATAGATAAAAAGTATATATCTATACCTACATATTGAAAAACCATTTTATTGGCAAAAATGTTACTGGTAAAGCCTATGAAGTAACGTTTCGATTTACTTCATAGGCTTTACCAAAATTTTGCAACTACCTAGGTACCTTCAGTTATTTTTCCATCCTCCTATAATCTCCTAAAGTTCTCGCCCATAGCTTTCCACTCTTCCCCGTGTGTTACCTTTTCTACCTACCTTCTGTAGAAAACGCAAAAAAATCTTTAATTAAATATGACGGCGCAGCAAGTGGCGTACCACCGAAGAGGGACACTGGCTGGTGACAGTCACTCTAGCAGAGCGTTGTCGTATCGATGGTTGCATGGCGGCTGTTTTCCGATGACAGTTAACGAGGTTAGGGGAGCCGCTGTCGTACCCATAGAAATGCTTTCTTATATCTATGGCCGTACCACGTCCACGACGAACAGCTGTATTCCAGCACAATCCTAATGATATTAAACCTGTAGAACCACTAATACGATGAGCACTTCTGGTAAAGGCTATCCTGCGCCGTTAAATATTATTATTTTTCTAGTCAATTTACGAAGCAAAGCAATCGAAGTAATTGATCTAGGTATAAAATCCTTGACATTACTTTACTCTTCACGGTTTGAACGGTCATGAACACAGAGTCAATATCAATATGGTAAAGAAAACCTATTAGGTGTAATTAAACAGGTTTTTTGCCCGCTCGGTAGGCTTTATAAAAACAATTCTTTAGTGGCCTGTTGTCTGGAGCGATGAGTGAGACAAGTTTAGAACGAAACCAATAAAAACTGGAAATTATCAAAACCTGATTCGGAATTTCACAGTGGTAGTAATGGCAATAGGCTCGCCAGCTATTAACTATTTCTAACTTGACTGAGGGGATCGTGTCTAAATGATAACAGCCGCACGGGTTTATCGAAGGTTAAGCTACGTTTTACGCGGTCAGTTCGTGGATGGGTGACCATCCATTACTTATCGAGACCCCTCCGTGCCTCGGAAAGCAAGTTAAGCCGTTAGTCCCGGCTGTCATTCGTAGATCTTTGACAGTCGTGACAGGTCAGCACAGCCATAATACAGGGTATCGTGTTACCCAGTAATTGAGTTGTCGAGATCAGATAGGCAGTCGCTCCATGTCATAATTTCAGCCAAAAGACGTCCACTGCTGAACATAGGCCTCCCCCAAGCACCGCCACTTCGACCAATTCTGTGCTACCCGCATCCTGCGGCCTTCACAAGGTTAGCAATGTGCCCTGCCCATGTGCCGTCGCTCCATGTAAAATACTGTTATTCGGCTGCATCCGGTTAGACTAAAAGCTGGCCCCAACATAGTTGAGAAAAGGCTAGCCATACTGATATTGGGACTAAAATAACTGGCGAATTGTGGCTGTACCAAACACCTCTGCCTAATCCTTCGAGGAACACAGCGTGATCGTATGAAAACCTGAACTGTGAATATTTAAATAAGTAAGTGTTAGATCATGTTAAATTGTCGATACAACGGTAAAATCTAGGTTATACTCGTATTTATACAAATCAGTATTTAAAAGGCCTTGGTAATCCAAGAGTTGGAGAATAAGCATTTAATAAAAACAATTGTCTAGACGGAGAAATTTGTACCTAACTACAATGCAAGAAATTCACAAATGCTTTTTGACTATTTTTTTACGCAAAATAAATACTTGTGCAGTTCTTAAATAATTATTAATTTAAATGTAAAAGCAATGCACTAGCTACAAAACTGCGCTAAACATTGCATATTTTGGCTTTTCAAGTATTATATCAAAATTAAAATTTAGTTACTCAAACTAGACTGAGAATCAGCACTTCTTGAACGTCAAAATTACATAATACAGTCGCCCAAAACGCCCACCCTTCACCACTTCCTAGTGCTTTAGCTTTTAGAATATATTTTTCTAATATATATTTAGTCGGCCACCGTCCAAATCCAAAATCTATCGTGGCACTTATTAATGAACCCAACGAAAAAGCTGTCCACAGACTTTCAAAAAGATGGCGGCCCTAGTGTCTACGGTCGGTTGCACGTCAGTTGAAAGCGGTGCTGACACCTGGCCGCCACACGTCGATCCATTTACTGGGGTATATTCTGAATTAACTGCCATATTGCACATTTACAAAGGTGGATTCGAAGATATTGTTATCCAACTTCAGTAATAAAAGCTACACCTTAATTGCGTACCTAATACACGATCAATTACAATCTGAATAATTTTGAATCCATTGCTACACAAGTTCGAAAAAAAAATCTGCTCAATGCTGCTACGCAATGAATGTTGTTGACCTGTCAAAATGAAACAGATTAGTATTAATCATTTACCAAAAATGTGTTTCGTAATAAGATAGAAAATTTCGTAATAAACTATCTAATTGCGTACTAGTCTAGAATCTAAGACTATTTCCGTTGATAGGGTTACTGCCGCGTGGTTAAGGAATTCTGACTAAGTAAGTATTTTCAATACCAATAAGATATAATATAGGCTCATTGACAAAGTAATATCACTAGGATCTTGGCAAACGCAACTTAGGGAGAGAAGTCAAAAGAAAACTTTGGAGGAGACTTGCCTAGCAGTAGAACAGTAGGTAGTCGCCTATAATAACATTTTAAACACACTTTAAAGTGTGTATGTGTGTGTTAATTCAAAGTGCAGCCTGTCCACTGGAGCGGAGAAGAGAGGAGAGGAGTGGAGCTGTGCCTGTATTAACCAATAGAATATAAACTCCGCTCCAGAGTTTAGATATTGGTACAGCTACGCTCTTTTTCTCACTTCTCCGCTCCAGTGGACAGACAGCCTTACCGGGTTACGTAAGATAAGATACCGTATTAACTACATACTTACATATCTAGTTAAAATCATCGTTTTCGTTCTCGCAACAGTCGAGAGAAAACAATGACAACAATACAAATTACACCCAATCTTGCACCTATTTGTCGAGCCTCATTGTTTTGACTCAAAAGGTAATCTCTGAATAAGGCAAATCGTTTTTTGGTCTTTTTAGGGCTTACATACATCGTAGGTGTTACTTTAGTAGAACATGCTTTAATTCCGTAAAGAGTTTCAAAGGACCAAACAGCATAGAACGAAAAAGGTATTGCATTGTCTGTAAGTAGCAAGCAAGACACGTCGCCACATACCTTTTTTATACCTAAACACGATATTTTTTTGCTACATTGTGAACCAAATTGAAGCTGTATACTCCTGGCGTACATAAAATAACGTGCATGCAGTGTAAAATTAACCATTTTCTGCTCTTGACGTTTTTCGACATTAATACACAAAATGTCGCAGGCCATAAAAAAAATCGTAACAAAAATAAATGAAATACGCAACAGACTGAAAAACAATGTTGCCAGATTAAAAAATACGTCACTGCTTTTATTTATTTAAAGAAGAGGATTTTTATAAACAGTTGAATGAGATAGCAGACGGCTAACGGCTTCAGAAGCGGAAGGACGCTCTGCGATGTGGTCAGGAAGTTGCCAGTTACCGCGTCCTGCTTTCAGATCTCTTTGGAGAGCCTTCCAACTTATCTAAAGCCTCTACGTTGAGGTTTGAATAGACTTCCAAGTGGTATTCGTGGTTTAAAGTTCACTGAAAGTGGCAGTTACAATTCGTTCAAATCGAGGAGTGGATTATGTATTTTTATTGACTGTTCCAGCGGATTCCTGCGGCCTTCACAAGGTTTTCGGTCCATCTTGTGGCAGGCCTTCCAACGCTTCTCTTCCGGTACGCGGTCGCCACTCCTGAACCTTTCGGCCCCATCTATTCTACGAGCAATATGCCCTGCCCATTGCCACTTAAGTTTGGTAATTCGTCGGGCTATGTCGGTATGCGGGAAGCACAGAATCGGTCGAAGTAGCGGTGCTTGGGGGAAATCTATGTTCAGCAGTGGACGTCTTTTGGCTGAAATGATGATGATGATTGTTTGCTTTACCTACAAATGACTAGGTTCCGCCCGCGACTTCTTCCGCGTCAAATTTCTTGTTTTATCATAAAATATTCTATCTTATGACACTCGGTAATTCTGTAGCTTTCTATTAGTCGAAGAATTTTTGGAATCGATCAGTAGTTCAGATTTCCCCCTGCATACAAACTCACAAATACGTCTATATGAATTATATCTACGCCCCGCGGTTTCACCCGTATAAGTCTCGATCCCGTAGGAATATCGGGATAAAAAATACCCTATGTCCTAACCCAGGCCATGGTCTACCCATGTGCCAAATTTCATTCAAATCTGATCAGCTGCTTTAGCGAGAAAGCGTAACAAACAAGCATCCAAAAAATCTAATCTTTTGTCTTTATAATATTAATGCGTTCAAGAGCTGTCAGTGTACAATATTCCAACAATTTTGACACTGACAGCTCTTGAACGCGTTTTGAAATGCTGATCGCGTTCAGTTTCATTGGTGCAATCAGCCCTAAGTTTAGATCAGATTAATAAGTTAAGATGAACCAAAGCTTTTTTTTAAATCGAAACAGGTCAATGCATGCTTTTAATTGTAAATTAAGAGCCAATAATCATTTCATTGTCATAAAAAACAAGTTACGAATTTTGCTAATTTTAAATCAGTGTGTTAACATAAAAATACACTAGACGCAGCAGGATATAAGTTCAATGCACTCCGAAATGAACTAGTAATTTCTCCAACTAACAATTTCCCTTACTTATTATGACATAACATCACGCCTGTTATCCTGGAAGGATTAAGCAGAGGTACCTATAGTATACCCACATTTCGCCAGTTATGTTTAAGTGTCCTGTAATAGGGGGCGAGCCTATTGTCACCAACCGGGCAAAAATCCATACTACGGGCTGCTACTGACAAATTAATGATAGAAAAACCCAATAACACTTTACCCGACCTGGGAATCGAACCCAGGACCTCATGCTCAAGCGCCCTTGCGACCACTGGGCCAACGAGACAGTCGCTCAATCTGCCTAGCCTTTTCCCAACTATGTTGGGGTTGGCTTCCAGTCTAACCGGATGCAGCTGAATACCAGTATTTTACATGGAGCGACTGCCTATCTGACCTCCACAACCCAGTAACTGTGTAATACGATACCCCTTGGTAAGACTGGTTGTCAGACTTTCGGGCTTCTGACGACCCGTAACAACTGTCAAAGATCCACACAAATACAAATACAAAGATGACAGACGAACACGAGGCATTCACTATTATTTATAATTTCCCAGAAAGTCATTTCTTTAACTATCATGCAACATTTTCTACATTCCATCAAATTGCAAGAAATCAACTGACCTAAATTGACAAACCTCATAGACAACATTTATCAAACTGAACATCAGTGCACAAAATCTCTTACACCTGCAGGTCATGAGATATGACCTCTGTCTTTGATTTCATGCGCAGCCATCGTATAGGTACAAGGCCGGTACGGTCAGCAGTAAAGAAAAGAAGAAGAAGAAAGAAAATACGTTTATTTGCGGTACACATGACGCAAGGAAAGAACAAAACACGAAAATTAACAATTTGGGGGAAAATATGCGTCACATCCACGCAAAACCGCCATCGCTCAGCATTATGCTACGACCCTATGCGAGAAAGAGCCCCAGCGCTGATTTAGAATTTGAAAATAAGACAAAATTAAAATGAATAAATACAAAACTTAGTTTTTATACTTGGTTTAGTAGATTAACACACTCTCGTTATTTCCACGGGGGTACGCTGAAAGTACAGTACGCCACCTATTACGATCCTTACATACTCATTTTGCCGCGTTAACGATCATACATCTGGTCATACACGCACCGGGTAGCGAATACTATACACCTGACCTTTCTGAAGAACATCACCAATAATGTTGTTACCTACTTTAACATTCGATCTAAATAATCGAATTCCAAAAGGAGGAAATTCCATGTTCGCAGGGGTTTGTTTTTTTTTTAAATATATATCCTCCGATTTTTCCGTCAATTGTGGACCGATTTAGAAACATATTATTTTGTATGAAAGAGTATGCTGTCAAGTTGGTCCCTTAAAAATGTTATCAACTTTGCTTGGATAGTTTTGAGTTAGCTTCAATAATACGTATTTTTGCCACTTAGTATATGTGGATGATATGATGATAACTTCCTGGCACTGCTATTTACATAGCAGGTTAGAATTTGTGTGGGGTAGGTACCATAACTAAAAAGTGAAAAATAAAAACTTAAAAAAAAAACCATGTGTTTTTTTTTGTCTTTGTGATTTGCTCAAAAATTTTGTTTGAAAAACTGAAGTGATAATCGACTTTGGTTGCTGACCGTACCTATCGAAACATTATCGTGACCGTTAAGTCCCAATACTGCTTTCATATGAAACGTATTAGAGCATCACAATGCCGGGCATGTTCCTATCATTAGTGGGTATATAAGAAATTTATAATTTCACGCCGTTCGTTGCGCCAGCGCACGTAGGTACTCAGCTAACACCGTTTTGGCGCAGTTTTCTTGATATAATGGAAGAGAAGACATCGATAATGTGTCGGAAATGTAATAGTCTTATTGGTAACCGTTTTTATCGAAGTGTGATCATTTCGAGAACTGGAGATCTTGCGTGGTTTTTGAATCACCAATATTTAGAGGTAGCAGTCAGACATACATAGAAGCGATTTGGTGGGAGAACGATTTCTGCAATGGAAGACTTACTTTTGACTTAAGAAACGAGGGTTTCTTAAGTCAAAAGTAAGTGGCTAAACCCACTGACAATGAGCGTACCCAAGGGGGGGCAGGGTAGGGCAGCTGGATTTGGCCCCCGTGGATTTTGTATGCCTATGTATACCTTCTGTTGTCGATAAAAATTAAGTTATTGTCACGTTAAGATTTACTTTACAATTACAATATATTATGCATTAATTTTAGAAAACACCGCGCTGCGCGGCACCTCTTGTTGTATCTTGCAAAATACGCGAACGCAGCAAGCACACAATTTACTTATTTTACTACTAAGCTTAGCTTACTTTAGCTTAGGATCTCCTGCAGGTATTTCCCCTACACACTACATGTGGCCCGGCTTTAGAAATTTCTGTTTTTCCCCCGCCTGGGCCAAAAGCTGGGTTCGCTCATGCCACTGACATTTACCATACCTGACTAATCACTTACTTACGAGATACCCACTTAAGGTACACCATTTCAAATACTACCCACGTTAGAATCAACACCGTTGCTGAAGATAGCTGCCAGTCCATTTATAGCAAATCTGTGACAGGTAATAAGTTCATCAAGCCAGCCAGCCAGATGGTCGCTCAGTCGTGTCTAGATCTTTAAACACTGCACCATTACCTGCGCACGATCAGTCAGAAGTGGGTTAGGTTTGCGGATTCTTGAGGGAGAACGTTAGGTTTATGTACCTATTGGCGAGAATTTTTCTCTTCGATGGTTTTGAATATTTTGACTTCAACTGCGGTATTTATTTATTTTGGTATCAGTCTGTGTCAGTCTAAATTGTAAACACTTTTTTTTAGCACCATTGAGTTAAATAATAGAGTGCTACAAGGATTTTTTGGCGCCTAAATCACATTAACAGCTCCGTTATCTAATTAAGTAACATATTTTCGTAAACGATTACGACTAATCTGTTTAATTTTGACATTCATTGCGTTATTTACGTAGTTGAGCAGATTTTTTTTTCAATCTTATGAAGCAATGGTTTAACAATCAGTTTCAAAAAGATTCAGATTTTGATTGATCTTGTATGACGCAAACAGGGTACTGGAGTGATTCAGGCGCCAAAAAATCCTTCCGTCCTTCCATGTTTGGTAAAAAATTGAGAAATTGTCACATAAATTGTATTGACAAAACAAGATGGCGGCATTAGTTCTGATTTAGGCCACGGCTAAAAGAATCTTGTAGCGTAGTACATTGGTTGTTAAAGTTGTCAATCATATGTCAAGGTGGATTCTTAATTTTTCGTGAAGAGTTGGCTATTGTGAGAGCCGTCTTTAAAAAACACTTATTTTCCATTTTTGGGTGTGAATGCGTGTGATTGGGACTTGGGAGCCACCTAAAGCCAGTTTGGAAATAGTGGGTACCTACGTAGTTTTGAAACGACATGGTCAAGTATATTACAACTTGGTTAACAATTAACTTTGAACTCTATGTGTGTTTTGTCGAGTTCAAAGTAATCCTTTAGAAAGTATGCGACAATAGGTCTAGTAGCTTATACCGCAATAAATAACATAACATAACGCCTGTAATCCCCGAAGGGTAAGGCAGAGGTGTACCTATAGTACACCCACATTTCGCCAAATATGTTTAAGTCCCATGTAATAAGGGGCGAGCCTATTGCCATCAACCGGGCCCAAAGCCAGACTCCGAGCTGCTATTGAAAAATTACAGATGGAAAAACCCAATAACAATTTGCCCAACTCGGGAATCGAACCCAGGACCTTATGCTCAGCTAGCGCTTGCGATCAGACCTACGAGGCAGTCACCCGCAGTATAATGTAGGTATTTAAGAAGCTCGTGTATCTACTGCTATCGCGTCGCATGTACTAGAACTACTTCATAAAACATGTCGCAACAATGTTTGGCGTGCATACGTATGGGTCATATATAGGGTTGTCAAGCGTACTCTAATTTAGAGAATAGGGATGATGAGGAAATTTTTTTTGTCCGTCTTTGAGATTATAAAAAAATATTGGACACGTATTTTTTCTTTTTTTACGTAATCTAAAGATTACGGCGATACATTGAGGTAAAATGTGTCATGACGTCACGAGTATGTAGATTTTATACATACTCTTGACGTAGCGACCCCCACTCTCCAACTTAAAATGCATTTTATCTAAGATTTTTTTATTAATATGATTTAAGCAAAAAATACGTGTCTAATATTTTTTTGTTATCTGACTGACGGACTAATTAGAATTTTTATTATTGAATCCTATTTCGCGTAGGCGTACTTTATAATATACAAAAGCAATAGAGTACGCTAAAAATCTCTATTTAAGATATTGACTCTCTTTTCGGTTAGGGCCGTCTTTTCCTTTGGTCACTCTGGGCAAGTGCCCAAGGGCCCCGCGAACTATGGAGCCCCCTGGTTCCTACCAACGTCATAGTTGGAGGCTGCCAAAAGAAAATCTAACCTACGAGGCGGCTGTAATAGGTTTAGAGACGGCCTAGTTTTCTGTCAAGATTGCAAAGTAGCGGGAAGAGAGAAAAAGGGCTTCGTTGAAATTGATAATAACTGAGCACCTCATCAATTTGAACTTGGGATTAGTAGTCCAGACTTCTAGAGTCGTACAATTCTTAAACATTATAAATTATTATTATTAAATATTTTTAAAAATCCGTTTTGATTATAACATAAAGTTATACTCTGTCTTATAAGTCTGTACTCTCTGAAATCAACTATCTAATTACGTAACATATTTTCGTAAATGATTACGACTAATCTGTTTCATTTTGACAGTTCAACAACATTCATTGCGTTATTTACGTTGTTGAGTACAATTTTTTTTCAAACTTATGAAGCAATGCATTAGCAATCAGGTTTCAAAACGATTCAGATACTAATTGATCGTGTATTACGCAATTAGGGTACAGAAATACTTTATTTATTCTAAATAAACTTGGCAACCCTAGTCATACTGTATGCAGAAAAATATTGCTAACATTCATGATTATATCAGACCATATGGCGCTACGAATAGAATTCTGAATGGTTGATAGGACATAATTATTGTCACAATTATCAGTGTTGGTAAACAAATTGACGATAGCAGTTTATGGTTTGTTATTTGAAGAGCTAGAAGAATGTGCATCAGTGAAGAGACGTGTGTCCTGCAGCAACATCAGAATGAAGCTTAAAAACGGAGGAAGTGCAGTCAGCGTGTTGTTGGCTAATTGGCTTCTGCTGTTGTATAGAACTCTACCAAGTCAACCGATTTTTTTATCACCATATTTAGCAAACTGGCTGGTTACCTAAAGATATGGATAGGATAGCGTACCTACTCAACATTTCACACACACACACATACAACATATACCATACACACCTGAAATCACCACTCTAGTCTCCTTCGTACCTCGAGCCCCACGGCGGCGCACGGGCGACTTTTTCCCGCGGCGATTTTTTGTCCTGCATTGAATTCTCAACGCTCGGCTTAACACCGAGAGTTGAAAATCCAGTAGGTGATAAAATCCCGCCGCGATATTTTTACGTCCGTAAGAACGTGGGCTTACTGTCTAGTTCGGGCGTCACTGGTAAAAAAGAATATACTTTGTAAGTTTTGTAACCTAGCTGTAGCCTGAGTGTGTAACACTTTTTTTTTTTTTTCGGGATGGGAATCATCAAATGACTTCTCCCGCTCTGGGCAGAGCGAGAGGGTGTGTCAGACTTTTACTGACTAAAACCCACCCGTGTTCCTACCGTTGCCTGTGTGCCGGGGCCGCGATATCCCTTTCGGACAAACCCGCAACCCCAGCAGGCATTGGTCTTTCGACCCCGTCGGTTGGTGCTGACATCTCTTTGAGGCGCGCGTGGAACACAACGCACCGTCGACACGGGCCTGGTCCTTATCGGACGACGAGCTGCCCATTGCTCATCGTCCGCAAGCCCGCGCCTACGGTGGCCGGAAGTCGGCTCTCGACTCCCGACGCCCGGTCGTCTCCTGCGGCGACTAGGGCCGCGAGGGCGTGCAGCTTGCATCTCCCTCGCGCGCTCCGCCTCCTCCTTCACGAACATAACTGCTTCGCAGAAGGAGGTGACGGCCTCCCATGCACTCTCGCTCCGAACCATGGCCTGAACCAGGGCCGGACGCGAGAGATCGCCGCCGCCGATCGCCTCCGTGAGGACACGGCGGTGCTACGCCCAAGCCGGGCAGACCTCCACCGTATGCTCCACTGTGTCCTCCGGGCGACCCACACAGTGGTGACACCCGGGCGTTTCCTCCCCCCTTACGCGGAACAGGAACCTCCCGAAACAACCGTGTCCGGTGAGGACCTGCGTCAGGCGGAAGGAGAGGACGCCATGGCGCCTCTCAAGCCACTCCTCAAAGACGGGACTTATCGCCGCAATTGTGGCGTGCCCAGAGTGTGTAACACTTGGCTAACTAATGTTATAAATTATGCCGAAGTGAGTTCGTTTGTTTGTTACGCTTTCACGCTAAAACCGCTGAACGGATTTGGATGAAATTTGGCACATGGGTAGATCGTGACCTGGATTGGGACATAGAATACTTTTTATCCCGATATTCTTACGGGATCGAGAATTATACGAATGAAACCGTGGGGCTAGTATTTTATACTACTCAACTTGGTATTCACCTGTGAACCTGCTTACTGCTATTTTGACCTGCTTATTGCTAATTACTAGGACTATTTGCTATTTCTATTTCGAAAAAGTCCCTAGACATTAGTAATACGTGTTCTGCGTCCCGGGCAGCCAGTAATTTATACAGAAGTACTGTGGTTTTGAATATTATAATTGTTACTTTACATGGAAGTTGATGTTGATATGTGTTCAACATAACCTTTGTGTACAGAATTAATAACAGTTGAAATTAATTTCATATTCAACCACTGTTGGACTACTAAAGGAGCTTCTTGGAGAAATAGGATTTATAACGTATGGTTGGCGTGTCGGAGAGTTTGACACTATAACTTTATGGGGAACATGACAGTTCAATTAATGGCCTGCCTAATGGGGAATACCAACAGATGGTGTATGATATTATTAGTACCTGTGCGACCGAGCTCGGCTCTAGTGAAAATAGAGAATGCTCATTTAATAGTATAGGATAGTTCATAATAATTCCATGTATAGTACATACCCATGCTGCCATGATAGTAAGTACCTACTTACTAATTCCACGCTGCCATGTCATTATTCTAAGTTAGCCATCTTGTTCGAAGCTTTGGGACCGAGCTCCGCTCGGGTAAAAATACGGAGTAAACGAATCTTCCCAGATATGAGACCTAGCTAGATCGAGTTTTCGCCCCCATAAACCCCTTTATTGCAACTCTCATCGAAATCGTTAGAGCCGTTTTCGAGAACGTGATTTCAAATATATATTTTATAGTAAAGGATAGTGTAGACAGGTTTAATAGGTCGGGAGTGTTTTTATTTTTCTGAGTACAACATGTGATTCGCGCTGGTTTTTCTCTCACATTTAGCAAAGTTCATTTTAAACGTCATATCTATAAAGATGTCTAAATCAACGTACTAGACCCGAAAACACTGCTTGTGTCTCACAGCAGATTATAAATAGTCAGAGGAATTTCTCAATAGCTGATAAATGAGAAAAGATACGCTATACGACCAAATAATAAACATAATTAAACTAAAATACTATAGACGACGTATATTTAGTAACCTAATCCGCTTAACTGTTCTTAAAGAGTCATAATGAACCCTATAAGAAATCGACACGTGTTTTACCTCTCAACGAGACATCCTCAGGATGACGATTGACTTGTCGCGAACCCGAACACGACGTTTTGCCGCATCAAGCGGCGAATGCAGTGTACGCTTGAGCCAATTAACTTTAGATAATTAAAATATTTTACTTTATACCAACCTACCTTAGGCTCTCTCTATGAAGATATCAGATGAAAAGAGCCAAGCTAATGATCAACTAATCAAACAACTGTCATATAACTTGATATTTTAACTTGAAATCCAAAAATATAAGATCCAAAGTTTCCAATAGCTTTCTCATTAATCAC
This sequence comes from Agrochola lota, assembly GCA_947364205.1. Classification (NCBI taxonomy): domain Eukaryota; kingdom Metazoa; phylum Arthropoda; class Insecta; order Lepidoptera; family Noctuidae; genus Agrochola; species Agrochola lota. Next base: position 10,322,394 of record OX376239.1, on the reverse strand, counting down.
TGGTAAAGTGCAAAGTCGATAATATCGACAGTTCAATTTTAAAACTGCCACCGAGCAATATTCCGAACGAATCATTGTGAAGCGATGGAACGATCTACTAATTAAAAAGTCTCATTTTGAGAGAGATGATAAAAGGAAATTATTCATGTGGGAGTTATTTTAAGGAGATAGTAGACACCTATTATTGAAGAAAGTGCATGTGGATAAAACAGAGCCTGGAATGCACAAGCTACGTAGCCCAAAAGCATGCTAGTTTGAACAGATGCTAGTATCTGCATGCTAGCATCTGCTCGATACAAGCATGCAAGTAGTAGTAGCACACAATTAGCGTGTGTATAGGAAAAGAGTATGATCATTTTACACATACGGACAGCATGCTATAAAGAGTGGCAGGGACATCGACGCACAACCTGTTACCATGGATTCAGAACATTATTAATGCTTAAGCATGCTACTTACTAGCAAACAAGCATGCTTTTAATAGCATGGGTATTTCTGGCTTATAGGTTTAGTAGGTGAGCTCGGTAGACGGTTCTTCCTATGAAATTAATGATTTCTTTGAACGATTTATCAACAGAGGAGTTAATCTAGACTTTCATTCTAATGGTTATCAATCAATCAGCAGACAGACAAATCCTCGGAAAAATGGACCAGTTTTGTGAAAAGTAATCAACCGTTATTAAAGTTGGAAACGAGGAAATTAGGAGGAGCAGGCTTCAAAAGATAAATCTAATCTAACTAGCTAGCAGTATCCTACTGCAGCACGCGTAGCATGAAAACCATAGAATCAGGTGTTCTACGGGTTTTGACGACGGACGGAAGAATAGACAAAATGACAGATTGTGATTGTTTGTCATTTTGTCTATTCTTCCATCGACAAAACCCGTTTCTATTGTGGTTATGCTAAGCGTGCAGGGCAAAGTCCTCCCTCTAATAAGAAGTGGACGATTTACAAATTGATTATGATGATGAACACGTCATAAACAAACAAAATTAAATCCTTAGACGAAAACACTCGAATCTGTCCCAACCTCGTCATCTTCCCACAAGAAGGCTCTGCAGTAAGGACACTTGGGTCATTTAACCGCCACCACTAAGTAAATGCCAAGAGGCGCTATTGAAAGAGCAGTTTTCAAGGCCTCTCTCGGACGCTTCCGGAGAAGACCACCAGTATCTATTGTCGATGGAGACAATACGATAATTGAAAGCAGTATTGACAAGGTACTGACGAGGCGATTGTTTAGGGGCGAGAGGCATTCTATAGCTTCTGCCTACACGCATTCGTCATAGGTAGTATTGTGTGAAATGAACAGACAGCTGTGCTGCTGGGGAGTTTGTTGCGCCGCTTCTTCTTCCCAGCTAAAGCACTAGTAAGTGGTGTAGGGCGGGCGTTTTGAGGGACTGTCTTATGTAATTTGGACGTTCGAATAGTGCTGATACTCAGCCTATTATAAATGACTTTTGAATTTTGAATTTTGTGTGGTCTCTCCAAATTTTTAGGATTTTAGAGAGAATCAAAGCAACATTTTTGAGGCAATTACAAATTCTGGATCTACAAAATTTCGACAAAATTCGTTGATATTTAATTCTCAAAAGGGTTTAGACAAGGTTGTTCTCTCGGCTTGATTTTTTTCTGACTTAAAGTAGTTTGATAAAGAGAGAGTAAAAGTTAATCATATCTATTCCCAGACTTAAATATTGATTTTTTTATGACTCACGTCACGATAGCACGAAACAGATTCAAGTTGTAGAAACTAATTCTCACGAACAAATCTTATAAATAAGCCTCAACGAATAGGTATCCATCCGACAATCCTATCAAATTAATTTAAATAAAAACAAAATGACCAATTATTTCAACATCTGTGAATGCTTGCGGTCGCTACTCAAAGAACTCTTGCTCAGTGCAACCAAACTAATAATACAGTTTCTACCCCACATGCTATCCATTCAATGACAAACAATGAAGCAGATGTTTGCAATGCTTTTGTATGCATTATTGTTATTATTTTTCAAGAATCCGTATTTTTGCAAGCTGTGCCGTTCAAATTGATTCTAGAACTCTGTATTGAGATTATGATAACAGATTAGAGATAACAGTCTGGCGAATAGCTATTAATGCGGCGAAAACTAACTTAATCTTTTAAATAGAGAAATTCATTTATTACGTAGTTAAATATTAACAACTAGCTGTCTAACAGACGTTATCCTATATATATTCAAATACTCACTCATACAAAATCCCATAGAAAAAAGGACGTTACGGTTTTATCGATTCTCCGGGTCAGAAATAAATAGCCAAATTTGTCAGCTAGCCGTACCCAAGTGATGCGCTTACCAACGAACATTTAATTTTTATTTATTTAAATTAATCAATGAATTATCTATTTAACACACACTTTTATTCACTGAGAAAGTTGTAACATTCCAAGAAATTCTTGCAAATCATTTAATCCTCTTCATAAAATACATGAATTATGACTTTCTTCAATTATACCAAATGGCTAAAAGAAAAGCTAGCAAGTATCCAATTCCAAATAACGAAGATCTGTTTTATATTTCCGCCGAGGTTTTCAGATCAAATTCAGTTCAGTTATTGATATGGTTGGGCAAGACACTTGGCTAGTCGTAGTGATGGCAACTGGCAAAGCCCTAAGGGAATGGTTGCCGAGAACCGGTTGAAGGAGCACAGATCAATAGCCAGGTGGGTGCACGACCTACAGAAGATCGCGGGGAAGACATGGATGACACTCGCACAGACCAGGGAAGCCTGCCACAAAAGGGAGAAGACCTATACTCAGCAATGGGTGGAACAAGGTTGCCAATGATAATGATGATGATGCAGAATTGATAGGTTGACTGATTTCGATGAAATGAGATACTACCGTATTTAGCTCCTCCTCTCCTTTAACTAAAATAGTTAAGTAATTAATGAAACACCAACATTCGGACAGAAGTTTCGGTATTATTTTATGAAAGCGAAGCGATTCAGTATAGCAATGGATTCAACTAATTATTTCTGCTCATATTTTTGTGGTTGATGGTTTATGCATGTTGATATTGATAGGTGAATAGACAGCATGATAAATAGATGATGATGCCCAATTCAGGTGTATACCGCGGTGATATTAGCGATAATGACAAACATCCTCCCAAAATTGACTGTGGCATTGTTTAGTATATTATGGCATCCATTCAGTATACGCCATTAATAGTCAAGAACTCTTGCCGTTCTTCTCTCTCTCTTTTTTTTTTCAATAAAATATTTCTCACTCTTTCTAACTTTGTTTAATTTCATTTAATTTCATAACTCATCAAAACACAATATCATGTTTCCCTAAAGTCACAATCTAGTCTAAAAATACAAGTTCCTTCCTTAACTTCAAAGCAATAGGACTCAGAATCGTATCCAATCGATATAATTCTAGTGAATAATGTATAGTGAATCAGTAGGTTATGGGAATATGTTGGGAACGCGTGGGAGAGTGAATTAAGTATCTAGTTACCGTAGCATGGTGTACCGTTTGGTATTGTGACGTTGGAGCCGAGTAAGGTTAGATTATCTTGGATACATGGATTTTCTTAGAACGTTTCTTGATACTCAACAATTATTTGAATAACATACATTCTGGTGCAGTCGAAAATGCACATGACTGTAAAAAAAATGTTGAAATAGGACAGCGACAAAACGAGGACTACGAAGTAAACAACAGTTAAGTTATCTAAAATAATGCAATGCTGTAGCCGGTCGGTAACGAATGGGATGAAATCATCTATTGTTAGCACAAGACCACACAGCAAACAGCAAAATATCCAACATTACTAAAACATATCACTTAAAAGTAAAACCATCCCAGCTAATGAACCCTAATAATAATTTTCATGCAGCCACTATTAATAAATTTATGATAAGTACTCCGCTAACAGCTGAAAGAGCGTTGGAAGACTAAAATAAGCATCGAGTCCATAACGCGAGCACATTCAAGAGGGTAAGTAAAATAAACATTGAAAAACAATGGACGAGCCGACTGTTTACTGCACAGAAGTGGCTCCTCGGTACTTCGGTAGTCCTAGTAGTTTTATTGGCAAAGTTTCCAGCACGACAGGATTTACGGTTGAAAGTTTCGAGATGCAGAATACAGTTGCAAGAGGCAATTTAAAATTTGTTTCGTACGCTGTAGGTCTGCTATCGACTTTTTGTTTGTAAAAGCTTATTTTTTGGGCCTGGTCCACCTGATGGTAGGTGGTCGCCACCGCTTCTGGTTATCTGCAATAACAGATACAAAGTAGGTGCATTGGCATCCCAGAGACAAAGTTGAAATGCTTGTAATTACAATCCATACCCTTCAAACTAAAATACAGTACCACTGCTTGGTGGCAGAAATAGCTGTGATAAGGATGCTTTTTCAAAACCTTTAATTTGCCTTGTAAAACCTGACATCTTTTAGAGCACCCTTCAGAACCGCCGACGCATATAATTATGCAAGGGCTCAGGCCAACACAATGTGCATAGTTGCAATGACAACCGGATGACATTTAAGTATTTATTTATCATTCTCTTTAACTGAGTAAGCATTGCTATCATAATCGACGTACGACTTAAGTGTTATGTCTGGATCGGTAGCACTAGCTTGTTAATATAAACACTGAGGAAGTAAGGTCGAATTATCGCATTTTATTAACACTGCAAAGAAAATTATTACGCACGTTATGCGAAACATAGTTTCAAGGTCTCGGATGTACATTGTATGCGTTACTGATGGCATCACACTTTGATGCGATCAGCACAACCTCCTATTCTTTGTGGTCTTTGACTTCCTAGTTCCTTTGGCGAAAACTATTGTTATTTTGCTATATTTTTACAAAGGCTACCAATAGGTATTGTAATATGTTGTTTTTCGTGCTAGCAAGTAGATTCACGTCGATAGTGCATCATTTTGGGTTCAATTTCGGAAGTTGCAGTCTGATATGGTCAAATACGTCATTTTCTTTTTCGTTAAAACGGTTTTGACTATTAATAAATTCATCATCACCTTTATTTGATTGTTTTAATAAATGTATGGGACACAATTTTGTTTATAATAATCTATTTTCTATACCGATTTCTTAACAAAGACCTTTATCTTCAGCTCCATGTTTATAAGATTCATTCAGCGGCTTTATCTAGCCACTATAATCTTAAATACCCTCCCTCTATGGGCAATGAGCCAACACTGCCTCACTACACATTAGGCTAACTTGAATATCTCTAATGTCTTCAAATATTTTTGCTTACATTGTTTGCCTACTCTTTGACCTCATTAAAGGAAACAAATACGTGATATATATATATATATCATGATATTGATTTAGATATAGTTAACCTTTAAGAACTCACTCATGCAGCAAAGATCTGTAGTAACTAATCAATGATGTTGTTAATTATTATGAGCTCAGCGCTGCATAAGCAACCAACTAGTAAGCTAATCACCTATCGCCATTCAACACTGCGTGTGATGTAATTCTATGTGGCACAGTAATTTTTGCTTCATATTAGACGATAGTTATATCGCCTCACTATTATTGTGGTTATTAACTTTTTTAGTTCGTTCTTATAAAACATTAAAGGGATTATTACTTTGCCAACAATATTGTCCATCTTTATTTACAGATCGCTATATAATAGCTTCCTTTCTTTTTGTTACATTCTTTGCCAGTATCAGAATAGAGCTTTGTTAAAACAATTCTTTCTTATGATTATCTTTATCGTCGTCAGCCTAATGGCTCGCCTACAGAGCCTAATTATATCAGGCACGATCGTCGATCTTTGCATCATAATGACCTGATAAAAAATCAAATATTGCAATATCCGACACACTCCCAACGATTTTAGACTCTGTAATTATCTATATAAACACCATAATTCTTTTCATCCGGCGGTTTACATTAAAATGAAAAATTAACCTATGTAGGTCAGCAGTAAACAGTGGCAGTATCTACGCGAAACAACCATGCTATGGGCGCCATAAAATCGACGGTTTTTTCAATACTGCTTTTATGAGGCTTCTCATTACGCAAGTTTTTATGAGAATTTTAATTAGGCTGTAACTGACGGTAGCTAGTTCTTTGAAAGAAGCAATGTGATTAAGAGAATTAATAGTCTTGGCAATCTCATCTGTAATGCCATCTATGAGGGGCTTGGCTAAATAATAGCGGCCGCACGGGTCGATTAAAAGTTAAGCTACGTTAGCCACGGTTGGTTCGTGGATAGGTGACCATACATTATATATCGAGATCCCTTCGTGTCTCGGAAAGCACGCACGTTCAGTGTCGGGAGCCCTCCTGGAGGGTTCACCTAATCGTATATAAGACGCCGGGAGCACTCGCGGAGGCCTCTTTTTAAATGTAGGTTTTTCTTAGCGAATACAGCATTATAAACCATGAAAATAAAATCAGATCTATATTTTAACAAGATTTATTCGTTTATGCGTTGGTTTTAAAATTCAAGCAAGTTTATTTATTTAAATTTTTGTTCACGGTTACAAATATTCACAAAAAAATTAAAAAGTTGGAAATTACGCATAGCGACAAGACCCCCTGAAAACACTAATTCTTCGTTTTACAATGTTTTATAACAGTTTTAAACCTTATGGCGTAGACCGTCCGCGACGTTTAACTTTAGCGCAAACGTAATGCGGGCAACCCTCCCGGAGGGTTCACTTCCAATATGTATGGCGGCATGGCGTATGAGTTCTATGAAAAATGGGTGGAGTCGAAAGTGTTAAACTGTTGGTACGGCTGTCATTCGTAGATTTTGGCAGTCGTTTCGGGTCGTTAGAAGCCCGAAAGTCTGACAACCAGTATTAGGCTAAACGTATGCTGAGACGCAGGTGACGCAGGTCTACGCAGCGCAGGGCAGAGCAGTTTTTGAAATGCATAAATGTACTGACAGCTGCGTACGCTGCAGCGCAGGCACTTGCGACGCAGACATGCGTCTGTTCTGCTCTACGTCTCGTTGTAGAGCCGGCACAGATTTCTGCGCGACGCATGCAGGTCTTCACTTGTTTTTTAGCTCAGACGCAGGTAACGCAGCACAGCCGTCTGTTGTTTGTACTAGCTAGGACGCGAATGTGTCCGTGTAGCTGCGTCGCAGCATTCGCTCGCGGCCTATGTCTGCTTCGCCTGCCCTACCCTGCAAAATCTATACTATGCTGTGCTGCGTCACCTGCGTCTCAGCATACGCTTAGCCTTACTAAGGGGTATTGTGTTACTCAGTAACTGGGTTGTGAAGGTCAGACAGGCAGTAGCGCCACGTAAAATACTGGTATTCAGCTGCACCCAATTAGACTGGAAGCCTAAACATAGTTGGGAAAAGCCTAGGCAGGTTGATTATGTTTGATAAGCCCTAAACTAAGGAATGAAAGTAATTCATCAAGGTACTATTTTGAGCCCATTATTTACAGAGTTCTATAAGTAGGCGATTTCAACAGTTACAAATCTTCACACTAGGTAAGTTATGTAATGGGCTGTAATCATAATAGATTATGCAATGTTAGGAAAAAAAATATATAGAAAACAGTTCATGATGCTTGAAAAAATTAAGACTTAATTACTTAGCACACAGTCATATAACATAATGCAAGCTGTTTATAATTAATACTGAAGTAACAAACATGCCAAGAATGCAAACATGCAACTCTCGTGTACAATGCAAATTGCAAAGGTAAGAAAAACTCTTGAAACATTGCACAGTATAATTTTCTCTCACCCCGATAAAACTATTGCCTGGGTTACACGAGGCTAGTTTTTCAAGCTAGGATAACAATATATGGTCCTAATTTTTAGGCTAGTAAACTAGTGATAGAGGTAGTAAGCTAGTGCAATAGTTTAATAGAATGGGGTTCTATTTTAAAAACACTACATCACACACACTTTTTGAGCCTTAACATAATTATGTTACTATCCTTGGTTGTCTAATATCCTCGTGTGGCCGGTAAAGATAGTACCCAATCCGATCATTTTATTTTCGCATATTATTGGCTTAAAATTAACTAGCATCGTGTAAACAGCTCTAGCATGTGCCAAGCCAAGATAATTAACAAGCATTTTAGTTGCTTGCTATCTTAGCTTAGAAAACTAGCCTCTTGTAACCCATATCGATTCAAAACCTAGCGCGCGCGTTTAACCCTCTCAAAAAAACATACACGCTTGCCCTCAGTTACATCTGAAGAATAATTTATCTAACTAAGAGCCATATGAAAAGATCCTAGAGGGTAGCTCCCCAAAATGGGGCAAGGTCGGAAACAGCCGGGACTACGGCCTTTTATACACGGCACGGTTTCTTTACCGTACGGCGTATAAACCGTGCCGTAGAAAAAACGTGTCTGTCAGCAAGCTTCCATAGTGATCCAAAGAACACTGACGAGACGACCGTGCCTACACACGGCGAATAAACCGTAGTTTTTCACGGCAAAAAATCATGTGTGTAGAAGGGGCTTTATACTCCATGCCAGACGCAACAGACGCAACGAAAAAATTGGGGAGTCATATTGATACATATTTATTTAGCCTCGTATGAAAAGCTCGGTGAGTACGGACAAGGGTAGGTAAAGTGCAATAAAATGTCAGGGACAAGATTGGGTGTGTTAGGCATGTTTGTAAACATGTCGTTTGAAATGTGGGCTATTGATAAGCAAACGTTATCGAAATGGTTAGTCGATTTTCAAATAACTGCATTCGGTGATGGATCCACATGAATGAAAGATTGTGCAGTGCTTTTTAAGCATATTGTTTCATCGACTGAACTTTTTTTATGGAATACACATAGTCTGACTGAATAGTATAAAAGGTTTCGCTTCAACGGTCGTTGTTAGTGCTTTTAAGTACGATAAAGTAGGGCAAGACCCTTTTGTCAGATAAAGATGTCCCAAAATTTTCATACACCCGTTTCTTTTGGTGAAATTATGCCGCATTGAGAATTCAGCTTTATTACATCCTCTGAAATATACCAAGGCTGTCCTTAGAGATGGCTTGGATTTGAAAATGGGGCCAAGGCCAGCCCCGCGGCCTGGCAGTGTTTAGGGGATCTAGCACGGGATAATACACAGTAATGTAATGTTTGGACGGCTGCTTATGTCATATTATACGCCGTGGTACGTAATCTTGTGGCAAACAATATGTGGACCCTTTTTAGGGATAACAAAGAGTAGGTAAACAGTCAGAGCTCTCTGTGAGTGAGGATTTATGCAGAACGGTTGGGTAGTTATAGTTAATTAGCGCCTTATTTTACATGCTTGTGGTTGTCTACGTACAGACAAATCAGTATTGCAATATGCAAATTATGAATGGTACTGAAAACGCGGAAAGCAAAGGAAATGATAACAACAAAATCTTAGTTATGTTTATTAAGCCAACACAGGTATCCAGTTTAGTTACACAACATGCAACATAAGCCAAACATACGGAAGCACTAGTAAAGGATTCAACAATCTCTTTAACACTCAAAAGAACACATTATTTTTTATCAAGTATGTGCAACCGATATCTCTATCTGTTCTAATAAAAAAATTATTAAACCAGATAGTCTCCATTCAAACTCAAAGCATTTATTTCAAATGAACCAATTACAGACACTTTTGAATTGGCAAGGGGTCGGTCAGTCAGAAAGATATTATGAAGCTAGTTGCCCATTCCAAAACGTAGTAGGTATGGAGAAGAACGGGCAAGAAACTCCACGAACCCTCTTTTAAATCAAAATATGGTTACAAAATATTGGTACATCATTCAACTGCAAAGCAAGTCTGGTTGAATTCAGGTTCACGCTTTTTGATCTTCAAAGGGGTGTTCAAAGATTTTGCTCTATCATTTTATTTTAATTCATAAGAAGGAGCACCATTTGTCGTGAACCAATTCAATCAGACACAAAAATGTCACGTGCACTGTTAGCAGTGAGTTAAAAAGCAAGCAAGTTAATAAAGAAGCAAGCAATAATTAGTGTGATGAAATTATCGCCAATTCAAGCCAAGTCAATTGTCAGCCCTCAACCAACCTGAACAAAACAAAAATAAAATTAATGACAGTAAAAAAGATAAAAAATGTACACAGTCGCATCTGGTTAGACTGGAATTTGCAGCCAGGATAGTTGGGATGGTAAAGATGAAAGAGAGGGACTGGGAAACATTGATTCAAACTTTGTAGGAGTGTCAGGAATAGTTGGAATAATACATGAAAAGAATATGACTACAATACATGAATAGATACATAAGTGTAGCACCTATGATAGATGTGTGTGGAGCACTACGATTTGCGAAAGTAACTCATTCCGTCTGTTACCTTTTCACGCCTCAAGGACTGAACAGATTTCGATTAAATTGGGCACACAGGCAGACCATGACTTACGTTAGGATATGGAATACTTTGTATCCCGGTAGGACGTTCCTGTGGGATAAAATCCGACATTCACGCGAAGCGAATAAAAGCTAGAATAAAATGAACCTTGCCGAAACGCGGTCCACAAATTAATAGGAGCATAGGTATCACTATTTTTCTGCAATGAGGCACACGCTGTTGGTGTTTAAACCTTATTTTCACTTTTTCTTTATTTGTATAGTTTCGTGTTCCACGAACTGTTGTCAAAAAAATGTTCTTTCATACCATACGCTGAAGCACGTCTTTTTCTAACAAACATTAGTCGTCATCTGTAGAAGAGACGATTTTAATAGATCTTCGATCTATTAAAATCAGTCCATTTTGGCGTGGTTTCGATAGATCGAAGCTTAAGTCTGAGTCATCCTACCCTCAGAGTTCAATTATTTCCTCATCATCATTATCTTGCCGTTACACCAATTTACTTGTCTTCTACTTCCATACTTCATACTTCTCCATTAGTCGTCATCTCGGTAGTCATCCCCTTTCTATCCATACCATCTTTCACACAGTCCATCCATCGTTTCACACAGTCCTTCCATCGTTTCTTTGGTCTTCCCCTATAGTTCAGTACTTTTCAAGCTAAATAAAAACATAGGTGCACATAGGCATATAACTTTTTTTTTTTTTTCAGGATGGGAAATCATCAAATGACTTCTCCCGCTCTGGGCAGAGCGAGAGGGTGTGTCAGACTTTTACTGACTAAAACCCACCCGTGTTCCTTCCGTTGCCTGTGTGCCGGGGCCGCGATATCCCTTTCGGACATACCCGCAACCCCAGCAACATAGGTATATACCTAGGTACTTAAAAATGTTTAAGGAATAATTATGAATATAACCAAAACCAAACAAACCGTATCTTATCAAATACCTAAATCAGAATGATAAACTGTGCTATTAACCTACATAACAAATGATGAATAATGTATGGTCGATCATCTATTGTAATGTTACTTATAACAATTTGCATACAAGAGCTAAACAAGATTATTATGTAAATAAACATCAATAATAGTAAGTAGGTATAGATAATAATAATAAGCAAGTGTTCTAATATTATCGTAAATTAAAATCGTTACTTTTTTGTCATAAATTCCTTTGTGTAAATCAAAAAGATGATTTTGAATTCATTCATTGATAAAATAACTATAGCTCCACTAACCCTATTGCAATGCACAACTGAACTTGGTCAAAGAATAGATGTCCCAATCAATCGTAAAACAATACGAACGATTTAATTGTTTTTGTGTGGGTACAGTAGAACAATAATAAGTGTTATGAATGCTTAGATAGATACGACAGATATTAGGAATGCTTCTACTTTAGAAAGGACAGCTACTCGAACAAAAGTAACAGGTACAAGTACATCCACATGGTACAGGTAGATAGTTCACGTCACTTGATGGAACGGACTGAACTCAAACAAGTACAAAACTGAGCGCACTTTCCAGTGACGTTACTTGCATAACCAGTGTTATAGCACAAATATAACGAGCAATACAGGATCATCACTCACCGTGCAGAGTTGGCGAGATGACGGCTCAGCGGTGACCACTTGCACCCGATTGCAGCATCACAAACGGACACGACACACCACACTCACTCGCAAAATATATATACCACAAACAAATATACATAAACAAAAAACCCAACGGTCCCGAAACCCGTTCTTAGCACGACTAGCGGGGCTCACACTTGTTGCAAAACTAAAGTCGTTTAACACACAGAAATATTAACGAAAATACGATCTGTCGTTTGTAATCGATTTTTTTTAACTCTTCTTTCTCCGATTGTTCACAATACAAACTCGATTATGCCAATACTTTGTAACACTTTTTGTAATAAAAGCCCAAGTTTGTTTAATTGATTAGGTTTAATATTATTATTTAATAAAATAAATTATAATTATTTAACTGATCTGTCAATGTTCATTCAGCCACCTCAGCTGTGCGCGCTTGCGTGTTTCGACCGTGAGGACAATGCCACTTGGCTGCGCAAGCCAAACTGACATAACGGGTGACGGGCGGGCGCTGGCGGGCGGGACCGCTTATGTTGCATGCGGGAAAAAAACGTTCGCCATAAACAGTATGTTGCCACATGAAAACAAAAGAAAGCTGTTCAGTTCAAGTAAACCGCACTAATATATAGAAAACTCTAATCTACATTGAATGCGCACATTGTAAATGCGTTGTTGAAATAGTTTCAGAGCAATATAACATAAAATAATGTAAAGTGAAAGCTTCTACCATAAAGCTACAAATAAAAACTGCTTACGGACATCCGTCCAAGCCAATGCGATGACAATTTCTTTCATTTCATTTGGTACGAAATTCGAAAAGCGATTTAAAATAAAAGAAAAAAATATATCATGTATCTATCAAAAAAGAGGAAAATTTTGTTATTGTAGATTTAACCACCAATGTCTTTCAAATTCTCTTCGTTTTTATTAATTGTTTTACCGTTAATTTTTCTCTTAAAATTTAGTGACTATTTATTATATTAGTTCGTTTCTTATTCTAAAGATAATTAATTGTATGTGTGAAATGTCACATTGAATGAGCTTCGAAGTGGATCGGTACTCGTCTGCGTGGGCACATATCGCCCTTTGTGCGGATCTCACATGGGCTACGGAACCTCCCGATGAATTCATTATAGCTAATCAGGTACCCCTACAGAAAATTCCGAAACTTTCTGACGTAAGTTATTCCTTCTGGTATGATGTTTCTTCGTTTTCAGCGACTCTGGACACAACATTGTCGTGTCTCCCAAGTTCTGCAAGACACATCATTGGAATCACAAAGTTTGCAAACGAATAATCAATGCGAATTAACAGGTCAGAACTTAGAATAGCAACTAGGACATAGATTTATATCGAGAACGAATTTACGTAGACTTCTTAGTGTGTCTGTTAATGGAACTGATTTATCTTGGTGGTTTGTAGTGGATGCATCCAAATAGAAGATTGTTTGTCAACCGGCTTATATCTGGGGTTTTCATTCCTCAGCCTACTCCAAATGAAATGAAAAAGCCTCTGTTCCTTCTTTATCCTCCTATTTAATCTGATTAAGTTCTGCAAGTTCTAAGGTAGAACACGAAACACCCACACCTAAAACAACTTAGCCTTTTCGAAGAGACATAAAAGAATCCCGAACACTGCTAGTCCTTTGCTCATAAAAGAATGAGGCAGTCTGATTCGGAAACAGTCATCTTTCTGCCCTTGGCCCATGTTATTTGTGGTCAGCGCAACAATTTTTTTTCTTCCATTCTTCCCTGTCGGCAGTCACTTTATCATTCACTACACTTTCTTACATATCATCCCTCACACAATGCATTTCTTCTTTTGTCTTCCTCTCTATCTATCACCACTCTATAGTTACATGCTTTTCATCCCTCCTCATCACATGCCCATATCAAGACTTCTGACTACCACTGACGCCACTTTTAAACTTCCTCTAATGCCCCAGCCGCATCTGCGTTTATCGTGACAGAGCTATGCGTGCCGAAGCTTCGTATGTATTGCTCCCTAAAAAATTATCACATTAACTTCATAATTAACATTAATTAACGAATTATCGTGAAATAATCCAAGATGGCTCTCCATTATTTGTATTGGAATAGTCCGACCACGCGCCACGCTTATTATGTACCGCCACCCGGGTGATAAGTGCTACACAGCCCGAAATATCCCGACGATAACCGATAATAGTTGGTCCATCTGCGTGTATCGTAGCACTTTGCAAACCTTCGTCAGGATAGACGCAGATGCGGCCGCTGCATTTTATTCACCCAGAAGTTGCCTCTCTTTCTATCGCGTTACTCTTATATCTTCTGACTACGTTACACTCACTTAATTAGCCCGATAAGACGGGCCCGCCGCTTACTTGTAGCTTCTTATCTAAAATATGGAGTGAAGCATCTGTATTAACCTGTGCCATTGCTCCCGTGAGCTCGTGGCTAAGTAACAACAGCCGCACTGGTCGGTCCATCAGATTAAGCTACGTTTGCCAGGGTTGGTCAGTGGATGGGTGACCATCTTTACATACCGAGAATCCTCCGTGCCTCGGAAAGCACGTTAAGCCGTTGGTCGCGGCTGTCATTCGTGGATCTTTGACAGTCGTTACGAGTCGTCAGAAGCCCGAAAGTCTGACACCAGTCTTACCAAGGGGTATCGTATTACCTAGTTACTGGGTTGTGGAGGTCAGATAGGCAGTCGCTCCATGTAAAATACTGTTATTCAGCAGCATCCGGTTGGACTGGAAGCCGACCCCAACATAGTTGGGAAAAGGCTAGGCAGATTGATGAACCATGTAAAAACAGACGATGCTGCCTAATTATTATAATCAATCTAATAATTAATAATATCGATTGTAGATAATAAGCGCGCAATATCAAGCCAAAGCCAAGAAAATGGAAGCAGTAGTGGCAGAAGAAGTGTGAAAGACGTGATACCAGAGTCCAGATTGGCACAATTCTATGGAAATTTTTATTACGACGAAGTCAGGTTGTCCATTAATATTATGTCGTTTTTAGGGTTCCGTAGTCAATAAGCAACCCTTATAGTTTCTCCGTGTCCGTCTGTCTGTCTGTCCGCGGCTTAGCTCAGAGACTCCTAGTACTAGAAAGCTGTAATTTGGCATGGGTATACATATTTAATCACGCCGAAAAAGTGGTATAATAAAACCATGAAAAAAAAAACCGCTGCATGTAAAGTGGGGATTTTTTTTTACTCTTCTATCCCATTGTGTGGGTTGTTGTTGGACAGGTAGTTCAAAAATAATACGAATGTGTGAGAATCATTTTTGGATTCAGGGATCCGTTTGCGAAATATTAAGCCTTAAAATGCTGATTATAAGAGTCAAGTTTGTGTGTCCCCTGCCAACCCAACTACGGAACCCTTCATTGTGCTGATCCGACACGCACTTGGCCAGATTTTTCAGATGAGAAATAAGCCAATGCAGTGGCACAGTTATCTTTTCATTAACCATTTTAAATCTGCATGTATGTACTGCTTGCTTCCATCAAATCATCACACGCTTAACATAGCTAATCTTCCAAGAAGAGAATCTACTAGCAACTATTGACAACCGAATCTTAAAGCCTTTATCAGACTGGATTTAGTCGTCAGAGCCAACATAAAGAGGCAACGCAACAAAACAATTCATAGCTCACTCCAAAAACGTTATCTTCAAAATGAAGAGCAGGGCACTCATTGCTTTTCGCGGGAAAACTTTTTTGAAAAATGACAGAAGAAGCTAATAAAAATTCATAAAATCGTTTCCGTCTGGCTACTTTTTATTTGAATTTTACCGCGTATTTTATCTACAATGTTTTCTATTTCAAGAGAGAAATGTTATACAAGTACGAACGAAAGAACAAACTTGCGAGGGTACAACGGACAGGGATGCGAAAACTCTGACCTCACGGAATGCTGGATGCTGCCTGAGGTAATAATTTGTGTAAAGAGTTTATAACCTAACTTACCGATACTTATAGAAGGCGTCTCTTCAAGAGGAGAAGTGGACTTCATGGTAGTCCAGACCTCTTGCTCAACGTCGCTGTTATGACTGGTTTCATTATTTAGGTTTTCAAAATGGGTGACTATCCCGACTTCAGCATTTGCTGGTTCATGTAAAACACAGCGGACTTATGGCGATGTGGTTGCCTAACCTGCTTTCCCACCATTGCGTTAGGCGTGTAGCCGAGATATTTGGGGTGCCGCGTTGTATGTGTGGAGTTACGCGTAAAACGCCTTAACTGGTCAGGTACTTGAGGTACATAGCTAGGTGCTGGTGAACATTGATCGCAGTCGTGGCTGCACCAACCATAACCTAAGTACCGGACATTTTTGAATCCACAGGTTACACTATTTTATATTCGTGGTTTTAAATGCATAATTATGTACTTTGTGTGTGCAGGTGGAGTACTGGTTTCGCAAACTGGTAGACGAGTCAGCAGAGCGCAGCATGTTCCCGCGCCGGCGTCGTCAGTACAGAATGCTGCCCGACGAGGATTTGTGCGTCCATCTTATCTTACTAACTTAGTTTATGTTACTTTAGTCAGTCAGTATAATGCCTTTCTTTTAGGTCGACAATTTGCGACTCTGACGATAGTAGTCATCGGTAGGACTCCTGGCACTGGCAGACCAGGAGCATATAATACTGACTGCGACTTTGTTCAGCGAGCGGGTTCTTGAACAATAAAACCATATCTCTTGATTAGGGTTACCGGTTTCCGGCTTCGGTTTTTAGCAAAAATGGGTTTTTTATTATCTTACCATCATTTGGTCATCAGAACCTTGTTGATTCTTTAAGTTTCTTAATAAGCGCTGCAGATAAATAACTCTCTCTGAGGAGACTGAGGTTAAGTTTTCATCTTATGAGCAGAGGAATTCGTAGCCTAAGCGTAGCGTAGCGAGTAGAGGAATTAATTGGCACCGATCGGCAGCTAGCGAGCGCTGGGGCCCGAGTGGGGCGCGAGCCGCAGGCGAAGAAGCGGCGCTGGCGGCACGGGTGCTCAGCGTGCGGGCACTATGGGCCCCTCCCCAGACGTCGAGGGGCGCCTCACATGCGCAGGGGCCCCGAACACCGAGCCCTCCAGCCGTCTCGCGCAAGATGCGGGCCAGACGTCGTCAGCCGAGGCGGCTGACAGCACTTGCTCCACCGCCGCCCGCGTATTGCCTCGACATGCCTGCGCAACTCTTCTGCGACCCGACGTGCAAAGTAAGTTTTATTGGTAGTTTGAGTTATTTAAGTGGGGAAAAGAAATGGCGCTATGCGTTTTGTACCTGTAGCTCTATCTCGTTTTCGCACTGGAACAATAATGATTTCTACACTTTTCATCTCGGCCCCAGCAGTACTATGGCGAGTTACAAGAATACCAGAACTGAATGGTTTCATAATAGTCCAGCACAGCTATTCACAACCGCTCGAATCGCTATGGGATTATATTGTTAAAGTTAGTTATTAATGTTTATTTTATAGTAGCATTTACGTTATATTTCGAAATATCTACTAATTATTATTTATTTATCACTTACAACATTTTCTACAATTTTGTAGCGTTCTTCGTAAACGACCCTTAGTGATCTAATTCGATAGCCAATCTAGCGGTTGTGAATAGCTGTGCAGTAGCCCGTACTGAGTCGTGTTACGAGCATACCTGTACCGAATGGTGTCATAGTAGTCATTTGTCAGTTTCAGTTCGATCCACCGCGGCCTCCTCAGCTGACGGAGTGTCAGCGCGCCATGGGGCGGCTGTCGGCTAGCGTACAAGCAGTGATGCGCGCGTCGGCAGCGCGGTGCCCCCCATACCGCGGCACCAACGTGAGCCGCTACGCGCCCACAGCCCCGCGGCCCACGCGCTGCCCCGAGCGGCGCTACGGCGTATGGTGGCCGCGGGACCATCCCTCCCCGCGCCTTGACCACAGGTTCCACCTCACGCACGTCCAGGCCCCCGCCCCCGCCACCTCCGCAGCTACCAAGGCACCCGACCGGACGGAAGCAGAAGAGGGCAAGAAGGTAGACAATCCCGAGGAGAAGGAAAGCAGCAGCACTACTATCGAACTGGCTGTGGTTCCTGTCACCGAACCACAGACCTCACAAAGTGATAAGCCAGAAAGTCCGAACACACAAGACAACATCGTGACTGATGGCCAGCTACCGTCCACTAGTGCAGCCGCCATGGACACCGGACTGAGGAAGAAGCGCCTGTACAGCACAGTGCTCAGCATGAGCGCGCCCACGCCGATAGGACTCACTCCGGTCGTGAGACTGGCGCAGAAACTAGTAACGCCTGGCCTCCTGAAACTGAATCCAAAGATGGTACTCCCTGGATCGAGGGTGCGGCCACCGACCGTTGATCACAAATTCGAGGAACTGGAGAAAGAAGCGCTAGAGCAGTACAAAGCTTCCGATGAGAGTATAGACACCAAGTTTCGAGAACTAGAAAAGCAGGCTGTTGAGCAATACAGTACGAGCAACAGTAACACTAGTTGCAGCAGTGGCACCTCGGCAGAGAAACGAGCCTCTAGCTCGCCCTCAGAGAGCGACACGAAAAGCAAGCAGCCGGCAAAATTTCATAAAGAGAAACCGGTAGACAGCGTCGTGATATACTCCCAGAATTTTCCCGACCTTAATTCCAAGGGACAGACGTCCAGTGTAATGAATTTAAAAAACTTCCACACCCCCCCGAGGGGGGAAAAAAAGGAGCAAACCCATAGACCGAGTAAGAACTTGCGGAGTTTAAAAAGTGAGTCCCAGCGAGCGGCCTCCGATACGGACTACGAAGCTCGGGAGAATTTAAAAGGCAACCATAAGGGCCCCGTGCGGTGGACACTGCACGTCGTACCGCCGAAGAAGCGGCACCTGACGCTGTGTGTGACGGACTTCTCGTCCGACGAGGACATCGAGGATGGCAGCGTGTCCATGAAGGACGCCGGGCCGTGCATCAAGAACCACGTCGCGGGGAAGGTCAAGATGTCGGCGCATGGCGGCGGCGACCTGCACCCGATCATGAGGAAGACGTAGCAGAGTAAACGAGACGCCGCCGTCAGGCGGCGTCCAGCTAACCTACACGATTGCTACTCATATATTTTTACACTTTACACGCACTCCCGCCACTGACAGTTGAAGAGCAGTGGAAAATTGAGAATTGCGGCACCCGCGGCCGGCCACTGACGAAGCTTCCCCAGTGCTAGTTGTCGTATTAGTAAATTCCTTGTGTTTGTGGCGTACAGATATATTTTTGACTGTTTTATATGATACGTCCGTCAACTCTTAGTGGTCGGAGTCAGTTTTTGATATATAATTATTGCTGTGAATGGAGTTTTTGTGGGATCCCCCGTAAACCTGTATCGAACTATGTCGCGAACAGCGTGAACCGTGTTGTTCCGATAGAGCTGTTTTAGCAATGTGCTTATTTTTACTAGTCATAAATGCTTTGTATATATATTTTTGTATTTTTGACTTTATTATTGAATAAGAAAAATAATTTCAGTTAAAAAAAAAGGTTAACAGTACATAAATTGAATTCTTTAGGTATTAACATTAAAATAAATTGTATATGAATTGTTCAAACTTCAGGGTTTTGATTTTGATAGCATATAACACGGATAAACAAAAGCTTAAGCAAAATGTAGATGGAAAAAACATATTCCTTGGTATTTTTATTGTTTTCTAAAAATCGTTCGACACACGTAACTCATGAATTGCTACTTACAAAACTAGAAACCATCAATATTACCGACAGTGTCTTAAAAATGTTCGATGTCTTCCTATCTACTACAGGTCGCAATTAGAACGGATAATAATTATCAAAGTGACGAATTACCTATAATGTGTGGAGTTCCCGAGGGATAATTTTAGGGCCTTTGCTCTTTTTAATGTACATAAATAATATTCAGAGAATTAAACTAATTGGCCCCATTACTCTATACGCAGATGACACTTATTTTATTTCGGAAATTAAATTCAAGATTTAGTTTCCCAGGCTCAAGATGATTTAAACATCAAGGATGTGCTGTAAAAGGTTTCAATATAAATTGTTAACGATAAATATTTTTAAAACATACTATAACTTGTTTAAAGTAAAAAAAAATAATGGTACCTACACATGAACCATTTGTTATTAAACACTATACAATGTTACAGCAAAAACCTTGTGAAAAATATCTTGGCTTAACAATGGACAGTTCTCTATCGTGGACTGTTCACTTGGATCATATAAAAACAAAGCTAACGTCACTACTTGGATCCCTCCGAAACATAGTTCGACGTATTTCACATAGATTGCGTCACACTATCTATAATGCCTTAGTAAAACCACACTACTGTATCTGGTTGAAATTTGAGGCGGGGCGGACAAGACGAAGCTAGCAACTGTCCATGTCGCACTAAACAAAATAATAAAAGTGATTATTAACTAGGTACACATATTTAACATCAACATGCACAATATACGAAAAAACTAAAATTATGAACGATAGTTATGTGTTTCCATCCATAACGCACAATTGTTTTTTTTTTTTATCCGCAACGGGTCACTTTTGGCCTGTATTGAGCACCTGATGATCAGGCCACAGGTGGCTGCGAGCTTTGCCCAGAATCCTCAACCACAGAGGAACTGCCTATCTTACCTCTAACTGGCGCAACACAACAATGCTGTTAACATTGTTGTTATATCGACAGACTTAGATAAGATGGTGGTAGCTAGCCAGGCGGAACGAAACCCTTCATTGTGCGTGGTTCGACACGCACTTAGTCGGTTTTTTTTTTCAGATGTTACATAACTTGTTCCACTGGGTCCAAGTTTCTTCTTTTTTTTTTGACGTAGCAGCACTATTACGAATAAAAAGTAAAGCGCCTAGTTGTCCATTGTATCCTGCATAGACACGTGATTAAGCAAAAACCGCCAAATCAAAAATTAGTTCTTGAGGAAGCTGGGCTCCGCAACGCCTCAGTGAGGGGTCCGCGAAAATACTGGTCACAATAAACCAGTATTTTCACGGAGCTTCTACAGAGGAATGCGCTGTTCAGATTCCTCAAGAACTAATTTCAGATTTGGCGGCATTTATTTAATTGCTGTTTTTTGGGTTCCGTACCTCAAAAGGAAAAAACGGAACCCTTATAAGATCACTTCGTTGTTCGTCCGTCAGTCTTTTGAGACCCTTTTTCTCAAGGACGCGTGGAGGTATGGGGCTCCGCGGAGCACACTTAAGAGTAACACTGCAGTAGAGTAAAGAGGTAGTTAACATAAGTATAGAGACAAATTTGTCGTTCACTAAAGTAAAATAAGTTACCCAACGTACACTGGCCCAGCTAGTTTTCCGATTTTACCAAAGATGAGAACTAAGTTTGGCAACAAACTGTTAGCTTTTGAAGGAACACAATTATACAACAAAATGCCCTCCTCATGTTTAAAAAACATTACACTCATGCATTCAAGACTCAATTAGCTGAATATTTAATCTCAATAACACTCTTCCTAAAAACTAAAAACTGGATGGGTGTACATATTATAATTGATACAGTGAAGAATGTGACGAACGTTATAATATATTAATGATTTAATTTAGAAGCATTGTTCTCATATAAGTGAGTTTGTTTCATAAATATCTTTAAACCCAACACTACCTACTTTGCAAATATTTCTAAAATTCTAAATCCATTGGGTTGCCATTCCGTTTATCCACCCTAAAAAAATCCACCCTTAGGTGGATACTCGGAAACATAATCCACCGATTCCTCGTCCGAGAATCCACCCTAATCTTATAAATTCCATTTATCCAACTAGGCCTAGGGTGGATCCTCGGACATACGTTTCCGAGTGGTGCTGTTATAATGAGCGCTGTCCTTTAGGGTGGATTTTTTGGGGTGGATAAACGGAATAACATCAATCAGTGATTATTTAAAATTAAAATGCAATAGTAAAATATTCAACAATATTATATTAACTTTGGAATATAAAATAGAATGCATAAGTCTTAATTGTACAAGCTCTGATATCACTATACTGTTGCCCCCCACCGTGAGACCGATCACATCAACTGTCGAGGAATTTCTCCAGATCCGTGCCGTCGTCATCTAGTTGGATTTGTTCGAGGGTTATTTTTGGTGTTGTAGGCTGACCTAGAACAGGAGAAAAAATGACACATTATTTGTAACCTTTTTCGGGGTTTCGTTCCGGAAGGATGCCAAACGGAACGTCTGCCAGCGGGCTGTATCTCATGAACCGAAATAGGTAGACAGTTGAAATTTTCACAGATTGTGTATTTCTATTGCCGCTATGACAACAAAAATAATAAAAATTAAATTAAATTAAAAGGGTTCCCCATGCCAGAAACGTGTTTTCGGAGTTTTTTGCTAAATATTGTACGGTGGTACGGAACTCTTCGTGTGCGAGTGCTACTCGCACTTGGCAGGTTTTTTATAAATTGACAATCACGGTTTCTAAGTATGGCAACGCGATTTACGAAGTTCAGGCCGGTTTTTGAACAGGCCGTCGCCTGCCTAGCTTCCAACCGGATGTAGCTGAATTTTACGTGGTGCGAATGCCTATCTGACCTCCACAACCCAGTAACTGGGTAATACGATACCCCTTGGTAAGACTGGTTGTCATACTTTCGGGCTTTTAGCTGTATCTACGCGTATACATTAGGTATTTAAATCGACAGATTTTATCATTAGGTACCCATGTAGTTACCGAGAATAAAGTGATGAAGTACCTAATTTATAAAGACCGGCTAGGTCCGGATAGGTCTTTGAACAGGTGTTGCGTCACAAAACATGCGCAGGTACATTACCGAAGACCTGGAAGGGGCGACTAGAAACAATTAAATTTTTCGTAAAATTGACGTTCAAAAGTGCCTTATTGAAAATTGTGCTAATTATTTGACTTTGGCCTTGTCCAGATAAAGGCCGCGTCCTTATTAAAAGCGATCGTCGCGCGAACACGCAATCGTTCGGGCGATTTGACATTTGACTCAAATGTGCATCCGAAGCCGAACGATTGCCTTGCCTCAAATTGAGGTGTGTGCCGGTGCCTTTCTTATCGGTGGCAGCGTCTGACGTATAATTCGTCGCCGGCGGCGGCGTCATTGGCGTAATCGGCGTTGATGGTGAAAATACCACCCCCTGATGATAACCGAATTACCACAGAGCTCTTTAAAAGGCAGGGGCTCAAAATTACTGAAAGGTTATATATGCTTATTTGTTTGCATAGTGACTCGTGCAATACATTTGGAACTGGTTAGTGACCATTCTAAGACAGCTTGCGAGTCTCTTCAATTCCTTCATCTAGGAAAGTACAGCGAGGCCCAGCGTCTTATTTAAAGGCGATCGTCGCGCGAATACACGATCGTTCGAAATTTCTGTTTGGTGAACCTGAACGCGTGGTCGCACCGACAAAGGGCGCTTTCCGTGTGTAAGGTGCTCCCGCGCACGGCTAGGTTACACCTTACTAAGACATTGAATATGAAAATCACCTGGGAATCCTGGGATGCAATAATTAGTATTATAGGGTAAATTTTGTGTAATTTTAATGCAGGGTAAAGCGTTGTGGTTTCCCTAGGTTGGCACGAACGCACAACCCGAAGCGTCCCCTCAATTTAAATTAACCAAAAAAAACTACTGCAGTCACCCCCGCTGCGGCAATGATTTGTAGTCTAGGGTTAGAGAAATTATGAAAATGAAAGTGACAACGAATTTGTTAACAACTTACTTGCGGACACTGCACCGCTAGCTAAGTACTTGGCGACATCTTGCTGGAATGCGTTAGAACTCTGCTCTCTTCTAGCTTGGTACTCTGCCAGTTGTTGTCTCTCTCTCTCATAGTTCTGCTGGCTGTTCTCCTTTGCTAGCTTGTTGCGGACTTCTTCTAGTGCCACTGGAATTGACAATTTATAATTATGTGAGTTGGCTTATATTTGCCATAGCCTATTTCACCACCTCCACATAAGTTTCGCTCAATTCATCTGGGAGATAGTGCTATAGGGAATGAATCCGAATCATCGTTCTCCGCTGAATTTAAGATTGTGTATCATACAGATTATAATGTTGAGACTAGATAAAATGCAGAAACAATAACTTTTGGGATTATCAAAGACTGTCATATTTATTCAATTACATTACTAGGAAATACTTACTTGAAGTGAAGTGTAGATGAATTTAGATAAGGATTTGGCCTTGTCACGGGTTTAGTTGTATCAAACAATAATATAAAGTTTTTAAAGTTGTCTGTGTAAGTTTAAATGTGGTGTTTTGCCTGCTTGACATTAAAAATATATTGGTAAATAACAACTTACAAATAATTAATTTTCAAATAATTAATAAAAATAACAAAATTGATGTACTATCTTAACTAAAAGTATTCATAAACCAATATATGGCATCAAAAAATTCATCTGTATTGCTGACGACTTGGCAAAGTTTATTTGTTTAATGAAGGTATTCTTATTATATACATATCGGTTATTTGTATTAATTCATTATTTGTTAGTTGTTATTTACCAATATATTTTTAATGTCAAGCAGGCAAAACACTACATTTAAACTTAAACCAAGTTAACAGGAAATAATCTGATATTTTTTTCCTCTGACTTACTTGAAGTGAAGTGTAGATGAATTTAGATAAGGATTTTCTTATCTAAATTCACTTCAAGTTAAAAAATATCAGATTATTTCCTGTTAACTTGGTCACACGTTAGTAGAATAGGAGTTTTGTATTACATACCCATTTTCTTCTCCTTATATACAGTAAGATGGTAGTGATGGTCTAGCTTCCAATTTTCCATCTTGCTCCTCTCAACAATATCCTCAAATTCCACTAGCTCCTCCTCAACAGACTTCAGCAGCACCTGAACATTCTTCAGACTATCCATACATTGCGCCACGGAAGCAGTTAAATTAGGAATAAACGACAAATTATGCGCCAACTCATTCGCACTTTGTAAACGTTTTTTTGCCACTTCGTGCAACTCTACAATTAATTTATCTACTTCATCAGCTTCCTTAGCGTTTGTGTCAGCATTCTCATGTATTTTAGCCCAATCTTCTTGATATTTCTCCAGTAAAGCACCACCAGCGCCGTAATTAACTTTGCTTTCGTGTTCGTGAGAAACTTTTTGCCTGTCTTTAAATATGTTTGTCACTCTTTGCACTTCTTGTAGGGTTAGCCTTATATTATTATTAGATGCAATCCCATCTTGCACAACAGAAATAAAGTCCTTAAGGTTACC
The DNA here is from genome assembly GCA_947364205.1 of Agrochola lota. Taxonomy (NCBI): domain Eukaryota; kingdom Metazoa; phylum Arthropoda; class Insecta; order Lepidoptera; family Noctuidae; genus Agrochola; species Agrochola lota. The sequence continues at coordinate 10,297,260 of OX376239.1, read as the reverse complement.
TAGCATTATTTAAAATTAATAAAAATATTGGGAAAAGAACATCAACATTGTTTACTTTGACAATTTCAGACAATTTGACAATAAATGACGTCTACATTTTCCTGACAGTTGCCATTTTTTTATTACATTAAAGTCCGTCTCACGCATGGAATTAGTATATGCGTTATGCGGCAATAAGTGGAACTAATAATTATTTATAGTAAGCTAGCTTTTATTCCAAATTGATATGTTTAACAGCATAATTTTGTAATAAATGTTTTATTTTCAGACAATTTAGAAATCGAAATAAATTCAATATAAGATTTATTGCTACTACACTCAGGCCGCTTTCCGAATAAGAACGTAATCGCTCACAGCGCTGCAATAATTGCCGTTCCGAGTTAGTTACCACGATTATGACAGCTGAGGGCTGTCAACAATTCGGAACGCTCGTGAACGCTCTCACGGTGCTCGCTCAACGTCAAAACTTGCATATCATATTTCTTTGTGTTTAAACTACATATTTCTTCTTTTTCGTTGGTTAGGTGGCCACGGTAGCCAAAGCACAATTTCGAAAATGCCACGTTTGTCTAAAGATACGATGCGACTCAAAACAAAACAGCACAACTGTCATCTTTGACAGCGCTCACGGTGATATTAGTAAACGGTATGGTCGGCGTTATCGCAAGATGGCGCATGTCATGACATCATCTATGACGATTCACAATACATCGTTATCGCGCTAAGGTACGGCCGTTAGCACGCTCAAATCGATTACATCGTACTCGGAATGCAGGGCTAGTATACCACATGTTATTTTATATTTTTGTTGCCGGGCTTTTTCAGGGTCAACTTTCATGTGCCAAAGTCTTATAATGTTGGAAAAATTCGTCTGCTCATAGCTAAAATAACGCAATGATATATCTTTCATGTTTTTTGTGTGGTGCGTTAATATGTATTACTTGCATCCCATCCCATGCCGATTTCGGGTACCGTGACTGTTTCTAACGTGTGTGGCGCCTTTACTCCCAACGAGAATGTCAGCTTAAATTCATAGAGTTTATCAATAGATTGTAATTTGTCAATGGATCATAACAAACTGTCATCTGTCACAACAATGTTAAATTTGAATTCTCGTCTGTTGCTTGTTGTTACTGTTTGCTCATTGTCTGCAAAATAGCATTTTTCTAACCGTAGAAAACGTTATTTGACTAAAATGAATGAAGAAAAATTGAGCGGTGATAAAGTGCCCGAAAAGTTCGCAGAATGGCTTCTGTCTATGGGGTGTCCGCAGGATCAAGTGCCTTCCGTAGATAAACTTGCTGAGTGAGTCTCTTTCAACCTATGCGATATCGGTCAGTGGGTCGTCTTAGATCCAATATCGTTGGAAATCTTTGAATACTTATTAAAAGATAATAATTACGATTATGTGAGGTATTAGTAATGTTTTCCGACGCTCTAGGATTTAAACTCAAAGTTCGCAGTATTTCTCATATCCCGTATGGTCTAGTGGCTAGGATACCTGGCTTTCACCCAGGAGGCTCGGGTTCGATTCCCGGTACGGGAATAACCTTTTTTAATTTTGGGTCTATACCAAATATACTTTGTTTCTGTACTTGGATGAAAATTATCTATTTTCCCTTAAAAAATCAAAATGTAATAAATAATAGTATTTTGAGTATACTACTACGAAAATAACTGGAAACTTTAGAATAAATATTTTTGATGAAATTCACTCCACTTTGATTGAACACTTCACCTCAAAAATTGCAAATATACTCAAATCTTCGATGTTATTATTTGTAACTTGAATACCTTGACTTATAATAAACCTTATTCATTAAACTTACACACTTGGAAGAAGAAATTCTTCTTAAATAATAATAATACACTACTGTTGTAAAACCGCAATTTTGCTATTTATTAAAAGCAGGCTTATAACCATTTATCTATTATTTGTGTTACCTATTAAGTACCTATAATATTATGTTATGTGAAATTTTACAGCTCTCATTTTTGGCCCAAGTTAAAGGCCCTCACTAACATCAGGGAACCCACAAAATTCATGTTTTATACATGCTTACACATAAGCCTGTTTCCAACACCTTTTCCCCTTGCAATACAGTGACTACAAAATGCCAGCCCCGGATTAACGCATAAGCAAACAAGGCACTGGGGGTAAAATAGGCTCAAGAGGGCAAAAGCAATGATTTTAAAATTCACATGTAATATTGACATTTTTGTGTGTCTCTTCAAGAAATTTAAGGGATTGGAAATATAGTCATAGTGGTATCTTGAGGTGACATTTAGTTTAATTAAAATCTATGTTTTCGGGATTTTCCAGTCATTGTACAATAATTTTTCGGTATCGACACAAAGATAAAAGTAGTGCAGTATATTTACGAAATTTCTAAAATGGCTTTGGAAGGCGGGTCCTAAAATGTCGAATGGCCTAGGGGCCCTGGGTCTCTAAGTCCGGGCATGCAAGATGCAGCATCATTTGTTTCCCAAAGCAGGTGACAACTATGGTGAATCAGCTCTATAGCTGTCAATCCTAAGACTATACTCCGCTACATAAACATACATAAACTGACGCATTTTTCCCATGGCGGTATGCAGTAACTGCAGAACACCATCGGCTAAGATCCTTACATACTCTGCTTGCATCGTCTACAGTCACACATCATGCATCTAATCTGCGTTTGCAATTTATTTGCCAAACATGTAAACAAACACGAGTTTTAAGAAAAACTACTGTAATGTCACACTACACATAAGGTTCAGTTTGCGCTTCAATTTTTTTGACTTTTTCAGTCAGTGTAAAATCAACTTCATTTACACTTACATAAAGTTGATGTTTGTTTAAGTGGAAATAACATCAATTGGAAAAAAGGTTATAAATAGACCATGCATATAATTTATGTATTTATCTCAATATTTTTTACAGGATATGCCGTGGCCAGTACTACATGGTGTGGCGCAGTTTGATGGAGCATGTGGAACCGAAGGAAACCATCAAACAAAAGAGGATGCAAGTCTTCAACAATGATGTGCAACGCTGCCAAAAGAAGAATGCTTTTTGCAAGGTTCGTGCAAGAATTTAACCCCATATTTAAATCATAAAAGGCATGAGTTTGTGTTTCTATAACCAAAGTTATTATCAAGTCTTAATAGCAGTGATAGCCTAGTGGTGTGACAGTCAGTCTGTCATAGGTCTCGAGTTCGAACCCAACGCACGCACCTCAGACTTTTTGGATTCATGTGCATATTGTATAATTATCACTTGCTTCAAAAACGGTGAAGGAAAACATCGTTAGGAAACAGGCATGCCTGAGAGATATTTTCTCGACGACATGTGAAGCCAAGTCAGCGGCTCATGGGCGACATAAAAACTCCGACACCAGGTTAGTCACTAACCACACAAAAAAGAAAGAAGACCAAGATCTTGGGCATCTATGCATCAATCAGACTAGGTACACTCACATCAAAATCAGTATTTAGCTGTTAAAAAGCAGTAATTCGATTCTCCCATTTGAAGCATTTTCAGCAAAACTTTAGCCTTTATTTATATAACAGTTTTATTTATTTTCTCTGGAAGACTTACAGTTACAGCTAATCAAAACAGTTTTTCAATATTCTTTTTTTATTATCAAAACTTCCATTTCACCTTTGCAGCCCGACCCAAGTGTGGTGGTGCCTGAAGAGCTGACACTATGGACGCAACAGACTGCGCTAAGAGAGAGAGTACAAGATGCAGAGGCAAGAGTACTGCAAGCCAGGCAGGAGTTGAACCAGCTGGTGGATAAAGTTTCTAGCAGGCGTAAGTAGAAATAAAAGTACTTGTTAATTATCATTCTGATCTCTGAAGTATTTTTAAACCTTAGAGGTATGTTGTAGGGATACTTTTTAGTCTTTTCCAAAATATTAAACCATCTTGCTATACCCTGCAGTATCCCACCGCAACCTGTCCCGCGGTCGCGTGCAGAACGCACAGCGTCGAGCTTGGCTCCTGCAGCAGCTAGCCGAAGAGTTGCGGTCTAAGAAGTACAACCTAGAAGAGGCTCGGAGTATAGCTGACGCGCTGTGCAGCGTCGAGGATTGTGAAGATGTTGAGGTAAATGTACCTTCATATATTATCTTATGCTTGGTAGTGCAGCAGCTTGAAGAGTTGCGCGCAGAGAAGTACAATCTGTGAGAAGCGAGGAGTATAGCTGACGCGCTATCCTTACTAATATAATATTATAAATGCGAAAGTGAGTTCGTTTGTTACGCTTTCGCGCTGCTGGCATTCTTTGAGGAGCTGGGGTGGATCGAATAACTGATTTTCCCACCCGTATGCAAAATACACGCTTAGACATGGAGTTGCGGATACCAGCCCGTATTACCTATTACGCTTTCGCGCTAAAACGACTGAACGGATTTGGATGAAATTTTGCATTTTTAAATTTTATTTTAGACCAGGACTTGGTTTAGGACATGAAATACTTTTAACCCGATATTCCCTCGGGATCGAGACTTATGTGGGTGAAACCGGGGCGCAGCTAGTTAATATTATAAATGGAAAAGTGAGTTTGCTTGTCACGTTTTCACGCTAAAACGGCTGAGCGGATTTGAATGAAATTTGGCACATGGGTAGATGATGACTTAGAGATCTAGAGGATCTAGGAGGCTACTTTTCATCCTAGATATCAGGTTGTCGCCAGTAACAGCTAATGATGTCATAAATTGTTAGAAAAGAGGTCAATAAATGCTTGTATTCTTTTGGGTTCCATTTTTATGTTTGTTTTTTTGTTGTTATGAGTCTGTTATGTCCCACTGCAGTGCCTGCCTTCCATTTTTCTCTGTCTTTTGAAATTTCAGCTTAATTCTTCTGGGCCTTTGTAAATTTACTGTCATTTGCAATCCACTCGACCAAGATATACAAATGTATACTTAACACAGCCGTTTACTAAAAATTTTGTTTTTCTTTCAATTTTAGAACAAGTTAGACAGGGTGACATCTCGTCGGCAGAACAGTCGGCCGCCTGCTGCTCTGTCTGTGAGCGTCGCTCCTCTGGCGAACTCGTCCGCCGCCTCTAGCAATGGGGAACTTAATGATTCTGGTAAGTTCCCTTATCATCTTTCACTACTGGCACATATTAATACAGATAGGACACTCCGCAAAATCATTTGGATAAAAAGCTACTCTTGCTTCAACACAATAAAGTGCAATTCAGGTCGTACAGCGCTAATCACCTACAGTTATTTTCACGCAGAAGTTACCTCTCTTACAATATCCGCACTATTTTCGCATGCAATCAGAAGTCAGTCACAAAAAGACTGCTGCTAGAAAAAGGTATAAATACGAACTAAATGTACCTCAATGATTACAAATTTTTAGGAGGAATGTATTATGTAAATGCCATTCAGTGGTTCATACAAGTTACCTAATTCACTTAAGGAACTTCCCATTCCCATGTTCAAGACAAAGCTGGCAAGCTGGATTAGAGAATTGCTTTTATGACATTGACGAATATATGGAATATTGTAAAAATCCAAAATGACATGGACTTCATTTTGACATTTTATTGTAACAATTACCTAATTATAAAAATACTAATTCATTGCACTTATTGTAAATCTCAAATCTTAAAATTAATATTGTACTTAGTTCAGAACGACAATTGAATATTTGTACACCATGTACTTTGTGGTAGAATGTAAAGAACTAACAAAAATACTAACACCATACTATGTAAAACTAAATTCTCACAAATAAATAAATTCTGATACTGATTCTTTCTATCGCGTGACTCGTAGATCTGCTGACTACGTTACACTCACTGAATTGGCCCAACAAGACGGGCCCGCCGCGTACTTGTAGCTTCATATCTAAACTGTGGAGTGTCCCATCTATATTCATCTGTGCTACTGGGTCCAATAAAATTAGCTAGCGAAACGTGTGATGGGTATCGTATCTAATAAAGATAAAAAAAAGTAAATTTGTTTCGGGCAGTTAACGACCTGAAGTGGTGTTACTTGAAGTAAACCAGTCCGTTTTTTTTGTATCGTCTGTGAAGTATACTTACACAAAAAAAGAACTTATTTTCTCAACTCTTATCTTAAGGTAACTAATCTGCGTTCGCAATTCATTTACCAAACATTTAAACAAACACGAGTTTTAGGAAAAACAATTGTAATGCCTAGATATAAGGTTCAGTTTGTGCGACAACTTAATTTTTTTATGACTTTTTCAACTGTACAATTCGGTCTAAAATCAACTTTATTCTCACCAACATAAAGTTGATGTTTGTCTAAGTGGACAATTCGTGTTTCTTTACATGCTTGGCAAATACATTGTGAACGCAGATAACACTGGCCCATTTGGCAAAGTATTCATTTCCAATTTATGCTGACCTCTCATTGTACGTAAAGCCTATTAATATATATATATGCCCAAAATCTGGTTTTCATTGTGCGTGTCATATTTAGTGGTCTTACACACGAGCGGCATGCGTCGACGACAGAGGCAACTGTAGCCGTCGACAACGTGCCTAACGTGATTTGAGCACGGTACTCACGTGCAGCACGTTGTCGAGCGCAGCCCGACGCGTAGAGTCTATACCTTTTTGAAGAAGGAGCTATTAAAATAATAACTTTATAAGTGATAGTGATTATCAAGGGCATCGCTAGCTGATGGCCTAGGGGGGGAGGCAAGTTGATACAGTATAGAGTCAAGAGCACATGAAGCTTCACACTTGTAGTGCGAGTCTTACCTCTACGGCGCACAATGGGGTCGAAATCGACGCTGGTGGACATTTGCGTTTTGACAAATCAGTTTCAACTCTGTAGTCCCGATAGGACTGAGAAAAAAAACAATGTCCATTTACAATATATGGATTGGAAACAGACCTTTCGGGTCGTTTTTCCCAAATTTATTCAGAACTATAGAGCTGAAACCTAAGAGGTATTATGAGTGAGCCTACCACCAACACATAGATACGAATTACGTCCCCGGATTTCGGATTAGACCCTGTGTAGGAGATATGGAACTTTAAAAAAAAGTCTTCCAAATAAACAACATTGACTTTATAGATATGTTGTGCGTGTTATATTGAGGGTCCAGATAAATGACATGCACTTGGTTTATACTGAATATTATAAATGATTCAATAAAGGTTCACAATGACGTGGTTACAATTATTACTTAAGTTAGGACGTGACAGGGCGAAGGTATGTACGCGACTAGCGTGCCCGGCGCTGGCGTTTCCTTTCCATGACATAAATGCAATTCAGCAAATGGCATCGCTAGGGTCGCTACAGATATGTAGTTTCTTTAAATACACATTTATTTGATCAAATACAAAAAATTGGATCTCTAGGAGGGGGACAGCTCTGCCGGGGTTGCGAGTTTGTCTGAAAGGGATATCGCGGCCCCGGCACACAGGCAACGGAAGGAACACGGGTGGGTTTTAGTCAGTAAAAGTCTGGCACGCCCTCCCGCTCCGCCCAGAGCGGGAGAAGTTATTTGATAATTTTCCACTCAAAAAAAATAAAAGAAAAGTGGGGCGACAGCTGCCCCCTTGGCGACGCCCTTGTTGATTATTACGATGATCTTTTTGGATAGACCTACTTCCTTAGCTAGTGGTCGCAAGCTCTACTACTAAGCACGAGGTCCAGGGTTCGTTTCCACGGTCGGGTAAAGTGTTATTGGATTATTCCACCTGGAATTTCTCAGTGGCAGACCTGAGTCTGGATTCGTGCCCGGTTGATGGCAATAGGCTCGCCCCCTATTACATGGGACTTAAACATAACTGGCGAAATGTGGGTGTACTATAGGTACACCTCTGCCTAACCATTCAGGGAATACGGGCGTGATATTGTGTTTTTATCATCTCCGCTCTGCTTCGATGGGCGCTTAGTATGTTCTTCTGTTACTAAACTTCCGAGGACTTGACTTTAAAAAAACTTTATTTTTGTCACTACAGAAGACCAGATGATATTATCTTCCCTGGTAAAATGCGGCAGGTCGCTGTGGCCGCAACTGTGTGACCGTCGCGCCGCGCTCACCGCCGCGCTCGCCGCGCCCTCTGTACATGACACCACTGAAACTAACAGGTATGATATTGATTAATTACAGTCCTCCTCAGTACACCTATCAGTTGGACAATTTCTAATTGTAATAAAGATCAAATTCGCAAAACACATATTCGTTAGAAGAATTCGTCTGAATGCACGGTAAGCCGTTGGTTCCGGCTGTCATTCGTGGATCTTTGACAGTCGTTATTGGTTGCCAGAAGCCCGAAAAACTGACAACCAGTCTAATCAAGGAGTCATGTTACCCAGTAACTGGGTAGTGGAGCTCAGATAGGCAGTCGCTCCATGTAAAATACTGGTATTCAGCTACATCCGGATAGACTGGAAGCCGACCCCAACATAGTTGGGAAAAGGCTCGGCAGATTAATATATTGGTTGTATATTATTGTACAGGATAACTCCACAATGGGTGCTGTCCCACACGGCGTCACTGCACTGCTCGCTGGCTCTCAACGCGATCAAGAACAAAGTACACACCAAACAAACACAGAAAAAGCTAGCGTTCACACTCGCACAACTTAACGTGAGTACTATGCCTTTTATTATATAATAATACTAGCCGCCCGACCCGGCTTCGCACGGGTAGCACTAAGTATTTATCTAAGGCCTACCTACCTACCTACCCTATCTACCATCCTACCTACCAGCCTACCTACCTACCCTACTTACCTTCCTACCATCCTACCTACCTGCCTAACTACCTACCTACCTACTTACCTTCATACTGAAAACAGTCGCTAATCCGCGCGGACGTATCTTGCTTAGCTTATTATGATACTATTAATTAATTATAAATATATTTGTTAGAAATAATTGCGTCGTCAGTGATATAAGTGTGTCACGAGTGAGCATCACGAGGTTACTTGCGTTGTGTAAGAATGAGCTAAAGTATTTTTAAAGATATATAGTGTTTCTGTGTTAGATATGTCTAACACTGGATCTAGCCCGTTTGGCCGTAGCCAGCTAGTGACGCGAAGTCCTCCGCCGACACCAACTCAAGATTTCCAGCCTGTAGACCCAAAGCCACAACCTCCCTTGGAACATGAGCTACCAGCCGAAGTTATTTCTACGCCGGAGGTACAGAAATGGATGGGGTCCATAGAAAAAATCCTAAATGAAGTATGCAGTTTAGTTGCTGAGGGAAAAATGAACGCAGACCAAAAGGTACGTGTAGCCAATCTTTGCCGTAGTGTCTCACATGGCGCATCTCAGATGGCTGTCTTATATCAAGCCTTAAAGCAAAAAACGATTCAAGCCCATAGTTCCGTTCAGCACTTACAGCAACAACAGAACATCGCGAACTCTCTCCTACAGTTCAAAGAGGTAGTTGAAGGCATTTCAAAGCCGACAGAACCCGCTCCGTACGCTAATATGGTCAAAAAAGGCTCGGATAATTTTGTGCGCCCAGCAAATTTAAGCTCAGTTGCCATATATCCCAGCGACAAAACCAAATCTAGTGACGATACCAAGTCTCTCGTACAGAAAATTATTTCGCCCGGGGAACTTAAACTACATGTCCGTGGCCTTAAGAAAGTAAAAAATGGAGGTGTTCTTATCAGTACCGACTCCAAAGAGGACATTCAAAAGCTCAGAAGCTTAGAAAAACTCGTCTCTTCGGGCCTTAAGATTGAAGAACCATCAAAGCGGCGCCCAAGAATCACTGTTATTGGAGTCCCGGTAGCCCTGACTGATAAGGAGGTTTTGGATTGCATCTACGAGCAAAACCTCTCAGATAAGTTGACCAATACAACTCGTGAGTCGTTTGAAGAACAAATAAAATTGAGCCATAAATCTGGGAAAAAAGACCTCCCTAATTGCAATTTTATTCTAGAAGTGCCAGCTAGCATCAGGAAGATCCTAGTCAATCAAGGACGAATATTCATCAATTGGACGTCATGCCCAGTTCGAGATTTCACGATCGTTACTCGGTGTTTCAACTGCCAGCAGTTTGGACACGCGGCCAAGTTCTGCCGTGACACTAACCCGACGTGTAATCACTGCGGAGAGACTGGCCACACTTTTAAGGAATGCTGCACAAAGTCCAGTCCACCAAACTGTGCGACGTGCAAACGTTTTAATAGGAAAAGTGATCATAAAACTGGTGATGTAAATTGTCCTGCACGGAAATATGCCGAGGACAGCTATATCCATTCCATAGATTATGAAGGCGCCTAAGAGCGCTACCTATTAACCTATCCTTTAAGCACACTAGTAGTAGTTTTTGTTTGTTTATATTTATTAGGTGTTTATTTATCATGACTGATCAATTACTTAAGGACCTAGATCAATTTTCTGTGTCTGAAGTTATAAATTGTAATATTGATGAGTGTAAGCACCACTTTCCCTTGGGAGAGAAACCGCTGACCTTTCTCACACAAAATATTCGCAGCATAAATCGAAATATAAATGGTTTTGAAATATTGCTACAGAACCTGGGTATAAGTTGCGACATTATCGTCCTAACAGAATGTTGGTTGTCAAACCAAACCACTGTTTTACCATCTTTAGACGGATATGTTTCGCATAAAACCAACAGAAACATCAACCAGAATGATGGTTTAGTTGTATTTGTCAACAATAATTTAAGTACAACTGTAGAAGAACCTTTGCTACAAAATTGTAATTGCTTACTCATTAAAATTAATACAGATACGGTAGTTATGGCTATATACAGACCACCTTCTCAAAATGTCGCAAATTTCTTAGATTCACTAAACGTACAGTTACAAAGTCTTACAACTTTTAAACACATAATTCTAATGGGGGACATTAATATCAACATTGCTTCCGGGAAAATGGACATTCATGCACATAACTATGTTAATATCTGCTCATTCCACGGACTCTTGCCAGCTCATTACCACCCCACGCATCAAAGTGGTTCATGCTTAGATCATTTCATTATAAAAACAAATAAACCAGCCAAAACATTTGTTACTAACTCTTCGCTTACTGATCACCAAGCAGTTTTACTAATATTACAAGTTTCTTTACCAAGAAAAAATTGTTTACGCAGCTATACCAATGTCAACATGACACACCTCGAAAAAGACATACGTAATATTAATTTTGACCCAGTTTATAATTCCACCGATGCAAACTTTGCTATTAATTATTTTATAAATTCACTTCACTCTGCAATAATAAAGCATACAGTCGCCAAAATAACGCCAAGGAAGTACAAGTGCATTAAACCTTGGATTACACCCGGACTTGTTCGATGTATTAGGCATAGAGACAAACTTCACATAAAGTTCAAACTTGAGCCTGAAAATGAAATTCTTTCCATTACTTATAAAAGATATAGAAACTTCTGCAACAACCTTCTGAAAAAAATAAAAAATGAATATGACAGAAAAGAACTGCAGAAAGCAGGCAAAAATAGTAAACTTATTTGGAAATTTATAAAAACAAATACATTTAGATCAAAACAACTTGAACCTCCACTTGACTTATTGACTATAGAGAACAACCCAATAGAATCAACAAATATAGTTAATTACTATTTTTCTAACGTAGGCAAAACCTTAGCAGAAAAGACCATACAATCTAGAGGTTCTTTCTCTCAAAACCAACCTAAATCTTTCCCCAGACTCAAATCTTTTGTCTTACTAGATACGGATGTCGATGAAGTATTAACAATCATTTCTGGATTAAAGGACGTTTGCGCGGTTGGGTGGGACGACATATCAAACAACATACTTAAACATTTCAAATACCTCCTTGCTCCGCCGCTAACTCATATTTTTCAGTTATGCTTAACTAATGGTGTATTCCCTAAGTCGCTTAAAAAAGCAGTGGTTACTCCTGTATATAAATCTGGTGACAAAAAATGTGTTAACAACTACAGACCCATTTCAGTTTTAACAGGGCTCTCCAAGATCTTAGAGAAAATCATTAATATTAGATTAATGAAATATCTAGAGGATAACAAATTGCTTTCGGATAACACAATTTGGCTTTAGGCCCAAAAAATCAACTAATCAAGCAGTACATCAAATGACGGATTATATAACAACTAATTTGGATCAGGGCATGCACTCCATTGGGATCTTCCTAGACCTCGCCAAGGCCTTTGACACAATTTCCTGTCCTTTATTATTGGGCAAGCTTGAAAGACTCGGAATAAGAGGAACAACGCTTACACTGCTTTCTGATTATTTAAGAGACCGCGAACAATGTGTAAAAATTGGTCAGTACGTCAGTTCTGAGCTTCGAAATAGTAATTACGGAATACCACAAGGTAGTATATTGGGTCCTACTTTATTCCTAGTATATATTAATGACCTGTGCAGCTTAACACTCCAAAATGGTGTCATAATGTCTTATGCAGATGACACAGCTCTATTGTTTTCAGACAAGTCTCGAGAGGAGGTGTATAAACAAGCCCAGAACGGTTTTAATATAGTGTCTAATTGGCTACATGAAAATCTCCTAACACTAAATGCAGAAAAAACTAAACACATTTTATTCACTATGAGAAATACTAACCTGCCAACTACTAACATAAACATTTATGCGCATAAGTGCGGCAAGTACGCTGACAATGCATGTAATTGTCCTACTTTAGCAAAAGCCGATCATATGAAATATCTTGGTGTGACGATTGACACAAATCTGAACTTCCGTAAACACATTGATTTATTATGCACTCGAATGCGTAAATTAATATACATTTTTAAGAATTTACGATATATAACGGACTACAAATTAATTAAACAGGTCTATTTAGCTTTGTGTCAATCCATTCTTACATATTGCATAACTTCATGGGGAGGGGCTGCAAAAACAATCCTACTACCATTAGAACGTGCGCAGAGAGCTATCCTTAAGGTAGCCACCTTTCGCCCATTTAGATTTCCCACATACGAGCTTTATACGGCATGTAAGGTTTTAACTGTGCGTCAACTATTTATATTAAAGATAGTATTACACCAGCATAGCAATCTCCCTTATACCCCCATACCTATACATAAGAGAAGAAAAGACTTAGTTTGCATAAAGCCTCAAACTAGACATACTTTTATAAATAAATTTTATGGTTTTTTAGGTCCGTTCTTATATAATAAAATCAATAAGTCTCTAAGTATATATAGTGTAAATTGTAAAAAATGTAGTGAAATGTTAAGTGAATACTTAGCGACATTAAATTACTCAGACACTGAAAAATTGCTAGAAATCATGCAATACGTTTATTAATGTTAAGGCAATTTTTATTTAATAATATAATTATTATGTATCAATGCTAGCTCTATGTACATTAATTTAATAGTCCAATAAAACACTCAGCGTTGTTACGTGAAGGCCTGAAACACAGGTTTGAATAAACCTACATCAGGCAGGTCGCTATTGTTTTTCATTAGGCCTTTATCCAATATATTATATAAGTTATACCTACACTAGATTTATTTTAGGCATAGTTTAATATTTGCTTAATAATTTTAATATGTAACTCTGTACTGATGTCACTTCTATGTAATTTATATGTGAACTTATGAATAAAGAGTATTATTATTATTATTATTATATACCTCCTACCTACCTGCCTACCTACCTACCTACCCTACCTACCTACCCTACCTACCTACCCTACCTACCTACCCTACCTACCTACCCTACCCTACCTACCTACCTACCTACCCTACGTACCTACCCTACCTACCTACCCTACCTACCTACCCTACCTACCTACCCTACCTACCTACCCTACCTACCTGCCCTACCTACCTACCCTACCTACCTGCCCTACCTACCTACCCTACCTACCTACCCTACCTACCTACCCTACCTACCTACCCTACCTACCTACCCTACCTACCTACCCTACCTACCTACCCTACCTACCTACCCTACCTACCTACCCTACCTACCTACCCTACCTACCTACCCTACCTACCTACCCTACCTACCTACCCTACCTACCTACCCTACCTACCTACCCTACCTACCTACCCTACCTACCTACCCTACCTACCTACCCTACCTACCTACCCTACTTACCTACCCTACCTACCTACCCTACCTACCTACCCTACCTACCTACCCTACCTACCTACCCTACCTACCTACCCTACCTACCTACCCTACCTACCTACCCTACCTACCTACCCTACCTACCTACCCTACCTACCTACCCTACCTACCTACCCTACCTACCCTACCTACCTACCCTACCTACCTACCCTACCTACCTACCCTACCTACCTACCCTACCTACCTACCCTACCCACCTACCCTACCTACCTACCCTACCTACCTACCCTACCTACCTACCTACCCTACCTACCTACCCTACCTACCTACCCTACCTACCTACCCTACCTACCAGCCTACCTACCTACCCTACTTACCTTCCTACCATCCTACCTACCTGCCTAACTACCTACCCTACCTACCTACCCTACCTACCTACCCTACCTACCTACCCTACCTACCTACCCTACCTACCTACCCTACCTACCTACCCTACCTACCTACCCTACCTACCTACCCTACCTACCTACCTGCCTACCTACCTACCTTCCTACCTCCTACCTACCTCCTACTTACCTACCTGCCTACCCTACCTAACTTCCTACCTACCTACCCTACCTACCTACCTACATACCTGCCTACCTACCTACCTACATACCTGCCTACCTACCTACCTACATACCTGCCTACCTACCTACCTACATACCTGCCTACCTACCTACTTTCCTACCTATCTCTCTACCTTCCTACCTACCTACCTACCTACCTCAGGGTTGTATTATAAAAAAAATAAAATTAAAAAATTGTCCGAAAAATTAAAAAAAAAATATTGGGGTGGACCACCCTTATCACTTAGGGGTATGAAAAATAGTTTACGTCCTATTCTCAGACCTACTGAATACACACACAACATTTCATAAGAGTCGGTCAAGCCGTTTCGGAGGACTTTTGTTACAAACACTGTGACACGAGAATTTTATATAATAATATGTAAAAAAAAACCCTTTACGATCCGAAAGTCTTATTATTAAAATAAAAAAAGTTATTGCTATTTAAAATTCTCATTTTTTGTACCAAAATTATCTCAAATCCATAAAAAATGTTGCAAATTTTCAACAGCGGTCATAGGTTATGACTTGTAGACACCCGCTCAACGACGGCTGCCCGCGCCCCATGTACTAATCCGGTAATATAACCCAGTGAAAAAAAAATTGGCGATATTTTTTTTTTCTTTTTTCCTGATAATGTACACATAAATAGACTCTCAGTACGATACCTAACAACACTCACGGATCGGACAGGATTTTTTTACATGTTGTATACTGCCGGAGATAGGGTAACCCATCATCAGCCTATAGCTTCACTCATCCAGCCGCTACCCTCCGAAGATCATCACTCCACCTACCCTGAGGGCGTCCTACCTTGCGTTTGCCGATTCGCGGTCACCTCTTAAGAACACGTTTACCCCAACGGTCATCGGTTCTACGGCTAATATGGCCGGCCCATTGCCACTTCAGCTTACATATACTATATCGATAACTTTGGTTCTTTGCCGAATCGCGTAGATACAAAGGCGGATGCAACACAGACAGTAGCTGTTCTGTAACGCAGCCGCGTCCGTATGAAGAAAGTATTACAAACACGATTACACCACAGACATTTGAAAACTGTCTGCAATGTGGTCGGCTCCGAAAGACATAGTTTTAACAAAAACGACTGCAATACAGCTTATACACTCGCTCTGTCTACACTGTGGGTATCAACATTGCTTGCGACGTAAAGCACCTTGCGCTAATATTAAATAGCCTGCTTAGCTGCGAGCAACTTGGCAGTAGCGCTCGTTCGGCTCGCGTGCGGTTCTTCGCAGTTCTAACCTAACCTAACCCATTTCACCCAGTTCACAATTGTTCGACAGTTTATAATCTAACGGAAATAATACCTATTATGGGTGCCTGCGTTGAATTTGCCTTTTCATTGTCTTATACAAACAAATGCGGCTGCACTACAAACCGCTCTGTTATAGCTGGGTTCGGACTTACATTACTGCTTTAAACCATTCGCAAGATAAGGCAGCATAGACTATGGGTGTCGGTGTTGCATCCGCTTTTGTATTTACACTGCCGGATCATCTCGTTCTGGATTCGATCCCTCAGAGAGACTCCAAGCGTAGTCCGCTCCATAGCTCTCTGAGTGACCTTGAATTTATGGACCAACCGTAAAGAGGAAAGAAAGAAAATACGTTTATTTGCGGTACACATGACGCAAGGAAAGAAAAAAACACGAAAATAACAATTTGGGTGAAAATAGGCGTCACATCCACGAAACACGGCCATCGCTCAACATAATGCTGCGACCCTCTCGTTTTCAGCGATCGTCGTACCGTCAGTGTCCACGTTTCGGCTCCGTAGCGTATTTTTATCACTGTAAAGTTCTTGCCAAACTGAAGTAAATCCCGCGGGGTGGCCAGGGCTTTACTGAAGAGTATGTTTCCTTTATGTTATGGTTTCCTAAGACTGCGGTGGCCCCCACAAAGTGTCCGCAATATACCGTCGAATGACGTCATTCAAACGTTATTTATAAAAAAAAAACAAAATTCATTTAATTCAGGCAAAACCCTTATTATATAAAATAAAATTTCACAATACTGCAAGTTGCAACAGAATAAATCACAATAGAAATAAAATGTTAATACAATTAAAATAGGTACAAATTAAAAAGGTCACAGAAATAACAATAAAATAAAATGACAAATACAATTAAAATAAACGAATGACTAGTACAAATTATAAGGGTCACAGAATCAAAATTAAAATTATATGTCAAATTATAAGGGTCACAGAATTAAAATGTAATTAAAAATTATAATTACATCAAACAAGTCATTTTAAATATAGGTCCGGTTCAATTAGATTCAGTCGCCTGGCTATACATGTCTTTTGCAATGTCGTATGTAGGGGCAGACAAATCGCTCAGCGATCATTATCAGGACAGTATTGGAGCTGGCCTGCGTACTAAGGACATAATATGTATACTTAGTATACAGATAGTGCCATCCACGAAGACGCGCCCCACAATTTTTTGTTCGAGGAGGCCGCGGGGTGCGGGGACTGGGGAGATTGATCCGCGCGTCAGTCGCGAGCCGTCAGCGGTTCGATGCACACGAGTAGCCTATTTCACGTCGCGTAAATGCAGACTTGCCACGAAAGCTGCTCTACTTAATATTTTTAAAATGTCTAGAAAATCTCAGCGTGTTGTACTTAAAAGCCAGGTATGTATTAAGATAATTTTATATTGTTTTGAACTAGCAAAATATAAAAAAGATTTTTTTTAAATTGGCTATATTTGTACGACTAGCTTACTTTTTTATTTATTGTATTTTTTCTATTCTAGGCCAGAGAAATAATTTCTAAAGTGTATGATTTTATGAAAAAAGAAGCAAATAATAATTATGCAGAAAAAATCACCGACGCACGCTGGAGAACTGCACAGGCTGCTGGAGTATCTGAAAGCACAGTGACTAGAATACTAAGCGAAAGAAAGGCGCATGCAATAAAGAAAAGTAAAGTATCTGCTGTAGAATCGACTACCAAAGCGATGGATACAATAGAGCCAACTACGGAAGCGGATATTGAGTCTGAAAATGAAGCAAGTACGTCACTTTTGAATTCGACAAGCATAAGCGCTGCCATTTCTACGTCACCAATGAAGAAGAGAAAATTGATCGAATAAATAAAGATGTCTGGTTCCATACTTGTCAGCACGTAGAAAAAATAGAACACCAGTACCTAAGACACTATGATCTTGATTTCAGTTTTATTATAAACTAGCTTTTGCCCGCGACTTCGTCTGCGATCTCGGATGCAAAGTAGCCTATATCCTTCTCCAGGTCAAGGTTTACCCCTTTGCCAAATTTTATCCAAATCCGTTCAGCCGTTTTAGAGTGAAAGCATAACAAATAAACACTCACTTCCGCATTTATAATATTAGGATATCGCTGATATGTCGTACTCCGAATCAGACATTTCTGAAATTAATGAATATTCATAATAATGTAATTTCTCAATAAAGTTCATTTTTTTTTTGTATATTATTAATGTTTATAATTACTCTCTATTAAAATGGTAATATAACGTTATATTAACTAA
The DNA here is from genome assembly GCA_947364205.1 of Agrochola lota. Lineage (NCBI taxonomy): Eukaryota > Metazoa > Arthropoda > Insecta > Lepidoptera > Noctuidae > Agrochola > Agrochola lota. The sequence goes on along the minus strand of OX376239.1, from coordinate 10,279,087 downwards.
TAATAACATACAATACCCAAACCGAACGACAACAAAAAATATAAAATTGAAGTAGAGCATCTTCCTAGTTGACCGTAACGCTCTTTCGTGATTATTCTTTTCATCGTAGTGTGCGTGCGTACTCATAGGCAATTCGTACGTATCGACGGCACTACAACACTAGCGAAAGCATTTTTTTTCCATAAAAAAAAAGTTATGAAAACTGAAACCCAACTTCAAAAAAGTCAACTTAAAAGGTATCAACAAATTAAAAATCCGGAGTCACACCTAATGCGGCGCCATATTCAATTAGATCTAGACGCTTCCAACGATACCTCATTTGTCAAATTATGATGAGCAGTTTAGAAGTTATGAGGTAACGGATGAACATACATACATACGTACCAGTCAGAATCATAACCCTCCTTTTTGCTTCGCCGTAGTCGGGTAAAAAGAGTGGGACGCGTCCTCGTGGATGGCACTATTTGTACTATACTACTCGTATTTACATATTAATATTATAATGCGAAAGTAGCTCTGTCTGTCTGGTACCTTTTCACATCTTGACGGCCTTTGGAAACTCAAAACTACGGTTCATTCGCCGTGTATACGCATGGTCGTCAGTGTTGTATGGATCACTATGGGCCTGTCGGTCGATTCTGTAAAAATATTAACGTGAAGCTTAGGTGAAGTGAGCGTGAAGTGAGCTGTCACTGCCACAGAATCGACCTGCAGGATGCTAGGGATTAACACTATTGACAGCTCACTTCACGCTCACTTCACCTAAGTTTCACGGTGATATTTTTACAGAATCAAACGGCTGTTCCTATAAACAACAACCAATCGTTTTGCTTGCCAATGGCAGCATTTTATTGCCAAACTGGGCATATAAATAGATTCAGAAGCAAATATTACCTATGATAGCTACTTCCTTATGGGAGGGTCTACTACCTATGCAAGGCTATGAGGTATTTGCCTCATTATTGGTAACGATACAATAGTTTTAATATTAACCAATAACGGTCCGTAAGTTATAGGAATCGGCTATATGGAAGCTTGCTGATAGACACGTGTTGTCTACGGCGCGGTTTCACGCCGTACCTTAAAGAAACCGTGCCGTGTACAAAGGGCTTAATGGCTGAACGGATGATATTTGACACATAGATAGAGTATGACCTGCTATCTAATTACGCAACACATTTTCGTAAACGATTACGACTAATCTGTTTCATTTTGACAGTTCATCAATATTCATTGCGTTATTTACGATTTTGAGCAGATTTTTTTTTCGATCTTATGAAGCAATGGATTAGCAATCTAATTCAAAACGATTCTGATTGACCGTGTACTACGCTGGTTTAAGACATAGGATACTTTATATCCTGGTAGTTTTCTCCCGTGGGGTAATTCCCGACCTCTACTCGGGCGAAGCTCTAAATAGCTCTAAAACTTTTCTTCTATAAATAAATACTGGTACATTCGTTTTTTTTTTTGGCGCAGCCCTGAGGCACACTCCCCATCAAATTTCTGCTTACATCGCACTTTACACTTTTTTTAGTTTTTTTTTATCTGCTGTGTAATTATCAGTGATCGGAGTAGGTAGATTGATTTTTAGTACTTGTATCATAAATGCACACAGAAAGAATAACATGGATAAGCCATTTTTCCGGAAAGTAATTCCGGTATTTCCGGATTCAATTAAATATTGTTAATGTTGGTAGTGATATTATTACTACTCAATTCAAAATTTAAAGGAAGGTATCAAAACTAAATTAATTCATTATTTATCTGTTGAAAAAAAAAAAATAGGAAGAATAATAAAGAATAAAATTGCTCATTTTATTACAATTCCTACCTTTTTTTTGAGGATGGCAAATCATCAAATGACTCCTTCCACTCTGGCAGAATACAATTCCTACATAAGTTCCGGTTTTTTTTTAATAATCCACCAATTCCGGAGGAATGTCCATAGTAATATATACGTTTCGGATCAATGACCCCAGTTCAATCTACCTACTCCGATCACTGGTAATTATATTGTGTGTCTGTGCTAAATAAATGTATTTTCTTTCTTTTTCTTTTAATGGTTAATACTACTGTATGGATTGAATGTGGTCTGTGGTCCGGTTCACCCAAATCGGAGACATCATGGACATAGTAATTGATCCATGTTATTTATTTATTTATTCGATCTCCAATAGAGGCTTACACAATTTCATGCAAGTTTACAATTAAGAACAGAGACAAATACAATGTTCGTTTCCAATTATAGGAGACCACATCTTTCTCTTATAATCTAGGTAGATAAATTAAGTTTTTACAAAGCGAAAATATAAGAATAAATAAATCAAAACATACAACACGCAATCAGAGATGGAAACTAAATGAAATACAAAACAAATTAATAATAAACAAAATAATAACCATAAAAGACAAAAGACAAAAATAAGTAATCAAGGCTTGGATATTATGACTTTTAAAGCTTTTTTAAACTTTGACATTTTGCATGTAATATCCAATTCATCACGCTTCGATACTTCGATGTTCTTCGAGATTGCATAAAGGTAAGTTAGGTCTTCATGTGCCTAGCCTTTTCCCAACTATACTGGGGTTGACTTCCAGTCTAATCGGATGCAGCTGAATTCCATTATTTTATATGGAGCGACTGCCTGACCTCCACAACCCAGTTACTGGGTTATAACCTTGGTAAGAGTGTTGTCAGACCAACGGGCTTTTAACTATAGTATGTGCGCGACTAAGCCAAGCTAACTCACTCTGCCAATTCTGTCAATGACGCCCTCCCCCGTCTTACCACTCACATACCTTTTTTTTTTTTTGGCTGGTAAATTATCAAATAACTTCTCCCGCTCTGGGCGGAGCGGGAGGGCGTGTCAGACTTTTACTGACTAAAATCCACCCGTGTTCCTTCCGTTGCCTGTGTGCCGGGGCCGCGATATCCCTTTCGGACAAACTCCCACAAACAAAAAAAAAAACTATTTTTTTCGGACAAACTCACATACCTCAGGCGGTGACTAACAGTCGCGCGTGGACTATTCCTGTAACAATCCATGAACAGATTATAAAGCCATAAAAAAAATCTAATCATGAGTAACCGCAATTTCCACTGACTAGTTACACGATACTAGGAAGGTAAATTAATTAAAACTCATATTATAATAAAATCATATTTATTGATGTAACCACAAAGCTGCATTACAGCTGCATATATATATATATATACGAGTATATATTATATATAATTTATTTAGGAACATAAAGGTTTTGTAGTACATGAGGGACTTACAAAATATGCATTATTAATAACATGATACATAGGTACAAGGAATTGTTGGGTGAATCGCTGCTCTCCTAGCTAGATCACGGAGTAATCTGTATTTAGGAGAGACAGTTTCGACTCCCAATTCGAGTATCACAAAAATCATGTTTTTATGCTTTATTAGTTACAGTTATTTATCTGAAGAAGATGGTGTTGGTTGGCAAACTGAATAAACAGCAGACAGCTTGGGGGTTTCAATTTGATCACTGGAATTAATGAGTACAGAGTTCCTCCCTAAATTTCCTAGTTCAGCTTCTAATAAAATTTCATTAATGTATTTTTCTGCATACAATCTTTGTGTGCGATTTAAATTATCCAATTTATGACTCCAATACAATGCTGTTGGGGTTAATGTATGAACAGTTGATGGTGCATTCACGGATTGAGATAAAAATGAATGTGGTTGTTCCAATGGTGCATTCACAGGTTGAGGTAAGAATGAATGTGGTTGCTCTAATGGTGCATTCACAGATTGAGGTAAGAATGAATGTGTTTGATCTACAGGTGCATTCACTGAGTGAGGTGAGAATGAACTAAATGTTTTGTCCTCTAATTCATTTTGTTCTGTTATTGACTGTTTCCATCGTTTTGGAGGCGGCGGGAGGGAAGTAAAAGTTCCGAGTCTTTCTCGATGTTGCCCTTCTGATTCCGAATCTTCTGATGCTGTAGAAGTGCGCTAAAAATACAAATAAATACGGTTTAAGTATTTCGTTTTATTTATGTTTAAATGTGGGAAGAGATTGTCTAATTTAAAATTGCACGCCCCTTCACTGCTTGTTGCTTATACATTAATTCAAATGATTGTTTGTATAGGAATTTTGGTGGACGGGCGTGCGTGCAGTTTTATATTAGAAGACCGCTGCATTTGCCGTGTCGTTCCAGCCTGTACACAAGTAATTGAAATAAGTAAAAACTTGAAAATTGCTATTCGATCGTAATCAATGGTCACCAAATCCGCTCGGCTGAACTAAGCTAAAGTACAACATTCACGGTCGCATTTGATTGACGTAAAACCATTAGTAAGTTGACGTAATACCATTGCAAATGAAACTCTTATCTCAGTGTGTAATAAAGTATGTTGGAATGATTGCCGTGAGTTGGATAAAACTCTCGACAATCATTCTAATGTATGCCTTACCATACAGAGATAAGACTTACATTACATTGGTTTACTAATGGTTTTACATCGATCGTGAATGTACTACTTTTAAGTGAATTCTGGGGTCAACAAACCATAGACAGCGGCTGGTCGACGGGGTCAACAATGAAATTAAATGGCAAAATAATTTATATTATTTTGATATGCCAGCTTTCGTTTGGAGCAGGTCTCATCCTCTGATTTGTATGGATAGTCGCTTCCGCGCGCCATATGCCGCATTTAGGCAGAAGTTTGTAGCTGAATACGGTCATACATTACTCCCCTCAAATGACCCTGTTTTAATGTTTTTCGCGAATTTTTAAGTTATTTGTATTCGATAAGTAAAACAACAAAACATAGAATAGACCATAGACACTCACCCGAGTCAATAGCTGGCCTTTCTTTTTTAAAAATGTTAATAAATGGAACGCCCATGACCTAGGCTTGTAAACAACACCGGAGCGACCTCTCGATCGTTTAGATGCCTCCAGCTTATTCCATTCTCTTCTAAAGTTTGACCTTATACTGTTAATTTTCTTTTTTACATCGTCAACGGTCGCGTCACTTTTTATTTTTTTATAAATTTTCAGTAACTTGCTCAACGCTACGCCTCTTCTAATTGAATTTTGATAGTGTAGTGAGAAATTATCCCAGAGCTCGGGCAGTGCTTCATACTTTAAAATGAACTCTTTTAAAACAATTTTCTCCATTGTAGCCGGTTCGATCTCCGTGACCTCCGGCGACGGCGTGCGTTCCGGTTCCGTGCTTTCAATTTTAAAAACGGTGTTCTCCATTGCTATCAATTTGCAATCAATCAATCACGAGGGCTTTGTTAGTTTTTTTTTAAATAAATTTTCCACTCAGTTCTTGTCAAACCATCGTTATTTCCTTACTATATCTCAGATTACAATGAATTTATATAAACCTTTCGGAGTAAATTATTTAAATTATCGTGACAGCCGCAATAAAATCAATTAGATAGTTTAGTAATATAACTCAGCGCACACACAGACACCCAAAGCAAACTTTGTATTACATAAACGATTTAGAGATTGAAATATCTTCTTTTTTAAACCAATTGCTAACATAACACAAGCTTAAACTTTCGTCTCTGCATCTATTTCAACACGTGTGCATGGTAGGAAGCACGACGCCATACTGACGCGCCACGGATGACGCGATCAATATTGAATGAACGGACACGAACGAACCAAACAGATTGTGATCAGACGGATTACTTTGATGGATCGCAGTAAATATTGAACGTAAGGCGAAGGTTACACTTTCAATAAATACTGATCAGTATTTTACGCACTTGGGTTTTGTTATCTCAAAATTGGAATTCTGTGTTAAATAAGCATTAAATAAGTATTGAAAAAATACTGAAATCCGTCAATACTTAAAAAATATCACAATTTTTTTTGTAAATATCTGTGAACCACAGGAATTATTGTACGTCTTGGCTTCGCCTCACGCCTGACCGCCTGACCACAGTATGAAGACGACCAGTATCTCAATTAGGCCTTTTTGTGAAATCAAACAAAGGTGTTAGGGTTGTCAACTTAACATTTTATAATACCGAACAGTTTATCATTGCATAGATTTGCTAACAATAAATGCAAAGGCGGCTATTTTTACGAATTCGCCCGCATAGCCGTCGTTTTGGACTTTTTAGTTACTGAACCGATTGCTTTCAAAATCTATTTAAGAGACGAAAAATTTCTACGCTATGGTGTACTGAATCCGCGGTAACAGTCCCTGCCACTGTTTAACCCGTGTCTGTAAAGAATCGAATTAAAAAGGCGACGCTAATCCAACGTACATCTTTTTCGGGTGACCACTGAAAATCAGCGCTGTGCTGTGGGTCTCCATAGCACAGCATCATGCTGAGTGGAAGTCTTCTTGTCGCAGTCATGACGTGCCAGCAGCTGCCGACTATTTCTGTTTTGTGCTCGTTATTGTATTGTTATCGTTATGTTGTCGTTATCTACTCGAGTTTTTTTTTTTTATGCACGTGTTTCTCTGACAAATAAACTTATTTTTCTTTTCTTTCTTTCTAATTATTTCCTCTCACTCGCACATCATATTGTGAATGAAATGAATACAGGCGTGATATTGTTATGTTATGAAATTAATGATTAGCGCCGCAATTTAAATTAGGTCTTTTATTTGATTATCGTTCCACCAGTCATTCATAATTCATAATGGAATTGATTAACGAATTAAACTGTTTAATGATCAAGGAACATAATGCTCACCTTGAATCTTTGCCTCAGTGAAAACGCATTACTCTTTAATCTTTTCCTTAATTTTTGCGCGGATGTGACGCAAGTTTGTTTTTCTTTTTGTGCTTTATTTTTACGTTTATGCGTCATCTTAATTAAGTATGACGATGACGGGCCGAGCCCCGCCGGAGCGCGGCGCACCGGGGCGTGGCGGATGCGGCGGCAGCCGACAGCGTCCGCCCGGGGCTACTGCGCGCGCATCCGCCGGTACGCTATCATGACTAATGACTAGAGCGACCAATAGACTTACCGCTTTCGCGTCGCATTCAACTGTCCCAACTTGCCGGGCGGCGACGACACCCGAGCACACGGTTGTAACCGAACGCAGCCGACCGGCTACCGACCGACACATGTGCCCGGATCCAACTGGGTTCCAAGCTTTTACACAATTCCATGGAATTATGACATTATGACTACTCCATAAACGATTAAATATTCTTTAACGATGTGGTCCGACGTGCGCCCGCCGGTGTATATCAAACATTAGGCGCAAATAATAATTTTCTTTCTTTTCTTTAGGAGTACATAACAGGCCCATCCTGCGAGCTCCTAGTGGTCCGCTGCGAGCGTGCCCGCGCTGAAGCACGCGTGCTCGCGCTACGTGCACTGCACGACGAGATGACGTCACGGCGCGGCGTGTTCGAGGCGCCCGGGGGCAGTGCGGGCGATAGGCAGGCTGGCAAGCAGATTGGAATTATTGATAAGGCTATTGTTAGTAACTTCCAGATTTTTTTTTTATCCACGGAGCTGAGATCTGTTCTGGACGCACAAAAAGCCCTAAAAAAGATATATATGATATTCTCTTTCTTCTGATGTATAAACAAATATTCTCAGATCTAAAGGCGAACCCAAATCGAGGATAGCCAGACATAGAGGAAGTGGTGAAGAGTTGGGGACTGTGTTATATATAACTTTTGACGGTCAAATGTAGCTGATTTTAAGCTAAATTTTAATACATTATGCTTTTATTTATTTTAATTAAAGAGGCTGAATAATATACCAATGATTATTTACAGGAAAGTAAGCGCGAAGAGCTAAAGCGTCTGATAACGTCTCTCGCTATAACAGAGCGCAAGATACAGAACGTGCGAGAGTGTCTCATCACTGTGTTCAACAGCTTCCATTGTGATGCTTGGTATACGGAGAACGACCGGTTTGGAGGTATGTGCTACAGCTAGTACCTATAGTTTACTGGTATATGACTCTCCCTATAACAGCGCAAGATACAAAATGTGCGAAAGTGTCTCATCACTGTGTTCAACAGCTTCCATTGTGATGCCTGGTATACAGAGAGTGACCGGTTTGGAGGCACATATACAGAGTGTCAGGGACTTCGACACGAAGCCTGTTACCATGGATTCAGTACATGATGCTGAACGCCCCAGCGTTCAAATTTTTCGTCGGTTATAAAAAAAAAATCTGCTGTTTCATAGAAAACTACAATACCTACGTGGTCAAAATATAATAACCTACAAAATATTTCAACGCCTGTGTTCAGATTATGTACTGAATCCATGGTAACAGGCTTCGCGTCGATGTCCCTGCCACCCTGTATGTAAATGTTTTTTTTTTTCAAATTAACTTGAAATGTAGATGTCCAAATTAACAAAATTTGAGTTCACGGTAATTGCGCAATGTGTAGGATCGAACTCACGACCGTTCACTGGCTAGTCCGTAACCTATCCGTTGGGCTATGGCTACTATAATTTTTTAGCACAAAGTATAATCTTACCTTTCATCTCATGCAAGTTGTACAATTATTTTCATAAAACTAAGATTACCTCATCATTATCATGACCATTTGCCTAGCCTTTTCTCAACTAAGTTTAGGTCAGCTTGCAGTCTAACCGGCTGCAGCTGAATACCAGTATCAATGATTTTTTTATTTGTTTAGGTCAACTATCACTTCCACAAGATTCAGTATCAACTCTTCGCCAGTTCTACGAGGAGACACGAGAGAGACATAGAAACAAAGTCAACCTGAGTATGGACCTAGATACTTCAGAGAACTGCTCATATGATGCTGCAGGTGAACACCATCATACTATAAATATTCTAGATCCAGTGGCGGTTTGCCCTAAGGCACAGTTAACCCGGGCATATGGTGGCCAGATATTAGGGGCGACAAATCGTGACAAAAAAAATCACTGATGATAACAAGAAATAACTCAGAGTACCTATATATTCTAAACATTCGCGCACATTATTGGCCGGCCGCACTGCAGCGCATCGTATAGCAATAATAACTTAAAATCTTTTAAAAATATGTCCACATAACTCATTGAAACGTGTCATAGCATTTCGCGGCGCCAACCCGACTCATAGTTAACAAAATTTCTGAACCGATTTCGAGAAAAAACTTTTTACAAAAAAAAAAACAACCGACTTCCGCAAAAAAACACTACAAAGTGAAAAATAACTTTAATTTCGGAAGTCGGTGTCTTTGGTTTTGAATTTTCGTTTTTGCCAGCGACTTCCGGAATTAAAGTTATTTTTCACTTTTTAGTGTTTTTTTTCGGAAGTCGGTTGTTTTTTTTTGTAAAAGTTTTTATTTTTTCTTTTTAGTTGTGGTACCTACCCCACACAAAATCGAATATCACTACCTTTTTTTTTTTTTTTTGAGGGTGGGAAATCATCAAATGACTTCTCCCGCTCTGGGCAGAGCGAGAGGGTGTGTCAGACTTTTACTGACTAAAACCCAACCGTGTTCCTTCCGTTGCCTGTGTGCCGGGGCCGCGTTATCCCTTTCGGACAAACCCGCAACCCCAGCAGGCATTGGTCTTCCGACCCCGTCGGTTGGTGCTGACATCTCTCTGAGGCGCGCGTGGAACACAACGGGCCGCCGACACGGGCCTGGTCCTTATCGGACGGCGAGCTGCCCATTGCTCACCGTCCGCAAGCCCGCGCCTACGGTGGCCGGAAGTCGGCTCTGGACTCCCGACGCCCGGGGCGTCTCCTGCGGCGACTAGGGCCGCGAGGGCGTGCAGCTTGCATCTCCCTCGCACGCTCCGCCTCCTCCTTCGCGAGCATAACTGCTTCGCAGAAGGAGGTGACGGCCTCCCATGCACTCTCGCTCCGAACCATGGCCTGAACCAGGGCCGGACGCGAGAGATCGCCGCCGCCGATCGCCTCCGTGAGGACACGGCGGTGCTCCGCCCAAGCTGGGCAGACCTCCACCGTATGCTCCACCGTGTCCTCCGGGCGATCCACACAGTGGTGACACCCGGGCGTTTCCTCCCGCCTTACGCGGAACAGGAACCTCCCGAAACAACCGTGTCCGGTGAGGACCTGCGTCAGGCGGAAGGTGAGGACGCCATGGCGCCTCTCAAGCCACTCCTCAAAGAGGGGACTTATCGCCGCAATTGTGGCGTGCCCAGCGCTGGGTTGCGACAATCGTACACTCCATGCCGCCATGAGATCCCGCCGGAGCTCTGTCCGCTGTGCCGTGATTTCTCGCGGCAGCGGAGTTACACCCCGGCGTTTCGCCTCCTCGCGCAACTCCCACATGTGCGCGAGGACTTTCGCCTCCAGATCCCATGGCGGTAGTCCGGCAAGGAGACTCGCCGCCTCACGGGAGACCGTGCGGTATCCCCGGACCAGCCTGATGGCCATGACCCTTTGGGACGCGTTCAACCGCCGGGCCGGTCGCAGCCTCGAATATCACTACCTGCTATGTAAATAACAGTCGCAGGAAGTTATCATCATACCATCTACATATACTAAGTGGGGAAAATACGTATTATTGAAGCTTACTCAAAAACTATCCAAGTACAGTTAATAAAATTTATATGGGACCAATCCGGGAGCATACCCTTTCATACGAAAAAAGAATTTTCAAAATCGGTCCACAATTGACGGAGAAATCGGCGGACATACAAAAAAAAAAAAAACATTCATACGCGTCGAACATATAACCTCCTCCTTTTTGGAAGTCGGTTAAAAAGTAGGCAATAAAGTAAATTCATTGTGTAGTCTATATGATGGGTGCTGAGGAAGGGGCGGCTGATACTAAGTACATGGCCTGGGGCCTAGGGCGGCCAAGACGGCAAATCCGCCACTGTCTAGATCAGAATGTAAAGGATACAAAAATAAAGATTGATTCTTGCAAACTACGTTTTGTCAACACCGCTTGGACATCAACTGCTTCTTCTTCGGTGGCACGACAGATATGCAGATTTCGTCGGCCCAAATCTGCGCAGAGGTCACTTTGAGTGCATGTTGCGAGGCACAGAGGGCAGGATTTAGGAGGTGTAGCATAATTTGTCTACCATTTCCCAACTATATTGAGTATTTACCATGGACCGACTGCCCATCTGATCTCCACAACCGAATTACCGAGTAACACGATACCCCTTGGCATATTTAGTTAAAAACCTTGAATACTCCTTGCGTTGCCATGACGTTAAAATTGATTTTTCAGAAAATGCGAATCCAACATTCATTGACGAGCTGAAAATCTACTTGAAGAAATTTAAATTGGAGAAGAACAGAAAATTGGTGTTGGATAGGTAAGCAATATAAAGTACTAGCTGCGGCCCGCGGTTTCACCCACAAAAGTCACGATTCCGAGGGAATATCGGGATAAAAAGTATCCTATCTCCTAATCCAGTTCATGATCTACCCATGTGTTTAATTCCATCCAAACCCGTTCAGCCGTTTTAGCGTGAAAGCGTAACAAATAAACTCATTTTCGCATTTAGAATATTAGTTAGGATTCTATCCATTCGCTTATCACCAAACATCCCTCTTAGCATTCTCATCTCAGCTGCATGCAACTGCCTTAAATTCATCCCTTTTGGGGCCCAACATTCATAAAGAGTTACAAATAATCTTTTCTTCTCACAGTGGCGAAAAAATCTGGATATTCGAAACCCTTCAATCCTCGATCGACCGCTTACACTCGAGCTGGCAACGCGATGACGTCACGTGTTCGCTAGTCTGTCCGTCCGTCAGTCTGTCGCGCAATGTGCTGCGGCTCATACAGGTGGTGGAGAAGAAGGAACATATGGAGGGGATTTTGAAGGCGTTGGAGGGTAGTCAGAGAAAGGATGTGACTATAGGTGAGGATTTTTTTAAGATTTCTGTTTGTTCCTTGTTTACTATTAGAATGGGATTGGATAAGCTTTTTTCAATTGTCTATCTAGTCCAATTCAGAATTGTCTGGCAATTGTAACTGGCAGCGATATTCAACGATATTCAGTGGAGGTCACTGGTCCAGTCAGCAACAAAAACGGAATAACACTGTTATTTTTAAATATGTATTACAGTAGATACAACTATTTTCTTAATGTTCCTCGGCAAAGTTCGTGTTTCCTCAGCCTTCGGATTTCTATCATTTGCCCTTTGCACTTGGTGCTTGTATGTATTGACTCCTACCGCTGCACCCGCGTTGCCATCAACCATAATTACTAAGTGCAAAGGGCAACTGATAGAAATCCGACAACTGACGAAACACGAAGTTTGCCGTGGGACATTAAGAACATAGTCTGTTGTACTGTATGTATAGCTAAGACTTTTATTTATCAGTATAGATTTTTTATACATTTTTTATTCAATGATTAGGATGTAAGAAACTGAAGTGTTAATCGAGTTTTGTTGCTGACCGCGTGCAACTCTTTTGTTACGTGCACTCGTAGCAGGAAAACAGTGGTTCTTCTTGAAACATATTATAAAACAAAGTCTCTTTTAGCGTTTATGTACGCGTTGTTCTTCTAAACCACGCAACCGATTTTGATGAGGTTTTCACCATCGTTTAGAGAATTTATTCTGGAAGGTTTATGTGTATAATATGTTAATATTAAAGTTACGTTTACCTAAGAAATCTTAATGTTTTATCAAGTCAAAAAACCGTGCGAAGCAGGAGCGTGTCGCTAGTTTTATTATAAAAGAATATGCATCTTACTCTTCTAGTTAAGCCCTTCAATCTTTGCCCAAAAATACACCCTTCAACTAAGCTAAAAAGCTTATAATAACATCATCAACATACACAAACTGCATTAAATATGTATTACTAACTCAAAAAGTCTCCAAGCAAAGTTAACAAAATTTTATGGGACTTGCGCAAGCTTCCTTTACCAAAGGAAAAAGAAATAACGTATATCAGCCCAGTAATTACGGAGAAATTCATGAACATACATACATACAGAGGAGCTCGTGGCTAAGTAATAACTGCCGCACAGGTTGATCCATCAGGTTAAGGTACGCTTGCCTTGTTGGTATGTGGATGGGTGACCATCTTTATATACCGAGACTCTCCGTACCTCGGAAAGCCGTAGGTCCCGGCTGTCATTCGTGGATCTTTGATAGTCGTTACGGGTCGTCATAAGCCCGAAAGTCTGACAACCAGTCTTACCAAGGAATATCGTATTACTCAGTTACTGGGTTGTGGAGGTCAGATAGGCAGTCGCTCCATGTAAAATACTGGTATTCAGCTGCATCCGGTTAGACTGGAAGCCGAGCCCAATATACATAGTTGAAAAAAGGCTAGGCAGATTGATTGACATACAGAAGAACATAGAATCTACTCCATTTTCATATCAATGCTACCACTAATGGCAATAAAACTCACGACTTGCCACGAACAATGAATTGCCCTTCTAATTTCAAACCATTATTCCAGACATATCGTCAGAAACAGAAGAAGAACAGAGAACCCTAGACAAAATGAAGAAACAACTAAACGAGAACCTTATCAGCCTTCAAAAAACCACAAAAACATTAGACGTAGCCCGCGAGCATCTCCAATTATGGGCTGACAATGACATGAAGAAATATATCTCTTGTAACAGAACTGTTGATGGGAAAACTTTGATGGAATATGAAGGCTACTATTTGGAGAGCTTGAATCTTAATATTTAAGAAAAGAAGTGATGTTGAATGTATTGGATCTGTTTAATAAATGATTATGTTAACGATTTGGGGTGTTTTGTTTAAAAAGTTCATTTTCCTTTTTAGCGTATCGATGGCAGAAAGTTCAAATATTTTCGGCCCAAAATTCAGCTACGCGAACTGATGCAGTCATCATTATCTAATTACGCAACACACTTTCATAGACGATTACAACTAATCTGTTTAATTTTGACAGTTCAACAACATTCATTGCGTTATTTACGTTGTTGAGCAGATATTTTTTTCGATCTTATGAAGCAATGGATTAGCAATCTTTTTTTATTTCAAATCGATTCAGATTCTGATTGATCGTGTTTTATGTAATTAGGGTACTGGTCATCAAAGGGGTTATTCCCGTAATTTTAAAAACGTTCACAGTCTCTTCTCAGTCTCAATCTGACAACAAGTGAAATTATATTAAAAACCCCCGACACAAACATTTCCTCATTTCTCTTTCCTACTCCATCACCAGTCCCTGTTGATCGTCAATCTATAACCATTCATTGAGAACATTCCAATGAGCCCAAAAACGATACAATACGACACAACTTAGATGTAGACACAAACCGATCACCATCCGAACTGAGTGCGTCTTCAAAAACACCAATATTTATTACTGCTTTAGGTGAAAATGATCTTTACGCAAACGCAATAACTTGTGAAGTCCTATAGCCAAATAAATTTGTAAAATTGAAATGAATGAATGAAAATTTTCGAATTTATGCAACATCTAAGTTGTGTCGTACTGTACCTGTGCTGTAATTTAGTGAGGGAGTTAGGTATCCTGCAAAGTCCAGGTGATTCTGCAGCATCAGGTCAAGGTGTTGTGTGTTGTTCTAATATCATTGAAGTAACAGAATACGAAATTTCTAATTCTATCAGACCTTTGGAAGACGCTTACATCCATTCATCAACTAGAAAAGAGCTGATAATCTTCAAACGGCTGAACCGATTTTGATAAACCTTTCTAAGAACCATCGCTATAAAACCTGCTTTCAAATAAAAAAAGACGGCTTCAAATCGGTTCACCCGTTTAAGAGCTACGGTGCCACAGACAGACACATAGCGAGTATCGGTCAAACTTATAACACCCCTCCACGTCGAGGGTTAAAAATAGCTCTAATTTCCCTACATTTTTGACAAGTTTGTCATGGATTGTCGCTGAGATGAGATTGCGACTGAACATTGATTATTTATCTAGATAGTGTCGCGCTGCAAAAGAAGTATTAAAATTTAATTTTCTATCACATTAATTTTTCCGTGGTCGGGTTACAGTTTTTTAAACAAAATTTTTTATTTTAGACTTTTCCGGTTTAACGATTGATACTTATACGTTACCACAACGTTAATGAGAGTCATACAATAAGTCAGTAATTAGTCGAATGAGGAAAATATGTAGCCGAGTATTATCTATCTTTTATCTAAATAAATATATTCAGAGAAAAAATCTTTCAAAGCAAGAACAACCGACCAACCACTATTTTTATTACCTACTTTAAAACAACGAAACCGATAATACCAAACGTCTTAGACTGCCTGGCCATTGAAGCGGAGCGAGGCAGCGGAGAGGAGAATGGCAGCGGAGTGGAGCGGAGTTGACGACAGTGTCTATCCATTGATGCGGAGCGAGGTAGCGGAGCGGAGTTACGGACTGTGCGGAGTGAGGTAGCGGAGCGATGTTACGGATTGTGCGAAGCTAGACCGAGTTCACGCGACGAGTAATAATTCTCCGCTCCGTTTCCCCGATCCGCTTCCCGGTTTTGTATGATTTTTTAAACTAGTTCGCAAATCCTTGTCCACTGAAGTGGAGCGGAGGTTTTATGCAATTCCATTAGTTAATATTGGCACACTGCTACTCCGCTCCTCTCCTCTCCGCTCCAGTGGACAGGCAGCCTTAGTGAGAGAGAACTGGAATGAGGAAAATATGTAGCCGAATATTATGTATCTTGTAACTTTGTAACTACGAGTATATACATACGGCTATCTAAATAAGAAACACATTTTCGTAAACGATATCGACTAATCCGTTTCATTTTGACAGTTCAACAACATTCATTGCGTTATTTACGTTGCTGAGCAGATTTTTCTTTTTTTTTCTTTTTAATATAATAACTACAAATATTTGATTTCCCTCAATCTACACTTAAAGTGATAGATTGTCTTTTTGTGTGTTTGTAATGAAGAAACTCAAAAACTACTGGACCGATTTAAAAAAAATATTTCAACAGTAGATTGCTATATTATCACAGAATAACATAGGCTATAATTTAAAGCGAAGCCGCTGGCGGAAACTAGTTCGCAATAAAATGTTGTTCAGCTTTTTTGATCCTCGTGACCTTTGACCTTCGATAGTTTCAATTGCCCAAGGGTGCCACTCTGGCACCTACTATTAACAGACTATTAATAATTAAATAATTAAATTCATATTTTTCAATAGATTTTTTATTATGACAGTGACAAACAATATGACATGCCATGATGAAAAAAGAAATAAATGTAAGTCGAAACAATCTTTTTTTTTCTTCGTGGGTAGTGGTGAAGGATACAAGTGCTTTTGTTTGTGTTACGAATTTTCTCGATTTTTGGTAATTTTACAAGTGTGAACTTCAATCGAGACTATTCTTTGTGTTTGTAGTTTAGCCTAAGGTTTGTTTTAACAATTTTTTTTTTTTAAGATTTTATCCAATATCCATAATGGATAACAAAAAACCCCCTGATCCTCCTGATCCCTTTGAATACACTCCGGTGTTAACGGTTTCTCTCCCCAATGACAATGTGCTAGAAAATGCAATGGACTCCGAATCGACAAGTAGAAAAAGATTAGCTACTTCTCCCCCGACTACTATAATAAACACTCCTAAGTTAATCAAAAAGAATTTGGAAGACATTCTTACACGTTAAGAGATAACCCACCCTATATTGTTCACGTTTCTTTGAAGGATGGCCAAACCCCAGGTACTGTACTTCACCCGGTTAAATTTGGAATGTTTTTAACTAAAAATAACTACAGCAACATTCTCCTAGGTAGTGTAAAACGCCTTGGAAGGAACCGGGTGTCAGTCGAGTTTAAGTCACACTAGGATGCAAATAGCTTCTTGTTAAGTAAAACATTAGTACAAAATAATTTTGTGGCTTCGCTTCCTCAGTTTAATATAACTCGTTTGGGTCTAGTTAGAGACATACCAAATGAATGGACAGAAGATGAGGTCATTGAGAATATCAAGGTTCCTGTTGAATGCGGCCCCGTTATAAAGGCAAGGAGAATGAACCGAAAGGTGACCTCTCTGGGTGTTACAGAGTGGAAACCCACTCAAACTGTAGTTCTCACTTTCGATGGGCAAATCTTACCTAAGCGGGTTTATTGTTTTTATTCTGCTCTTTCGGTTGAGACATATATGTTACCCGACTATTCAATGTTTTAACTGTTGTCGTTTCGGTCACACGCGTACAGTATGTCGCTCGCAACCCCGCTGCTTCAGATGTGGTCAAGACCACCCAGGTGATGGATGCCAAGTTTCTGCTGACTGTGCCATTTGCGTATCCTGTTCTGGCAATCATTACCCTAATGATAAGGCTTGTCCTGAATTGGGTCGGCAGAAGGGCATAAAAGCTCTCATGGCCTAGAAATCTGTCTCATATGCGGAAGCAAGTAACATTTTTCCTCCAGTCTCACGATCATATGCCGAAGTGTCAAGAGTTTCACCGAAATTCAAACCAACAACCACTTCGCCTCAATCCAGTCCAGCTCCCCAAACACCAAAATCATACCGTAAAACGGTCTTTCTCAAACCTAAATCCCATGCCCCTCTTTCACCTAGCTACGATAGGCAGGCTCATCAAGCCCTTACTCAGGATTACTCCTTCTCTCCTTCCCAAAACGGTTGTGCCTTCCCTAGAGAAGGTGCAAGTTCTCCTGATAAGCCCGAACACATACTAAATATTATAGCCAATATGCTGATAACTGTATTAGCTAACCCTGCACAATCTTTATCTGACCACGTTGCCATTAAACTGTCTTCAATAGTCCAATACATAAATAATGTTCCATCCCCTGACATTCCTGCAATGGAACGTGAGGAGTATTTCTCCCAGGAAGGCTGACCTACTCTTTTTAATTAATAAATTTAAACCATCAGTCTGCGGCATCGCTGAGACGTGGCTTCGTTCTGAAAGCAATTTCAGGATCCCGTGTTTCAGTGGTGTTCGCCATGATAGATTAGATGGATATGGAAGATGTGCTTTGTTCATCAATAACAAAGTTTCATTCTCCCAGATCCCTCTACCCTCCGTTGGCGACAACATAAATGTTGTTGCCGTTAAGGTTGAGGGTATAAATATTTTTCTTTTTATATTGCGCACCCACGTTTTGAAAATCTTGTTTTAATTAAAAATTTACTAAGTAATGTACACGGCCCATTACTTATGGGAGATTTTAATTGTCATCACTACCGGTGGGGATCGGATTCTTGCGATAGTATTGGTGTAGGTTTAGTGGATATGTTGGATGATCTTGACCTGTGTATTATTAATAATGGCAGTGCCACACGTAGGTCCGGACTAGGGCAAAGTAATAGTTGTGTCGATCTGACATTTTGCTCATCCAGCATGGCTAGCCTTTTTATTTGGAATCGTTTGAATATGACCTATGGGAGTGATCACTATCCCATCACAGTCGAAATTCCCTCTAAATATCTCCCTGATAAAACTTCCCCTCCCTTACTAAAGTACCAGCTTAACTCTGTGGATTGGGATCTTTATTCGAAAATTTTAGACCTTCGTATCTCCTCCCTCCCATCCATCAATGGTGAGAATGCTCAAGAATGTTTTACGTGTTTTTCCAACACCATATCTGCAACAGCTGATGATTGCTGTTGATTGCTTCCCTCCTAAAAAATCACCAACCGGAAAAATCCCATCTCCGCCTTGGTGGGATAGGGAATGCAGTACCATGATCAGGGCCAGGAATGAGGCGGAAGAGACTTTTAACCTTGAAATGAACCTGGATAACCTTCTCGCCTTCAATAAAACATTGGCTAAGTCCAGGAAATTAAATAGAAAAAAGAAGAGAGCAGGCTGGGTATCGTTTTGTAGTTCCCTAAGTCCATCCACCCCAGCGTCGGTGGTGTGGTAGAGAGTGAAAAGTTTTAGAAACAGTTTAAAACCGTCTCCCACGAACATCTTATCTGAAGATTTGGGGTACCAGTTTTTCACTACAGTCGCCCCAGTCTATGTTCCTGGTGTAGACGAAATAAACTTTGCAGGCTCTGTAACTTCAAATGATCCTCCTGATAAACCATTTTTCCTTGACGAACTTAAAACGGTTCTTAATTATGTTAAGGATTCTGCACCTGGCGTGGATGGATTCCCTTACTCTTTCATTGCAAAAGCAGGTGTAAAATGCCACCAATATTACCTGGACCTGGTCAATTTTTGTTTCATCTCTGGGTATATTCCTCCAGCCTGGAAGGTTCAAGTGGTTATTCCTCTATTAAAACCCGGCAAGGATCCTAGTGATCATTGTTCTTATCGACTAATTGCTTTATCGTCTATTCTTAATAAACTTCTTGAACATCTAATTAAAAACCGTCTAGAATGGTTAGTTGAACATAGAAAACTGCTCCCAACGATTCAATTCGGCTTTAGGAAAAGCCTGGGTACAACTGATAGTGTGGGTATCCTCACGTCAGAGATCCGACTGGCCCTTAGTAGAGATGAGTCTGTGGTAGCCGTTTTTCTAGATATATCAGCTGCTTATGATTCTGTCCTCCTCCCCGTTCTCAGGCAAAAGCTGCATGAGCTGAGAATACCGGCTAGGCTTATTCAGATCATCTGCACCATTCTTTCAAGCCGCACTCTTCAGCTGAGGATTCCAGGGGAAATCTCTAAGCAGAGGGTGACCTGGCGGGGCTTACCTCAGGGATCCGTAATTGGTCCCATACTATATAATATCTACACTTCAGATCTCCCTTCATGCTTAAATTATAATTGTAAAATCCTTCAATATGCTGACGATATTGCATTATTGGTCTCTGGCAGTTCCGTAGAGGATGCCGCTCTATCTTTGAATGTATTTTTATCTTCATTAAACCAATGGCTACTCCATCACGGGTTGTCTTTGAGTGCTCCTAAGAGTACAGTAGTTATTTTTACTCGCAGACGTCTTATCCCCCTGGTACATATTAACATAGATGGTCAAGCTATTCCGATCAAGGAAAAGGCCAGGTTTCTGGGAGTTACCCTGGATTCCAAAATGTCGGGTGTCGATCACATCAATAATGTTATTAAAAAGTGTGAACGCTCGGTCTCAGCCCTAAAGGCTTTATCTGGAGTCTGGTGGGGAGCCCACCCATACACTCTAAAATTAGTGTACAATGCTCTGGTCAGAAGTGTGATGGACTATTGTTGCTTCTTACTTGAGCCCTGTAATAAAGAGGCACTTCGTAAACTAGACGCCATTCAAGCCAAATGTCTTAGGATTGTTGTAGGAGCAATGAAATACTCACCTATTAATGCCCTCCAGGTAGAATGTGCAGAACCTCCCCTTAACCTTCGAAGACAATACTTAGCAGATCGCTTCCTATCAAAAGTTTTCGCCCTTTCTTCCCATCCCTTACTTCCCTTAGAAGTATCACCTTAATGGAAACATAAGTCGTTTCCCTCGCTGATGAATAGGTACAGGGAACTTAAAAACCTCTCTTCACCTGTTTGTCAGCATCCCAGTCTACCAGTATTTTCTTCCGCATACGAGGTGGTCCACTTTAGGCCGAAAGTCGTTTTGGAGCTTGGTATTTCAAAGAGCTCCGAGGACGTAAAGGGTGACTTTGATCGAGTCATTGAGAAGTACTGGAGGGGTTGGAATTTATTCTTCACAGATGCGTCTAAATTAACCCCAACAGGATGCACAGGAATTGCAACATACTTCCAGAATTCCAGAATTGCCCTTCTCTTTCAGTGCCCCCCAGAAGTTTCGGTATTTACAGGGGAATATATTGAAATTTTAGTAGCAATTAATTACATTGAAACCCATAATATTAAAAATTCGGTAATTTTTTCAGATTCTCGCAGTAGCATTCAGGCATTAAGTCAAAATCTATTAAAATCAAAAATTTATAGTAAAATAATTATAGACATAAAACATTTGCTCTTCACTTGCTCTAACAACGGTTTGAACATTGAAATAGCTTGGGTTCCCAATCACTCGGGAATAGGTGGCAACGAGTGCGCCGACCCGCTGGCAAAATTTGCAACATCCAACCCTGTTGACCAAAAACATTATGTCGTTCATAGTTACGAGTTACGGACTGACACGAAACTTAAAATGCATAACTCGTGGTCAGCAGGGTAGCAGATAAGTTCAAAGATCAAGGGGGCGTACTACGCCAGTATCCAACCCGACATCCAACGGAAACCTTGGTTTTTTAAATGCACAAAATTATCTAAAAAAACTGTTTCATCCTTATGTAGGCTGAGACTCGGTCACTGCTACAGTCCAGTATTTCTTCATAAGATTCGTGTTCGTGACAATTCCTTGTGCGAATGCGGACTTGATGAGGGTACTCTGGACCATATCTTTTTTTCATGTCCTTCAAATTCACAATCTTTTGATTTGTACCATAAGCTTCCCAAAATTAAAATCACCCTTCCTACTAACTTCCATTCCCTCTTGACTAACTTTTCCCCTAAACTGATCCAAGTCCTAGCAAATTTTTTAAATGAAAATGATATAAAAATGTAGTCTGGTGTGTAATTTAAAATAATTATAACTTTGTAAATATCTGTGTCGTTTTGTAGTAGAGTAATGATTAACAAAAAAATAAACTATTTAATAACAACTAACAAAACTTGTCTCGTCCTTTCAGCTAATAACACTAACTACTAACAACTACCTCGAAGTCTCGAAGTGCAAAGTTCGACGTCTAATCTTGCTGTGTTGCCGTCTCTACATGACACTGGCAGAATAGTCGACATCGGCTCAGTTGCCAAAAGGAAAAAAAAAAAAAGTCGAAACAAAGAGGCCACATAAATATAGCACCTCCGTCGCAAATCTTCTAGTTGTCAAGGTCTGAAGAGTGTTTTGGTATTATGATAGTGTCATTACAAATCGTTACTATTTATTACGATTTGATTAATTGCACGTTCGTATCATTTTATTTTATTTACTCATGCTTTTTAATGCTGTAGGTTATTTTACAGCCGCGCCGTACGTAGCGCAGTCTCACGTTTGCTTGTTTTTAATTTAACAATTCAAATATATTTATTTACTTAGACAATATGATATACAGGGTGGCAGGGACATCGACGCGAAAACTGTTACCATGAATTCTAAACCCCCTGAGTTGAACATTTTCGTCGGTTATTCAAAAAAAAAATTGTTGTTCCACACATTTTGACCGCGTAGGTATTGCAGTTTTCTATGTTTTTTTAAAATAAGCGACGTTAAATTTCAACGCAGGGGCGTTCGGAATCATGTACTGGATCCATGATAACAGTTTTCGCGTCGATGTCCCTGGTACCCTGTATATTCATATTTGTAATGTGCTCGTTATGACCTTTTATTATTATGGCATGTTTATCTCAATTATTGTTTTCCAGGTCTAAATTTACGTGTAAAGTCCACCATACAAAAGAGTTAGGGAGAATTTATATGGCCTATGTCATCCGAACTATTATTAGGTACGAACCTCATTCATGAAAATTGGTTCATTAGTTTAGGCGCTACGGTGGAACACACGTAAAAGCAAACATACATACATGCATAGACGGCTAAAATCATAACCTTTCCTTTTGGCTTTGCCGTAGTCGGGTAAAAACAAACAGCAACTATTTTATGCTATATCGCGCCGTCGCACGATGCTCTGCGGTCTGCGGTTGACTGCGGTCCGACCCTCCGTCGAGTGAAGTGCGGTAACGGTCCACGGGATGTAAACCTAAGCTACCTACCTACATAATTATCATACTAATATCTGCTATGGCTAGTGTTGTGAAAGTTTATTAATTCGCTCTCATATTGCAACTAATACCACCAGCCTACTAATTCCTACCCTTCTAGGACGAGGAACAGAAGAAAAGACTTACTGGCGCAAGCGTGGTGATGCTCGTTCCTTCTCTGTATTAAAAAAAAACATTTTTGCCCTACAGCACTATAAGCCGTGTGGTGCCGGACGTAAAGAATAGTACCATCCCATTTCTTCCTGTGGGTGTCGTAAAAGGCGACTAAGGGACTTATCTACTAGAGAATGGGCAGCAGCGTTCTCTATGTATTTTAACACCATACTGCGATTGCCAACCCGCATGCCAAGCGTGGCAATTATGGCAAACCCTCCATTTGGGGGAGGCCTATGTCCAGCAGTGGACGTCTTTCGGCTGAAATGATGAAAAACAAAATGATGACTATTGAGTAAAGATAGAGCAAAGGGGAAATTGCGTAACTCACTTACAATGTCAAAGCCATAGAAATCTTCTTTCTTACATGGTATAATAGTATACTTCGCCAGGTATGGCATTCAGTCACAGTGGTCACGTGGGTGACACAAGTATACGTCATCACATCTGTGTTACCAGAAGTTTGTAATAATAACTCCCCAACCACCTTTATTACCTGTGCGAATCCGATAAAACAATGAGGTTTTAATGAACAATTACGTTGGTTTATGTTTAAATTGAATTGTTTCGTTTGATTAGACACACGAAACGACAATTTAAAAGCTTTGGTTTCTGAATATCTTTCCTTAATCGTGTTTTGTTGCAATAGAGTGGCAACTGGGAAGTGACGTAAGCATTGTGTTAGTCCCGGAATGCTAGACCTTGTTTTATTACACCATGCTTTCTTATAACTATGGGCAAACCTGTCATTTTGACAGTTCAACAACATTCATAGCGTCATTTTGTAGTTGAGTAGACGAATTTTTCAATACATATGAAGCAAAGGATTAGCAATTTACTTCACAATCTTTCGGAATTGTGATTGAAAGTAGTAAGTAGGTATATTGGGTAAGGATGAGCCGATTAGCTAATGATCGATTGTTTCAACCTCACAGATTATGGCGGTCAAGACTTTAGTGCAACTAAGACACGTGCTCAGAATAACTTTAATTTCGAAAGTTGGTGTCTTTGGTTTTGAATTTTCATCATTATCATTATCAGTACCAAAGACACCGACTTTCGAAATTAAAGTTATTTTTCACTTTGTAGTGTTTTTGGAAGTCGATTGTTTTTTTTTTTTGTAAAAAGTTTTTATTAAAGAAATATTTCCATACAATTTTAATCACGATGTAGGTGGTGTTTCTTATCAGGTTTCAGTGCAAAATAATTCAAAAGTGAGGCAGTTGACCCATTTAATTGTATTATCGTGCCTACCTACAGGCAATATATAAGTACTACATTTTAAACTGCAAAATACATGCTGAGGTTTTAAGATAAGCTGACCTCAAAAGTGTGCAAGACCTGGTTTTCTGCGATATTTGCGATCTCAGGAACTCAAAACCCGCCTTCGTGGTGCTGCTTGGGAGGGACTTATAACCAGCACTCCAGCAGACCAGCAGTGCACGTGTTTCAGCGAAGATGTTGACCTGGAAAAATAATGGTTCCTGGTTCCAATAATAAGAGCATGCTTGAATCTATAAAGGTACATATATAAAATGTCGTGATGACTTAGTGGTTAAGACCTCGCCCCTCATGCACGCACGACGTTGTGGGATAAAATCCTGGCAAGTAGGTACCATCGCGGTCACGCATATGTGACCACTTTGAAAACAAAATCTCGTGCGTATGCACGCCACTATAGTAACGCTTACCTACGAAAAATAAGAGTCGTCTGACCCTTTTTTTTCGTAGGTAAGCGTTACTATAGTGGCCGAACGCTGCAAGCAGAAATAGTCCTTACGGTGCTTAGGGGGCCTAAAACAGCCACTTTTGCAATTCTGCTAAAAGCGATTCATTTCGTCCAATATGGCAATATTTACACCTTATATGATTCAGATATGAATTGAATTGAGATATTATTCAGCTAATATGTGTCACCATTTCACGAAAATTTGAGGAATTGCTAATGAATTGCTGGGAATTAAGGAAATTAATCGCTTTAAGCAGAATTGCTAAAGTGGCCGTTTTAGGCCCCCAGATATGCATGTCCGCGATAGTACCAATGTGACTTTTTAAATTCATGTGTACTTTCTGAGTTCATCTTGGACATTACTGCCGTTGGTGAAGAAAAACATCGTGAAGAAACCATAAATTATTTAAGTTTAAAATCGCCAACCCGGTTTGAGCAAGCGTGGTGATGATCAATGCTCGTGCCTTTTCTGGATGAGAAGAGACCTTTGCCCTGCAGTGGGACAATAATAGGCTGGTATTATTATATAAAAATAATGTTTGTTTATCCCCTATGCATTCCTATGCGTTGCGTTTCATTCCATTCGATTCCGGTGAATAAGTTGTTGTGCGCACACCCGCGAAGGTATCTCAGTACCGCAGAAATAGGGTTGCCAGATGTCCGGCTTTTTATAATCGTGTCTGGTCTAATATACGGGGTGTCCGGGACATCGACGCGAAGCCGGTTACCATGGATTCAATACATGATTCTGAATGCGTTGAAATTTTTCGTCGGTTATTTAAAAAAAAAAACAGCTGCTCCATACATTTTGACCGCGTAGGTATTGCACTTTTCTATGAAACAGCAGATGTTTTTTTTAATAACCGACGAATAATTTCAACGCATTCAGAATCATGTACTGAATCCACGGTAGCCGGCTTCGCGTCGATGTCCCTGCCACCCTGTATAAAAGTCCGGCCTGTCCGGCTTTTGTTAGGCTAATGGTCAACCTCGCCCCGCCAAAAGATGCCGAACTAAACGGGCGAGCGACTCCCGCAGACACGCATGCCATGACACGCATGCCATGACACGCGATAGTAAAAATAAAATGAGATTCATAATAACATACCTACTTATAATTAAAGTAGAGTAAAGGCTTGTGCAGACCAGCGCGACTTGCCGCGCAAAAACTGTACGGTATAACAATAACCGGCGTCGCGTCGCGCGACAAGTCGCGCTGGTCTGCACAAGCCTAAGTCTCAAATGAATAACAGTAATAAATACTTACACAAATAAAAGTACCAACATTTTTTTTCTCTTAAAAACGTTTGTGTTTGGCAAAATGTCCGGTTTAAATTAGGGTTTAAATATGAAATTGCCGTTTTGTACAGAAATATTCTTTTTTTTTTTCTAAGGTAAAATATGTACATGTTTTTAACCAAAGTGTTTTTCCTCATTGTTTAAACATTTCTGCCATCTCATGGGAAAGTAATTTATGCATTTGTGGTAGAAATCTGAGGATCTGTACTCATCAAACTGTGTTTCTGCCTGGGAAGAGCATTGTTGCGACGTTTGACCAAGAGTCAGCCAAAGCGTTGTTCGCTTGCGATTATCGTAAAGAATCCCCTTTTCATCACACGTCAGAATTCGCTCCAAAATCCCTTTATTCCCGTAAGGCAAGGTTCAACGCGCACTTCTCTCTGCAGACCAGTCAAGTCATGGGGCACCTATTTTTCAAGCTTTTTTTTATCTTACCGATTTGATGCAAATGGGTCAATATTGTGGGTATGCTAACATCAAACCATGCCGCTAATTCCTTGGTAGTTTGATACGGATCGGCTTCCACCATGGCATTCAATTCATCGTTATTTACCTCAGTGGCTGGTCTTCCTTGGGGTGAATTCTTCAAGTCGAAGTTTCGACTACGAAAGCGGTTAAACAAAAAAACACAACATTGATATTGCGAGCTGCTTCTGCTGCGTTAGTTCCCATCGGAACTAGTATTCAAAAGTTACTCTAATTTTAAATGTATCGGTCTTTACTTTATATGCTGAATGAAAAAACAATCAAAATTCAAACAATCGAATGTTGTACATTTAAAAAATTTAGAATGTTATCGTTACTTGGAAAAAAAGTTTCATTCCGGAATCTCACACCATGCAGGTTTAGTTTTACTTAATTCAAAGTGTCCAGTTCGTTAAAACGGCGTTTCATATTTGCATATTAATCGGTAAGCCCCCACTATGAATACCCTACCTAATACCTAATACCCTGTATATAAACCCCTATTATGAATCTGTGTCTGGTCTTTGCATTTTTTGGGCCTGGCAACCCTACGCGGGAACGAAGACGCAGGCATTGTCTAGTAATTAAGACGCAGATATATGCCAGTGAACTTGAGTGGTTAGCTTGCGTGTTCTGTACTGAGCTCACGCAACGCGTCGTGCGTCCAGCCAGTAATATAATAGGAATCGTCCATCAAGGAGCGCTGTCCCCAATTCGACGGATTATTAATTTATTATACATAAAACAAAAGGTATTTTAATAAAACACGTATACTCAAAGATAAATAATTTAATTATCTTTAAAATGGTGAAGGTTGCAAAAAAATACGCTTGATAAATTTTGCGTGATTCTCAGTTTTTTATCCGCGTTAGACATAACTTTACAAATTAATTTCATTATGTAATATAAACATAATCTAAAATATTCATATATTAAGTTATTAAGAAAATGCTTTAATTTAACATATATTTTTTCCAAATCATTAACACTACTCGTTTAGACGTGATCTTTAGTATATAATCATTAAAAGTCGGTTATCGTCGCCTTAATAAAACAGTTACATGGTTACATGGCGCGGGTCTTTGATATCAATGTAGGCATACTTGGAACGTTATTTAGAGTTTTCTAGCAAATTTTCCTCAACTTGACTGCCTCGTTGGTGCAGCGGTCGCAAGCGCTACTTCTGAGCATGAGGTCCTGGGTTCATTTCCCAGGTCAGGCCAAGTATTATTGGGTTTTTACATTAGGAATTTCTCAGAAGCAGTCTGGATTTGTGCCCGGTTGATGGCAATAGGATCGCCCCCTATTACATGGGACGATTTGGCGTGGCAACATGTTGTGTCCGGGTTCGCAACAAGTCAATCATCATCCTGAGGATGCCTCGTTGAGAGGTGAAACACGTGTCGATTTCGTACAGGGTTCTTTATGACTCTTTAAGAACAGTTAAGCGGATTAGGTTAGTAAATATACGTCGACTATTGTATTTTAAAAATTAATAATAATAATTCTGCGCCAAGCGTGGTGAAATGAATTGCTCGTATCGTGAATTAGTTATATAAATAGGTAATTAGTATTTGTATAGATGTAGCGTTACGGGGTCGAAACATTCAGCTATCATAAACAACAATTTGAACAGTTTTTTTAACCATCAATCTCAGAATAAGTATTTTTGTTTTATTTTAAATGTACAATTTGCAATATGTAGGTACTAATTTGGATGTAAGTAATTTCCATGAATGACACTATTTTACTTTTTTTGTTAAGGTTCCGCAGTGAAAAACTTATGGGCCCTTATTCCATTGAAATTCCGTATTAAGGCTTGTGCGGACCAGCGCGACTTGTCGCGCGACGGGACACGAACAATACAATTTCTAAGAAAACTTCACAGTATAACAATAACCAGTGTCGTGTCGCGCGACAAGTCGCGCTGGTCTGCACAAGCCTTTACGCCAGGCCAGCTCAAGGTCAAAGTGTTAGGTATCACTGACGTGCGGTCGAGTACGTGCATCGACGACTTTATTCTTAATATTCATGGCTCAAGTTGTTGAGTCATTGAGTTAAGTCGTCGCTCAACAAGATGGATGAACAATGGGAAGCCGCGTCGCGAGCAGTGAACGCAGAGTGCAGTGACCCTCCTGCGGAAGGCCGGGGACTTGCGTCATATACTACTTATGTAGATAGGTATAAAAACGTCCCTGTTCTGCGCTATGGCAGCGCAGTCGTATTATAGGCAGCAGGCAGCCTTGACTCGAGGCTTCCTTTATTGCTTCCTCATCACGCACGGCACGCCGCGCGCTGAGGTAAATTTGCCTGAAGTCTAGTCATAGGTACCTACCTAATTGTCGCGCTTGAATCAGCCTCATTCGGAGCCGTGCGAATACACACATCAAAAGTGTCTAGGGATCAAGTACATTTTAGAGTATCGCCGCAATTGAGGATTAATATTTTACCTTTTTTGGATCGCTATCTTTTTCTTCGATCAATAGTGCATTATTGATCGAAGTTCTTTTTAGTGAATTTTACTATATGAATAAAGAATTTTCTTTAAATTTTGATTAAAAATAGAAAATCAACTGATAGTCAGATTCCTATAAAAGTGTGTAATAGCGTTTTTACGAAACCATTACAATTATAAGCAGCTTACAGGAGGACGATCTCGAATCACCACTCGCAGACAAGTCCGGTACGTCCAAAAGACTGCTCTAGGCGCGAAGCCATGCCAGCCATGATGTTGGCTACGAGGCTTCACAACCCTTCAGGCTTGCTGATAAGCGACCAAACCATCCGAAATTGTTAACGTGAAGTGGGTCTGCGTTCCGGAAGGCCGCTGAGAGTTCCACCTATAGCACCCCGCAATCGTAATGGGCTCGCAAACAAAGAATTGGGAAACGTCAAGAACGTTTGAAATTTTGTTCATTCGTATGGAGGCGGAACAATAATGGTTTGGGCCGGTATTTGGATCGGTGGAAGAACCGATCTCATTTGGATCAGGGGCAACCTCAATGCTCAGATTTATGCGGAGAGGATTGTTTTAGACGTGATCATCCCTTTGCGAAGCCGGTTGGGTGATTCGTTTCGACTAATGCACACTGTGCACGTGCACACACGGCTAGAGTCGTTTACACGCACTCTTGCCGATGCTCGCATCAACGTTCTGCCGTGTCCTGCTCAATCGCCAGACCTCTCCCAATTGAGCACGCACGGGATATGCTCCAAAGAAGAGATGCCGGCCCACAATTACTTTTTGACTTGTTAGAAAGAACGTGGACGGCCATTCTTCAAAGTGATTTTGATGAACTGATTTTAAGCATGCCAAATCGCTGCGCTTGTGTGATTCGTGTCCACAGAACAGAAAAAAACAGTTCGTGTCAATGGTGGAAACACAGACTATATTTTTTTTTACCTTTACAATAAAAAAATTGAAAAATCTCATTTTTGCCTTAGTTTCCTAATTGACATTAACTTAGGTTCATTTCCCACAGTTTACAAAATTTTTAATTTTTCTTAATATTTACAAAATAAAGGGATAACTTGTTAACTTAAACATAGGAATTAAAGTAAGAAGCCAGTCTGGAAGACTAGTTTAAGTAAATAATTGTGGGATAATCGGTTCGGTTTAAAGAATTTTATCCTCATAAAGAACACAATACACTTATCATATAGATATACAAATAAATCATGCAGCTACAAGGTAACAAAGACTCAGTGAGTCGATAAGAGGAAAAAAAAAAAAAATATAGTAGATTATTAACCAAGGGGATAAAGCAGTGTCTTCTGTCGCGGGTGACGATTTAAATCGCGAGCGTAACGAAGGACTCGAGGTTTACTCCCGAGCGTAGCGAGGGTGTTAAAAACTTAAATCACGAGCGAAGCGAGGGATTTAAGACGAGTCCTGAGTGTAGCGAGGGATTTAAGTTCACCCAAGACTAAGACAGCTTTATCACCGAGGAAAATACTCTACTTTTCGTACCATTTGCGAAAAAATTAATACAATAATAATATGAGATAAGCATTTATTAAAAATAATGACAATTAAAAGTAAAAGTTAACATTCGAAACATTGGTCCAATTATTGATAGAGAGAGTTACATTTTTGTTTGGTACATTTATTGTTGATGAGTTGATTTGAGTATTTCTCTGTTCTTGCGTCTGAGGAACTTGCGTTTCATTGTAGATAGTATACGTCGGAGATAGTGGTAAGATGCCGGAAGTTGATGGTTGTGGCTCTGATGGATTAAGTTTTATATTTTTGTTAATTTGACTGCTTAATATGGTTTTATTCGCCATTGAGCTTTCGATATAACCCTCAGCTACTCCATCAGAGCTCCAACCACCGTGTCTTTTTATTGACGTAATATCCACCCCTTCATCCGCCAAGAAAGTCGCCGAAGTTCTTCTAAAGCAGTGACCGGTGTAGAGTTCAACATCTTTAAGTTTTAAATATTTAGCAATTTCCTTTGGCATATTGCTAATTTTATTTTTGCCGGTGGCTTGTCGAGTACATTTCCCATTCCGATAGTTTATAAAAAATCTATTGTTTTCCATGTTGGTGGGACGTAATGCTTGGTATTTATGAATGATTTTAGTATATTGTCCTTGTACAATGAATGACCAATTTTTCTTTGTCTTAGTTTCCTTTACATTAATCAGCAGCAACTCATTAGAATGATTTTCAACGTCCTCCACCTTTAAGTTTACAAGTTCACACCCGCGGCAAGCACCATTGAGTCCAAAAATGAAGGCCACCTATAACAAAGATAAAAAACAGGTAAATATATAGAATAATTACCATTACTAAGTTACGAAATATTCACAGTTAAATCATGTATACTTACTTTTGTGGCCAGAAAAACTTCGTCAGGAGCTTCATTAAGATTTTTTTCCACATTTTGAGTCGTAAACATTTTAGACTTCTTTGCGCAATGCCCTTCTGATTTTCTTTTTAAAAAAGCCAGTAATTTCGTGAATCTATTTATTTTGATGCTTATTGTAGCTTTCAGTTTTGAGTATATGCACCAAAGTGTATTCGGATTCTTTATCTTGGATAAATAATCAAAATAGACAAGAAGTACTGATTCTTAAATTGATAGGCCTTTCGCACTTCTCCACGTTGAAAATTCTTCATAAGTTTTTAAATAATTTTCCTTGGATTTTGTTGGAAGCAAATTATTTATAATTGCGGCAGCATTTTCACTGATGGAATCCGACAATTCACTGTCACTGTCGCTTTGATTTAACATCGTAACGTATTTTTAGAACATAAGTTTATTTTATTTTATTTGAAGAAAACAAAAACGCGGCAAATTCCTAGACTAATATTTTTTTTGTCAGAAAAGCAAAGGCATCAAGCTCATACGGCCTCGTCGGTTTTCGTAATTTTATTTAATAATCATAACTGCATAATAAATGCGTATTCCTTTTTCAAAAAGATGTATAATGCTTTATATACAAACTCAATGGTGTAAACACAGATGTAGTTCAGTATAAATTTCGGTAAGTATTCCAAATTTAAATTACATTGCATTTCCTAGAGGTGAATGAAATTCAGTACAATTTTCTTTCCGTTTTTAACAGATTAAAAATGACTATTGTTATGTTCGCTTTTTGTGGCATAGAATGTCACTTTTTTGAGCAAGTGGTACGAAAAAAATATTTTCGTACCACTACAAAGAAAAATCGGTCATTCATTGTACAAGGACAATATACTAAAATCATTCATAAATACCAAGCATTACGTCCCACCAACATGGAAAACAATAGATTTTTTATAAACTGGGAAATGGGAAATGTACTCGACAAGCCATCGGCAAAAATAAAATTAACAATATGCCAAAGGAAATTGCTAAATATTTAAAACTTAACTAAACTTAAAGATGTTGAACTCTACACCGGTCACTGCTTTAGAAGAACTTCGGCGACTTTCTTGGCGGATATTACGTCAATAAAAAGACACGGTGGTTGGAGCTCTGATGGAGTAGCTGAGGGTTATATCGAAAGTTCAATGGCGAATAAAACCATATTAAGCAGTCAAATTAACAAAAATATAAAACTTAATCCATCAGAGCCACAACCATCAACTTCCGGCATCTTATCTTCGTCCGTAACTCACGATGCACCACCACCACTATCTCCGACGTATACTATCTACAATGAAACGCAAGTTCCTCAGACGCAAGAACAGAGAAATACTCAAATCAACTCATCAACAATAAATGTACCAAACAAAAATGTAACTCTCTCTGTCAATAATTGGACCAATATTTCGAATGTTAACTTTTACTTTTAATTGTCATCATTTTTAATAAATGCTTATCTCATATTATTATTGTGTTAATTTTTTCGCAAATGGTACGAAAAGTAGAGTATTTTCCTCGGTGATAAAGCTGTCTTAGTCTTGGGTGAACTTAAATCCCTCGCTACACTCGCGATTTAAATCGTCACCCACGACAGAAGACACTGCTTTATCCCCTTGGTTAATAATCTACTATTAAAACTAGGCTTCTTAAAATTCAATCCAAAAGGTTAATTTTTATAGTTCAAAATGTAGTTGATCCCTAGACACTTTTGATGTGTGTAGTAATTATTTTCGAATCCAAATGACTTTGGCATAGCCTAGGAGCTGCTCCAGACACTCTGGCTAGTGAATATGTCCCAGTAAGATTGTTGAAGCCGTGATATAGTTAGGTATATCCCTAGGGATATCTAGGGTTATGTAAAGCTGAACTGAACTTTCTTACTAGGAATATAACTATGATACGAGCACGATCTAGTTATATAACTATTAGGGCACTCCGACCTAATTTATTGGTTAGGTTACAACTGTGACCAACAACGACGAAATTTGTCGCAGTAAAAAAATTAGGGCACTCCCACTCCGACGGTTATGTACCGCTTTCATATAACTATTACGGTATATAGCTATATCCTTAGGCATAGTACATACTACAAGTAAAAAATAAATTTAAAAAAGAAGACAAATAAAAAGTGTAAAGTGTGTTGTATGAAATTAGCAGACTACCGTCCAGCAACAAATCTGGCAACTATTCAGTATCCGGCTTAATATATGGCCGGATATGATAGTAATCAATATCCGGCCGTGCCCGAATCTGCCCAATCGCGATCGTGAGAGTTTCACCTAGCTCTGTGGCTCACTCACATTAGGCTATATCTAATGAATGTTCCGCAGGATATCCGATTTATACTTAGAGTATATTAATTATAACATTGGAGAAGCCATAAGCACAATATTCCGAACAAAAAAGTCTGTCACTTTTAGCGGGGGACGCGGTAGCGGAAAGAGAAGTCCGTACCATCAGTTTTTATTTTATCGATATCGATATTCATTCGGAATTTTGCTTAAATCCATGAAATAAAACAACTGTTGCATAAAATAGTTACATTTTAATGAAAAGAAAATAACTACAATTAAATAAAAGTAACAAAATTTGTAATAAGTAAGTAATCTCAATAGTAAATTAAGTCATTTTAAAAAAAAAATATATATATATATATATACAGGGCGTTCAGCAGACGGTTGAACATGCGAAAATGGCGGATCAGTGGGGCAGTCCGCTACGTGTTTAGGCCCAATAACAAGATCCGCAGGCCACTTGGATCTATTGTAATGATTTTTTTTAATTTAAACGAAATTCGTCGTTGCTCAAACTTCAAACGTCAATAATTTAATTTAAAAATAACAAAACTGGCAACATTTATTTTTATTTTTTTCTAGCATTATTGTAGAATCTAACATGTATAAAAAATTGGGTTCGTATATTAATTAATTTCACTTTTCGCAAATGCCCTTCGCAATCCTTTCGGTGAAAAAAGTCCCAGGCAGTTAAAATTGGCGAATTGTTCTAGTTGTTTTAAAACAAATTGTAGATTGTATTGTTAGATCGGGCATGAACCAAAGATGTTTTAAGGGTTCCGTAGCCAAATGGCAAAAAACGGAACCCTTATAGATTCGTCATGTCTGTCTGTCTGTCTGTCCGCCCGTATGTCACAGCCACTTTTTTCCGAAACTATAAGAACTATACTGTTGAAACTTGGTAAGTAGATGTATTCAGTGAACCGCATTAAGATTTTCACACAAAAATAAAAAATAAACCATACATTTTGGGGGTTCCCCATACTTAGAACTGAAACTCAACATTTTTTTTTTTCATCGAACCCATGCGTGTGGTGTCTATGGATAGTTCTTCAAAAATGATATTGAGATTTCTAATATAATCTTTTTCTAAACTGAATAGTTTGCGCGAGAGACCTGTGCCCCTGCAAAAAAAAAAAAAATGTACATTACCATGTAAACTTCCACCGAAAATAGGTTTGAACGAGATCTAGTTAGTAGTTTTTTTTTAATACGTCATTTTTGCTAAATATTGTACGGTATTACGGTAAATACGGTGGAGGTCTGCCTGGCTTGGGCGGAGCACCGCCGTGTCCTCACGGAGGCGATCGGCGGCGGCGATCTCTCGCGTCCGGCTCTGATTCAGGCCATGGTCCGGAGCGAGAGTGCATGGGAGGCCGACACTTCCTTCTGCGAAGCAGTAATGCTCGCGAAGGAGGAGGCGGAACGCCGGGCTTACGGACGGTAAACAATGGGTAGCTCGCCGTCCGATAAGGACCAGGCCCGGGTCGACGGCGCGTTTTGTTCCACGCGTGCCTCAAAGAGGTGACAGCTCCAACTGCCGGGGTCCGTAAGGGCCAATGATCAAAATTACCGATGATCTGTGGGATCTAATGAAGTACAGTAAAGTTATTCCACTATTCAAATCTGGGGACAGCAAAGACACTAATAATTATAGGCCCGTATCGGTCTTGCCGGTTTTCAGCAAGGTGTTTGAAAAAGTAATGTTAAATCAAATGCTCCATCATTTTAATCGTAATAATATCCTACACGATCAACAGTATGGTTTCACCAAAGGACGTTGCACAACCGAAGCCGGTGTCACCTTATTAAAACACATCTTTAACGCATGCGAAGAGGCACAAGATGCAATAGGCATCTTCTGTGACCTATCCAAGGTATTTGATTGCGTGAATCACGAAACACTGCTCTTGAAACTTGAGCATTACGGACTGGGTAAATTTGCGCTTAGCTTAGTAAAATCATATTTGAATGATAGACTGCAGCAACTTCAAATAAACGGTGTAAATTCATTGGTTTTAAAAATCAAAATGGGTGTACCACAGGGCTCGATTTTGGGTCCCTTCCTCTTTTTAGTATATAT
Organism: Agrochola lota; assembly: GCA_947364205.1. Taxonomy (NCBI): domain Eukaryota; kingdom Metazoa; phylum Arthropoda; class Insecta; order Lepidoptera; family Noctuidae; genus Agrochola; species Agrochola lota. The sequence continues at coordinate 10,243,632 of OX376239.1, read as the reverse complement.
AAATGATTTAACTCGTTTACTGAAAAAACGACCACAAGTGGTGTTATTTGCTGATGACACATCACTGATTTTTAAGATAAACAGACATGCACAGGAGCTTGACGAAGTAAATAACGCTATGCTTAAAGTCCATAATTGGTTTACTGTAAATAATTTGGTTTTAAATGAGAAGAAAACAAAATGCATAAGATTCGCGTTACCAAATGTTAGAAATAGTGAATGTCATATTGTACTGAATAGGGAGACACTAGAATTCTTCGAAAAAACGGTTTGCCTGGGGATCACGCTTGACTCAAAACTACAGTGGGGTCCTCATTTAACATCACTTGTAGGGCGGCTAAGTTCAGCCGCTTACGCTGTTTGGAAAATCCGCCAACTAACAGACGTGGATACCGCGAGACTGGTCTATTTCAGTTACTTTCATAGCATCATCTCTTACGGTATTTTGCTGTGGGGACGGGCTGCAGATATTAATTATATCTTTATTCTGCAAAAGAGGGCTGTCAGAGCCATATATAACCTCCGCAGATGCGAATCTCTAAGGGAACTGTTTAAGAAAATTAACATCATGACGGTACCTTGTCAGTATATATATGAAAACATTATGTATGTTCGGAAAAATCTACATCTTTTTAGTAAGATAAGTGACAGGCATAATTTTAACACTAGAAATAGGAACAAATTAGATCAACCACGTTTCAGATTGTCTAAAGTGCACACTTCTTTTATGGGGGGGTACTGTGTAAAATGTTGTAATAAAATACCACTCGATATTCTTGAACTGAATGAGAAGAAATTTAAAACATGCATTAAACGCACACTATGTAGACAAGCATATTATAAGTTGGATGATTATATCATAGATAAAAATGCTTGGCTTAATGCTGGTCCTGCTCCACAGCCACTTGGGCTCACTAGTTAAAAAATTAAATGTTTGGAAGAGTTGCTTCCCCTTTTCATTTTTTCTGACATTACAAACTTAATGTTTATTTTTTTTTTTAAACAAGTTTTAATTGTTGAATACTCCAATGGATAATGATTTTCTTTCTTTTTGGTAGTAACATTCTATTAATCTCTCAAACACATTGCAAATTAGTTTTGTATAATTTAGAAGCATTTTTTTAATTTTTGTAAATGTGAGCACCATGGAGCCGTTTGTATTTTTTTTATTTTTTTATTTATGTATATGTATTTTGACTTGAAAGATCATGGTAGCTGAGAGTATGTAATGCTCACTTAAATGTCTCGCTGATAGTGGCGAGTGTGTTGGATCATTCGGTTCCCTAAAAAATGGTTGAGCTGAATGGTGCTGATCCACGCGTCATGTTCGTGAACGGGCGCCGTCAGTTGTGAGTGGCCATCTCTTATCTGCCATGGCTTATTTTTAATCTTATATTTTGAATTGTTTTGATTATTTTTTTTGTACATTGTTCTCACATATATACGTAGAAGCAACAAGAATAATGTACCCAGGATTTTGTAATTTTCTATATTTAAAAGTGTGTCCTTGGAGTTTCTTGCCCGTTCTTCTCCATAACATCTACGTTTTGGAATGGGCAACTAGCTTCAACTTTCTGACTAACTGACCGACTATTTGACAATTCAAAAGTGCCTGTAAATGGTTTAATTGAAATAAATGCTTTGAGTTTGAGTTTGAGTTTGAATGCCTGCCGGAGTTGCGAGTTTGTCCGAAAGGGATATCGCGGCCCCAGCACACATGCAACGGAAGGAACACGAGTGGGTTTTAGTCAGTAAAAGTCTGACACACCCTCCCGCTCCGCCCAGAGCGGGAGAAGTTATTTGATAATTCCCCACCCACAAAAAAAAAAGCTAGTACCTATTGTATTATGGACTTATTATTAGTTATAGCTATAAAATAATATTAGTTTAGTACCTACTAGGTACCGCTTTTTTTTTTTTCATAAATCACTAGTCATCATACATGGTACTTATGTAGATAGTATACTACAGAAACCTGACCTTATTTAAGCAGGTAGGCAAATAAGGCAAAATATTCAGCCAAGCCAAGCCAACGCAGTAAAACTTTGCGGTAAAACAGGAAGTACCTAAAACCTCAAAAATAGATAGTAGCCCGGGGGAAGTTACGCCAAATTTTAGGCTAACTTTGCATTCATTTAAAACAGCGATTTTTTTCATTTTAAAACGTGTAGGATATGGTCAAGGCAGTATATTAAACTGTATACCGCGAAAAGTTCACCTCCGCGTGTACGTTTTTTTTAAAGAAAACATTTAATTTCAATTTTACGTGGTAGAAAAAAATATTAACAGATATGTTTGTATGGACTGAATTGGGAATTGGGTGAATTTTATTTTTATGGAAATTTCCGTGGACGAAAATGTTTAATTCTGAAATAATATATTAGTTTTCGAATTTTTTACATAATATACTTAACCAAAATTTTCCTGTTAACTATTTTACCTCAATTTTTATTCACAAAAACGCGTTAAGTTTTGTTTTTTTTTACCTTGATGCGGTCCTGGAAAATGTTTAATTTTTTATATTATTTGAAGAGCTAAGTTCAAAAACACGATTCAGGAAAAAAATCGCTGTAAGGATTTACTGCAGGGTTCAAACATAATTTCCCCGTCGGCACACGACTTACATGTAGCATAAATTTGAAAATCTCTATCTTACGAATGTATATTTGGTTATATGACTTTACTAGCGTTTGCGTAAAGATCATTTTCACTTAAGAGGGTTTATCCTAAAACTTGGCAACGTCGCAAATAACTGTCAAATATTTACCTGTTTTGATTCATATAGCAATATTACTGAATAGGAATAAGAAATGTGGCTAACTAGCGAACTAGAATAATAATAATGAATTGCAATTATAACATTGAATTTGATGTTGTACCCATTTTAGGTGTCAAAACGCATTTGGAAAGTGTCCAAATAGTTTTTTTACATCTAAAACTAAACATTCGGTGTTACGATAGGTATGGTTTCAGTCGGCACGGGTGCATTAACAGTACGTGACCGGTTAATTATTGCATTTCATAATCAATATTCTAGTTCGCTAGTTAGCCACATTTTTTATTTCCACACAGTAATATTGCTAAATCAATCAAAACAGTGAAATATTTGACATCTACATGGTCTATCAATAAACGCTCATAAGGCAGTAATAAACATTGGTGGTTTTGAAGGCGCACTCAGTTCGGATGGTGATCGGTTTTACGGATTTTGCCGATGCTGCATCTATGTTGTGTCGAACTGTAGGTAGGGTACCTACAGAATAGAAGGTAAAGGCTAACGCCTACGGGTGCGTAAGTACCTACTGCATTCACATGGGATATAAGCACACAAGCACAATTTCATTCTACACATTTTTATAAGTTTGCGTCAGTAATTCATAAAATTTAATGGTGTCTTTTTTTAAAGCTTTTCTGCAGGGTTATTGCGTAACATACCTACCTAAATAGACGATTGATCGCAATGGGTTTCATTTTGACAGTTCACCCACGTTTATTGCGTTTTTACAGCAATGGATTAGATAGAAATATCCTTCAAAACTCTCGGATGGTGATTCAAACTGTGTTAGGTAAGCAATTAGGGTGCTGGGAAAAACGATGAAAAAAGACCCCAAAAAGTTTCGGAGTTGTGGAGTCATTTTGAGATCTAAGAAGACGCAAGTGTAAATCTACCGCAAGCCATTTTCACCTTTTAACTTTAAGGCATGAAATTTATTTTCAGTTGTCGTCTACTTTGTTAAGAAACATATTATAGTAAGATAAATATTTTTATTTTGAGGAGTTTGGCACAGCGGGGAACTAGTTTTATGTAGGTAGTTTTAATGTGTATTATGCAAAGTATAGATCCTTACTCGCCGAGTACCTTGTGATAATTTATTGCAATTCAATTAGGTAGGTACTTGAAGAAAATTTATATCTCATAATATAAATACACTTTGTAAATACTTATACATTAAAAAATATAAGTAAGTAATAATATATTTTTTCATTTATATTTAGTGAAATAATCCTATCTAATCCTAATTTGTAATTAGGATTAGATAGGATTATTTCACTTTTAATTATTTTTACATTTGTGGTACCTATATTATTTTTATTCTAGGTGCATCGCCTTCACAAAATATTGTAAAACATATAAGTAATAATATATTTTTAAATGTATATGTAGTGAAATAATCCTATCTAATCCTAATTACAAATTAGGATTATTTCACTAATTATAAATTGTTTCACTTTTAATTATTTTTACATTTGTGGTAAGTATAGTATTTTTATTCTAGGTGCATCGTCTTCACAAAATATTGTAAAACATTTTAAGAGTACCGTGAAACATGCCAACTTTGCCCACTTTTTTCGAATAATTACAATTTTAATACGATTTTTCTATGGAGGCGTAAGTATTTTCTTTCATCAGCTACAACTGTAAGATTATGTATTGATCATGTGCTAGTATAGTTTAATTTACTATTATTAAACATTGAATTAAATATTCATTTGTTCGATTTTGTTGGCGGGCAGAGTTATGTGGACTTTTAGCCAACTTTGCCCACATTGATTTTTTGACGCAAATAAGACCTTTATGCCGATGACATAAAACCAGTACAAGAATTTTGGTAAAGATGGCGTTTTCTTTAGGAAGGAAGGTTTTCTAATGTAAACGGTAAAGTCCCAGCGGGAATCGGTGCCAGCCTGTGCCAGCGCTCCACAAACGTCAACCCCCGCTGGTACCGAAAAGTCACCGGCGTATGGCCCATAGAAACGTCACGCCGTCGAAATGCGCCCCGGTCCTTGACAGATATGACGTCATCGGCGCGCGGCCCCGGTCGTTGACAGATATGACGTCATCGGCGCGCGGTCCTTTGCCGGATAAGAATACAATTTATGCTAGGACACAAATAACCACAGACATCTAAAAGTGCAAATGAAGTATAGACACAGACGGGTTTGAAGACGGTCCGTGACAGAAGTAGTGACTGTGCGCCAAAAAAAAATGCTGTACGGTCCACAACTTTCGGCACAGTATAAATAAACAACAGTATTATATCTCCGGAGTGACCTTGAAATAATGACCTATGGCCGCTTGGTAAATAAAACTTCCACGTCCTGGCGTAACTGCCGCGCACTCGATACTGTTGCGAACACTAAGATATCGAAGCTCGTCGTTTCAGTCGTTTCCTATGAAGATATAATACTGTTACTTATTTATACTGTGCCTCAGTGGCGTAGCGTAGTGGGGGCGGCAGGGGCGGCCCGCCCCGGGCGGCACATTTTAGGGGGCGGCAAAATTTCACAATAAATATTAAAAATATTTGAACAATTTCATATTTTTATCGCAACTACAAATTCGAACCGATTGAAAAGAGCACAGAATTTTTCGTTACTTATTCTGTGGAGAATTCGGGGAATCCCCCTTCTTTGAATGATATTTTGTAGCGACTGCTGGCAACACCGTCTATAATGGTTGAAGTAAAATAATGTTTGTATTAATAAACGTGATTATAAAACTTAGGTAAACTTTTTTATTTAAAATCTAATTTATATAATGCAAAATAATGATGACTGTTCTTGCCAAAAAGTTCTCTAGAATATGTATAGTATACATTAAATGGAAATACCTAAATATGAGGGTGGCAAAATTGTCTTCCGCCCCGGGCGGCCGACGCCCACGCTACACCGCTGCTGTGCCTTCAGCATCTCGAATTTAATTAGTAAGTATACTAAGTACTGCAATCTAATCTCTAGACACCGTCGGCGCGCGGGCGGCGGCGACCTGTCAACGACCAATCGCAACAATCAAAGAATTGACAAGCCCCGACCGCGCATGACTCATGGATGACTCAATGCCGCGGGCAGGCTACATTTTTTTTGGCATATTATCCAATTACTTCTCCCGCTCTGAGCGGAGCGGGAGGGCGTGTATCTGTGTATGCAGTTGCCTATATGCAAGTGACATTCCCGCGGCCCTGCCTAGCATCGGCCCTAGCGGACCGAAACCACGAAAGAAGGTCGTGTTCCAGTGTTAAATTAAAATATAATAAGGATATATTGTACCTATTGTTATTAAAAGTGACCTATATGTTTAATACCGTAGTTTAATTATACTACCTAAAGAACAAATCTAAGTTTATAATCACCATTTTATAACGGTGATCAAAAAAGTAATCCTACGATAATCACCAACTTAAAACGGTTGTAGATTTCAAATATACCACCACTTAAGAACCGTTTACATTGATTTCGTCATGATAATAATGGGTCAAACAAAATAAAACAAATTATAAAATTAGTCTGCATAACATTCATAATTCGATTAATTTCTAATACATTTTGAACATACCAGCGCTACATATCTTTTCATTCGAGTGATCAATCAAGCAAAACTCACCAACTGGGGATTATTATTATTAACGCCGAGTCTGGGGTGTTGGGGGTACGCCACCCTCCCTCCCTCCTATTTGAGTCCCACCCTGAAGCCACCCTTGGCTGTTGTATCCCGGGACCGGCGGTACTATCGGCGCATGTCTCCCACCCTCGCTTCTCCGCTTCATAATGCAGATTTTGCTCGTATTCGATCTGCAGAAGGCCGAATATACGTTGTAGTTTAAGTTTGAGCTTGTCTTGATCCTGTGACGATTTGATCTGTAGTACAATGCGGATTGGTGGACACTTGAGGATACTGGTATACCCGTTAACTGCTTACTAAGCTTTGTTTGTCCTAGGTGTGGGGTTCGAGAATAGCAAAAAGGGTAAAAATCAATACTCTCTCTGTCCGTGAGTCTGCAACTTATATTGTCTTATAATTTGGCCTTTGAAGGCTGCGGCAGACAGGCGTGACTCGACGAAATACATAACATCACGCCTAGTTACCCTAAAGGGTTGGGGTGCTTATCTATGCCGCACCTACCTATCTACCTACCCTACCTACCTATATACCTACCCAAACTACCTACCTAAGTACCTAGTACCTATCTACCTACCTGCCCTACCTACCTACACACCTACCTACCTACCTACCCTACCTACCTACCTACATACCTACATATCTGCCTACTTGTCCTACCTATCTACCCACATACCTACCTACCTACTCACTTACCCTACCTTCACCTACCTATCCTAAAAACCTTGTCTTGAGAATGTAAAACACAACAAAAAATAATTATCTAGTTTGGTGCAGCCGTTCTCAAGTTATGGCGTGACCAGAACAACGATTCATTTTTATATACAGTATACATGAATCTGAACATTCTGTTTTTTTTTAATAACCGGCAATAAATTTCAAGTGCATTGAGAATTTATCGTCGGTTATTAAAAAAAATAATCAGCTGTTCCATACATTTTGACCGCGTAGGTATTGCACATTTATTGTTTCAAAATCATATATTGAATCCATGGTAAAGGCTCGTGCAGACCAGCGCGACGCGACGGCGCGACGCGGCACGAACAATAACAATTTCTAAGAAAACTTCACGGTATAACAATAGCCGGTGTCGCGTCGCTCTAGTCTGCACGAAACTTAACAGTTTTCGCGTTTACGTCCCTGCCACCCTGTAACGATGTTACCCAGTGACTGATTATATAGCATACATACTGGTGAAAGAATTTCAAAAATCAATCCTGTAGTTTTTCCGTTTAGGACAAACAAAAATACAATTCTTTTCTCTTTACAGTATTCGTGAAGAACTGTAGATAATTATCAGTCATTGTCTCGGCCACAGCAGCTCTAATTATTGTTGCCAAGCTGAATCAACAATGAATCTTTTGCAAGAAAAAATGACACTTTATGAAGGTCAAAAAGATAATAAACATAGTTTCGCAGACTGCGCGTGTAAATAATATATGATAAGTTTTTATCTTTGGTGACCAAGTAAGATAAGGATTTTATCTAAATACTTTGCCTACTACTTAAGTGTGTTTCCTTATCTTTTTATGAACATTCTCCACCGAGAGATAAGAGGGTAGAAGAAGAAGAAGAAACACATTTATATACAGTAACTGCAAAGTTCTTTGCTCTAAAACGAAAGATATATTGGACGCGCAATAGTATTTTACACATAATGGAGCTACGAGATGTTAAGGGACTTGTGGCAAAGTAATAACAGACGCACGCGTCGAGCATGGGTGACCATCTTTACATACCAACACCCCTCTGTGCCTCGGAAAGCACGTTAAGCCGTTGGTCCCGGCTGTCATTTGTGGATCTTTAGCAGTTGTTACGGGTCGTCAGAAGCCCGAAAGTCTGACAACCAGTCTTACCAAGGGGTATCGTATTACCCACTAACTGGGTTGTGGAGATTAGATAGGCAGTCACTCCATGTAAAATACTACTATTCAGCTGTATCCGGTTAGCCTGAAAGTCGACCCCAACATTGTTGGGAAAACGCTTGGCAGATGGTGCTACGAGATGTTAGAATTCACATTTACTCGCTGACTAAACAGTTAAATAATATTCTCATTTCTGTCAGAGGACACTTTTTAATCTAAGACGGCAATGATAAGGATACAACATTTTTTTTTCACCTTTGAATGTGCAGCTATACTGCCGCTACATTGATTTTTTTTTCAACAATATTTATAACCTATGTCACTCGGCATGATATATGGATTCTAACGATACCCCATACATCTTTGTTTAGGCATTTAAAAGTTATGGTGGAACAAAGAAACTCACATACGTACATGGACCCTGAAAACATTACATTCCTTTTTGGGCAGTCGTGTAAAAATAGCTGGTGATAGAAGCGAAGCATTGAAATAAAAATGCTTTCAAAACTCCGTGACGCCCGCCGCTCCTAACATAAAGTAGGTATGTTATATAGACCTATAACGCAGACAGGGTGGAGGTGTGGTGTAGTGGGCAGTGGGAGGGGATGGCCCACCCCAGTCCTGTGGTAAGATTCCCGCACAAACTCTAGCACCCCCAGGGATCAGGGACTCTGGTAGGTATAGAAAAATATACTCAGGAACTTTGTCTGGAAAACTGTTTCGTGATACCTTTTTTCTGTTGAAAATAGACTAGATTTATGAAAAAATGAGGTCGGGCAAAGTAGGGGTGGGGGGGGGGTAAAGTAGGGCAAGTAGAACTACAGGCCCATTTTAAAATTAGTGTAGCTATATTTTAGATTATACATAGAAATATTATTTTAGTGTTGTTTGATATTACTCATATGTTTGGTATTTAAAATATAATTACTTAATACTTTAATAGGCAAAATATTTTGATTTATGGAATTAACTACATGCGGACGATTAACTAAATACCTACCTATAATGTGTCAATTCTAAGGTTAATCTCCATCGTAAAATTAGTTCTATTAATCACCACCGCAACATGCGTTTCAATAACAACCACAACAAAATGGACTTCATTAATAACCACTTTAAAATGTGTTTAATTAATAACCACATTTTATTTAATTTTACTAATAATCATTTGATTAAGGTGATTGATATTGTAATTGGTGCCCAATACACATATTTTTTATAGCCTATTTAATATTTACTGCAAAAGCATTTGTTACCTAATTCTGAAAATTAATTCAGTTATAAAAAGACAACGCGGTTGTGAACAATACAATGTTTAAACATTTACATCTGAATTGAATAAGGTAAAACCAGATTTTAAACTGGTTTTTTTTTTCTTTTTTTTCTTTTATAGAACCGGTACATATGCAGTCTTGTGACCTTAGGTCTTATGACATTATGTCTGGTATATAACTTGACTCACGGCATTATATCCGCATTTTATCCTACCACATTTTGTGTATAATAAACCAATATTGCATTTTAAGTTTGTTCAAAACCTCATAGGGAACGCGTCACCCTACTCCTTTCACTGCTAATAATAATACTCTCAAACCAACATGGCCATAAACAAAGACTCCCCCTGTGGGTCCGGGGTCGCGCTCGCGTGGGTGCTCACACAGCACACAGTCTCACGCCTATACACAAAATCATACAACACAAATACACACAAAAACTCGGGTGTAGTTCGGGCTCGGAACCAAAGTTTATAAATAAAAATAAAATACAAAAAGTTAGACTTCACCCACATGCTTGCTTAATTAATTAGTTTTAGTTAGTATGGTAGGTACTTATGTTATAATAACTGTACAGACCCATGTATAGGGTAGGTAGTTATCAATTTACAAATTAAGATCCAGAATTTTTAGGACAAAATCCTATGCGAATTTTGAAGGTCGTGTCCTATACCTAATTACGGTTCGAAATACATACAGGATGCCAGGGACATGGACGAATAGCATGTTACCATGGATTCTGAACGCCCCTGCGTTGAAATTTTTCGTTCAGAATCATGTACTGAATCCATGGTAACAGATTTCGCGTCGATGTCCCTGATACCCTGTATAGTTTAGGAGCTAAATTGCAGCCAAGTTCAAATACTTATTAAAGATAAACTCGTCTGCTATGTAGGTACCCACTATACCCACACACTTATTAAAGTAGGTTGGTACATTTTCCTTAATTACGACGTTGATATAATTACCTCCCAAAACTCCCAATTTATCTGTAACAGTGTGTGTTAATCACAGATGAATTTTAATTTGTAGTAAGTAATTAAAAAAGAGGTATAAGTTTTAATGTGCGCTAGTCATTACTAGCTATGCATTATAAAAAATGCTTTAATAATATAAAGAATATAAATAGATGCTTATTTAGTTATATTTTGAGTTGAGTATTTTGCTGTGCGATCGGTAATTTTGTTTGGAATTCGGATTATTTTTGGATACTTACAATTTTTTTTTTTTTTTTTTTAAGTTTAAATTCTACTACAGTAAGCTGCACGTCATTGTTAACAAATTGAAACTTCCTACTGCGCTATCTAGGCCAGCTTTAAGGTCAAAGTGTTACAAAATACTAAACTTATTCCCTGCTTTTTAGCTAAAATGGAAACTACAAATACTTAGGTCAGTACCTACTTAGCTACTTTTAAAAACTACCTGAAAGAAATTATAGAAAGATTCAAAAGCTAGATATACCAAAACTTAACTTCTTAAGTAAAATATTGACAAAAAATCAACACCACTTTAACTGTTTACGTTTTAACTTCAATTATGAGTACGACAATTCGGACTCGATGTGAAACACGAAACGGCGTATTCATTCGTTTCCGTCCCTTTTTGACTGTTGGTTATGTCGTGCGTAGGGAAGGGACTGGCGACTTTGTCCTTGGGGCTTTTCACCGAAAAAGGGCGAGAAGGGTACATTGTGTTGTTCCGGTGGGCTGAGGGTTCCCGAGCCCAAAACTCCCAACAAAACCCACCCTATCCCCATCTCCCGTTTTTGTTCATATCTACTTACAGACTGAATATCAGCCACGGGTTGGTAAGTGTGCGATATTTATATTCTTCTTTTTTCTGTTTCTTCTATTCGTATGTAGGTACACACGGCTACATATCAAGCTATAAATTTCCAGTATAAGCTAATCTCGCATTGTATAAGGCTTTTCGTACAATGAGAGGTCCGCTTATATTTGAAATAATTATATGGCTTGATATGTAGTCGTGTGTAAGTGTACAGTGGGTCGCACGTCAGTGGTAACAAAACTTTTAGGTATAAAAATTGCACCCTAATTGCGAAACACACTTTCAATCACAATCAGACAGTTTTGAAAGATATTGCTAATCCATAAATTATATATATATTATATAATATAATTATATCCATCCATTAATTTATAGGTTTGAAAAATTAGTCTGCTCAGCAACATAAATAACCCAATGAACGTGGGTGAACTGTCAAAATGAAACCCATTGCGATCAATTGTCATTATATGAGTCGCCAGCCAGCGCCAGACACAGCAACAATATTTGAACACTTGTTCGAACACTTGTTCGAACACTTATTTGAACACTTGTTCGAACACTTATTTGAACACTTGTTTGAACACTTATTTGAACACTTGTTTGAACACTTGTTTGAACACTTATTAGAAACACTTGTTTGAACACTTGTGACGCATGGGTATTTGGGAATTGTTCAAAGTATGATCACATATTTCAATTTTGACATTTGGTGTCAGTTTTTCGAGCGCACATCAAAGCGTAAGTTCAAATGTGTCCGAAGCCTGCTACACTTGAACTTGCACAAAATCCAGTTGGTCGTAAATCAGTGAGCAGAACGGTCGCATTGTTCAGTCACAAGATGGACTGGAGCAACGAAAGTGTCCTGGAATTTATTGAGTTGCGTGAAGGAGAACCATGCTTTAGGAACCCTAAAAGTAAACATCATAAAAAAAATGATATGGTCAATGACGCCTGGATCAGGATAACTAATAATTGTTCTATAAAAATATAAATTAAAAACAGACAATTTAATTAATTAAATAAGTACCTAGCTTGTTCTATTACGATACATTACGGTTATCTAATCGCGCCTTCTTCTCGGACTTTTTAGTTTATTTTTTGCACATATAATATATATGAATAATTACATACCCTTAAATAATAAAGGTATAATGCGTCCACAAAATCGTGGTCCATCCTGTTTGTTGTCTATTTGAGAACTGTGAAGCGAACGTGCTGCAAAGCATGTCTAGCAGGTAAAGCAAACATTGTGTTCAAATGTGTGAGCATAGTTACTTTTTCTTTTTAACATTCCCTGTTTGCGCTATCAATAACGTGTTTCTTTTCTTTTTAGGGTTCCGTACCCGAAGTGTGTCAAACGGAATCCATTTACTAAGCCTCCGCTGTCTGTCCGCCCATCCGACACACAGACGGACGCACGGCCGTCTACCTGTCATGTACCTACCAAATACTATATACCCTATGTATAATGTATAATCACCAAATATTACAAGCGCCGATTCATAAGGATTTTAGATATAAGTATGGGCGATTTTCTTCAACTGCAAAACATTTCTTTGTAATTCACAGTATCATTATGAAATACAAATTTGTCTTTGCGTTTTTTTTAATTAGAAATGAATAATATACTTCGTTCCGGCCAAGTGCTTTTTAATTCTTCTATATAGCAATATACTGACAATTTACTATTTATCCTGATCCAGGCGTCATATGTGCGTGTGGTGTGTGGGCCACTTTGTTAAAATTCTTTGAAAATGTGCTTAGGATTTAGTGAACATTCCCAAAGAATTGTGAAAGTTGGAATCAGATTTTGTGAAAGTCAAATAACCGAGTTATGGACTGTAAAGTTGCCCAACTTTACAGTCCATATGTATGCTATTAAATAAATTGTGAACATTTGTGAAACCAAGATCAGCCGTTCGATTCTGTAAAAATATCACCGTGAAACTTAGGTGAAGTGAGCGTGAAGTGAGCTGTCAATAGTGTTAGTCCCTAGCATCGTGCCGGTCGATTCTGTGGCAGTGACAGCTCACTTCACGCCCACTTCACCTAAGCTTCACGTTAATATTTTTACAGAATCGACCGACAGGTCAGCACTTTTTGTTGTTTGAAAGTTATGCCCTCGATCAAATTCGGGCCCTCAGTCCTCCATTTCTTTTGTTTTCGTTTTATTATGCTTATCGTATGAAAGATAAGACAATGAATAATGAGGGTAAAAATAAATTATTGTCACCCTACTCACTTATACAATTAAAAAATAGTTGATTTCGGTATGTATTAAGTTTTTTAGTTTTATAATAATTCTTATCTGTAACAAATGACACCAATTTGTTGCACAATTTTTTTCACAAAAAGTGACAATTTTGAATTTGTCTTATCTTTCATACGATAAGCATAATAAAACGAAAACAAAAGAAATGGAGGACTGAGGGCCCGAATTTGATCGAGGGCATAACTTTCAAACAACAAAAAGTGGTGACCTGATCTTGCTTTCACAAATTTTCATAAGTTGTTTAGTAGCATATAGGATTTCAAACAGTAGCTGTAAGTTAATGATTTCATTTTATTTGCATTATAAACTTTTACGTGTATGAGAATTGAGGGCCCATTTTGTACGTAGATATACAAAGTAGGACAGTGTTTTGCGATAATATCTTGTTTTCACAAATTTTGGTTGGCATTAGCTTAGATTTTGGCATAAAGACTTTTTCTGTAGTGTCCATAGTTTATCAGGTTCAGGTGGGCCCTCAGTCCTCTATGTGAGAACTGAGGGCCCAACTTTACAGTCCATAACTCGGTTATTTGACTTTCACAAAATATGATTCCAACTTTCACAATTCTTTGGGAATGTTCACTAAATCCTAAGCACATTTTCAAAGAGTTTTAACAAAGTGGCCCTCACACCACACGCACATAGCGTCATTGACCCAATTTCCTTTTTTTATCCGACTACGGCGAAGCAAAAAGGAGGTTATGATTTTGACCGGTATGTATGCATGTTCATCTCCTGTATCTTCAGCTCATAATTTCTATCTCTAAATTACTCATTATAATTTGACAAATGAGGTATCGTTGGAACCGTCTTAAATCGTCCGCTGGTTATAGTCTATGTGACGTCACATTAAATATTGCGCCCTCTAATTAAAAAAAAAAGATACCACACCAAATGAAAGGGCTTAATTAGCATATTCCAAACATATATTGTATTAATAAAAATAATAATAAATAGCCTTTATTTTATATAACGTTCACTTTAAACATTTTTTACATTTTCATAGGTAGTACCTATTTTATAAAACCCCAAAATAATTATATAAAACGACAAAAAAGCTTAGAGTATTACTCTAAGCAAAAGTCATATAAATAGGTATAAATAAGACATCACAAACAGACAAATCAAAAATCCGGAGTCACACGTGTTAAATCGGACAGATTCCGTGTGACTCCGGATTTAATTTTTTTTTTAAATACTTTTTAGATGACTTTTTTGTCGTAGTTGAGTTTTAGTTTTATAACTTTTATTTTTTCATTACGTAACTTTTATGGTTCCATACATGGTTCTCGTTCAAGCAACTCAATAAATTCCAGGACATTTTCATTGCCTCAGTCCATCTTGCGACTGAAAAAAGCGACCGTTCCGCTCAGTGATTTACGAGACACTGGATTTGCAGGCTACGCACACATTAAAAATTTTTACGCTTTGATATGTGCTACGCACTCATTTGTATAATTTGAACACTTTGAGGTGCTTTCGAAAATCGACACCGAATGGAAAAATTTGTGATCAAACTATGATCAAATACCCAAACTCCCGCGCCTCACATATGTTCAAATAAGTGTTCAAATATTGTTGCTATGCCTAGCGTCCGCGTCGCAGCCGCCGCCGCCGCCGGCTTAAAGTTATCATAAATATGTGATCAAATTTTGAACAAATATCTACTTACCCAAATAACCGTAGTGCCTCACAAGTGTTAAAACAAAGTGTTCAAATAAGTGTTCAAATATTGTCGCTGTCTGGCGCCGGCTTATTAAAACTCCGTACTTACCACACTAGGGTCAGCTCAAGTTCTCAGTAGGTATTACCACCGACGTGCGGTCGATTGTACCTACAATTTTGTTGATAAGCATTTAATTAACTACTGACTTACCTCTATAAGTAAGTAAGTAGTTAATTCAATGGCCTGTTACCTACAGACCGAGTACTCTACCCAACAAAAGATAAAGACTTGTGTTAAACATAGGAAGGTAACCTACGGGGGCACGTAGGTATCACAAGTCACAACACAACAAACTACGACATAAGTAAATGCAAACCGTGCGAAACAAACCCGAAACGCAAGAACGCATGCGTTTCGGGATAAAAAATCCTAAAACGCCAACTCGCAAATCAGTACGACTTGTCGTACTTAATTTACATTCCTACAGGCCACGTCAGCGTTAGAAACACGTCAAGGTCAGGCTACATTGCAAAATACTCTGATAAACCCATTGAGGATAAGCCAAATGATAAAGGCCATAGGTACTTAGGTATATACCTAGCTAGAATAACAATGTAATTATAAAATATGGACTGCCACGAAATAGATTGACTGCTTTCCTAGAGTTTTATTATTACCTACATTCGATTTCACTGCCCCGGTAGGGCATGAAACACAACGTTATGGCATAAAACATTTCAATAATAATACTACAATCGTTATTGCCTACTTGCTTGAGAGAGATAGAAATAGAATATTCGCTTGACTGCTTGTGAACCGGTTTGAACCAGACTACAGTGCCGTGGCCGACCGATGCATGCTGCGGTGGAAGGCCCACCCGACATCGACAACGACAAACTACGAAACAAAACAAAACGAAGACAAACCATTTTTTTCTTTTCTCGTATTGTTTGAGAATCAAAAAATTACATTCTTTTGCAGGCAATATTTGAAAATTACATTTGAATAATTAACCTGTATTTATCACGGTTATGAAGTTAGGTATTACTCAAAATAATGCAAATGATTGTTATTGCATATTAGATGTATGATTTATTTGAGCTTGGAGCACTTCACAACATGAGTGATTTACATCCGAATGTGCTTGGTTGGAAGACTTGTAATTGTTGAGTCAAAAATGTGAGAATTAGATATATCGGTCAATGATCTCCTATATAGCTAGGCATCATTATCATAGGATGCCTAAAAGTACGCCTTAACGCATTCAGTGTGTTTTGCCTAGGTAGGTATGTACCAAGATAGATTCTATTTCCGGTAAGTTATAGGAAGGAAAATAAAGGTAAATCCTTAAACCTACTTACCTAAGGTTAGGTATGATACTTAAAGCCAAATTAACACAGACTGTGCAATTAGCATTGAAGAAGCAAGAAATCATAATTCAATTTGATTTACATTTCGGTTATTCGATCAATCACTGTAATCGTGGAGCATAGTGGAGCGTATTATGCTTCGGCTTAGCCCACTTGGCTCAATTTATACATTCCGTGACTCAACGTTTCGTTCAATCCGCAACCAGTATTATTATTACTTTCGACGTAGCGTTCTGCGTTGTTTGCCACTCGAGCCATGAGCACGAGCCGAGCGAGCGAGCGAGGTCATTACGGACAAAATGGGGGCGAACCATTCCGATAATATACCACTATGTCGCCCGGAGAGTTATTTATACCTATGTTGAATGTCGTCGCTTACGAACCGAGTAACAGAGACAGATATATCGACTGTGGTCCCCACCTACCTCGTTAGACAGAGATAGGACACGCTACTGCCGACAACCGCTAGGAATTTGCCAGCCGACCAATACTGGCAGTCCGCCATACTGGCATTGGCAACCGCGTCTCTCCGCGTCTGCCTGTGAGTGAAAGGAACAGAGTTTTGGTCTGCCTCGGCAAACTGAGAGTGCGTTTCGAATTTTCGATCGAAAGACGTAGGTCAGCCACTTTGCTCAGCTAATTTAACCTGAACATAATAATAGTATAATTTACATAATTGGTTTACAGTAATTGTAAACTTAACCTGTTTGACGCAAGATGTCAGAGACAAACACTGATTGCGTGCAGTGGATATGCCGGGGTTATCGGTACATTTGATTGACTTTTTTGACAGCGCTCGTTTATTTGGACGGCCATTTTGTATTTTCCTGCAGAAGCGAAGTGAGTGACAGAAGTTCGTGGAAAATAAATTATTTGTATTTTCCCAGTGTTTGTGAATTTGTGATAGTTTCCTCAAGGTTATCATATAACAGTGAAAACCGGGAAAGCGGTCGAATATGTTGTTGTTTTCGTTGCGGCTTGAAGAAGACTCTTGAGTGTTGAAATTCGATTGTAAAGTAGCGTACAGTACACGATTGTGCCGGATTTAAGTGTTGATTGTGTGGTTATGAACCATAATAAACCGATGTACGTGTAAGAATCGGCTACAATTTCATCAAAAACTAGATTATGATCGTGAGTATATTATGATTTACTTCTACAGTTTTGCGGCATGAATGTCTGTCTACATATGTACTTACAATGTTTTGTGTTATGTTCCTTGATATAATTCATCAATGTGTATGAAGTTGAGAGAGATTAATTTGAACATGAGCATGTTCAAATAATAATAACTTTGAATTTTGACTATTATTAACTTTTATTGTAAGTACCTAATTCTGATTACTTACCGACTTAAATTATTTTAAATTTGTTATACAGTTCAACTTATCAAAATCAACCTCAACTACAAACAAAACACCTTCATTTCACAAAGCTTATCAGTTTAATTGTTTAGAAATTGTAATGTTTTGAAACTAGTGTCTGTGGTTGATATTGCTGTGTTTACTTACTAACAAAAACTATCTGTGAATGAGTTTATAACATTATTTATATCCATATACCTACCAATAACAAATCAAAATTCAAACACATAAGTAACAGCAGCGTACAAATTAAAGAAGTTTCCAACTAGGCTGTATGATGACTTACCTTGTGCAAATGCACACCCAAATAAATAAGAGAATACCTATGTTACTATAGATGATGAAAAATGCTAAGCACAAATCGTAGACTGAGAAAGCTATTTCTGTCTATGCAAATACAAAATAATTATTGTCCAAAGAGATACATAAGGATGATATTATAACTTGTTCACAGGTATCGTAGATGATGGCTACTAAGCATGAGCCTGTTATTTCCACACCGCCTACGAACAATGAATCAGGTTAGTTTTTAAGGTTTTGTGTTTTAATGTAATGCCTTTAAAGATGCTTTTCTTTTAAATTTATAGTGTGCTTTGTCTTCGAGACGTGTAGAGTTTGTCATGCTAGTAACCATGCTTATAATTTTTGGCTTACTTCCAAAGTTGTGTCTGACTTTTAGGGTAGTATTCTCTTCATTCAAAGAAAGTGGTCATGGGTCCATTATAGGATAATGATGACTGTAGAAAGCTTGCAACTCTATACAGCATAATAAACAAGGTTGATTTTTGAGACATATAGTAATGGTTGGGAAAGTTTTTTTGCGTTTTATAAGTTTTCTAGTACTCTAAACCCTAGTTGGTCTAAAAGTCTTTTAATCCTTATATGAAACTGAAACTGCAGTGATTGGTATCATAAAAATAAATAGTGAGAAACGGTGTTTTTCTAGCTGACTGTAACATTTACTCGAAATCTGTTGTCTGAAAAATCTACTCTATGTTTATTGCAGGACAGGTCGTGCACCTGACCTTGACCAACAGTTTGGCGATAGTTGTTGATGACCATGACAAAATAATGCTTTTATGACTGTTGAAGAATTTAAATTTAGAACCAATTATTTTAAATTCTACTTTAAGTCTACCTACCCACCTTTTGCTCAATTTCAAGAAAATCTATTGTATGTACTTAAGTATTTGAAATGATTTTAGTAAGTAGTTTAGTGTACTAAACGTATTATAGTTAGTAGTTTAGTGCACTAAATATATTTTAGTAACTATTTTAGTGCATTAAATATATTTTAGTTAGTAGTTTAGTGCACTAAATATATTTTTGTAAGTAGTTTAGTGCATTAAATGAATTTAAGCTAGTAGTTGAGTGCACTAAATGTATTTAGTTAGAAGTTGAGTGCAATAAATGTATTTTACTTAGAAGTTGAGTGCACTAAATTGTGTTCAGTAAGTGGTTGAAAAATGTCTAGGATAAAAAAATCATTTGATGCTTTTAACCACAAACTAAAAATCATTGAGAGCACCTCAATGATTTTTAGTTTGTGGTTAAATGCATTAAATGATTTTTAATAAGTAGTTAAATGCATCAACATTTTTACTATTTATGTATAGTTCAATTAAGGCATCAAATTCTTTATAAGTAATACATTTTTGAGTATCAAACAATTTTTAGTTAAGTAGCCATCTAGTATTTACTGAGGATGCATATCCGGTACGGCTCTCAAATCCTTCCTTATCCTAAGGGCACGTCTTCCTTACCATTACCCGTGCCCCCCGGTCTACTCCTAGATATGCAATGGCCTTTGTAGTCCCATGAAACATGAGGTTTCATGGGCTAGTGCAAATCTTGGGGTTCATTCGATTTATCGAGTCTGGTTAAACCACGCTGGGATCGGTGCATTTCATTCATTCATTCATTCATTCAAGTAGCCATCTAGTATTTACTGAAGTTCTTTAAACAATGATTAGGTACTTAGTGTTACGGTGCTTCTGAATAATTTTATTATAAGTCTCTACTGAAATAATAGTTCAAGCTTTAGTGATTAAAAAACGATAGTGAGTTAGGAAAGTGTTAGTACTCCAGTGGTTCAGGCCATCAGTCATTCTAATGCGTAAATAAGGTTAGTTTATTACATTCGATGGCATTTAATTATTGAATATATAGATATGTATCACTAGTAAGTCAATGTTTAATTAAATGATACATTTATTTTAATGCGTTGACACTCTTGTTAACTGAAACATGAATGCGTCATGATATTTAATTGATACTTGAATGCATCAGGCGATGGTTAATTGATACTAAATGCAACAGACGATAATTAATTCATTCTTATTGCATCAGACAATAGTTAATTTATTCTTCAATCTGTTAGACAGTAGTTAATTAACTGATTCTTGGATACGTCAGACAATAATCAGTTGATTATTGAATATGTCAGACTATTGTTGATTTGTTGCCGTACTTGATGATAATTCATTAAAATTGAACCTTGAATGTGTCAGACTATAATTAATTGGTATTTGATTGCGTTAGACGATAGTTAATTAATACTAGAATATGTCAGATTATAGTTAATTGATTCTTGAATAAGTCAGATTATAGTTCATTGATTCTTGAATGTGTCAGACGCTAGTTAATTGGTAATTGATTATGTCAGACGATACTACTTGAATGTGTCATAAGATAGTTAATTGGTAGTTGATTGCGTCAGACGAAAGTTAATCGACACTTGAATGTGTCAGACGATAGTAAATTGGTAATTGATTGCGCCTGAGGATAGTTAATCGATACTTGAACGTGTCAGACGTTAGTTAATTCGTAATTGATTGCGTCAGACGGTAATTAATTGATACTTGAATGTGTCAGATGATTGTTATTTGATTGTTGAATATGTCAGACGATAATTAGTACTTTATTTCGTCTGACGATGTGAAATTGATACTTGAATACATCAGACGATGTTTAATTGGTACTTGAATTCCTATGTCAAACGATGCATAAAGAAAACTAATAATTAATGTTCTCGTACTTTATTTTTCTAAAATTATCGAAATTCAACATGGACTACAACTCCATGTTGAATTTCGATAATTTTAGTATTTTACTTAAATAAAAAAAATAACTATGTTAGGTTTATTACAAACGTTTTAATCTGACACGTGCCAGCAATTTGCTAACAATAGACCTATCTTTAAATCATAAAATTAAGTATTTTTTTGCCTGTGTAGGTAAACCCTATCTCTATGAATCACAGATGAGCGTATCAGTTAGTTTAAACGCGTTTGGCTAGACATGCGGCATTATATTATAAATTATATATAATTCACGTCAGACCGATCATTTTAATTCTGTAACTTTTTTCGTGAATCACTCACAAGTTTCTACAAATGTCCCACTTTTTATTATAAAAATAACTATGCAGAAGCAAAACTGCTTCCGGTGTTCAAAAACTCATCTCAGACCGGACCATGTGATCAACATTGAGATCCCTAAAAGACGTGCAGTGATTGGCTTCTTCAGTTTAGAGTTCTATTCACCTATGTCTAGCATTCTTGCTAAACCAACAGTACCAACAGTTCAACGAAATTGATTTGACTTGATTGCACGCGCAGAAATGAATGGTAAGACCGACATTGAATGATTCATTTTTATATTAACCGACTTTCAAAGCGAGAAGGTTATCAATTCAGTTTTTTTTTTTTTAATGTTTGTTCGGGCATAACTCCGTCATATATAGACGGATTTGCAAAATTATTTGTTTGTTTGAAAGGGTATACTTCCGAGGTGTTCCCATTGTCACCAGGTCAGGATCTGATGATGGGATCCTGGAGAAATCGAGGGAACTCTTCAAATATTATAGGCACACCTATAGCGATTTGGGTATTTTTTATAGTAACTCGTGCAGTTGCTCTGGGAAAGCACCATTTGGTGAAGTGGAACTGATGATGAAGACCACAGATGTCCACCGGAACTACTCAGTAATAAGTATTTCATGGGTTGCAATTCGATTACTTTAATATGGTTGCCAAGCAATTTATGTTCATCACAATGCATATGGACTTATGGAGAAGTGGAGCTGATGGTGAAGTTCCAGGAGAACTCCTCAACGATTAGCGTTCCTGCATTAGGCTATTGTAACTTAGATACATTACAAACTGACTCACTAAAAAACCGGCCAAGTGCGTGTCGGACCACGCACAATGAAGGATTCCGTAGTTGGGATGAATTTATCCCAAGAACAAACTTAACATTGTAGTTGAAAAACATGTTCTCCCATAAGGAATGTATGGGAGATAATGTTTCTCAAACCGCAAATTTAAGTTGGTCGATTATTACTCGTTAACCTGTAGAGCTTACTTAGCTCTCATAGTTTTCCTTTTAATTTCGTTATATATACTACTGCTGTGAATTTTTTCACAAGTCCAAGTATAACCATTTAGCTAGAATGGGGGGCAGGCACATGACTAACAAAAAAATTCAGTTAAAAGCTTAATATTTCGCAAACGGATTCCTGAATCCTAAAATGGTTTTGACAAACCCACAATATTTTTGACAGACCTTTCTAACAATACCTCACAACATGGGGTAGATGAGGAAAAAAAAAAAACATCCCCTCTTTACGTGTAGGGGAGATACCCTAAAAAAAAATATTTTTCTTGATTTTATTTTACCACTTTGTCGGCATGATTAATATGTACACATATGCCAAATTACAGCTTTCTAGTACTAACCGTCTCTGAGCTAAGCCGCGGACAGACAGACAGACGGACATGGCGAAACTATAAGGGTTCCTTGTTTACTACGGAAAAATTAAATTAAATTTCGGAAGTCGGTGGTAAATAACGAAAATACAAAACCAACGACAAAACTTACGAGAAAAAAAAAATGTAAAATGTTTAATATATTTTTTTATTAAATAAAGCGGGTCACCAAAGGTGTCTCCGAAAGGGGTAAACATCTACCCTTACTTATAATCATATCGAAACCAGAATGGTACCATTTTAAAGCCCTTTACATTCTCCAGGATTCTTTTATTAATTTTTTCGATATTACTTTTCGTTTTTGAGAAGTTTAAAATTCTTTGAAAAAACTCCCTTAAGAAACGGTAAAAAATTGAGGTACTTCTTTTATAAAATAAAAAAAAATGCAGTATTGTAACGCATCTTTTGATACCATTTTCATTTCTCTATCTTAATAATAGGGAAGATGCATGGGAGAAAAAAAACTAATAAGTCCGTCAGTTAGATAATAAAAAATATTAGACACATATTTTTTGCTTTATAAAATAAAAAAATTACTTGGATAAAACGCATTTTAAGTTGGGGAGTGGGGGACGATACGTCACTAGTATGTATAAAATCTACATACTCGTGACGTCATGGCAAATTTTAACTCAATGTATCGGCGTAATTTTTAGATTACGTAAAATAAGAAAAAATACGTGTCCAATATTTTTTTTTTAATATCAAAACAGACTAAAAAAAATTAAAAATTTCAATCATCATCCCTATTGAGGAAGCCAACCCCCGGTCGCACTTTTCATGAAAACGGGTACCGTACGTACTGAAGAGATCGAAAAAGCATTTTCAATGCTAATCCTATCGAAACCAGAATTGTGTCATTTTGGAAGCCCTTCAAATTGTCCAGGATATTTTATTTATATTTTTTCGATATCGCTTTTTGTTTTTGAGAAGTATAAGATTCTTTAAAAAATGTCCCAATAGAAACGGTAAAACATTTGCAATAAAAAAAAAATCTACATAAACAAAAAAACAAATTAAAAAAAAAAAATTAAAAAAAAAAACAAAAAAAATATTTGTAGAAACAAATATTTTTTTTGCAGTATTGTAGCGTTTCTCGACCAAACTTATATGGGACTACCCATATAAGTTTGGTCAAGTTCTGATGAGTAGTTTTTGAGTTAGCTTCAATACGTATTATTTTCACTTAGTGTATGTTGATGATGTTATTATAACTTCCTGTCACTGTTATTTCCATTGGAAGTACTGGTACGAATACATACGAATTTATGTGGCGTACGTACCTCCACTAAAAAGTGAAAAATAAAAACGATTTTACAAAAAAGAAACCCGACTTCCCTGGTTTTTTTTTCTCGTTTTTTGTCACCGACATCCGAAACCAAAGTAATTTTTCACTTTGTAGTGTTTTTTTTTTAAGTAGTTTTTTTGTATAAACGTTTTATGAAAAGAGATTTTCGATATAAAACATTGTTTACACTAAAGTCGTAGCGGTCTGGCTGTTTTGGTAACATGTTCAAATAACATGTTTAGATAAAATATTTTGTTAGAAAATTGGCGCAGTGGACCCGGATTAAGAGGAGTTCGATATTGTTCGTGTATTTATCATCGCACCTGGAATAAATTTTCGTATCCAGGTAGTGGAATGCCTGGAGCCTTAAAAACATGAAAACCTCGGATTTCAGTTACTGAGAATGAGAAGTCAAATAATTAATTTCGATTATGCACATGAAAGGCACTTTTGAACGTCAAAATTTGCAAAAAAATAATAATATAATAATTTATTGATTCTGTTCGCCCCTTCCAAAAAGGTAGTTTTTGTATGGACAAGAGTTGAAGTTATACTAATAAGTCAGTGTGTAAGTTAAATTAATCACAATTTAAAATCAATATCATAAAAATAATAAATTATACAATTAAATTAGCAACCAGTTTGATTTTCTCTAGACTCTCGATTGTCCTATGAAGCAGTAACAGCATATTTCCACAGGGTTCTGAAACCGGTTAATAATCCAAACCGGTTTTGTTCATTGACTCTGAACCAGAATCGATTGCGGCTTAGGTTTTTTCGGTTACGGGTATTTTAACCGGCTACTGAGAGAACCCGTTTTTTACCATTTACGATTCTGTTGACCGAAATTAACCGGTTAATTTGAGTTTCGACGGTAAAAACGAGATCTACCTACTACGCCATGTCTTAAAGCTTTCGCTCTACGCCAACGAATACGCAATTAGGCACTCACAAGCAGATTGTATTCGACCGCGTTGAGTAGTTTCGTTCTGGGTGTGTGCAAAAAACCACTTGAATTTAATTAATTATATTATTTTATAAGGTGGATATTGTGATGCGTAAGTCAACGTAAATAAATGAATCCTTAATATCAAATGAAAGACTTACCGGTTGGAGTGTAGCCTTAGGGGCGCTATGAAGCGAGAACAGATCTTTTAAAATTTATCTGTTTATCCTTAAATTCATGTTGGGATGAAATAATTATGTAATTTTTTTGCCTAGGACGCACTCTTTTCGAGATATTAGTATTTTCGAAAGTTCCAAGATATTTGAATATAAAAACAACTTTTCGCGGTTTCCCACATCATCTCATGGTTTTCGAGAGCAACAATTTCTTCCCAGAAAGTATTTTCATCCGAGATGCCATTGTGGAAACATAGGTTTAAAAAAAAAAAAGGAGAAAGCTCCTAATTCGAAAACGGTGCGTCGTAGGACCATAAGTCCCAGACATCTCAAGAGCTTAATTGTTTTCTTTGGACAAGGTTAATAAGGTCCTGCAATAAAAAGGGACGACTTCAATTTTTTTTTAAATCTCAGATTTGGCTAAGCTCTACTCCTAACGATACACAAGCTGAAAAATGCGCAGACTGGGATGAGATGCGGCATTTCTATGCATCTTTCACATGGCGGCGGATTTGCTTCTCTTCACGCAACCCTAACGACTGCGCTGACGCAATTTTTGACGTGATTCGTCAGGGAATGGAATATTTTATCCCATTCTCTGACGACCCACTTGGCTGCGGGATCGGCACTGGTATAACGCGGCATGTGCGCAAGCCGATTTGCGCAAAGAGCAGGCGTACCAGCCACCCGGCCTGGGCTGCAGCCCGCAGCGCTAGGTGCGTCAGTCAAGGTGTTCGCGCAATGAAAAAAGCGTTCAATTCATCCGCTAAGGATTGCAAACGGGTGTTACGAAAGGCGCGTTTCGGCCATATTGGACGAATTGGGGCCAAGTTAGCAAGGAGTTCTGTACCCTGCCCAAATCGGGTGAGACGAACTTCTGCCGTCCTTCGCTGCCTCCTATACTGAAACCAGATGGAATGCTGGCTCATACCACGCAAGAGGTAGACAAACCTATTTGTCTATATCTTTGCTGAAAATTCACGTCTAGATACGGCCTCTTACATAACACCCAACATACCTCTCCTCTATTGTGGCAAACTGATTCTCTTCACAAAAAAGATGTAATTGACTTCATCTAGCACGATTCTTCGGAACAACCCTAAGTCTATCAACTGAAACCAAATACCTGGGTGTCTTTTTGACAAACAGCTAAATTGGGAAAAACATACCAATCACATCACTACAAAAGCCAGCATATCCCTGTGGCAGTGCAAGCAACTGCTTGGCAGGAACTGTGGATTAGCCCCAAAGTCACCTACTGGCTATACACCACAGTCATTCGACCAATTATCACACACGGCTTACTGGTCTGGTGGTCAAGGATAGACTTGAGCACAGCCCAATGAGATCTCTAAAAACTGCAGCGGTTGGCTTGTGTTGCACCCACTGATTGGCAATGCTTGCTCTGCCACCTCTACACCTCATCGTGCGGGAGGAGGCGGCCCTGGCCGCCTTTAGGCTCCATATATCAGGAACCCTGAGCAAAGACTCCAGAGTTAAGCACACACGTATAAAGGAAGATGAGATCAAAAGACAACCAATGATGGCATCGCCCTGCAACAAGGCCCCGAAACTGCATTACTTTCAAAAGCACTACAGCATAGTACTCACAGAAGATGTGACTACTGTTGGTGTATCCGTCGGTGTGAGTATACACCGACGTATCGAAGACCGACTCCGGAGTCTTCTCACACGACTTTAACATAAATATATCCGGCCCACTGGGAATGTTCTGGGCATCATAAGCGGTCTGCGCCATAGAAGTCAGGAGAGTTATGGACACTCACATACGTATACTCTCCGACAGCGCCTCAGTTCTCCAATCTTTAAAAATAAAAATATTAACAAAAAAAATGCTAACATTAGAATGTCACAATGCACTAGAACGATTAACGGTAGCCGCAACACAGTGACACTGTAATGCATATATGGACACAGTGGATCGCTAAGTAACGAAGCAGCTGACGACTAGCAAGGTGAGCATCCAGCACGTCAGTTTGTGGACCCGAACCTATCGTACCCCTCCCTTTCAGCCAACTACGCAGGTGGCTACAAGAATTCACCCATACACAAGCGGAGAACCGTTGGACAACGACACCGGGCTGCAGGCAATCCAGGGAAGCTATGCCATCCTTGGATAACAGACTAACCAGGTGTTTATTTAAAAAATAAAAATAAAACACCTGAACAGGAATGGCCTGATGACGGGGACCAGCACGAGACACTACTCGCTAAACAAGCATTTTCACACAACATAAATAACGTACAGTCCTCGGTGCAGGGCATGCATGAATGTAGAGGAAACCGGTATGCATGTGATCTTTGAATGCACAGGCGTCACCCAGATTAGAACAGAAACCGTCGGGTCACCCAGAGATTTCACAGATGTTTTGAACAGACTAGGAAACTTACTCAACTTCTCGAGGGAGGTTGGCTGGTTGGAATAACCACCAACATGGCCCACGCACAATAGTCCACTTGAAGGACTACGTGCGGAAACCAAACCCCCCCATTACATAGATGGTCGCCTCACTGTGGCTCCACAATGCCGGAGATATAAATCCACCTGAAAGAGCCTGTAAGGCCCTTTGGAGTCTGGACGTGAATAAAGCCAGCGGTCTTGACGGAATACACGCAAGAGTCCTGAAAAGTTGTGCTCCAGAGTTGTCTCCTGTCATGAAGCGCTTGTATCACCTTTATCTAAAAACTGGAGTGGTGCCGAAGACCTGAAAGCTTGCCAATGTGCAGTCAGTGCCCAAAAAGGGTAACCGTGCTGACCCAGTAAACTACAGACCAATCGCCATAACCTCCATACTATGTAAAGTTATGGAACGGGTTCTTAATAATAAGCTGCTAGCATACCTGAAAGACAATGAGCTCCTCAGTGACCATTAGTACGGCTTCCACCGTGGTCGGTCAACTGGAGATCTTGTGTGTGTTTGTGTGTCATATATGACTCATCGCAGGGCCGAGGCCATTGAGAGACACGGCGAGGCCCTTGCTTTGTCCCTTCATACATCAAAGGCTTTTGACAGGGTCTGGCACGCTAGTCGGTTGAGTAAGCTTCCCGCATTTGGAATCCCTGCTGACTGTTGAAACTGTATTTCCGACTTCCTGAGTAAGCGGTCGTTCAGAGTGGTCATAGATGGCTACTCATCGGATCATATGTCTATTGATGCCGGTGTTCCTCAGGGGTCTGTTCTTTTGCGACTCTATTTCTGCTGCACATTAACGACCTGATACAGCTGGGTGCTATTGGTTACGCAGATGACAGCACAGTCTCAGAAAGATACCCGTCCAGTCACAAGAGCCAGCGGAGAGTAAACAACTACTCTTAGAGAGGCCATGGTGGGGCGAATGAACTAGGCCTTACATCTCGTCTCAGTGTGGCGACGACAATCTGGTCAGGTTCAACGTTCAGAAAACACAGGACTGTCTTTTCACTGGCAAAGGAGCCAGTTCCAATTATCTCCTACTTTCCGGGGTGCATCTGTACTAGTTACCGACCGCCTGGAGCTTTTGGGCATGGAGTTGACGTCAGATCACAACTTGGCTCAACCATCGCTTCAAAAGCACAGGCTGCAAACAAAACAGCATTTTGGTTGCAGCCTGTGCTTTTGAAGCGATGGTTGAGCCAAGTATCCTAAGGTGAGGCGGTATTTTACACCTGGACAGCTTCTGGGTTTGTACAAAGCTCAGGTCCTTTTCTGTTTGGGATATTGCAGCCACTTATGGGTCGGCTCAGCAAAGTACCGGCTTGGTGCACTTGACTCGGTGGAACGCAGAGCAATAAGGCTCATAGACGACGAGGTGCTGCAGGCTAGGCTTCACAGCCTGGCTCATCGGCGTAATATTGCCTGGCTGTCGGTCTTCTACAGACTGTACTTCGGAGAGCTTCTGCCCTCAAAGCAAGAGTGAACAGGCATCTTCTGGGCTTGCTCGTTCCATCATTGTCATCCATCGCGTTCCATCAGGCGAGATCGAGGTCAAGAGCAAACCCATATTTCATAATAATAAAAAAGATCGACCGACACTTAGTATATTTTTATGCATTATTTCGCCATTTAAAAAAAAATATTGTCATACATTTTATTATAACACTTTCTTTGCTATTATAAAATTCGAATTAAATAGCGGCCGCACGGCACTTGTATGAAAGATGCGAACCCAATTAACTCTGCGTTATTGCGGTTAGCGCGAGTTTTAAAATTCTATTCTCTGTAATAATTAGTTACAAAAATTATTTAGGTTAAGTCGAAACCGTTTTTGTAATTAACCGGTTAATCGATTAACAGTATTTTACCGGTTCATACCTTTATTTAAACAATTTACATCTTTGTCTATGTCAAATATTTTCTTCGCCTTCATTTATTTGAATGATCGGTGGAGTATTGAAACAAATATTTCTAGCTAGCCTCCTCAATTATCAAGATAGAGAAATGAAATTGGTATAAAAACATGCGTTATTGAAAGGGCTACAATACTTCAAAAAAAAAAATCGTAGCATGTTTTATTTTTGCCCCCTCGACTTTAAAAATTCATTCGGTGTTACAAAAGTCCGAGGTCAAAACCCAGGCACTCCACTAAGGGTATTTTTTTCTTTTTTCTCTTCCGCCTTATGTATGACCGAATCAACAGATACCTCTCCCAAGTTTATTGAATGCCCGCAGAACCAAAAATCTTCGTTCTTGTACAATCATTAATATTGTTTAATCCCCCTTTTACGCCACCTCTCCATACTTTATCATTACGAACCACTAGCAAAGGGCTTAAATTCCCGCCTTCTCGTGTCATAATAATTCCATCTTTCGTCTTGCTAGAATTGATTCTTAGGTTGTGTTTGCTCTGCCAGGGTTGCGAGTTTCCTTGCCGGATTACCGCTATGGGATCTCGAGGCGAAAGTCCTCGCGCACATGTGGGAGTTGCGCGAGGAGGCGAAACGCCGGGGTGTAACTCCGCTGCCGCGAGAAATCACGGCACAGCGGACAGAGCTCCGGCGGGATCTCATGGCGGCATGGGGAGTGCGATTGTCGCAACCCAGCGCTGGGTACGCCACAATTGTGGCAATAAGTCCCCTCTTTGAGGAGTGGCTTGAGAGGCGCCACGGCGTCCTCACCTTCCGCCTGACGCAGGTCCTCACCGGACACGGCTGTTTCAGGAGGTTCCTGTTCCGCATAAGGCGGGAGGAAACGCCCGGGTGTCACCACTGTGTGGATCGCCCGGAGGACACGGTGGAGCATACGGTGGAGGTCTGCCCGGCTTGGGCGGAGCACCGCCGTGTCCGATCGTGGAGGCGATCGGCGGCGGCGATCTCTCGCGTTCGGCCCTGGTTCAGGCCATGGTTCGGAGCGAGAGTGCATGGGAGGCCGTCACCTCCTTCTGCGAAGCAGTTATGTTCGCGAAGGAGGAAGCGGAACGCGCGAGGGAGATGCAAGCTGCACGCCCTCGCGGCCCTAGTCGCCGCAGGAGACGCCCCGGGCGTCGGGAGTCGAGAGCCGACTTCCGGCCACCGTAGGCGCGGGCTTGCGGACGGTGAGCAATGGGCAGCTCGCCGTCCGATAAGGACCAGGCCCGTGTCGACGGCGCATTGTGTTCCACGCGCGCCTCAAAGAGATGTCAGCACCAATTGACGGGGTCGAAAGACCAATGCCTTCTGGGGTTGCGGGTTTGTCCGAAAGGGATATCGCGGCCTACAGGCAACGGAAGGAACGTGGGTGGGTTTTAGTCACTAAAAGTCTGCCACCCCGTACAGAGCGGGAAAAGTTATTTGATAATTTCCCACCCAAAACAAAAAAAAAGGGTTTTTTTTACTCTCGTCCCAAAATATTTTATAAGAAATATAAGAATTTCTGGCTTATTTTTTTGGGGTACCACAAGTTTTTTGAAGTTTATTTATGGAAAATCGTTGTTCATACTGGCCCTCCTTAAATTGTATATATAGTAAAAGGACATGTCTTTCACAACTTTACTGGTCCCGAGGCCCTTTTCTAAAGTGATGTTCGTTACTTACAGTGCTTTAAAAAAGCAACACTAAGAAATGAATTTATTCGGAAGTCTGGTGGTCTGGCCTTTTGAGATCACTTCTTCATCGCTATGCGGTCTGAGGTGCGAACCGATAGGTTAATTCATTCTTTTTTTCGTCTGATAATTTTACCGGCACTACCTTGCGTAATATTATGAGCCTTTTCAAACAGAGATCAGGTGAGTGCATAATTTTTTTTTTGTTTTTTGAGAGTAGACCTTTTGAAAATGTTGACCGGCAGTTATGCAACTGCTGACTAAATAGGTACCTACCACAGTTGAAACAAACATGGCTGAGCTCATAATTATTACCGTGCAAGTTCTTATCGCCTACTTGTTACTTCACCGTTACTTATGAAACCGTAGGTACATCCCACTTAAATCTGTTGAGTAAGAACTTAAATTACACTCACAGTGAAACGTCTGAACACAAAATGAATCAAAAGTAAAAAATGCATTCATTAGTGTCCCAAAACCAAAGTCGGTTTTCGGCACTCGGCATCTTTCACACGCCAACCTAACGACCGAAAAATTTAATGTCATATTGTCGTTGTCGTGTCGAGTGAACCCAGAAAAAAAATAACATTTACTGGAGTGAACCGTCTTTACTTAATTATAACTGGCCAGTATACCTTCTCTTATCTTGGTGAACAGGAAACAAACGGAAATATCGCTCATGCTAGGATAAAGTAGTTAAGTATTCACGAGGTCAAACAATAAAACAAAAGTTGAGAGTCATTTATTCAAGTTTGACTGAGAATCAGAACCATCAAACGTGAAATGTCAAAGTCAAATCATTTATTTCAAGTAGGGAAAAGGCATTTTTGAATGTCAAAATTTAAAAGAAAAAAAAGCAACCGACTTCCAAAAAAAACACTACAAAGTGAAAATTAACTTTAATTTCGGAAGTCGGTGTCTTTGGTTTTGAATTTTCGTTCTTTAAAACCGCCTTCCGAAATTAATAGTACTCTACTGTCGCGGTCTGCAACATACGTGAGTCCATCAATGCCTGGTTGCGAACAAGGCTTGTATAGTACTTTTCTCAAATAATGCGCGGAAATTGAAACTAAGTAAATTAATTATAAATTCCATAATCAATGAAGTGCCAATATGTTCATCTGTTTCTTCTTTACTTTATACAGCTCTATTTGCAAGCCAAATCGAAATTTAAATAATATCTTTAATAAAAAGTTACCGCCTTTGTTGCCATTTGTGTTGAAGTAAAAAGTTCGTTCGATTTTTAAATAATACGACAGATATGAGTTTTCATAGTAGGTCATTTATTTGGCCGCAAAACACGACACATATGGATTTTCATACAAACATAGCCGGCTGGGCGCACGCATGTATTCGGCTAGTACAGCAATTTCGATTTATCTCGGAGGTTGTCAAAATAATGCTCGAATTTCCAAGCATGTTTGAGAAAAGTAATTTTTCAGTTTGTAGTGGTTTTTTTTGGAATTCGGTAGTTTGTTTTTGTAAAAAGTTTTTACTTTTCACTTTTTTGTTGTGTTATCTACCCCACACAAATTCGAATACCACCTGCACGCGTTGCATGGCCACCATAGAAACGTGTTTTGTCGACGGAAGAATAGACAAAATGACAGATTGTGATTGTTTATCTGTCATTTTGTCTATGCTACCGTCGACAAAACGCGTTTCTACGGTGCTATGGAAATAACAGTGACAGGAAGTTATTATCCATATAGACTTGGAAAAAATAAGTATCATTGAACCTAACTCAGAAAGTACCCAAGCAAAGTTAATAAAATTTATATGGGATCACCTCTGAAGTGCCAACCAAACGACGAACTACCAAACAAAAAAATAATCATCAAAATCAATTCATAATTGGCGGAGTAATCGCGTAAAACACAATAAAAAAAATAAAAAAAAACGTACAGTCCAATTGAGAACCTTTTGTTTTGAAGTCGGTTAAAATAGAATTGATTTTAGGCGCCCTTTCCAAAAGGCAGTTTTGTATGGAGAAGGCGGCTTGGCCGGTGGCCATGCCGCCGGCATAGTGTGTAGGTGCTATTCCACATTTTATTTTAATTATGTAACCTTTAGAATTTGTCCCTACTCATTCGTTTATTTTAATTGCATTTGACATTTTATTTTAATTCTGTGACCTTTATGGTACCATTCCGAAACGTGTCGTCGTGTCGCGGCGACACGTCGCCTGCAGTTGCCGCCTGCGGTCGGCTACGGAATTGTACCTTAAGAATTGGTCCCTACTCATTCGTTTATCTTAATTGCGTTGACATTTTATTATATTCTGATCTATTCCGTTGCAGTATTGTGAAATTTAATCAAATTTAATGTTATGTAATACTAGCGTTTGCCCGAAATTTTTATCAAGTTCTGATAAAAATGGTTACTGTGTTCATCCTTAGAAGATAGACAATATGCTATCGCCGACATTTTTATGTTGAACTTTATTAATTTTATGTATCTCTTCTGGTTTACGTGGCGCACGCCAGTACAGCTCCCAGTCCGCATGATTTTTTCCAATATCTTCAACAATCGTCGTCATATTTTAGCCAGTTTACATAAACCCGTAATGAATTATACACCTAAACCTTCCTCATGAATCACTCCGTCCATTGGTGAAAACCGTTTGAAAATCCGTTCGGTAGTTTTTGAATCGCGTTCAGATAGACAGACAGACGCTGGTATGCTGGATAGGTTTTGCCTGAATTACTGTTACTGTTAGCCTGTATCACCTCACTGCTGGGCAAAGGCCTCTCCACATGACTTCCAGTGCTTGAGATCCAGTGCTAACGTGGACCACTGGTTGTTTGTGTTGTCCAGCTCGTCCCGCCATCTTCTACGGGGTCTGCCGCGACGCCTTCTTACTGCCTCAGGGCTGTGGCCAGCCGAGTCCCACTTCAACTTTGCGGGTTTTATAAACAACGTCAATAATCTGTGTTTTGGAGCACAGTGTGGTGTTACAATTATGGTCTGTCACGTTTGGACCCACAGAATACTGCGCTCCATCGCACGTTGGCAAACCTTGAGTTTGGATTTTTGAATGTTTGTCTAAGACTTAGTCTGGGATCCATAGGTCTAAATAGGAATGCACATGTCCATAATTTTTCGATTGAGTGACAAAGGAAGGTTTCCTTCCATGAACTCATAGGCCAGTAGCTCCTCTAAGCATTTTCGGTACATCTTAAGACTTCCTTGTCTTGTCTGGACTAGAAAGAGACTAACTGACCTAAGTAGATGTATTGATGGACATTTCAATTCCTCACCATTCACTCTGGTCCTATGTTTAGTGGTGTTAACTGGTGTTTAACATCAGCTTGTTCTTCGACATGTTCATCGCCATTCCAACCTCAAGGCTTGCATCACTTTGTTACAGAACCACACTCAAAACTCAAGCATTACTTAAAACTCGTTTAAAGCCTCTTGATTGGTTGAAACTAGTTTTAAGGGCAATACGGGTTAATGCGAGCCTTAGTTGGTTTAACATTCGCTCTAGTTCTGCCGCCGCCGCGCCGCACAGTGGGCTGAAACGGGCCGATAAAGGACTTAGCATTTAAAAAAAAAAAGTTTATTTTTCTGAAATTTTAAATATTGTGTTGGATTTATCTATCGATTATAAGTAATTATTTCTATGAGGGTCGTTCAGATAACTTAGTATTTTCGGAGTAATAAATATCCAAAGTAATTTTTGTATGAAGCAAAAGAAAAAAATGTGAAAATCTCTAAATTCTCAAGTTTTCTCAAAGAATTGACTCTACGTATGCATAGTACGTATATTTGTCCTATTTTAGCGCCTATTCTCGGGCTGCCATTTTCTGCGATTTGGTCGCAATTTCAAATTTTGTTATCTATTCCACACCACCAGAGGTTAAGAACTAGGCGCGTTTTTTTTTTATGTAGTGGTCTCCCCTTTAGGCCTAATCCACTAAGGACTAATAAAATAAATAAATAAATAAGTAAAAATCACAATCACTACTGGCCACTGCACTGTTTTAATTTAATCACTGTCAAGGGTATCCACATTAACGAATGCAAAATTTTCGTATTCGTCATCATCAAATGTTTCCGCTTGTTCAATTACTAATAAACTTTGTGCTTCTACTGACAAAGTTTTATGTTTTCTGCGAAGTTTGTGACGTTTCGCTGAGATGAGTGGATCAGAGCTGGTCAATAAATTATTTAAAATGTCTTCATTTGTAGTTTTTCTACTGCATTTCCTGGAATGGTGTTGGCGGTACCTACGAAAGTCTTTATTTCTAGCTTCAGCAGCTTCTTCAGATAGCTGTCCAATTGGTATTAGACCAAAACTTTCAATAATAGCTGCACCATGCATAAGAACTTTATGAACACTTGAAGGCATATAATACCAGCTATATAATTCCAAATACAGTTGCATGGTCACTTGAGCATATTCGTGAAATTTCGCTGTGTCAATGTGGTAACCTGATGAAATTGCCTCTAAAATGATTGCAAATCGCTTTATTAATTCTTCACTAACACCAGTTATCTCAGCAGTCATGTTTGGATTTGCAAAAAATCTTCTAGCAGTATTTCCGTCATTCGTGGAGCCGTGCCCTTGTTTAACAACATCAATCAGAAGTCCCATTCTATTTTTAAAAGCGTCTTGTATGTCTTTCTTTCTTATTTCCATGATGCACTTGTTGTCTCCCTTTACTGTCCATGTCTGTATCGTTAATCTGTAGGCTATATGCAGAATGCATTCTATCATTCGTATCCAGGTATGCAATGATGACAATCCGTATTTACAGAGATCTGGATCAGTCGGTTTTGATGCAATTAAGGGCAAATTATTCATCTCTGTTGGAGTGGCTTTACAAATGTCGCATCTCTGAGATGAAGTATCACATAAAATTGATGTTGCTTTTCCGTCTATCATAGTCATTAATAAAGAGTGTGAAATTTTTATTTCTCCAACTTCTGTTTTCACTAAATTTACAATCTCTTCCTCAATAGCACTTTTTTCCCGCAATATCGTTATTTTATTTTCTTTCACAAATTCGAAAAAGATTGGACGACACCAGTAAGATGAATTTGGTGAATCGTTTTGCCAGATAACTTGTTCGCCGCACACTAATTTTATTAGCACTAAACTACCCATAAATATGCTTGAATCGTCAAGTTGACTTTCTTGTTCATCGTCTGTTTGCATTTTTTGTTTGTAATTGGCTTGATTAGAAGCACCGTCAAATCCCCACTTACTGATTAGTGTAAATTCTTTACAACCACTATCTATGACGAATGACGTCATTATTCTTGTTGTCGTTATATCCAATAGAGCTTGTAACTTTATTTTAGCTGAGGTTTCTGTCACTGTAATAGCATCTTTTGGTGGATAGCATTTCTGTTTCGCATGTTGCACTTGATAATAAGATGGAAATATATTACTGTCTTTTTCGTTAACACTTTTTCTTAAAGTATTGTATTGCCACTTGGTCAGCTTAAGTGATAAAAAGAACCCTAAAGCCTCATCCGGAGAAAACACAGGTTTTGTTTCTTTAACAGATATGCACTTTTTAACTTTTTTTACATCTTGGGGATTCTTTAGTAAATGTTCTAGTATTTTAGCAACCTCCTCATTCCCATCCGCTTTCAACTGCTCAAAATATGCATATTTTATTTCGTCCGAAGATAAATGAAAGTTTTCTGCACGTCTTTTTTTCTGTTTAGGCGCTAATTCACAAAAAGGTTTTCTTGGGCTTTGTTCGGTGGAGACACCGACAGAAACTTTTGATGGTGATACATTCTGAGTTGATGTACTCGGTGCTGGTTGATCTTCATTACTGCCTATTAAACACTTAATAAAGTCTGGCCATATTATGTTTTCTTGTAACCATTCACTATTTTTAGTTCTGAATATATATTCTTTACGATAAGCGTTTTCCCATCTTCTATTTAAATTATAACAAAATTTTGCACAAAACAACTTTAAGGTCTTTTCGTGATCATCACTTAATTCGACTAAAAATTTAGACCTTATCTCACTACACAAACTGTCATTATTTTTAATACTGCCACTGTTTTTTAAAATAACGAAAAGATCAAGGTTTGTCACAAAATTTTCAAACATTTTCACAAATACAAAATAACAAATAAGTAAGTAATGAATGTGTGGGGGTAGTGCGTCTATTATGGTGGGTAATAGAACACTGAAGTACGTTTGAATGCAACCGAACATTCCGTAGATACCCTATCGTTGCACCAATCACGTTACGACACGTCATAACTTGTTGTTGCGCTCGCGCACTCTTATCCCTTGATTCCCGGAAATAAGTCTCAAAACAAATTACGTCATACTTACCTATGGTGGTGGAAAATGTCGAACATTGTTTTTTTTTTAAAGAACTAAGTAGGTATTGAAGTTTTCAGGCCGTTTAGTATACATTATTTTCAATTTCAATTTAATTGGAATAAATTGCTTAACTAAAATAACATGACTCTTCATACAAATTTGATATGGCTATATCTCCGAAAGTACTCGTTAAATTAAAAAAAGTCAAAGAATAAAAACGTTTTAAATTTATGCCTAGATACCAAAAAAATACATTTGATCTCTTAAGACCCAACCTTGTAATCCCAGCCCACTGTGCGCCGTGGAGGAGAATACGAAAATGTCCTCAGCGTAGCGTAGCGGAGGATAGTTAACCGCACCCCACCGACTTCAATACCGCTTCTATCCCAACGTGCCGTTAGCTTTTTTTAAATTTTAAATACTTCTTCAAGTGCGCTATTAAAAAGTTTGGGTGAAAGCGGATCTCCTTATTTTACGTCTAATAAACGAATTTTATTTAGCAGAAGTAGCAATAGTCTTGAATTAATTACGTAGACAAATATGAAACCGCATTGTTCAGGAGTTCTAGACCAAAACCCGTTATGAGATCTTGAGGCGCAGCGATGAGGCTAACTATCTGGTTTTGCCGTGATGCTATAATAGAATAGCTATAATAACTCCTGTCTAAGTACAGAAAGCCGGTGGCTCTTAGTGGTAACATAACCAGGATAAGCTGGCTTTAGGGTCAGTTCACACCCAGACGCGACAACGCGACGCAGCGCGCACTTTTTAAGATTCTTTTTTTTTTCTTTTTAATTTGCCAAATATTATTATGTACTAACACTAGTGTTTAAGATGTGTATGTAACTAACAAGTTGGATTGTATGATCTGTAAATAAAATAATTTGATTTTGATTTAAGATACCGACATAATATGTAACTTATTTTTTACCCGAAAAGATCACTTCAGTGACAGCTTGAAGGTGTTTCAAATTACGCTGAGTGGCGACGTGCTGCGCAGTGCATATAGGTGCCTTATTGTGTAATAAATAAGCTCGATTTTGTATGCCATCTTAAAATGAGACCAAGACCGACACCGAGACGTGACGCGCGCAGCATCGCGTCGCGTCACGTCTCCGTGTGAATTGACGTTATTCTATTGAATCTCCGTACTACCACAGTATAAATAAGTACAGTATTATATCTCGGCAGTGAACTTGCAATAATAACCTTCGGCCGCTCGGTAGATATCCTTCCGCGCGCGTACACTGAGATTTTGAACTATCAGATGTTCTTGTATTTGTGGCTTTTCAATCAAATCAAATTATTTTATTTACAGATCATACAATCCAATTTGTTAGTTACATACACATCTTAAACACTAGTGTTAGTACATAATAATATTTGGCAAATTTAGGTCACAATATAATTACTAGCAATGTCAAAACCATTAACAATAATGTCAAAAAAATTCAACCGATGGGTTGAGATTGAAGCTATTCATGGTACGGATTGATTGGTTATCCCCTTTTCTAAATGTACAGTTAAGCGAGGATCCAATTAGATTTCAATTTGATTCAGGTCTCTATTTTTCCGGTAAATAAGAACCAGCTGAGTTTGCGACTCCGAAAATTACGTAGTTTCGGAAATTATTAACATTTTTATAAACCACAAATTGTTCCGTCTCCAGCTTCGGTCACCGCTCGGTCGGAAAGTTGTCCTCGATTTGAATTATGAGCTCGCAAGAACTTATTTCCGAGAGTGGGCGTTAAGCCACATTTGGCCAATAAGTTTTTGCCGCCCGATACGATCTATCTAGTGGGAGACTCGAAAGGGCTTTGCGGTGATGGCGCTAGAAACGTGGACGTAAGCGACATCAGCTTTGCGCGGCCTCTTTCATTTCCCAGACGAAAGAAAACGGTTAAATTGAATGAGCTGAACTTTTCGGCTCTTAGCCTCACTGAATTTTTTCAAGATTTTTTCATATGTATCTAAGCTAACACCAGCCGCTATTTCTAATGCAGAAAAGTTTGAGAACTAGCATGCAAGAGCGAGCGGAGCGAACTCGATTTTAGCACGCCCCATTGATGGTTTAAATTAGGTTGTATTTTAAACATTTTTACAAAATAGGAGACATTTTGTTAAGTTACACAGAAAATATTGAGAGTTAGGAGAATGCAAACATTTTAGCACATCGCCTCGGAAAGGTAAGGTTTTTTTTACCATACCTACATACAGAAGTAGGAGATACTTTGTCGTTGTTGACTTAAGCAAAAAGGTTTGAGAAGATTATAGGATGATAGAGCAAGCGAAACGAGCTCGAAAATTGTAGCACCCGGTCTCAGATAGGTACGTAAAATTTTCTTTTGAACGTTTGTACAGAAATGGGAGTTATTTGTCGACATATGCAGAAAAGTTTGAAAACTAAGATACTGAACATATTTTGGCTTTGTTTGGGATATGATGAAAAAAAGTACTACTCGAAATTTGGGGGCCACCGGGTGTCGGGGGGGATGGGGATAATATGAATAACCAAACTTTTAATAACTTGTAAAAACAGTTTGCGAGGCGGGGGGCCGTTGGCGGTCGCCATTTCATCGTCGCCGACGCTTCACGCCCGCCGCCACCGGGGGTTTGTAAGGGCTGTTAGAAACTAACCCGGAGATCTTTTGAGAGATTTTTGTTTACCGTAGCCTGGGTATCTGAGAACAATTTTTTTTCCGGGATAAGGACTATCATTAATGTTGTATTGGATTATAAGGTACAACAGTTTTTATCGTGATATGGTAACAGACAGGTAGATCTCAGAAAGACTGAACCTTCACGTACAATATTATGATATCAATTATAGCTTACTACTACAGCAGGGCTAGCCGCAGTACCTTTAAAAGATAAGGGTGGCATATTTCAAGAAACAAAGAACATATGGAGTTGGAACGTGTTACGTATTGTTTTATTTCCGCTTGCAAAGCAGACATAGATAAAATGTAGTACTAAATTTTAAGTTTCCAACAAAGGTGTTTGTTACTCCATATTCTAGGATAACTTTTCTATCTCCCCCAAGCTTTTCCCCTATGACTAAACCCAGTACGAAAATCCAAACTCTCACAAAAAATGCCACCAGCAAAATTCTCCTGTTC
The DNA here is from genome assembly GCA_947364205.1 of Agrochola lota. Classification (NCBI taxonomy): domain Eukaryota; kingdom Metazoa; phylum Arthropoda; class Insecta; order Lepidoptera; family Noctuidae; genus Agrochola; species Agrochola lota. Next base: position 10,203,016 of record OX376239.1, on the reverse strand, counting down.
CAAGATATTAGTGCTAGCTTCGGGATTTCGGACATAAGTCCTTTCGTTGGCGATATACTATGAATTACTGTTCGGTAGGTTTTAGCGTGAACTTGAGCCGACTTCTGAGCGAGGTCCTCTCGTAAGTGCAGACTTATGTAGCGCTGTGAGCCAGTTAATGTCTCTTATAGATCCCCTGGGTTTTTGTGTGTTAGATCAGGCGGGTGAGATGACTAAAATAACATAAATTGGTATACTTACCTACTATTCAAATGCGATTGGCTGTATTTCTATGTTACTAGGAATTCACACCTCTTAACAATGTTGACACCATAAAATTTACGACTCATCCACCTTAATTTCGACCCAAATGCACCTTGTCTCAGGAAGAAAAGTCGCCCCGTCGGTTTTGAGTTTTGGTTTTGGCAGTTCAAAATAATTCCGTACTAGTAGTAGTGTTTTTTCGAGGGTCAAATCTAACGCAGGTCCTCATTGGTTTTAGGTTTCCAAAGTGTGGATAGAATTCCCGTGTCTCACACTTCGAGCCTATTCAAGGAGTTCGTTGCAAGTACACCCAACTGTCTCTCGTGAAGTAGAGGCGCACACAGACATGGACCCTTATCTTATCGATTAGGTCGTTTGCCACGACAACGGTTAGTCAGGATAATGGTTGCAGGGTCTACGTTGCTAAGACCAGCCCTATTATAACAAAAAATGCGACACAAACAGTTGTCAAAAAATTACAAGATTGGCACATTTCTATGATAGGTGCTGTTTGTTTAATAAAGCTGAAAATGTTCATTTGTAAAATTGTCGGATTGTCGCCTGTCACCTGACGCCTGTCACCTGTCACCCGTCGTCTGCTGGTTTTATGAAAATGGGCCCAAATCTTTGCTTTCTTCACCGTATTCAATTTACAGATTTTCGCTTTGCCCATTTTGATTTAAATGTCTGGTTTTTTGGTAGCTGCATGTTTTTACTATTTTTACCTTCCAAAAGAGCTGATTCTGTGCCCATTCTGTCTAAAAAAGGTTTTAATTATATTTCACCGCGTTCTAATCCATTAATGTCCATAATGTGTCCCCAAAGAGTACATCAGTCATGTCAGTGACGATAGATCGATCTTGTTATCGACAAGCTTGGCATAACCATTTGCGAGAACTACTTCGGGCGTATTCTAAGATAATACGAAAATAAAGATTATATTTTCTACGTTGAACGAAACTTTAAATGACGATGATCCTTGAAAGTGAAGCATGCATTATATAAGTGGCACTGGAGAATGGTACGCACTTGTTTTTTTGTAAAGTCCCGAGCATAAAACTATATAACTATAGACAGCTCGGCAAAAATATCTGATTACATTGTTCATCCAGTAATATCTGTCGTCAAGATGACTCATCAGATAGTTTTGGTGTTTCGTCGATGTCACATATTTGTGCTGCCACTTGTATATGCCTGGCTTCCACAAATTAATGATCACATAAATTTGCCGTCATCTCGATGACAGATATTAATGGATGAATCATGAAATCAGATATTATTGGTGAGCTGTAGTGTAGTGTACATAGTAACTTATTTATGCTCGGGACTGTACAATACTGAGGTGACAGTGTAATTATTTTCTTTGGAAAATTGACACTGACACCTCTTGAACTCGGTTTAGATGTGCTGATCGCGTTCAGTTTCTTTGGTGAAATACGCACTAAATTTGGTTAGCAGTTTTGTCTTTTTTTCTGTTCTATAAATAGATCCTGATCACGTCATATGCGACAATGCTTTGACCATTTCGTTACGTCTTAGGGCCTATGCACACCACGTTTTTTAAACGCGCCGTCGACGCGCGTTTGTAGCGATACAGACGCAATACGCACGCAAGTCAGACGCAGCCTGTAGACCTTTGCAAATCTGTCTGTAGGATATGAGCGCGCCGTCGACGCGCGTTTCTAAAACGCGCGTCGACGGCGCGTTTAAAAAACGTGGTGTGCACAGGCCCTTAAATCTAGTCTTCACCGCTACAGATAACCTTGACCAGAGGTTTCCATACAGGCAGAGACTAACGACTCTGACATTATCTTTTATTTAAATTATTTATTGTGATCTTTTTCAAAGAAGTTGTGAAGTAGGTACCTAATTGTTTGTTTAAGACTCCGCGCCGTCGCCACAGACGAGAAAATCGCGGCAATAGTCACGTGGGCCTTCAAATTATCGCCGTGTGGAGATTGATTCACAGAGTTTATTTCTATTGAATTTGATGGCACGGCGAGACTATCGCCGCGATTTTCTCGCCCGTGGAGATGGCGCCTTAGGGCTAAAGCAGACATGATAATAGTGATTAATGCCCGCTTGCACCACGAATGACTAAATGCGTTTAGTTCTAAACTTAAAATATAAAATTGATTAGTCGCTATTCGGAAGCTCGATACAACGACTGAACCAAAAATTCGAAGGCATGTGACATCTATCAACCCACACAGGGCCCGTGTAGTGGATTACATCCTCTCACAGAGAGCAGGCCTAAGCCTCAGCAGTGGGAACATTTTGGGGTGTTTATGCAGTACACCAACTGTACGGTACACTATGCAGATATTCACAGCCAGTCGCAGCGATTTCGCTGCTGCTCTTTGTTGAAGTCGCCTAAACCCGATGCACCATTGATGAAGTTGCAAAATCGCTGATATGCTAAAAAGTAACATCTGTCTGTTAGCAGAGTCTTTATTTAGAATAGAGATTCTAATAAGTTGAAAGTTACAATCTACGGGCTCATGTCCAACACGTTTGAGTTCTAGATCAAATCAGCAATAAATGATACATTTTATATGATTTTATTTCTGTAAGTAGGTTTGTAGAAACACTTACTCGTAAATCATATTTTAATAAAAACTAGATGAGGCCGGAATAAGGACCCAGAACAGAACTGTAATTTCCGAGATCAAATGTCAGGCATCCCATTCTCAGAATATTATTTCCGGGGGGTGGCTTCTACGCTCTACCCACGGTCACCCGTGGGCTTTATAAGTTACTCTGGGATAATGGCCGGGGCCTTGGCAGCGGCATCTACCTGCCTAATAATATTTAACGGGTATTACCGAACCGCCCAGCGCTTTAATTTTGGCTATTTCCGTAATGGATCGTTACGGCTATATTATGTAGCCTATCGTATAGCCTTTAAGTTCATGCCCGGATAAGGGGCTAATCGATTTCATTTTCACAAACTTCCTAAACCCTGAGTTACGTTGGGCTTATGCCCAGGGGCTGGGAAGCGGCATCTATCTGTGTCATCATTAGACTACAAAGTCAGGCTTTTTGTATGTTTGTATACAGATTTTTAACAAATAAATAAAATAAATATTTAACGGGTATTACCGCACCGCCCAGCGCTTTAATTTTGGCTATTTTCCGGAATGGATCGTTACGGCTATACTATGCAGGCTTACGGCATACGGATAATATATTTTTTTTATAACTTCCAAAACTGTGTTTTTACAAAGAAAATCATAAAAGATAATTTATTTGCTCTTGCATCATCATGCTTATTAATTTAGCCTTTAAATAAGTATACTTACCATGATTGATCAAATATATTTCAAAGCTTTTGAACAATTACGTCTGTCTCAAAAATGGAACTGTGTGCTTGAAACTAAACAATATGACATATCCTCTTACACTACAGTATCCATTGAAAGCTGTTTAATGACTGTCATCGGTCAGGTGGTTTTCTAAGTAATGAACAATATTAATAACTACAAGTTGTACAGCAATTACTTTATTTGATCAACGCATAACGTAAATTAGAAGCCCTATATAACCACTTGATTAACTACTTGACATCTATGGTATCCATTTGTCCCACGAGTATCCATTTTGATACACCAGTATTTTTGTCTACGGCCTGCGCCAACAAAGTCGTGAGGATCGATAACAATTTTTGCTATAGGTTGTAAGTACTAGACTCAATTATGTCCATTTTGACCGTCACTGTTGTACAAAAGTTGCATTTAGTTAATTTTAGAACCTGGTGCTCAGGTGACAAGGTTCAATGTTCTATGTGCGTTTTTTAGGGCTCCGCTTAATGGGTCTCAGCGGAATCCTTTTGTGTTCCCCTGTCGGTTCTTCCTTCCCGTCTGTCAGGGGCTTATTACCCTTTTTGGTACATGTCTGTCGTTTAACGCTACCAAAAACTGTTTTTGGTGAAAACGGTTTGTTGAGAACTTTATGTTCAACACAGGAGCACTTTAAACGATTTAATGTTTTAGTTTCAGTGCAAGTAGACACCCAATTGAATTAAAGGTTGAATTGAAATGAATCAATTAAATCATTACGCTATTAAATAAAAACGTTAAATCAATTTGACGGCATTTGCTGTAGACCTAACTAATGAAATTTATTTATTAGTTAGTCGAGTAGTGTCTCAATAAGTTAAATGCTCATATTAAGTTTTCCCTTATCTGTCTGCTACCTCCAATTAGACAAAGTTCTTCCGAATTTACCTTCATGAACATTAAAATATATTTTATCTGCTTTTCAGACGAGGAGGCCGCTGACTCAGCAGGCTCCGAACAAGAGGAAGAAGGCATAAAGTCAGAAGCTAGCAATGTTGCGAGTATTCTGAAAAGACTCCAGTCTACAGGTGCTCTCATCAAAAAACCAAAACAAGAGTATCGTTGCTTCACGTGCGACGAAGATTTCCGAGATTGGGAAGAACTAGAGAACCACTTGATTCAGCACGTTTCCCTGCCCTCCGTGGTAGTCGACAAGCTGCCTTCCGACGACGAGGACGCCCCTCCATCCGGAGATGAAAACTGGTCCGATGAAGACGAAGAGCCAGCCCCGCCTCAGACCCCCCAGAAAGCCACACCGACTAAAATTGACATATCACAACTATTAAAAAAGACTGGCATCTCCCTGAAAAAACCCGCTGAAAATGACAATAAGGACTCTGATTCAGCTCTGAACAAACTAAGTGGATTAGGGTTCACTATAAAGAAGAGTAATACGCCGATCAAGAATGAACCAGAACCAGAAAAAAACTCCAACGATGTGATGCAAAAACTGGGTAAACTCGGCGGAATCAAACTGAAATTAAAATCGGATGGGAATAATGCTAACTCATTCAAAGTGATCAATGGGCTAAAAGATTTTGGTGCGTCTGATGATGAGGATGAGGGAAGCGGGAATGACGAGAGTAGAGAAGACCCAGAAGATGATGATGATCCAGACAAATCAGGAAATGAATCCGAGGGAGAAACTGAACGAACTCCGCCCAATACTCGTAAAACATCTGAGAGCGATGACTCTGAGAAGTCTCCGAAATCTAAACAGAGTCCACTGAAAAACTTGCAGGGGATGTCTATCGTTCAAAAGACGCCTGTTACGCCAGTTAAAGTTCCTGATCAGCAACTAAAGCCGCCTGCGAGGCCGGCTGTCAAACAGACTCCAAAGAGAGGAGCGAATCTGCCAATCCCTCCCAAAGATACTTCGCTGATTACTCTGCAGGAGCGGGAAGCTCCATTGAAGCCTGCTACCCCAACCAAAGCTCCAACTCCAGAAAGGCGTGAATCACGCGCAAGCTTGGAAAACGTTGTAGTAAAACAAGAAGTAGAGACTGTCGAAACGCAGTCTTCCAACGTTCCTATATTCTCCTCACAGATTAAGTCTGAAAGGGCTTCTCCAACACCGAACGAAGGGGCATCTACTCCAATACTTGCCACTGTGAAATCGGAGCCAGACGCCTTAGCATCACACCAGAGCGCACCGCCCAGTGCTCTAGCTTTACATCTAACGTCTAATACCACCCCACTTCTCCCAGTTACCAAAAAGGAAGAACCAGGAGTAGTGACAGTTATAGAAATAAATGGAGATTCGAATGACGAAGATGATGATTGTTGTGTGGTGTCAGCAACACCGGCACCGGATATTAAACCCGTAGTAGTTCCTAAAACCGAAAATCCGCCTGTAACGTACCCTCCACCTGCATACCCGACAACGCAGCCAAGCTTCAGTTCCTCAGGAATGCTCGGCACACGCCTAACCGCCCCGTGCTTGGAAAAACAACACAACTTCAACTGGAATGCCCCAGATTCCAAACCACCCTTGGATATGCTCGAAAAAAGCGCAGATGACATATTCGAGAGCCTACTATCGAATTCCACAAAAAAAGAAAGCATGTCTATCTCAGAAGCGAGTGAATACATATCCTTAGATACTTTAGGGCCACAGCATTCGTGTGATATATGCAATACTAGATTCACTGACACATCCTTGCTGGATGACCACAGAAGGATGACGGGTCATGCAAAAACGCTAGTTCTTCCATCATCGTCGTCAACACTTATGCCGTACAATCCGGGTTCTAATATTTCTTCTAATATTCTCTCTAGCTTATTGCCTGTGAAACTAGCTGACCAAGTTGGAAAGTTATCTACTATCGGAGGAACAGGCCCAGGGTTTACGCATCAGCAGAATGTCATGATCAATATTCAAGCTTATCCCGGAGCCAGTGGCATGATGATGAATCCACAAGGGTACAACAGTTATCAGCCTGGACAGAATTCACAGCCTGATTATGGCAATAATATGTATGGTCAGCAACCAATGCCCGGGCATCCATATCCAGGGCAGGCTTATATGGCTCAATCAGGTTATGGGCAGTTCCAACAGCCTAAACCTCAGGGCTATCCTGGAGGTATGTCGCAGGGTCAGTTTCCGCCATCCTCTTCTCCTTACTCCGTGGCTTCTCCACTTCAGGGTATGCAGCAAGCGGTATATGGACAAGCTCCTACCGGTGGAATAAACTCACAGCTGGGACAAGCCTTAGGTCAAATGGGTCCACCCGGATCATCTTACGTACCTTCCTCAAGCCCGGGCGGGGCAATGAAATCACCTGCAGGTGGTATTAAGATCCAAAACGTACAAACCTTCCCAGCCGGGCAGGCGATAGGCATGCCTGGACCAGACCAGATGGGTGGACAAGCACCGGCACCCGGACAAATGGTAGGCGGACAAATGCCTACACCGAACCAAATAAGAATGGCTCCCGGCGCGAATATTACAGGAACAAGACCACGCATGGCCAATCCTAGAGGCCCTCGACCTGGAATAAGGCCAGGCATCCAAGTACATGCTCAAGTTCGGCAACAGAAACCAGGAGTGCGAATGCCCATGAAGAGACCAGCGCCTATGGCCGGTGGACCTGGCCAGAAACGACGAACAGACATGTTACTACCAGGCAAGCATGACAACGAAGACTGTCAGGTCATGGCGATGCAGAAGCAGAGGGAAGGCTTGCCGATGATCCAGAGTGTGCAAGGCGCGAAAGACAAACTTAATCTAGGCAGCCAAATATCTATTACGAAGAAGAAAGTGAATACAGAAGCTAATGCTATGGCTAACGTGTTAGCATCGCGAGGTATTAGCGTCAAACAGAAGCAGAAGAGTCGGTCCCCGACTCCGGAGCGTCCCATCCCTCATATTCCGAACCTAGGCGCCGGTATGAGCATCAAACACACATCGAAATCAAGCAACTTCTCCATTCCAGAGGCTAAAGTCGGTGGTGGCATGCTAGCCTGTAAGATATGCAAGAAAATGTTCATGAACCACAACTCTCTCTCCGTTCACATGTCCAACGCACATCCTCAGAGCAAAATACCAGTCTTCAAGTGTGACGAGTGTCCGGCTTCCTATCCAAAATCATTACAGTTACAACATCATAAAAGGGTATTCCACAATGTGACCGGACCCAATAGGGAACTCGGTTTGCCCGTTGTGGATCTATCACAAGAAGAAAACCTCAAACGGTTGAGTAGTTTAGGCATATATAGTTTTATACCGCTAGCGAATAGGGAGCAAGCGGGCGGATGCTTCGGCATACCAGTAATCTCAGTACATAATGTACAAAACGGTATGTCAAACAGTTTGCAAGCTTTAGGAGCTGATGGACTACTAAGTTTAGGGCCTCTTAAACCTTTACCTAACTCATAGACTGTATTTATAAACAGCATGTGTTGAAAAATGTGTGAAAGTGGCAAACTGTGATTAATTATTTTTTGTGTAGACATTTGAAACGGGGTCACAAACATTTTGTAAAAGACTTTTATTATTTTGTTAAGTGAATTCGAAATATTTAAATGTTTCTAATGGGTGAAAATATTCATATTTGACTTAATCATTATTATTCAATTAAGTACATACAAATTTTGTGAAGTTCATTAAATCGGAGTATGTTTGAATTCAAATGACTTGTTTGAATGACATCTAATTTTATTTGCAATTTAGTCATATCATAGCCAGGGGAGTGCGTAACACACATAGAGTAACAATGGCTTTCATTTTGACAGTTCACCAACACTCATTGCGTTATTTATGTTGTTGAGTAGACAAATTTTTCGAACATATGCAGCAATGGATTAGCAATATCCTTAAAATTCATTCAGATTGTGATTGAAATTTTTTGACATCGAGTTATTATAAATAATGCATTGTAACGGCTTCAGGTTATATATGGAAGGTTTGAAATACAAAAATAGAATTAATAGTAGAAAAATATGCAATAAATTTTTATTGTCTTTGAATATTGTCTTGTCATATTTCTTTCGGAAGATGTGAGCAAAAAAATCATAAAAATTATGAGTCTTGACAATTACAAGGAAATAAATGGAAGTTTTGAAATGCAAAATTAAATATCCAATATTTAATTGTCTTTGAATATTGTCTTGTCATATTTCTTTCGGAAGACGTAAGCAAGAAATTCATAAAAATTATAACAGGCTTGAAAATTACAAGGAAAAAGCTGCTATTAATGTTATTATTAGTAAGTATGGTAACTTTGTTATTTTACATGCTAATCCAACAAATACAATCCTTAATGTAGGAAAAATACCTCTTGTAATAAGAAATAACAAGAGGTAGGTAATTTACTAAGCAGGAAAAATTATACTTTACTAATAACTGTCAATATTTGATATGGCTATGGCTTGCAGTTGTGGTAAGAAAACAATTCAGTCCTGTATTGTAAGATAAACGCACGCACAATAATGGCATGTATCACATGACATTTTTGTAAGTAATCTCAAATCTTGTGAGTCATGGCAAGGAAAAGCAAAACTAGTTCCGATTTAAACTACACTTCCGGACACCTGAACTGAGCCACCTTGCATTTTTTTTTATAAAGGTCTGTAACTTTTTAGGCGTTCATGCATTCAAGTTTGGAACAATGTTGACACTAAAATGACGACCAGTGGTGCCGATTCTCTTGTACACCGAACTAAACTAACTAAACTATCACTAAAATTTCATACTTTTGGCTATGAGAATCTTAGAGCTATTCTGCAAATAAAATTCTCTAAACTAAAAATTAATTTTGACACAACTAAAATAGAATGGAAAACATGAAAAAATATTGCCTACATGTTCAGGTTTAGGGGTTTCATAGGGTCGAAATTTTCATTATTTTTGCGATAGGACGCACCATTTTCGAAATATAAGCAAAAGAAGAAAAAAAAATACAGTACTGTTTTTGCATGTGAAGTCGAGATGTTGGTGTGAATTTTAGTTCTTGACAACTTATTTTATACCACACCTTTTTAATCGCGATTAAAACTTGTTACGTTTAGTCTGGTTTGGTATTTTACAATCAAAATTTTAGGTGAAAAATGTCAAATTCAGAATAGCAAAATTGGCATTTTCACTAAACTAAAAACTCAGTACTATCTTAGTGCTGTCAAACTAAAATATAGTTAAGTTGTGTCACTTTAGTCTATTTCAGAATGGGAAATCGTCGTTTGACAGGAATAAACTAAATTTTAGTGATTTTTAGTCTAGTTTAGAGGCATTTATGACAAGAGAATCAGCACCAATGCCTACAAAAGACCATTTTTTTTTGTCTTATAGTTATTTTGATGTTTTAGACCTTTATTTAAGATCGATGGCTGGAAGTAGGAGTCCGGGACTGTATTACGTGTCGCAGCCGACTCGAGTATATTTTACATAATTATACTATACTATGTTCATTTTATGGTGATTGCGATGAAATGTACTAATCTAATGATATGATAGAACAGTTGCATACCATATCCTATCTGATCATCTGAAATATGTATATGACTACTATACTGCCATTGTACTGTTCTATTTAGTAAGATAACATCAGTTTGCTTTAAGGTAAAAATAGCGATATCATCACTGATAGTGCTGGCAAACCTTGAACAGACAGGAATAATAAATTAAGGATCATACATAAACTCGCGCCCATACGTCTGGTCATACATGCACGCCGGGTGCCAGTACTACGCACCTGAACTTTAGTCTTGTGATACCGTAGATGGTTTTTTTGTTATCAATCATAAGGACTATTCTTGCTTGCAGCGTTCGGCGGCTATAGAACCGGGCCGGTAACTGATGTGGTCACCGTGTTCACGGGATTTTGTTTTCAAACTGGTTAGATATGAACTTCTTTGATGTCACCCTATATTGTCCACTCAACCTTGACTCGTAAATTTATTCACGGGTATATTTTTTTTAAAAGCAGCTATCTGTATTATTTCTTAGTCTCGGAGACTCAACTGACATTTCATGAGGTTATCAGTTTTTGCGATATTTTAAATAATTGTAGCACAATCGATAAGAATTAAAAATAGATTTATATGAACTGGTTTTTTTTTTAAACGTTGGTTTGATGAATAATAATAATAATGCATTATGTTCGAGATTAGATAAATGCTTCGGTCATACTAAGCTCATCGGTCTCAAAGTGCACTATTCTAATTTCCAACGTGACGTTTTATTATAGTTGACGTCCACGTCCATAAAATGTATGAAAATACGTGCACGTTATAACGTTATCGTGGACAGTTAAAAAGCGTTCATATATTTTAATAAATTTTATTTCCCTATGTTATCGTGTTAACGTGGACGTCCACGACAATATCGCCACGTTAGGAATTAAAAAAGCGCACAATAGCTAGTAATTCAATCAAGTTAAGTTCTTCTTTGAATAAGAAACGCAATGCCTGAACTCCGTTTAAGAATTCCTCTGAAACGATATTACGCGCTGCGCGGTTCCTAGCTATGCTAACGTTCTCATGCTATGTTCTGCAAACAACTTTGAACTTTGCGAGGTGGGACCTAGTTTTTTTCGTCATTACATACAATTTAAGAAAAGCAAATTAGCAAAATAGACTATACTTCAGCACAGCACAGCGCAGCAAAACTTGATGCTGATTAGTTACCCACAGATAAGTTGCTTAAATCTCCGAGAAAAAAAAAAACTTAGGTTTCTTTGCTTACTCCCTTTAGTTCCTCACAATGTTGCCAGTATGACTGCTAACATTAATTTAAATATAAGTAGTAACTCGAAATGTAAGGAGTAGTAAAGACAAACTTATTACAGTATGTAATTGATTGAAATGTTCCATAAGTAAGAGAGAATACGATTTTAACAAGGCGTTTTTTGTATTTGATTTTGTCAAAGTATTTAAGTAAATACTTTTCAACTTTAATACTCTTTTTTAATGTATTACTTGCTATGAAATAATGTATAAATAATTATTATAAGTATATTATTTAACAGAGTTTTTCCAAATAAATTCCAACGTAAAAACCAAAGCGCCTTGTTTAAATTCATTCATATACACATACTTCAAAATGGCTGATAAACAGCGGTAATCATTTACATAATTATTTTTATACTTATTAGTAAATGTAATGTAACTTGTAAGTTAATTATACTTACTGATAATCTCAGACAACTATAATAATACACTTTACTTGAATTGAGCGACCCTACATTTTTTTGTCTAAAGGTCTGTAACTTTTTAGATGTTCGTGAATTCAAATTTGGAACAACGATAACACAAAAATGATGGCCAGTGTGTCAGCATCAAAACTGCATAAAAACTTTCTTTGACTCATCATTATTTAATGTTTTAGACCTTTATATCTCACATGAAATTGCACGGTGGCTCGATTTAGGAGTCTGGGAGTGTAATAATATATTCTTATATATTATGTTAAAACTTGAAGTAGCATAGATAATGTAATGTTGCAATAATTTATCAAAAATGAATCATAGTTCCATATAATGTCGAGAACATGTTTAGTAGGCATACGTTATATGGTGTTTTTTATCTAGGAATAAGCTATACAAGGTCAAATAAATTACTTTGCGAAACTACACAGATGTGATCGGAATCGATATTTCTGTATACAGGTTCATACTGCATTTTTTTTTACGGAAATCCTCTTTAGGTGAATTTTGCGCCCTTTCTGAACAGCGAACGAAACTGAACCGTCCCGCTCGGGTCGGTGACGCTGAATCGGGTATACTCGGCTCCAGTCGTCATCAGATTTTAAAATTAGAAAATCATGTAAGTTTTCACTTTTATTATCGTGTCGTCATACTTTTTTGAGATCACATTTTCATATTGCATTTGTTTTCAACCGGATAAACGTGAAGTTCCAACTTTGTACTGTGACATCAAGACAGCGCCGTATAAACGGCCGCTAATGATGATAAAACTAAGAAAAATATAGTAAGTAAAGTGACCGTCATGACGTCCGAAGTTTCGCTAGTTAATTTAAGCACATCACAATACTTGTGTAGAAACCATAGTTCAAGAGTAAGCCAGGATCTGTCTTCTTTATTTCACCACATTTTGATTTCATACTCTGTGCTAAATCTTTTGACATTGTGAATTTTAGCCAGGCCAACTTTTGATTTTTTACATGTGATTTTTTTCGCGCACTGGATTTGTACTCTCAGTATTGAGCCGAGCGTTGAGGATCCAACAGAACGCATCCCAGCACGTCAAGAAAACATAATGTTGGACTTTCAACTCTTGGAGCTAATCAGAGCGTTGAAAATCCAGTACGCGAAAAAATATCGCCCGTGTTACCTGGGATTACGGAACGTATTCTGGAACGATACCGAAACAAGAATTTCGATTTGAAAATAGATTTGTATGAAATCTTTCAGTTTTCAATTAAGATTCCACTTTTTAGCTCGATTTCCGGAATGTGAACCTAAGTTATAAAACTCTGGGCCGCTATTGAATCTACTAATCCTCACTAAAACTCGAAATACTTTGTGTTTATTTTAAAACTTACAAAATGAATATTTTAAACTTTATTTGGCACGGACTGTAACGTGTAAATATCAAATATATTTTTATAAGTAAAGTTATAAGTTTCTATATAACCTACTACATAATATATTTTGTTTGGTAACTGTAACTGAACCTAATGCATACTGCCACTTATGTACTTATATTTAGCCCTATGACTTTATATTGGCTCGAATGTAGCTTCTACGGCTATTTTACTTCCAATATTGTCCATGTTTTTTTGGGTCCTATCGCACGCTATACTCTGTGCGAATGAGAGGTTGACCGAAAAAAGTGTAACATTTTGACCGTGGTTGACCGAAAAAAGTGTAACATGTTGACCGTTACGACATTTTTTTTGCGTAACAAAAGTTTGCAAAAGCGAAACGAACTTTAAAAAAATTTAATGTTCTACTGAGCTATCTGAAATTACAGTACAACAATTTTCTTAGTAGTGCAAATGGCAACTAATAGAAATCCGACGACTGACGAAACACGAAGTTTGCCGAGGGACATTAAGGAAATAGTTGTACTGTACTAGTCTGGGAAGGTATGGCTTCAAATTACACAGGCTGTATGTGGTCTTAATTGCGGTTTTGATTATTTAGAAGTACTTCAGCGCTATATTTTACATTTTAAAGGGTTACAATACGGTCGATAAAACTGAATCTCCAAACTTTCGCGAATGTTGTCTCACTCAAACTCGCCACATATCACCATTTGGTTTCTAAAAAAATTTGTTGCGCAAGCGCATGCGCCTAGATCGGACCGGTCATGATTTATCATTTATCGGCCGTATTGTATTCTTGTTACCCACGAGTAATTATCACGGTACGATTATATTATATTTTTGTTTGTAAGATTAAAAGAGTTCTCATGTGGAATGTACTTACTACAAACACGTTTTGTGATAGTGATAAGTAATGCATACCGGGTCAAATTAAATTATCCAGCGAAACTCCGCAGACATTATGGGTATCGTATTATCGATAAACATGATAAAACAAAACAAATTAATTTGATGAGTTTTTTTTGGGGTCATCTACCGCAGGTATTGTAGCCACTTGAAATACTTATCAGTTAAAAAAAAAACCTTTTTTTTGTTGTTGTAAATTTCACAGTCGGCACAGACGAAAGAAAACCTATTTTCTCAAGTCGCACTTCAAGAAAAAAAAAAAAAAAATTTTTAAATTTTTACAATAGTTTCCTCTTTTACTAATGTATGTTAAACTTTATCATTTATTCTTAAACTACTCTTCATAGATGTAACTGCTTGAGCACATTTAAAATAATATAATATTTTGTCATCTGTCTATTGTAAAGAGCCCAAACTATAAATGTCAACGAATTATAGCGTTGCTAAATTGAAGAGTACAACTGTGACGTAAAATGACAACTGAAATGACAGGTATTACGTTTAGTCGGTTACTTGACAGCTGTCTCGGGCATTGTTTTTTTTTGTTTACCTTTATTTTAACTACCTAAACCTATGGAGTATACTTATCGATACCCATGACGTCTGCGTAGTTTCGCTAGCTAATTTAATATGACCCTGTATATCGCGTCTGTGACGATAACGACATAATATGTTTTTGGTGAAGCTACATTTTGAACCTAAAACATTTTCTAAAATTAGTAGATGGCCTTATTATTTCGAAATTCGAAAGTTGTGCAATCAACGATCTTTTATAGTCGAATACGGTTGTATTCAGAATCTTAAATAATCATCTAGTTTTTGAACAACAAACTCAATTTCGTACAAGACAAAGTTCAAATTCCATTGTAAGAAAAAATTGGAAATGGTCACTCAAAAATCAAGTTTGATTGCATGACGCTAAAGTAGATAATTGAGTTGGCAATAAATTTAAATTATCTAAGATTCTGAATTCAAGTATTGGTTTATTTTTAGTTTCTAAGCATATTGTGTACTGTCTACACAAGAAAAAATAACAAATAGTTTTTCGTTGGCTTTGTAAAAAATGCGCGTTCTTAGTGCATTCTATAACTTTAGTATAAGAAGAGATTATTTTTTAAGTTTAATTAAAAACGAGTGATTGTAAGTTTTGTATTTGAGTTCTATTTACATGTAACTATCTAATATAAGAGAAAAGTTGAGATACATAGGAAAACGATTAAAATTACATTTATGAATATCTATGGCTGCTTTTTATTCATTATTCCCAACCAACATTATTACACACATTTCACTTCACACTTTAAACTAGGTATGTTCGTCAACCGTATCAGTGCGAACCACAGAACAGAAAAAAAACAGTAGAAGTCGCATAGCGCTTCATTAGTATCGGAACCAGCGTACCCAAACTCACACAAATACAAGTTAATTGTATTTCGTAACACTAGAAATTTTTGGTGTGATTGTTAGTTTAACATTGAATGAATGAATGTCGCATAATTGAAAATAAACCACAATTTATAGATGATAGAGTTGTTTATTATCTACTCTATTTACGTATTTATTACTTTTTCCGTTTAAAGGGCACACTGAATAGTTTAATGAGCAAGTTACGCTATCCGCCGCTAGATGTCACTATATTAAATGCATTCAATTTAAAGCTGTATTTCGTTATAGTTAAGATTCATATTTGCGTAACGAGGTCATTACTATTCGTCCTCCTCTAGGGATTGCCTCTAGGGAAGCCACTGTCGTAGACTTTTTTATCGACATTCCGTTTTATTTTCAAACAAAATACAGTCAACAGCTAGATTCGATAAATATTATTTTGTTCGAAATCAAGTCTTAGGTAATATTTTATTCTAATACGTATTCGTTTTATAGAAAGTATAATAAAGAATTGTTATGTTAAACTACTGATCCGAATTTGAAAATTACTACTTTTCGTCGATTGAGCGACTGAGTGTCCGGTCTGCACCAAGTGCAAAGGCAACTGATAGAAATCCGACGACTGACGAAACACGAAGTTTGCCGAGGGACATTTAGAAAATAGTTGTACTGTACCTACCTATTTATTTTTCATTTTTTCAGTTTCGACAAAGTGAAAGATGATAATTGTGTGTATATTGTAGATTACGAAGGCGGTTGTCTTTTTTATCACGATGATTCATGTCGTCGTTGCGACTTTAAGACCTCATATGTGTCGCTTTTTTGGCAAAATCACTTTTTTACGCCAACCGATCTAAATGTGATTCGCGGCCGTATCAAATATTAATTTATAGCATTATAATCAAAAATTCACCCATACAAAATAATCCCTCTACGTTCATAAAATCCTATTTAATGACTATTTCATGAAATCATGACATTTTAGGATTATTCTAGTTGAGAGTTGTTATGCTATGAGCTGTTTGTTGCTGATTCTAATGATTGTAATTCTCTGAAAATATATTTGCTACGGTCGCAAATCATATTTAGATCAACATACAACCTGACTCTGACCTACAAATTGCAAGAAACGTAAGGAAATTTGAATTTCGCGGGCTATCTTAGCGCATCTCCTTTAAAATATCGATAACTCATTATCGATAATGGTAATCTCTAATTGAGTAGCTGACTGTGACATCTGCATAGTTGGAATCTTCGCGAAGAATATGTTTAAGTTTAAAATAAAGTAGACCTTAAACTGGATACTATAAAGTCCACTTTTACTTGTCTTGTTTAATAAAATAATATTTTTAAAATTTTAATCGAAATAAAATCAATTAATAAATAATAAGACTTACAGATGGTATGACATACCTCTATTTGATATATTTTTGGTTCTTCTATCGTGTTTACATTCTAAAACAGCACAATAGAGCTTTTTTCAAGTTCTTTTCACCGTGACGGTTGTAACGAGACTGATTTGCGTGATGTGGGCGCGGAAGGAGCTTATGCGGATCTCCGCAAAACTCGGGGTACGCGGGCCCCGCCTACTTGCGACTTCTACTGTTTTTTTCTGCTCTGTGGTGCGAACGCTAGCAGTACGAATATCACCCATACTGCTACGACATAAAGGAGCTGTCAATGTCAAATTGTTACCAGTACCTAACACAGATTAGTAGGTACAGATGGTTCACTCCGCAAAATCATTTTTTTTAATTTTAGTTTTTTTTTGAATTTTTGAATTTCTTTATTTTGCATAAAATATGGTACTAGGTCTTAACTTAAATATAAGAAGTTCCACATATCTTGCTTACTTACTATTTCAGCATGCAAAAAAATACCTTATAATAAAATGATATACAAAAACACTTCACTTTTTACTATTGAGATCATGAAGTAAAAAATAAAAAATAAATAAATAAAATGAATACATTTAAATGAATACCGACTCTTGCTACGACACAATAAAGTGCAATTCGGGTCGCACGGCGCTAATTACTTTTCGTTATATTCACCTAGAAGTTGTCTCTCTGTGTATTGCGTAACTTTTATATCGTCTGAATTTCGACAAGTCGAGCCCGCCGCGAACCTACAGTGGGTTGCCAAATTAATAGGGACAGTCACATTTTTTATCAATTTCTTACTTTGGGCGCACTTGACTGCAGTTTTAAGTGATAAAAGCGTTCCAGGAACGTATTATTTATTTTTGTCATGTCTCTGTAACTCAAATTTTAAGTGGATGTTGAGATTTAAAGGGTATATTTACTACATTTTTTTAATTTACGTGAGATCCGTAGTGCACTATACAAGCTAATCAAGAAAGATGAATTTGAATATTATAACAAAGTTAATTTTATATTTATGCTACAAAATTTTGATAAAATGTAAGTATTAACATTATGTTATTATAAAATTCAATGATTTATGATATGATGGTAATTTTTTTTAATTTTTTTTTTGCTTTCAGTATGATTCGGGTGGGAAATAAAATAAAAAACTGCAATAAAATTCTATTCCAGCATACCAATCATTCGGAATCTCAATCAAACGGAAATAGCAGACATTGCTAGTGTTTCTAAGTCGGCAGTCAATAAAATAAAAATTAAATTGGACTTAAATCAACCAATTTCGCCTAATAAAAAAGGCAATGGCGGCAGAAAACACATCCATACCCCACGTTCAGATAGGATAATTAGAGATATCTGTTTGCAAAGCAAAAATAAAAGTGCTTTACTGTTAACTCAGTTAGTCCAGGAGTCTGGAATACTAGTTTTCAAGAGAACTATGCAGCGCAGATTGGCAGAGGAAGGCTTGACAGGTCATCGTCCTGTGAAAAAATCCCTGGTTGACTGATGCAATAAAGAAGAAACGCCTAACATGGGCTCGGGAACACCGCCAAAAGACGGTTGAGGACTGGAATAAGGTCAGTTTGCATTATTACTGGTATTTTACACCACTTAAAATAATAATTTTCAAAATGATAAACTACTTTCAATTTTTTTTCAGGTGTGTGTCTCGGATGAGTTAAAGTTCGAGATTCTAGCCGACAAGAGCAGCTTCGTCAGGGGACGTCCAGGAGAAAAATATTATCCCGACTGCATCGTGAAGAGGGTAAAACAGCCTGTTGAATTAATGGTGTGGTCTGTGATAAGCGCCAAGGGGGTTGAGCGCCTGTACATTGTCCAGGGAACCATGAAACAAGACCTACAGACAAGTTTTACATACTCCCCTGGTACCGTACACTTGAAGAATGGTTCCCTGATGGTGAGGAATTTACGTTTATGCATGGTTCAGCACCATGCCATAAATCCAGAAGCGTTACCAAGTTCTTGGCAGAGCACAACATTCCAGTTTTTACCTTGACCTGGTAAATCTCCTGACATGAACCCCATAGAAAATTTATGGGAGATTTCCAAGGTCGAAATGATAACCACCAAGGTCAGGCTGATAGAAAAGCTCATTAATGTTTGGCATCACAACCCTAAGATAAAAGAAAGTGCCAAACAGTGAATAGAAAGCATGCCTAGGGGTATAGAAGCACTAATTGAGGCGAAAGTAAATGTCACTAAGTACTACTAAGTAACATTTATTTTCGCCTATATATGTACTTAATTATTATTATTTATTTTTATTTTGTTATTATTTTTATTCCTTAATAACTGTTTTGTATAAACAAAGCTTTTATCATTCAAAAAATATGTTTTTCTAATTAATTTAAGACTTCACAAATACAAAAATTTCGTGACTGTCCCTAATAATATGGCAACCCACTGTAGTTGTAGCTTCAAACCTAAAATGCGTCGTGAATCATCTGTGATATTACACACGTTTCACTTCACACTTTATACTAGGTATGTCAAGTCAAACGCCCGCGTACTGCTAGTGTTGCCCACTGATGTGCGCGCCCATCTGTGGGAACACTAGCAGTACGTATATCACCCATACTGCAACGACATAAAGGCGCTATTAAGTCAAAATGTTACCAGTACGATTGATGTGTGGACTGTGTGTTGTTGACTGCACGTAAAGAGTTTATCGTAAAGATTGCTACTGATGCTACTAATCGCTTTAGCGTGGCATGGCGTTTTGACGACACGGTTGGCGCAGTGGCTGAGCGATCGACTACTGCGTAACGTGTCGCGGGTTCGATCCCCGCACGGAACAAATATTTGTATGATCTGCAAGTAGTTGTTCCGGGTCTGGGTGTTAGTGTATGTGAGTTTCTATGTTTGTAAACGCACCCACGATACAAGAAGAAATTCTTAGTGTGGGGCAACGTTTATTAAAAAAATTCCCTAATATCTCCCCATAGGAACCCAAACACATAATAAGTACACTACTAGTTTTCTTCATTGGAACATGTTGAAGATCACGATAGATTGATACAGGACGTTAACGGACTTTATTTCAGTTTTTGAAATTAAAGAACGCTATAAAATTACGGTGAGGTCAATGACCGAAATTACTACGCTAAAGCGATTCGGGTATACCTACTCATACGATTTTGACATAGACAATCTGGAGACCACGATACCACAATAATTCAAATTTTGTTTAAGTATCTAATGACGTTCCTAGTCTGCATACAATTTTTTTTAATCAAATATACAGGGTGGCAGGGACATCTGCGCGAAGCCTGTTACCATGGATTCAGTCCATGATTCTTAGTTTAGACATCATAACTTACACTACAAGTACCTACTTACCTAAATAAACTAATAGCGGTAGTCGACCCCAGATAAAAAAAAATACTCTGTTTTTCTTTTGTCGTGTTTATATATCGATACCTACCCATCACATCTACGGAGTTTCGCTAACTAATTTTGTTTAAAAAAAAAAAAATGTGTTTATTATCTTAAATCTATACAATTAAGTTGCCGGGGCTTCCCAGAAAGTAATCCGAAGATACTTGTGATGGGATAAACTTCGCTCTTCCTTGATTAATTAACAATTGTTTCATTGTGCTGATTAGGTATGTTACACATTTTTTATAAAACCAATAAAGAGAAAAATGAATAAAAAGAAAAAAAAAAAAAAAACATGTTTATGGCAGAGTGTGAAAACTAGGATGTGTGTGTGAATGTATATTTTGCGTTTATGTGTGTGTGTAAGACTGGGTGCGTGTGTGCATGGGCGTATGTATGTGTGAATGAGTGTGGAGGTGTGTTGGAGTGAGTGTGTGTGTGTGTGTGTGTGTGTGTGTGTGTGTGTGTTTGACTCTGTATAATATTTTTATACAGGGTGGCAGGGAAATTGACGTCAAAACTGATAATATGGATTCAGTGCATGATTCTGAACCCCCCTACGTTAAAATTTTACGTCGGTTATTTTTTTTTAAAACAGCTGCTCCATAAATATTGATCGCGTAGGTACCACTGCACTTTTCTATGAAACAGCAGATTTTTTTCATTTAATATCATCATAATAAATAATTATCTTTTTTTGAAGTGAAAACATCTTTAGCATCGTTGTGATTTGAAAGTCGATGAAACGAAAAAGCGACGGTAAAAAGAGACAGACAAATAAATTCATAAGATTTAACGTGGGAGAAAATGAGATAGGAAGCATTATACAGTGTTTCTTATATTCGTGGTTCTCTTTGTGCTCTGCTTAGTACCCCCCCCACTCGTGTTTACCAAGGCATAGTGGGAGTTTGCTTGGGCCTCAGCGTTGTACGTTTGTTAATACGTGTTTGTGCGCGCATGCGTAGTACAAAGCTTGAGAAAAGGTGTCACGACAACCGTGGTGAAATTTTTAGGTGTGAGTTTTATCATGTTCAGTTACCGATAGCACAGGGGCCTAAACCTCTAAAGCAGTATTATTTTAATCAAACTTCAGTGGGGCAAAGAGATGGAGCTATACGTCCTGTAGACCTTCATCTCTTTCCCACACTAAAGTAATATTAAAATAATACTGCTTTAGAGGTGGTGGTAGGCCCCCAGATGAATAGAAATGGGTCACTCCGCATTTTAGGTGAAGCCACGTACTTGTAACGAGGCGGGCTCGACTTGTCGAATTCAGTACACATAAAGTAGTCAGAAAATATAAGACTTACGCGATAGAAAGAGCGGCAAATTCTAGGTGAATATAACTGTAGGTAATTAGCGCTGTGCGACCTGAATTGCACTTTATTGTGTCGTAGTAAGCTTTTTATTTAAATGATTTTGCGGAATGGCCCTTCTGTACTAATATGTGCCGATACCCATTACGACTGCGGAGTTTCGCTAGCTAATTTAATTTCACCTTGTGTAGCCTATCTTTTTTTATCCTCGGCAGGGATGCTCTTGGCCTATATCTTATCTGATGGTAAGTGATAATCAGGCCGAAGGTGGAAGCGAGTTTTTCACCAGGAATCCTCAACCACAGAGGATTTATGTCACTCCCACAATTAAGACGAATCTAACGACACCTCACAGATAGCAAACAAACTAAATAGTAGTTTTGGGTGACTATGGGTTTTGCCTATCAACCAACTGGCTATAGTGACTAAACTATTGTAGGTACCTATACTGGCTATCAGGGACATCGACGCGAAAACTGTTCCCATGGATTCAGTACATGATTCTGAACCCCACTGAGTTGGAATATTTCGTCGGTTATAAAGAAACAGCTGTTTCATAGAAAAGTGCAATACCTACGCGGTCAAAATGTATGGAATGGTTCAGAATCATGTACTGAATCCATGGTAACATATATAGTATCTCATATTTACTTAAACCAGCACAAAATTTAGACTTAAGGCGAAAGCTTCAGTCCGAAAGGGATATCGCGGCCCCGGCACACAGGCAACGGAAGGAACACGGGTGGGTTTTAGTCAGTAAAAGTCTGACACACCCTCTCGCTCTGCCCAGAGCGGGAGAAGTCATTTGATGATTTCCCATCCTCAAAAAAAAAAGGCGAAAGCTTCAAGGTAGCCCGCGAAATTCAAATTTTCTTACGTTTTTTGCAATTTGCAGGTCAGTATCATGTTTTATGTTGATCTAAATATGATTTGCGGCCGTATCAAATGTTTATTTATAGAATTATAATCATAAAAATGATCAATATAACCCTCTAAGTTCATATAATCGCATTGTATGGCTATTTAATGAAATCATGACATTTGACAATTGTGCTTACTTATTTCGCGGGTTAACTTAGCGCATGCCTCATAATGTCTGACAATTGAACGCGAAGATCTGGAGCTGCATCCAGTCTGCTTCTGTACTTACTTTGTTTTTGGTGTAAGTGCAAGCCGAAAAACCGGTCTTGCAAGTTGTCACAAACGGAAGTAGAACTATGATAGCCTTCTCAACGATTGCAGGGATTTTTGTTTTAGAAGGGATGAACACTTAACGTCGATCAAATTCTCATACTCTAGAACATCGATGGTTTGGTATGATTTGCGAATGGATTTTGTACACAGCCGTTAATTTAACTCTCGGACGGAACTCGGAACCCCACCCCCCCCTTCCACGGAACGCTAGAGTTCCGCGGACCACCTTTTGTTAACTAGCGAACTAAAATATTGATTATGAAATGCAATAATTAAATCGTAACACCGTACTCGTATGTATGTAAAAAAAAGTATTTGGTGACTTTCGAAATGCGTTTTTTACACCTAAAACGGTTACAACATCAAATTCAATGATTCTAGGTCACCGGAGATTGATTTATTAGCGTTTTTTTTTTCATTTATCATACATTCCGTCAATATCGTTATACTCTTAACTTTTCCATCGTGTTTTGTTCTTTTCAAGTAGGACTACACTACACTTCAGTGTTCTCTTTCAAGACCGACTTTTAGGTGCTTGTAAGCGTTTCAAATGTACAAATTCAACAATAAACCAATTCAACTATACAAATGTTCATTTTGATATCCTTTAACTCTAGGGTATTAATGAGACCTTATCAAAGAATCAACTGCGTATTTTTTTTTATTTTTTTTTAAGATAATTGCTACGTTTCGTGTTTTTTATATGAACAAAAGTAGACTTAAATGTTTTTATTATTTTTTATACTTTACCTTTGGGTTTTTACATAAATGATCGTGACTTTGTCAAATTACTTGGAATGAAAAATGAAAAATATAATAATAAACATGCCAGTTGATTCTTTAATAAGGTCTCATTCATACCTTTGAGTTATGGGATATAAAAAACACCTTGTATAGTTTTATTTAAACATTATTATAATATACATCTAACACTAATTAGTAGATTATTAACCAAGGGGATAAAGCAGTGTCTCCTGTCGCGGGTGCCGATTTAAATCGCGAGTGTAGCGAGGGATTTAAGTTCACCCAAGACTAAGACAGCTTTATCACCGAGGAAAATACTCTACTTTTCGTACCATTTGCGAAAAAATTAACACAATAATAATATGAGATAAGCATTTATTAAAAATAATGACAATTAAAAGTAAAAGTTAACATTCGAAACATTGGTCCAATTATTGATAGAGAGAGTTACATTTTTGTTTGGTACATTTATTGTTGATGAGTTGATTTGAGTATTTCTCTGTTCTTGCGTCTGAGGAACTTGCGTTTCATTGTAGATAGTATACGTCGGAGATAGTGGTAAGATGCCGGAAGTTGATGGTTGTGGCTCTGATGGATTCAGTTTTATATTTGTTAATTTGACTGCTTAATATGGTTTTATTCGCCATTGTGCTTTCGATATAACCCTCAGCTACTCCATCAGAGCTCCAACCACTGTGTCTTTTTATTGACGTAATATCCGCCCCTGAAAGCCAAGAAAGTCGCCGAAGTTCTTCTAAAGCAGTGACTGGTGTAGAGTTCAACATCTTTAAGTTTTAAATATTTAGCAATTACCTTTGGCATATTGCTAATTTTATTTTTGCCGATGGTTTGTCGAGTACATTTCCCATTCCGATAGTTTATAAAAAATCTATTGTTTTCCATGTTGGTGGGACGTAATGCTTGGTATTTATGAATGCTTTTAGTAAATTGTCCTTGTACAATGAATGACCGATTTTTCTTTGTCTTAGTTTCCTTTACATTAATCAGCAGCAACTCATTGGAATGATTTTCAATGTCCTCCACCTTTAAGTTTACAAGTTCACATCCGCGGCAAGCACCATTGAGTCCAAAAGTTAAGGCCACCTAAGCCATTAAGCCCATTAAGGCCTTTTTATTTATTTTTAAATGTCGCGGCATCATGCTGAGATAGGAGCCTTTGGCCTCGTACAGGACTTCCTTCTTTTTATGTTACTGTTACTTTGTTTTTTATTGTTTTTGTTTTTTTCCTGTGCGAGTCACAATAAATACTTTTTCTTTCTTTCTTTCTTTCCACCTATAACAAAGATAAAAAACAGGTAATAGAATAATTACCATTACTAAGATACGAAATATTCATAGTTAAATCATGTATACTTACTTTTGTGGGCAGAAAAATTTCGTCAGGAGCTTCAGTTAGAAATTTTTCCACATTTTGAGTCGTAAAAATTTTAGACTTCTTTGCGCAATGCCCTTCTGATTTTCTTTTAAAAAAAGCCAGTAATTTCGTGAATCTATTTATTTCAATGCTGTGTTTGATGCTTATTGTAGCTTTCAGTTTTGAGTATATGCACCAAAGTGTATTCGGATTCTTTGTCTTGGATAAATAATCAAAATAGACAAGAAGTACTGATTCTGAAATTGATAGGCCTTTCGCACTTCTCCACATTGAAAATTCTTCATAAGTTTTTAAATAATTTTCCTTGGATTTTGTTGGAAGCAAATTATTTATAATTGCGGCAGCATTTGCACTGATGGAATCCGACAATTCACTGTCACTGTCGCTTTGATTTAACATCTTAACGTATTTTTAGAACATTAACTTATTTATAAAAATAAATTAAAATAAACTTAACGTTTATGTATTTGAAGAAAACAAAAACGCGGCAAATTCCTAGACTAATATTTTTTTGTCGGAAAAGCAAAGGCATCAAGCTCATACGGCCTCGTCGGTTTTCGTAATTTTATTTAATAATCATAACTGCATAATAAATGCGTATTCCTTTTTCAAAAAGATGTATAATGCTTTATATACAAACTCAATGGTGTAAACACAGATGTAGTTCAGTATAAATTTCGGTAAGTATTCCAAATTTAAATCACATTCTCCCCCTAGAGGATGAATGAAATTCAGTACAATTTTCTTTCCCCGTTTTTAACAGATTAAAAATGACTATTGTTATGTTCGCTTTTTGTGGCATAGAATTTCACTTTTTTGAGCAAGTGGTACGAAAAGTATATTATGCAATTAGTGAATAAAGGACGGATTTAAAGCGAGGGCCATAGATGAATCACGAGCAAGTGAAGGATCCTAAAGATTGAATCACGACCGTAGGGAGTGATTCATGATTCAAGGATTCTATCCTGAGCGACGCGAATGATTCATGGCCCTCGATATAAATCCGTTTTATTCAAGAGTTACATATTATACTTTATACCATGACTACGAAAAAAATAAAGATTTAAGCGAAAATATACATTTAATGAAGAAAGAAGGAAGGTCAAATGAATTAAAATGCACATTATAATTAGAACAATTACTAAAATTAAGAGTAATTTTCTTATTATTATTAGGATGGTCAACTTGTGAAGCGATATTCATGTCCTGTGTATCGAGTATTTTTTCACAAGGAGGTTGTATAGCATTGAGATGGAGGTCCAATATATTGGTGTGTTCTAAATTCAAACACCAAAACAGTGATTAAAATACCTTTTTATTCACTGTTTTCAGTAAATAAAAATATGTTTAAATATGTTTCAACCCCAAACTGCTCAAAAATATAGCTTCCAATAAGGTTGTTATATTTGCGCCGTTTGAGGTTTTCTGCACCTGCAGCAGCCGCCCCAGCACAGCCCGCCGTGCTAGGAAGTCGGGATGGCATATAAATAACGGCCGCCATATAACGGCCGCCACATAACGGCTGCTAAATAACGACCGCTAAATAACGGCCGCCGTATCACGGCCGCTAAGTAACGACCGCTACACAACGGCCGCTGCCATGTAACGGCCGCTAAATAATGACTACTAAATAACGCCCGCCATACAACGGCCGACACATAACGGCCGCCACATAACAGCCGGCTGCAGTGACGGCCGTCATGAAAATGATGGCAACGGCATATACCTAACGGCCGCCACATAACAGCCGGCCGCAGTGACGGCCGTCATGAAAATGATGGCAGCAGATTTTATTGTGTCGCACACGCCCACTTCATTTCATAAATAACGTCTCAGTGACGTCATTTGCCGGTAAATTGCAGACGCTATCTGGCGGTAGCTTCTTCTTCTTCATTTTCGTGTGGTTAGTGACTAACCTGGTGTCAGAGTTTTTATGCCTCTGACTTTTCTTCACATGCCGTCGAGAAATATCTCTCAGGCATGCCGGTTTCCTCACAATGTTTTCCTTCATCGTTTTTGAAGTAGGTCATAAATATCTCTGAAAAGTCAGAGGTCCGACGGTTACACAAGTAGGCTATCATCGCTGTACTAGCTACTATACTGCTAGCTTTAAAACGTGGACTTTCAAGCGACAGAACGTGAGATCTTATCAACAATGAACTCTACGTAGGTACTTACCTTCAACACAAACATAAATAAGCATACCTTCTTGGAGAAAACAATACTGAAGAAATGCAAGTCTGCCTAAAAAATGCGGTAAAAAAAAGTTTAACCCGTCCAATCGATGATTAAAGGGAGCTTTATATCTAAACAAAAAGAAAATGTAACATACAAATTATCATAGCGATGGCGCCATCACCCCATGGACTCCTTTTGTTCAAGAATTCCCATCAAACATGCTTATACATCATTATCCCCATAACAATGCAAGTATTTTTACCCGCGTTAGACATAATTTTACAAATTAATTACACTATGTAATATCACATAATCTAAAATATTCACAGATTAAGTTATTAAGAAAATGCTCTTATTTAACTTCTTTTTTTTCCAAATCATTAACACTACTCTTAGACGTGATCTTCAGTACAATATCATTAAAAGTCGGTTAGTGTTGCTTTAACAGGCTGTTAGGGCCGAGTCACACCGGAATGGAAGCGGCCGGTAGCGGCCCCCGGCCTCGCGCGACCTCCAGATAGCACGCGCCTAGTCTCCTCTTGACTAGTTTCTATATTACATACGCGCGGCCTTGGCGACGCTCTTGGTAGGTGACATGGTGGTGGTGAGCCCAACGATCGGTGGAATTAGGAAAATAGTTAATGTGTGTGAGACGTACGCGGCTTGTCATGGCCTCAAATATGTATAATGTCACAAAAGTGAGCTCATGGTATTTAAAGTAGGTACCAAGTCATTAGATCTGGTTCCTCCCGTGACTTTGAACGGAACACCTATTAAAGTAGTCACCTGTTTTAAATATCTTGTGCACATAGTCACTGATCTCCAACGCGATGATCAGGACATGGACAGGGAGTGTAGGGCTCTGTCTATCAGAGCGAGCGAGCCCAGGTTCAAACATTGCTCCTGTGAAAATAAGTAATCAAAGCGCATTGTTCATCACTATACACGTCGTCTTGCTTGTGGGCTCATTATACGCGAAGATCATTCAGCGCCCGACGCGTAACTGTGCGTTCAGGGCGGCTTTCATGCCGCCGTGCTCTGCATGTGCCGCGGCTTTCGGCAGGTTGTGCACTAGCACCAACAGCATTCTGGCTGTTATTGCGGAAAGGCTGGACATGTGTAACGTTCAGCACTGGGTTAATAATGTTAAGTATAATGTTTTTTTAACTAAGCACTGGTTTTATAAGTTTTACTGTAGTAGCATTCTATGGATTTCTAAGCCTAAATTAAAAAGTTTTTATTTCCTTTTTAATTTGTTTATGAAGAAGCTGACTCTTTTCATTTCTGTGTTTCCACAGGACAATTCAGTCGGTGGAAAACTGTAAACGAACTCACGATGCGGCAAAAATTCTAGTATAGGCTAACGATGTATTTATGTACCATCGAAGGAATTCATATCTAACCACCCGTAAGGACTATTCTTGCTTGCAGCGCTCGGAGACAATAGAACCGGACCGGTAACAGACGAGGTCATCATGTTCACGGGAATGAACCTGGTAAGATATGAACTTTTTTGATGGTACCTACCAGCTTCTGTGCGCGTGAAATGTTATCCTATGACACTCGGCAATAAGTACCTACCTACTGTAATTTCTCATTAGTGAAAGAATTTTTGGAATCGGTTCAGTAGTTCCGGAGATTACCCCCTACATACAAACCTTCAAATGTTACTTCTTTATAGCATTTTATAGTAGAGAATTACCAAATAAAAATAGTTAAGTAATGAAATGAGTAAAGTTGTTTGTGTAACCATTAGGTGACACAAACAACTTTACTCATTTCATTACTTAACTTTTCTACAATAAAGTTGTGTTGAAGTTAAGACATTAATTTGTGATGATAACCATTTATTTATAAACGTTGCTTTTAACACGTTCAGTGCCGGGGGGCCTCCTGGAGGGTTCACCTAGTCGCTTATGACAGTTTATATTTAATGTGGCTATTATCGTACGCAATAGAATTGTAAATGTATTTTTTAGTTCCAATAAAGAAATTTATTAATTATTATAATATTATAGGGCACGCCGGGGCCCCTCGCGGAGGGCTCATTTTAATTGTAGGCGAATTCAGCATTATAAACCGTGAAAAAAAATCTGACATATATTTTAACAAGATTTATAAGTTTTTGCGTTGGTTTTAAAATCCAAGCATTTTTATATTTTTTGTTCACGGTTACAAATATTCACAAAAAAATTGAAAGTTTGGAAACTACGTATAGCGACAAGACCCCCAGAAAACACAATTTTACTTTGTTTTAGATACAGTGTTTTATGACACTATTTTAAACCTAATGCCGTTGATCGTCCGCGATGGTTAACTTTAGCGCAACCGTAATGCCGGCAACCCTCCCGGAGGGTTTACTTCCAATATGTATGGCGGCATGGCGTATGAGTTCTATGACAAGTGGGTGGAGTCGAAAGTGCTAAATTTACAATCGCTAATCATTACCCAACGTTTATAAATAAAACCCCTTTACCATTAAAGTAGGTCTTAGATAATAACAACTTTTGTAAGAACTATGAATGCAACCCTTTCACCGTCCGCGAAGCAGACACAAACAATCGCTATAAATCATAATTATGCTGCCATCATCGGACCAAGACAGGGTGTAAAAGCCATCCTGGACCTTCGATATGTTACTTAAGAGAAGGCTCCCTACATGTATGTTAATTTGCATTAATATTGTAAAACAGTCACGCATACAATCTTAATGGAACTTAAGTATATGATTTATTGGACTTTTCTCCAAAAATAATGTTATTGTAAAATTTTCGCTCTATTCGTTTTTTATTCGTAAATCATGTCTTTAAAAAAAATGTTATTTAAATAAAATCAAGATTACTCGGCTTTTATATCTAAAATAAGTATTCACAGTAAGAAAATATAGTTTATTATCCAACCACAAGTCTTAACATATTGTTCACACATTAATTTCATCTTAGAGATTAGAAGACATTTTCCAATCCTTATATTTTTTTAAAATACTTGCTCTTAAGAAATTCAAAGGCTGCGGATTGTCGAAGGAGAATCTTTGTTTTGAGAGCTGTTCTCAAAACAAAAATTCTACCTAAACAAAAAGTTAATCTAAACACTAAAACCAATTAGATTAAATTCTTCAAAAAACGAACAAAGAACTTAACTTCTTAAAAGTTAAGTAAGTACCTAAGTTACTCAAAACGGCTAATATTCCCATTCAAAATCAAATATTGCAACCGAAAACTCAAAAGCACCATAGCAAATAATTTTGGTAGATACATCAGATCAACGATGTAATAGCTGAATAAAATGACAAAGAAAACTTTTACATTTGCATTTCCAATGGCGCTTGAAGTGCCGACATGAAGTTGCATATTATTGATAAATTGCTTCCCTGTTTTCCCAGGACCTACAACCGAGCTAAAAATAGGATCTGGGGGTGGCAGAGAGGTGCTGCGCATAACAGCAATTGGTCATACACCTATCGATCGAAATAAGCGCATGCGATATTTAGTTGGCCGCGGATCCCATCGGGTGCAACGTTCGTGCTCAGAAAAGTTCAAAAATGCCTCTTTGTTCCGTTATAACGTGTAAGTGCAGCCAGGAAGGCCATAATGGAGCAGCAGAAGGCCTTTCTTTCCATTTGTAAGTACAAAATCTTCATTTAACTTAAAAAAATTGGTCTGAAATCTGCAATTCACCTGTTCCAGCGATTATTAATCTGTTGCATTGCGAAAGATATACATTGCTGTTGATGTTCGCTGTCAATGTTCGTCGCGCTATCACAAAGGCCAGTGTATCACGACGCGACCGATAATGACGTAAACTCGGGACGCGTTTCATGGTGAGGGTCGAAGGCTAGAGGTGCCCCAATTATTTATTTATGAAGGAAATATCGATGAAAACAGTGTATCGAGTTCTATTAGGAGTGTTTCTTATGATTTGTGCTGTGCTTTTAGCGTAGGATGTGCGAATTTCGGAAGTAATGGATACCCACGCAAAAGTAGCTGGACGTCAAGTTGTGCAATATTTTCAGATTTCAATGATTAAAGTAATTGAATTCAAAATATCAAGGTGGTTAATGTCGTTAAAAACCTTAATTATTTCTAATCAGTGTCAAAATAGTAAAAAATCTTTAATAATTTTTCTGTACGTGTATTTGTCACGTAACTCCTCCAAAACGGGTGGACCGATTTGGATGACATTTTGTGTGTTTATTTAAGTGGGTACCTGAATGGTTTGAAAATACAATTCTACCCGGTAGGTGGCGCTGTTCGGCGGTGGTCAAAAATAAATTCGTTCAAATACTTGTACTTTTAGACAAATCTAGAGCTCTAGAGCTCGAACTAAAAAAGACGGGATTTTATTGATTGAAATCAATTTACTTGAAGAAAAAAAAAAACAGAAATAAATTATATTATTCTGTTCTCAAATTAAAAATTCAGCAAATCGTTGCCCCTACATTTTTGGCAAAAATTATAATTAACTCATCCCATAAAATATAGTACCTACCGATCGTAATGGTACCTGCTACGACTCGTAGCAGCTTGCTGCGTAGTGCGTAGTCTTCGTAGCGTAGCGTCGTAGACTCGTAGTGGAAGGCCTACGACGCTACGATGACGTTACGTCATATGAAGAATGTTCCGCGAGCACAGAATAGATTAAACCTACGAATCTAAATTCCATTCATATAAATTACATAACCAAACAAAAATAACGATTGGTAGGTTGTAACAACCACCTACGATTGGTAATCGACTTGTTCGTAAATAGGCATTTATTACCTTAGACCTGCCACTGGCAGACTGAGGTTGCTCCTCCACAAACCATGAATAAAATAACTGCGTTGATGACTGTGAGATGAAGATAACATTTTTTTGTTACAGGTTCCCCGCTAACGCGGAGATCAGGGCAAAATGGGTGGATATGACAGGGCGAGATGGCTGGGCGCCGACACCCAAAGACTTCATTTGTTCGCGTCACTTCCGTGACAACGATTACTTCATCAAGCGATCGGGTAAACGGTACCTAAAGACGTCGGCCATTCCCTGCGAGTATGTGGTGTACCGCGATCTTTACGTAAGTAATTAAAGTTTTTATTAAATAATAATAAGGAAATTCTTGGAGCCCCTATAATGTAACTGGTGAAATAGGTGTATGTTACATCTCTAACTAACCCCTAAAGGAGTTCCGGTTTAATGAAGTTTTTCATAGATAAACAACTCAAGCAATTTTAACTGATGACATTTTCAAGGTTAGGTGAGGACATCTGACAGAAAAAAAAAATGCTTCCAGGGAAACTGAGCTGTCATCAATTTCAGCTTTCAGAAAACATCTGGGTTTTTTGTAATGAGTCAGGCAGGGTAAAAACCACACAGTGACACAATTGGAGAGCATAGTTAGTAATGTTAGTTCATTTGTGAATAATATGCATTGTTAGGCGATATTTTAGTTTAAAACTATGTATATAATATTAATTAATTTATTAGGTAGGTAAGTACTTCTCTTACAATTATTGATTTTGATATCTTTCCATATTTCATTTAAAAAAAAACCTAATCCTTACGAGATCACCAACCTTTTGCAAAATCTCAACGCAAATCATCGCAAAAGTAAAATTCTGTTAGCAATTTATCATCCCACGCCGTGGAGGGTACACCTCTACCGCCAGACTCCGATAAATCCACCTCTATGCGCGTATAATAGTTGTGGCTCCTGTCTGGACACTCCCTCGGAGTCCCAAGCACTGTGTGTCAATTGTAAAATGATGTGCCGGTATTACGGGTTACTGTTATTAAGGTTACGCCCTTTTTCTTTGGGGTTAATAGGTACACGGAAATATTGCTACTGTGTATGTATAGTTTGCTAGATTTCTCCTTGTAATAGGGATGATAACTGGGTAAAAAAAAAAGAAATTCTAATTAGTCCGTCAGTCAGATAATAACAAAGTATTAGACACGCAGTTTTTGCTTTATCATATTAATAAAAATTTACTTAGATAAAACGCATTTTAAGTTGGGGAGTGGGGGTCGTTACGTCACGAGTATGTATACATACTAGTGACGTCATGGCACATTTTACCTCAATGTATCGCCGTAATCTTTAAATTACGTAAAAAAAGAAAAAATACGTGTCCAATATTTTTTTATGATCTCAAAGACGGATAAAAAAAAATTTAGTCATCATCCCTATTGTTTTCGGTGTTGGGGACAAAAGGTTAGTGAAGTTTGTGATAGTTTGTTGGTGGAGTACAGTACAATACAGTTGTATAATGTGTTAAAAGTATTTAGTGTTGATATAACGGGAAAAATCTGTTCAGGAATAATCTGAGTTTTTTTTTAAATACATTGTCATCTGCCTAAAGTTTTTCCAACAATGTTGGGGTCGGCTTCCAATCTAACACGATCAATCCAATCTAAAGGATGCAGCTGAAGTAAACCAGTATTTTACATGCGAAATAATAAAAAAAAAAAAAAACCTGTTACTAGTGAGGCAGTGGTCGGCACGCGGCTCTTTGCCCTATAGAGTGCGGCTCTATACAAATGTCGATTAGTGCGAGCGTAGATACGCGCGGGGGTCGGGGTTTCGGTCATTCATTAACCAAGATATCAAGTGTTATTGAAAATTCGAACTATATTTCAAAGATTTATAATTCCGAAGTATTTTCACCAAAAATTAACAGGACATCGAAAATACCTTTGTATCTTTCAAAGTTTTCCAAGGTTAACTTGTCAATAAGTAAGATGCCTTCATTATTATCAGCCGATATGATGATTGAAGATGATAAAGGCATCCTACTTCTTAGCAAGGTAATTTTAGGAGGCGTTGTGGATTGAAAGAGGATGGGAGTTTTAACGATTAAGAAAAGTGTATTGAGACACTTTGGACACACAGGAAAATTTAAAAGTGTCGGTTCGCCCGTTTCGAGAACATTATTGATTGGCTCTCATAAGAAAACTTACTCGTTATAATATTGATATTTGGCTATATTGACTAATGAGTTTGCTGACTACTTACTACCTTAGTGTATTAGGTATTGTCGATGTTATACTCTTTTATATAATAAGCCGTGTCTTCGATCCTGTCTCAGGGGTCCTGGGAATGGGCACGCCACAATTGTGGCGATAAGTCCCCTCTTTGAGGGGTGGCTAGAGAGACGCCACGGCGTCCTCACCTTCCGCCTGACGCAGGTCACCGGACACGGCTGTTTCGAGAGGTTCCAGGAGGTAGGAGACGCCCCGGGCGTCGGGAGTCACGTGCCGACTTCCGGCCACCGTAGGCGCGGGCTTGCGGACGGTGAGCAATGGGTAGCTTGCCGTCCAATAAGGATCAGGCCCGGGTCGACGGGGCGTTGTGTTCTACGCGCGCCTCACAGAGATATCAGCACCAACTGACGGGGTCCGTAAGGACCAATGCCTGCTGGGGTTGCGGGTTTGTCCGAAAGGGATATCGCGGCCCCGGCACACAGGCAACGGAAGGAACACGGGTGGGTTTTAGTCAGTAAAAGTCTGACACACCCTCCCGCTCCGTCCAGAGCGGGAGAAGTTATTTGATAATTTACCAACTACAAAAAAAAAAAAAAGGGGTCCTGGGAAACATTTTATTCCTCATATTTATTATTTACCTTTGTTTTTAGGTGTATTTGAAAAACAAAAAAATATAATAAAAAAAAAACAATAAATCACTGTTTAAAAATCTGTTCAATATTAGAAAAACACATGTTGTAATATTTCATTTTATAAATCCAGTTATCTGAAGGCTGCTTTTTCACTGGAGCGAAGAAGAGAGAAATCAACTCGGGAGCGGAATTTAGATTCTATCGGTTAATATTGGACCAGCTCCGCTCCTCTCCTCTCATCTCCGCTCGAGTGGAAAGGTAGCTAAAACCAGGAATCCTACAACAATTCAATAAGAATGCTTTCAACTCCTTTTTTAGTTCGATGAAGATGTGGAGGTAAAATTTGAGGCGAATGAAGCTGAAGCAAGTGTGCCAGTTGAGGATATCGCAGTGGAACCCGAGGTCCTGATACCTGATCAAGAACCAGAAGGCAATATTGAAGCGGCTGAGCGATCTGGGACACGACGATTCGCGCCATTCAATTTGCCAGCACCCGCCCATCAAGATCCAGATATAGATAGTACCATTGGGACTATATATGACATGAACGAAAATGGTACCGGAGATTGGGAGCGATTCCGGGTAAATATAAGAATTTAGTTTAGCTGAGATTTTTGCCGCGCGCGTTTTGTTATTAAGATTTTATTTATAAGTAGTTTTTATATTGTTGGCTTATTGTTGGCGCAGTGGCTGAGCGATCGACTGCTGCGTAACGTGTCGCGGGTTCGATCCCCGCACGGAACAAATATTTGTATGATCTGCAAGTAGTTGTTCCGGGTCTGGGTGTTAGTGTATGTGATTTTCTATGTTTGTAAACGCACCCACGATACAAGAAGAAATTCTTAGTGTGGGGCAACGTTTTTAAAAATAAATAAATAAATAAAAAATATATTTTTTATTTTCATATATATTTTTTACAAAAGTTGAATAGGTAAACTCTCTAAGTACCTATTCAAATTTTGTATCGACCTGTTCTTTCCTTTTTTTTCTTTTTGTTTGGGGTCTACCATGGGGATCCCTTAGTGTTGTATGCCATAGATTAATATAGAACAATTTATCTGATCAATATGTCTGAGTTGACGAAAACTTATTTTTTATATACGTATATTTGGCTACCATAAGTAACATAGATATACAGATATACAGGTAGATACATAGATATATTGGTAGTAGCAATAATATACATTAGGTAAAATAGTTTATCTTTGTTTGTAGCCTGAACGTTACTTCGGCCAACGACTGCCAGTTTCTATCTTCGAAGACAACTCCCAAGAGGTTGGTTCCTCGGGTTTAGATGAGCGCTATCGGCGAGATGTTGGGGTAAGTCTAAGTGGATAATCTATTGATGTCGTTGAATTACCTAGGTAAGATAGGTAAGATTGGTACCAGCCGGGGGTGCGGCGAATGTATAAGTATCAATGGAGGTGAGATATACAGTCGCTCCATGTAAAATACTGGTATTCAGCTGCATCCGGTTAGACTGGAAGCCGACCCCAACATAGATGGGAAAAGGCTAAGCAGATTGACACTTAAACAGTAGTTACCACTTCCATTACATGCCATCATTGCCATTTGTTACCATTTAATTTACAGTCGTCAATGAATTCATACCCACTGGACTTACGCCCACACTTGGACTTACGCCCACACTTGGAGCGTCTACCTCCACCTAGAACACCTGAACCGGTAACGCAAAGCATCGAGCAAGAACACATCCCTGATACTGAGGAAGATATTCCGGAACCTGCTC
Source organism: Agrochola lota (assembly GCA_947364205.1). NCBI lineage: Eukaryota > Metazoa > Arthropoda > Insecta > Lepidoptera > Noctuidae > Agrochola > Agrochola lota. Next base: position 10,166,682 of record OX376239.1, on the reverse strand, counting down.
CTTCGTCTGTGGTAAAAAGCCCGCGCGGACCACAGAAACTCGAGAATATCAAGAGGATAATGACAAGGAGGAAGTCAAGCAAAAAGGTCAGTTAATCTTATTTAGGTATAAGAAGATTGTATCCGTTTTTAACGCAGCTACAGCACTGAGTTCTGGGTCCACCCTTTAAAGCAGAACTTTTTACGTCATAATATTATTTTGCATATCAACGGATAGCATAAACTTCATTTCGCAGAAAATCGTTTGGTATACACTCATTTATCATACATTCAAAACTCATAGTTTTGTAAGTCAGAATCTTCTTTTGGCATAAATTTAATATCCATAATGATTAAAAAGTAGGGCCATCATATCGCAGAAAGTCCACAGTTAGAATCATCTTTTGGCATACATTTCATATCCATAATAATTGGAAGACTCATCTATCACATTATGCAGCATGCAAGCAAGCATACAACATGCATGCAGCAAGCAAGCCAGCCTGCAACATGCAGCAGGCATGGTTTCTGTCACGGCTCCGGCGCTGCGGGGCTCCGGCGGTCCCACGCGAGCTTGTCGTCGCAGATGCTTTTAACGCTCACCACCTGCTCCTCAGCTCGCGGCCCGCGTCGCCCCGCCGCGCCTACACGGGCTTAAATTACACTCTAGGGGTAGGGCAGACAAGACTATGTTCAGTCGGTTTTGGAAGCGGCGCTGGATGATGGCTTGTGACGTTTGCATGGTTTCAAGAATTTACGTTAGGTAATACTCTGCTTAACGTGATGAAACAAATGCCATACTGCATTGTTGTCAAACTCAAACTCAAAGCATTTATTTCAATTAAAGCATTCACAGGCACTTTTGAACTGTTAAGGAGTCGGTCAGTCAGAAATATGAAGCAGTTACCCATGTCAAAGCGTAGTAGGTACTTATGGAGGCGATGGGTAAAAATCTCTATGGACACTACTTTAAAATTATATTGTTACAGAAATATTAGTTAGGAAGGTACATAATGTTGAATTTGAAAAAGACGTACACGTTAAAAGCGCCCAGAGTACAGCAAATAGAAACAAAAATAAACAATAAAAAAATAAGCCATGGTAGCTAAGAGATAACCAAGTGACGGCACCCGTTCACGAGCAAGACGCATGGATCAGCACCATTCAGCTCAACCATTTTGCAGGGAGCTAAATGATCCAACGCACGCGCCACCATCCACCACACCACGAGACCACTGAGTGAGCATGAAATACTCTCACGCGCCAGGGTACATTGAAGTAAATGAAAGACATATTACCCGGTAGCTCTATAGTACATAGTACTCCCACCTGCGCTATGCAATTATATAATACAAAAGTCGTAGAATACAAAGGAAATTGACTTTATACAATTGACAGATAGTATTACATCTTCAGCAGCTCCAACAGTATTTCCAAATGTTAATTAATTAGTTGTTATTTTGGAACAGGACCAGCGTTGTACGGGCCGCAGTAATGACGTTAAGTAGATACCTGGAACTATAATTATCAAATGGATTTGCTATATTTTTGTAATTTGTACCTAAGCTGGCAACAGCGTCATCATACAGTGCTGGTTGTTAGTGACTAAAGGACAATTTTTTAAAATAAATACTAGAAAAAGAATATGGTAATTAAAAAACGCATTTCACTTAGAACATTGTAACAATTTTTTATACTGTTCATTTTCAGTGATATTAAATACTTACGCCATGCATTTTTTTCTAGTTATTTTGATTTAACTGTCTGGACTTTGTGTACCACCAATAAATTTCATACTAAATTATTTTTAGACTCATTTTTAGATAAGATTTCATATTTTATCGACCGTTCTTGCGCTTTCTGCATCCAGCGGATTCCCGCGCTTCCTTATAGTCCTGGCAATGCTTGATGAGGCCTATGTCCAGCAGTTTACATCTTTTAGCTAAATGATGATGATATTTAAGAGGTTCTTTCAACAATACAATTTTTTTTTTTTTGTATGGTTCTTTGAATTAAATGGCAGTGCGTGTCATCACGAACATTCGAGAAAAATCTAAACATCTCCATAATTGATGTTTATTTATATCGCATCCCTCGTTCTTCCCCATTTCATCTCCTAGCAACGCCCCATGTCTGGACCCTCAAGGGCACCCCACCTGCCCAATGATTGTTATATATACTCATATTTTATGACACGTGTTGAGTGTTGACGTGTATCAATCATCGTGTAAAATGTGTAAAAAGACGCTGAAGCGCCATATTTGGAACAATAGCTGTTCGATGTAACACTGCTAACCTGTGCATCATGTTTTCTGTGTCATCATACATGAGCACCTCATCACCATTGGCCCAACTGAGGTCCGCTTCCAGTCAAACCGGATGCAGCTGAATACCGGTATTTTACATGGACCTACTGCCTATCGGACCTCCACAACCCAGTTACTGGGTAACATGGTACCCTTGGCAAGATTGCTTGTCAGCCTTTTGCGTACCCGTAACGACTGTCAAAGATCTACGAATGAGCCGGGACCAACTGCTTAACTTGCTTTCCGAAACACGCAGAGGTCTCGGTATGCATCCATCCACGGGCCAACCAAGGCAAGCGTTGCTTAACTTTGAAGATCAACCTTGCGGCTGTTAATCATGAGCACTTCTCACCACAATTTTCACAGGAACAAGACAAGGAGCCGCGGGCGTCACGCTGCAGGTCTCGCGGGTCACCTGGGCAACGTACCCGTGAGTCCTTGTCCTCAGCCCCATCGAACAAATATATAACAATAAATTCATAAGAGCGCTTTTTTCAAAAAAATTAAAGTTATCAGAGGATATATTTCCCGTATATTTTTTAATGTTAGTCTAGTCTCAATCTGTCAAAACATAACCCTCCTTTTTTGCATCGCCGTAGTCGGGTAAAAAGGACCTAATTTACCTACTTACGACATTGATTGTCGCTGAGATAAGATTGCAACTTGAATTTGAACGTGTTTAAGAATGAGTATTCGCCTTCAGCTCTCTATTGGTATACTCTTTGTAATGAAAAGCGCTCGTATGAATCAAATCTTTTTTTGCGAGAACTCACTCTGGTGACCACGGAGTAGTAAGCAAATGGAGTGAGCACAAGTTAAGTTGCTCTGAGGCGGGCTTTTTTGTTTGGCCAAATGACAATATCTAACTTAATCCTAATGCAGTAATCTAGCGAGTGATCTGGACAGACTTAAGTGATTTTTTATTGACAATTCATCAATTGTAATACCCCGTGTCAGTGCACCTTTCTATCGTTCATCAATATAGTTTTATCCACCCCACGCACGTCACGAAGTCGGTGAGATCGAACCTTCGTATAAATACGAGTAACAGCACTCCCTTCCCTTACTATTCCAATTTGTGCTTGCTTTGCTTCTTATTTTTTAATATTGTTGTAGGCAATCGAAGCAACACTCGCAGAAGTTAGAGAGGCCCAAAAGATAAAAATTCTTCTGCAATCAGGACAAATGACGGAATATGACAAGGCAGCTGCAATAATCAGAATTCAAAATAGACAGATTGTGAAACTAAACATTAAACACAGAAGACTAAAAAAGACATTAAAACGGATTTCTGCTGTTTTACGTAATGTAGAGATCAGTTTTTTTTGTAATGAATTTACCTACTTATTAATGAGGTTTAGTAAAAAATTATTAATGCATAACAGATAATGCACACGGCAGTCAATCCTACCACGGAGTAGTAAGCAGAGTTGCCTGTAAATTGCGTTAGTTTCTCTCATTTCTCAGGAATCAAAGTCAATTTTAATATTTATGTGAGTTGCGTGGGAGGGAAAAGATTGACTCAACGATGGCGACGCGACGTCCCAAATTCAGAAAGATTACCCAAAATGCGAGTTTATTCTGTCAAAATGTAACCGTGAAAACTTAAATGAAGTGAGTTTGAGGTGAGTTGTCAATACCGGGAGTTAAGTAGGATGACAGTTCACTACAAGCTCACTTTGCCCCAATATTCACGGTGAGATTTTTAAAGAATAGCACCGCTGTTGATGCTTTACCGAGATGACGACTAATAGAGAAGTATGGAAGAAAGGGGCATGTTGCGCCGACGACTAATAAATTGGGCTAAGGGCAGAAGAACGATGATGTTGATGGTTTTATCGTGTTTTTAATGCAGTATGCCAGTAGCAGATGAACAGAGCATACCAATCATTCCGGCAGCGTAGGGGATTATAATTCAACTTCTAGTACCTTAGCAGCCCTAGGCCAACTGGTTTTGCATGTAAACAACCTAGTTACAGCCCCGAATTGAATGCGGGATTAGTATGAACTACTAGAGGAAACGTGGTCATTGATGTTAGTCCATACGCACGTATTCCTCTGTTTTCTACTTGGGTAATGTATGACACTAGAGCAAATATTTTGTTACGAAACATTATATCTACCACGGCCATATTCGTAGGTATCTTTGATTTTGTTTTTCCACATTTTTGTTATAAAAACAAATCATTGGGACATGGCAGAAGTACATATACACTAAATCGTAAAAAAATATTTGGACTAGTATCGTTAACCAGGAAAAACAGGAATACGAATTAGTATGGAATGAACGCCAACGACCACGTGACCGCGTTTCCTTTTAGGACTCATATTATTTTTTGCGATCATCATCAAGCTATCCTTCCATTTGCTTACTTCTCCGTGTTATGTTTTCAAGACGTTATTTTTATGATTATTCAAATATTTTTTCGCTTGAACCAAATATACGAAGTTGTTCCTGCGGTTTTGGGTTCTGCACTAAAAATGTTGAGCCGTTGATTTCCGCAACTAAAAGTCACATACGGAAAGCAAGCTGGCATCCTACAGTTTTAGGACGTATGGCTTTGTACAAAATGGCTCTCTTCGTTACCCATTGGTATTATTAAGATAGGTACTTGATATTTTTTGTTTATCTTCTAAAATCCATTTTAACAAAAAATACAAAATCGAATTAAACAAACATCGATACATATAAAATCTACTGCAGGAGTCAAAACAGCTCGCAAGGAGTTGAAAGAATAAACACATTGGATACCAGAAATAAATAATCAGAAATACCAAAGGAATAAAACGAAAAGATATTAGAAGCAGCAACAGATTTATATCGAAACCTTTACAACGACGATGAAGAAACCATATGGAAGACGACCACGAGATCCCAGAAATAATGTAATCTGAAATATTGAAAGCCATACAATCACCAAAAGTGGGAAAACACCAATGGGACACGAATTAAATACTTTTTTAGGAAGTATACTTCGTACCATAACTTACGGTTGCCAAACATGGACTTGAACTAAGCAAAACGCTAAGAAATTACAAACATGCCACAACACAAAATGGAAAGAAGTATGCTTAATTTTAAGAGAAAAGACAAATTAAGCCTTAAACATATCTAAGTGAAAACAACAATAGCGGACGTATCATACAAGACAAAAAGGAGAAATGGGCTTAATTAGTAATGAAATGAAATGAAATTGTTTATTCTGTAAATAGGATATAGGAATCACTTTTACACGTCATATTCAAAATATATTAAATTTTGCTAGATGAGTTCGGCGTTTCCTATCCGACTACTCTGAGAAGAAAGGCCGAAACAAACTCAGAGGTCACAGTCTCTTTTAAAGTCCAGACATAATCTTGGTCAAGCCATATGAGGACCATGTAGATTAATGTCTGAAATGGTCTTTTGAGAAAAGAACCACACAGATTTGAGTGGACCTGTCCAGTCAGTGCAAGCATTTGTCAGTAATCGTGGAGCTCAACTCAGAACATAAGGAGCTCAACTCGACGAACAATACCAAACATATAACATTTGGGTAGGCCGCATAAACTACTCAAACTGCCAGACCATCATTAAAACTAACTGAGAAAGGAAAAAAAGGAGTAATGAAAAAAAAAAAAACAAAAAAAGATATCCACATAGTCCTCAAATTCACAATAGGTAATTAAAATAATATTATACTTTACAAAGTAATCATGTCATTTTGTTTTAATGTTTAAATAAAACTGGTATATTTTAATGATTTTACTTAGTAGCCGAATGGTACTCAAGAGAAAGTAAAAGGAAAAGAGGACGCCCGACACCAAGGTGGGACGACGGTCTTAAGGCCACAACCGGGCCAGCCAACCCATGACCGGGAACTCTGGATGAAAATAAAATATGGGGGAGCCCTATGCTAAAGCAAAATAATCTTCTGAAACCGATGTCTGAAGAATTAGATTTTTTATTAACAAAATAATATTTATGTAATTAGATTGTAAGATAGTTAATACAGGCAATTGTTTTATGTTTACATATCTCGGGACCATGGGGTCCCGGTCTTTCGGAAGGCGTAGGTACGAGGGACCGAAGCCAACTCGCAGAGGCCCCTTAGACAATTTTAAATGGAATGAGGCACCAACCGACGACTGACCCTGTATGCACTAAGAATGCAAGTGCACTCAAGCCGGTCAATAAAGGCAAGAAAGAGGTGAGAGAGCTGTTCCTTGACAGTGTTCATTCCAACCGGCCAATAAAGGCAAACCAGAGGTGAGGAACAAGACTTCTCCCGGTAGATAGGGTCCGTGGGGTCGCTACCCAACAGCTCGACACATGCTGCCCTGCGGGTTTCTGTATCTCTCTTGGCCTGGTTCCTCATCCTAGACCTGTTCCGGCGAAGTAAACTCCACCAGCACAGACCTAGAGTTCGGAGCGCGCAAGACCCACCACGACGTCAACGTAGAGATACGGCAGTGGGGTTATATTATTATTATTATTCATTTTTATATAACATATCTACAATTTGATGCTAGAACAAAATGTGCTCACGCGTATAATTAAGAACATAAAAATAAAAATATTTGTGACAGATGCCCGATTTAATTTTTTTTTATGTAAGTGCCCATGCCTTCAAATTTTGACTTGAAACCGCTAGACGAGCCCAACACCCATTAAAAAAAAATTTACAACCTAACATTTAAACCTACACATAAATTAATTTATAAATTAATCATGTTTATTTGTCATATATTTTTTTAATAAACTTTACTAAATTATCCGTAAAGTTACATCACATTAATTGTCATTGTCATTATGATCAGTCGTAAGAAATGGCTATAGCACCGCAAATTGACGAAGTGTTTCAATCTTCTGAACAATCAAGTTCCCTTAATGTACCTACATTATTGAGAACCTCCAGCAAAAGCGTATAGTCCCAGTCGCCCCCACATGGATTGCCACCAGGTGGCAATTGGGAGAAAAAAATCCCAGTTGCCACCGGGTGGCGACTGGGACCTTATTGCCCCCACTTCAAATCGCTGTACATTGCGGCGTGGATCGCCAAACCCCCTCATCACTATATTTCTTACGGCCGCGATGACGGGGTTGGCGGTCACATTTCCAATGTGGTTTTATTAGTAGATATGTGATATTTTTTAGGGACATACAAACAAGATTTTCTTTATTGTAGTTGCTTTTAATCACTTATTATTATTAATCATAAAAACCTGGTGTAAATTCGTATCACAGAAAATCTTAGTTTTTACAATAATTATAAGTACTAGGAACAAAAGCTAGTCATCATCAGCCACAGATAATCAAATTACATATTTACAATAACTATGTTTTATCAATCAAATTACTTAAACGTAAAAATTACCTCATAATCATAAAAACTTGGTGTAAATTTGTATCACAGATAATCAAAATATTTACAATAATCATGTTTTACAAAAAACAATCGTTACCTACGTTTCTTAAATTTTTGTAAGTATAAAAAAAGCTTAAACATATAATAGTAAAAAAAACTTAAAAATAACAGTCTTATTGCAAGAAAATCACAGAACAAAATATTAACAATAATCAACTTTTGTTTTTATAAAAATATTTAAAAATGTAAATAATATGTCTAAATATGAAATAACAGATAATAATCAACTTATAACAATAGTGAATAGGTAATCACTTTATAACAATGAACATAGGTACATTCTTAAAATCTTGTACCGAAACGTTAAATGGAAATCGTAAAATATTTTTAGTGTCTTATCGTTTCGAGAAAATGTCCCACTGTCATATCGCCTTGCACCAACTATAGCTGAATTTCTTGTATAAATTGATCTCTAAATATTTGTTTCGCTTTTCTTTGTTTTAATGGATTTTTCTGTTTTACTCTGCTAGTACAAATACTGGAATACGAAGAATCATTTCGCAAGACATGTAGTAAACACATGAAGTTGGGGTGCTTAGTGCCGACTTCGTGGTTTAATTTGTTATGCCAGCCTTCTAAATAATTTATAGTTCGGTGCTGTTGCCCGTATACACACCAAACATCCATAAATCCTTCTCTTAGCCACTGTTTTTCCATGTAGGTACGGAATTTTTTCATATTCTCATCTTCACAAGGTTTGCGCGTGATGTATGTCCAGCCTTTCATAATTTCAGTTGCGGGCAATAAAGGAAGCACAGCGCTGAGTGCTACTTCTCGTATTTTAATTGAATTATGGGATTTTGTGATACCCAGTTCTTTGCCTTTTCCCCAAATTGCTTTATTGTAATGGTAATAGCAACCCCTTACTATTACAGTTGGAAAAACAGATCGAATGGCGTTCATCGCTGCCTTCTCGTAATCAGTTTTATACGTTCTTGGATTCCATTCGGGTATTTGGGATTTTATTAATGAAAACAATATGAAGTACGATTGTTCTGTTCTACTACTCATAAGAGCATAAACGAGTGGCACTATGTTGGTACTGTTCACTGTGCTTCCTAAATCCCCGTGGATTGTATATAGCTGTATGAAGGGTATTGGGCAAGACTTAAAGGTGCCATCGCTATAATAGTCAACAATTTCAGTCAACGTCAATTTAGCTCTTTCAGAACAAAAAACTATAACTCTTACTCCATTTTCAGAATAATCTGCCAAAACAAAATCTTGATAGTCTAATGGAATTTGTACTTGATCAACTTCTTTACACTGTAGTCTATCTACACCAGCAACTTTATTGCGAAATCTATACAAAGAGGATTTCACACTAGAATATTTTGGTAAATCACATAAAGTTTCTTCTGTGTTTTCGCACGAAGCAATCAGTGAATTAAATGTTTGAGGAACAGCAGGAAACTTTTTATTTATCAGCGCTTGCTTGACTTGATAAAGGCGCTCTTCGTTTTCATTTTTCTTAAAATCGGCTGCACATGTATGATTGAATTCGTGTACAATGTTGTTATCCTAAAAACAAGAACAAGGCATTATACTATTTTTTTAAATTAAATGATTACATAAATTGTTGCTAGTAAGTGTTACAATTTTTTTTCAATAGAGTATTTTTTATATTATAAGATAGATGTTCTGCAAGATTATAATAAGCTGGAAACGCACACACGCATCTACATACTTATACAACAGAAGTTTATAAATAACAGCCGCGGCTGGAAGGTAGAATTGAAAAGTTCTTAGGAACTTGCATATATATTATTGCCTGTGAATATAATTACTCAAAAATAAGAATCATGCGGCTGCACGCTCTTAAGTGATAAATCATAGGCGTTAGTGACTTACTTTTATCTTTATAAATCCCTTGCATTTTTTTTTCCTTTGGGTGCACTCCCACGTTTCTACGTCACTTTTGTTTTTTCTTTTCAAATTATACTGATGTCCGGCACGAAGAATAATTGTCCCATGTCGTCTTTTTATATATAGTATACTTTGTCTGGAGCTGCAAGACGCACTTTGCTCTGACATGATTATAGATAGACTAAATTGCATTTCAATGTCATAGATGCAAAAGCCGGTAAAGGGTAGGGGAAGGGAATGACACATCTATTGTGATTTGTGTACTCCTTATCGCTGAGTCGGTTTTGGAGTGCTTCAAACAAAACAAATGAATACCGACTATAGGCGGCAAAAAATAGCAATAGGTAAACTAACGTTTTACAAGCTTTTACGATTGTTTACACAAAAATAAAAGGATTGTTATACCTACCACAATCACATTCATGAAGTTTTAACTAACTCCTTCATTTTGACGAAACACGTGTTTTATGACTTAATCCGTCGGGTAGGTTATTGTGTGCATTGTTTGTATTGGTGTGGTTTTATTGATAATATTTTGTGGTGTTCTTTAAATCTTGTTTGTATGTCCCTAAAAATATCACTTATCTACTAATAAAACCATATTGGAAATGTGACCGCCAACCCCGTCATCGCGGCCGTAAGAAATATAGTGATGAGGGGGTTTGGCGATCCACGCCGCAATGTACAGCGATTTGAAGTGGGGGCAATAAGGTCCCAGTCGCCACCCGGTGACAACTGGGATTTTTTTCTCCCAATTGCCACCTGGTGGCAATCCATGTGGGGGCGACTGGGACTATACGAGCAAAAGATGTACATATCTACCTACTCTATATAAATAAATTATACTTATTATAATTATGTCGTATCTCTATGTATTTTACTGTGTAAAATAAATAAATAAAAAATAAAATTAATTAATTAAGATACAGTCCACTTAGTCCTTCAATTACAGCAGCACGCGTAGCATGACCACCATAGAAACGTGTTTTGTCGACGGAAGAATAGACAAAACGACAGATTGTGATTGTTTATCTGTCATTTTGTCTATTCTTCCGTCGACTAAACACGTTTCTATTGTGGTCATACTACGCGGGTAGGACAGCTAGTCGAATTATAAAATAATTACAACAATTATAAAAGAAAACAAAAAATAAAACAATTACCTATAAAAGTGATCCTAATTTAGATGAGCTATTTTGTACATATAAAAGCCGAAAGGATTGGTGCAAGCAGTTAGTGCATTATCTGCTAGAAGATAACGGCATCGTCTCCCAACGCATGTCGATGTTTTAGAGGGGTCGAGGGACATTTGACCCCTCATAAAACCAGCCGTTGAAGGGTCCCAGAAACGATCATCATCATCATTTCAGCCGAAAAACGTCCATTGCTGGATATAGGCCTGACCAAGCACCGTAACTTCGACCGGTTCTGTGCTTCTCGCATCCAGCGGATTCCTTCGGTCTTCACCAGGTCATCGGTCCACCTTGTGGACAATGCTACATCTTCCGGTACGCGGTCGTCACTCCAAAACATTTCTGCCCCATTGGCCATCTGTTCTGCCAGCAATGTGCCCTGCCCACTGCTACTTAAGTTTGGCAATTCTGAAACATCAATATAATAATCGCAATCGCTTCAATTGCATTGGTAGACGATTTGCGCATCAATGTGTATCAATCACGTAAAAATTGACAATTTCAATTGACCGTCTCGGGGTTTCACTAAAGCACAACTTTTACTTATTCCTTAATATGTTTTTTTTTCTGTCAATCATTTTGTACCTAAGTATGATTAATAAAAAAAAACACCATCAAATAAGTGCTTCGTTCAATTCGGTCGCAACACTATAATTGCTAGGAGACGATTGCCAATACTTTGTGTCGTTCCCTTTACCCTTAACTTAGGTACTTATTACTTATTTTAGAGGTACAACACTAACGCTTATTCTCTCTGTTCTAGGCGGAGTAAGCTCCTCCAGTGACTAAACGAGCTGGTGGAGAATTAGCTTTAAGTTCTAAGTCTCTTCTCCGTTACCACTTCTTTGCTCAAATAGGAGTATTGGATGTTGCACGATGCTCGTGTTCCTTTCGGTCTAAGCGACCACGCTGTCACTTTCTTGTGCTTATTATACTGATAAGAGTAGATGTTCAGAATGATAATATCTAATGTATACGAGCAGAAACTGCCGTATTTGTTGTTGTGACCCCGCATTCCCTAAAGCAGTTGATGGGGCATGCAAAACCTGGCTCAGTGGATAATTCCGAGAAATGATGGAAAAATACTTATTTATTATGCCTGTGTTTCATATTAGACGTGTTAACGGAGAACCGGGCTTACCTGAATACAACCAAACAAGTACAAATTTCCATACCTAAATAAGACTACAATAGTTGGCTTTAGTTTGAAGTTACGATGTTTCGGGAAACAGGGAAATACCGAAGATTTGATTATTATTACTGAGCATAGGAATATATTCATAGCCCTGAAACTGGATTTAAAATACAGGTAGCTATATATTTACCTGTTGTTAGTTTACACTGCATATATATTTATGTACCTACTGGCTAAGTCTAGTGACCGAGGAAAATCTGTCAAATACAATGAAGGAAAAGCTATGGAAGATGCTGAAGAACTACGAAATGAACATCGAAGAAAAATAGAACCATGAGTGGTAGATACGATTTACGAAGAAGACTTGCCCTTGTATACAACATATCTTATATTTATTATTCCTTATAATAATGCTTTTGATGTTAACTATTACATATTAACTCAGAATAAGAAGATGGCAGACTCGCATTAGGCTGAGCGCCATTTAAAATAAATCGATGTTTATAAATATAAAGAATGACGACAAAGCGAGATGAAAACGTTCTATTACGTATTTCTATTTGTCTATTAGAAGATTGGAAGTATATTTTTATAAATAGATAGCTATGAAGATGTTATTGAAAGGTGGAAAATATCAGTTATGAGAGATGAAAGATCATGGATTTTAAAGACAATTAAAAAGATGATGGACCACGTATGAAGGAATTAACACTCTTTCAGGTAAATATTCACAATAGCTATATTATCAAGCTATACATTTTTAGTATAAACTGCAGGGTAATTGAGTAACACACATAATTATAACGACAATTGATCGCAATTTGTTTTATTTTGACAGTTCAGCCACGTACATTGCCATATTTACGTTGTTCAGTAGATGCATTTTTCAAACCTATGAAGCAATGGATCAGGAATTTCCTTTCCTCGGATTGTAATTCTTTCTTTTTCTGATTCATGTGCGTATTGTATAATTATCACTTGCTTAAAAAAACGGTGAAGCAAAATATCGTGAGGAAACCGGCGCATCCATGAGATATATTTCTCGACGGGCCCATGGGCGGCATAAAATTTTTGACACCAGGTTAGTCACTAACCAAGGGAAGATCCAGGGGGGGGGGGCACAGGGGCACGTCCCCCCCCAAACGGTTTAAGTAAAATAAAATCGAATCGTCTGAACGGACTGGCCTGAATATATCTATCAAGTTATTGTTTCAATGATGAACGCTGAAGAAGTAGGTTACTACCTATATCATAATTGAAAAAAAAAAAAACAAAAACAGCATGGTGCCCCAATACAAGATGTGGGTGGCACTACTTTATGTCTGGCCCATGTGCCCCTCCCAGAAATAAATCCTGGTTCCACCCTCGTCACTAACCACACGAAAAATAAATAAAGAAAGCTGGTGTGTTTTCTTAGCGCTAGAAAAGTCACTACAACTTACTTATTAATCAAAATGTTTTTCTTTTTCAGGAATATAAGTACCTATAATAAGTGGCAATGTAAGAAAGGACATTATTCCATCCAGAACGGATAATTTAGAACAAGGTCTCATCACAGTTGTCTCGCTAAACGACGGACTAAGCTAGCGACCTAATTTTTACAACCTACAATACAATTAATTGTTGAATGTATTAGTGAGTTACTAATTACATAAGTATTACTACCCGACTGCTAAGGCGGGCTATTTTTGATCTCGTAAATTAATGTTAATATTTATTGTCGTATTAAAATGTGTGAAAATGTCAGTCGTGTTAATTTATTTATTATTTACCTAAAGGTTCCCCAAAAAGTAACACATCAGCACCAACCACACTATCATAACCACCACAACCAGCAAATGCGCCAAGACATGGCAAAGACAACAATTTTAACAGACCAATCTGCATTGAAATGAAATCTTTTATTGACCAGATAAAAATCCAACTTTCAATAGGTAGATACATTAAAACAGATAACGTAATAAACATACAATACTATAAATATTACACATTCACATTACATACCTAATTCGCTGCCCCAAAGGGAGCGATTTAGGTAGGTACCCAATTGAAATTTCAAACTCAAACTCAAAGCATTTGATTCAATTAAACCATTTACAGGGCACTTTTGAATTGTCAAGGAATCGGTCAGTCAGAAATATGAAGCTAGTTGCCCATTCCAAAGCGTTGTAGGTACCTATGGAGAAGAGCGGGCAAGAAACTCCACGGACACTCTTTTAAATAAATTGTTACAAAATATTGGTTACATCATTCATGTTGAAATTAAACATGTGAGAACAATGTAGAAAGACGTGCACGTTAGAAGCGTCCGTAATAAAAAGATAAAACAAAGAAAAATTCAAAAATTTAAATCAGCCAAGGCAGCTAATAATTGACCAGTCCCAACTGACGTCGCCCGTTCACGAACATGACGCATGGATTAGCACCATTCAGTTCAACCATTTTGAAGGGAGCTAAATGATCCAACACACGCGCCACCATCAGCGAGACATCTGAGTGAGCATGACATACTCACAGCCGATAAATGATCCATTCAAGCCAATAAATGACGTATTACCCGGTAAATGTTAGCTCTTTAGTACATAGTACTCACACCTGTGCTCTGAAATTATATAATATAAAGGGAATTGATTTTATACAATGCAAAGATGGTCTTAAACTCTTCGGCAGCTCCAACTGTATTTTCAAATGTCAATCAAATAGTTATGGTTGTGGAGCAGGACCAGCATTGAGCCAAGCATTTTTATCAGCGATGTAATCCCCCAACTTATAATATGCCTGCCTGCATAGTGTGCGTTTTATACAAGATTTGAATTTCGTCTCATTCAGTTGAAGTATGTGGGGAGGAATTTTGTTGTAACATTTTAAACAGTATCCCATGAAAGATGAGTCCACTTTAGCCAGTCTGAAACCTGGTTGAACTAATAGGTCCCTATTTCTTGTACTATAATTATGTCTATCACCTCTTTTACTAAAAAGATGTACATTTTTTCTTACGTACATGCTGTTTTCATAGATATATTGACAAGGGACCGTCATGATGTTAATATCCTTAAACTGTTCCCTTAGAGAGTCACGCCTGCGGAGATAATATATGGCTCTGATCGCTCTTTTCTGCAGAATAAAAATAGACTCGATGTCTGCAGCCCGTATCGACAGTAAAATACCCTAAGACATGATATGAAAGTAACTAAAATAGACCAGCCTCGCGGTATCTACATCAGTAAATTGAAGGATTTTTCTGACTGCATATGCTGCTGAACTTAGCCGTCCTGCAAGAGATGTTAAATGAGGAACCCCATTGTAACCTTGAGTCGAGCGTGATCCCTAGGAAAACAAATTTATCGACGAATTCGAGTTTCTCTTGATTCAATACTATCTCACAATCACTACTCTTGACATTTGGTAAAGAAAATCTTATGCACTTAGTTTTTTTTCCATTTAATACTAAATTATTAGCAGTGAACCAATTTTGGACCTGCAGTAGGGCGTTATTTACGTCGTCAAAATTTGTAGCACGTCTATCTACCTTAAAAATTAAGGAAGTATCGTCAGCAAATAGGACCATCTGTGGTTGATTTTTAATAAATGGAGTAGATCATTGATATAAATTAAAAAGAGAAATGGACCCAATATCGAGCCTTGTGGCACACCCATTTTTACTTTTAAACCTAGTGAATTGATACCTTTCAAAGACATTTCAATAATAATACCATTTATTTCAGGTGACACAGGCCCATAGAAAAATACCATAATCTAAACATACATATTTTATAAACAAAACTTGTGTTAATAAATAGCTTAAAACTATGTTAGTAGCACTTCACTTCACTAGCTTGTCTTTGTGCTGTCCTGCGGTGTTTGTCCGCGGAAGCGACGGAACACCACGTCCTGCGGCCAAAAGTCTTCTACCATAATGACGGACAGATAACAATTCGGTATTCGCTCGGCTTGAAGTTGACGTTGCAGTGCGACTCCAGTAACTGCACCCTCGGCTTGTACCTCGTCTTCTGGCGCACGTACTCCACGATGTCCTCCGCCTTAGTGTAGGCGGGAGATGTACACCGGTGTTTGGCTTTGTGGCACGCAAGTTTGCTTCGGACTCTGTAGGAGGTTTGCCACAGCGGTTTTTGTTTGTTCACGCACGAACAAAAACGCCGCACTGTCACGAAACCCTCAACATCAGATCTATTCGGCGCCTTCTGGCATAGGTTGCATACTTGGAGCGCCTGGGGCACTCGCGGTGACGCCAGCGAAATCCTTTTGAAAAGGTTTCGCCAGGGCTGCAGACACTGGCATTGGGACGGGGCTGCGAGGCACGCGGGTGGAACGCTCTGCAAGCTCAGCAAATGACGGATACGTTGGCGACGAAACTGCTGACGCGGAATTTGACGACGATACATCGAGGCCAGCTCCGAGACACATATACGTATTTACGAGTTAGACGCATCGACTGATGACCTAGTTACCGCCACACTCTTGCGCAACTCGCTAAATTATTTGCGCAAATCGGAGACGGTGTTTTGGGATACATTTAATTTCAATAGAACATCCGTGAGGTGGCCTTCAGAAATATCAACGTGGTGGAAGGTGACGGGAGGAAGCTTGTGTAGTTCCTTCGTCACAAACGTCGGCACGTCGAGCGAGAGCGCTATTCTGAGTGAACTGTCATGTACCTATCTACTACACAGTGAGGAGGACGCATACCTACTTGCGAGTTTCTTTTATATGAAGTACTGTGGGACAAGTTGCGCGGGTGTGACGGTGGAGTACACCTTCCTCCTCAAATATTGGTACTCTAACCAAAAGAACCTGGTGAGGTGGGTGGGTACTCTGTCGGACGAGTACAGGCTGGAATGCGGAGTCAGAGTCAGACGGGGAGGGTTAAGCTTGCCTCTGCTATATCAACCGGCTCATCGAGCGACTGAGCGGTACACATGTCGGCTGCCACATTGACGGAACGTGTGTCAATAATATAAGCTATGCAGACGGTAAGGTGCTTTTCAGTACCTCGATAGGTGTTGAAGAAGTTGTTATCGACCTGTGAGGCCTATGCCTATGAGTGAGCTTCTTGTATTTAAAGCACCCAAGCAGCAGCTGCAGTTTCAACGGCGTAGCATTGAAAATTGTTGATAGGTTTTAGGCTTGCCCACATTGACAAGAAACGACCTAAGCGATGACGTAGTTATTATAAAACAACCCCCTGAGCAACACAACGCCCTGAGGGAGCGCAGGGCGTTGTCTGTGAGGAACAATATGCTTGCCCGCAGATTCGCTCGTTGTACTACAGACATCAAAGTACCTAATCCAGCCGTTCGATTCTATAAAAATATCACCGTGAAACTTAGGTGAAGTGAGCGTGAAGTGACCTGTCAATAGTGTTAATCCCTAGCATCCTGCCGGTCGATTATGTGGCAGTGACAGCTCACTTCACGCTCACTTCATCTAAGCTTCACGTTAATATTTTTACAGAATCGACCGACTGTAGCTGTCTATCCTTAACGATTGGCCTGTGGGTAGGGTTGACAACTTTTTGTCCAAGAAATAAAATTTTGTCAAAGTGGGGAAATAAACAGTAGGATATCAGAAAAGCAAAAAAAAAAATGTTTCAAATAGATACATTAGTGCTACTCGCGCAACTCATCAATTTACCACCAATTTTGAAGGTTTTGTAAGCCTCGCTAAATAGACAAGGAGCAATTTATGTACTGGAAGCTCTAATTCTATCGTCCCACAACTTACCGTTCATCATGTACTGAAAACACTCATTCTGTGAATACTGCGGTGACCGAACTAACTATAATACTAGTATCTAAAAGTTATTTTTATAACTACGAGTATTATCTATTTTGGTACTATGTCCCGAAAATTCGAGACATTAACAGTTTCATTCTAAAATTAAGGCTAGCTGAACCACCGCGCTCATGCCCAGGTGCATGGTCTAATAAAACAAGGTCTGGCATTCCGGGACCAACACATGCTTACGTCACTATCCAGTTGCCACTCTATTGCAACAATACACGATTAAGGAAAGATTTTCAGAAACCAAAGCTTTTAAATTGTCGTTTCGTGTGTCTAATCAAACGAAACAATTCAATTTAAACATAAACCAACGTAATTGTTAATTAAAACCTCATTGTTTACTCGGATTCGCACAGGTAATAAAGGTGGTTGGGGGAGTTATTATTACAAACTTCTGGTAACACAGATGTGATGACGTAGACATGTGTTGCCCACGTGACGACTGTGTTTCGGAATGCCATACCTGGCGAAGTATATTATTATTCCATGCCCAGGTGCATGTTTAGGGGTATGAGGAACAGGGTGTAAAGTTCACTCATCCCCCATAGAAAAGGGAGGATCCTCCGACCAGATGGGTGTCGTATATGGCGGGCAACTGCCCAGAGGTTCAAGTCGGGAAGCTTGTATATATGTCCATCGCGCGGTAAACTCTAATTGCGCGGTGCAGGATTTGTGTGACGTCAGGTCTTTGATGCGTAGTTCGCATGTAGCGATGTAGATGCCGCTACACATGCATGATGTTCTACGTAGTAAGTAGATGATACTTTTTATTTAGGTATTGCTCTGGCTATCAGTGAAAACAGTATATCCATATGCTTTATTTTTGTTGAACAGTACACAGTATTTCAAAGTGAAAAACAGTATGGTTGGCATCGCAACCCTACATGTGGGTGTCATACACGCACCGAGCCTACAACGTCCTGCGCATTCAATTTAATAATGCTTTTAGTTTAGGATGCTGTTGGAACTGCCATGGCGTTGTAGCGCTTCGGGAATGTTCGCAGAAGCTCGAACAGATGGTTTCCATGCCATCATGCGAAGGAAAGTGGCCTCCTTACTACAGCGCTTGCATGGTAGTGACAACAGCATTCTGAAAATGATCGCCGCCTGACCGGACCTAGGTGGGGACTGTGTGAAAACTAACCTAAAGCACCATTGTTACTAACACCTGAATACTAACAAAATTATGGACCTTAGTCTGAAATAAAGTTTTATTTAATTTAATTTTGAAAAGCCAGAATGACCAATTCCGCTAAAAAGCGATTCATTTCCCGAGCAGTCAGCAGAGTGAGTGAGTGAGTGTTTTCTGTGGGAAAGAGATGAAGCTCTACAGGACGTATAGCTCTCTCTTCCCCCCACTAAAGTAATATTAAAAAAATACTGCTTTAGAGGTGGTGGTAGACCCCCAGATCATTAGCCATTCCTCTAATATTCATAAAAATGGTGACACATATTAGCTGAATCATACTCAATTAATTTCATATCAGCATCATGTGGTGTAGGCGCATAAAAAAAATAAAGACCATAATTTTACCTTTTAGTTCGCGTGAATAAGCATGCTAATTGCTATCTACCAAAAGTGTTCCTACCGTCGAAGAGCATGTTATTTATACCCATGTCAGTACATTACTTTTACAACAGATTTCAAAAATGGTTTCATTTGTCTGTTTTCGCCTTTTCAGTTCAGCCTCTCCAAAGTAGACTGAAAAATGAATACACACCCATTCTTAAAACATTTCCCGGGATAAGGTCGTGCCATTAAAGTTGAGTGTTGACCGCGCCCCCCGCCCCGATATCTCATACTGCTAGAGACCCATAAATCTTATACTGCGCAAGTCAAACCACGTGGTGCGTCAAGTCTCAACTTTAATGGCACCACTTAGGTGTTCAAATATACAAATAAAATATAATATTCCCACAATAAGTTTATTTATCTTAGTTATAAGATAAAGCTATCATTGAAATCACCTTTACCTACCACACATTCAGAATAAGAGACCACTCAAGTTAGTACAACTTGTGCATACATTATATACAGTTTTGGGCTTAAGCATCGACACACTTCTCATGTTTTGGCCTTATTCTATCATGATCTTACACATCTCCATCATATTTGTGATTAAAGAGTGTTAAGATTTCTAAATGTGACTATCAAGACAATATTGCACGATTCTAGTAATCCAAATGCTTGAGGAATGTTGTATGAGCTAAGGGTTGTCTACTGAGTCACATATCTAATTGGAAAGAAAATACATCAATATTTTGCTGTAGATTTGAATATTTTGACAGCCCCTTGAATGTGAAGAGTAAACAAGTAATGCGAAATGTAATTGACGTTAATTAAGTGTAAAATTCCATTTGTAAATAATCTTGAAAATGTTATTTCATGAAATGGTTGCATACGTATCAACACGTTTTCACACAAGCTTTTATTGTGCAGCATCTTATGATAAATTATCGTAAAAAATTACGTGTATACTCCCTCTTCGAATACAAGCTAAGTAAATTCATATAACTGGGGAGTTTTGACATTTGATCTTGGCAGTTTGAAGAGTGGTTTTCTCAGACATATTCTATGTACCCACGTATTAAAGTTTTTTATTATTATTAGTTAAAAAAATTGCATGTTGAAATAGATAATGTCTAATGTTAATTATAAGTAGGTGGTTGCATTAAGGTATTATTCGAGGCGCAAGAGTTCCACATCGAAGACGAGGGTGGAGTTGGGAGGGATGACCCCAGGGTGGCCTTGCTGACCGTAAGCGAAGTCGGGGGTGCAGGTCAGCTTGGCGCGTTCGCCCACTGACATCTGTAAAGGAAAGAGGAATACAGTTAAATAAACTGTATATGGATGATCCTCAGACCAATTAAAGAACCAAGACAGAGCGCTGTTAACAGTGAAGTGAAGCCGGTATGTGTGCACTTTTTGTGGTGTAGTTTGATTGTAGTGTCATTGTAAAAGGTTGTAAATGTGTGCGTGTATGCACAGAGCGGCGGTGGTTTTGGCATGCTTCACTGTATTGTTTGCAGTGCTCTGTCTTGGTTTTTTATTTGGTCTGAGGAATGAACTAATAATTTTTTAAGTCCTAAGTTGATGTTATTGGCAATATATATGCCATATAATTACTCTCTTAGGTAACAAAAGATTGAATAGCAGATTTATGGAAAGATACTGACAGGTTTTCAAATAATATCAAAACTGGCTATTAAATACATTGATATTAAAATCTTATTATGAATGATGAAGTTAACATTGAAGCCCACCATGCGTTTTTTAACGTGACGTTTTCTGATGGCTCATCAGTGAGCTTTTTAAATGAGCCAGGATGCGCTCTGTTAGAATCTTAGATCTCGGCTCAACATAGTTGAAACTCCAGTGCGCGGTATAAAAGGCTCGTTAAAAAATGCTCTTGCGATCGTGGACTAACTCTTAACATCCTAGTTAACACAAATTATGTTTTTTTTTCCTCACACACTTATATGAGACTCAAACAACCAACATGTGACACAATGATACTGTTAGTTTATAAAACAATGCACATTATGGCATTGAGTGGACATTGCAGTCAACATTTTTCATTTGAAAACATTACAAGTTCTGAATGTGTTATCTACTATGCTTGACTAAGCCTAATAGATAATATTTGAGTCAGACTTATGCAAATAAAATCTAATTATGAGATAAAAGCGATTATCATAATTAAAAGATACAATGTTGCTTAAAAATTTGTACAACAATTTTGTTACTTGATTCAGACATAAAATGATGACGTTCATTAGAATTTAAAATAAAAGCCCTTTTAATATAACAGGCAACAAAACATTGAGAATGGCTCTTTTGTGATTTACAAAAAATATTTTCAGGCAGAAAGGGAGAGTACATTATGAAAACATAGCCTAATAATAGAAATTATAATTTTCAGCTGGTCCACAGTAAATAAACTACAGAGGAGGGCTGGCTCCATATAGATATAGACACAATGTCTTCATTGTGGGAGTGGCTTAAATATGCCCAGCCTTGAAAATTGTAGGTGCAGCCTCTCTGAGTAATAATATGATTTGACACACTGGGCTGTATCGCCTTGCTCACTTTTTAGCCATAAATTCTTGTAAGATGTAATATTACCATCTATCTGGATTTGTTCAGAAATGTTCAGGTTTTTGGCTCCTTGTCTGGTCTTTCTGGCTTTCTAATTTGTCCAGAACTATCCACTTAATAAGATTTGATTTAAAAACGTTAAAAGTGAAAAGAATGTCCTGTGACTTCAAGTTTTGAAATGGTTACCCTAGTTACAAGGGGAAGACTTCTCGGTCCTTTGAAAACTACTTCTTACCTTGGCAACACCCTCATCCCAACCTCGGATGACCTCTCCCTTGCCAATGCGGAACTTGAAAGGTTTGCCGCGGTCGCGGGAGGAGTCGAACTTCTTGCCGTTGGTCAGCGTGCCTGTGTAGTGTACTACCACCGTCTGGCCAGACTTGGGGTAGGTAGACTCTGTCGAAGATATGATAGGTAATGTTAAAACTTGTGAAATATTACTCCTATAGGTTGCTGTACACTGTGTTAACATCTATTTAGTAATTTTATTTTTGTTGTAAGCACTTAGTTTTTTCTTTGTTAGGCAATTGCATACCTAAAGTACACCCACATTTTACCAGTTATGGCTAAATCCCATGGAATAGGCAGCGAGCCTATAGCCATCAACCGGGCACAAATCCAGACTCCAGGATGCTACTCAGAAATTCGATTTTTTTATAAGAATTATGGGATGTTTTAAGTTAGTCAGATGCAATGACGATATTTATTCCATTCTCGTTATGAAACCTGTGTATGCAAGTGATCAAATAGACAAAAAACAAACCTAACTTTATTATATCACCAAGGGGAAATGACTGATATGGCAAACAATCTGTATAATGTAACATCTACATAATGTTTATTTTGTTATCTATTTTACATTACATAGGTACTTATCACGACTTATATAAATAAGATAACAGCATAAATATTACTAGAGGATTTTTTATGTCTTGCTAAATAGGTCATATAGATGATTGGAAGAAAAAATATTAGCATAATGCAGTAGTACCACACGTGGTTCAGACCCACGCATTT
This sequence comes from Agrochola lota, assembly GCA_947364205.1. Classification (NCBI taxonomy): domain Eukaryota; kingdom Metazoa; phylum Arthropoda; class Insecta; order Lepidoptera; family Noctuidae; genus Agrochola; species Agrochola lota. Next base: position 10,143,878 of record OX376239.1, on the reverse strand, counting down.
TATATAGATGCCGGGAGAAGTCCTGTCCTACCAGAAACTGAGTCTAGCGTGTGACTACGAGAATTCACACGACATGTTTACTGGCGAATAATGGCGAAAGTAAATATTGAAATGAGTACATAATCGAAAACAGATTAGTCATTGTTTGTGCAAATTACCTGACGATCGTAATGATACGAACGAGGCGTCAGTCAAGTGACCGCAAAAAAAAATTCGTTATAAAACTACAGTACTTACTTTAACACATATGCGCAGGAATCGACTTTAAATGATGCTAATGACATTTTCTTGAGAATGATGAGTTAAAAATGGGTTTAATTATGCAGAAGCAAAAAAAACTGATAGAAAAAAAAACCATTTAACATGACATTTACCATCCAGTAACACTGGAAATTGTATATAAACTTACCGTCTCCGGGAGAAACAGTTTCTACGTTTACACCCATGGTGTTTTAGTTAATATATTTACACGATTTATTAAATCCAATACCACGCGTCGCGGCTTCCAATACGCCGATTTTCTCTAATGATGATGGCGGATCTGTAGTGTTGCCACACTAAAATATTTTTAAGCGTTGTCTATGGACTTTTTTTTTTCAATGTGTATTGAAGTTGGCGTCGGGTATATATAAGTGTAGTACAACATGCATCTAAAACTTCAGTATCTCGAGCTGTAGGCGTGTGAAAATAATGAATTGATAAAACATACGTAATTTCATCAGTGCTGCACGCTCGGAAGTACAAATCATGATTGCAGTGCTACAAGGATATTATCGCACTTGAATGTCATTGACTAGGGGGCGCCGTCCGCGGTCATTTTAGGAACACGCTTAGAGCCTGTCTCACGAGAGAAGTTCCGCGGTAATAAATGGAACTAATTATTCATAATAGTTTAGCAACATTCCTACAACAACCTGTGCATGTTAATTATTAACCAAGTCTGAAATTTATAAGTAAAAATATGATGTTTAATGAAATAATTAAATAAAAATTTACGATTCCGTCACGTGTTAGTGGCGCCGCGTCTGCGAGATTTCTTTCGTGAGACGGACTTTATTATAATTGTATTGACAAAACTCGATGACAGCGTTAGTTCCAATTTTGCCCACGTGCCAAAAATGCATGGCAAAAGTCCGTTGTATACATTTTAACATAGCTCATAACTAATAAACATTTTGTTTGTTTATTGCTTGTTGTTCGCGCCGCGAGCTTTTTGGAAAACCTTTAAACGCTAACATAAGAGGAGCCGGGAATTTGCTATGAAATGGATGGAACTGTCTAAACAGCTCTTTCCAGGCTTCTAAAAGACTGGAGCGGTGATTCAAAGCCTTGTTATGAGAATCAGCGATATTGTGGACTCTAACAAACTTTATGTGGCAGCATACATACATTGATTTGGAATGAGGCTATTTTTCGGTATGGACAAACAGGAACCACGCGGCAAGCCAGCGTGTTTTCACGGATGAACGATTTCTATTTCTTACACAGCACTTGAAATCAGTGTAACTTGATAAGTAGGTCTAGTTTCATACATATATAGATCCGAAAACCTGGATTTATCACGAAATCCAGATAGATTAGCGGTTAAAGCTCTGGAGAGATTTGTCGCGGCAGCTGATTAATACCCTGCCGCGCCGGAGCCGTGACAGAATCAAAATTTGTTCGATATTTCAACGAGTAGGTATTTTTAACGTAAATATAATGAACTTAGATGTTTTAAGTGTTGACATTTTGAACTTAGGTTTAATGACTATCGACATTTTTAATCAGTCGATATTTGAATCACTCGGCATTTTAAGCTTAGGTATAACAATTTTCGATATTTCGATACAATCGTTATTTAAATTTTCGATGTTTTGAACATTGATATTTTACCCGTAGGTATTTTAATCTTCGACGTTCAAATATGTACCCCTTGAAGGTGCTACCACCACTCGTGATACTTACGCCTCTGACTTTTGGCCTAATTAAATATTTCTCTACTATTCTTTAGTCTGCCACTTTTCTCATAGGCAGACAGCCACATTCATACTTAATACTTTTCTTGTCTTTATTAGTTTATACCTAGATCACACGGCGATGCCTTGGTGGCTTGTGACTTAGTATCATAGGTAGTTTACTTAGTGTAGTGGGGAATCGACTGGGATTCACAAAAATGAAACATCAGATATACAAATATAAACATTTTATAACAAACATCATCGTATTCCAACCTTACATTTAACACTTAGTGCCAGGCGAAGAAATGAATAGGTAGCCATTTGTATCATCTAGTTCCATTTTTTAGCTCATAGTTCGAAATGAAAACTGTCAAGTGAAATGACTGATGTAGGTACCTCAAACCAGTGGTCCAAGATTTTTATGGTACGAAAAGTGTTCAGAAAAGTTCAATAATAATTTACTTGATGTTGTCCAATTAAAGTTTATTTACTCAAAAGTAAAATGAACACGACCACTGCTTAAATGAGTTTATATAACCATTTTTGAAAACATTGATTAAATTGTTATGCAAGCTAGTAGCTACATACGCAGCGACTTTATTCACCGGCGACTCGCTGACGACATCGTTAGTTTGCCCTGACTAGATAATGTAGGATGTAGTACCTACCTACAATGAAACATCAAATAACATTAATAATCGCAACAGGCAAGAAGAATGTAGTACCGACTTATAAAAAAAATATATAATAACAATCAAATTGTCTATGATTTTCATTTTGGCGCCAAATAGTAGGGAATACTTGAGCGATGTTTCATTGTGCGTAAGATAATTAACTCATTTGTAGATATTTAAAGCTAGACATTATACCATCACAACACATACTTATGGTTTGTTAATATAAAATATACGTTAGTACAAACGGCAAAAGAGTTAAGCATGCGAGTACCTAATCAATGAGCAAAAAATGTATGCACTATACAAGAAAGTGTTTAAAAAGTCTGTTATTTTCACCAATAAGCATTTGACATTAAGGTGTCAAAAAATTATCTTTTGCCAGCCGTTATTGTTACCGCTTTGTTAACCGTTCACCACTTTCACAAGAAACCAAAGCTTTAGTAGGTACTTAAAATGCGGAAATCTACTTTTGAAAGAATTTGCTATTTTTGTACGTAAGTTACGCATGGATAAAAATACCAAATCCTGTCGAAAGTAGTAATTTAGGCATTTGCAAAAAAAAAAAGTGCGTTTTAGACCATGGTAAGGTCGTTAGTTACCTTTACCTACCATAATGGTATGATAGACTACTTAACTCTTTTGCTCACCGTCCGTAGATTTAACAATTTTTTAAATAATAGATACACAGAAGGCCGCTACACACAATCAGGTTATTTTAACAATTACTACGTTATACTCATTTATATTTAACATCGATTTAAGCTCGGGCTAGAAAGATTAAAAACAAAACTTGATACTGGCAAGACTATTCTTTTGTCATCATCGCTTTGTATAAGTTTTATTTTTTAGCTTCCTAGTTATCAAGTCCTTTTTATACAAAATACTAATTAACATCACATTATTATCCGTTACAAAACAATACTTATGTGAAACATCAAGTTATATATTTTTTTATTACATCTACATTTATTATACAAAAAAATACAATAAAAATATTCAACTCATGTGACTTAATTTGATTATAAAGACGATAATCCAAAAACTGCGTAAAAAAAAGTTGCTCAAAAAAGATTGTATGCATACAACTTGCTTAATGTTACCAGGTTTTTTTTTTAATATTTGTATCTTCATTGTTTTTGTTGAATAAAAAGCGAATGTTACATCGAGATGTTTTAATTTTTTTTTATTATCACATTTTATTATTAGCTGCCTATCTACAAGGATCATCAAGCGAAGACAGTTAGAGAAAATACTAAACGGATATTTTAAAGCTACATCGATTTATCTAATGCAGACATTTTTTAGGTCATAGTGTAATACGTTTGTTTTCTTTTGTACAATGGATGGACGAAGGATAAGGTAAGTATACATTAGGTATAGACTAGAGAGATGAAAGGGAACATACAATTTTCTTAATAATTAGGCCATATTAATTTTGAATTTGTGAAATATTTGAGTTCCATTAAAATGTATAAAATCAGGTATCACCATAGTGTTTTGCAGGAAATTTTCATCTGTGATCTTTATTATCATAACATCACGCCTGTATTCCCCGATGGTTTATGCAGAGGTGTACCCACACACCCACACACACAAACACACCCACCCACACACCCACCCACACATCACATACACACACACACACACTCACACATTTCACAAGTTCTCTTTAAGTCCCATGTAATATTTGTATGATTTAAAAAAAGAGTTCGTAAGCGATATTTAACGAGGGTGCATTTTTTTGTTGCTGTAAATTTCTCTTGCTCTTTACGCCCTTGGTGATATCTGATAGGATTTACAAACCTTTGGACATTTTAGGTATTTATTGCAAGGTGAAATCATGCCCTAAGGCTCCTACACATCGGCATGGCCACTGGACGTGCCATCCTGCTTTCCGGCAATTTGCCGAGCGATAGATAAACTAAGCTTGCCGCATATACGAGCCGCGTAAGCATAACAGATATAAGATGTCGATAATAAAGATAATTAATAAAAATAATGTGTAGGCGCCTTTAGACTTAATTACTTTGTGTGCCTACCGTAGATTAATGGGATCGCAACTTTTTAAGTATAAACCTTATTGGTCTAAAATATAATTTGAGAGGGGAAATACGTAGATTTTGTTACTAATTTAGAGTTGAGAGACTCATATTTAAAAGAGTTCCTAGCGGTAAGCGTAATTTGTGTCAAAGATTTTTGTATTGTTGTTTGTTTGTGTGATCGATCGATTGATGAACGTTGTTTATTTCAGATTTTTGATACTGGTAGTTTTTTACTATCGTTAAAGTTTTCTTTTTGTCTTCGTGATTTATAATTTTTACTTTGTCGCATACGTCGCTACGGCACTACTACGTACTACGTCGTAGATCGCATTTTTGGTAGTGAATATTAAATCCTAAATTGCTACCATTACTACATTTTGGAAAAACAACGTTCATAATGAAACAGGATTTATCCAAAATAGTGTGCCAATGCCAAGTGATTTGGAATGATATGTACGTATCAGAAAACTTGATACACGATGTAACATTTACCTACTTCTTTCATTAAAAATGGTTTATGAAAATAGTACCAAAGGATCTCTTGGTAAAAATGAAAAAGAGAAAGATTTTTTTGTAAACAATAAAGCGAGGTACATTCTTACATAAGTATTTAATTAAAGGCGGGAGACGCTGTAGCTAGATAGCCAGTTCGTTTCTAATAAACTATTTTTTTGAAGCTCTTTAGCCTAGAGATGGGAACGTGCCTAATCTTGTATAAATTGACTTGCAAGACGACTTTTTGAATTATGTAAAGTTGAATCGACTAAAGTTTTAAATCGATTTTAAGACCTCACCTCTATTGTACATATTCCAATTTTAAAATACTTCTACCCTTATAGGACGGGGTAAGTATATCTTATTCTCATTTAAACCAAGAGTCGATCAAATTGCTAGGATTAAATATTTGGCATATGATTTGGCTTTGTAGATGATCATGTATATAATATTCTATATAATTAATATTTGCACTCTATTTTACGTGTCTTAATTTGAATGTTAATGCAAAACACAGCTTTTAAAAATAGAACAAAATAAGGTTTTTATTAAGCTCCTTAATAGAGATACGATAAATAGTCGAGTCGAATTGCAGCGTTGCCATATAACGGATGTAAAAAGACGCTAAAGGAAGCCAAGAGTCACTTATTCCTTCCGCCATTGGGTTTTTTGTTTTTACCTGTATGCTTAGCATGACCACAATAGAAACGGGTTTTGTCGACGGAAGAATAGAAAAATGACAGATAAACAATCACAATCTGTCATTTTGTCTATTCTTCCGTCGATAAAACCCGTAGAAAAACCTTTAGATACTATGGTTATTGAGGATAGATGTTAAAGGTCAAAGTTCCAACTTTATTTGACGTTTTCTTTACGAAAGCGAGTTTTAAAAGCTATAATTTAACTTTAAACACTCCCCCGATCCCTGTACTGTTGCATGCACCCTTAAGCACAACGATTTTCGTGCACACTACCGTAGACAGCAAAATTTCACACAAAATAAAAGTTTTTTCTCAGCAATTATTTTTGCACAAAGTAACTTAGTTTGATGGCTTAGATTACTAAGGTCTTTTTACACCCGGTATTTTACACCGAATAGTTTTGTGATAACATTATTACACGGTTCACTTAAAAAAGGCTCAGAAATCAAGGGTAGCCGATAACTTTTTTTTATTATACTTATTCACTTTTGTTGTAAACGTGGTGATCAATGCTCATGCCTTCTCCAGTAATTTATGTTCACAAGATTGAATTTGATTGATTTAAAAAAATTCAAATTGATAAGTGAACCGTGTAATATTCTCGTAATAATATATTAAAAATAAATACAACAACGTGTGTTTTAGTTTAAAAATTACGTTTTGGTGTTATTAAATTGTGAGTAATAAGTGTTTTATAAAAGGTACTTATAGTGTTATGAGATTGTGGTCTATTTTTTTCTAGATAGATACGATTTCGTAAAGATTAAAAAAAAAATGTGTTACCATTACAGAAACTTCTATCTGATTCCCTTTACAACTAATTTGTGCTTCATTTTCGACTAAATTAGGTGTATTTGATTTAAGTAAAAATAAATCTTAGGCATGCTACACACTTTTTCGGGACGGTATGATTTGACACAGCTCGATTCGCCGAATAATGCCGATCCGAACGTATGTGTATCACCCCTTAGCCACAATCTCAAACATTGGAACTAACTATTTCATAGTAAGAACAAAACGTAGTTGACCAATACATACACTATAATATTACAACTATTTATCCCAGCCCTTAAAAATTGTTTTGACACATTCAACGCCATATAAAGTTCTCGAAAAAAATAATCATTAGTGTTTGAAAAAAAATCTCTTTTTCTTTATGGGAAGAAATCTATAGGAGCGAAACCAGCCAGTCAATGAATCTCCCTAGTTTTTTCCCAACGATGTTGTGATCGGCTTCCAGTCTAATCGGACGCAGCTAAATACCAGTATTTTACATAGAGCGACTGCCTATTTGGCCAGCACAACCCAGTTTCTTGGTAACACGATACCTCTTGGTATGGCAGGTTGTTAGACGTTGTTTCGGCTTCTGACTACCTGTAACGACTGTCAAAGGTCTACGAATGACAGCCGGGACCAACGGATATCTTTATTGGATAGTCCCATTCACGAACCGACCACGTCACCTTGAAGTTGCCTCTCTTTCTATCGCATAACTCTTAGATCTTCTGTCTACGTTACACTCATTGAATTGGCCCGACAAGTCGAGCTCGCCGCGTACTTGAGCTTCATACCTAAACTGCGGCGTATCCCATCTGTATTCATCTGTGGCATTATTCAATTCATCGTTCAACCCATCGGAAAGAAAGTAGGTACGTATCCATTTCCATTGATTGATATGACATTACTACTACAATCGTCGGAATCCGATAAGGATGTGCGCTGCTCAGACCGAATTGATTATTCAAACCTTTGATTATAGTCATGGTTATTATGTTACGAACAAGATGAATTATTATGGGAAATTCTATCATCTTATGAGAGATTTTGACATAAGACATTATTGAATGTTGCCAATATAAACATTTAAGAAGAATGTTCCATTCATTACTTAACACCCCCTTTAGAATGCAATCCCATTTTCTTAAACAATAATAAAGGAAGTATTGCACTTTATTGTAATAATTTCTTGAATCAAATTTTAGAAGTGAAAACTTCTTTAGGCGATTTGAGCGATTTCTGGTAGGGGAAAACCTCTTATGGGTTCGCGTCACCTACATGCTAATATTAACAGTATATCTGTAGCTAGAAAACATCTAAAAACAGGCAGTTATGGGTACTGCCGACGGAAGGGAGAACTTAAAACTGAAATAACAGTGGTATTTTGAATTTTCAAATTAATTGTAATACAAACATCAAATTTTTTACTCTGTTTTCTAAACAACATCGTAATACGAAAAACTTTAACTATAACCTTAATAGAACGATAATTTTTATCAGTTCTAAATTAAACCAGGAACCACTATTTGAAAATCAAATTTAGAATGACAAAATGGCGCCGAATGTGTCAAAAACTCGCGACGCTAGAAATTCGTTCGGATATTGGGACGGAGTGGCGGTTGCGTTCGGAAACAATTATGGAGTAGCTGGTTCTTCTTCTTGATGGTGCTTGGCGAGGGCTAGGAGTATCATCGTCAGTTGTTTTCTGCTTATCTTGCCTTCGCTGCTGTATTCGACGCCTTGGAGAATGGTTTCTTCAAACTCTAGTAGGTCTTGAGCGTCGTAGTCCTGGAAAATATGGATGCATGCATTATATTTTGGAAATATATTATCTATAGAAAAATGGATGTGATGACGGGAAAACCTTGGAGGAGAGAATGCTGGAAATAGGTTTGCCACAGATTTTTCTCATTTTTATTTTAAGTAATTTATATAAAATCTTTTATGTTATTAAGTATTACGATTGTAGTCCAGGGGGAAACCGATGTTGAAAACCTTAATTGAAGAAACATTCTTAGCAGTATGTGGTAGATCTCGGATTCGGTGAAAGTTCCGGAAGAGGGGTATAATTTTGTAAAGTTTGTTTGGTATTACATAAAACTTACTCTTTTGCATTAATTAACCAGCATAATATCATAAAAAAATAAAATTTATAGCATTTATTGAAAAATTTAATAAATTCTATGATTTTTAAATTTGTGGTTATGTTAGAAATTGGTTTAAACAAAAGTTGAAGATATTTTGATTATCAACAACTTTTAGCAGCGGCTAAGCGTGCAGCTTAGCCGCAAATCGTAAAAGTCATTATTCCCAAAAGAACTATATCCCTACGAGGGGTAGGGAAATAGTCGTTTTGGGAATAATGATTTCCGTAACTTTCACTGAGTTCTTTTCATTAAATTTATGCTAAATTCCGACTAACTGCATACTGCTAAGATTATTTTTTCTCTCAAATTGTTTGGCCCTGGAACTATCACATACAAGTTATAATATTTATAGTTTTTTTTTGTTTTTCGTAACTGTTTTCCCTTTATTATATTCTTCGATTTGAAAGTTTAAAACTAATTCTATTTTACAATTCAAAGCTAGAATAAAAAGTTTGTAACCAAATCACTAACCTTTTTAACTAATTCTAATAAATCCTTGAGAAATCCACGCAGTTCCTCGTTCTCGATCGAGCCATTGTTATCCTGAAACAGTTTGAATGGATTCGTTAGATAACTTAAATTGAGTTAGTTTCTTTAAAGGAGTTTCTTTTTGTGATTTCTGAGTTAAAAATACGACCTTTTTCAAGTTTTACTGTAAAAAAATGTAGAAGGGAATCGTGATATTTTTAAGAGTACAGTCACGAACATACATGCCTAACACTTACACAATATTTTATGGTGTTAGGAACATTTTATTATCGAAACCATTACGAAATAGAATTTTTTTTCAAATTTCAATTTTTGTTTCGCAAAAAACTGTTTTGAATTTTGCGTTTGCTTGTGACTGTACCAAAAGATAGTTTTTTCTCAACGCAAGTAATTCATTATTTAAATAAATAGGTCATGGATTACTCGGATATTGCTAAATTGAGTTTACTAACTATGCTGATCGGGCACACGAATTAGGTACGTTCTTTAGGTAAATGTTAAAGACCTGCCAGATTTCTTCACAGTTATCCTTTTCACCAATATAAATAAAAACCTCCGGAAATGCCTTCAAATTTTCTATTTGCGTGCCCATATTTTTGGGATACTATAATATAATATATATAATATTTATTTATTTGTCAGAAAACAATGATCCATAATGGTTAGTAACAATTGAAACTTATAAACTATGTTAGTAGGCACAAAAATCACAAAATAAATATTACAAAATTAAATAGGCATTTGAAAATTTAAATTGGATTCACGATTTAAAATATAATTATAACATTAGTCTTTACGTGAACCATACAGCAGTGGTTCACGTACTGACAGTCAAAACGTTCAGAAAACGCGCTCAGGATACTGTTGCGGCTGCCCCGCATCCTACGCACCAGGGATGTGCACCGTTTGCGCATGATTGTGTGGAAACAATCCACACGAGCTTCGGCAAACATCCCCGACGCGCTACAGAAGCGAGGCAGCCTCAAGAGCACCCTGAACGCATTGTTATACTGGACACGTAGGGCTCCGTACTGTTTCTGCGTGTAATCCAACCACAGACTGCCAGTATAAAAGGACGTACAGAATGCCCTAAACAGGGCTATTTTGACGTCCCTCGAGCACCGAGCAAATCTGCGGGCGATCATATTTGCACGAACAGACAGCGCCCTACGTTCCCTTTCGATGTCTGCATCATCTTTCAGGTCAGAGGTTAATAAATGTCCAAGATATTTAAACATGTCAACTCTTTTAAGTGGGCATCCGTTGAGCTTAATTGCTGGTAAGTAATTTGGACTCCCCCTGGCCTGAAAGACCATGCATTCGCTCTTGCTCGTATTATACAGCAAACCATGTTCTTTTGCATATTTTTCACAAATGCCAATCAGTTTTGCCACTCCACAGACAGAGGCGCTCAGCAGCACCATATCGTCTGCGTAGCTGATATTGTTAAGGCACACACCTCCAATATGGCAACCGACATGCATGCTGCTGAGCCTCTCTATCAGTGCATTAATATATAAATTGAAGAGCTTCGGTGAGGTTAGCCCCCCTTGCCTCACACCGCACTCCAATCTATACGGGGTTGAGTAAGCCCCCGACCATCGAACAACATTGACCTGATTGCTGTACCAGTATTGGAACACACGAATCAGTTCGTCTGGCACTGCCGCTTGCTGCAGTTTTTGCCACAGCAGGTCATAACAAACCAAGTCAAATGCCTTCGACAAGTCGAGGAAGCAAGCAAACACCGGTGTACTTCTATCAGTGTAGTACCTGACAGTCTGCTTTAAACACAATATGGCTGTTTCTGTAGAGAGACCGGCTTTAAAACCAAACTGGTTATCATGCAAAGTTAGATATTTATCCAGCTGTGTGTTAAGCAAACTGTCAAGCACTTTTGATATTACAGTGGCCAATGAAATGGGCCTATAGTTGGCCTTATCGCTGACATCGCCGGTTTTATTTTTAATAATTGGCACCACTACAGTTCTCATCATCCGCTCAGGCAGGTAAGAATGTCCTATACAGAAGGAGTAAAACATCGATAAGACCCTGGGCAGATGATGACCAGCATGTTTAAGATGTTCAATACTTAAATCATCGTGGCCAGGAGACTTACCCCTCGACATAGACATAATTACATGTCTTACTTCTTTACTATGCTTTTATAAAAGAAGTGTTCTATAAAAAGGATTGTATCCCAAATATACCCATAAAGAATAAAAAAACATCTTACCCTATCGTATAAAGAGAAGACCCTTTCAATATCATCCTTCGTAAGTTTTGTTGCGCCCTGATAGCAAAAAGAATATTTGTATTAGTGTCAAACCTTAAAAAAAATTACAAAAGACTTGTCCCATGTTGGGCGCCAACTTTTTTTAATCAAATTTTTATACGTATTAAAGAGAAAGCGGGTATTATAATTAAGTAGAAATATAATATAATATTATTTATGTGAAAATAAAATCAAAGTAAAACCAAACAATTAAACTTTATACAATTTATAAGTTCTATAGCATTTCGCAGTGCAATAATACTAAATAAATAAGAAAAGTTCTTAAAAAAACGAAATTTTTAGATAAACTGTTTTATAAAAGCAGACAATTTAATGATTCACAATTCATTTTTGTGTAACTTTTAAGAAAAATAAGTGACGTCGCATTAAAACGTTGGCCAACTAACATAGCCTAAGAAACTATGAAATAATGCCCTCTACTCCAGATTGATGTTCATTCAAGATTTATGGGAAAATCATTCAAATAGGTTCTTATGAAACAATGGCAGTCATGTAGAGCCAGTGTGGGCCAACGTGTAAACACAGCGTGAGGACTCACCTCTATGCCCTCCTAGGAGTGCAGAGTGCAGACATAAGCGTTAGTGTTAGGATAGACAGAGAGACAGACAGGCAAACCAATCATAGTAACGTGCTCATTTCAATTATTTATCAGTTTTTCATTTAACCTTAATTACAGACAGTGAGTATTCTTCTTTTGAAAATTCAATATTCTTTTTTTAAATTGGTTTGAAGTTAGGTGTTCCGATTAGTTTTGAACGGTGAAAGTCATTTGTTTTCAGAAAAGATGGAATTGTTAAGTAAATTGTTGAAAATTCATACATGAGCTAATTGCATCTGATAAGTTTAGAGAAAAAAAGTGGAATGTAAATCTAAACTTTTAACAGGCCAAATTTCATAGGTAGACATAGCCTCTAAAACATATCATATGTGTTTATTTCTATGTCAACGTGCCAAAAAGTTATTATTTGTAGTATATGTACGTGTATTGATGATAATTATAATGTGTGTTAATGTAATGAGCGTCATGAAAATGTAATGTCTGGAAATTGCAATTATAAATATTATTTTAGGAGTTTAATGGTTATTTTTTTATTATTAAAAGCAAAACTAAATAGAAAGGAAATGAGTGCATAAAACGATGATAATGTGACTATCTACTTATAATCTATCGAAGGGATGCTTGAGAAAATAATAAAACTATAGTAGGTATATATACCATTAGATTTCGTGTGGAAATTGAGAAAAATTTAAAGGTGTTGAAACTAAAAAGAAGAATATAACAATTTTGATTGTAGGTAAACTTTTGATTATGTTCGGCATTAAGCATGAAATATGAGATGAACCTCTAATTCATTTTATTTATGAATTTATTGAAACTTTTTACATTATTTAACCCCATAGCGTATAAACAAAATATAGTGTAAATTGACTTTAGCCAAAAGGAGATTGATCAGACCTGGTATCGCTTGAGTTTGTACTGTCGATAATTCCTGTTTTTACATATAATGATTTGATCTAGTAACGCGAATCCTTAAATTTGCCGCATAAAAAATCCATAAAAATATTCGTTTTTATTTCGATTTCTGATTTTACCCACCCATAGTTTTTTTTTCACGCAATAGTCGTCTCATGTCATTCAAAGAGTATGTAAAGAATAATACTTTTTTCTTGACTTACGCAAAATAATTAAATTACGCATTCAATTATTGACATTATAGTTGAATTACTAGTAACAACAGATATTAATATTAATAACAACAAGATAACATAATGGTTTTGTTGTGAATTATAATTATTACAAATCTAAATTTTATACTCTTTAAAAACAGAACAAACGCGCGCCATAAGATTCCATGAGGCATATTTCGTGCAGAATAAATGCTGACGACCGAACGGCGTTGTCTTCCTAACATGTTATTTGCACGTCTCATTATCGTTTTGTTTCGAATGGTACTTACTCTTTTTCTTAGTTTATTATTATTATTCATAATGACAATTGAATAATTTCATTTATATGTTTCGTTATAATGTATACTAGCATGCCATTATTATTTTGCAATTTGGATTTGATTTAATGAACTAATTAAGTTTACATGTTTGTATGTCACATATTATATTAAGTTAGGTTAAGAGTTTTTACTTACTTCTAGAGCCTCTGAGCTACATTAAACTTTATCTGTCGGAATTGACATTGACATTGTATTGAAAATGGTCGAACGTCATTTTGACTAATTCGTATTTTGAGTTTACCAGCATTATATTACTTTGTGACAAAAGTCACTAAGAGATTTGATTCTAAACCTACATTTTGAGACCTGATTACCTTGTAATGCTGAAAATCATGATAAAATGGTAAATTACATTTGAACGCCCTAAAAGCCCTAAAATTAGTGTTTCACATCGATACTAGATTTCTTAATCACTTGGTCAATCTCCTTTAATAAAAATAATAAAAAGAATGTCTCTTTTTATTCTCTACCTCTATTTTCTATTTACTCTGTGGTTTCATCTATGCGTAGCGGCAATATGGTGTCTGGGTGAACAATGGCGGGAAATGAAACGTCACTCACCTTGAAGACTTGTCGACAGAGGAAATTCTCTTTGACGGGCAGCAGTCTGCAACATTGATCGTAATATTAGTAACTGTGTGAACTTGATATATTTTATTAAAAGTCGCTTTTCGTGTATGTCTGTGTGACCGCATTGTTCTTATAAACTTCGCAACGGATTTTGTTTTGACCATCATTTAGAGAATTGATTTCGAAAGGTGTATAATATAATATGTGTATAATAAATTATTATACTTTGAAATAGCAGGAAATCTCGATGATTTGACATGTGGCCATATCAATAGTTATATTACACCCGTGCGAAGCAGGGGCGGACTGCTAGTATTTTATTCAATAAAAGCTGGAGGTTCCCAAAAAAAAAACAATAATTATCGCAGATTGTAGCCACTGGGCTTTACATTATCTGAGATATTTAATGCGATATCATAATTAATGAATAAGCACTCTTACATCTATATAATTATAAAAATCAACTGTCGTGCGTAAGTGTCGCAAAAACTCGAAAATGATTCGACCAATTTTTGTTTCGTTCTCCTCAATACCGGGGTGGTTTGGGAAAAAGAAAATTAGGAAAACCCCAAAAGGAACAGGCAACAAAGCAAATACATAACAAAATGTTTTCTCACGTGGTACGAAGATCACTGGGTCATCTAGTCGTTAATAGATAAAAACTCTTGTGTTATTTTCGTTTTTTCTAGCACATTTTTCACAAAAATTGAACTTTTTTGTCGATTATTAAAAAAGAATCTGTTGTTTCACAGAAAGGTGCAATACCTACGCGGTCAAAATGTATGAACAGCTGATTTCTTTTTTAATAACCGACGAAAAATTTCAACGCAAGGGGTTAAGAATCATGAACTGAATCCATGGTATCAGTTTTCCCGTCGATGTCCCTGCCACCCTGTGCAGTTTTCATTATGAATTTCTCAGTAGCAGTCCGGAGTTTTGATTTGTGCCCGATTGATTGCTATAGGCCCGCCCTCTATTACAATGGATTTAAACATAACTGGCGAAATGTGGGTGTACTATAGGTGTATCTCTGCCTAACCCTTCGGGAACTACAGGCGTGATATTGTGTTTTGCTTGTGGCTAAGTAATAACAGCCGCACAGGTCGATCCATCGGATTAAGCTACGCTTGGGTTGGTCCATGGATGGGGACCATCTTTACATACCGAGACTACTCCGTGCATCGGAAAGCAGGTTAAGCCGTTGGTCCTGGCTGTCATTCGTGGATTTTTGACAGTCGTTACGGGTCGTCAGAAGCCCGATAGTCTGACAACCAGTCTTACCAAGGGCTATCGTATTACCCAGTTACTGGGTTGTGGAAGTCAGATAGGCAGTCGCTCCATGTAAAATACTGGTATTCAGCTGCCTCCATCATGCTAGACTGGAAGCTGACCCCTATATAGTTCGGAAAAGGTTAGGCAGATTGATTGTTTTGCTCAATATCATACAAAATTACAAATACGAAGGTTCAGAAAGTACTTGAGACTCCATTATTTACTTATTTTTTTCACAAAAAGGCCCTTCAAAGGAGTTGGTAATCCTTAAATGGACGTACTTACCCGGGTGGTCAAGTTTTGAGCGGCTTAAGTACAATACTTAAGCTCAAAACACACATAGAGCGGGTGCGTGTCGGGCGCGGGTCGGGACGGGAGTACGGCGGGCGTGTAAATGTATATTGTAATTCCTTGTAATAAATAAATAGATGTCAGCACACGAAAAGCGTGTGCGGGTCGGGCACGGAGCGGGTCGGGAGCAGGAGCCGCGCACGCGTGCTTTCCGAGGCACGGAGGAGTCTCGGTATGTAAAAAAGGTCACCCATCCACGGACCAACCCCGGCAAGCGTATCTTAACCTGATGGATCAAACCGTGCGGCTGTTCTTACTTAGCCACGAGCAAAACATAATACAAGGAATTACAATGTAAACACGCCCGCCGTACTCCCGTCCCGACACGCGCCCGACACGTAGGTACCCGTTTCGTGTGTGTTTTGAGCTTTATAGCTTGAGCGGGCTCCCTTCCATTATTAAGTTTAAAGCTTCATGACACAAAGGAGGCTTGTCTCTTTGAATAAAGCTGTTATAATGTGGAATGGATAGATAGTAATATGTTTTGCAGTGACTTGACAAAATACATACGAGATATAGTATTGGCGAAGAATTATTCTCATACCATGGATCGCCAAGAGAACGAACAAATCTATCCTCGAACAACACACAAGAAATAGACTATCCACGATCTGTCCCAAGGATGTTCGGTTAGTTTGGTCACATTGCCCGTCGGGAACCAGATATCCTTGAAAAGTTGGTGGTGATGGTCAAGGTAGAAGAGAAAAGCCTTCGCAGTCGGTTATCTAACCGCCTGGACACACCAAGCAACCGCCCTCACTGGACTCTCTGCTAAGACCACCTTGAGAAAAGTCGAACTAAACGAAGTGAAAGAACACCATGGATAAAGTCACAAAGGCCTTTCAGGATCCACGATCCTCAGTAATGAAGCACGTCCAAGGAAAATACAAAATACGTAAATCCATCTCTGTACATTTCTGTGCTTGTATTACAATAAATAAATTGTACTAATGTATGGTAGTACACATTTCAAAACATTAAACGTCAGTAACCGGGGGGGAGGGGGGTTAGTAAAGTATTCACTGTCGTTCGTATCAGCACATTGAATTCGGCAGTAAGTATTTATTGAACAACAAAGTCAACCCGAAGCAAATAGTACACATCGGCATTCGGCTCATGTCCATCGGCCACCTCCGTTTGGAATCTACCCTCGCTGAATCATGTTCGGGATAGATCGGCACAGTTCGACCTAAGCTGAGCTTTTTCCTAAAAAACTATGTAAACATTATTCTATTTTTCTGCCCGGCTGTATCCAAACCTACCATGCCGATTAATTTGGCATTTAAAATTATTGTTGTTTGTTTTTTTCAATTTGGAGTTTGACATTAACACCTGTCAAATTAGTCTCTAGTATTAAAATACGAACTGTAGTCTCAATTTATGTAGTGCGGATGGTAAAAATCTTGACCTCAATTGCATTGGGGTATAATTATGTTTATTTCATATCCTATCCTTCGGGGAAAACAGGCGAGTAATAAAGAATTAAGATAATTAAGAAGACTCGAATTGCCACACACATAAGCAATTTTAAAGCTATTTATATTTAATTAAAACTTGCAAACGATTCAACGTTTGTAAGCTCGGAGTAGGTACCGACACCCACACGCCGAAGTTATTTCTGAACATGTGGACAGTTCAGAATTTGGGATCAATATCGGATCAACCGTATAATTTGTTCAAGCTGGCCAAAGCTTCGGTTAATTAAATTTATTTTAAAGTTATGGGACATGGATCCGTTCGGCCACGAATGACCGGGATATCCAATGACAAAATGCGCCTGAAATAACCTCTGCTTCGTTCCAAATCTGATAAATTGATTATTCGCGATATATATTCGCATCCTTCCCGCGTCCCCCGATTCACTGTACCTTCCTAATTAGTTCCGGTAGTGTGCCATACAGTCATTGTCGTCGGGTGTTATCAGTATATTGAGTTATAGCATGCAATATGTACCTTGTGCCCGCCTAAGTCAAGAAAAATACAAACTTTTCCTTAAAATGCAAAAGAGTAGGGCGCCAACTCATGTCGGCGCGATATGTGTTCGAACTGTGAGAGTAAACAAATATACAATTTGTTCCTTTTGATATCCCCCCCGGCACACAGGCAACGGAAGGAACACGGGTGGGTTTTAGTCAGTAAAAGTCTGACACACACTCTCGCTCTGCCCAGAGCGGGAGAAGTCATTTGACGATTTACCATCCTCAAAAAAAAAAAAAGGGTATTAATGAGACCATGTCAAAGAATCAACTGGCATATAAATTAATTTTCGAAAAAAAAAATGTGTTTTTGTTTTTAATTTTTCGTATAAAATAATTCGACATGGTCACGATTATTTATATAAAACAGCCTTTACGTGAAATAAAAATACATAAAAAACAAAAAAGAAACTAATCTTGTCTATAAACAAAAATATGACAACGCAATTTTTTTTTTTAATTTTCTTTGCTTTAAATAAGTATGAATGATTGGTTTGAATGAAAATGATTTACTCGCACTTAGATACTAACATCGAGAGTCAAGTGTTATGTTATGTCTTCGAAACTATGTATTTTTGGAACACGCGTTCTTTTTGTATTATTTTTACTTACATCATAATAATATAACCTTAGAGTTATGGAACATAAAAAGGAATACGTTGTATACTATTTTCATTATTATGTAATCTCATATACCCAAAGACTGACTTAACTTCAAAAATGATTAAAGGTTATTCTTCAATTTATTCTGTTTTATATCCATGTCGTCATTATTACGAATGTTTAGTAACAACGTCACCGCCAGGATAGTTAAGTAACCAAGGGTTAACATCCTACTGACAGTATTTCTAGATAACGTTCTATTCGTTTCGAATTTATTTAATGCTTACTTGACGTTTTAACATTGTGACTTTGAAAGATCTACCTGCACGCGTAGCATGACAACCATAGACACGAGTTTTCTACGGGTTTTGTCGACGGAAGAATAGACAAAATGACAGATTGTGATTGTTTGTTTGTCTATTCTTCCGTCGATAAAACCCATAGAAACCCCGTTTCTATGGTTGTCATGTTGCACAGTTTAATTTTTGTTGTTATTGTTGGTACTTCTTATACAAACTGTTATTTTTCCACTTTGCAATCAACATTTTGGAGGTTTGATTGTTTGTTTTCATTTGTAAATGTCGCAACACATTACGTAATTATTTGTAAATTGTCTTTGGTCCTGACAGTAAGCAATAGACAAAATTTGTCAAACTTTTCTCTGTTAATAATGGATACGAGGCTTTTGGCTAATTTGTAAAGTGATATTGTATTTTGTTTTTTATTGTAATGTGCGTTTAGTTTGTGCAGAATAAACACTTTTTCTTTATTTTGTTTCTTTCATGCTACGCGCACAGGGGGCCTAGACATGGCCTAGACAAAGTGACATTTTATCAGCGTTAACAATGATGAAAAGTCAAATAAGTATTGGATTGACATATGTTACCGAAACCTTATGTCAATCCTGTTGAAAGTCGTTGTAGAAATACGAAACGCTTTGAAAACGTTTGTGACTTGTCTTGGCCCTTAGGTATTCTCCAAATTAAATGCCATTAGGTCAGCCGGTATTCTTATCGTTATCTAATCAATAAATTGATCCTATTAATAATAAATCAGACTCATCAGATTAATATTAATAACTTTTTAATCTCTTGCGATACGCTATGATTACATACTTTTAATTGTAATTCCCCTGCAGCATGGCCTTGATTATGTCACGATTAATTATTATTTTATCTGTTCGTTTTTATTTTTATCTTTAGTACGAAAAAGGATATTTTTAAATACTTTACCGGAAAGTAATTTCGTATGAGATATAAACAAAACACAAACGTAAAGTAGTCGAATTTAGAACATTGTCGTTCTTTTTACGAAGTTTTAAAACAAAGAATGTTTGAAAGAAATATACTCACTTGGCCATTTCTGATAATTGTAGTCTGCCATCCTTATTGGAGTCAAATACTTGGAGCTGTAAAACAAAATAATTTTGAAACCACATTGGAAAATATTTAGACATTCATGGAATTCTTGACTCTAAATAGAAGGATCGATCTTCTATTATGAGCTTATTAAAGACTTTCGCGCATTGCACGCGGTAATTTTTGGTTAATATTCCCACTGCTGGGAATCAGGCCTCATCTCTGTGATTGGGAATACGCCATAAACCACTTTACGTGCCCAGTGTGGAATCATCGCAGCGTTTAATTAATACCTTTGTAGCAAACAATAATAACTTCTAGACAATGGAACTCTATAAAAGATGAAATAATAATTAAATTGTTATTGGGGATGTCTCAGGTTCTTCCCCAGCGTTGACTACGATTAGACAGCTAGGTTACTGAAGATAACTCGTTAATTGTCGACAATCTGTGAGGTTGAAACAATCGATCATTACCTAATCGATTCATCCTTACCCAATATACTACAGACTACTTACAATCACAATTCCGAAAGATTTTGAAGTAAAGTGCTCATCCTTTGCTTCATATGTATTGAAAAACATAAAAGGCTAAGACAAGAATTAGGCATACGGAAATCTATATTGTGTATACTGGACCTTTAGAAGTCGACCATGTACCATAGACTGAAATTAACATGCCCTTGTTAACAAAACCGGTATGACCAAACGAAGACATGTGACATTTACCTATCCGCACTGGGCCCGTGTGTTGGATTCCGGCCCGGTCCCTCTCATAGAGAGGAGACTTGTGTCCCATCAGTGGGAAAATTATAGACTGAATATGCTGGCCTAGTACGAGTGATCTTGTAAAATAGGCTTTCATGGGTTTTACTTTAGGATTATTTTGACTTGCTCTCTATGTGGTGAGAAATTTATTGAAAATAATATTGATAAGATACCATTGTGTCGGTGTATTCGATGAGTTTATCTTCTGACACGTCGTTTATTTTCTTTGCTTCCTTCAGAAGATCTCGGAGGAAATTCTGGAACAGAAAAATTTGTCGTGAATAATTTTGCTAACTAATTTCAAAAGTAACAATCATAAATCATTTGTTACTTTGCAAACATGGGTAATTATTACATTGATGTTTTATTATGAAAGTCCTCCATGTTTCATCGTCACATGGGCATGCAAATCATATTTAATTTACATAAATTTAAAGACATTATAATTTTAAATAACAATTAGGAAATTATAATATTACGTATGATACATTAATGTCAAATCGTTCGAATTACAGTAAATGTCAAATTAATACAAAAATGTGAACGAGGTTGCAGTAATAAAAAAAAAATATATATAAAAAAATGTCAATCAGTCAGTTGTTCATTAAGGAAGTCGTCAATTGTGTAATAACTTTATTCAATTAATATTTCGATTAGTGTCCTTTTAAATTTGAAAGCAGTCATATTTTAATAGCATTAGGTAGGTACTTTATTATCAAACTTGATTGGGTCAACCACCAACACCAATCAAGTTTGATTGTTAGTTTGGACTGCCTTCAAACAAAAACTCAAAGCATTTAATTCAATAGAGATGAAGACTGGATAAAAAAAAAAAAAAAATTGTCCGTCAGTCAGATAATAAAAAAATATTAGACACGTATTTTTGTTTTATCATATTAATAAAAAAAATACTTAGATAAAACGCATTTTAAGTTCGGGAGTGGGGGTCGATACGTCACTAGTACGTATAAAATCTACATACTCGTGACGTCATGGCACATTTTACCTCAATGTATCGCCGTAATCTTTAGATTACGTAAACAAAGAAAAAATACGTGTCCAATATTTTTTTATAATCTCAAAGACGGACAAAATAATATTTTTTAGTCATCATCCCTATTATACAATTTTTTTTTTTTTTTTTTACTGCTGAACACGATGTCCTGGGTTCGTTTATCTGTCGTTGCTTCATTTTTAATTATTTTTACCTATCGTGGTAAAGTAATTTTATTCTAGGTGCATCGTCTCCACTTAGAATGATATAACTAATGTACCAATACAAAATATTGTAAAACATTTTAAAAGAGTAACGTCGGAGTTTCTTGCCCATTCTTCTCCATACGAAAACTACCTTTTGGAAGGGGCGACTAGAATCAATTCTACTTTTTGTATTTTTGACGTTCAAAAGTGCCTCACCCGTATAACGTCGCCTTAGAGTGAAAAGCTCGGGAATGCATCTTTGACCTTTTAATTTTATTACATTTTTGGGAAAAAAAAACGCCCTAGTTTTGTGACGGCATCTAAATCGCCACATGCGACCTACGATCATTCTGACGTCACGCAAAATCCTGCATCGCGTAAGCAGATTTTACCGCGCGATCAGCATTTAAATAACTTCCCAGTTGCCCACCAGTTTTTCGCTTATAAGAGATTTTCACTCTAAGCCAACGATGAGGCAGTTTTGAACACCTATTTGACTTGACTTGACTTGTTTCCCGAGTCGGGCAAAGTGTTATGGGTTTTTCCATCTGAAATTTCTCGGTAGTAGCCCGGAGTCTTGATTTGTGCCCGGTTGGTGGCAATAAGCCCGCCGCCTACTACATGGGACATAAACATAGAAGGCGAAATGTGAGTGTAGACCAGGTACTATAGGAGCACCTCTGCCCAACCCTTCAGGGAATACAGGCGTTATGTTACATATGTGTGTATTTTTAAAAAGCCTGGCCATATTTTTAAAGTTGTAATAAATCAAATTACGAGAAGGAAAATAACATTTTAAATTGCATTCGCCATGAAGGCCAATCCTCACACACAGACTCACAACGAACTACTACAAACACTAAAATATTTACACATGAAGTCCCAGACTAATTGCAAAGTGAATCCACGCGGCAACACAATTTTGAATAGGGTGCATTCCAGACTAAAATTACAAAATATTCTGCAAAAGAGCCACGAAACGTGTCTTCGGTTTTTGAAAAGCCTTACAGATACTTATCAAATAAGCAACCTTTGCTATACAATGTCGCCCATGGGCATGTCGCATGAGGCACCCGGCCGAATTTTCATGAAAAATTATGGAAAAATAACTTTAAAACTTTAAAATTAAATTACTCTTTAATACTTTTCATGTTATTAATTTTTTATTTTTTTTAGTAGCGTTTGCCATATATCCTATGTTATTAGTACGATTTGGATTTTATTTATTATTTCTAAAAGCTTATGACATATTTTATTGGATTAACTAATCTTTTTTAGTTAATTTAGTCGACTATGAAAAAAAAACGGAGGTGAAGACATTTTATTCTAAAAAAAATTGTATTTATTTTAAAAAAAACACAAGTGTAAGTCCATAAAATCATAGCGGGAAAATAAATGGCACGGAATATTGAAAAAAAAAAAAATAAGAAAAAAAATTGACCCTCTTTTTAAGTTAATTTTCGATAATTTGTCATGAATATTCAGAAATACGGGCGGGCACATGCCCATGGGCGACATTGTATTTATAATACAAAAAGTAATCTATTAAATCCCATCAACTGAAATAAATTTGTTTCGCCTTTTTATTACATGCCTGCACTGTCCTACTGCTGGGCAAAGTCACAGTATAATATAGTAACAGTATTATGTGAATAATTACCTACGGTCGCTCGGTAGATAAACCATCCGTGTCCATGAGTGACTGCCGCGCACTTGAGATAGTTGCGTACTGATATAAACTCGGATTTCGAATCGCGTCGTGTCGGCCGTTTTCTATGAAGACATAATACTGTTACTCATTTATACTGTGGTAAATTCCTCCCTCCATTTTTATCACTTCTCACGTTTACCTACTGCTGTTCTGTTTTAGCATGAAAAATCCATACTAATATTATTAATACGAAAGTAACAGTCTGTCTGTGTGTCTGTTACTTTTTCATTTTGATTGGCATACGGATAGGTCATCACCTGGGTTAGGACATACGATCATTTTTTTATCAGGGTAATACGTTCCCGAGGGATAATTTTGGAACTCCACGTGGACAAAGTAAAAAAAAAAAAACTAAAAGTTTCTTTACTTTGTACACACAATTTCTATTGTGTAAAACTTTCTTAGACTAAGCAAATCTGTGGAACAAGGAGACAGTTGTGCACCATTTCGTTGCCTAGTTTGAAACAGTCTTTATTTACCTTCAGTTCATCGGCCTCTATGTAACCGCTGCCGTCGGTGTCGTATTCTCGCCAAATCTGAAAAACAAACATTAGTGATGTTTGTCACAACAAAATCACAAAAACAAATGAAAGCTAACTTTAGGTCAAAAACACGAGTCGACAGGCGTTAAGAGGGTTTATCCTAAAAGTTGGCGACGACGTCGCAAATAACTGTCAAATATTTACCTGTTTTGATTCATAGATGCAATATTACTGAATAGGAATAAGAAATGTGGCTAACTAGCGAACTAGAATATTAATAATGAATTGCAGTTATAACATTGAATTTGATGTTGTACCCATTTTAGGTGTAAAAAACGCATTTGGAAAGTTTACAAATAGTTTTGTTACATCTTAAACTAAACATTCGGTGTTACGATATTAATTATTGCATTTCATAATCAATATTCTAGTTCGCTAGTCAGCCACATTTTTTATTTCCACACAGTAATATTGCAAAATTAATCAAAACAGTGAAATATTTGACATATATTTGCGACGTTGCCCACCTTCAGAATAAACGCTCTTTAGAGTTCAACGAAAACGTGAAAAGAACAAGAGCAGCCGTTCGATTCTGTAAAAATATCACCGTGAAACTTAGGTGAAGTGAGCGTGAAGTGAGCTGTCAATAGTGTTAATCCCTAGCATCCTGCCGGTCGATTCTGTGACAGTGACAGCTCACTTCACGCTCACTTCACCTAAGCTTCACGTTAATATTTGTACAGAATCGACCGACTGTTTTCGTCACAGAGAAGATAGTGTACAGTCGCATTGACATCCTACGTCAGTTTGCCGTGTTATAGCCATTTCATACAACAGTCAAAGAATGACAGCTGTGTTTTGAATATACGGTCGATATTAGTTGGTAGTCTTAATTTCCCTGACTTTACCAACCCACAACTTTTGCTGTGAATTTTTATAAATAAGTAAAGGAGATGATTGGTCACGAAAAAGCTACTACATCATTTTTTGGTCTGTTAAAACATACTGTAGGTTTTAGACCTATAAACCTATCCCTTAGGTTTTCTGTACATCGAAAATTTTACAGTGTTGATTCTTATTTTTTTTTATTTATTTTTTTATGTTGCCCCACACTAAGAATTTCTTCTTGTATCGTGGGTGCGTTTACAAACACAGAAACTCACATACACTAACACCCAGACCCGGAACAACTACTTGCAGATCATACAAATATTTGCTCCGTGCGGGGATCGAACCCGCGACACGTTGCGCAGCAGCCGATCGCTCAGCCACTGCGCCAACCGTGTCGTCAAATTGACGGTTTATCTTCTAATAGCCAATACTATGCATAAATATATCACAGGATACAATCTGGTAGGCAAATTGGCAACTTATCCTTTTTTGCAAAAATTATGTATGGAGTAAATATTTATATCTCCGGAACGGAGAGAATGGCCGTTATATCCTTCCACACGGTGATGTAACTATTTATTTATGATTTTTGACACATTTCATATAACAAGAGCGATTTTTTTTTAACATTACAACATACGTCAATATACTAGAGCCTGTGGACTGGACTGGACTTACCTTCATAAACTCCACACTGGACTCCAAAGGATTGTCGAACCTGAAGAGTAGAAGGAAGTTCTCCTCCATCGGAAGCAGCTGTGCTAACTGTAACAATAGATGGAGATGGTAAATATCATGGTATAATAATATATTTCGCCAGGTATAGCATTCCGAGACACAGTGGTCACGTGGGTGACACAAGTCTACGTCATCACATCTGTGTTACCAGAAGTTTGTAATAATAACTCCCCAACCCCTTTATTACCAGTGCGAATTCGATAAAACAATGAGGCTTTAATTAACAATTACGTTGGTTTATGTTTAAATTGAATTGTTTCGTTTGATTAGACACACGAAACGACAACTTAAATGCTTTGTACATATTTTTTAACAGAATGGTGGTTGAAAATCTTTCCTTATTGGTGTTTTGTTGCAATAAAGTGGCAACTGGATAGTGACGTAAGCATGTGTTAGTCCCGGAATGCCAGACCTTTTTTTATTTGATCATGGTAAATATATTGTTTAGAAGGAATCAATTGAAACGCAAACTCTATAGTAAAAACATTTCTCATACATTTGACGTGTACATGTTAGAAAAACCTACTGACAAAAATAAACATAGTTATACTTCTGGCCAAAATGAAGCGAACGAGCGAGCGAGATGCGGAACGAAATTCGCTCGCGCCGATTGTGTCAACTAACTTGTATGGAGGCTTGCTTTCGCACCAGCTGTTCGATCTGGTACGAAAAGTGGCGTGACTCCTACTAATTAAAGCGAAAATTATAACGCGGGATCGCCTGGCTAAAGCGTTAGTCGCTCGCCCGCGTGAATCACAGGACTGTCACCAATGAAAAAGTTGCACTATAATTTTATGTAATTTCATGTCAATTTCGTAATGTTTTGGCTTAAAACAATCAACTCACGCCGTCGAGTCCCGCTCGCCCGCTCGTGTCAGTTTGGCTCGAGCTTTATCATCATCAAACATTAGTTAACCTAGATACCACTTTCAGGTACCATTATGGATGGCCACCGTAGGCGCGGGCTTGCGGACGGTGAGCAATGGGTAGCTCGCCGTCCGATAAGGACCAGGCCCGGGTCGACGGCGCGTTGTGTTCCACGCGCGCCTCAAAGAGATGTCAGCACCAACTGACGGGGCCCGTAAGGACCAATGCCTGCTGGGGTTGCGGGTTTGTCCGAAAGGGATATCGCGGCCCCGGAACACGGGCAACGAAAGGAACACGGGTGGGTTTTAGTCAGTAAAAGTCTGACACACCCTCTCGCTCCGCCCAGAGCGGGAGAAGTCATTTGATGATTTCCCATTCGCAAAAAAAAAAAAAGGTACCATTATGGATGTTACCACAATATTGAATAAGAATTACATACATTGCAAAGTTACTTATGAGACTATCAGATGGTCAAAATTTAATTTCAAGATGTCAATAGCCGCCGATTTTTGAAGTGAAAACTGGTTTAGGTGCACTTTGTGCTCTCTCTAAATAGTGGTCGAAACTGAAACGTCACGCTCGGGTCTGTGACACTGAATCGGGTATACTCGGCTCCAGTCGGTCGGTGACGCTGAATCGCGTATACTCGGCTCCAGTCGTAAGTTTTCACTTCTATCGTGTGGTCATCACCACAACCACACAACCTCTTTTTTAACTCTAGAATCTTTAGAAGCAATAAAATTAAAGCAAGAACCGTGTTATAAATGATTGAAACTAATCTTGTCATATTATAAAGAAAGCACAGCTGCTTCTGTCTGTCTGATCGCGATATAATCAAAAACTACGGAACACATTTTCATACGATTTTCACCAATAGACGGAATGATTCATGAGGTTGAGGTTTAGGTGTATAATTCATTATGGGTCTGTGTAAATTGGCTGAAATATGACTATTATGATTGTTGAAGATGTCGGAAAAAATCATGCCGAATGAGAGCTTTACGGGTGTGCGCCGCGTAAACCAATAGAGTTACATAAAAACAATCTATTACGGAATTATTCCTCATAACAAGATCTATTAAACTGTAGCAGTGCTATATGACTATCTAGTTTTTTCATTTCTCTCTGGACCCAATTCTGAAGACCAAGATATTAGAAGACCAAGACAATTGAGAAGAGGATTATTCGACGACAGATTATTTTTAAAAGAGTAACCATGGAGTTTCTTGCCGGCTCTTCTCCATAGGAAACGACCCATTGGAACCGTGCACCTAGCTTCTGACGTTTCATAAGTGTCCATGTAGTTTTATGTGAAATAAAATATTTTGAATTTTGAATTTTTTGACGAAGTCGCAGCTAGTAGGTAAAGATAGTGCCACCCACGAAGACGCGCCCTACTCCGCGATTACTGAACTGTGAGCTGTATTTTAGTACGGAGCGGAGCGGAGAGGGGCGCGTCTTCGTGGATGACACTATCTATAACTGATAATTATAGAATCTAGGGATTTAAAACGGTAGGTAAAGTCCCCTCGTAAAATTAAGTTCATCCGTAAATCAGTTGTTATTGACAGTCATTTTAAGTTTTGATAACAGAACGCGTATCAAGTAGGTAGGATCGATAAGTTGTCTGTTGTAAAGACTATTATCTACTTATTTGTAGGCAGTTAATTGATTCAGGCGTGACTTTGCGGAAATCCATTATAAAATACAATAGACGACGTATATTTAGTAACCTAATCCGCGTAACTGTTCTGAAAGAGTCTTAAAGAACCCTGTAAGAAATCGGCACGTGTTTCACCTCTCAGCGAGCAGTGCACTGCTCTCGACGCTTGACGTGTCCACAAGTTGGGTCCGAGTTCGCAACAAGTTAATCGCAATCCTGAGGATGCCTCGTTGAGAGGTGAAATACGTGTCGATTTCTTACAGGGTTCTTTATTACTCTTTAAGAACAGTTACGCGGATTAGGTTACTAAATATACGTCGTCTATTGTATTTTATTTGTAGGCATATTGTCTCCATGCAGGGGTACACAAAATTTTACAGTTCCAACAGAAATCTTAGCATAGTATAAATTACCCGCCAAAAATGTAGAGCCAAGCTCCTAGGCTAACCGTACATCTTTGTCAAAGTGTGTATCTTGGCCTTTTCGCGGCCGTCACAAAGACACGTCATGGGCTTATTGGGAAAAGGTAGGTAGTGCCCCTCTACTTTTTGTTTTTAGTTCGTCTTGACCGGTACAACCGTGCTCCCAGATATTGTGCATATAGTAATGAAAATAATGATCACTGTGATTTTGACAGTGAAGCGAAATCAGAGGCAAAATAACTGTGAAAGAACCATAGTCCCTGAATGTCGCTTTTTTTGTATTTATAACAGTGTCCACCTGTAGGATAGTACAAGCTAGATCAGGTGACAGCCTTAAAGGATTAAGGCCCGAGACGGCAGCGTGTCGTTTCCGTGCCTCTCAACAGGACTGCGGCCGTAGGGTGACGGCCGCAGAGGGTGACAGGGATTTTGGTTCCGTTGCAAAGGACGATTAGGCCCATCGATCAAGAATATCCTAGATAAAGGATCTGTAACATACAGTTGAGTTATGTTTGCTATATATTAATGTTTGTTTCGTGTTCTGTTACCAGTTTAACTGCCACTAACGAGACGCAATATAATTTTTTTATTGTTATCGATTTCTAAAGGCTAGTCGACAGTTAAGCGGATTACCTCTCGTATGTCAATCTTGCCATCCTGATTGTCGTCGTAAGCCTCCATGAAGCATGCTTTCAGCTCGACCAGCATTTCATCCGACACCGCCTGTGAACGAAGAGAAACGAGATTTTAGTTAAGTTACTAGATACTTCTTTGTGTTATCGCAATATCGCACTTGCAATGTGTTGAAAAATATAGTACATACTAATTCCATGGTTGAAAATTAAACTCATTCCTTAATACCACAAAACCGTCTATATGAGTTGTTTAGGCTAAACACCTTTTAAACACGACATTTTTATAAAGGGAGTTTTACGTAAGATTGTCATTATACACAAGTTGAACAAGAGTGTCTAAGTTTTTATAGTTAGACGTCATACTTTTTGTTAATAAAATAAATCAATAAATAAATAATTTCTTAATGGTAGGTAGGCTAGGTATATTTTCAAGGTGAAAATCATTCTTTTTCAAATAGTATAATAGCATCTGAATTCCATAATATACTACTTATTTACACACTTTCCAGCATAAATACTTATCTACACAACATTCTCAACAAGCCAGGTAATATAATATTGCCATTTGAATGTGAAGACCACGGAAATAACCCATATACAGTACAAAAGAGTAACAGTGTAACAGTCTACCACTAAATCCTGGATCTCTGTTATATAAATGTAGGTTCTGCTTCCGTAGTTTCCGTTTACGTTCGCGGCCATTGTTCAGGGAGCCGAATGGGAAGCAATTTTAAACTTAGAACGCCCGCCCGCGTCGCCCAGTTCTGCCTGGATTTCGAATTAAATTCAGAATTTCCCATTTTGAAATATGAATTTCGCGCTTTGTTAAAATGAATACTGGCTGAATAACTTTTGTGCTTTGGTCTTCTTACTCATGTTGTTGTAACAATGTGATAATTTATTGTCTGTGGGAAAGAATGGCGGGAGAATAAAACTGTAGAAATATGCACTTTTTAAATTGTGCGTTAAACTATTACTTTAAAGTTACTACTAACTAACCAATTTTGTTATAGTAATTATTTTGTGAGTGACAATAGTCATCGGTGAAGTGAAGTACCTAAACAGAAAGTTTTGTGGTTTCATGAAATTAAGCGAATATTGTTGTAAATGTAGAAGGTACGGAGAGCAACGTTCGGTAAGTGATAATATATAATTATTTATTTGTAGGTAGGTACAAGTTATTAAAACAAAGAAAAAACTACAATGGTACGAAATAATTACGATTGTTTTTACTAAGGCGACCGCCAAAGTAGATTGATTGCCGCCATCTTGTAGGCAGAAAATCGTATGTCATATAAATTATTACTTATTAAATATATCGATATTTATCGATAAGTATCGGTATATAATAGATACCGTTATTTTGTCAGCTTTGTCGGAATCGTGATTGCAATCAACTGCAATCTTTTATGTTTATAAAGTATTGAACCCTTCGAGTCACCGTCATCAACATATCACAAACAACAGAATCTGTAATTACGGATACAAAGAAATCATATCAACCGTTTGACAAATGGATTGGTGATCGTTGTGGATGATATTTCATTTCTGTAAATTGGTTTTGCAAAACAGTTTTACACATCAAAAAGATACGGTCGGTGATGCGAGGTTGTTAAATGTAAAGGTTCTAGCACACGTTGGGCGAGCGCCGACGGGCAAATACACACAAATCAAACGGCTGAACGCGCTCGGCCAACAGGCTCTCCCAACGTGTACTAGGGCTTTAGTCGATTTAAAAGACGACACATCTGCCTGTTCTCTTGACTTCCGGGCAGCATTTAGAAGTCATGTCACTTGAAAAAATTTATCCAAGTACCGCCGATCTCCGAATAGATAATTCATTCCTCGAAATGGACGTTGTTACAGGTTTGCGATATTTTTTTTATCTATAATATAATATCAGTAAAAATACCTACTGTATGTTACCAATGCAACATGAATTTCCTCTTTATTATTAACAAAAACAATATTATTTATCAATTATAATATTTTACTGCAGATTTTATCAGAAACTTCAATTATTTGATTTTCTGTCAATTTATTTGATTACGATTTTATCCTCCTGTGTCGTTATTTGGTATAAATTTGAATGCCATGTTATATAATCCACATGAGCGGCCGGCCCCTGCTTCGCACGGTTTTTATGAGAAACCATCGAGATTTATTTATTTTATTTAAGTTTGTGCTGGTTGCACTTATTATACACATAAATTTTCCGGGATAAATTATCTGAGTTATGGTAAAATCCGCATCAAAATCCATTGAGTATTTTAGAAAAACTTACCAGTCACACATACTCTAAAAACGACTTAATTTTATAAATATAATAAAAAAAGAACTTCCTACTGGAAACTTTGTATACCAATATTGTGCATTGTGGTATTACTGCTCATTTGTCAAAAGATTTTCATTACATTATGCACTAATTAATCACCGATAACAATACCCCAGGGATCCAATCATATGCTCGCGTTTGTTTGTTTTATCTAGTAGTTTTTTTTTCTAGGCCGTTTTTTGAACTCTTACGGCGTTTGTCCACCGCAGCCGTCACCGGGACGTCGCCGAGAAACGTAACATTCGAACCGACTGTGTCGTCCCAGTGATGGCGATCGTGTGTCCACCGCAAACAAACTCGGCGGTTTACTAAGTTATGATAGACAAAACAGTGTGTGGACAAGATGAAACGTGTTTTGTATTGCCGGCACGAGTTCTAGCGGCCTCGCTTAACTACTTAAAAATCCGGCGGCAGGGATGACGGTTCAAAATCAAACTCAAACACAAAGCATTTATTTCAAATAAACCAATGACAGGCACTTTCGAATTGTCAAGGGGTCGGTCAGTCAGAAATATGAAGCCCATTTTAACGCGTAGTAGGTGCCTATGGAGAAGAACGGGCAAGAAACTCCACGGACACTCCTTTAAATCAGAATATTGTTACAAAATATTGGTTTCATCATTCATGTTGTAATTATACATGTGAGACCAATGTAGAGAGACGTGCACGTTAAAAGCTTTCGTAATAAAGCAAAAACAATTCAAAAATTCAAATAAGCCATGGCAGCTAAGAGATGACCAGTCCCCACTGACGGCGCCCGTTCACGAACATGACGCATGGATCAGCACCATTTAGCTCAACTATTTTGAAGGGAACTTAATGATCCAACACGCGAGTGACGGACGTGCGGGGGTCACCAGGCTATATACAGTAAACTAACTAACAACAACTACATATAGTAAATGTATGTATCGTTACTTCGGCGCCGTGATTTTGTTCACGGTGACTGACGTCCCGGTGACGGCGGTGGTGGACAAACGCGCGGAAGCATTAAAATTTACTATTAAACATTTAAATGTAGGGTAAATTCGGGGAATGACTTCGATATTTTATCTATAATCATGTCTATATTGATACTGATAATTTTACCAATTAATTTTAAAAACAAAAATGATGAAAATACAGAATACCTGGCTGATAAGACTGAGATAAGAATGTAGTAGTTTTGTGAGTAAATTACCTGTGATTATTTATATTAAGTGGATTACAGAAATAAAGATAAGTAAGTATGTAGATTGATTAGTGTTATCGTCGGTCTCCCGTTCATAATTTGCGAACTCGGTAACCTACTTAAGATCTTCTTTTTTCGAATCGATGATAGGCATATCTAAATTACTTTGGCCCAGTAGTCGCAAGGTTAATCGCAGCAGCGTTCTTAATTACCTCAAATGTGCTAAAGTAGGGACTCTCTAGACACTCTAACAAGTGGGCCATCGTCTGGTCAGGAGAACCGCACTCGCACTGGGTGTCTAAGTGATCCATGGATAATTCGATATTTTATCAAAGTGTGTTTTTCCAGAGGCCTACTACTGACTACTACTTACGTTAGAAATAGTCCATAGTATGTTTTTTTTTACAAACAAAATACGGACATGGCTAAAAATATAACACAAATTGCCTGGCCTGGCCAGCCTTGGTTCTAAGTCTAACCTACATATATAGTTCTCCTGACCGTATTTCGGCCATGGCGGCCAATTTCAACGGAGACTAGCCTTCAGCGCGGGAGATATTATAGTGCACAAGTGTGTGCGAAGACGCAGGTACACTCTCTCTTCCATCACTCTCATAGTCCGATGGGACGGCAATCCGACACCATCAGAGAGAGATCAGGCGCAGGACCAACGGCTTAACGTGCTTTCCGAGGCACGGGGGTATCAAACCGCCAACTTCCTAACTCCGGGCTGTTACTAAGCTGTTACTAAGAAATTCCTAATGGAAAAACCCTTTAATACTTTGCCCAATCCGGGAATCGAACCCAGGACCCCGCGCTCAGCAGGCGTGCTTGCGACCACGAGATCCACGAGGCAGCTTATTCCGTAACCTACAACTAAGGACTCGTAATTGCATTGATCTATATATATTTATATAATACTGAAATATTGTTCGTTGGTAAGCGCATCACTTTGAACGGCTGAAAAGATTTTCCCAATTTTTGTATCAAAATGTTCGTGATAGTCCGAATCTTGTTTTTATGGAAAGAAAAATTTGAAAAATTGCCCGCAAATATGGAAAATTCGTTTTTGTTTTTAATTTGTTTTTATTTAATTTATTTCTTCGACATTGTTTTACAAATTAAACCTAGGCTAGTTTTGAGTACAAATGAGTTAAGCATCTGTAGTCGAACTAAGCAAAACCTGTATCGGCTATCAGCGCCAATCCCCTAGGATATTTTTATATTTATGAGCCATTTTTTAGCTTTTAACATTAATTTTTACAAGATTATTTTTATTATTTACACATAATGATTTATTATATTTTTTATTTTTATATTAATGTGTAGAGTATGAATGTGTATGAATGCGTGACCTCTCATTGTGTGGAATGAATTGTGAGTGTGAGTATTGAGTGAGGGTTAGCGAGTTTGTAAGTGTGTGTAGTCCATGAGAAGTTAAATATTTGGAAGTTTATGCGTATGATTTGGGTGAATTTAAAAAATATCAATCAAACAAGTAAATGCATTTTGTGTGAATGAATGAAATTTGAACAGGGCAACAATCAACTAGTTAATTATAAATTATATCGGTACGCAGTTGAACTAAGGCCCGTTTTTTGGAACGTTGCACACGCAAGAAATTTAGAGTAATGTCAATGACCTTGAAGATCATTTATCACATTTCAGGCTGATTTACGAGGCTAGCCCCTTTTTTTTTTGAGGGTGCAAAATTATCAAATAACTTCTCCCGAGGAGGAGGGTGTGTCAGATTTTTACTGACTAAAACCCACCCGTGTTCCTTTCGTTGCTTGTGTGCCGGGGCTGCGATATCCCTTTCGGACAAACCCGCAACCCCAGCAGGCATTGGTCCTTACGGACCCCGTCAGTTGGTGCTAACATCTCTTTGAGGCGCGCGTGGAACACAACGCGCCGTCGTCCTGGGCCTGGTCCTTATCGGACGGCGAGCTGCCCATTGCTCACCGTCCGCAAGCCCGCGCCTACGGTGGCCGGAAGTCGGCTCGCGACTCCCGACGCCCGGGACGTGTTTTGCGGCGACTAGGGGCACGAGGGCGCGCATCTTGCATCTCCCTCGCGTGCTCCGCCTCCTCCTTCGCGAGCATAACTGCTTCGCAGAAGGAGGTGACGGACTCCCATTCACGAGGCTAGCCCCTAGTAAAACTAACTTTAGATGAGCTATAACATTTCTTGCACAGTTATTTTACCATTAATAGTAACGAGTATAAAGATCTCTGTCCCAAAATCGGAGGAAAATAACTGTGAAAGGACTGTGAGGCCAAAATGGACTACAAATGACTAATGAACTACGTTTAGCGTTAAGAGCGTTTATTCTGATAGTGGGCAACGTCGCAAATAGATGTCAAATATTTCACAGTTTTGATTAATTTGGCAATTATATAAAATATCGAGTAAACTAAAATATTGATAATGCAATAACTGATATCGTAATACCGAATATTTAGTTTTAGATGCAAAAAAAGTATTTGGAAACTTTCCAAATGCACTTTGAACACCAATAACGGTTACAACATCAAATTAAGTGTTATAAAAATTGCAATTCATTATTAATATTTTAGGTCACTAGCAAATTAATCAAAAGAGGTAAATATTTGACAGTTATTTGCGAAATAGACAACTTTTAGAATGAACGCTCTTAAACATATTTAAAACATGACAGAAACAGAGCGATGTTTTAAATATGTTTAGCGGTAAACGTACCTATTTAGTGATCTGTGGTGCAGTCGTAATGTTTTGAGCGAAGGCTTTGAGGCTGAGTTTAAGTAGAAGCCATTGAGTACGTCCGTTCAAGAACGATCACATTTCTAGTCGGGGAGATTAATTATTAAGCAAATTGATACCTTACATTAATTTGTCGAGTAATAAATAGTCACTTTATACAACTGTCAGAGAATGACAGCTGTGATTTGAATATACGGACGATTTATGTTGGTAGCCAAATTTATTTTTATTAACAATGAATTTTCCTGACTTAACGTCAGCGTTCTGTATGTACAGTCTGTAATATAGGAGACATATTAAATTTTTTACGTAGATTCATGATTTTTGACGCTGTTTTTTTCAGCTTCAATAAGATATTTTACATTATGCATGCATTATGAATAACGATAGTGCCGCTTTCTTGTAAGTTGAAGTTATACATTTTTTTCGTGTAATTTGCTAAATTGACGCGGAATATAATATAGTACTTTCATTTTATTTATTCTATTTTGTCTTATTATATTGAGAAACGAAAACTAATGAAACGTATTCACTGTAATTTTATATCATATTAGTTTATTTGATAAAATTGAGTTTATTTGGAATATAATGGACGCTGAATCAAGACATTTATTGCTTTTCTTTACGATTTTTTCCGTGAACACTCAAGGAATTTAAATTTTAGACCTTCAATAAACAAGTAAAATATTCAACTTATCTTTTAGTCATTTTAGTTCCATCGCCGAAGGTTTTTCTTGTAAACTGAGTTCGTAAAATATTTATATTAAATTACACGAAAAGAAAAACAATATATTTGCAACTCAAGAAAGAGAATGGCACTATCATATTACGTTATTCATAATCAAATAATTAAAATATCTTACTGCTGCTGAAACTTACAGCGTCAAAAATCATAAATTTGCGTAGAAAATGTAATAGGCTTCTTAAATAAAAGTATGAAGATCACTACATCGTAGCTACGCCGTAGCATACCGTAGCTGGTCACGTAGCGCGTAGCGTTACGAAATGCGGCAGCTGTTCGGACTTCTCTTCTAGATTCGAAAATCACGACACCCATGGCTATAATATTAATAGTAATCATTTGGCATCAAGGTATTGGGGACCTATTTGAATATTTTTTATTATTTTCCCTTTAAAATTGTCATTGATTTTATCGCATGAGTAAGAGTCAGAGATTAGTTGTCATATTATGTGGATGTAATTAACCGAAATGTAGGTCAGATATTATCTTATCATTGTGGTTGCTCTCTAATTTCACTATAAATACTGGCTCCTTCAGAATACAGCTTATACTCACACTGTCCTCAAAGGAATCAAGACAAAGTAAAAATTGAAAAGGTAAGTCTCTTTTTTTGCAATTTTGGCCTAGGAATGGACTACACTCTAAGTAGTTCTTAAGTTACTAAGTTACTTCAGACCAATTATTGTGAAGGTCTTAAGCCCAGTCAATAATAAGGGGAAGAAAAACCTTTGGTTGCTGTGGAAGAATAAAAACAACATACTATTTAAGTTTGGTGTAACTTTTCGATAGGAGATAAATTCTTGGACGTGGTGATAATTAATTTGGCATTCAACAAAAGAGAAAAAATTATTCCAGATGAAGAGCCTACTCCTCGTCGTGTTGTTAGCAGCGGCAGCAACGGCTGCAGTAGTCAGCAATGAAGTGCCTGACGTGGTGGAGGTGCTTGACGTGGCTGACGGAGACGAAGTGGCTGACGTTGATATGGACCTGAACGAGATGCCAGAGGTGGTTGTGACTGACGTGGATGAGTTAACTAACGTGGCTGAGCTGACTGAAGAGGCTGACGTGCCGGCGCAAACAGCAGTAGCCACTCGGCGTAACCTGAACTTGGGATCCATCGCTTCTGGAGATGTATTGGTATACAAGTGAGTAACCACAAACAGAACATAACCCATAATATTTTGCTTACTGTGAGAGAACATTATCACTATCAGCACTGTAGTGTGTATACACACTACTCAGCAATTGGATTCGGATCCGGTTCAACGAATGAAATAACCCGCGGAGATCATAAAATAATTACATTTACGACATTTACCTAACCTAACCTTTATAATTAAAACAAGTACGTTTACGATCTATTTTGTGTTAGGACTGAACTGGAGTATGCCTTAGGTCACTAAGATTTTTTTATTTTTTTTTCCCACACTAAGAATTTTTTCTTGTATCGTGGGTGCGGGTAATTGGACATGAACTGCATGTTTCCTGACCATGACCATTTTTTCTTTTTACAGTACCGAGATCAGGGCGAACGGTGTCGCGAATCATTTCCACTTAAGAGATATAACAATCCGCACGAACCGGCGCGTGAGTGCGATTCGGGTGAACCGCGTGGGGGTCTCGCAGAACGCAACCCCATCCATTTTGAATGGAGGAATTGGAAGCTCCTTTGTCACAATCAGGATACGATCAGCTACAGGCCGCGGATACCACTATAGAATTCAAGTCTATGTTAGATAATTTGCTCAAAACAGTTTTGGGCAAATTCAGTTAAAACTAGTTTTTTGTTTGTGTAAGATATTTTTTTTTTTTTAAATAGATGTGCTCTTTGTTTTTATATTTTTTTTATATATAATGAATACTTATGGTCTTGTTTTTGTTTATTAGCGTTACATTTTTCAGATAAGACTATGAGATGAAAGGAATCAAAGGATAGTTTAGATATATTTAAATCTATATCTTAACTTATTTAATCGTGTGGTAGCAAAATAATCCACGATTTATATGAATTAAAATTATTACTTTTTCAATTAAATAGTTCAGTTCTTAAGTTAGCTCATCAGAATGGTTCCTAAATACCTCTTCTATTTTATTTTCTTGAAAATATGAGAAACTTAAGTTTTGCTGTTTATAAACTGTATGTGGATACATACAGTTTGCAAGTAAAATAATAAAAACGTCAAAATGGTCCTCCTGTCCAAAAGGACCAGACAATTTTTCAAATGACATAGCCTAAGAGATTTATGCTAATTAGGTCACACAGAGCAAATGAAATATCATTTGCAGTGGAAAAGATATTTATAATCATTGCAAACATTACCCATTTTATGGGATATAAGGATTGATTATGAAGTTAGAGGCAGAAACGAGGAAGCTTCTTTTATGGACAAAATCACAAGTATAATTACCAAAGTAACCTTCAGCTCTAACCAGAGCGTTATCTATTATTTTTGCACTATTTTAAATATTTGACCATTTCCGCAATCAAAATGGTAATTTTCTTTAGTTATCCTGACATCCATTAATATTAGCCCATAGAGATAAGTATCTATCAATGCTAATTTACAATCGCTCTTTACATAATACATATTTTTAAATAATCAAAGTCGGTGCCATTACATACTGTTGTTATTTACTAGATAATTGATATAATCTTCTTATCATGAATGCATTTCTACAATAAATACTGCTTCCTTCAGAAGGCAACTATAGTAGCAGTGAACTCAAAGGAGTCGGCAGAAGTATTTTGAGAGCCAAGTTGTAGTCACATTGACAAGGTAAGTTCATTTTTATATTTTATAACTTAAAAATAATATATATTTTTTTGTGTCCTTTTTTGATTTTGTCAAAATAACATAAGTACTGTCTGAGGTTTTGATATGGAAATTCAGGGCTGAATCTG
Source organism: Agrochola lota (assembly GCA_947364205.1). Classification (NCBI taxonomy): domain Eukaryota; kingdom Metazoa; phylum Arthropoda; class Insecta; order Lepidoptera; family Noctuidae; genus Agrochola; species Agrochola lota. The sequence goes on along the minus strand of OX376239.1, from coordinate 10,104,910 downwards.
AAACTATGAGAAGAAAAGCGAAGTTGTCAAAAAGGCTTAATTTTACACGTAAACAAAACTGCCAAAATTAAACAACGACTTATGATTACAGATGAAGAGCCTAGTTCTCGTGGTGATGTTAGCAGCGGCAGCGACAGCAGCATTTGTCAACCATGACGTGGTGGACGCGCCCGAGATGATAGTGACGCATGAGGAGGTTGCCGTGAGCGACGTGGTCGAGCTGCCGCCGCTGGCTGCGGTCGGTTCTCGGAACAACCTGAGCGTGGGCACCATCGGCACCAGCAGGCTGCTGGCCAGGTGGGCAGCATTACAATCAATATTACTCCATGGTGGCGATTGATAAACACGACAATTTTTAACCGACTTCTAAAAGGAGGATGTTTATTTATTTATTTATTTATTTATTTTATTATTATTATGTTGATGTTATTATGAGTCACTCCATTATGACAAGCAGCGGTGGCCTAGTGGAAACAGCCCCGACTTACGAGTTGTTACGTGCTGAGTATTTTATATCACTGCTCTAAAAATTAAGAAAGCAAACATCGTGAGGACACTAGCATGTCCTAGAATAAAAATTCGAAGACATGTGAAATCCAAAAACTGTACCTGCGTTGTGGATTGTGGCCGCCACCCTCTCACAGAGAAGAGGCCTGTGTCCCAGGAGTGGGAAAGTTTGAGACTGTTATGAAACACTAGCTTCTGCCCGTGACTTCGTCCGCGTAACGAAGTTTTGCTCGTCTCCTAAGGGTCGTAGCCCGATGTTACATAGCCTATCACCTCTCTCAAGAATTGGGCTATCCAATGCAAATATATTTTTTTAAATACGACTGGAATTTCGGAGATTACCCCCTACATACAAACGAACAAACAAATTTTACCTCTTCATAATATTATTATTATTAGTACGATATTAGTACTAGTATAGATAATGGCAATTGACTGCAAATAATTTCTCTTCTCATGAGCATTTAATGTGTTTTCAGCTCCCGTCACATCAGGGGAGCTGCTAACAACGTGGTTTATCTTGTAGACATCACTTTCCGCACTCACAACTCCCTCTGGATAACCGCGATCCGGGTGAGGCACTTGGGGACAATACAGGGGTCAGGCTCATACATCAGGGCTGGAGGAGTTGGAAGTAACGTTGTCACAATCAGGCTTTACTCAGCTGTAAGCCGCGGGTTTGACTACCAGATCGAAATATATGGGCAATAAACTGCTTCGTGTAGTTATAACAGCAAAAAAATCTGACCGTAGTAGTCCACACTACTGGAGTTTCGTTGTTGCTATTAATTGTAAGGATTTAATCTAAACCTGTGAAGTTTCAATAAAAGCAAAAGCTAAGAAAATAACAAAGTGTTTCTTTGAACCTCTACATTACCACGTTACAGTTATCTCTGGTCACTCATACCAGCTAACCAACCAGTATTACTGGCCGGATTTTATGCCACCTTTTCCTAACGCACGATATCTGAGAAGAAATGCCTATAAGTTCTAAATACAAACATTATGGTATTAAGGGACTCTTGACAATGTATGGTGCTAGTTCTGTTGTACACCAACTAATCGGATTAAGCTAATTCCTATCATCGGTAAAACAATCAAGTAACTAAGGTAAATAAGAGCTGTGAAGTTTAGTTAAACTTTTTCTAAGGCGACACTTTTGCATATGTCGAGTAATCAGAAAATCGATGGTAGTGCCTTTGATTTAAAAAAAACTTGGAACCGTAACCAAGCACAGTTTTTATCATAATCAGTAATAACATTGATTAACAAGCAGCGAATTATTAAATTTCAACTAATTTTACCAATCATATTCTTTTCGAAAGTTCGTTTACCACCCCAATATAATTGTTTTTGGGGAATCTTCATTTCATTACTTTGAACTGCCAAGTTACTGAATACTATTAAATGATTAACTGAATAGATAATTCATTCTTCGAAATGGAATTTGCGTGCATTAAGGTACTACAGGTTTGCGATAAATATATCAGACCTACTGTATGCAACATGAATTTCCTCTTTATTTTTTAACAAAAACATTTTTTTTTTAATACTGACTGCAGATTTTTATCTGAAGTTTTATCTTGCTGTGTCGCATCGCATTCCATTGGTATGAATTTGAATGCCTTGTCTTATTCTAAATACTGGTATCTGCATATGGTTTATGTTGCCAAACAGTACCTATTGTGGTACTTTGTTCCAGTTATGGTAAGTACCTATGAATAACTGATAAAACGTGTCATGAGAGAAATCAACCATTGGCGACCATAACCAAGGAAATCTTACAGTCCGTTTGTCAACAGATTTAATTACATTTGTACTAGTTAGTAACCAATAACAATGCATGACCCTGGGGGTCGTAGGAACTCAAGACATCATGTTCGCGCTTCAGTTATTAATTTTTAAATAAGAGAAGGTTTTTTTCTAGTCCATTTTTTGAACTCTTATATAAAAAGACCGGAAGCATTTAAATCTAGGGCGAATTCGGGGAAATACTGTTAATGCCTTCCAATATTTTTAGGGTTCTGTATGTCCGAATGAAAAAAACGGAACCCTTTTAGGATCACTCGTTTGTCCGTCTGTGACAGCCAATTTGCTCCGAATCTAATGCACCAATTAAGTTGAAAGGACCCCGCACAAAATGTTTGGAAAAAGCCGTTCGGCCAATTTGGCTGAAATTTTGTTACATTATAGTTTTAGAGATATAGCCATTTTTATGTTGAAGTCAGGAAGATGATTTTTATGTTATATTTACTGCTAAAGAATAAACAAAAAGCAATCACATCAATCACAAAATGTTCCAATTCATATATTAACTCTTTGTCTGTATACCCTGAAGGGGTAGGCAGAGGTGTATTACACACATTTTACATAATAAACAAGTCGTCCGGCCGTGCAAAGTTTCAACATTAATTAGGAAAATAATTATAGTTTATTTGAATACCAGGTTAAATAATTACCTGTACCCTAATTAATCAGAATCTCAATACTTTTGAAACAGGTTGCTAATCCAATACTTTATATGTTCGAAAAACTGCTCAACAACGTAAGTAACGCAATGAATGTTGTTGAACTGTCAAAATGAAATAGAAGACAAGCTGCAAGCCAATTAGTACGGTAAGGCAATCTCTGATGGTAAGTTTTGTCTGCGAAAATATAGGCTTTGAACCAATTACAAGACAGGATTGCTCACGGTGTTTTTCCTTCACCGATGTCAGTAATGTCCAAGATAAACTCAGAAAGAACATATGAATTGAAAATGTCACATTGATACTTGCCCGGATTTAAACCCGTGCATAAATTTAATAATAATTTATTATGTAATTATACACACAAACCTTCCGGAATAGAAAACCTGTAACTGATGGTGATAACCGCAAAAGAATCTATTGCGTAGTTTAGAAGAACAACGCGGTTATACAGACAGACAAGAAAAGCGACTTTAATTTATATTATGATGATGATTGATTGATATTGATATAGATATAGGAGGCGCGGAGCTCACAACATCGTAGCTACGCCGTAGCTACTCGTAGCTCGCCGTGTAGCGCGTAGCGTTACGAAATGCGCTGTCTGGCCGAACTTCACTACTAGATTTAGAAAATTACGACATCCACAATCTTATCTTAATATATATAAATTACACATCACGTTGTTTGTCCGCGATGGACTCCTAAACTACTTAACCGATTTTAATCAAATTTGCACACTGTGTGCAGTTTGATCTAACTTAAAAGATAGGGTAGGGTAGGTAAGTAGGGTAGGTAGGGTAGGTAGGGTAGGTAGGGTAGGCAGGGTAGGCAGGGTAGGCAGGGTAGGTAGGTTAGGTAGGGCAGGTAGGGTAGGTAGGGTAGGTAGGGTAGGTAGGGTAGGTAGGGTAGGTAGGGTAGGTAGGGTAGGTAGGGTAGGTAGGGTAGGTAGGGTAGGTAGGGTAGGCAGGCTAGGTAGGGTAGGTAGGGTTTATATTTGATTGATTGCGAAACAAAGTTCGCCGGGTCAGCTAGTAATATTATAAGTTGAAGTGTAACGATATTATTTGTATGCTCCTTTACTTTAGTAAGTAAGTACACTCCTTTACAACTGAGCATGTATGCTGAGTTGCACTATACCTCATAGGCATGTATTCTATAGTTTATAGTCATTCATTAAATAGTACTTAACAGATGTGGTTGTTTCCTTTGAAAACCACACCTTAGGAACCCCAACATTACATGGCGACCCTGCCTCGGGACCCTGCCAAGGGGATTGTTAGTAGTTTGATTAAAGTTTCAGATTTTCAGCATTTAATTTCAGCATCTACCTCAATAGTTTATACGAGTAGTAATGTGTGGGTCAACTGTAGAAAAGAAAGAGGTTTTCCTCAGCCAAAACGCGGCTGGAGGAAACAATGACGCCACGTTGAAAGAAATCGGAGGCCACGTGGAACGGCTTAGCATTTTGACCTACATTGCTCTGGCCATTATTGGAACCGTAGCAGTTTATGTTGGCCTGCGGATGTACAGGAACTGCCACCTCACATGGATTCAGCAGGAAATTGGGATGAGTACCATGTAGAAAATTAGATCATCCATCAGAGGGCGCACAGAAGGTACCGAGAATCAGTAATAATCCTGTGAATAATTAAAGTGTTGTGTATTTTCATCTTTTCGTAAAATAAAAATATCAGTGAGTGAACTAGCTACGCGGTATCATAATTCATATCGCAAAAACTTCAAGGCGCTAGAATCATGCGGGGACGGAGCCATAAGACACCAAACGGAACCAAAATGCAACGTCGAACTTTTTTTTTTTTCTTCAACGCATTTCGTAGAATGTGTTACGTTTAAGCAATTCTATTATTAGATTAATAATCTTCGTCTTTTTAGTAGAAATACGTAATTATTTAGTAAAAAAGGGACAAGCTAGATATAAGGGAACAGGAGGTTTATTTCGCACCAAGGTATTAGGGGTCACATTGGAACAATTTTAAAGGAATAAAATTGTTTTTGATATGATCGAATGAGTAAGAGATACAAACTAGTATCTTCATAATTAAATCGGTGTCATCTAACTTGTTGCTTACTACGTCAGTGATTACTTGTCATATTATGTGGATGTAATTAACCGAAATGTAGGTCAGATATTATCTTATCATTGTGGTTGCTTTCTAATTTCACTATAAATACTGGCTCCTTCAGAATACAACTTATACTCACACTGTCCTCAAAGGAGTTAACTTTAGTGTTTTGTAGATTAAATCAAAGTAAAAATTTAAAATGTAAGTCTTTTTTTACAATTTTGACCCAGGAATGGAATAGAAAGCATCTGGATTCTTGACCTTTACAAATCGTGAAGGCCTAGAATTATGCTTAGCTTTATTATTCTTGATTAATTTGGAGATAATTAGTTTAGTACAAAAAAGTAATAAAATAATTCCAGATGAATAGCCTTCACCTCGTCGTGTTGTTAGCAGCGGCAGGAACAGCTGCAGTAGTCAGCAATGAATTGCCAGAGGTAGTGGAGTTGCCTGAGAAGGCTGGTGGAGACGAAGTGGCTGACGTGGACGTGAACGAGATGCCAGAGGTGGTTGTGACTGGCGTGGATGAGCTGACTAACGTGGCTGAGTTGACCGAAGAGGCTGACGTTCCAGCGCAAACAGCAGTAGCCACTCGGCGTAAAAAGAACTTGGGGTCCATCGCTTCTGGAGATGTATTTGTATACAAGTGAGTAACCACAAACAGAACATAACCCATAATATTTTGAATGATCAATTATTGTGGGAGAAAATTGTTACTATCAGCACTACATACTACTCAGCAATCGGATGGGGTTCAAAGAATGAAATAATTCTGCTGACTCGGAGATCTTCAAAAAAGTACATTTTCCCGTACGACATTTACCTAACCTATCCTTTATAATTAAAACAAGTATGAAAGGAATCCAAGTTAGTCTATATATAGAACAATCTATATCTTAACTTATTTAATCGTGTGGTAGCAAAATAATCCATAATTTTTAAGGATTTTTCAATTAAATAGTTAAGTTATAAATTTTACGTAATCAAACTTCCTAATTTCACTATAAGTACTGGCTCCTTCAGATTACAACTTATACTCACACTAACTTTAGTGTTTCGTGGATGACGTCGAAGTAAAAATTTAAAAGGTAAGCTATTATCTATATATACTAATATTAGAGGTATTGTTTGTTTGTAAGTTTGTATGTAGGGTATTCTACGGAACTACCAGTCAGATTTGAAAATTCTTTTTGCATTTGATAGCCCAGTTCTTGAGGAAGGTTATAGGCTCACGGACGAAGTCGCGAGCAGAAGCTAGTTTTTTGTAAGTTTGCCCCAGAAATGGACAAAACAAGCATTTAGATTCTAGACCTTCACGATTTGCGTTAAACACAGTCAATAATAAGGGGAAGTAAAACGAGGTTTGGTTTCTGCCTAGCCCCATTGGAAGAAGGCATGAGTTTATGTGTGTTTGTATGTAAAACCTTTGGCTTGCTGTGGAAGAATACATAAAGCCAACAAACATAGTCTTTGTAACAAAAAAATCGAGAACACTTGAGCAAAACTAAGTTTAAAATAAATAAATTATTGCAGACAATAAATGACATGACATTGTTTATTCTGTAAATAGGATATCGGAATTACTTTTACGCGTCATGTAAAAAAAAAAGTAAGCTAGCTGGAGTCGACATTTCCTCTGAGAAGAAATGGTAAAACAAACTCAGGGGAACAAAGTATCTTTTATAGTCCAGACATAATCTTGGTCAGATCATATGAGGACCATGTAGATTCGTGTGTCAATTGAGTTAATAAAATTTCCAGTGTTATGCTGGCGTTGAGGACGGTAGATCCCAATGATACAGGTATCTGAATTTAATGTAAGTAATAGACAGTTTGCGTCAATAATTTGTAGTTCTTCAAATGACACTTTGAGTTGTTTTTTATAAAAAAAAAAACATTTACAGGCGCTTTTCAATAGGGATGATGCCTGGGCAAAAAAATAAAATTCTATTTAGTCCGTCAGTCAGATAATAAAAAAATATTAGACACGTATTTTTTGTTTTATCATATTAATAAAAAAAATGTTAGATAAAACGCATTACAGTTGTGGAGTGGGGGTCGATACGTCAAAAATATTAGACACGTATTTTTTGCTTTATCATATTAATAAAAAATTACTTAGATAAAACGCAAGTTGGGGAATGGGGCTCGCTGCGTCACAAATAAGTATAAAATGTACAAACAAGTGACGTCATGCCACATTTTAACTCAATGTCTCGCCGTAATCTTTTGATTACGTAAAAAAAGAAAAAATACGTGTCAAATATTTTTTTATAATATAAAAGAGGGACAATTATAATTTTTTTTTTCATCGTCCCTATTGTCAAAGAGTGGTTCAGCTAGTCAGAAACTTGAAGTTGGGCTGTCAGCTCCGCTACCACTCTACTCGCTGGATATATTCAAATTCCACTACCTTCTCAGCTAATTCAGGCACTTTAGGAACTTGATTGCTCACTACTGATGCTGTTGCTGACGTTGCTAATAACGTGAAGAGAAGTAAGCTATTCGTCTGGAATAAGAAAATGGGTGTGTGATTTTCTACGAACTAAACTAAGGATAACTAATCAATTTGCCTAGCTTTTTTCCCAACTATGTTGGGGTCGGCTTTATACAGCTGAATACCAGTATTTTACATGAAGCGACTGCCTATCTGACCTCCATAGCCCAGTAACTGGGCAATAAGATACCCCTTAGTAAGACTGGTTGTCAGACTTTTGGGTTGTGGTACCCGTACCGGCTGCCAAAGATCTACTAATGACAGCTGGGACCAACGGCTTAGGCCCTTTCCTCATTGGTCGGTAAGCAGCAGTGCGGTTTCGGTATGCTCTGTAAACCGAAATGATACCGCACTGCTTTCATTTACGAACCTAACGTTATGTTTTCGGCATAATTTGTGCGATATCGCTTAAGAGAAAATCTAGTCTTCGAGTGATGAAGATTTGTGGCGTGTTATATTTATCTGCGTTTACCAAAAAAAACGAAAGCGCTACTGGCGACTTCCGTAAATTGAAAACAAAATCTTATGTATTTATAATTCAAACGCATAAGTTGTTTCTGTAAGCACCGAGCGGGCACTGGATGTTTCTACCGAAATGCGGTACGCCGGAACGATCCCGGCCAGTTCCCGCGCATAGGTACCGAGCATGCGCTCAATGACCCTTCGGTACCAGGTATATGGAGCATGCTGATCCCGTACCGCTGACTCACCAACCAATTAGGCAAGGGCCTTAACGTGCTTTCCAAGGCATGGAGGGGGTCTCGATATGTAATTGATGGTCACCCATCCTTGAACAGACCGCGGTAAGCGTATCTTAAGCTTCCAGCGACCCGTGCGGATGTTATTATTTAGCCACGAGCCCCTCAATTATAGAAATAAGTATGACAGTAAATATACTTATATTACAATTTCGCGGTGACTTGATGTAGCAAATGATAGCTCTTGACTGCAGATACGGATGATAAAAGCCTAATGATAAAAACAGTATTTATATTGTTATTGTCATTAAAAAGGGAGAAAACAATAAGATAACAATCTCATATTTTTATCATATTATCTAAATTGCTAAATTATTTTTTCGAGGCTTTTAACTACGTAAACAACATGTACAGACAGCGAAAACTGTCACTATTTTTTTCAGATTGTTTATTGTTTATTTAATCTATTTATTTATCTATACGTAATAAACAAAAAAAAAATAAAGGCTGTTCGTTGGTAAGCGCATCTCTTGAGAACGGCTGGACCAATTTGGCTGTTTTTTGTTTTAAACTGTTCGAAATAGTTCGAATGAGGTATTTACGGAAAGAAAAGATTTTCCAGGAAAAGCTTGATGGAAAATCGGAATTCTTGTTTGGACAGGACAACGTCTGTCGGGTCAGGTAGGACATTATAATTACTAGATTATTATTAGCGTTATTTTATTTACCTTTTACTCTTGATATTAAGTAACGTTAAACGATGGTATGTATAGTAAATAGAATTTAACATAATTTTTGACATACATACAAGTAAAATTTGAACTATTTTAAATAATCATTTGGTCATGCAAAATTGTGACGATTATTTTGAAACATAACATTCATGTCATAATTTTCTACTCTATTTTCAAAAAAAGCAGTAGGTTCTTAGTTCGTCGGAATCTTTTTTTTAAATAAATTATCTTCAAATTGTTGTAGTTTTTAGTGTACGGCATTTCGACAGAATGTCAAATTAAATGAAAATGTACTTGCACTACGGCACAAATTACTTAACGAAAAAACACACAAACCACAACACAAATTACTTAGTGTGCACCGGTGACAGAAAAATTGTGTGGAAATCGGGTTTGAATGGCGATTGTGACATAAATTCTCCACTCAACACACTTTCGGCGATTTAGATTTTAGTAATTTTGCCGTCTCTAGAGGAGGTCTCTGGAGACAAGGCGATTATGTGCTCTGTGATTTTAATACTGTTTTATACGGCAATAACCGCGAAGATCAATAAATCTGCAAGGTTAAGATGCTCTTGCCGCGGCATGTCCACGGATGGGTGGCCGAGACCCCTCCATGCCTCAGACTACGTACAGCCGTTAGTCTTGGGACTGATTTCTCCCCGGTCATGTCGGATCACCGTCCTATTGGAGGACTATGAGGGCAAAATAACAGAGAGTGCATCATCAGAGAGTGTTTTGCGCACACACTAATTGTGATCTATAATTTCTCCTGAGTTTAAGATTGATTTCTGACTGTTGTTGCTGTCTGTACATTTTGTTTTTGCAGTTACAGTTAAAATTAAAAAGAACATGAAAGTAATTTATTAATTTATAGATATTATGATAACAACACAAAATTATTTTTATTATCTTATCATTCTTTGATCGATCGTAATACAATATAAATACTGTCTTCTTCAGAAGTATTTTTATAATATTAATTAACCTGCACTCTGGTCGAGTCATCGTACAATTGGAAAGGTAAGATTTTTTTGTTGTTGTAGGTACTACTACCTACTACTCCTAACTCCTACTACCTACTAATTTCAGTCTGTTCCAATTCAGAACTGCGCATCTAAAATTGATCGATTTATTTCCAATTTATATGATACCGTGTTTGTCTAGTGATCTTAGAGTGTTTATTCTGAAAGTGGGCAACGTCGCAAATAGATGTCATATTTCGCTGTTTTGATTGATTTGGCAATATTACTGTATGAAAATAAGAAATGTGGCTAACAATTGATTATGAAATGTAATAATTAATATCGTAACACCGAATATTAAGTTTTAGATGTAAAAAAAGTATTTGGAAACTTTGCAAATGCTTTTTTTACATCTAAAACACAACCACAAAAGTACAACATCAATTGCAATTCATTAATCTTCTAGTTCGCTAGTTGCCACACTTCTTAAATTATTTCTATACAGTAATATATACGAATGTTGGGTTCAAATCCGGGCTAGTACTAATGCGGAGTTTTCAATTCATATGTACTTTCTGAGTTTATCTTAGACATTATTGACATCGGTGACGGAAAAACATCGTGATGAAACCTGGACTTATAGTTAATATAAGTCTGAAATCGCCAACCCGTTTTGAGCAAGCGGCAATATCAATGCTCGTGCCTTCTCTGTATGAGAAGAGGCTTTTGACCTGCATTGGGACAATAATAGGCTGGTATTATTATTGTAGTAATTATATAGTATGGATAGTTCGTGCTGATACGAGGTTAGAAGAATAATTACCATTTTTTATTCCAGATGAATAGGTTACTTCTCTTCGCATTATTAGCAACGGCAGCAGCAGCATCAGTCAGCAATCAGGTACCTGAAGTGCCAGAGAAGACTAAAGTGGCTAAAGTACCAGAGTTGGCTAAGGTGGCTAAGGTGGCTGAACTGTCTGAGGATGCAGAAATTGAATATGACGAGGACGGCGTGCCAAAGCGGACTATACCAGCCTCTCGACAAAGTCTGACCGTGGGAGTCGTCGGTCCTGACGATAGACTAGTGTCTAGGTTGGTACCATTAATTTGAAAACAGGCCATTATTACTCCTTCTTCTCTCATAACAACAATCAATCTGCCTAGCCTTTTCCCAACTATTTTGGGGTCGGCCTGTAGTCTAACCGGATGCAGCTGAGTACCAGTATTTACATGTTGCGACTACCTATCTGACCTCCACAACCCAGTTACTGGATAACACAATACCCCACTGTAAGACTGGTTGTCAGACTTTCGGACTTCTGACGACCCGTAACGACTACGAGCCGGGACCAACGACTTAACGTGCTTTCTGGGGCATGGTGGAGTCACGGTATGTAAAGATGGTCACCCATCCACGGACCAACCCCGGCAAGCGAAGCTTAACCTGATGGATCGACCCGTGCGGCTGTTAGTACTTGGCCACGAGCTTCTCTCATAACAACGTAATGCTTTATTAAATTCACGGTGGAGGGACATTATAATCAGTCTATAATTTTCCCACTGCTGGGACACAGGCCTCCTCTCGGTGAGAGTGAATGGGCTACAATCTACCACGCGGGCCCAGTGCGGGTTGGTAGATGTCACATGTCTTAGAATTTTTGGTTCTAGGACATGCCGGTAAACTTACGATGTTTTCCTTTACCGTTTTGGAACACTGGTTCTAAATAATTAAAACTTCTGCTTGGGTTCGAACCAATGACCTACAACTAGTATATTTCAAACTCAAACTCAAAGCATTTATTTCAAATAAAACAAATACAGGCACTTTTAACTTGTCAAGGGGTCCGTCAGTCAGAAATAAGAAGCTAGTTGCCCACTCCAACGCGTAGTAGGTTCCTAGGTGGAGGTATGTCGGGGCCGATACCACTGGACCAACATTGCTCATGACTGGATGGACATTGTAACGAAATGTTTATCCATGGATTGAGTACATGGTTCTAAACCTCCTATAATGAAACTTATCGTCGCTTTAAAAAAAACTGGTGTGCCATACATTTTGATCGTGTACGCGATATTCACCAACCCGTGCTGCCCCCGCGTGGTTCATTACGATTAAAATTGGTGAAATATTGCCATCACCGCTGTGCTATCAACTGACTGACTTCAAATTCTCTAAATATGAACTTTTATGACTTTCCAGAATCACACACAACGTTGCAGCTGCTGCGTTTATAATTCATGATCAAGATGTAACCTTCCGCGGAGCAGAACACACCAATATAACTTCGGTCCAGGTAGCTCGAGTCGGGACCACACAGCATGCTATCCCGACTATCAAATCTGGAGGACTTGGTCAGAGCTTTGTCGTCATCAACATTCTTGGAGTTAGAGGAAGTGCCTTCTCGTACACGATTAGCATCTATGCATCTATAGGCTGCGCAAATAGTTAGGGAGATGATTATGACGGATGGTTATCTTTGTGTGACTGTCTTATGACATAGTATCTACTGCTTACAAGGATCATTTGGCACTCAAATGACATTGACAGAGGGGCGTTGTTGGTAAAGATTTGAGTATGGAACAAACAAGATGGCGGCGTTAGTTTCGATTTTTGCCACGCGCCAAATAATCCTTGTACGGTCATACTTTGATCTATTTCTACTTCCACTAAAATATACCATAATTACTATTGTAAGGTTTCCTAAATAAATACGTAGATTAAATTATTCATGCAGTGATTTTATTGACTAGTAAGTGAGCTGTAATGCTTGTGATGATCATCATTTCGATCCTCTGCTGGGCATAGGTTTCGCACACCATTTAACTCAATCCTCAGCTACTATCTGCGAAAATCATCGTCCCACCAAACCTGGGACGTTCAACCCTTCATTCGTCGAATTACCACTTCCGTTCCGTTAAAACCAAAAAAAGTAATTGCTGTTGAAAAATGGTACAATTAAATTAAAACAAAAGTTTCTTTTTTTAATAGCCTCTGTTCTTCCGGAGTAGACTCGTAAAAACAACGAGATTTCTTTTTTATTACAAGTATTTTTATGTGTTATACACATAAACTTTCCAAATAAATTCTCTAAATGATTGAGAACCGTATCAAATCGGTTAAGCGGTCACACGAACAGTACGAAAACTGACTTTAATTAATTTATAATAATAAAATATATGTATAGATAAGTATAGAATTATGGATAAGAGGTACCGGCTTTAAAAGGAAAACAGAATGATTTACAAGATTACTTAATTCTTAATTTAGTAACCCGATTGCGCGACAATAAAGACAGTGTTATTTATTGTTCGTCTATCTCAGAGGTTTTTTCGAGATCTATGCAACTTAGGAATTTGAATTTGAATCATGTTAGGTCTGAAATGAAGCGCACACAGATAACCAGTCAAATAATGAAATAATTCGATTTATTTTCGGGCTCAGTTTGACCCATGAAAAAAAGTTTAAATAATTGTATAATATGTTAGGTATTTGAAAGAAAAAAATGATAAAAAATTATTATATTTTACAGAGTTTTTAAAGATAGCTAGCTATCTTAGCTGTATAATATATTTTTTTTAAATTTTGGAGTAGTATCTTGAAGATATAGCACAAAAATTGCAAAAAATAACCGCCCCTTATCTGATTAATTGATGATAAATGATTAAGAATAAATAAACAACAAAAAAAATACAGAAAGCCACCTTTTTTCTCACCTAAGTAACCCCATCTAATCCCGTGCTCCTCATCTATTACTTAAGAAAATTCTGCCATATATCTAAGTAAAGCAGACACATAAAATAAGCCCATACGTGATAGCCCTTGATACAAACCATCTGGTTTCCCTACAAAGGTGTGTGATTTGTCAGTCGTTGGCCTGCTTCCAGCGTTGGCTGCCACAATTTTAAACTTTATTGCAAGAAGTATCGCTGTTGTGTACCGACCTTTTTATAACGTAATTTAAAGTATATTGTTATTGTTACCGAAGAGAAATTGCATTAAATGTGTATTGTTTTGGTCAACGTTTTTTATTTCCTTATTGGTGACGTTCTTCAGAAAGGTCAGGTGCGTAGTACTCGCAACCGGCGTGCGTGTATGACCAGATGTATGAACGTTAACGAACGTTAAAAGGAGTATGTAAGGATCGTAGCAGGTTCTGTAGTTCCTGCATACCTCCATGGGAAAAAAGCATGAATTTAAATATATGTGTGTGTATTTTTCTTTACATGTCTTAGCTTGAATTATTTGTTACAACACTTTTGTCACTGTTTTGTTTATAATACTATGTTCTGGAATTTTATTTATTTCAATTGACAACACGGCCAACCGCCATTCCGTTTGGATAGCGTCATGGTGGGGTGAAATTGAGACTAGCCTCACGCTTACGGTCGCTCGGTCAGTTCGCAGCAGGCGGTCGACGTAGCAAGACGTTCTAAATAACCGGTTAAAAAACTAAAATTATGTTATGGTTGTACTGATTATGTTAAAGTTATGCTGATTGTAATATCAAAATTATATGTGTGTCCAGTTTCATATTAGTAAAATACAATCTATTAGTTTATAAAGTGGTTTTATTAAACTTTTCATCTCAAAATGTCTACCTAAAAGACATCCCTTCGTACACCATACACAATGTGTGTGAGTGCAGCTCTGCCGTGTCTCTCCATTCTTTAAAAGGCCAGAACGCAAGGGTGTGAAACTAATCGCATATAGATTGGAAATCACTTTTTTACAAAAGTCTTCCAATCTATACAATAGTAAGTACGCAAATATTCGCGTATATTTTGTAGTGAGCTAATAAACTAACTTATTCCAAAATATACAGTACTAGTTTATACGGACTAATCTTGTATAGATTGCAACAAATTGTGAACTGGTACGAGTATCCAACTTCTTTTATTACGTAACGTACATTGCGCTAATAGGTACTAAATAGCCTGCCTCGCTGCGAGCAACTTGGAATTAGTACGGTTGGTCACAGTTCTAATCTAACCTTAGCCATTTCACGCAGTTAACATTTTTTATTTAATAAAGAATATCTTTAAACCTCTTGTCAGGCCTAAATTATGTAGTATAGTTTGGAACCAGGACGAGCCCGTCATGTATACAAAATTCATGTACCTATACATTGTAATCACAGATTTAAAAATAGCATTACAATGTATACGCGAGCAGTTTCCTATGGCTGCGTTCTGGCCTTGTATAGATTGGAAATAGGCACCACTGCTGTTATGTTGTCATCATGTGTCAGGTTATGAACACCTGCCAGAAATGTTGTGCACTATAGATCCGATGGTAGCGTTTGCCTTAAAACTACAAAAGCCTCTGTGTTCTCTTCGTTTCATTATTTACAGTAAATCCACACGGCAGACGCTGTAGTAATTATTACGATGTAGGAAAGATAATCCATGCACGCATTAATGACCGTGTTGGGTGTTGTTGACATGACTATATGTATGTTCGCGTTTTGACGAAATCTTGAAACAGCAATACTAAAATCTCTGAGACTAAAATTTATAGACGTATGTACATACGTCTGCAGTGATGACTAAAAATATCCTCAGGATCATGTTGACATTGACGGTCGTATACGTTTATATGGCTCGACACAATAACTTTAGGTTAAAATTAAATAAACAGGCGTTTGTGCATACGTCTCTATGGCCCGACACAATAGGGATGTTGAAATATTTTTTTCTGTCCGTCAGATTGTTTCTTTTTATTTATTTATTTATATATACTTTAAAGTACACCACAAAAATACATAACAAAAAAATACTTAATCAAACACTACAAAATATACAATGGGCGGCCTTATCACTTTCCGCGACCTCTTCCAGGCAACCTTAGAATGGACAGTGATTTTACGTAATCAAAAGATTACGGCAATTTAATAATAATTATTTTACGTCTTTTTTTACGTAATCAAAAGATTACGGCAATACATTGTGTTCAAATGTGGCACGTCACTCCCCGGTAGATTTTATACTGACTTATGACGTAGTAAGCCCTCACTCCCGAACTGTAATGCGTTTTATCTAAACCATTTTTTATTAATATGATAAAGCAAAAAATACGTGACTAATATTTTTTTATTATCTGACTGACGGAATTAATAGTTTTTTTTCCAGTCAAAATCCATATTCCCTTAGATCATAATAAAATTGAAGGTCTTACCTACGTGCATACGTCTTTGTGGCACGTCAAAACTGACCCAATGAGCAATAATATTGCTCTTAAGTCTACTTTACGGCTGTTATGCCCTAAAAATAATTGCATACTGTCCAGATAAATAATATTTTCCAATTTATTAAAAAAGTAATTAATATTAAACTATGTGTACTTACAATTGAGGCTACGTATTGCTTATAATAGAATCCAATTGTTTTGAAAACGAAAAAAAATATTTTTGCATATACACCCCTATGGTTTGAGAAACGCGATGTTCTAAGGTGCTTTAGGAGTGAAGAGGTAGTCCACGGCTATCAGAACAATCCCAGAACCCGGAAAACGGTCAAAGTCCCTACCAGCATTTAACTGGAATACTTCCTTCCTCCGAGCACGTTTATTCTTGCGAATCTCCACTCAAGCCGGTCAATAAAGGCAAGAAAGAGTAAAGAGCTCTTTTCCTCGTCAGTGTTCACTCCAGCCGGCCAATAAAGGCAAGCCAGAGATGAGGAACAAAACTTCTCCCGGGAGATAGGGTCCGTGGGGTCACTACTGGCCATCAGCTCGCTATATGCAGCCCTGCGGGTTTCTGTATATCTCCGGTTGGTCTGGCTCCTCACCCTAGACCTGTTTCGGCAAAGTAAACTCTACCGGCACAGACCCACAGTTCAGGAGCGCGGAAGCCCCACCACGACGTCAACGTAGAGATACGGTGGTGGGGTTATAGTTGTTATCTCCTTGAGTATTTTTTGTATTAACTTTGTAAAATGGAATAATGGACCAATTTTATTTCCTTTTTTTTTAATATTACTGTTCGTGTTTTACGGTCACACCAATTTTACAAGAACCGAAAAGAAAGTAACTGTCCGTTAATTTTTTCAACTCATCATAATAAACTCCCTAATGTTTAAATAACAGTTGTAAAAATATCGCCCCTGTTATGTATAGATTTATAATCATCAATTTCTCACACTGATGTCCGAGGTATGGCGTAGCATAAATCTCGTAGCGCTACGCACCATGCTACGGCGTAGTTCAGTGCTACGATCGTCCGATCTCTCCGCACGGTTGCTTCGTACGATTAAATTAAAGCCCATGATTTTAAAATGAATATTTGTACGCCTTGATTTTTTATATTGAGAAAAATAATAATGTACGTTAGGCGTACATTTTTCGAGCAACCTGAATTTGTGTGTTGTGATTTGACAAAACTTTTATGTAATAAGTACCTGACTAATTAAATTAGCAATATCGTGGCAAAGCAAGTTGCTCTGATTTTGCTGCAATATATTTTTTTAAATATATTATTTTATTTTGTAAGGGAAAACAAACAGTAGTATACTAAAAATAAATGGAAATAGCGTAGCATTTATCTAAACAATTATACTATTATTCTTGAAAGTGTAATAATGCTCATATTGTTGTAATCAGTAGCTAACTGCCCAGGGTGCCCAGATGTAAGTACTTAGGATTTAAGTATGTATTTATTTCTATATACTTTATTGTATACAACAAAAATACATAACAAACACTACACGACATTGCTGCAGGAATGTGGTCTCACATAAACCTTTAGAAAATTTATGGGGACCAGTAGTGACGCGTCACACAACAGTAGTGACACGGCAGCACTGCTGAGGCAGCTCTGCCGCGTGCAGCAATTATTTATTTATTTATATATACTTTATTATACACCACAAAAATACATAACAAAAAAAAATTACAAACACTACAAAACGTACAATGGGCGGCCTTATCGCTTCCCGCGATCTCTTCCAGGCAACCTTGCATTGTTCGGAATCATATTTTATTTTATAACATTTTATTCTTAAAACAATTACGCTTACAATATAACACTTTTATAATACATTAGCTTCTGCCCGCAACTTCGTTCGCGTGGAATACACAATACACTAAAATAACAACTACATTTTTATAAAACTCCCTCGGCCCCTGAACCACTGCATCGCTTCGCATCGCCCGCCCGAGCTATTACTTCGTATTCACTAAGCGTTCTTTCTGAATATTTATAAATGATAAATTAAAACAGAATATTTAGTACCTTATTTGGTTAATAAACTTCCAGAACACTTGCAAACCTTATACCAAGCGAGTTCAAATAGTTATAATTACTAATCAAAACGTTTATTTTCGTTTCTATTCGGTTATAAATAATTATCATCTCTACTTAAGTGTACGCTAGTCGGTAATTCTTCCATACAAAGTAGTATGGTAGTTCCTTTAGCTTTTGCAAAGGAACTACTGATAAAACAACATCTGTAGTTCTTTCAAAGATACTATCTAGCCTCAGTAGATATTTTAGTTCCTGCAAAGGAACTACTGATCCAAAAATTGCCAGTAGTTCCTGCAAAGGAACCTGCCTGGAAGAGATCGCGAAAAGCGATAAGGCCGCCCATTGTACGTTATCACCGTCACCAATAAGGAAATAAAAAACGTTGACCAAAACAATACACATTTAATGCAATTTCTCTTCCGTAACAATAACAATATACTTTAAATTACGTTATAAAAAGGTCGGTACACAACAGCGATACTTTTTCTTGCAATAAAGTTTAAAATTGTGGCAGCCAACGCTGGAAGCAGGCCAACGACTGACAAATCACACACCTTTGTAGGGAAACCAGATGGTTTGTATCAAGGGCTATCACGTATGAGCTTATTTTATGTGTCTGCTTTACTTAGATATATGGCAGAATTTTCTTAAGTAATAGATGTGGAGCACGGGATTAGGTGGGTAAAGAAAAGTACAAGTATTAAAAAAAAATCGTTGCTTATTTGCTTTATCTTTTTATTACGGACTCTTTTAACGTGCACGTTTTCCTATTATTGTTCTCACATGAATAATTTCAACATGAATGATGTAACCAATATTTTGACAAAATATTTTGATTTAAACGAGTGTCCGTGGAGTTTCTTGCCCGTTCTTCTCCATAGGAACCTACTACACTTTGGAATGGGCAACTAGCTTCATCGTCCTGACTGACCGACCTCTTGACAATTCAAAAGTGCCTGTAATTGGTTTCTTTGAAATAAATACTTTGAGTTTGAGTATTGTGCTCACGGAGTTCCATGGCTGTGCCACACTGAAACGACAATCAGGACTACCCGTAGTAGCAGATTGATAGGAGAGTTTGTGCTTCGACATTTTCAATAGGCGGTAAAAAAAATCTTGATATAATTGACCGTGATCCATAATCGTCATACTAAGGAATCAGATTCTTCTTCAAAAAGCATTTTAACACCATACTGCGGCCGACAACCCGCCAGACCCGCCTGCCAAGCGTGGCGATTATGGCTAATTTAAATATAACTTAAAGTGCTAAGTAACTATAAAACTATTCACACAGGAATATATATAATATAGGTATTTATATATTTCTGTGTCAAAATTACTTGACACATTGCTATTCGTTATATTGGTGGAAAATGTTACGTGATACGAGACGGTTTTAAAGCGCAAACAACTATTTATTTGCGGTGATTTTAACGATAGCTTAATGTCACAATTTATTTTTGTTTTGTTCCTGTTTAATGTGTGCCAAGGTGAGACATAAGAAGGAAAGAAAAAATATTTATTGGGACTTGAGATTCGCACAGAAAAACACAAACAAAAAAATCTGTGTTAAAATATCAATTTTTCTGGAATTGTTGTCATAAGTGATAAAAAACTTGGAGATGGACTATACCTCTCTATTATGGTGTTACTGCAATTGGTGGGTACTTGCAAAATTACAATATAGTTATTTATGCTATAAGTGCGGAAGGTACTTCGACTTCTAATTCTACTTCTACTTCGACTTAGACTTAGACTTCGACTTCGACTTTGACTTCGTCTTCGACTTTGACGTTGACTTCGTCTTCGACTTTGACGTTGACTTCGACTTCGACTTCGACTTCGTCTTAGACTTTGACGTTGACTTCGTCTTCGACTTCGGCTTCGACTTTGACTTTGACTTCGACTTCGACTTCGACTTTGACTTTGACTTTGACTTTGACTTTGACTTTGACTTCGACTTCGACTTTGACTTTGACTTTTACTTCGACTTTTTGATTGAAACCATCGTTATAATCATCGCCATCGTCATCATCATCATCTGATTTGTAAATACAAAACAAAACTTTTCTCAAATAATAAAATCTCTGAGACGAGACGGGCTGACGACGGCCTCAAAAATTAAAAAAAAAAACAGAAAAGTAAAAAGCACTAGTGAAAAAAAGTGACACTTTCCGCACAAATTGACTGCTTGGAAAACGCTCTTTTCGAGCAAATGCATTGTAAAATTATAATTGAAATCTACTAGTATCTGATAAGATATGACAATAGCGTTTTTACATCACGTTGCGGTACACTAAACGCTTATAGACATGATAACAAGAAAACAAGTATTGTGTCTTGTTTACTGCCCCGTAAGATATTTTAAGTTGAGTGGTCCATGTGAAGGCGCTCACCCGGGGAAGTACCTACATACAAGGTGACATCAACGCGCAATTGTATTGAACTTTTTGGAGAGTTATAAAAAAAAAAAACAAGTGTTTCAGAGAAAAGTATACGCGGTCAAAATGTACTCAAATTCATGGTAACAGATTGCGCGTCGATATCCGATGCTGCTGTAATTACAAGCACATGAGACATTTTCTAGTATCCCAGCTACGATCGATACCCTTGGTATTAATAGTGCTCCAAACCGAATTTCGGCCATGGCGGCCAATCTGCGCGGAGACTAGCCTTCGATTATATTATATTTACGTATTATATTCAGCAACCCGCGTCTGCATTCTTAATCCAGTAAGGGGGTGACAGAAAGAGTTCGTCAACCTATTATGATTTGGGACCAATTTCAGCAATGAAACCTGTTAAACGCGACCAGAACATCTAAACCGCGTTCAAGAACTGTCATTGTAGGCTAGGCAGATTGATTGTTGTGGAATGTTGACACTGACAGCTTTTGAACGTGTTTTAGATGTGCTGATAAGTTCAGTTTCATTGGTCGAATTCGTCCTTAGGCGGAAAATAAATCGATTAACGAAGTCGACTGTCACATTTTCTTGTGTCGGTTTTCCGATTTTAATTGGACTTTGTTCTTAAAAGACACTTACTCCGGTGAACATACCTCATAATGTTATCTGTGTTAATGGATTGCTATTTATACAACATACAATCAGCAATAATAAAATGATAATGTCAATTTTACCAAAGTAGCCTTTATCAGGTAAGCTGTAGATAATCTTATTATGTAAGTAGATAATTATTTTTGGAAATAACAGATTTGACTAATTCTTATGTAGTAGTAGGAAAATGTTTTGTTATAAGTTTATTTGATATTCTAACTGTTGTTATACAGAATGAGTAAAAACTATTAGATTAGAAACAAGTTTTTTTTCTCGCTGTGAGCGACAGTTAAGCGCGGGGCGGTGAGCGGTAAAATCAAAAGTATAAACATGTTTGAAACCGCAACGCTCGCCGCACCGCGCCCCGCTAAAACCGAAGTCCAGGTCCAGTGACCAGGCCGTTAGACTGTTCAAACTGAGGCGAATCTTGCAGAAATAGAAATCATTTATTTATTTGCCAGTAATGTAGGTATACAGATATGATAGTTATTTTGATGAGAGTCCCGGTACATTTTGCCTTACGGCATGCAAAATTATTTATAAGTTTAATAGACAAATTAAAAAATTTAAACAAACATAAAAAGAAAAAGCATTCCATTCACAAAGCAACATCACTATCATTATTAAAAATACTCATATTATTCAAAAACATTCGGAATTAGGCACAAATGTATAATAAATAATAATAAACCAATTAATTCAATTACAAAAATTTACAAATTAAATTTAAAATGACAGTAAATTCAATTACAAATGTCAATAAATTTAATTACAAATGTCAATAAATAAAAAAATGGAAGAAACAAAAATATAATAAATTAATAATTGCAATAAAGCTAAAAATATAAATGTCAGTAAATTAAACCACAAAGAAACAGCTTAAACACTATTAACAGAAAGTTTTGTCATTAACAAAATCTTTAATTGTGTAGTAACACTTGTCCAGAAGCAGTTTTGCTAACTTTTTTTTAAATTCTTTGATGGGTAATTCTTTTAAAAGTATCGGCAGTTTATTATATATAAGAGGACCCATGGTTATTTTTTTTTTTAAAGTTAATACGTTTGGTAAACACCTGTGTAAAGTTGGTTTTTATATTGTGACCTTATTGGTCCAGAGCGTTGTCTTTTGTCCACTATTGACGTAAACAGGTGCTTGTTTGTTCTAACAAATAGGGCAAGTTCTAGTATATACAACGATGGCGATGTAAGTATCCTTAGCGATCTAAAATCAGGTTGGCAGCTTTGCAGGACGCGACAGAAAGTCATGCGAGTATTCGTACCCGTTCAGAAACTTTCATATAAGTTAGTTGACACTTGATAACATCGGTGCGAACGGATTTTGTCCTGCATTCCGCGCGGGATACGTCTCAGTTTGGCCAGAACTTCTCGATCAAACTTTGAGAGTAGGAGGAAAGATTGTCAAAGGAGCTCGATCTTGGGTAAAATTAAAACTGAAATTTTATTATTTGTGTAATCGTCTATAAACGAAACGAATGTACTTACATTCTGAATTTTTTTCACTCACTTTGGAAGGAGTTTTTAAATACTATGAAAATTTTCTTGGATTAGCGAGAAAAACACTACCTTGGCCTTTTCTCGCCATTCCACGAACATTTTGGGTAAATTACAGTTGCGGTTACGCAACACCACCTCAATTCGAAGGATTATGAAAGCAATTCATAATCCATTCCTTTATTTATGTCTGAATGTCTGCTCGACAATGTAAAAAATAAAGTAATAAATAGATATTGTTGAATTGTCAAAATTCACCATGCATTGGAATTGTGAGTGTGTTAATAACCCCGCAAACGCAAATGTAATTCCCATACGTGTGCAGATAACGTATTACGGTTTAAAAAAGAAAACATCCTATGAGTGCTGTTTAAGGAAAATATCCATTTAAACAAAAAACTATTAGATCGTGCTATAAGAAATACGATGACAGTCTTTATTGTGTTGATAATAATATGACAATAATCGGATTTTCATGATTCACTTTACATAAGATTATAGTAGATATTTATTGAATAGGCTTTTATCTCTTTTAATCTGATAAAATACAGAAGCGTCAATTACTTCATTATTTTATTGCGTATAACTGATTGAAGTTTGCCTTTTGAAGGAAATTTTGTAATGTATAAAGTATAATTCGGGCAAAATTTCACCGATGGAACTGAACGCGATCAGCACATTTAAATAGAGTTCAAGAGAGGGACAATATTTCATAGCAAAGATGATATTGACAACTCTTTAACGCGGTTTAGATGTGCTGATTGCGTTCAGTTTATGACTGTAGAAGAATTTTACATGGAGCGACTGCCTATCTTACCTTCACAACCCAGTAACTGGGTAATAAGATACCCCTTCGGTAAAACTGGTTGTCAGACTTCCGGGCTTCTGACGACCCGTAAAGATTGTCAAAGATCTACAAAATGACAGCTGGGACCAACGGCTTAACGTGCTTTCCGAGGTACGGAGGAGTCTCGGTATGTAAAGGTGGTCATCCATCCAGGGATCAACACCGGCAAACGTAGCTTAACCTGATGGATCGACCCATGCAGCTGTTATTACTTATCCACGAGCTCCTCAACCCGAATATACGTACCTACCCGAATATGCGTAAAATATAGTTTCACATCATAGCGTAATTTTCGCAGCTGTGGCAATGCTAATCGCCTGGTTAGATAAGTCCATTACATCAAGAGAATTGATTCGGTCACGCGGTGAAATTATTTCACGGTGTATTTATGATGGTGTTCAACAATGCATTGTTATTTTAAGTACTTCTCGAGGACTAATGCCGATTTTAATGATACATTAGTAACAGGAAGTGACCATAAGTTCAAGACCAGACTGAATAAAAATAATTATGAATAAATAGTACCAGCCTATTATTGTCCCACCGCAGGGCAAATGCCTCTTCTTGGCCGGGATTGATGATTTAGAACGTGGACTTTTAGACCACGTAGACAACAGGGTCGTGAATGTTAATAGTATTAAACGGTAATAGTGTTAAGTGACTATAAGTTCAAGACAAGACTGAATAAAAATAATGATAAATAAATAATACCAGCCTATTATTGTCCCACCGCAGGGCAAAGGCCTCTTCTCATACAGAGAAGGCATGAACATCGATTGATGACAACAGGGTCGTAAATGCTAATAGTGTTAAATGGGACCATCATGCAACACAAGTGAACGTTCACAGATATCACCCTCGTCCCTGATTTACATCAATAGTTTTGTGGTAGATTTCTAGTGGCCCTACTAACTGCTGTGCATGAAGTTCTGGGTTCGATTCCAAGGTTGGGTAAAATGTTATTGGGTTTTTCCATCAGGAATTTCTTAGTAGCAGCCCGGAGTCTGGAATAATGGGCTCGATTGGTGCCAATAGGATCGCTCCCTATTACAGGGGACTTAGACATAACTGGCGAAATGTGGGTGTTCTATAGGTACACCTCTGTTTAACCCTTCGGGGAATACAGGTGTGATGTTATGTTATAAAACCACCCAATAAAATCATCATCATCATTTCAGCCAAAAGACGTCCACTGTTGAACATAAGCCTCCAAGCACCGCTACTTCGACCGATTCTGCGCTTCCCGCATCCAGCGGATTCCTGCGCCCTTCAAAAGGTCATCGGTCCATCTTGTGGGAAGCCTTCCAACGCTTCGTCTTCCGGTACGCGGTCGCCACTCCAAAACCTTTCAGCCCCATCGACCATCTGTTCTACGAGCAATGTGCCCTGCCCTTTGCCACTTAAGTTTGGTAATTCTTCGGGCTAAATCGGTTACCTTGGCTCTTCTACGGATCTCTTCATTTCTGATTCGATCACGTAGGGAAATTCCAAGCATGGCCCTCTCCATTGCCCTCCAATAAAATCGTTCACCAATATTCTGTTTTCAATAATAACAATAATTCATGTTCGAATTACGCAATAAAAAGCCCGAAAAGTATTATCAGCGATGGTAGGTTATCGTTAAATTACAAACTGGCGGCAGAAGCTGGCAGCAGGCCAACGACTGACAAATCATACACCTTTGTAAGAACACCAGATGGTTTATTAACATAAATAGCTGCGCCTGGTGATTTCACCCACATAGGTATCCCGTGGGAATATCGGGATAAAAAGTATCCTATGTCCTAACCTAGGTCATGGTCTACTTATGTGCTTATTTCATCCAAATCCATTTAGCCGTTTTAGCGTGAAAGTAATAATATTAGTTAGGATTATGAGCATAAAGCCGTTAAAAGGTACGTTTTTGAAAATATATGCCAGATTACCTTACATGGTATGTATATGTAGGTACTATGGAAGGTTTACGTGGAATATAATTAAGCTAAAAATAAAGTGAAAGAAGAAATACCAGTTGCTTTTTACCAATATGGTTCCTTATATCAAACTTTACCTCTATTAATTTTAGATTTGTCTATAAACAAAGCTACTATCAACAAATTTAGTCTACTTTGTATAATTATATATAATTTAATCTAGTTTTAACTTTATGATTGTATGTGTAATTAACTACATAATTACTAATAGATGTTGACCTAGACCTTGTATGTGTGGTGCAAACTGTTAATATAAGTTGTTTTTTTAATTAGTAAATATCCGAACCTATCTTATCTGATCACTCTGTATAGTGAGAATAATTCGTACAGAAGTCGTCCATTAATGACGTGATGATTTTTAGCTACTTTTTAATCCTCGCCTCCCCCCTCCCCTGGTGAGATTTAGACTAACCCAAAGTCACGTGTATTTTTTTGGTCCAAAGTATCTTAAAAAATTACAGAAGATTATATCTTTAAAAAGAAAGAAAGAAAGAAATATATTTTATTTGGGGGCCGCTTTTCGGTTTAAAAATGTGCGTAAACTAAAAAAATAAACACACGTGATAACTCACTACACCCCCTTGTGATATTTCGTGATTTTTTCCGAACCCCTCTCTCGAGCCTGATGGACGACTCCACATTGTTAAAAAATTAACCAATCAGTAAGGACATAACGGGGCTACTTGTGCATATATTTTTTCTTTAGGTACTAAAGAAGTTTTGGGAAAACATGGAAGGACTGGCCTAGGTCTTAAGAAACAACGTCTTGCCTATTGTCCGCTTGCATTCGAAGAGTTTGGTCAACAGATTTGCACTTGACCCTGAGAGTGCTTGCGCAATACATCGATACGAATTCGAAAAGTGGCAGCCCGAAACGGCACAAATTTTTCTAAATTGGAGTGATGGAAATCGGATCTAGTGCGTAGCCCGTAGTACAAGTGGAAGGTAGGTATTACGGGCACTTCGGACAAACATCAGAATTTTTTCATTTGGACGAATGTATTTCGGATCTACTACGGGCACTTCGGACCCAAACCAAACCAAATCTATTTTTAACCTAGGTACTTCAAAAAAAGAGGAGGTTCTCAATTCGGTGGTATTTAAAAAATATAATTATATTTGTTACCCCAGAACTTCGTCGTTTATGAACCGATTTGGTTTTTTTATTTGAAAAGGTATACTAGCTTGCAGATTATTGTATTGCATGCATTGCAAGTAGTGGTACGAATACCAACGAATTTATGTGGCGTGGGTATCACAACTAAATAATGATAAATAAAAAAGTTTCTACAAAAAAAAAACTACAAAGTGAAAATAACTTTAATTTCGGAAGTCAGTGTTTCGTTTTGTATTTACTTTTTTTGCTACCGATTTTTGTTTTCGTTTTTCCTTTCTTTTTATTTTTTCGGTTTCGGATCGAATGAAGTGCGAAAGTTGTGACTAAAACGTTTATTGCGGAGTTCCTTGCCCTCTCTTCTACATAGGAACCTATTCCTTTTAGAATGGGCAACTAGCTTCATCTTTCTGACTGACCGGCTCTTTGACAATTCAAAATCGCGTGTTTAATTGAAATAAACTATTTAAGTTACACTTTTCGGTAGGACATCATCTGTTCCTTTTACGTTTTTATTTCTGCTAGAATAGTTTTCAATGTTTTTGTTGATAGATTGGCAAATCGTTTAATTTTATGTTTTGTGTTTCGTTATGTTAATTACTTTGCTTATCATTGTATAGGAAAAAACAAAGCCTGTGTAGAGAGAGACAATATAAAAAATAGAATTCAGGCAGCCTGGCTGAAATGGAAATCGTTGTCTGGCATCCTATGTGACTTCCGTATGCTGATAAAAGTCAAGGGCAACGTATACAAAAGGGCAGTAAGATCAGCACTACTATATGGATCTGAGTGGTGGCCGATGACGGAGGAACAGAAAATTCACCCCACAGATATGAAGATGCTGCGCTGGTCTGGCGGAGTTCCGAAAATATATAAAACAAAAAAAACGAGTATATCCGTGGTACTTTTAAAGTCGCCAAGATACACGAGAAAGTTAGTGAAAACCGCTTGCGCTGGTTCGGAAATGTGATGAGGCGGGATGATGACCTTACGACTAAAAGATTTATGAATATAGAAGACGGAAAGAGAGGCCATCGAAGACCACCAATGACTTGGCTACGAACAATAAAAAACGATATCATGAACACAACAAAAGAGACAACCCACAACCGTACGGTGTGGCGCAGAAGTACTTACTAGGAGGGCTGACACCAAATAAATTAGGATAATAGCCAGGAAAAAGAAGAAGACCATTGTGTATAATCAAGTTCCTCTAACTTAACAGACAGCTGTGCTGTACTGGGGAGTTTGTTGCGCCTCTTTTTCCCGCAGCTAAAGCACTAGGAAGTAGTGACGGGCGTTTTGGGGAACTTTCTTGTGTAATGTTGACGTTCAAAGACTGCTGATTCTCAGCCTAGTTTGAATATATGACATTTATTATTCTATTATC
Source organism: Agrochola lota (assembly GCA_947364205.1). Classification (NCBI taxonomy): domain Eukaryota; kingdom Metazoa; phylum Arthropoda; class Insecta; order Lepidoptera; family Noctuidae; genus Agrochola; species Agrochola lota. Next base: position 10,076,822 of record OX376239.1, on the reverse strand, counting down.
TCTTTAACGCGCAAATATTAATGTTTATCTGACTCATCATTAATTTGCAAGTATAATTATTTTCCTCATAATAAGTTTTCCTTTAATCAACAAAGATATTGATTCTATTGAGATAAAGATTTCTATGAAACCGCGGCACGACCACTTGTTGTTCATGAGTCAGTGATAGTATTATCTTATCGGTATGTATCTGTGAACTATATATACTATCTCCTTTAGAAGTTAACGTATTATCACACAGCACTCGAAGGAGATAGCTACTGTGGTTACTAAAGAACAGAAAATGTAAGTACTTACCATTATTAATTGTTTTTCTTAGCTTTCTCAACAGATAAAAATACAGTGTTTATCAGAAAGTTGTGGTCAAAATTAAGGGTGTGGTACATACCATCAAATTGAACAACTTTCTCCATGGGACCAACTTTGTAATCGCGAAAAATAATAAGTTGTCCCATACAAAACTTCAATACCCACTCGACCCAAATGTACCACACCTTTTTGATACAGGCTGTAGTTAGCTAGACAAGTATTTTTTATAAAGATATGTTGTAAGAAAGATTATTTAAAAAATACCTATATTTTGAAACACAGTCTTCTTTTCGTGTGGTTAGTGACTAACCTAGTGTCAGAGTCTTAAAGCCGCCCATGGGCCTCTGAACTGGCGTCACATGCCGTCGAAAAATATCTCTCAGGCATGCCGGTTTCCTCACGATGTTTTCCTTCACCGTTTTTGAAGCAAGTGATAATTATACAATACGCACATGAATCCGAAAAGTCAGAGGTGCGTGCCTTGGGTTCGAACTCGAACCTATGTCTTGACAGTCCAACGGTCACACCACTAGGCTATCACTGCACCCGAAACACATTGAAGTAAATAGAGTAAATACAAATATTTAGGTCTCCCTTTGTTAAATGATAAATGATTTTATTTCTGTAAGTAGGTTCATCAAACACTTTTGCACATCAATAATATTTCTGAAAGGTAGGGTCGAATAAAACAGCAGCATTAAAAAAGTTTTGAGAAAAACTTAGTAATTTTTTTTAAATATATGATTACAAATACTACTCAATATATATAAATGTCACATATGTATCTATTTTACTGTGAGTACATAAATAATAAAATAAACTCAATAAATAAATAAAGAACATTGGTCAATCGACCAGTGGTCCACATTAACCCTGGATCACAAGAGCTGGAACTCATGCGGAGAGGTTTTTGACGAGCAGTGAATATATACCATATTATAGACTAACAGTAATGTTCAACAAAAAAGGCATCAAATTCTGACAAAAAAAAAACAATTGAAATCTGAAGGACTTTCCGACTTTCGAGCCATCACTAAATTGGTAATAATAACGTTTAATTTCAGATGAAGTGCCTGATCCTTATCGCTGTGCTCGCAGCACTTGTCGCCTGCAATGACGCGGCTGCAATCCAAAATGCCACCCTCAGGACCAACATGTACCAGGGAGCTATCAGGCCAGGAGATTATTTACTTCACAGGTTCGTACCTAAGCTATTAAACTAAGGTCCGGTTGCACCAGAAATCATTAAACGTGTTTAAAACATAATTCTTTCTCTGTTATTTTCAAACGATTGTCAGAAATAGAACGATGTTTTAAACTTGTTCAGTTCTAAATGCAAGTGATTTGTAGTGCAAGGTCGCGGGCACGAAACCAGTAGCGAGGAGCGATGGCCGACCGGGGCGGTGGCGATGATGGAACAATTTTGTACTGTCGCCACCGCCCCAATCGGCCTCGCTGCTGGTGTATTCTTATTTTGTATAGTCTAAAGTTTAGTTAGTCAGCAACCAGGGTT